>JAFEMN010000006.1:1395382-2790764 GCA_018801565.1 Epichloe coenophiala
TCACATCTGAGATCTCCAGGCTTGCACTTCTGACGCTTTGTCGGCGACGCGAGGGCAATGCCTGCAAGAGCGGCGACGGTGATTGCGACAAACTTCATGTTCGACAAAAGTGTGTGTACAAGAAGTCCTAGGTGAGACTGAGGTAAGAAACTAAGGGCCACGCAAAGGATAATAATGAGCTGAATGAATGAATGAAACTCCGGAGAGGAATTGTCAAGTGAGTTAAGTTATTTATACTTGATTCCAAAGCCCTTTATTTAGCCGCCATTCGGTTAAATACGGAACAACTCCCTCCGTACAGGGGCACCGGGTGCCTTGGAGTGAGGCTTGCGAGCGACATTCCGGTCACCATTAACCATGCATGAGGAACCTCGGAACGTTCGGGAGCGATCGGGACTTGAGGAGTTGTTGTCGGTATACATATATCATCACGGTCCCGTAACTAGGACATGATTTTTTTTTTTTCCACAAGCGTCAACCCTGATCTTACCATGATGGCCATCAGAGCCTTCCGATTCGAAAGCCCAGCTACGCAAATGCTCCAACCACGGACATGCCAATTGCTACAACCGTCATCAAGTCAGTATGCAACGCGGGCGTTCTGCGGTGGCCGACTCGCCGATGGCTTCTGGACGGGGACTCTCTTACCTCCGAGAAGGACCCAGGTCAAGGCCGCCATCTTGTCCCTTTTACTGAGCAAGCGGCTCGCTTCCTCGGACAAGAAGTCTTCTGCTAGCAAGTCGACCAGTGCTGCGTATATCAGAAGCCCGGACGAGCTGCAAATCTGCGAGTTAGCGAGCCCGCCCCGACCGGGAAAAAAAAAAAAAAAAACAGGGACATGTTGTTCTTGGCAGCACGTCACTTACATGGCGTTGAAGATGCCGACAATGATCAAGCCGAACGCGCTGTTGGGATCATAGGTACTCCTGGTCAACAGGCCTATCGCCTGGCCGATGGGTGCCGTGGTCCCAAACGCAAAGACCAGCAACCACGGCTTCGCGCTCCCCTTTGGATACGGCACGGCGGCGATTCGGGATCCCAGCCCGAGACCCTCGAACATCTGGTGGAACAGTATCGCGATCAACAGTATGACGAAGCCGTCAATCGTAATGGACACGGTCATGCCCACGAAGACCGAGTGGAAGAGGATGCCCCCCTCCAAGAGGGCGACGTGGGTTGACATTTTCCGGTACACCCCTGCATCAACAGCGGCTTCCTCGTCTTGCTGCGCATAATACTCCTGTACTTCAATGGCGGGCGGTGGTGGCGTTTGTGCCTCTTGGATGGAGGATTTTCCGTCCTCTTTCTGGGCGAGCATAGCCACGAGCTCGGCGTGTTGGCGGAGGGAATGCTCGTAGAAGGCCCCGAACCAACCGGGCATTGTTGACAGGCTTCTCGGCCCTTCGTCCTTTTCGTCCGCGGCGCCGATCGTCCGACTGTCGTCCGACTGTCGTCCGACTCCGACTCTTCGTCGCACGGCTTCTCGGGGGGCTCGCTCACGGGCGAGGTTCCGTTGGAGTATGAGCCCTGGTCACTCGTGGCGCGCGGAGGGCGAGCTGTGTATGCTGAAGCAGCAGCGGCACCGTCAGCAGCGTGAGGGTGGGAAGCGCGGTCCTGAATCATTCCCGTCGCCCCCCCGTGGGAGTGCCCTCCGATTTTGGCGTTGAGCCACATCTCGATGACGAACAGGACGAACAACGAGCCCATCATGATCACCTCGGGCAAAGGTGGGTAGTCCTTGGTGAACAAGTCCGGCAGACATGGGTCTCCCAAACTGCCAAAGGCGGTTGGCAGCAGCTGCAATGGTTTTAGGTAAAGCGTCAGTCAGCCAGCCAGGCGTCAGCGGAGGTGAATGTCTGACCGAGGCCTTTACTCACATGTACAAACGCTGTGGCAATCAGAACACCCGTGCCGAAATGCTTGCAAGCGAAGAAGACTTTTGGCGGAACCTTGAGCCATCTTATCTTCTTTGCAGCCACCGGGAAGCCAGCGCCTACGAAGCCGGGTAAGCAACGAACGCAGCAAATGAGTACGGAGATGGGGGCGCAAATGGGGTCTGACCTAGACATGATGCAAGTAGTACAAGGACTAGAGAGAGTTGGCTCGTTAGATTCATGTCATTCCCATCTGAGGAGATGTGTGTTCAAAAAAAAAAAACACGAGATACGCACAAAGGCCGAGCACGTGAAGAAGCAGATCATACTCCTTGGGCTCTCCGTCACCTCGGCCGCCACATTGAGGCTTCGCTTCAGCCATACTGAGAATGAGGACTCCGGTCGTGGTTGAGAACTTGAGAGAGAGAGAGGTGATTGAGGCCGGGGACGACTGGCCGTCAACTCGGACATGGGACGAATGCAATTAGGGAAGTCAAGGGGAGATGGAGATGAGAAGGAAAGTATTAGTTGGAGAAGAGTAGCCTGCTACCTGATGGCCCAGCCACCATTTCTCAATGTTGAAAAGTAAGTCAGTCCAAGTGAAGGACCGTCGTGAGCAGCCGAGCCAGGAAAAGGTTATATCATAGAGCAAAGATCTAAAGTCTACCTCCGAGGCAGATGACAAAACAGCTTGTTGTTCCGGTACAAGGTTAAACACGGATCACACACTTGCGGTTTGGCCGGGGATGGTGTCAAAGTGTAGGGCCGGGCGGTAGGGATTCTTAATACCCTTTGACACGGCCGTGCCCCCGGGAACCAAGGCAGCGTCAGAGCGGGAGCATGACAGGGTCGATGTAGTGAAACAAGACGGATAGCTTAACACAGGGCAAAAGAAGGGTGTTCAACAACGAGTCTAGCCAACTCTGAGCGACCCACGTCTCAGTAGTATGGACGACATTCCGTTGCCGAATAGGAGGCGAGGCTAACGGACGCACTTGCCCCGGAACTGCGTAGTGTCATGGCTTCATCCGGATCCAAATACCTCAGGGGCCAGCAGAGGCTCATGTTCACGCCAAGGGGCAACCCCTTGCTACCTACCGTTCAACGGATCCAGACCCCGTTTGACAGACAAATGTCGCATTCTAATGTGCTTTTTCGTGTCATCAAAATATCACGTACTTAAGTCTGATGCGCAACCTACTCTCCTGCAGGTATATTCAGTTTCCGCAAGCATGTGCTTTTCTCCGCGAGAAAAGAAAATAAAGTTGTCAAAGCACACCGCAACGGGTCCACAATGAAGATGTCAATTCCCCCCCCCCAAAAAAAAGATCCGACGTGAAGTGTTGCCACGTGTCAAAGTCAGTCCGTTCATTCGTATGCTTTCTGAGCACAATAGACGTCATTGCGAGCAGTTAATGTGGCAAAGTAGGGGGGGGGAAATGTGTGGCATTATTCCCGTCGTCACTAAATACGGAATGCGGGGGATAGCGTCAAGACGCCACAGATCTCCATGATTGCCTTGCTTGGATCAGACAATATGCGCTGAAAGCGAAAAAAAAGCTATGACCACCACGAGCGGAATTCGACCACGGATCGATTGCGTGGCCTCCGAGGCGCAGGCCAGGTTGCCGTAGTCCTTTCTGATGGTTCCCGAGCCGGCGAGTGTGGCAGTGGTTGAAAAGGAAGAGCAAGTGGAACTGGAAAATGGGACAGCATCTGAAGATGGCTGTAGGACGTCGGGACGCATCGATTCGTCGAGGAACAGTATTTCGAGACGGCACTGTTTCCATAGCAGCACATGGCCGTGGAAGGATTGCAGGCCGTTGGCGCAGATTTTTCCCGAACAAAGACAGTTCTTCGTGCCGGACGGATCCGGACCGGAACCTTTTGAGCCGGAGCCGGAGCCGGGACCCGAGTCGCCTCCGGACGAGGAGCCGCCCGTCACCGTCACCGCCACTACTTGGCCAATGGCCAAGAAGAACAAGCCTTTGTGGCTGGGGAGATGCATAGTGAAGCCGGTGACTTGGATGACGGCGGATGCTCATGGGTGAATGACCGATGTGTCCCTTTTCGCATCCCCGGGGCCAACCAACAACGCAGGAGCGACGCCGCTCACACAACAACTTCCCAGACCGTTGACGAGCGCTGCGACTTTTATTTTTCTTTTGTGGTTCGAGAAAGAACATGAGTTGATGAGGGGCCAACTTCCTCCGCAGATGTGATGTTGGTGACCGGACGCGGTAAGCATCATGTCCCAACAACGAACCCATTGAAGCTGGCTCTCTCACGAGTCACACACAGCTTGGGCCCGACGCGTCGCCAGGCAACGGGCAGCAAAAACACCCATCTACATGTAGATGCGGCACATGATTCATCATGGGTTGAACAATAAGCTTGTTTCCGGGCAATCTATTGGCTCGAGCGACCGAGCCTGACAAACGAGGGCTCTCGATGAGGAGAATATTGTCTTGGCCTGCATGCTCCGGCAACCTTGATAGCACAGGGCGGGATGAGGAAGAGAACCTTGATGGGTTGGTTCACGGACTGGCAAGTTGGAACAATGAGGGATTCAGCACTTTTTCTCGTCCAACGTCCGTGACTCGGCATCCACATCCAGGCCATTTCCGAATTCTAGACAGCAGGACTTTTCCCAAGATTTCCCAACAGGGGAGAGAGAGAGAGAAGAGAGAGAGAGAGAAGAGAGAGAAGAGAGAGAGAGAGAAGAGAGAGAAGAGAGAGAGAGAGAAGAGAGAGAAGAGAGAGAGAGAGAGAGAATTTGTCTTGGCGCAGTTGGCTGCACGGGGTATAAAGGCGAGACCATTGCACGTACCGGCGGCTGGTGAGTGAGTCGCAATTCAACCACCTCCCTCGCCCAAGTACAAGGAGAAACTCTTGGCCAACTCGAGCAACATGAAGTATTACTACTCGACTCTTAGCGTCGCCGCGCTGGTATCCTCTGCCTGGGCCTCTCCGGTCGACGTGCGGGCAACGACACCATCGCTCGCCATCGCAGCACCTACCGAGTCGGCCACCAATGCGGCTCACGAAGCTCACGAATGGGCAGCGGGATGGAAGGCGGCCTACCCGATTCACGAATCGTGCAACAGTTCTCTCAGGGCGCAACTGCAGCAGGGCCTCGACGAGACGGTGCAGCTCGCGCAGCATGCCCGCGACCATCTTCTGCGATGGGGCCACGAGTCCAAGTTTGCACAAAAGTACTTCAACGGGACGACGGCCCAGGCCATTGGCTGGTATGATCGCGTTGTTGCGGCGGACAAGTCTGCCATGTTGTTCCGCTGCGACGATCCGGACCGGAACTGCGCAACGCAAGAGGGTGAGTGATGACTCTGATGAGGCAGCGGGAATCATCATCAGGACTCGCACAAGGGGGGTCGGGTCCCCCTTGACAATGACAATGACAAGCTGACGAGTTGTTTCTTTCTGTCGCGGCGCAGGTTGGGCCGGTCACTGGAGAGGTTCCAATGCCACGACCGAGACCGTCATTTGCCCGCTGTCATTCGAGATTCGACGACCTCTCTCTGCCGTCTGCAACCTCGGATACACCGTGGCTGGTTCCAAGCTCAACATCAATTGGGCCGTCGATCTCCTGCACAGAATCCTTCACGTCCCGACCATCAGCGAGGGACGCGTGGATCACTTCGCCCACGGCGGCTTCCCCGGCGTCTTGGAGCTTGCCAAGGAGGACCCTGCCAAGAGCGCCCTCGACAGCGACTCCCTGCAATACTTTGCCATTGACGTGTGGGCGTATGACATTGCCGCACCGGGCGTTGGCTGCACCGGGAAGCCAAAGGAGAGTGCGTCAGCAGCAGCAGCATCTGGCGCCCCTGCTGCGTCTGCGTCTGCGTCTGCGTCTGCGTCTGCGTCTTCGTCTGCGTCCGCGTCTGCGTCGGGCACGGCCAAATCGGCTCCAAGCAGCACCAGGAGCTCGTCACCGGTGAGCGTCGAGCAATCTGATCGGAACGGCCGCCATGTAATATCGATTTGCTAACCGAGACATTAGTGCCACACCCACGACGACGGCTTCGTGCACTGTACTTGAGTGGGCGGCGGGCGAACTTTGTGCCTGAGGCAGACTGACTGACTGACGCTTATGAAGCTTCTTTGTCCAAGACGACGACGGCAATGGGCTGGGTACCCGGTACTCCGTACAGACTATGAACACGATGCAACATGTGACTTGAATGAGCCCACGTCAGTTTAGATGATAGAAAAATAGACTACAATTCCATCAAGGGTCAGCAGTGCAGTTGTCATCCGTGGGTAGCCCAGCGTACCGAGTACGTGGCTTGGTGTCTCCATCTTCGCGGGGTACGGGGAACTCCTCCATAAATGACTCGCAGATGATGCCTACATAAATAAGATTGCTTGACATACATGTGTGCATGCATATTCCACGAACCGGGTTAATAGAGCTGGGGAAGGAGGGGGAGGAGGGGGAGGAGGGGGAGGGGGGGAGAGGCATCATGACCGGCAGAATTGCGCGTCGTGCTTGTATTCCTGCCAATGACGGCCGAGGACTTGACTCAGACTCCCCCGTCCCGTTCTCCCGTCCGTCCCCCTGCCCTCCCAGATATTCGTTTCGTCGCGACGTCGACGCATGGTGGCGGCAGGGTGGGCTGGGGAGAACAAGGGACGAGCCGCCAGGGTCAGACATGGAATTCCCCCGACACTTCCGACGACGTTGTTCATCCTTCATCACAGCATGACAAAGTCGTCCGCGACGCTCTAACCCATCGCAGTGGAAGGTGAGTGTGAAGGTCGCCATGGCATCCAAGTACTCTCGGACGTACCACCACACGACCATGTTGGCAGCCTAATATTGTACTCTCCGTCTGCCTAACGTGTTGCACTCCGTCTTAGTCGACTTCCCTCGCTCGCCAAGTCGCCAGCAACCGGCCGTGGCTTTGGTGGCGCATTGTGATCCCGCCGCCGCCACGGAAGCTCTAATATAGCCTCTTTATTGTCAGCTCGGTCCGTCTGGTGGCCTGAGCTTGTGATCCAAACGAAGAGCCCCCCAACAAGGTTTCGTTTGTTCTCCGGGCTGTGCTGTGCAGCGGAACCTGCAACCAGTAGACACAGAGCAGAAGTGATGGAACGGGACGACAAAGACTGGACAACTCCGCTAGGAAGCTAGGGTACTGGACTGTCCCGTACTGCACAGTAGCAAACCCGTCGTTTTAGGGAACATGGGAACAAGTACGGAGGGAGAACTACTACTCACTCACTCTGGCCTTGTCCTTAAAGGACCAGCCGAGTGCGCCTGGCCGTGTATCGTCGAGATTATCTGACAGCTAGCTGCCCCCTCAGTCTAAAATCTTTGCGATAATAGAAGAAAGAAAAGAAGAATGCCCGTCCTTCCCGCAATCGAGCCAGCCCGGTCTGGAGTTCCCGTTTCCCAGATGGACATGGATGCCACTCCACGTTCGTCTGATGTTGGCGAACAGCAGCTTGTGTGAGGATATATGAATCTACGAGGGACACCCCCCCCCCCCTCCTCCCGCTCGCTTACCTCGGCGACTCGTGCGACCCTGCATCATCTTGGCATCTTTTCAACACGGAGAAAGAATTAGAATAAAAGGCTGACTTGGACTTTTCATCTTCGTTTCATCCAGCAGGAGACGATCGAACACGCACCACTTCGGAGCATTCTCCAGCAGTTACGGCCAGATGCGGCGCTTCAGAGTAAGAAAGAGCGATTCCAGCGTGGCCGCCCTTGCCGTGGAGGGCTCATACGACGACGTCGAAAACGACTATCTGGCAATCGATGCATTTGCGAAAGCGACCGCTGTTCAATCCATGACAAGTCTTGGTGTCGATAGTGAGGTCCAGAGGACGATGCCGCGGCGACCTGCATCCGTGGGAGCCCAATCGCGCTGTTCCACAAGACGCACCTCTTCCAACGCATCGTCCTCGCATTATCCTGCTTACAGCTTGTACCCTGCCCCGACGAAGCCGCTGCCTCCGCTGCCACGCAAGGCGAACGGGTCGTCGACATCTATTGGACGTCCGCCATCGGAACAGTCCATGGGCAGCAGCGGGCGCTCCTCCCACTACTCAGATCGCTCGGGAGGTCTGGCGGCAAGAAATGCTGACCCGAGCGGTTCCTCTTTTTCTCCCAAGTCTCCAGCGTTGACACATTTCACAGGCGTGTCCGATTGTCGGCACAGCGACCTGTCGTCTCAGCTGTCTTCGTTGGAGGTGAGCTTCAAGGGTCTTGTACTCTCCGACGACAAGCGCATGAACAATAGCGTGCACTATCTCGATGTATCATGCACGTCTTCGACGCTGGCAAGTAAACACGGCAACAGCCATGTCAAGGTGTGGAACCTGGAGGACGGCGCCATGCAAAACGTGATCAAGTTCTCATCGTACACCGAGGCCCGCTCTCGTGGCCGCGACTACCTGATACGCAGCCATGCCATCTTGTCGGGAACCTCCAAGTTGATAGCCATCGCCACGAAATTCGGAAGTTCCGTCGAGATATGGGACTGGGAGAAGAGGAGGAGTCTTCAGACTCTTGACGGGACGGATCGATGGGCAGCGGGAAAGATGGACGTGTATGATCATGGCTGGGGGCGCTTCGCAACATATCGAGGGGAGGCCGGGATGATTGATCTCTACGCAGCCACTCGGGAGAAGAAGCCATTCGTGCTCGTGAGAACCATCAACCTTGCCGAGGCAAACCTGCCCTTCGTCCCGCAGTACCCAGAGCTAGCCCTCTCAGCAACGAGCCCTCTGCTGATAGCGGCCGCGGGCCCTCGACCGCCGCGTCAAGGCTATCCGCCGCCCGAAAAGGAGACGTTGCTAGTGGCATGGGAAACGCACGACAATGGCATCGTCGGCAGCAAGCCGTATCGGGTCGCTCGACCTTGGCAGCATCAGGAGCTGGAAACCGCCATACCCTCCGACCTGAGCACGTATGGAAGCAGCGTGGTGTCCATCTGGATTCCAGCCAGTTTCCGTGTCGTGCCTATCCCAGCGGGTCGAGGCGGCGACGGCTACAACCTCACACCGGTGAAAGTATCGTCCCGATTCGTCCTGGTCTGGGATCTCGCGGCGAACTCGACTCGAACATTTAGCATACCGAATTGCACAGCCTGCATATCGCCCGACTGTCGGTACGTGGCGTATTGCTACGTTAGCGGAGCAGGTGCGCGAGGAACTTTGGCCGTCATCGACGTCATGTCTTCTCTAGAGGTGTGGTGCTGGCCGGACAGGAACGCCACGGCAGTGAACAGTGGTCCGAGGCCAGGCTTCGATCAATTTGAAGACCTCGCCAAAGTAACAGAGCTGTGCTTCGCTGCGGATAGCAAGTCCCTGGTCATAGGAGATGGTGACGGGCGGATGGGCGTCTACGACATCCAGTCAAAAAAAGGCTGAACAGGCAAGCGTCCACACAATGTTGGCCGTGGCATTTTGTGTGTTGAGAGAAGAACGTCTTGAATTCCCTATGTCAGCCCGTCACGAAGGTTTTAGTATAAGGATAGATGGCGGAGTTTGAGGCGCAACATCTTGGTTGGCGAAGCCTTTGCTATGCTCTGAATGGGAAAGTTCTTGGTCCAAGGATAAAAACATTAGCTCCAACTTTTTGATTGGCAAGACCCTTGGCCAGCGTGAACGAATGTGATGATATTAGAACGCTGCTACGCTCAAAATACAAGGTACCGGCTACTCTGATCATAAGTGCGCAGTCTATGGATACAGCCCTCTCCATCGGATGCGAAAGAAGAAAGAAAGAAAGAAAGAAAGAAAGAAATGCGTGGTACGGGTACATGATGACTCCTGGTGAATGCTTCGTATCATGACGAACGTACGGTCGAGGGTCGAGGGTCGTGGGTCGTGGCTACTACTTTGGTTCGGTGGTTCGGAGGGCTCACGAGTCAATGCTCTCCCGTCAGGCTCTCCCGTCAGACCCTTCGTCAGGCTGCGCAAACGAGAAAATGGCCGTCGTCGCAAGTGTGGCATTCGTGAAAAATGGCGTCGGGAACAATGCATGTGGTGCAGTAACACGTAAACATGCAGTAGTGATTTTTTAATTATGCAGTAGTAGCTAGGCCTAAAACGGAAGAGGTACCCGCGCCCGCAAATTTATAAGGGGAGTGACCTCCCGTAAAAAAACTTCTTTTGGAGATGTAAAGCTTCTATTGCGGCCTATAGTAATTCCACAGAGTAGACTAGCTAGTTCCTGCGCCCTAAGAATCACATAAGGTCACTTATCTTATAAATTTGCGGGCGCGGGTACCTCTTCCGTTTTAGGCCTAGCTACTACTGCATAATTAAAAAATCACTACTGCATGTTTACGTGTTAGTGGTGCAGACTTGTTGGCACCAACTTGCAAGGTGCATGCATACGCAGAAAATTCGACGGCAACAGCAACATACAATACACCCCCTGAATTGTTTTACAAATCTACATGACAGGGGTAAATAAGCCAATTAGATGTCAGACGGGAAATGAAGGTGACAGGGGCTAGGATTGATAAATACCTTGATTCCTTAGTAATGCACACTTAAAATAATGTACCCTTTCGTGGCGTTTAATCCCCTGTTTATTTTCCTTATAGCTCTCTAAAATATTACAGGGGTTATATTACACGTACAGCTGATCGCAGCTGTTAGCGGGGGACGAATAACCGGGGCATGTAGATTTGTAAAATAATTCAGGGGGTGCATTGTAGATGCACAAAGCTAGAGCAATCTCTCACCGGCTGCCGAATTGGGATTTGAAGGCTCCACCCGGGTAGACCCGAACAAACGCGGCGTCACGTCGTCCAGAAATGGACGCCCCAACCTCAGGAGATAAACACACTTTTGCCTTGAACCATCACTTTGTTTGTGAAGCCGGCTAGCCAGTCCTTGTGATTTTTTGGAGCACGGAGCACTGGCCGACATGGAGGCTCTCGATCTCCGAAGCACAAGTGGACGATGGAAAGACTCCGAGCAACTTTCTGCGCAGATTGTGAGGGGGGCCTGGAAACTCTTCCATTTCTCAAGTGCCTCGACTCCAACCATGGCGACCGGTCTGGCATCTTGGAAGACGATGCGGTACGACGTGGACGTGTTTGATGCGTGTCGCCCAGGTGGGTGTCAATGATGACCCATTCATTGGACGACAAAACTGTGGCAATGGCGCAGCACTGCATCAAGACAAACAAGGTAACAGTCAGCCTCACTTGATTCTCCTTTGCCGTCCGAAGGGGAGAGCCAACTTGCCCCAGACTGCGTTCGTGTTTCTCATCTTTCATCTCATCAACTTCTGCCAAACCACTCTTCTCTGCGATCCAACGTCTCCAACGTCAACCCACTCTGCATCCAGAACGCACACGACACGGCGCGGCTCGCAATTGACGACTATACACCAGTGCTCGAACACTTGGCGATGCGATGGTTTCAATCCCATTCTTCCGGATTCTATCTATAGATTTTGCCTCGCCGCATGGTCTAGTGTGGATTGTCGCCGTCTTCGTGATCGTACTTGCACCTGCCTATCTCTTCTGGTCAAACGGGACGTCAGGTTCCCAGGGCTACTTGAGTAGTCAGGTTACAGCCGCCGTGGAACCTGCAGATAGCAGATCGAGAGACGAGCAGCCCAGCACCGCAGAAACCAAGGTCACATTTCCAGGAGATGGAAACGACAGCGTTTTAGAGGCAACCTCAAGTCAAGAGGAGGGGAGGAAACCACACCGGGATGATCCGAAACCAGCGGCCAATGCTTCAAAGATAGCCCTGGCTCGCACGGACTACACAGTTGGCTGGATTTGCGCCCTAGATACAGAGTATGCTGCTGCACAGGTGTTTCTCGACGAAGAGCATGAAGCGCCAGACTATGTGCCTGATGACGACGATAATGACTATACCTTGGGCAGAGTCGGCAGACACAACATTGTCATTGCTGTTCTACCCCACGGAGAGTACGGAATAGGCTCTGCAGCAAGCGTCGCTAAGGACCTGTCGCATAGCTTTCCGAATATCCGCATTGGTTTCATGGTTGGCGTTGGCGGCGGGGCACCAAGCGAAAGGCATGACATACGCCTTGGCGATGTTGTGGTTAGTGCTCCCGGTAACGGGCATGGCGGTGTGTTCCAGTACGACTTTGGTAAGATGTTACAAGGTGAACCCTTCCACACAACTGGCGTTCTCAACCAGCCACCAAGGGTCCTGCGAAGTGCGGTAGCCGGGCTCAAGACCAAGTACGAGAAAGACGGTCATTTCATTGACGAGACCATCAGCGATATTCTTGAGGACAATCCAAGGCTGCGGCAGAAGTATGGGCGACCGCTTGCGAGTACCGATAGGTTATACCGAGCCGGCATACCACATCCTCCAAACGATGAAGCCAGTTGCGCAACGTGTTGCGGTAATGATCCCTCACATTTAGTCCCGCGACGTGAACGGACTATGGATGAAGACAACCCGGCTGTTCATTACGGCTTGATCGCCTCGGCCAACCGTGTTCTAAAGGACGCTTTTTTCCGAGATAAGCTTAGTGCAGAGAAGGGTGTGCTGTGTTTTGAAATGGAAGCAGCCGGGCTGATGAACCAATTCCCATGTTTAGTGATTCGCGGTATTTGCGACTACTCAGACTCGCACAAGAACAAGAACTGGCAGGGCTATGCGGCGATGGCTGCAGCTGCATATACGAAAGATCTCCTAGGCCGGATCTCTCAGAAATGTGTCAGAGCCGAGCCTAGACTTAGCGAAATTCTGTCCAGTGAATAGAATTCCAAGGTTTCGCAATCATGCTATCAATGCATGCTGACTCCATGTATAGAACTCAACGACACTGCAACGGAGCAATTGGGTGTTACAAAAAAGGTCTTACAAGTCCTGGAAGACAACGTTAAGGCAGGGCTGTCGGAAAAAGTAAAAATGTGTCACCAGTTGTTTCTCCTCACAAGTGACGGCAGTGACACCACATACGAGTGGTATAAAGACCGAGTAGACAAAAGAGTCGACGGTACATGCCTGTGGTTTCTCGAGCACAAGCATTTCCAGACGTGGTTAGAGCAAGACTCCGGCCCTTTGCTAGTCTCGGCTGATCCTGGCTGTGGAAAGTCGGTGCTGGCTAAATACCTGATCGACGACTACCTGCCAGGATCGGCAACTATCTGCTATTTTTTCTTCAAAGACCAAGACCAAAACACCATCCGACAGGCACTTTGCGCCCTGCTTCATCAGCTCTTCACTCACAAACCTTCCCTACTTCGCCATGCTACGGTACAATTCGACAAATATGGTCCAGGGTTGATCAAATCCCCAAAATCGCTCTCGACTATTCTGAGAAATGCCATAAAAGATCCCCAGGCCGGGCCCATCATCTTGGTCTTGGACGCCCTGGACGAATGTGCCGAACCAGATTTTGGGCCTCTGGTGCAGTACGTGAAGGGTCTACTTAGCAGCGACCAGATAGGCCATGGCAAGCTAAAGTGTCTCCTAACATGCCGTCCGTATAAGCAGGTCGTGTCAAAGTTTCGCGACCGCAGCCTGTTGGCGGCTTTTCCCAATATACATATACCAGGAGAGGAAGAATTGGAAACCATCAGCCAGGAAGTGAATCGTGTCATTATGCATCGTGTTGATTATCTGTCGGCCGACATTTCACGCGACATCAAGGACCGGCTCGCGCAAAAGCTAAGGGAGACCACCCACCGCACTTACCTCTGGATTAGTCTTGTGTTTGATGAACTGGAGAAGGAAGATTTTGTAATGACACCATCAGGAGTCGAATCCGCTATTGCAACACTTCCGAGAACTATCAACGAGGCATACGAGCGAATTCTGAGCAAGTCCAAGGATGACCCAATGGTTCGAAAGGCGTTGAGTGCTGTCTTGATAGCGAACCGACCTCTAACACTCTCGGAAATGAATGTGGCGATGAACATAGACGACAAATCGAAATGCATTTGGGATGTAGAATTGGAGAATGAAGGTAATTTCAAGTCGCGTCTTAGATCCTGGTGTGGATTATTCATCTCAATCCATCATGGCAAGCTCTATCTCCTTCATCAAACAGCGCGAGAGTTCCTGTTGGCAAATTCGACATCGCCCGTCCATGCGCCGTCTGAACGACGCTGGCATCAGTCCTTCACTGCTAAAGGTGCACATATCGTTCTTGCAAAAATTTGCGTGCTTTATTTACACATGTTAAACTCTGGTTTCAGGCTTCCCGACGACGAGAATACAAATAGGAAAAGGCAGCTCATCGTTGACGTTTTCGCCTTCCGAGAATACGCGGCGAGGAACTGGGGCATTCACTTTCGGCAGGCTGATATCGTGAGTGGCAGAGAAATCGTGCCATTGGCGTTAACAATCTGTGACCCGGACTCAAGGATATATGCGGTCTGGGCCAAAGCCTACTGGAAGCACCTAGGCGTGGCGCCTCCTAAAAAAATGACGAGGCTCATTGTGTCTTCACATCTTGGGCTTGATGCCGTTGTCAGGCTGGTGCTCGCAGAGGGCGCGAACCTCGAGGCCAGAGATGCCAGGTATGGCCGTACTCCTCTCTCATGGGCTGCTTGTGAAGGACATGCGAGCATCTTCAGTCTGCTTCTGGAGAGAGGTGCAGTAATTGATGCAACGGATGGGCATGGTCGAACGCCTCTGTCGCTGGCAGCCCAAAATGGGCGCGAGGCTGTCGTCAAACTGCTACTCGAGGAGGAGGGAGTTTGCAAAAATTCACTGTCGAGCGCTGCGTTTGATGGCGGCCGTTCTCCCTTGTCGTACGCTGCTCAAGAGGGCCATGAGCAGGTGGTAAACTTGCTTCTCTCGCGGGAAGACGTCGCAGTTGACTGCGAGGACAGCAAAGGCAAGACGCCGCTATTGTATGCTGTTGCTGCTGCCAACAGTCGCATCGCTCATGCGCTCATTGGCCGCGGCGCCAGTGTCTCAAGAACTGACTATGAGCATAAGGGTATGCTCCATCATGCAATAAACAATGTTGACTCTGACGTTGATAGAGTGAAACTTCTCATAAAGCTTGGTGCCCCCACGACATTGGTGGACGCCGACAACATGACGCCATTGCATTACACTGTTAGATTCGCCAGGACCGACATTGCAAAGGTCCTATTGGGATACGTGCCCGTTGATATCGCAGTACGTAGGGGAACCTGGAGTCGGGATGGCAATTACATGCGGGATCCAGACGCCACAGAGCCAACTCTTCCTTCTGAACCTAGGCACGGGCTCACCCCACTGCATTATGCTGCATTGGTCGGGCAAGATGAGATGGTTTCTTTTTTCCTACAGCACAAGGCCAATGTAAATGCGCTTTCCGACTACGGGGAGACTCCTCTGCACCTAACTCTTGCAACCGAGGTGAAAGGGACGAAGGGCCAGGATTGCTGGTCTAATGATGACGCGAAGGTCGAGGTAATGTTCGACATCATCGACGTGACAGATGAGGAGGAGTATGACTCGGCGCAGCGTGATGTACTGGTTCGGAGGACAGCGGTCCTTGCCACGCTACTTGATGACCCCAAGGCAGACGTTAACATCAGAGATAACGACGGAGAAACAGCATTGCACAAAGTTCGATATGGAAAACTCGGGTCAAGTCAGTTCGTCGAGAGGCTGCTCCAAAAGAACGCCGAGTCTACAAGCCGGTATCACGATATCAAGACGCCTCTGCATCTCGCATGTGCGGCGCGAGATGTGCGTTCGGCTTCCTTGTTGGCGCCGCGCTCACAGCTCGCACTCTCCGACACAAAGGGGCAAAATGCTCTTCATCTCGCCTGCGCCAGTGCATGCGTGGAAACGATGACAGAAGTCATCCGTGCATGTGAAGCACGAGGTGTTGATCTATCATCCACAAGGGATTCTTCGCGGAGAAATGCACTACATCGCTATGCGAGATCCTTCGACGTAAATATACAAGGAATACAGCGATTGGTGGACTACGGGGTCGATGCCGGCGAGATTGACGCGACGGGAGACTATCCGATCTCAGTCTACCTGGGCAGACCCCTAGGGAGCGTTGAATGGGGGATTTGCCGCCTATTGCTCGCGGGTGTAGACCCGAAGCATGTCCATCATCGTGGCCTGACATTTGCTCATCTCTACGTAGTACGCGGATACGTGACAGTCTCAATTTTGAAGTGCCTTGGCGAAACCGGGGTGCCAATGTCTGCAGTGGACGGGCAGGGCAGGCACCTTCTGCATCACTTGGCGCTTCACGGGTCGCTTACCAGAGAGGTTTTGGAGTTCGTTCTCTCGGATACAGGCATCGATTCGGAAGCACGGGACGATCATGGCAAAACGGCATTACGATACGCGGAAGAAAGAGTGAAGTTGTCAACGCGAGGTTCATCAATTTCCCGAGACACGGCGGTGGCATCTCTGCAAGCCCTGGCAGAGCTAGTCTGATCTTGACACCAGGGCGGGAAAGAAGTTATCAGTTCTGTACCGTACTGAGAAACACGTTGATTAGCCTGTGCCCATGTGTATTCTCCTTGGCGAGGCCATTGATTGTCTCGCAATTTCAACAGGTGTCTCTACGGTGTGTCACGATTCAAGCTACATGAGTTGAAACTATTCGCCGTACCTGCACATACGACCATACCTACCAGAAAACTCGGGATCCCGTCCGCTCTCCCATAGATAAGCTGGTAAGGGGCAGATTAGTAGTTGGGTCGGTGACGACCAGCGAACACCGGCTGTTGTATGTTTTTTTGCATTGTCTACTAGCTTTTAAGTGACAAATGAAGGTAGCTCACGGGAGCTCACTGTAACGTGTAACGCTTGCAATTCCTTTCTTTTCATTTTACAACGCAACGCAACTATAATAAGTCTTTTCAAATACCTATAGTTTTTGTCCCGCTTAAATCTAGGTCACTAAATGCGCATACCGCCTTAGTCCTAAAACGGAAGAAGTACCTTTCCACCTAATCCCCCTCTAAATATCTAACTTTCTTTATATAGTAGCAAAAGCAAGCAGCTTGCTATGAAAATATCGCACATATAGGTGTGTGGAACGTTCGTCCGAATTAGGACTAACGCGGTATGCGCATTTAGTGGCCCCCTAAATCCTTCCATCTTAGGACCAAGGGGGAATGCGCTTTCAAAAAAAAGGAGGGATGCGCATTTAGAGATGCCATATCGCAGCTATATTAGTAGGGGTGCGCACTCCATTCATCTAGCGTAGCGGCGTGACAGTTTGTAACATACGGAGTGCACTCGCTAGCTTGTCAAACAGGTTTCCGCCTCCTAGATTCCAATGGCATTGTTTGGTGTCGCGCAGCCTCGCATCGACAAAGAGCGCGACCGATTCATCGAGGCGGCAGGCAAACGCGAAAACGAGATCCGGCAACTGGCCACCTCGCATCACCCAGATGCCCTGCCATGCACCTTGTTTCGCCTGCCAGGATCCAGCCAGCTCATGGCACGCGGGAGTTTCAATATCTGCTTCTTTGTACAATTCTGTACTGGCGAAAGATGGGTCGTTCGAATCCCCTTGCGACCGTGCCTGGCCATCTCTCCACGAAATAAACTGGAGAGCGAGATTGCTACTATGTCGTCAGCTGCCCCCCTCCTCCTACATTCCCTCCTACATCCCTTGTATGCTTCCTTGGCGTACTGACTGGTGCTAGGCTGATTGCCGAAAGGACATCGATTCCTATTCCCAAGATCATTGCGTATTCGTTAACCGAAACATGCGATCCTTTGTCCACATATATCATTATGGAATACGTCGGTGGGGGGACTCTCTCTTTGGAAAGGCTAAAGAATGCAACGGCTACACAAAGAGACAACTTATATACGTCTCTAGCCAACGTCTATTTACAACTCAGACGGCTGGAATTCCCCGCCATCGGAAGGCTCGCTCAGTGTACGAAGGGAGTTGGAGTTTGCCGAAGAGCCCTGACCATCGACGTCAATGGTCTCCAAATCGAGGGGCTAAACCCATTTGCCACGCAAGCGTCGTACCATGCAAAGGAAGATTCGCTACTTTCAGCAAACGACTACATCGCCATGAGGTTGCAAATCAGCTGGAACGCCTTTTTGAAAAGTCGGGATAACATTGAAATAGGCATGGCTGATAGTGTTCTTTACCACTTACATCTCTTCTGTAAACATGTCGAAGAGTGGAAAGATGCAGAGCTTGATCAGGGACCTTTTGTCTTGGCCCATGGTGACCTAGGACCGCAGAATCTCATAGTTGACGACAACTTGGAAATAAGAGCCGTCATTGATTGGGAATGGAGCCGAGTAATACCCGTTCAACTTTTCAGTCCGCCACTATGGCTGACCTGTCGAAATAATCTCTACATCACGATGCACAATTCGTATAGGTACTATTTGAGGGAGGCGTTATTGCCATTCCTTGACGTCGTAAAGACACAAGAGCTAAGCACATTCGGTGAAACCCGACTTTTTGGGGAGTGGGCCTCCAGAATGGATAATGGCGAACCCCTCGTGGCCAATGCCTTGGAGAACTGGACTGATATCGACTGGTTTGCCTACCTTCATTTGAGTAAAAAGGACGATGCAAAATTGGAAAAAGATGTCAAATCCTTCATAGAAGCCGACCCGATCCGAGGCTTCATTACTCGAATGAAAGAAGACGATGCTGTTGCCTATAAGGAGGAGATGCAGCAGACTGGAGATGACAAGACGGGATACCCTCTTCCTGGATTCTCTGCTACAATTTCAGGGCTGGCTGGCTGGCTGTCTTTGAAGCACATGGGATTTTGGACCAGACCAACATTACCGGGCATTGCAGGGGCAAGTATTGTTTTATTGGGCGGACTGCTGTTGGCGAGAAGACGACTGCAAGTTATCCCCAACCTTGTAGCAAGTCTATCTCTTCCTGTATCACGCTTTGTCTCTGGTTTAGCTCCTTGATCTTATACTTCAAGGCGTCGACCTCATCCTGGGGTTTAAGACTTGATGCATATTTCATTCGCCTGGCTTGGACCGCAGTCGACGAAGATTTCAGTTGTTCAGCAACGCCTTCCTCCATTTGGCGTAATATATGGTCCATCTCCTGTTGCACTTGTTCAATTTTAGCTTGCAACATCTGCAGTTGACTCTTTTTTTGTTCCAATTCCTGAATGCGAGCGTGGCTTATTTTGTTCGACATGATGACTTGACTCATGTAAAAAGAACTGTTAGCATCGTTATTAAGAGGGTTTGACAGGCAAGTGAGCCACATACTTGTTGAAACGGTCAGGAGTTGATGGGCTACAAGATATTGAGAACCTTCAGGCCTAAAACAGGATGCGCACCTTGAGAAGGCTCTCGGCTGTGCGCCTTTTTAAAAACATTCAACACGCGATATCGAACACGAAGTCGTGCGGGGTAAGCAGAACGGCTAATGCACGTTGGTCGTTCAGAACTGCCAACACTCAGCACTCAGGGGCTGGGTAGTATCAGGGAAGCTCCTCGCGCGTGAGACTTTCCATCAGCCCATCTTTTTCAACGGCTCAGGAAGGCCACTTTGAAGTCAACGGCCCGTCCGTGATCTGTTAGTCTGTGCCACTTGGTGGGAAGTTTTCTCAAGCTAGAATGCACTACATAAGTGTTTCTCCCGTCACAATCTGCAACTACACCAATTCACGGGACATCCGCGGGCGGGGGCGGGCCGACCCGTTGGTATCTTGTAGTACATATGTAAGGGTTCCAGTCGTTTCACCGCGGGGATGCTCCTCGTCCTGCAGAAGAACTTGAGAAACAATTCATCTCAGTGAAAACGCGAGGCAGGGTTCCGGCATCCTGGCCGGGCAGCAGGAGTCACAGGACGCACTGCTGACAGATTGGGAGATGCCGATGAATGGCCTCCGGTGGCTTTCCCCCGGTTCCGTGCCACGTGGCCAAGAGAGCGGAGATGGTCCACCAATGGGAGGGACTTGGTCTTCCGCCATCGGATCCGCTTCGCCTCCGCATTGGACAGGGCGCCATCCCTTTCCCCCGGAACCATTTTTCAACGACGGCAATGATGTTAGACGAGCAGTTCAGTTCGGTTGATGACACGGGGGGCCACGCCAATCCGATGACACCTCTTTCGTCAAACGCCATCGTCATAGTTGGGTAAGTCTCCGACTTCGTTTTCAACCTTCAACGCTGAACATGGACTCTTGGTCAGCGCCGGCATAATAGGTCTTGACGTCGCCCTCGTTCTTGCCAAGAGAGGGTTCGGACGGCACATGACGGTTGTGGCGGAGCATCTTCCCGGCGACACGTCGCCTGCGTACACGTCTCCATGGTAAGACGCTTGGCCTCGCCCCCTTTCATCTTCTTGCCTCTTGTTGTTGAGCTGTGCTGAGGCTCAACTGCATTCATCTTGCTGAAGGGCTGGGTGTAACTTCTCGGGCATATCCGGCAGCGACGAAGATGCCCTTCGATGGGACAAGATGGGCTATGCTCATCTCACAGATCTAGCGACACATGCTGAGAAGGACTCGTTTGTTTCTCGAACGGAATCCGTGGAGTATTGGGAAGCAGACGCTCCGCAGGGTAAGATCAAGGCCATCGCAGAGTACCTGGAAGACGTACGTAAGCCGTCCGTAAAGACCATTCGCTTTCTTCTCCATCGCAAGCACCTCTGGCAAGCACCTCTGGCAAGCACCTCTGGCAAGCACCTCTGGCAAGTACTTCTGGCAAGCACATCTGACCGGGAGCAGTTCAGAGTCATACCGCAGGAAGAGCTGCCCAGGCGGGTTGAATACGGCATCTCCTGCACGACGATTACAATCAACGCCCCCAAGCACCTTGTGTATCTTCACAACTTGCTGAAAGACCAGTATGGGATTCATTTCATTCGCCGACAGATTCCGAGCATCCACGCTGCACGGCTCTCATCACAGACCAAGATCGTCTTCAATTGCACGGGCAACGCAGCCAGAACGTTGGCAGGAGTGGAAGATGGCAAATGCTATCCTACGCGAGGGCAAGTGGTTCTTGCGAGAGCCCCCGAGGTGACGAGAAATGTGATGCGCCATGGCCGCGATGAGGAGACTTACGTTATTCCGCGGCCCCAATCGAATGGCAACGTCATACTGGGAGGCTACATGCAGAAAGGAAACAGGTAACGTCGATTCCATTCCGCTCCATACACGTTCATACACGGCACAAGCAAGCTTCAAAGGTGTTGACGGCAACTGTACCCCGTGGGCAGCGACCCCTCGACATACAACCACGAGACGGAGTCGATAGTGAGTCGGACGCAGGCGCTGTGCCCCCTCGAGCTTCGTGACGGCCCCTGCGAAGTCCTGGCCGTGTTCTCGGGCGCGAGACCTTCGCGGGAAGGCGGCGCGCGAGTCGAGCGAGACGGGCTGTCGATCTGGGGCCCGGACTGTGCGCTTGTTCACAATTACGGTGCTGGTGGTACGGGATTCCAGGCTGGCTATGGCATGGCACTGGATGCAGTGTCAACGGTAGATGATGTTCTGGCCGCGGTGGGCAAAGACGACGAACCGATGCAAAATGTAGTCTAGTGAGGTCTACTAGTCCTTTTCCCCTTTTCCCCACCATGTACATGCATGCATATGCATGCACTTGTGTTGTCTGTCTCCTCTCAAGTCCTGCCCCCTCCCCTCTCCCCTCTCCCCTCTCCCCTCTTCTTCCCTCTCCCCCGCGATAACATCACCGGGCCTCGTCACCATGTCGCCGTCCAGCTCCGCCCCCAGCCGCAGACCGGATCTGTTCGAATTCCCCTCCAGAAGGAGCGTCGTCCACAGCACCCAAGGAATCGTCGCATGCACACAGCCGCTTGCTGCCGAATGTGGCCTCCGAGTGTTGCGGGCTGGAGGCAACGCAGCTGTAGGTCGATCGAACTGAACCATGCCCACGACTTTGTAGTTTCAGACAATTGTTTTCCTTCTCAACAAGGAATGCGCTGACATGAAATTGGAGTAGGATGCCGCCGTGGCAGTTGGTATGTCAGCCATGTCATTGTCCAACGTTCCACCATGCATGCTGCCATGGTCTAATGAATGAATCGTCCAGCCGCCGGCCTCAACATGACAGAGCCGTGTTCCACAGGAATCGGTGGCGACATGTTCATGCTGTTCTGGGACGCCTCGGACAAGCAGGTGAAGGCCATGAACGGCTCCGGCCGCGCAGGACACAAATGCACGCTTGGCGCCGTTCGCAAGGGCCTCGGCGTCCCGGACGACCAGAGCGACGCGAGAATCCCGCTGACGAGCGCCCACTCCGTCACTGTGCCGGGTGCAGCAGCAGGCTGGGTTGATGCCGTGGAGAGATTCGGCAGCGGCAGAGTCGACCTGCGGCGTATTCTCGCCCCTGCCATCGAGCTTGGCGAGGGAGGCTTCCCCGTGTCCGAGGTAGCTGCCCATGCGGTATGTCGTCCCAACAAGCATTCTCACCACAACCGCGGGCTCTCTCGTTTCGTCATGGATGGAACGATATTGCCGTCGAGAAGAATTGACACAGGATTGACGACTTGAAACAACCTGACGCACACACAGTGGGGTGCTTCCGAGGCCCGTATCCGAGCAGCATCTCCCAACTTCGCCGAAATGCTAAAGACCGACCCCAGCGCAGAGGGGGGCGTCCGGGCACCTCGCGTCGGCGAAATCATGAAGAATCCCACGCTGGCCAGGACGTTCCGGACCCTCGCCGAAGAGGGCAAGACGGGGTTTTACACGGGGCGGGTCGCCGAGGAGCTCGTCAGCGTCGTGCAGTCTCTCGGAGGTCTGTTGGAGCTCGAAGACCTGAAACACCACCTGGACGTGGGCAGCGAGCCGGTCGAGCCCATCTCGCTCGAGTTCCAAGGCCAGCAAGGCACCGCCGGTCCCGAGGGCGGCGTGAGGCTGTGGGAGCACCCTCCCAACGGCCAGGGAATCATCGCGCTCATGGCCCTCGGCATCATCCAGGAGCTCGAGAAGCAAGGCAAGATCCCGACATTCAAGCCCCAAGACTTCAACTCGACGCCGTATCTGCACGCCATTATCGAGGCGCTGAGGCTGGCCTTTGCGGACGCCAGTTGGTTCGTGGCGGATCCCAGCGTCGCCAAGGTCCCCGTCCAGGGCCTCATCTCGGAAAACTATCTTGCCGAGCGGGCGAGGCTCTTTGATCCTGCCAAGGCCGCCCGGCTGCGTGAGCATGGTGATCCTCCCTTTGCATCCCCGGCCCTGTCCAGCAGTGACACGGTGTACTTTACCGTGTCGGACGCCCAAGGCAACGCCGCATCCTTCATCAACTCAAACTACGCCGGGTTCGGGACGAGCATCGTTCCCAAGGGCTGCGGGTTCACGCTGCAAAACAGGGGGGCAAACTTTTCTCTGAGCGAGAAGCATCCGAACAGGATCGAGCCAAGGAAGAGACCGTACCACACCATCATCCCCGGCATGGTGACGAACCTGCGCGATGGCTCTCTGCACTCTTCGTTCGGTGTCATGGGAGGATTCATGCAGCCCCAGGGCCATGTTCAAGTTCTTCTCGGCCAACTCGTCGGCCGGTTGGATCCCCAGCAGGCTCTGGACGCTCCCAGAGTTTGCATCGGCAGCGGAATACCCGAAAACGGAGAGGCCGCTGACTGGGCCGTAAACGTCGAAGACGGCATGCCCCAGGAAACCATCCAGGGGCTGAAGGAGCTGGGACACAGAGTCAACGTGGTAAGCGGCGCAGCACGCGGATTATTCGGCAGAGGCCAGGTAATCAGACGCGTTGTCGATCCCGTCGAGAAGACGCCCGTCTGGTCGGCGGGGAGTGATATGAGAGCAGACGGTGCCGCATACCCGTTGTGACTGACTGTAACTTGTAACGCCAATATGGCACCCGCAGACAAATTGCATGCAATGGACACACGTCAAGAATGAATAATCACCTATCAATCTTATTTCCCCCCGCTCCCGCGGTATCGTATCGTATCATCCGCAGTTTCCTGCACTCCCGCGTTATCGTACATGTTGCCCCCCCCCAAAGGCTCCCATCACATGGTCAAAAACAACATCCCCGCCTCTCCCCAACTCCCGTAATCTACGCATCGCCCTCCACGACAACAACGTTCCTGTCTTCAAAGAACTTGGCCAGCTCTCCGTTGGTGTGCATCGTCCGCAGGATATCGCACCCGCCCACAAACTCCTTGTCCACGTACAGCTGAGGAATGGTCGGCCAATCGGAATACTCCTTGATGCCCTCGCGCAGCTCCGAGTCCTCGAGGACGTTGAAGGCCGCGAACTTGGCGGGTTGACGCCCTGCATGCCGAGGATCTTGATGACGGTGGCCGAGAAGCCGCACTGGGGCATCTCGGGCGTCCCCTTCATGAAGAGCACGACCGGCGCCGAGGCGACGGCCCTGTCGATGGCCGATCGGGTCTCGTTGGAGATGAGGCGCATCGGAAAGAGCGAGAGGGGGCCGGCGACGGCGGGAGCTCGCGGTCGGGACGGGGAGATTGGTGCGCGAACAGCTGCTGCTGCTGGTCGGGCAGCGTGCCGGAGAGTCTGGCAGGGCAGGGCAGGGCAGGGCAAGTTTGTCAGCTCGGCCGCTGGGTAGGGGAGAGAGAGCTGCATTGGGTGGCACGTACGGGGGCTATGCTTCTGGGGAACATGGCTGCTTCTTGGGGGTGGTGAGGACGCGAAGAAGGGTTGGGTTCAACTTGGTGGGCGAGGAGACAAGATTCCGTGATGTAATGAGATGGAGGAGGGTTAGTTTGGCTGGCCAATCATTCGTGTCGCAACCCGAATACAGCCCCGCCCACTTGATATTAATGGAGGGAGGGGGGGGTTGCGCCATGGTCACCAGGTAACAAGTTACAAAACACTGCAGACGCCTTCTACATGCACATACAGTCACTTTGGTCGCCGCGTTGGGGGTAGAAAAAAAAAGGGGGAATCTCCCACACAAAATGGCTCCATCATCTAAACTGTGCCGTCTCTTGTCCAGCCCGAGCCTCTCTCAGCCTCTCTTCCGCCACGCTCACAATCTCCTGCCACTCGACCATGGCGCCCTCGCCAACATCATTGCACGCAAGCTCCTTGGACACGGGCCGTAGAACCTCGACCCATCCATCATGGCCACCCCAGTCCTCCTCCAGAGTTTTGATGTGCTTGGCCGTCAACGGGTGCCTCCACATGGCCGTGTTCATGGCGGGAGCGACGACAATCTTCTTCCTCGCGCCGTCGATGGACCCGTCGTGGTCCCACGCCCTGACCACGCACAGCAGCAGGTTGTCGCACACGCCAGCCACCATCTTGGCCATGGTATTTGCGCTGAGGGGCACGATCATGAGGAGATGCGCCCACCTGCGCAGCTCAATGTGCAGGATGGGGGCGCCGCGGATCCATGGGCGAGTCCACTCGGCGGCATCCGTGTAGATGCCGTCCACGTTGGGAAGGCGACGGACTTAGGCCAGGGTGGGCTGCTCCTCGGCCTGGCCCCCCAGGAAGTGCTCGGCCGACGCGGTGAGCACGAGACGGATCGAGAGGTTGCAGTGGTAGGCCAGCCCGCCGATGATGTTGGCAATCTTGATGGTGGCCACGGAGCCGCTCACGGCGAGGAGCAGGTGCTTTTTGCCGTCGTCGCGCGCCAGCGACACATTGCCGGCTGCCGAGGTCTGCAGATCGGCTTGCGGATCGGGGCCGCTTCGTGACGCGTGCAGCATCATGAGCGAGGTGTAGGACGGGGGTTGCGTTGAATGCAGCGAACACGATGAGATGGAGATGGGAAACGCGGGCGAAGCAAGCCGATGGGCTGGATTTGATGTTTTGACGATGGCAAGGCCCACGTGATGTTCTTCAGGATAAGAACTTGGAAAAAAAAAAAAAAAAATTGGAAAGACCCTAGAGTTTCCCCGCAAGGGTGTGATCCACGAAAACTCTGCTAAGTTAGCAGGGACGACCCGCAGTACAACTTGTATGTGGATCACTATGGGGCGGCTACTTTGTACAGTCTGAGCTTGGATCTTATAGCTTTTTTTCCACCGCCTTTATGTCTAAAGCCCTCCTAACAAATCTAATCTATTAATTAATCAGTCAATCTATCAATCTATTAATCAATTAATCAATCAATCTATTAATTAATCAATTAATTAATATTAGGAGCACGGAGGCTAGGGAGCTAGGGACAGAGTAGTCACATAATAGAACCCTTAGATAAGCCTTAGGTTATGTAAATAACTAAGTAGCTACTAGATAGCTACATATATATAGTAGGGTATTTAGATAAGGACTACCTATAAGGTATATAGGAGGTTAGAGTTTAAGACCTTTATATACTTACCCTTAAGTAATAGCTCTCTAGCTATAACTAAGAACCTTAGCCTTTACTTTATTTATATCTCCCTAATCTAGTTATAATAAGTTAAACTCTTAAACCCTTTAGGGAAAATAAACTATTAGCTAGGTTTAAATATAAAGAAGCTATAAAATATTTACTTAAAACATACTTATACTTACACTACCTAGTAAGGGAGATATAAACCTATAGTGCCTAGGGAGTAACTTATATACCCTAACCTTAGGGCCTAATAAAGAAAGGGTATAATAAACACTACCTAACCCTAATTAATATAGTAATACTAAATCTAGAAATAATAATAATCTAGATAAGCTAGAATAGCGCTATAAGGTTATATAAGCTTAGCTATATTATGCCTATATAAGGTAAGATATTATAAATATAAAAGTATAGCTTAAAGAAATTAAGGTAAACCTATAATTAGCTAGATTAGGTAAAGGACTTATAATTACCCCTTAGATAGTTATACTAATTAATCCCTTATTCCTAGCTTTCTTACCTAACCCTAACTTTATAGTAAGTATATACTTATAAAGCTTTATAAAGATATAGTATAAAGTGCTTATATATAAAGGTAACACCTATAAGAATTTATAGGTATACCTAGTAGATTTAAATATATTATTCTAGTTAGATTTAAGAACCTTTTATAATAATAAAACTAAGGTAATATATACTAGTAGTTACCTAGCTAATAATATAAAGCAATAATAAATATATTATATAATAGTAAATAGGTTAGTTAACTACTTAGCTTACTCCTAGGATAAATTTATATTCTAGTTAAACTCTAGAGTAATAGATAAAGATATAAAATACTTAGAAGCTACTAGGATATTACTAAATCTAAGGTAAAAGAATAATTAGTCTTTCTAATCTTTCTTAAGACTTTAGACTAAAGTAAAAGCTAAATTACCTAACTAAATCCCTATATACTTAAGAATAGTAATTTTCCTAAATAGCCTAAATAATACTATAAGGAAGTATATAGTTAGCTAGAAGTTCCTAATATCTTAAAGCTACTTATAGGGTTAAGGTAAAAAGGCTAAAGTTATAATAATATTTATATTAAATAATTATAATAGAAACTATAATAATAAAGAAAGTAAAAGAAAGAGATAATACTTTAGCTTCCCTATAAATAACTTATAGTAAAGTTTATAATAACTAAGTATAAGTTAAAGGCTATTTAAGTGCTATAAGTATAGTAGTTCTAAATATAGTGTAAATAGATATAAAGTAGTAGACTACTTAATTTATAAAAGTAGTAAGTATATAACTAAGAAGCATAAGGATAGTAGTAATAAGACCTTAGACCCTAATAAGATTCTAATTAGATTAGCATAGGCCTAGGATAATAGTCTTACTATAAAGAAACCTATAAATAAGAGAATAAGAATATAGGTATTCTTATAGCAAGATAACCACTAGTTAGCTATGCTAGCGCTATTTAATATAGGCATAAAGTATTTAATAATCTACCCTAAATTATTATTAAAATAGAATTAGAAAAACATAGAAAAAATAAAGATAATATTAAAAAGCATAAGTAAGAATAAAATCCTATATAAAGGAATCCTACGTAAGCTAATTAAGGTAAAAGATAGTATAGGCTATATAAAGGTTTATTAAATTAGCTACTATATTACTAATATAGGAGAGGGGATGCTCCTAGGTATAGATTAGACCCTAGAGTATAAACCTATAGTAATAGATTAGAAGTAAAAATTTTAAAGGTTCCTAATAACTAAGGACTATATTACACTTACTATAAGGAAGTAATAATTACATAAGGTAGTAAAATAGTTATTTATTATGCTATTACTAGTATTACTAAAGATTAGGGTAATTAAGCCTAAGGAAAAGAAAGGGAAGACTAATAAAGATTTATTAGTAAATAATATAGTAAGTAATAACTAAGGTTATAGCGTAGCTATAGTAATAGTAATAAAGCATATCTATCCCCTAAAAAAGAAAAAACTAAGAAGCGTAATAGCGCTTTAGGTAGTATACTATAAGGAGTTAGTAGTAACTATATAAGAGATAGATAGTAACATAACCTAATAGTAAATCCTAGAAAAGTACATGGAATTTATAGATATGTTTTTAAAAGATCTAGCTAGTAAGCTCCTAGAATTAGGTAGCTATACTTATATAATTAAATTAGAAAAGGGGAAATAATTACCCTAGGGACCTATATATAATCTAGCTAAAAAAGAGCTAGAAGTACTTAGGGAGTACCTAGTAAGTGTGTAGGAAAAAGGGTAGATTAGAAGATTAACTAGTCTAGCTAAAGCCCTAATTTTATTTATTCTAAAAAAAATTAGGGAAATTAAGGATTTATATAAATTATAGGGGCCTTAATAGGATTATAGTTAAAAATAAGGCCCCTTTGCTATTAATCTCTAAAATCCTTAATTAATTAGTAAGCGTAAAGGTTTTTATATTACTAGATCTTTAAGAGGCATACTACTAGCTATATATCCGCAAGGGCAATAAGTAAAAGATAGCCTTCTAGTGCTACTATAGCCACTTTAAATATCTTGTAATACTGTTTAGATTAGTAAACACACTAGCTACTTTTTAGAAATATATTAATAATGCTCTTAAGGGACTTATGAATAAATTTTGTATTATTTACCTTAATAATATCCTAATATATAGTAGTAACCCTATAAGATATATAGAGCATGTTAAAAGCATACTAAAGTGACTTTAAGACATAGACCTTTATATTAACTTTAAAAAGTGCTAATTTTCTATTAGGTAAGTAAAATTCCTAGGTTTTATTATATTTAAAAAGGGCATTAAGATAAAACTATTATAAGTTAAAGCTATTATAACCTAGCTAATACCCTATAGTATGTTTAATATTTAATTATTCCTTAGGTTTATAGGTTTTTACTAATACTTTATAAAATAGTATAGTAAGGTAGTAGTCTTACTAATAAACTATTTAAAAAGTAATTAGCTAGTAAAGTTTAAGCTAGAACCTAGTAAACTAGTAGTATTTAAAGAACTTTAAAAGAAGTTTTAAGAGGCACTAATTTTAGTGTATTTTAACTTACTTTATTTACTAAGAGTAAAGATAAACGCATCTAGTTATATAATTAAAGCTATACTTATAATATTAGTGCTAGGTAGCTAGCACCTAGTAGTGTATTTTTTAAGGAAGTTAACTAATATTAAACTTTATTACTTAATACCTAATACTAAGTTATTAGTAATCTAAGAGGTATTTTAGGCCTAGAGACACTACCTTACATATTCTTCTTATTAGATTACAGTTATTATAAACTATTTAAACTATAAGTATCTAGCTATAAAGCTAAAGCTAACTAGTAAGTAAGTAATAGTATTAGATAAGCTTTATTTATTTAATTTTAGGATTAAATATTATATAAGTAAGTTAAACCCTGCTAATACCCTATTAAGAAAAGCAGATTATATTAGTAAGAAGCGTAGGGTAAAGGCATTAACCTTATAGCTACTTAACTTCTTATCTAAGTTTAATAATACTAAGTAATAGGAATACTATATTAATAATAGTGCTATTATAGGTTCTAGTATTATATTGCTTAGCATAGCTAATATTTTATTATAAAGATACTATAATAGCCTTACTAGCCTCTAGGGTTTTAAGAAGTTATAACTTAATTATATTATTAAGAAACCTAATAGTCTAGTAAAGCCTAGTAGTAGTATATAAACTAGGTCTATTAATTCTAAGTAATAAGGTTATGCCTTATCTATATTTATTAATATTTCTATAAGTCTAGTAAGCCTATAGGTTAGGAGTCTAGCTAGGTTAGTAGCTAGTAAGTAGTATAGGCGCCCCTTTAAAACATTACTTATCTATAATTTATCTATAAGTCTATAGGTATACTATAAGCTAGCTACTTATAGTAATATTATAGTAAGAATATAAGTAGTCTAGTAAACCTCTTCTAAGTTTGTATATAATGCTTATTTTATACACATAGAATTAGAGGCTCTAATTTAAGTTATATTATTCTAAGCATAGTAAGGTAATAACTTTACTATAGGTTATAAGAAGCTACTTAAAAGTAGTAACCTAGAAGTATTATAAATATAGTCTATTAGGCCCTTTAAGCTATTAATATTTAAGAATTAAGTTTTTATTCTAGTTAGTATAAGAAAGGAAATTTTACTACTTACTTATAATAACCTAGTAGTAGGCTACTAAGGAGTTAGTAAGACCCTTTATTATATTATAAACTAGTATTACTAGCTATTAATAAAGAAAGATACTAAGTTATATATATAGACTTATATAAGCTATTAGACTTTAAAGCTAAGGCACTATAAACCTTATAGTAAGCTAGTAGTACTACTAGTGCTTAATTAGCCTTTTTAAGAATTATTAATAGACTTTATTATAGGGCTACTACTTATAAGAGATGTAAATTAGACTTATAATATAATCTTAGTTATTATAGACTATTTTATAAAATATAGTATTTACATCCCTATTTTAATATAACTAACTAGTAATAGGTTAGCTACTATATTTCTAGAATACGTTTTTAAGGACTATAATGCCTTAAAAGGTATTATTATAGACTATAGTTTAATATTTACTAGTGGGTTTTAGATAACCTTTTACTACCTTATTACTACTAAGTAGTAACTAAGTATTATATTTTACCTGTAAATAAATAGGTAAATAAAACATTTAAACTAAGTTTTAAAGTATTATCTAAGAGCTTTTGCTTACTTTAATTAGACTAACTAGGTAAATAACCTATTAATAGTATAGTTTATATATAATATAAGTATTTACTTAACTTATAGCTACACCCTAGTAAAGGCACTATAAGGTTATAACCCTAGAGGCTTATAATAAGTAGTTATAGATATTCTAGTAATAAATAACTAGGTAAAAACTTAAGTAATTATGCTAAGAGATAAATATATAGTAATTAAGTAGCTTTTAAGTAACTTATAAACCTAGTATATAAAGCACTATAATAAGAAGCAAACTCTAATAAAGTTTAGAGTAAGTAACTATATTTTATTAACTATAAAGAATATTAACCTATAGTAACCTAGTAGGAAGCTAAGTATAAAGTACCTAGGCCCTTATAAAATTAAAAAGGTAATTAGAACTTATAGATTAGTGTACTAATTAAAGCTACTACCTAGAATATAACTATATAATATCTTTAATATTACTAACCTTAAACTATTTATAGGGGACCTAACTAGTGTAAAAGACATATCCTTACTATAAGATAATATTATAAATAATAAACAGGAGTTTAAGGTTAAAAGAATTATCTTATATTATTATAATAAGAGACATTAGAAATACCTAGTTAAATAGAAGGGCTATAATGCTTTAGAGAATTTATAGGTAAAGAAAAGAGATTTTATTATAATAATTATTATTAATAATTATAAGTAGTAACTAAGTAGCTAGTTTATAAATATAGAGGTGTATTTAGTAGAGATTAGATAGTAATAGTAATATATATAAAAAAACATAGATAATTTCTTAGATAATTTACCTTATAGCTACCTAGCACTATTTACTCTATATATATATTAGGCCCTAGCCCCCTAGTATTATTATTTTTATTCCTAAGCACTAGGTTAGTAGTAAGGCCTTAGGTAAAGGATTTATCCTTATTATTAGAGAAATCCCCTTCCCTATATATATATATATAAAGCTTACCTAGAAGGTCTAATAGCCTAATATAGGCAGGAAGTATAAGTATATATATAGTAAGCTACTAGTAAGTTAGTAAGGCTATAAGTAAGAATATTAGAAAACTTACTAAGAGAAGGTTTTATATAATAAAGTATAAGCTATTAGAGATATTAATCTAGACTTCTAGATTAATAGTATTACTTAGTAATAATATAGTAATTCTCTTATTAGAATTAGCCTCTTATATAACCTCTATAGTTAGCCTTACTTATCTAGCCTAGCTACACTTATTAGCATTCTTTATAGATAAGAGTATGTTATAAAGTTTATATTTTATATATATTAAGCGCTAGTAGTATATTAGTAATAACCTAAGTTATAAGAACTAATATATATATATTATTAAGAAAGTAAGGATTATTATTAAAGATAATATAACTATTAATATACTTAAAGAGTGCTTAATATAATTTTATAAAGTAAGTAAAGCACTAGTAGTATATTAGTATATATATAAGTAGTAAGGAAAGGGAAGATATACCCCTAAATAGTCTTTATTATTTTATATATAATAAAAGTATTTTATTAAGTTACTTATATAAGTTAGTAGTAGTATATAGTAAGGTAGTAGTAAAGTTATACTTAAGGAGTTAGTATACTTAGAGTAAATTTACTTTTTATAATATACTATAAAATAATACTATTACTATCTTTAGGGGTAATAGCTTATATTACTACTTACTATATATAGTATATATAGGGAATTTTTATACTACTAGCGCTACTAGCTATAAGTTAGTAAGGTATATACTAGGGGTTAGAGATACTATACTTATATTAAAAATTTTAAAGCTATTTACTTCTTAGGAGATTTCTAAGGAGATATTTAAGTAGTTTTCTTAGTTATTAGAGGATTTAGTAAAGTAGGAGTACTATATTACTTAGATATAATTTACTATTAGCAAGTTAGTAATAATATACTATAAGAATATAGGTATAAAAGGTAAAGTAACTAATATTCTAGTGTTTAAAAGGGATTAAGTATTTAAGTAAGATTAGATATAGATAATAAAATAATACTATAGGATATTAGTAACTACTATAATAGTAGCTATAAAGCTACTAGGTTATAGGTAAGGGTAACTTATAATATTAAAGGAGGATATAAAGGAAGAGAATATATAAAAGTAAGGAAAAGTAGGCCTCTTTTATATTAGCCTTAGACCCCTAAGTAATCTATATACTATATATAGCTAATCTAGAAATTATAATATTTATAGTTATAACTACTACTAGTAAATATACATGCTAGCTATAAACTCCTAGTAAGAATAATATAATATCCCTAATATTAGATAAAAGCTTATTTATTTTAAATAGTATATAGTACCTTATTTATTTAACCTAATTATAAAATCTAATATAAGTAGTTTGCTTACTTAGTATTAATAACCTATTAGGTAAAGGTATATACACTAGGAGTAATAAAGTAGTAAGTATATAATTATTTAAAGTTAGAGGGTAGGGAAGGGATTACCTAAAACCCTATAACTTTTATTTTATTATCCTAAGTAAATATTATACCTATATACTTATAAAATAACTAGTAATATTAAATACTATTATAAGCTATATATAGTATACTTATATTAGCTAAGTAGCTTCTTTTTAATTAAGGATAATTATATATTAAGGGGGTAGTATATTAGGAGTATAAAGGCTAGGGAGCTAGGGATAAAGTAGTTATATAATAGAACCCTTAGATAAGCCTTAGGTTATATAGATAACTAAGTAGCTACTAGATAGCTATATATATATAATAAGGTATTTAAATAAGGACTACTTATAAGGTATATAGGAGGTTAGAGTTTAAGACCTTTATATACCTACCCCTAAGTAGTAGCTCTCTAGCTATAACTAAGAACCTTAGCCTTTATTTTGTTCATATCTCCCCGATCTAGTCATGACAATTAATCTATCTATCTATCTATCTATCTATCTATCAATTTACAAGCAAATTCAGCGGCAAGGTGCTTATAAATAAGAGGTTATAATCCCTAAGAAAGGTTATTATAGCGCTCTGCTAACTTTGTCATAATACTCCTTGTAAAGTTTATAAAGCGATTTACTCCCTACAAAAACAAGAGCTAAAAAATAGCAGAATTCCCTTTATTCTTAGTATCTAATCCTATTATAGGCATTTACGCGCCCCCTGCTAGTGTGGTATATTATAAATAGGGGCAAATACGAAGTAGACTTAATTCTATAACTTTCTATGTAAATTTATAGCTAAAAATGGTTAGCGCGTCCCTTATGCATCGTTGTGCACTCTGCTAACTTAGCAGAGTTTTCGTGGATCACACCCCAACAAGTTGTCGCTTGTTCGTACTCGCTGTAATGGCAGCTGTCCGGCAGCTGTCTGGCAATTTCGACACTTGGCCCGGGCAGCTGTACATACACGTTACTGCCTTGGCCCCCATCCATCAATCTTGCCCACCCGGGGGTTGTGGTTGTCTTTGGAGACCGTCCAGAAAGTCTACGCAGAAACAACAATGTCTCGAGCCCATGCCAGCCATCATGCCGTCTCCTTCGAACCATCATCCCCCCGAGGCTTCGTCCTCCACGGCCGCTGAAAAGGCAATCTCGAGTCTGCGTGCCCGGCTTCGCAGCGAGGACATGGTGCCTTGCCAAGAATCCGCCCTCGCGACAAACGACCAACAGAACCACGTACACGCAAAACTTGAAGCCAGATTCTCCAAGATTTTCGAAGCCCAAGCTGATCAGCTCGATTCGAGCACCGATACGACATCGGCCAATCTCTCCGGTAGATCTGAAACCCCCCCCCCCCCTTCCAAGGGGAAACCCTAACCTAAAAATTTTAATTCCCAACTCTTCCTCCAGCAACGTTTGCTCTCTACGGCCAAGAAATCTACAACACTTCTCTCAAGGCCGTCGAGTCAGCCTATGAAACCACCTCGGCCAGCATTTCAAACTTCCACACCCAAGCCGCGAGCGCATCGACCCACACGAGGCATCTGTACGACAACATTTCGTACCCTCTATCCGCCACACTTTGCCATTCCACGAGTTTCCCCAGTGCAAGCATAGGGAGACATGTCCGTGCTCTGAACAAGAAACTTTCCGCCGCCGAGGCGGAATTGAGTAGATTGAACCAAGAATGGAAGAGGTGCGCGGAAGAGGAGGCCATGGTCTTGGCCGAGCGCGTGGTCGGCGCCGACGGTGGGGCAAAGAAGAAGATGGACGAGCTGGTCGAGAGCATAGAGGACATCGTAAGAACCAGAGGGGATGAGATCGACGAGCTGGATCAGGTATGTTGGAGCTTGAAGAACTTGCGCGCGAAGCGTCACTGACTAGAGAAGGAATACCGAGACTTGTTGTGGGCCGAGTCGAATCGTATGATGCAGGCCATGATGGCGGATTGAAACAGACCAAGATTGGACGGCAGGGGGTCGCAAAGCTGCGTTGGTTGTATTGTTATATAAGTGGCTCGCTAGAACTAAGTGATTGATGCGAACTGGCCTTCACCATAGTTTCCAAATCAAGCCCATGGAGATCCCCCTATTCTACGGTTAGACGTGAGAGGGAAAAAAATACCCATGTTTCCAAGTAGTTTCTGTAATATTGCATCGATGGCAATTCCTTCCCTCCATGCTATGCAAGACCGTTTCTTCCAGTCTACCACAGATATCATCTATTTCGCCCTGAACTCCAGTTTAATGATGTGGTGATGAGAAGCCGCTCAACGTTCATCCTGAAGACGTTCCATTTGTATCAAAGCCAGATAACCATTGGAAATATGAAAAAGAATAAAAAATCTTCTTTTGCGCACCAAGATGGGAAAGCAAGCATGCAAGTGGTGAATCGCTTCACACTTTCTTCTTTTCCTGTATACAGTGTTGAGGGGAAGAGGTAAGCATGCGGCATCTCGGCGCGGCACTACGCAAAGAAGTCGCAGCCAAATTTACTGCTCCTTCTCGGGAATGATGACACCCCACTCGTGCTGCTCGCGGCCATACATGATGTCGCCGATCCAAGTCTTGACCTTGGTCGTGATTTCGCCGGCTTTGCCCTCGGGGCCCATGGGGATATTGATGTCCTTGCCACGGTGGTGGATTTGCGAAACATGACAGACAAAGTACTTCAGACCATGTTAGCATCGGATCTCTTTCCAGGGGGAACAATTTTTTTTTATTTTTTTTTATTTTTTTTTAACAAGGGAACAAACTCTGCTCAAAGGTGGAGAGATGACAGATGATGCAACTTACAGCAGTGCCAGCGGCAAAGGACTCGAGAACGCGGCCTTCAGCATCAGCCTCGACCAGCTCATCGATGGTGTACCTGCGTTCCGTGACCTCGATCTCGCCGGCCAGTCTCTGGCGCACAACATCCAGGCAGCTGCGGCGGGTGACACCATCCAAGATCAGCTTGTCATCCAGAGGCGCAGTGATGAGCTCCTTCTTGCCATCCTTGCGCTTCCAGATGACGAAGAAGTTGGAAGCACCGGCCTCGGTACACTCGCCCTGCTGGCCATACAGCCAGAGAATCTGGTGGAATCCGCGGCGACGAGCATCTTGCGTGGCCATGAGGGAAGGGCCATAATTGGCTCCAACCTTGGCATAGCCGAATCCACCAACCCAGGCACGAACCATGTCCTCGGGAGAAGTGTGCAGTCTCATGCCGCCGGGCGGAGAGTCCATGCGAGGCATGAAGGTGACAATGATGTAAAGCATGGCCTCCTTGGGAGCCTGAACGCCCAGCTGGGACTGAGTACCGATAAGCGTAGGTCGGATGTAGAGGAAGTTGCCAGACTGGTTCTTGGGTAGCCAGCGGGGACCGTCGACCGAGAGAAGAGACATGATGAGCTTCTCCAGCTCCGGAGGGTCGAAGAGAGGAAGGGAGATGCGGCTGGCAGACATGAGCATACGTGCGCAGTTGCGATCGGGGCGGAACACTCGCAGCTTGCCGTCGTATCCGCGGAAGACCTTGAGGCCCTCGAAACACTCGGTGGCGTAGTGCAGGCAAGAAGCGGTGGGCATGAGGGATAGAGGGCCGTAGGGCTTCAGCTCAGGTACTCCCCATCCGGTCGAAGCCTTCCAGGTTGCGGTGACCATGTGGTCAGTGGCAACAGTCTCGTCGCCAGAGTTGGCGACGGCCTCGTCGGGGACAGTGCGAGGCTTCTCGGTTAATGTGTAGGTAAGCTTGGAGGCATCGAGAGGAGCAGGCGTGGCATTGCCATTGGAGACGTGAGGAGCGGCGGCTTCTTTGCGCTGGATGGCCGAGGCAGTCAGGTTGACATCCTGGTGAGGGACAGCAGAGGGGGCCATGTCGTCGTTCTGAGGGGGGTTAAGGGGTTGTACTTTTGGCTGACGAGACACGGGAGTGTGGTGGTTTAAGTGCAATTTCGTTATGGTGGACCTCCGGATACGGCCATCTGGAATGTGTCAGCACGAAAACGCCAAATTACCCCTTTGGGCACAATTGCGGTCTTGGCAGGCCTCTCAATCGGCCGGAATGCTTACCAGAGTCTCAATGCTGTAGTGTGACTTGTAGCCTTGTAGTCGTCTTCTCTGCTCGTCCGTCACGCACGGAATGGGCTTTGGGCAGGTCTCCGATCCGTATGTATGTACATAATGGCCAGACTGCAGACTGCCCTTGTCTGCCCCTCCATTTCCACATCGTTGGCAGCTGCCAGGTGTAGACAGGCGCCCCGGCCGCGCGTGCTCGGCAAACCCACCCGTAAGCAGCTTGTTGAGACGCTGGCTCAATCGGGAAAACAAAAAAAAAAGTGACCAGGTGACTCGAGCAAAAATCCAATGGCGGGTCGAGTCGTGGAGCTGATCAGTGACTCATGAGTCCACACCTCCGACGCCTGCCGCTCCCTCCCTCCTGAGTCCTGGCTGCGTTTCTCTTCCGCGCCGTCGACTTCGGCTCAACGACGAGGTTCCGCGACAGATGTTGCAAAAAAAAAAAAAAGCGAGCGCGAGGAAATTAACTTCACACCTCCCGGCCTGACGCTCAAAGCCGTCATCTATCGAGTACACCAGAATCCCAATTGAGCATCCTCTCCGTGACCATGGCACCGCGGGTTGTCTGAGCCGGTCCGGTCCGGCGTAAAGGCAGGGGCGGAACGTCACCGTGAAAGACTTATCTGTAAACCGGGAACCACGACGCCGTGCCGTTCCTCCAACACATCACCCTTCCTTCTTGGCTACGGGCTACGGGGAAAGACAATCGTTACTTGTCCGACAGGTGTGGCTGTATTGTAACTGTGCGATCCGCCGCGGATAGCCGCGAACGAACTTGTCCACGACAATGCGGCGCGGTGGGTCCGTTCATGACGAAAGCCAACAACAAGCTGTGACATGGAGGCCGATGTACCCGTTACCATTGGATGTTTAGGTAATGAAAACCACAAACTGGAACACGCAAGCAGAGTCTTTCGACATTGCTTTCCTAGAAACTACCACAGGGTAGTCGTCCCGTTCATCCATCCATACGACTACTCCAGATTATTTGTATCCATCGCCAGGTTTCGCGCTTCGAAATAGGAATGAAACCAATCTCTTTACCGAGCTGCGCCAGGTTCATGTCAAGAGTCTCGCCAAATCTAACAAGGGCGTCTTGCGGTGTAGGGTATGCAGTGTGCTAGTAGCACCTGATACCTATCGTATAACCTCATGACGTGCTCGTCGCCGCATCATTCCGCACAGCCTCCCTGTCGCGCTGTTCCGCCTCCAAGATCTCTCGCTGTCGTGCTGCGGCCTCTACCTCAGCCTTGACCCCCTTGGCGCGCTGTCGGGCTTCGTATCTGTCCCTGCTCCTCAAGATGCGCTGCACGATTTCGCCAGCATTTACTTCGGCAAATGCGTGCTTGCCGATCTCACGGTAGATGCCCATTTCCCTGGGTGCAGAATATGGGTCATATGTGAGTGGCATGAAAGCGGTCGGTCCGTGGTAAATAGCATCGGGAACGCCCCACGGTAAAGATTGCAGGTAAGACTTGGTCGGTGTGAATGGAGCGCCAAACACCACAGCATTGATGTACTACGAGGGTTAGAGAATAACGGCGTCAGCTTGAATGCTGTGGCTTTTGAAGTAGGCTTCAATTTGCATGCATCGCGGATATCACGTGGGTGGACCAGAGGGAACGAATGGAATGACGCACCTTGCACTGCAGGACGCATAGTCCACGCTCGTAAATGTTCATGATCGGATAGTTGACACCTTTCCACTGGTTGATGACTTCGTCGTTATGCACTCCGACAACAACATAAGCTGGCCGGTAGTCTTTGCCGCACTCGTGGCGCGTTTGCTCTTGGCCTCTTCCAAGAACCAGCCTGAGTTGCGTGCCAGCTCATTCTCTTCGACAACGACTTTTCGGAGAAATTCGATATGGCCACTGCAGAACAAGTCGTATCCTCCGTCAACATACACAATTCGTTGCCCTGGCTTGGGACCACCTGCAGTGAGCAGGTTCTCAAAATTCCCCGTAGTCTCTTCTGTGTGCTCTGCTTTTGCCTGAGTTGAGGCGTTCCAGAACCATACATCAGCACCAGGAGCCTTTGCAGTCTCGTCGGTGGCATATAATCGCAAACGCTCCAACATGGCCTCCCCCTGCGCCTTGCGCTCTTCTGGGCTACCATATCCCTCTTTTCCAGCCAGCGTTTTCTGCAGAGAGAAGATAAAGTGTGTTTTGGTGCACAAAAGCATGCGGCCGACAAGATCGGTGGTTGAGATTCCAGGTGAGCGCTTAACTACCTTGAATCGACCAGCTTGCTTGACGAATCGGTAACAGTCATTTCCATCGACATCCGATGTTATATCGTCACCATGGACAACGTATTTACAACCGTAATGTGATATGAAGTCGAGGTCGGTAACATATGGTGCATGGCCAATGGATTTTGTCACCCATCGGCAGGCATCAGAAGCAGCCAATCTGAGGAGAGTCAGCAAATAGCACTCTATGAGAGACAGAGATGAGAGAAAAGAAGGGACCGCCCTGACCGCTCGTCCAAGTTCATGACGGTTGGGCCCTTGTTGGCCAAGATGTCTTCATCAGAGTGAACTCCAACATAGAGTTCATCACCTAGCTGACGAGCCTGGACCATGGCTCCGGCGTGTCCTGGAAGACGAAATAAGCCCCCCCCAAAAGCAGCATGTAAATCATTTTCGACATACCATGATGAAAGAAGTCCCAACATCCATCAACCCAAATGCGGCCATCGAGGAGTTCAGGAGCAGGGTCTCCCTGGAGCAGCCCCTCTCTCGACGCAGAAGTCATTGTGGGGGTTGTAAATTGTGTGCGAAAGACAAGGCTGGCGTAGGTAGTAGGTAGTAGGTAGTAGGTAGTAGGCGCTAGGTACTGTCGGAAGACGACACGCTTGACAAGAATTGCTGAGCGCGTCGCAAGAATTCGTGACGGGGAAAATTGATATAAGTGTCGGGATACAATGGAAAAATCACATGTGAGGCTATGGTTAGCCCGTTTGTCGCGGGGTGGAAAATTGGTGGTACTCAAACGCTAAAACGCCGGTCGCTGGTTGGCCCAGGGAAGATGAACTGGAAGGTGAAGTGGGTTGTTGCTTCCGTACTCAAAGGGACCTGTTCGAAGAAAAAGCCTCGCACTCTCGCACTCTCGCACTCACTCATGGCATTTCCCACGCACGTTGCGCGCGTCCATTGGCGTGCGCCGTGGAGCTGCGTGGCGTGCGAGCCGACGATGGTGACATCAGCCATCAAGGCCGACAGACTGGCGCTATCTATTACTGTGCGGCGTTTTCGATCCTAAACACCGGGGACCGAGTTTTCCACGTCTTGCATCGTGGCCATCAACGTCAGAGAAGCGCTGCAAAGGTCACAATGAAGGCCTCCTCACTCCATGCGTTGCTCGGCCTTGCACCACCAGTCATGGGTCATTGGAACCAGGCGGAGGATAAGGCGATCCAGTACACATCCGTGGGAGGCTACTTTCTTCAAGATGACCCGAATACGAATCCAAGTGGCTTTGATTATGTACGTCAGCCCAGTTGATCCGCAGCGGCACATCTCAAATGTCGACATGTCTATGAAACGGTCACAATGTCCGCTCCAAAAAAAAAAACATGAAAAAACATGAAAAACATAAACTCACATTGCATTGCAGGCCGAACACAACTTCGGGCTGATGGAGCGAAAATACCCCACTGATGCCACATTTGATCCTCAAAACGTCAAGTCACAATGGGAACGATTGGATAGATGGGTTTACCATTTAAACAATAATTGCCAAAGGAGGGAAGATGTCCGGTACAAGGTGCTGTTCTTTGGGCGTCATGGCCAAGGCTATCACAACGTGGCAGAGACTTTCTACGGCACCCCGGCTTGGAATGTAGGCTGGCCCCTTTCCTAACAGTTTGTCACTGACGAAGGAAGAAAACACGACGTTTGTCCAAGGAAATCTCGCTGACTCGAGCGGCCACCGTTGCTTTCGCATGCAGTGCTACTGGGCTGAATTGGAAGGCAATGGCACCATCACCTGGGCTGATGCGCTCTTAACACCGGTTGGGTTCGGAGAGTCCGAAAAGGCCAAAGCTTTCTACGAGACGCTGTACGAGCAACAGAACATGCCTCACTTTGAGAGCTATTACAGTTCTCCGCTCAAGCGATGCATTCAGACAGCCAACTCGACCTTTGCATCTTTGAAGATGCCACCTGAACGCCCATTTGTGCCTACTATCAAGGAACTGTTCCGCGAGGACATCAGTATACACACGTGCGATCGCCGCTCCACCAAGTCTGAACTCGAGAAATTTGTACCTGGGTGGAATTTTGAGCCGGAATTCACCGAAAACGACGGCTTGTGGGAGGGCGACAAGGGCGAGACACAAGAGCACCAGATTGCCTGCAGCAAGGCGGTACTGGACGACGTTTTCACCAATGATGAATCGACTTGGATCAGCGTGACGAGCCATTCTGGAGAAATCGGCGCTCTTCTCAAGGCATTAAATCACCGCCCCTTCAGTTTATCAACTGGTCAAATCGTCCCCGTCCTCGTCAAAGCCGAGTTGCTCCGGCCAGTGCCTACTACCGCATTCACCGGATTTACTCCAGAGGCAACGTGCAATCAGCCACTGGTGACAAGTCTACCTGATCAAGGATGTGTGTGCTCTACTACAGGCTCTATTCCATCTCCGACACTTGGGGGGCGGGGCTTGAGAACAAGGAATTCATTGTGAATTCACTGTGAGGAGGGAGTATTTGGACCTCGATAAGGCGATAGTGTCACAGATGAGTCAATCGCGCCTCAATGGGGAGGAAGAAGATGGTTGCGTACAATCATCAATGACGGATCTCGAAACTGGCAATATCAAGCTTTGCATGTACTTGAAGTCTTGAATCGAGGATCACAGCTGCCGTGTAGATGTAATGGCTGCGCGTAGATTAGGAAAGGAGCAAGAAAGCAGTTACAGAAACGCTTAAGTAAAAAGCGCCTGCAGGGCCAGGACCGCCAATAGCACGGCACGCGCACAGCCCCCAGGCGCCTCGGAGTGGCATCCAGCGGACCAGCGCTAAGGCGAGCAGCCGCCGCCACCCGCGACAGCATCGACCTCCAGACCCTTCAATCCACATCTCGATTTGTTGCCATTATCACCGCCCCGTGACGTTTTCATTGGCAAGAACACGAAAAGGCGAGGTTCGCGACGGCAGCGACGACGGGCCTGCAGCCGTCAACGGTCGAATCCCTGAAACCCTCCCATCGTCCGCGTCCGGCCCCTCCAACTCACCAGGAGGAGCTTTTCAAAGCAAAGTCAACCGCCCAGTCATGCAGCGTTCAACGCCAGTCTCGTCGACGACGCCGACCTTGTCCTCCTTTCCCTCTGGCACCTTGACCAACCCAGGGTCCCCATCGAGACCGACGACTCGAGACGGCAGCAACAGTGTCGACCCTTTCCATCCTCCTCCACATTCTCCTCCCCCGATCCCCACGTCCTCAGCCGCGCCCCTAACCAAGGAACCGCGCAAGTCATCCTTTCCCCGAAAGGCCTCGCTGTCGGGAAGCACACGGCGGCGAGGCTCCTCCGTCAGCTCATCAGCAGCCGTGTCCAACGCCATCGTCACCGATGCAACCGCCCCGCCCGCCCTTCCCGACTACGCGCTTCCTGCAGCGGCCAAGGTGCAAAGTCGTGACAGGTGTGACTTCGGTAGTGGTGTAGATGACACAATCCGCAGTCCCGTCAGTCCAACATCTGGGACCGGCTTCTTGGGCGGCAGCATGATGAGCAGGACTACAACAGCCACAGGGCACACTGGGCAGTACATGCCGCCGCCAGCTGCCGTGAATGTCACGACTCTGTTGAACGGGGCGTCGGCGGGGATGTGGCAGCAGAGCGAAGCGAGCATGATTCATCAGCAAATCACCGAGGTAGCCACAAAGAGGATGTCAACGCTGGATTATCTGAGGAAAGCGTACGTTTTTGTGTGTTTTTTTGTGTCTTCTTGTGTGAAAGGGGGACGGTTCACTTGGTCGGACACTTTTCCAAGTCTTTTTTTTCCTGGATACGCAGACACATGCTAACTCTCTTTTGTTTTTGTTGCAAAAGACACGAAGGTCGAGTATACTGGTTCAATACATATCTCTTCGAACGACCGGATCTTTCGCGGTTGCCATGCTTTGATCCTCGAAAACTCGCACGCAAGGCTACCAATTACCTCCTCCTCGGTCTCTCCATCCCGACCATCAACGACTTGTACTCATCCACGCCCATTGAATTCCTCCGCTGCCTCAACTCGCTCCTTTCCGAATTCGACTCTTTCCAACAAATCCATGGCGACTCCTCGGCAGCCCTCGCGCGTGCTCGTCTACCGACCATGTTCCGTCGACCGGGAGGCAAGTCTCGTCGGACAACATCTGCAGCAGACATGCATCTCGACGACTCACATGCTTTTCCTCCACCGGGAGGTGCTGGCGCCGCAAACAGTGCTCCATCCGTCATGAACTTTGCCGCTTCCGAGTCGGAACTGCTTCCCGGCGAAGAATACACTTACTTGCTCACGCCCGCACTTCCATTCGAGCCCGACTTCTTTGAGACGTTTGCGGCGCTATGCGATGTCTTGATCGATTGCTATTCACGATTTCTGGCACTGGTTCCCACGCCGCGAGAGTGCTCGGCGCCGGTAGCCGAGCTCTTTACGAAGGCGGATTTAAAGCTGCGCAAGATTATCGTGCAAGGTGTGGTCAAAGAATTCGAAGACCATAGCAGAGGGCACGTGAAGACGGAAGTTGCCAGTATCGGCAAGGTGGTACTTGGTGGTCTCATGTAGAGGGAGGGGCTTTTTAACACTGCCGAGGAAAAAACTTGGGTCTGCCATATTATGTTGGCTTCCAAATTCCCCTAATGAAGGAGAAAGACGTGAAAGCCTGCTGGCGCACGGGGGGGGGGGCTGGGTTGACTCATTAAGCGGCTGGATACGCGGACGTCAACAATCACATAAAACATACCCGGCAGGACTGTCACAGCATGAATCTGGCGGGCATTGGGATAGCATGGTGCCCGATTTCCACGTTATTTGTACACTTTCTACATCACATGATGATATACATGCACACAGACACACACATGGGTGCCGTTTCAGTTGTTCCTCTTCAGTTGAGCCTCCTCTTCTGCAATCACACCCTCGATCTCCTTGCCCACGAGCCAGTCCCGCGCGGCGTCCATTACACGATCCAATGTATCCCCCCCATCCAACACATCTGGCAAGTTGTGCACGTCCAGCCCGGCCCTATGATCTGTACACCGGTCCTGATTATAATTGTACGTGCGAATCTTGTCCCCCCTCGTGATCTGCGTCTGGGACAGAACGCTGTTTCTCAACCTGGCGGCATCTTCTTCGCGCTGCTCCGCCCGCTGACTTGCTATCCTCGATCGCAACAGCTTCCACGCATCTTCCCTGTTGCGCTGCTGCGATCGATGGTCCTGCATGGAGACGGTTGTTCCCGTGGGGATATGCGTCATTCGTATGGCCGACTCGGTCTTGTTCACGTGCTGTCCGCCGGCGCCGCGAGCGCGCATCGTTTCAATCCTGACCTCCTGGGGGTTCACGTAGAAGTCGCTCTCGACGTCGTCGCTCACGTTGTCGGAGGCAGCGCTTTGCGGGAACGAGGGCAGCACCCACACGGCCACGGCACTCGTGTGAACCCGCCCCTTGCTTTCCGTGCTCGGAATTCTCTGCACGCGATGCATGCCGGCTTCGCTTCGGAATATGTCGTAGGCCCCCGGGTCTTGGACCTCGAGGATGGCTTCCTGGAGGGGGCACTCCCCCGCGGACGAGGACTGGTCGCCCGCGGCCTCGGCCATTTCGTACTTGAGCACGCTGGCCCTGTACCCTCGTCTCACGCACAGGGCCATGTACATCTTGAACAGCGAGTCGGCAAAGTACCGGCCCTCGAGGCCGCCGGGGCCCGGCCGGAACTCGATCATGCACGGCATGTCGGCGAACGGGTGGCGCGGCGTCAGGCTGGCGGAGAGGTTTCTCTCGAGGGCCTCGACCCTGCCCCGCTCGATGCAGAGCTCGTCGCGCGCGATCGAGGCCAGGTCCGGGTCTTGGCCCGGGTCGTCGGCCATGGACTGGAGCTCGGACATGGAGGACAGGGATTCGCGCCATGCCGCGAGGGCGGCGGCGACTCGGTGCAGCTCGCCTGCGCGCTTTGCCTTGAGGAGATCAAATGTCGTGGCCAGGGACTTTCGGAGGGCATCGTGTTCGGCGGAGAGGGACTTTGCGCGCCGGACGAGGGACGGCGCGAGACCGGGAGCTGTTGTTGTTTCTGGGGTGGATTTGCATTGTCGGTCATTCCGGACCCCATCTCGCTGGTGTGTTGGTGTTGGTGTTGGGGGAGAGAGAGATTCTGGGGGATTCCTGGGAGGAGAGGGGGAACAAGCAGACGACGTACCATTGGATGCGAGGCGCACGAATTGAGAAGCAGCTTTGCGCTGGAGTGCGCGGGTGCAGTTTCGGCACACCCATGGCGCAGAGAACATGCTGATGCCGTGATGCGAAAGCGGTCGGCGTGGAAGGGGAAGCATGATTTGGTTTTTTTTCCTGTGCATCTGCAGGACTACCAGAAAGGGGGTTGGGTGCGGTGGGGCGGCAGCGGATGTGTCTGTTTTTGGCCTAGTGGTTTCTCTTGAGTCTTTACATAGAACATGACAACGTCAGTCCTACAATGAAATACGAGCTCTTCTGAACGGGATCGCCAACAGCCTTATATTCCGCTGGCTCACTCTTGGGCAGCGAATGAAACCACCGGCTGTGAAACAGACTTGGCAGTATTCACAGCAACAGCAGTGGCACGAAAGATAAAACGCTTATTGGCCATGACTTCATTGTCGTCACGTTATCAGTTTCATCGCAGTACAAGCGCTGTTTTATTTCCTATATGTTCAAAAAATCTGCGATACCAGTACGAAGTACCGGTAACGTGCCATGACCGTTGATTCTAAATATATACAGAAGAAGAATTACCAAGAGAAACAAAGAATATCCGAAAAAGTAGGCGATTTGGCAATTGATGAGCTCAATCCGTCAAGATGTCGGTTTGACTGGCCAGAGTGGCGCTGCTGTGATACAACTAGGATCTCAGAAGAGCATTTTTGGTTGGGCAAGCTCTCTTCGTGGTGGTAACCGTGACAGGGGCCTTCTTGGTGCAGCAGTGGCTGCTGTCGATCTCGGTGACAGTGACAGTTGGCGCAGCAGGGCAAGTGTCAGTGTTGGTGCCAGGAGGAGTGGTGAGTGTTTGGGCAGGAGGAGTGGTGATTGTTGGGGCAGGAGGAGCGGTAGTTGGAGGAGCCTCGGTGGGAGCAGCAGAAGTAGGGGCCGCCGAAGAGGGGGCCGCCGAAGAGGGGGCCGTCCCGGTATTCTTGCAGTTGGCAGGGCTGAAGGTATCTTCGGCCTCCTGGAGATCCTTGAGAAGACCAGCAACAATGCCCTGGGCGATACCCTGGGCAGCCTCGGGGACCTTGGAGACGACAGAGTCGATCAGGGCCTTGGAGGCGGTGTTGACGCCGCTGGCCTGGGTGAAGGTGGCCTCGCAGAGCCCGTTGGCAGCAATGGCATCTTTCTTGCTCTTGAGATTGGCTACGAGTGAATCGCCCTTTGACTGGAGATCTTTGGCAGGCTCCTGAAGGCCAAGTGCCTCGGCCAACGACAAAGAGCTGCTGGGGTCGACCTTGGCCTTTCCATCCTTCAACGTCTGGATCAACTTGTTTGATGAGGAGACAAGACTGCTCGGGTCGCCAGAGAACCCCTTGACCGAGTTGTCCAGACCAACGATGTCGGTGCCAGCGGCTGACATGGCAGCCTTGATGGTGGCGAGATCACGCTCATAGAGAGCGGCACCAAAGGCGGTAGAGGCCAATGTCGTTAGAATGAGGAATTTCATCTTGTGAGTTTTACTTTGATGGGAGGAGAGGATTGGATTGGCTTCTGGTGTCTTCTTGCTGGAAATGAGAGAGGAGGATGGGAAAGACAAGAGGCGATGATGATCCAAGCGTTCATCTTCTCTCTCAAGTTGCTGTCGGACCGTGACTGTCATTTTATAATGGAAAACCCCCGTTACCCAACGGGTCTGGTCTTGGGAAATTCACATGCCTCTCTTTTCATGTGTTAAATTTTGCGTCTGATCTGAGGCTGACGATTTGGCGAAGCTAAAGCACGGTCCTTGACCCCACGGTACCATAAATCCATGGTCCAGGCAGTTGGTCAACCCCAGGTGGTGGCGTCCGCTATCTGTTTCGCATTGACTTGTAGGCAGGCCAATCAGACCGCGAGGCCAAGGTGCTATGATCTCAACAAGGATCGATAATGGATTGTGGTCTTTGACGCTTACGAACGATCGTGTCTTGCCTCGGGCCCGATGGGACTTTCCATCTCGTGAAGCTCGTGAAGCTCGTGAAGCTCGTAAAGAACTATTTTAATGGCTTACCCGCCTCCCCCACACCCCCCCAGACCGACCAACCATGCATGACACCAGGAATTGTAAGGTGAAGTTGCCTTGTAATTACCCCGCAAAACGCACGTTCCCCGTTTCCCCACAAGGTCCGTTCCCCATGATTTATTAGCTTCTTGGCGACTATTCCACAGCCACATAAAGGGAACTATTTTTCTTACATGTAGAACTCCTCGGCACACAATCTCCGCGCTTACTTCATTTCTACGAATCGGATCCAATTCTCAGAAGCCATCAATTCTTCGAATGATCACTTCTCGTCATGGTTCCTCATGTAGGTGAGGTTTGCGATTGGACCAATTCAAGGAAGGAGGGGGGGGCTGAACTTGCTGAAGAAATCCCCTGCAGAAAATGCACTACATACACAATGCGGACTGTCGGAGGCAATCAGGAGAAGAAAAAGTTACCTCCTGGACGACCAATATGGTTGTATGACGAGTTCATGCTCCCCAGTCCAAAGCACAAATCGAGAAGCATCGCTGATGTTTGGCTTGGGCTTTTTATTGGCAGGGATAGTGGACATGTCCGCACAATGAGCTGGGCCCATCGCCAACACCCGGTGAGTGTCCCATCTGCCCTCTCCCGTCCGTGATGGAGAGAGGAAGCCATCAAAAAAACCTTTCGGATCTTGGCCCACCAGGAGGGAGGCATCCGGGGATGGCCCAACCACTACAACGCTCATCCAGGACCATACCTTGCTTGGACTAACCTCGGAAACAGCAAAATTGCAGTAAAATGCAAGCAAGTATGACTCCATCTCACATACGCTCCAATGTAACCACACTTAACAAGGCCTCGGATCCTCAGGAAGGTCACACAACGGCCCCACAATATATTCCTCCGGAACCGGGTAGCGCCTCCGATAGGTCCGACAATTGTGCGGGGCAACACCAGATCGTCCGGTCCATCGGAGCCCAGACAGCCGGATTCAATGCCCCGGCCAGAGATCCGTATCTGTTATTTTGATAAGTTTGCATCGCTTGAGGATAATAGGCCTGTACCTAATACGTGAGCCACAAGCAAGTAGCATTAGCGACCGGCGGTCCTCTACGCGTTACCTGTTCAATTAAACCATCCACGATGCTACCAAAAAGCAACCATCTCTAGCCTGAAAATACGCCAAGAAAGAGTGCATGGTGTTGACCGATGTGCATCCATCCACTTCATATGATGAGGAGCTATCACTTCGCAAAGCCACACGCCGATTCGGACTGCCATTCAATACCCTCCGCCGCCCTACGCGAAGGAAGTGTACGTGCCATGGTTTAAAAAGTACATATTAGACGGGTTTAGAACGGATGGTTGCTAGTGAGTAAGTTCAAAATGTTAGATAATACCTTGAACGCAGTCTTAGCTCTGTTGATGTGGAGAACGGCTTAGGCAATCGGAGGTAATATTACTATGGAGAACTGGTAGCTAGTGCACTGAAGAATAATACAACAACCATCATTGACCACCCAAACTTCTTAGTACTGCTTCTTTGCCGTGCCTGACTTCGTAAACGATGTGCTTGGTGTAGTTGTTTCTTGCTTAGCATGGCTGGACTGATTTCTCTGTAGCAAGTTCAGATCCAACTCGGATAAATCGAGACTCTGCTTTGCCTACGGTAATCCTGTTGAAGGTAAGGACAGGTCACCAAGGTTCAATTCCAAAGGTAATTGGTCAATAGCCGAGCATAACCTCTGGAAATGGGACGGAACCCATAACTCGTACAGATTTTTTATAAAACAATACGACGTCCACTTTTCTTTGCCGTCTAGTTCGGTGAAGGCGAAATTGCGGATTAGATGGCGGTAGTACTTTGTGTTCTTTCCTTTTAGTACGGGATAGTGGCCGTATATCCTCACAGATCCGTGGCCATGAGAGATAGAAAAGGCTTGTATATGTCAGTGGACCTCATCTTCGCGGTTAACTGCACGAAAGAGCGCAGTAATAGCCCGAACTGCTAAAGTCATGCTGTGAGCATTCTGGCGATTAGCCACGTCTAGCGCAGCAGCGCCGCATTTTACCTTGTACATTAGGAAGGGAAAGTACATATAGTAAGTAAAGTTGCTAATAAATGGTGGTAGTTTGGCCAGCTGGAGGTCGTTAAAGGCCTCACGCCTAAAGCCAAGAGAGAAAGCTGGTTGGGGGCGGGTCCATGTCAAGATGTCAAGTCCCGCGGTATCTAGAGCATCCCCGATGCTTTTATCTGCTCTTCAAGCCCAAGACTGCGGCATTCCCAAGAACCCCCCTTGCTCTTCTCCGCTTTCAAGGTGAAATACCATATCCATCTATCGAAACTATATTCTCTCTCACTGCTGAAGTTATAAAAACGTGTGTAGATAGTCCCGCGACGAAGATGGGCCCGGGGGGGCAGCGAGGAGGAAGGCTGCCGCACGCGCAGCTCGCCGCAGGCAGCCCCTGAGATCGTGTCATAGTCACTAACAACTGTGCCATTCATATATTGGCGGAACTTGGTAAACCTGGTAATTTAAAGATGCGTCCCAAGAACTTGAACATGGGCTAAACGATATGATCACTTCCCCTGTACATCCTACTGATTTCCAGCGCTCCCATTGCCCACGGTCAGTAGCTTACCAGTCGACCGAATCATACACGTAGGATCCATAACCATTGCTCTGGAAATTTTTATGAAGCGGCCAGTCGAACCTTCCATTATTATGAGATCGTCGCCCAATCTCTTTGCGAGAAGCCAGCCAAGCGGTCCCGGATGCCTCGTGGAACCCTCCATTTCAACTCGACCCTGATCCTTCCACTCAATGACAAGTCCACTCAAGGACTCCCAACCGGAGCTCGGAACACTATAATCCATGAAGCTAGTATCGCCCTCAAATTGAGAAAGTATGGTATAAAGGACATTCTCCAGGGCAAACTGACGGAAGCTTGCTCCCGGGCTGGGCTTGACAGCCAGAACATCCTGGAAGCGTGAGGCAAAGGCGACTTCCTGGGACGCAGCCGACTTTTTCTCCTCTGCAGAACCCTCTCCTAACTCGTAGATTCTTCCCTGGCCGGCGACATAGGCGTATCCTCTTGCACCGCTGGGATCGGCATCAATCCACGTGGGGGCATCGAGCCAAGTAAAAGTCGCCTTTGCTGCTGAGAGAATCTTTCCAGAAGACGTCAAATACCATTGCGGCGGTTCAGAACCCAACATGACGACGGTTTCTCCGTGGCTCCATGTCTTCACCAAAGTCGCGAGTTCTCCACTGAGATCGCTCCGGTTCTGCTGCCAGACTTTGTCGACGCCGTAAAGCCTCGCACTTCTCTCGCTTGCAAGAATCAGGACAACTCCTTCTTTGGTGGTGTACCGTAATCCGCCCTCTGTCAAAGCTACTGTCTTGAATGGGTGCTCTACGAGCACGCCACGACCATCTGGCACGGCTTCAGCGTTGACAAATGGAGCCTTGAGACGAAATACTGTCTCGAGTTCCTTGCCCCGTACAGTAGGCTGAGCGTAAAGGTGGCCGCTGTCTTCCGACTCCATGTGCCACAGCCAAGCCTTGGATCCCCTTTCTGTCAGTCCTGCCATGTGCCGCGGTTTTCCACGTAGAGAGGGTCCTGCAACGACAAATCGGTCACTGCAGAGCCAAGCTTGAACGGGGGAGCCCTCGGCATCGCTAAGGCCAACTATGGAGACAATTGCTGCGCCGTGGTCTTTGGCGAGCTTTGATAGTGCAGTCCACCAGGGGCCGCCGTCTACATCCTTTTCGCGGTGCTCGAGCCACTGATGGTTGACGGCTTCCAGAGCGAGCGTACAGTGCGTTGTCAAGCGGAGAATGAAACCCGCATCCGTAATGGCAAACAAGTTATTATTGGCGCGGAAGAAGTTTGAGATGGTTCCGAGCTCGGGTGAAATTGTGACAGGCCTTGGTTCCTCTGCCTGTTTGCCGTTTCCTCGTTGGACGACGAGCTTGTGTCGATTGTATGAGAAGAAGCAAAACAGTTCACCACTGTCTCCTGTCGAAGCGATGGTTCCGAGAAGCAGGTAATTAAGGTGAATATCAGGATGGGGTTTGATAACAGTTCGGTCGGACATTCGTATCCAGAATTGATGGTAAAAGTAATGATCTTTGCCTTTCGGTCCCAGCACAAAAATCAAATGAGGATCTATCGCCGCATCGATATCCGCTCCAGCTAGGGATTCGAATAGCTTGAGCTTGGGCAGAAGCTCGCTCGGCCCAGTGTAGTAGTCTTCCAGTAGAAGTCTAACCTCGCCTGTCCACTTGTCTTCTTGATGGAGCTTGGCAAGCAAGGCAGGGCCTCCAACCATGCCAACGAGGTTCATGCTATCGGCGGTGAGAATATAATTGAGAGTTCCGAAGTGATTCTCGCTCAACTGGTGGCGGAAAAGAGCGTGAATCTGATTGTCCGCTGGATAAAAAAATTAGTGACAGAGGTACAGGTATGCTACTTGTATGAAATAATTCCACCTACCATCTACCCAGACGCGTTGAAGGGTTCTTTTAGAAAACGGGCATAGGGCATGGTACTTTGCTTCACAGACTCCGGTCGAAACGTCCACACGCCAGATGGCACTATGCTCTGTATTGTAGAAGAAGACTTTTCCTCCAGCGGTCAGGGCACCAACCTGCGCACTGTTGGTCAATTCTTCAGGAGCATCGATGGTGTAGAGAAGACGTTTGCTCGTCGGTTCGTAGAAGGCGCGACCAACAGACTGGCCAGCGGGCGTTGTATACTTGTCCACGACGATGAGCTGGGTGCCAAGCAGGTGCTTGTCGCTCAAATCGTTGAGATGGTCTGTGAGTTTCTGGCTTCCTCCCTGGTACTTGTCACCATCTTCCTTTATGGGGAATGTGGTTTTATTGGCAAAGTCCACTTCTAGGATCTCGCCGTTGGGTTTGTAGATGAGCATGGAACTGAATAAGGTGTCTGCCAGGTTCACCCGGAAACCTGAGATTGAGACGGCCCGGGCCTCAATCACGATGTTCTCCCCGTCCAACTTTCCGCAGTCCAAAACCCAACATGTGTTGCTCCAGCCCGAAGATAATGTTATGGCCACGCCAGGATTGAGCCCGATGGTGTAATTGGCTCCTGCGCCATGTATGGTGTATTCGAGGACATTGTGTAGGCTCTCATCCAGCTCTGCGACTTGAACCCGCACTGACCGATTGCCGAGCCTGACCGCAATGGGTGTTTTCACAAACTCGTGTGTGATTTGATGAATGATGTATTCACTAGGAAAGATGTAAAAGTCATAGTCGAATCGCTCGTCTTCTTCGAGTCTCCGGATCACGTCGAAGCCGTAGTCATGTCGGCCTGTACAGAACGGAAGGATTTGCCATTCGTAGCTGATGAATGATTTGGGCGTGGCGGGCAGGACGATTGTGGTGTAGTCTCCAGTATTTGCAAGTTTTCCGCTGGCCGGGGCTCCGATGCCTTCTCGCACATTAATAGCCTGGGACTTATCTTGGATCATTCTGGGCTTATCGCCGACCCAGAAGAAGTAGTTGATTCTGCCTGACCCCGTGGATCCGTGCCAGGTGCGATAGATGCGTTGGCTGTCGAATTTGACGTTGCCGGCCGCGTCGATTTCGCTGATGACAGCACCAAACAGAGGAACAAGAATCCCATGGTCCCTATCGTACTTGAATCCTCCAGCTTTGTAGGCCTCGTCGGCGTCACCGAAATAGCGGCCCACATACTTTGCTTTTTCGGCAATTTGTGCAAAGCCGGATGCCAGAGCGCCAACGCCAATGGCAAGTCCTCCGAGAATGACACTGACACCTCCCATGACGGCGACGGCGGTAGTGGCTCCTATGAGTCCGGCACCAATAGTACCAGCACTTGCTAGGAACGTGGCCGAATCAAAAGCCAACTGTGTGCCAAAGACGGCTTTCTGTGCATCGTTGTCCGTGTGGGCAAGCTCGTAGGCGTCGAGGACAACGTTGGCACCGCCAAGGAGCACGCCGAAGCCTTCTGAGACATTACCAAGACGTTCGACGAGAGTTGACAGCGACGATTTGGCCACTTGCCCCGTCTCAAGCATATCCTTGACGAGATTGACCATCTTCCCAACGTCACCCAAAGTCTGCTGACCCATCTGGGTGAGGTTGAGATAGCTGTGTATCTTGAGCGCGTCTGCGAGCTCGGCGTTGGTCTTGCTCTCTTCAGTCCTTTTGCCGGCAAAGTGCTCTATCAGTGTTCTCACAATAAACATTGCATTCAAGCCATCAATGGCTTCGGCGTGCGCCAGGTTTTCCTCCCGCATAAACGACCCTGACTCGAACTCGTGTGTTTTGCTTAGAGTCTCGAGGTGCTCATCTAGACGCGCCTTGAAATCTTTGATGGCGGGACTTTCCGTACTAATCCACTTGGTCTCATTCTTGTTCTTGAGATTGATGAATTGCACCTCGTAGGACCCTTTCTCACCGCCCTCCTTCAGCGTTTCAAGGATAGGCATCCAGTGCTCACCGATACCAAGGCTTTCTTCCAGCCTGGCTGTAGCATCGCGCCAAGCTGCCTCCCCCAAGCCCAAGATTTCCAAAAGCTCGGTTTGGGCGCTAAAAGTGCGGGAAGATGTCAACTGCGCAGGATCATGTAAGAGAGTCACCGTCTTACGATCAGAGGCTATGGTCTCGAGCAGGGTGTCCGGCTCAACCAGGTCGGCGACGGTCAAGTTGTGGTCAAATCCGATGCGAGACACCCTTTCGGCATCAATCCGGAAAAAGTCGAAACTTGGTGTCTGACCCTGGGCTTCGTAGACTTTGGCGAATCCCGACTCTTCGAAGAACTTGGTGGTGGCTTCAAGTAGCGCTTCCCCTGAATCGAACGTGGCAATGGCGAAGTTCGGATCATAGAAATGCCACGAGGTCGAATTGCGATTCTTTCTAACGCCCAGCAACATTGCATGTACTTCTGTGTGCATTGCTAATGTGGTGGTTTCGGTGCTTTTCTCGAGCACGCTGACGGCCTCAAGCGTCATATTGCCGATTGGTCTTGAAGCCTCTGCTGCTGGGTAGCTGGTGTGAAGATCTTCCAAACATCGCTTGAGCAACTCTGCGTTCTTCATGTCGGCTGCATTGTTAGGGGAGAGGCCAACCAGCTTGGCGCAGAGTTGGTCAATGGCGAAATTCGACGATGCCAGTGCCACTGACATGGCATAGACCAGAGGATAGCAACGGCCGCCGCCATACTCATCGGGAATTGCATGGAGAAGAATGTCTTGTGGCATAGGTTTCGTATAACCCCCCATCTCTTGGAACATAGCAACGACGTCGTTGGTTTTCTGCCAGATAGACTCATTAAACAACTCCTTTCTGGCCAAGTCAATGCGACGAAGCAACGCGCCTTGTTCGGTTTGCGTCAAATTTGTCGACGATCGGTCGAACAACTGTACTATTTCGGATAGTGTCATGTCATGCTCGTATCCCGGAATCTCGACTGATTCATATGCATTGTATCCCCTTGAAAAATCGTTATCGCCCGCTAAAAGCTCCCTGAACCTTTGTTCCGAGAGACGTTGGCCGGCTGTGCCTCCTAGCGGTGTTTGACGATGCTCGCCTTCTCTCACGACTGCTGCAAACCCCCTTTCCTCCTTTTGCTTCAGCCAGAGGTATGTATAGTCATATCTCTGAGAAGATGTCACGATTCGCCTAACAAAATTTTTGTTTAGAAACAGCTGGTCGCTGAGTGACACCAACCACTGTGCACTTAATCCAGCATCGTTGTCACCTGGATGATCTGGATCATAACTCCTATCTCTCAGAAAGCCAATAAGATCGGCTCTGAGCCTTTGTGAATAGCGAACGGCTTCATTGTCAAGACTGATGTGGTTTTCTTCGAACGGTTGAAATTCACCATCCTCGCCATGAAAGGGATCGTTAGAAAGCTTCGTGCGAGCGTCCCGCAAGCGCTCCAGGCACTTTTCGCGACTCTGTTCGAAACGCGATTGAACTAGCTCCCGGTTATACGATCCTGGAACCATCTCAATCAAGGGCTCTGCCCCTAATATGGATGGGGCATCTCTCGGCGGCGGCTCGTACAGGCCAAAACGTAAAATTCCAAGCATGACTTGCCTCTGGAAACACAATGACCAGCGACCTTCGCGATAGTGCATGAATGTGCTGGCAAACCCAGTACTAGCATCGCGATGTTTATAGTCTCTGTAGTCAACTGCCATGACGACGTCGTTGTACAACAACGAGCTATCCAGTCGAGGGTCATGATAGACACGGTACTGGTTGTCGTTGAGGTTCGTTACTATGACGGAGCAACCCGAGAGAGAGCCTGTGAAAAGCAAGTTATGTTCCGGGTTTGTCTTGGGGATATCGATTTGGGCGGGCGTCCAAGATGTCGGCCCGCCTCCCTTATATCCCAGGTGATACGCCGAGACGGTGTCGGCGCCAGCTTCGGGTCCATAGTACCTGATTTCGAACGCTGGTTGATCTGGATTTCCGACGCTCTCAAATCTGAAATGTCCATTGTCTCCGATATCAATACTATGACCTCCTCCAGGAATTCTGTCGGAGATGATGACGGCATAGTCTTTTTCGCCCTTTGTGATGAAAGCAAGGGGATCTTTCGAAAATTCGACAATGAACGCTTCGTCAGTGCTGCAAAGATGGATGTTAGTCCGACCATGGACAGAACGGATTTTTTTTTTTTTTTTTTTTTTAAAAAAAAAGAGAAGGGGGGGGGCTCTTACTTGTGAGCCATGATGGGTCAAATCGACGGGAATATGAGCAATAATTGCGCGATATAACCAAGTCGGAGCAGATAAATGTAGAAACTTGATATTCGAAACTAGAACTTTTACTCGAGGTGAGCCAACAGCAGCGCGCCTTATCTTAGCATGACATCGGACACAGAAGAAGACGACGCATTTTAAAACAATTTTTCCAATATAATGCATTAGCCATAACTAATAGACAAATCAAATTATTAACATCCAATGCAATACAATCCAATATTAATACAAGAAAATCCTAAAAAATACAAACAATGCTCTGCCAGAGGACTAGCTAGGTAGAAGCAAGACACAATACCGGATAGTTCGGAAGCAAAGGGTTGGGCCGGATAGCTCGGAAGCAAAGGACTAGGCCAACCTCGAGGTTTGCGCGCATCTTGGCTGCCCTCTGAAAGGCCGTGGCACGCGGATCTTCATTCCGCGCGCGATCGATCGCACCAGACCGTGGCCTTTTACCTGCAGAGAAGCGCCCCATACGGAGTACATGTAGATCCGTTGGAGACGAGGTGCGGTAGGCAGCAGGAGGCTGCATGCCTCTTTGATACTATTGCTAATGAGCGGTGATTATTATTATAATAACTATATTATTAGCGCCAGGAGCGCTGAGGTTGTGGGTCACGGTCCTTCGTAGTCCATACAAATGGGCTACTCCTTGCGAAGGCCCCACGGCGGCTCGGGCCGCTCTACAGTCCGAAGCCCCGGCCTCGGAGAGCGTTAGACCGGGTTCGCGGCTGGCCGCCCCGCCGTGGGATCCCGAACCGTCGCCGCAGCGAAGTGAAAACGCGAATGGTCGGAGGGCCACGAGAAGAGAACTTTGCAATTTCGCATTTTTTGTTCTGACCCCTTACTTCGGCTTGTTGGACTGGCGATGCGTGTATGGCAGTCTTGGACTCTGATGACCCTACTCGTGTGCGTGCAGGTGTCTAATGGAACACGTTAGTGGGCAGTGGGCACACAGTAAACCTCGGCTCTAACAAAGTTCGTCTCGTATCCAGGATGGAGTAATCCGTATCTAAATCCGAATTAGGTAATCCGTAGGAGGTAAGAAATGTCATGACTTTGGTTAGGGAGATATAAATAAAGTGAAGGCTAAGGTTCTTAGTTATAGCTAAAGAGCTACTACTTAGGGGTAAGTATATAAAGGTCTTAAACTCTAACCTTTTATATACCTTATAAGTAATCCTTATTTAAATACCTTACTATATATATATAGCTATTTAGTAATTACTTAGTTATTTATATAACCTAAGGCTTATCTAAGGGTTTTATTATTAACTACTTTATCCCTAGCTTCTTAGCCTTTATACTTCTAATATACTACTTTCTTAATATATAATTATCCTTAATTAAAAAAGAAGTTACTTAGCTAATATAAGTATACTATATATAACTTATAATAGTAATTAATATTATTAGTTATTATAGTAGTATATAAGTATTATATTTACTTAGGGTAAGAGATAAATATTATTAGATTATAAGTAATTCTTATCTTACCTTATAATTTTAAATAGCTATATACTTATTACTTTAGTATAGTAATATATATACCTTTATATAATAAGTTATTAATACTAAGTAAGTAAACTACTTATATTAAATTTTATAATTAGATTAAATAAATAAAATACTATATACTATTTAAAATAAATAAGTTTTTATCTAATATTATGTCATGACTGGATTGGGGAGGTATGAACAGAGTGAAGGCTAAGGTTCTTTATTATAGCTAGAGAGCTATTACTTAGGGGTAGGTATATAAAGGTCTTAAACTCTAACCTTTTATATACCTTATAAATAGTCCTTATCTAAATACCTTACTATATATATATAGCTATCTAATAGCTACTTAGTTATTTATATAACCTAAGGCTTATTTAAGGGTTTTATTATATAACTACTTTATCCCTAGCTTCCTAGCCTTTATACTTCTAATATACTATCCCCTTAATATATAATTATCCTTAATTAAAAAGAAGCTATTTAGCTAATATAAGTATACTATATATAGCTTATAATAGTATTTAATATTACTAGTTATTTTATAAGTATATAAGTATTATATTTACTTAGGATAATAAAATAAAAGTTATAGGGTTTTAGGTAATTTTTTCTTTACTTTTTAACTTTAAATAGCTATATACTTATTACTTTATTACTTTTAATATATATACCTTTACCTAATAGGTTATTAATACTAAGTAAGTAAACTACTTATATTAGATTTTATAATTAGGTTAAATAAATAAAGTATTATATATTATTTAAAATAAATAAGCTTTTATTTAATATTAAGAATATTATATTATTTTTACTAGGAGTTTATAGCTAGTATATATATTTACTAGTAGTAATTATAACTATAAATATTATAATTTCTAGATTAGCTATATATAGTATATAAATTACTTAGGGGTCTAAGGCTAATATAAAAAGGGCTTACTTTTCCTTACTTTTATATATTCTTTTTCTTTATATTCTCCTTTAATATTATAAGTTACCCTTACTTATAACCTAGTAGCTTTATAGCTATTATTATAGTAATTACTAATATCTTATAGTATTATTTTATTATTTATATCTAATCTTACTTAAATACTTAATCCCTTTTAAATACTAGAATATTAGTTACTTTACTTTCTATACTTATATTCTTATAGTATATTATTACTAACTTACTAATAATAAATTATATTTAAGTAATATAGTACTCCTACTCTATTAGGTTCTTTAATAACTAAGAAAACCCCTTAAATATCTTTTTAAAAATCTCCTAAGAAGTAAATAGCTTTAAAAATTTTAATATAAGTATAGTATTTCTAATTCCTAGTATATACCTTACTAACTTATAGCTAGTAATACTAGTAGTATAAAAATTCCTTATATATACTATATATAATAAGTAGTAATATAAGCTATTACCCTTAAAGATAGTAATAGTATTATTTTATAGTATATTATAAAAGGTAAATTTACTTTAACTAAGTATACTAACTTCTTAAGTATAACTTTACTACTATTTTATTATATACTACTACTAACTTATATAAGTAACTTAATAAAATATACTTATTATATATAAAATAATAAGAACTATTTAGAGGTATATTTTCCTTTTTTTTACTACTTATATATATACTAATATATTACTAATACTTTACTTACTTTATAAAATTATATTAAGTACTTTTTAAGTATATTAATAATTATATTATCTTTAATAATAATCCTTACTTTCTTAATAATATATATATATATTAGTTCTTATAACTTAGGTTATTACTAATATACTACTAGCGCTTAATATATATAAAATATAAACTTTATAATATACTTTTATTTATAAAGAATACTAATAAGTATAGCTAGGCTAGATAAGTAAGGCTAATTATAGAGGTTATATAAAAAGCTAATTCTAATAAGAGAATTACTATATTACTACGAAGTAATACTATTAATCTAGAAGTCTAGATTAATATCTCTAATAGCTTATACTTTATTATATAAAACCTTTCCTTAGTAAGTTTTTTAATATTCTTACTTATAGCCTTATTAACTTACTAGTAGCTTATTATATATATACTTATGCTTTTTACTTATATTAGGCTATTAGACCTTTTAGGTAAGCTTTATATATATATATATAAGGAGAGGGATTTCTTTAATAATAAGAATAAATCCCTTACCTAGGACCTTATTACTAACCTAGCGCTTAGGAATAAAAATAATAATACTAGGGGGCTAGGGCCTAATATATATATAGAGTAAATAGTGCTAAGTAGCTATAAGGTAAATTATCTAAGAAATTATCTATATTTTTTCTTATATATTACTATTACTATTTAATCTTTACTAAATATACCTTTATATTTATAAACTAGTTACTTAGTTACTACTTATAATTATTAATAAAATCTATTATAATAAAATCTCTTTTTTTTACTTATAAATTCTTTAAAGTATTATAGCCTTTTTATTTAACTAGGTATTTCTAATATTTTTTATTATAATAATATAAGATAATTCTTTTAACCTTAAACTTTTATTTATTATTTATAATATTATCTTATAATAAGGATATATTTTCTATACTAGTTAGGTCCCTTATAAATAGTTTAAGGTTAGTAATATTAAAGATATTATATAGTTATATTCTAAGTAATAGCTTTAATTAGTATACTAATCTATAAGTTTTAATTACCTTTTTAATCTTATAAAAGCCTAAGTACTTTATACTTAGCTTCTTACTAGATTACTATAAGTTAATATTCTTTATAAATAATAAAATATAGTTACTTACTCTAAACTTTATTAGAGTTTACTTCTTATTATAGTGCTTTATATACTAAGTTTATAAGTTACTTAGAAATTACTTAATTACTATATATTTATCTCTTAGTGTAATTACTTAAGTTTTTACCTAGTTATTTACTACTAAAATATTTATAACTACTTATTATAGGCCTTTAGGGTTATAACCTTATAATGCCTTTACTAGGGTATAACTATAAGTTAAGTAAATACTTATATTATATATAAACTATACTATTAATAGGTTATTTACCTAGTTAGTTTAATTAAAGTAAGTAAAAGCTTTTAAATAATACTTTAAAACTTAGTTTAGATATTTTATTTACTTATTTATTTACTTATTTATTTATAAGTAAAATATAATACTTAGTTATTACTTAGTAGTAATAAGGTAGTAAAAGGTTATTTAAAACCTACTAGTAAATATTAAAATAAGGATATAAATACTATATTTTATAAAATAGTTTATAATAACTAAGATTATATTATAAGTCTAATTTATATCTCTTATAAGTAATAGCCTTATAATAAAGTCTATTAATAATTCTTAAAAAGGCTAATTAGGCACTAGTAGTATTACTAGCTTACTATAAGGTTTATAATACCTTAGCTTTAAAGTCTAATAGCTTATATAAGTCTATATATATAACTTAGTATTTTTTTTTATTAATAGCTAGTAATACTAATATTACATTTGTAGTTTTTGTAGTGTAATGTAGTTAGTGTAGTTAGTAACTACACTAACTACAAGAAAAAAAAAACTACACTACACTAAATACTAGCTAAAAAAAAACTACACTACAAATACAAGATTCTCCTAAAAACTACACTAACTACACTACAAACAATCCTCTGGGCTTAGGCTAAGGGTTAGAAAAGGTTCTAGGCTAAATAGGCCCCCTAATTTCTACTTAAAATCAGGTATTTTCTACCTCTAAATTCTCTAAATTCTCTAAGCCTAGCCCTAGGCCTAAATTAGCCTAATTTTTCTTATAAGTAGGAAGAAGCCTAGTAATAAAGTTAGTAATAAATAATAGTAGTAATAATAATAAGTATTATACTTATAAATTATAATCTTTTTTAAGGTTATTTAGTAGCTTCTTTATTATTTTTAGTTATAATCTAAGCTTATCCTTTATAGTAATAAGATTAAGCCTAGGGTCTAATAACATAGTATATAAATAAGGCTTATAAAAGTAATAATTATTTTCTATATCTTATAGGAAAATTACCTAGCTTTTCTAGGCTAATATCTATAAAGGCTATAAAGACCTTACTAAAAGGATTATAAATATATTTCTAGTGAAATAAATTAGTATAATTTAATTAGAAAAGGTAAAAGGAATAAATACCTAACTATTATAAGCCTTTTAGTCCTCTTTAATATTATTAAGATATTTATATATCTTAATAATAAAAAGTAAAACTAAACCTAGAGTATTATACTTCTAGCTTTAAAGTATAATAGTAGGTTTATAGAAAACCTCTAATATACTACTTAAGGTAGCTAAATTAGCCTATTCTTATATTATAGGTATTATATTCTTAAGGGTAGTAATATTAGTTTCCTTATTAAGAAGAATAATAGCTTCTTTAAGCTCTAAAGAAGTATTAATTATCTTAAAAGTTAAATTTTACCTTATTTTATTAGCTATATATATAATATATTAGTATTAAGTATAATATAAATTATATAATAAGAAATAAAGACTTACCTAAAGGAATTTTTATAATATTATAATTCTTAGCTAAGTTACCTTATTTTTTTTGCTTTTCTTAGGTATTTTAACTAAGTTTTATATAAAGCTTAGTTATTCTTAAGAAGAATAGTAATCCTTTTAACCTTTCTTAGAATACCTATAATTAATATTAGTATTATAATACTAAAAATAGTAAATAAAAGTAAAATAATTACTTACTATTAGCTAAGGATTTAAATTATTAAAAATTAGGATTTCCTTAGATATATAAAGTTTCTTCTATAGAATAATAAAGATATTTATTATTCTTAAAACTTTCTAAGTTTTCCTTAGAAAATATAGATTTAATAAAATTTATAATAATATCCTTAGCTATAATATTTAAAATATAAGCTATATATTAGATATTATATAGTTTAATACTAATATTATTATAACTCTTATTAATATAAGAAGTTATAAAAGTATTATTATTAAAACCATTATTCTAAGTAAAACTATATATAATTAGAATTAGAATTATATAAAATATAATACTATTTATAATTATTAAAGGAAATAACTTACCTAAGAATATCCTTAGGCTCTAAGTAATAATCCTTTATAAGATTATTAAAGTATTAGTAAATATAAGCTCTAGTATGTGAATTTAATAAATATTTAAATCCTATAAGCAAATAGTTAGTAAATAATAATAATAATAATAATAATTAAAAGACTTACTAATTAGCTTATACTCAAGCTTAAAATTCGGATCAAGCCAGCTTATAATAACCCCTAGATAAGACTTTAAATTAAATAAAGTCTATATATCTAGTTAAACTAAAATTAAACCTTAATGTTTAATTTAATATTAGATTTATTAAGGGATTTTTTGCCTAGATAAATAATATATAGTATTTATCCTATGTATTATTATTTAGTAGCTAAGTAAAGAAGCTAAATTATTATTCCTATATACATAAATTAGCTTAAATAACTAATTATTATAAGAGATTTTAATAAAAAGAAATAACTTACCTAGAATAATAATTTAGTAAATTTTTAAAGGATTTACTATTAATTATAGTAAAAGAAAGGTTATTTTCTAGTATAAATTTAATAACTAGAATAACTGCTTCTTTAGATAAAAATTCTTCTAAAATAGTATGATTTTGAGGTCTTTTTATTAAAAAAAAAGAGGTTAAAGAAGATTAATTTGTAGGGGTAAATACTACTAGAATTTTAGGTACTAAATATAATATTAGTATATAAATAATAGAATAAAATAGAATAAAATAAAATAAAATAAAATAAAAGACTTACTAGTAATCTTTTTAGGTTGTTTTTCTTCTAATTTAGAAGTAGCAATTTACGGATGCTTAATTCAATAGTGATAAACACTATTAGAAGCTTAGAATCTTTTTGCTTTACTTCTAAAAGTAAAAGCGTAATTAGATTGCGTATAAAAGTATATAATTTCCCTTTCTTTATTATATTTAATATTAGATAACTAATAATTAAATAAATTATAGGTAAAAATATATACTTTTAAAGAAAACTTATAATCTTGTTGATTTTTAAGGGTTTTCTTATATAATCCTTAAAGATAACTTGCTTAAGAAGGCTTTAAAGCTAGGCTAGCTTTAGAATTATTATCTAAGGGGTAAAAAGAGAAATCTATATTAAAGTATGTTTTTTTTTCTGATTTTCCTGATTTTTTGCTAATTTTTGCTAATTTTTTTGATTTTTCTTAGAGTTTAAATTTCAAAGGATAAATTTTTCTGATTTTTTTTTCCAATCATTTTCCGATTTTCCCCGATTTTTTCTGATTTTTCCGATTTTTTCTTGATTTTCTGATTTTTTGTTTTTTTATATGTTTTTATAAGTTATTTATAAAGCAAAAAGACTATAAAAACAAGGGTAAGCATAATAAGTAGTAAAGTATATAGCCTAACTATGTAAAGGTTTTTGTAGATTTTTTTTAGATTTACTAAAGTAAAAAAAAAGAGAAAAGAAAAAAAGAAAAGAGAAAGTAAGGGAAAACCCCTCTTTTAAAAAAATTTTATAAGTAAGTTATAAATAACATAATATACTAACTATTTAATTAGACTAACAAGGACTTACAACAGACTTACCTAGACTTACTTTTCAGACTTACTTTTTAATATAGGCTTTATTAATTCTAAATAATAACCTTATTATTTTAAATCTAGTAAATATAGCTTTTTTTACTCTTTTTTTAAGAAATTTTACTATAAAATTATTTATTTTATTTTATAAAAATTATTTCCTATATATTTAAGTATTAGATTAAGATAAATTAGGTATTATATAAATATTATAAGCTAATTATATTCTAGATTTCTTAGATTACATAATAAATAAATAAACTAGGATTTCTTTTTATTAAAATATTATTTTAAAAATTAATATATAATTTTATATTACTTATATTATCTTTAAAAGCCTTTTTTTAAATAATATAAATAAAATAAGATATTTAATTATATAATTATACTATTTTTTTAAACTTTTTATTCTTAAATTATTATATTTTATTTTTATATTTTATAAAAGAAAAGAAAAAAATAAAGAAATTTGAAAAAAATATATATTAAATCTATAAAAATAGGTATTATTCTAAATATAGGTTATACTAATAATATTAATTATAAGGTATATAAGAGTTTAAATATAGTTTCTTTATATAATTATTTAGATTTATAATATATTATCTTCTATTATTTATAAAAGTATATATAAGGTATTTTTTAGTAATAAAAAGTCTTATTTAAAATAATAGAATATTAATTATTAGAAAATAGATATATAGTTAGTATAATATCTTATAATATATAGAAAAATTTAAAGAATCTAATAAAGCTTATAAATATACTATATATACCCTATACTAGAAGATATAACTAATAGTCTAAAATATAGGAAATTTAGATAATTAATAGTAAATTTAATAAAATACCTATTATAAAAACGCTTATATTAATTTAATAGAGAAAATTCTAAACTATATTATAAAATACTAATATACCCCACTTTTTTTCTCCCTAATATTATATTTGTAATGTTTGTAATGTAATGTAATGTAATATGTAATTATTACACATTACATCTAAACCCCAAATATTACATTACATTACATTACATTACATTACATGCTCTGCTAGTTATATATTAACTAGGATAAGATATTAGTAAAGATAAATATATTAGAAGTACCTCTATAGACTAGTTATCTCTATAGTATACTATGTACCTTTTAGGTATAAAAGTTAGCTACTATTTGCACCTCTAATTAATTAAATTAAACACTTTTTATTATCTATCTACACCCCTACCTGACAGAGAGTGTGTACGCAGAGAATAACTCTGAGGGGATTAAGCACCACTAAAAGCTGTTGTGTATTTCCTACGGACTATCATCAAGGATTAAAAAATCAAGGGACCTATTCATCCTGGCCCCTAATCCCTACATAGCCCCTTTATCTCCCTGCCAACACCCGATTCGCTTCATTCCCCTGTATGGAACACGACTCCGTGTTTCGTACTGCGGGGAGGTATCAGCCTGTCCTTCCTGTCAGCTTAGCTTTGCCATTCGGACTCGGCAGAACCCGTACTCCGTACGGATTACAAGTCAAGGAATTCCTCCGAATATGGATGACCCCGGCGCACACACAAGGGGGCAGGGGGTGTCCCATGGAGAGAAAAAAAAAAAAGAAGAAAAGCAAAGAACAAAAGCCGCATCCCGCAACCCCCTCTTCCCTTTCCCAACCCACGGCAAACACGTGGATTTTCAAACCCAAATCGCTGACTCACTCTCAATACCCCAACATGGCGGACGAGGCTCCGGCGGAGTAAGCATGGCATGCCACGCCGTTGCCGCTATGACAAGAAGTGAGTCACTAGACTTTCAGCCCTTCCAAGCCCGTCAGCAAAAAAAAAAAAAAAAAAAAACCCCCCGGCCCCTCAGAAGGTCCGCGAGTCCGCAACAGGCAATTAATTAGCAGCGCCTGAATCTACTCACGGTAAATCCGTCGGCCGGATCTTTTGCGCTCGTCCAATTTGCGACGGGTTTCGTCCGGTTGGCCAGGCAGAAGCAGATAGACATTGTAATTAATTTGTTGGTGACGGAGTACTTAATGTCTGCGAGGGGCGCTGGCTTCTTTGTGTTTCCTGTCTCCCGGCTTCTTTCTGTTGTTCTCGCACCCGATGGCCAATATTCCGATTCCGATTTGCTCTTTGTATTCCATCTTCCTCTAACGAGCGGCCTCAAGGGGGGGTGAATTCCCACAACTCTACACATTTCCGAGTGCGACTTGCCCCGGAATCCCCAGAATCCCCGATCTCCGGTCTCCGGTCTCCGATCAACCGCCACGATGGTCGTCCCGGCGAGCTCTACCACCGAGTTCACCTCCGGGTGCTCCGGGCACACTGGACACGAGGGGGGCGCCGCGATCCCGCAGGCTGATCACATGACGGATCTATCCGAGAAGAAAGGCACAGAGGTCGGGTCCGTGACAGACGGGGAAGAGGATAAGGAGTATCCTGCTTCGTGGAGGCTGGGACTCATCACCATGGCACTTTGCCTGTCCGTCTTTTGCATGGCACTGGTAAGCCGAACTTTGGCAATCAAGCCAACAGGTGCGCTTCAATGAATAACATGTACCTCTTTTTCCCCCTCCAGGACAACACCATCATCGCGACTGCCATTCCCCGAATCACAGATCAGTTCAAGGCCCTCGAGGATGTTGGGTGGTACGGCTCCGCCTACCTGCTCACCACATGCGCGGTGCAGCTCATATTCGGCAGGCTGTACACATTCTACTCGGTGAAATGGGTGTATCTATTCGCCATCTTCCTCTTCGAGCTAGGATCCCTCGTCTGCGGCGCCACCCCCAACTCGGTGGGCCTGATCCTCGGCCGGGCCGTTGCTGGTCTCGGTGCCGCGGGCGTCTTCTCGGGCGCGCTGCTCATCATCAACCGGAGTGTTCCGCTGCGTCAACGTCCCATGTTCATGGGCGTCATCGGCTCCATGTACGGCATCGCGTCCGTCGCCGGTCCTCTCATGGGCGGCGCCTTCACCGACCATCTCACCTGGAGGTGGTGCTTCTACATCAACCTCCCCTTCGGGGCCGTGACGGTGCTCTTCATCATGGCGTTCCTGGAACTGCCCGAGCCCGGCGTGGCCGAGAAGAAGATGAAGTCGACGACCCTGGTGGAGCAGATGCGGTCGTTCGACCTGCTGGGCACCTTGCTGTTCATCCCCGGCGTCGTGTCTCTGCTGCTGGCTCTGCAGTGGGGGGGCACCAGGTATTCCTGGGGGGACGGCCGCATCATCGCCTTGTTCGTCGTCTTTGCGCTTCTCATCATCGGCTTCCTCGTCGTGCAGGCTTGGCTCAAGGAGAAGGCCACTGTGCCCCCCAGGATCTTCCTCGACAGGACCGTGTGGACTTGCGCCGTCTTTGGTGCTTGCTTGGGAGCCGCCTTTTTCGTCATGGTATACTACGTATGTGCCTTTTTTCTTTCTTTAGTTCCCCCTAAGAAAGAGACAGAGAGAGATGGAGAGTTTCGGCGGAACTAACCAATCTGCCAATGCAGCTTCCCATCTGGTTCCAGGCCGTGCAGGGCACCTCTGCCATCCAGTCCGGCATCAAGAACCTGCCCATGATTCTGTCCCTCGTCATCTTCTCCCTCGTCTCCGGCGGACTCGTCACCACCATCGGATACTACGCGCCTTTCATGGTGCTCTCCACCATCCTCATGTCCGTCGGCGCCGGCCTGCTGTCGACATTCACCGTCGACACCGGCCCCGCCCACTGGATCGGCTACCAGATCATCTTTGGCATCGGCGTCGGTCTGGGAATGCAGCAGACCATGGTGGCCGTCCAGGCCTCCCTCGACGGCTCCGACGTCGCCATTGGCACCGCCATCATCATCTTCTCCCAGACCCTCGGCGGCGCGCTCTTCATCTGCGTCGCCCAGAACGTCTTCCAGAACAAGCTCGTGTCCAACATTGCCGGCGCCAACATTGCCGGCCTGGACCCTGCGAGCGTCGTGACCGTGGGTGCCACCGAGGTCCAGAGCCTGGTTGCCAAGCAGCACCTGCCTGCTGTCCTCGCGGCGTACAACGGCGCCGTCACCAACACGTTTTACGTGTCGGCTGCCATGGCGGCTCTGTCCATCATCGGCGCAGCCCTCGTTCCGTGGAACTCGGTCAAGGGCAAGAAGATTGAAATGGCCGCCGCCTGAGCCTCTATTCTTGTTAAAACTGTTTTCTTCTCATCTGATCTGGGGTTGTCAAAGGAATGTATGGTAGACATGGGGACAAGGCGTTTTTTGGTGTGCGATGCTTACGTTTGTGTGTAGTTGGGGTGCATGGAGTTGGTGGAACAAGTGACTCTTGTTGGGCACATGGATGAACAAATACCACACTCGATTCTCTTGCCAATTGGTGCAAAACTTGCTCGCTCGATCCCAGATTGGTCCCTCTGGTTTCCGCCCTCTCCCTTTGACAGTTCTATGTAATTAATTGTGATTGTGATTGCGGTAATTGCGACTGCAACTACATCATTACATGTAAATTGCTTTTTTTTCGGCATATACTCGACGGGCCCTACTTCACATTGCAGGAGTGCGAATACAAGGAAGGTAGGTACAGGGTACGGGGCAAAATCTGCATCACTTCTTCTTTCTCATCGTCATTCTATTAATCTGAATGACCTTGAATGCGTAACTATTATATTTTGGAGTAATCGCACACGTGTCAACACACACCGCAAGGACAACTGGTTCCGTGGTCTAGTTGGTCATGATATCTCGTTAACACCGAGAAGGTCCCCGGTTCGAGCCCGGGCGGAACCACTTGCTGCTAAGTTGTTGGTGTTGCAATAACTCAATGGTGAAGAATCATTTTTGCATCTTCCTCTCTCTCTTGACCATTTTTTTTCTTGGCACGGTGGGGGAAAACCTCGAATCATAAAGGCAGGAGACATTTTTTGTAGCACTAATCCGTATTCTTAACCTATCAATCCATTCGGGAAGAAACTACTATGCAGTATGTACATACATACATACCTCCTCGCAAGACTCCATTCAGGTCAGACTAAACCCAAGTCTCACAATCTTGTAGACTCAGGACGAGTCAATTCTCAAAGTCCATCAAAGTCCATAAATTCCCAGTTCTGCAAGACTGGGCCACGGAATCGATGCAAGTCCCATGAGTCATAACCCACGTCAAGTGACCACCTGTGCGGCGGAACGCGTCGACTAGAATCGTCAACCACGATAAGACCTGCCGACAAGTTGGGGGAGAAGAATCCGCACATTTGTCGACCTGCAACACCATCGGGCTGCTGAAGACAAAATCGTCCCCGGGAACCATTTTGCCCTCTCCAACTTGAACCGCCGCCTTCTCGTTCCACCCACCCACCACAGACAAGTGGCATCATGCGACGCGCATGTTGGCGAATGGAAAGTAACTCGCCAGCAAGGCGCTGTGTATCGTTCCCAAGCCAAGGTCGCACCCCGTAAAACAGGTCTGCATCTTCCTGTGTTCACGTCCGGACATGTCAGGCCAGGCCGCGTGATCCCGGGACGGACTTTGAACGAGCAGCTCTCTGATGAAGGGGGGAGGGGGGAGCTTGCCACCGTGAACTCGGCAGCAAAGTGACGGTGTATCGCAAGACCCCTGACGGATGCCAAATCAGCGTTGTACAACGTATGTATGTATCTGGACCCGACCAAGATGGGGGGGGCTCTTCTCGGCAGGCAAAAAGATAATTCGGGGGGGCATGAGAAAACTTGACCCCCTCATGCGACAACAAGGTTGACTTGGAATCGTCGACGCAAAAAAATTACATGCAAGCTTACTGCTGTTCCTAAAATAGGACCGAAACCCAGTCCAGATTCCACAGACAAGCCTGCGTCAGATTCGCTCCACGAGAACCCCGGCTTCTTTGGTCCCAATGAGGAATATCGTCATGGTATGGCGTCTTTTCGAAAGCTCAGCCTTTCCCCCCCCCCCTGACTTAGTCTGTCTACCTGGGCATCTGTCGGTCCAAGAAGGGGGGCGTCGAAAGGACGGGGGGGGTGTCCGAATTCTACGGCCCCTGTCATGACAGTTAACCTGTCAGCCGCGTTAGATCAGACGGGGGGGCATGCAAGTCTGACCCGATCCCCAAAATGACTTGTGTATTATTACATAAGCCTACTCCGTACGGCAGTACTCGGTAGACAAGGGTCTGCCCAGAAAAATCAATTACTTTGGACACAGGTGAGGGCTCATCACGCAGGGCGACGGGGATAAAGACCCCTGTCGTAAGATGGTCTTCTCCATCTCTACAGTACAGAGTAATGAATCCACCTGTCCAGCTCAGCTCGCTCAGCCGTCTGTGGTGCCAAATGGAGGAGTGCGAGTCCAGAATGTTACACCGAGCACATATGTAGTTAGAAAACGGCAATGTTGTCCTGCGCGCGCAAAAGTCCCGGGGTGTTGGTTATCCCTGGCTCAGTCCATCCTGCGTGTCCCTGCGGCAAGGGAAAACGTGAATCTAAGAGGCTGAATGTAATGTACATGTAGGAACAAGGGTCCAAATAAGCACAGAGGAGTCTGCGACAGAAGAGCCCGCCCGGATGGACATGTATGTCAGACGGAAGCGGGTATCCCGCCCTACCAACTACATCTAGAAATCCGGAGGAGAAACCGAAAAAGTTTTTTTTTCTCTGTCTGTTCTATTTTCTTTCAACTGAAGAATCCAGCTCATGCTGCGTACCACTACCTAGGTAATGGAAACATGGGGGATTCACCAGATCCCCTGATGTCCGAGCTCAGGCCACGTAACAGTCTTGGTGACCGACTATGGTTATACTATTGCTCAGATGGGATTTCCCCTCTTGTTCGGTAGAAAGACCATGTGACGCGTTCCAAAGAGAAACCCATTAACTACCGAGTATTCCCATCCGAGAAAGACCGGATGGCGCCGTTTTGAGCAACTGTGGCAGGCCTGGGTTGAGACATGAGGTGCCGAATTAAGATGGTAACGCAAGACACGAAACGTTTAAAAACATGGAAGGGTGTGTTCCACTCGGCAGAAACATCTGGGGTATGTAGAACAGTCTCTCATAGGATGAGAGTATAGTGGGCTGTGAAGCAACGCCGTGTGATGGCCAATGCTATTTCGTTAACCAGAAAATGAGTTCTGCTCGATTGAAAACAATGACATGATATCTCGCCAACACCTGACATGATGAATTGCTAGAGAGAGCAGTCGTCCCGAGTTTCCATCATGCCAAGTCTCAATGTGAAATACCTGCGGTGAGAGCTAGTGTGTAATCTGAAATATTCTGGGTAATATCCCCCAACTTCCAATGACCGCAAAACAAAGAACAAAGAGCGGCTGCTCGTTAACTAGTGCCTCCCAAAGAGCTTACCCAATGGGTTTCGCGATTTCTTGTTCTGATGCGTACTGGCAGGCCAGTTATCACAGTGACACTTGTTTACGTTTTGGCCGCCTGTCATGGTGGCCTCGATGAGGTCGTACCCGATCTCGAATCTTAGGCCGTGCGGGCTATTGATGCTGTAGGAGCTGACTGCATGCATTCACTCTTTAGTTAGAATTGCATTGTTACTGCATGATAGATCTAGGGTTGCTTGTCCGGTAGAAGACAAGGTAGATCAGGGCGACCGGACCACTTACACCAGTCCTCGGTAGCCTCGGGGTGGGGGCCTATGAGACCGACCCAGCCCTCACCAAACTTATTCAAGGACGAGGCCACTCGGCCGCTCTTGGAATAACGAGCGAGAACAATCGACTCGTCGCTGTCGGTGAAGCCTTCATCACGGCTCCTTCTTGGAAAAACACCCATTGATCCTGTAGGATCTGGCCTGCATTGGGCCCCGTCGAAAAATTCCAGTCAACCTGAATGATGGTGTCTTTGTCGTGCTTCACTTGGGCTCCCTTTTGGTCGCATTCAGAGTCTGTGTCGGCGCCACGTGGAAGAAGTCCGAACCCCGGTGAGTGACCGGCCAGGTACGCTCCTAGACAGAATCCGAGGTAACGACCACCACGAGAAACAAATTCTCGAATGGCAGGGGCGTAAGACTTGGTTTGGGCCCAAGCATACTCCAAATCTATAATGGGCAACGCAAGAACGCCATGTTAGTAATACACCTACTCAACGGATAAATAAAGCCACAAAACTATTGATAGCGCAGCGCGCATCTCGTTTCAGGGGCTGCTAAAGAAACAAATAAGGAAAAGTGGCCAAGTTTTATCCCGAACCTTGCCAGGACAGCAGGAAACGAGCAAGACACCAAGCGCAAAGCTAACGAGAAACAAGGATCCCGACAATTTTTTTCTTCGTACAACACCCTCATATGAGCAGAAATCGATTGATCAACATGCATATGATGGATGTGGTGGGACAAGGTCTCGCCTTGTAGGTATACTGAGGGGCTTGGGTTGGCAAACGTACCAGGGCCACCGGGCTGGGCATAAAGGTCCACGGAGCTCAAGCTTTCTCTGGTAATATCGACGGTCTCCTTCGGACCCGCATATTGCACCTCAAAATTCTGGGGGGATGACTCGAGCAGCTGCGCTACTGCTTTTGACAGGTCGCCATCGCCAGCTGGGCCTCGATAGACCAAGGCTCGGGGACGACGGGCGAAAGTGGCTGTAGATACATCCATGGTGAAATCTGAATGTAGAACGACAACAAAGCTGAGCTTGGGATGTTGCTATTGCCAATATGGAACGGGTGGCCTGGTCGCGAATTCTCCTTGAAATACGCCGCCAGAAAGCGCGACGGTAACGTTGACTCACGTAATAATTTGCCGGCGTCAAGTTTACCAACCTGGTCCTCCGTGTCTGTGAATGCAAGGAAGCGCTCTGTCGTGGCGTGTGATTCGCGAGCTGATGAAAATGTACTCCGTAGCATGTATGCTCAACATCTGGTCCACCTACTAACTACTATCCTCCCCTGCTGGCCTATCAACTCTCATCAGCATCGGCATTGACTAGTTGAATCTAAACGCAGATACAGATCAGACGAGAATGGGACGGGGCGAAAAAGAAAACTGCGGCACGGGAACCAGATTCGGTGGTAAGGGGTCAATAAACGTACCTTGATGCATGCATGCATAAACAAGCCAGCAAGCAGCTAGGCTGACATGATTACAGGTTCGCGTATGGATCGTCTGGATGCTACTTCGTACATGTATGTATGTACACGTCATGCCCGCTTTTTGCTGGTCAGGGGGTGTGATCTGTCGATGGCAATATCCTAGGAAGTGGGCGGCACTCAGCTTGCCGTCAGGTTTGAATGGGAGCGTGAGAGTAAGAGATTAAAATCACGGTGGCATCACGTGCCAAGGCACAATGCCGCACAATGCCGCACAATGCCTGTCAGGCGGGGAAAGGAGCCGTCCAGATAGCGGCCAATAAGAAGCCGTGGCGGTCCAGGACAAGAAAGATGCAAGCATTGTGCCGTCGGCGAACGGCTGGCTGGAGCTCGAGCTGAAATGCGTGCACGGCTTAATCAGGCTCGGGTTATTTCTTTTTCTTTGCTCTGCCTCCTGCCTCCCACCCCACACCCACCTCTCTGCAGTGTACCCTTTTGGATGCCTGTCTTATTGAAATTGCAACCGCACAGCGTAGCAACGGCAACAAGTCGGTCGAGAGCGAAGTGACTTGGATGTTGTACGCATGGGATGCGGAATGAACATTGAAAGAGGAACCTCAGCACCCGTCGAGTACGACATATCAACCAACACGCGAGGCAAGAGCACCGAAGCGGAGGAACAAGAAGAACGAAGTGCGAGCGAACCCTGCATGCGATGGCAAAACACGCCCGAATTTCGGCATTGGGAATCTGACTAGGCCTAATAATGCAAGCCAGGCAGGCTGTCACTCCAAGGCTCCCACGCTTTTCTCCCTTTGTTCCTTCTCTCAGTGGCCAAACCACCACTTGTCCTCACGCGCGTCAGCACTGGCGTGACCCTTGCACCTCGTCTTGATCTCATTTCCCTCCCGTTCAGATCGGCTGTCCACTATTCCCACCCTTTTCGACCTGGCATGGAGAATCGACTGGATCATGGTGCACACCCCTCCTCTGCCTGCAAGCGCGAGAACCCCTGATGCTCACTTGATGCCCACCAAGGTGACTATAATGAACGACGGCTCGATTTTCTTTACGAGCAAATCTTGCCCTCCCTCATGCCCATCCGTGTCGCAATCCTTGCTGGGACCGCCACTTGTCATCGACTGGATCTTGCCACAAACCTGCAGGCCGGGGCTTTAGCTTGGAGCATACTTCTCAGCTTCTGCTCTACGAGGCCACTAGGATCGCGCGGCAGCTGCCTGTACTTGCAGCTTCTTGGAATTGTCAGTAACGCGGTGAAGCTCTTCGTAGCAACTCACCGCAGGCCGCGGCTCGCAATGCCGACGACTCTTTCCAGGGCAAACTTGCTACGTCATGTAATAAAACAGCCTCTGTCCACAATTTCCACCGGGTTTACTCAAGTAAGTGAGAGAGAAAAAAAGAAAAAGGTCAATCGCAAGTTCAGTGCGCTCATTGGCTTCTATTTTAGCCCGTGAAGATCAATGGGTGCGCGGATCTGCTTTGCCGAGCTGAGTGCCACTGCCGCTGCTAGTCGAGTGTGTGTGTACAGATGTGGGAAGCTTACTTCACCGGTGTACGGCCATACTGGGCGGACTAGGGAGTACACCGGATCGTGTCTAGACTGCGTAGTAAGCACAGTTAGTGGTCGCCGTTTGTTGTTGTGAGTGGAAACAAATTCCTCCTAGACTCAGCTGAAAGTGGGTAGTTCGGTACCGGATGAATCGACTCCCCGTGTAATACCAAATGCTTCTCGCGAGGGAAAAGGCCACGGCACGAATAAGCGTAAAAAACTGTCCAGGGTTTGTCCAGGAACAAACGCCACATACCGACACACACACTTAGCGCGCGGTCTCTCCCTCCACGCTTGCCAATTTTATGCTCTGGCTGGATGTTCACTTCCACTTGCTTTTGGAGGGGGGGGGGGGCCTTGCTCGGGTGAGCCGACAGCACTAGCTGGGCCTGTCTCCTTTCATCGTCATACATGAAGAAGATTCGCAATAAGTAGTTGCTTATGTAGGGGGCAGGGGGGTGTCCGGCGATGTGACCCTTTGGACGGAACTGGAGTTATTACCCTGGTCCGTAAAAGCCCGAAGTCCTTTTCCTTGGATGACTGTCATTAGTATGCAACCTGGCTTCCAGACTCTTTCTGTCAGCATGACATTCATTGATGGATTACCATGATCCTGACGGAAGAGCTGCAGCAGATGACGGATGTCGTCCGATGACAAAGTCCCACGATTCTGGGCCCCATTCAACCGTTCCATTCTTGTCCCTTACCTTGGATCCTCATGTCAGCTTTTCGAACTTGAACGCCACGGCTCGAACAAATATATAGTGGCTTGAGACACCCTCGACTTTTATCTCGTGTTGGTAAGGCTCCATTTGGCACCACAAGCTCGCAAAAAACATTTCCTTCCCAAGCCGTTTTCTGCCACCTGGAGCAACTGTCTTGCACTTGGTAACTCTCTGTTCATTGCTTTTGAGCAACTTTAAATATCTCCACATCCCCGGTCCAACAACAAGAAAAGTCTTGTCCACTATTGCTGAAGCATCTGACCTGGAACACAAGTTTACCCAGTATACCATCACTCGCCTCGTATCAGCAACGGCTCAGCTCATTGCTGTTGAGCAGGCTGCCGATAGCATCACGCTGAACGCGCCTAGATGTATTAGTCTCTCACAGCACACACAGCAACAATGAGTCAACCACACTCAAGGGACGACCTGGCTCTGTACCCAGTCGACGACTGTGGTGCTCCCCGCACTCTCGTGGACATTCTTGAGACGACCACAGCTGCCCACCCCAAGGCACTTGCCATTGACAATGGCACAGATCGGTTGACGTACTTGGAGCTCGCCGCTCAAATCGCGGAGCGCGTCAAACAGCTCAGAGCTGCCGGTGTGGGCGCTGGCGACCGAATTGGAGTTCGAGTCACCTCGGGCTCACTGGAGCTCTATGTGAGCATTCTCGCCGTCATCACTGCCGGTGCCTCCTACGTCCCAGTTGATGTGGATGACCCTGATGAGCGTGCTCAGCTGGTCTGGGGAGAAGCCAATGTCACGGCCGTCTTCACAGACAACGCCACCCTGACCAACTTCAACCCTCCCATCGGAAGCGAGCCAAGAAAACCGGGCTTGGAGGATGATGCCTGGATCATCTTCACCTCCGGTTCCACGGGCAAACCCAAGGGAGTCGCCGTCACTCACCGCAGCGCCGCCGCCTTCGTCGATGCCGAATCCAAAATCTTCCTGCCCAACAAGCCGCTCGCCCCCGGGGACCGTGTTCTCGCCGGACTCTCCGTCGCTTTTGACGCATCGTGCGAGGAAATGTGGCTCGCATGGAGGTATGGCGCATGCCTGGTCCCTGCTCCCCGTTCGCTTGTCAAAGCCGGTGCCGACCTAGGCACCTTCCTCACCGCACAATCAATCTCGGTAGTGTCGACGGTGCCCACGCTGGCCGCAATGTGGCCGGCGGAGGCTCTCCAGGGCCTCCGGCTGCTGATTCTCGGCGGAGAGGCCTGCCCTCCCGAATTGGCAACCCGGCTTGCCAACACCGTCGACTCCGTGTGGAACACATACGGCCCCACCGAGGCAACCGTCGTCGCTTGCGCCGCCCCGCTCGTCGCCGGACAGCCGGTGGCCATCGGCCTTCCTCTCGCCGGATGGAAGCTCGCCGTCGTGGATGCCGAGGGCAACACGGTCAAATGGGGCGAGGAGGGGGAGTTGGTCATTGGCGGTGTTGGCATGGCGCGATACCTTGACCCTGAGAAGGACGCGGTCAAGTTCGCGCCAGCAGCCTGCTTCGGCGGTGAGCGCGCCTACCGAAGTGGCGACCTGGTTCGCGCCGAGAAGGAGGGCCTCTTCTTTGTAGGTCGCAACGATGAACAGATCAAACTGGGTGGTCGCCGCATCGAACTCGGCGAGATTGATGCTGCGCTCATGACCCTACCCGGTGTCAGCGCCGGTGCCACCACTATCCGCCGCAGTGAGACTGGAAACCAGGTCTTCGTTGGCTATGTCGTTCGCACAAGCGCTCCGCAAGCCAATGATCGTGGCATTCTTCGCCGTCTGCTGCCTGCCACCCTGGTTCCCATGATCGTCACAGTCGACGATATTCCAGTTCGCACCTCCGGCAAGGTCGACCGAAAGGCCTTGCCCTGGTCACCACCAGCCTCCTCGCACGTTGATGCCCAGCCCATTCACGGTACCACCGCTTGGCTCGCCGAGCAATGGCGCCGAGTCATTGGCGTTCCCGCTTCTCCTGATTCCGACTTCTTCGACATCGGCGGCACCAGCTTGGCTGCCGCTCAGCTCGTGTCGCAATTGAGGCAGCGCGCTCCCACCATGTCCGTGGCCGACATCTACGAGTACCCCATCCTGTCAGCCATGGCTGCGCGCGTGGACGACCTGGCCGGCACCAAGCAGGAGGATCGCATGGTCAGGCCAACCGCACGCTGGGTCATGTTCGTTCAGGCCTGCATTCTCATCTGCGAGATCACCTTCAACTCTGGGCGATGGCTTGCCGGCGTCTCCGCCATGAAGAAGTTCTTCGCCCTGCGCCTGGGCCCAAACTCGTGGGCAGGCGTGAACCCTCTTCCCTGGTGGCTGATTGCCGTCATTTGGGCCGTCTTCATGACCTTCCCCGGCCGCTTGATCACCACAGCGCTGGGCTCACGTCTACTCACGTGGGGAATCAAGCCTGGCACGTACAGACGTGGTGGCGGTACCCATCTTCGTCTCTGGGGTGCTGAGCGGTTTGCTGCCATGGGAAACATCGGTGCCATTGCCGGAACGCAATGGGTTCGTCGCTACGCACGGCTCCTGGGCTGCCATGTTGGCAAAGACGTCCAGTTCCATGGTCTCCCTCCAATCACGGGTCTCGCCAGCTTCGGCGACGGTTGCTCAGTCGAGCCTGAAGTTGATACCGCAGGTTGGTGGCTCGACGGTGATTTCTTGCACATTGGATTCATCACAGTTGGTGCGGGTGCAGTCGTCGGTCATCGATCGACTCTGATGCCTGGCACAGTCATTGAGCCCTACGCCACCGTCGAGGGCGGTACCGTGGTTGAGGGTACCGTTGCCGGCCCCGATGTCACCCCCTCTGCGGACGACAAGGCATACATGAACGAGCGAAGCTTCTTCTCCGGACTTCGATACACCCTCACACTTCTCATCCTTGACTTCTTGCCAATCATTCCTGCCGCCCCTACATTGGCCCTGCCGCCCATCTTGGTTCGCGACTACAGCGACTTCCACAACCTGGTCATCACCATCATCAAGTTTTCTGCTCCTGGTATCGTTCTCGGCATCTTCCTGTACGTCGCGACGAGTGTCATGTTCGTCCGCCTGGCCAGCATCTTCCTCCGTCCTGGCTCCTATTCATGGCACAGCACCGCCGCCTGGGCAGCGTGGATCACGCACGGCACCATGACGCAAGTCCGCGCCACCATGTTCCCCGTCTTCGCGAGCCTGATTACGCCGACTTGGCTGCGCTTGTTTGGTGCTCGCATCGGCAAATATGTCGAGGCTTCCACCATCATTGCGATCCCTTCTCTCCTGACTGTCGAGGACGGCGCTTTCCTTGCCGACGACGTCGTGCTGTCGCCCTTTGAACTCTGCCGCGGCTTCATCCGCGTTGGCCCATCATCTGTCGGTGAGAAGGCGTTTGTCGGAAACTCTGGCATCGTCGACCCTGGCGTTCACGTTCCTGAGCGATCCTTGGTCGGCGTGCTCGGTACCGCCCCCCACGACATGGAGGCTGGCTCATCGTGGCTCGGTCGCCCGGCCATCTCGCTGCCCCGAAAGCAGGACATTCAGGTCGATGACTCGCTCACTTTCAAGCCTCCTACCCGACTCGTCATCTTCAGGGGGTTGATTGAGCTTTGCAGACTGACGCCCCTGCTGATCAGTGGCATGTTGGCCACGGGCATCGCCACGGGGTATCTATGGGTTCTGAACACGTTTGGCTACTGGCAAGCCATTCTCGCCGGCCCCGCCATGATGTTCTCTGCTGGCTTCTTCGCCCTGTTCCTCACCACGGCCGTCAAATGGATTCTCACCCCACGCATCACGGCCGGAATGCATCGCCCCTTGTGGAGCTCATTCGTCTGGCGCAACGAGCTCGCCGACACCTTCATCCAGTCCCTCGCCGTCCCGTGGATGATTGGCAGCTTCTACGGCACCCCTCTCCTCGTCTGGTGGATGCGCACTCTCGGCGCGAAGATCGGACATGGAGTCTGGTTGGACAGCCACCACCTTCCCGAGGCTGAGCTCTGCGAGATTGGAGACGGCGCCAGCGTGAACCGCCGTGCCGTTCTGCAGACTCACCTGTTCCACGACAGAATCATGCGCCTCGACAAGGTCGTCCTCGAGGCCGGCGCCACCCTCGGCCCTCGTTCCATCGCCCTCCCAGCCACCACCATCGGAGCAGGCACCACCATTGCTCCGTCCTCGCTGGTGATGCGCGGCGAGAACCTGCCCGCCGGCACCCGCTGGATGGGCAACCCCGTCAGACCATGGGTCGAGGCCAAGAAGCTGGAGAGCTCAGAGAGCTCAGAGGGTTCAGACTGGGAGTCTCCCTCTCCAGCTTAAGCCACCTCCTAGAAAAAGGCATTTCACATATAGTATGGACTACGGATTACATTTTTCATATTTTTTTAAAGGATCCTAAACGGGAAACTCTTCATGGCATATAAGCGACACAGGATTGAGCTTGGGAGAGTGGAATGTTAAGAGCTTTAACGATTAGTGTTTATTTTGGATCTGTGAATCTTGGATGTTCTGATTAGCGTTTTGTTTCCTTTTCTTCCTTCAAATTTCTGTGTCTTGCTCTGTCTGCTAAAGCAGGGTTTTTTTTCTTCTCTTTTTTTTTTTTTTTTGCAAAAGTTGATCAGCCGGGGCGAACGCAAAAATTCAGCAGGCATTTTTGTATTGAGGAATACCTTATCTAGCGGGCTTGCTCTGGGCAAGTTATAATGAGGACATATGCATGAACGTACGATTGAGATATATGCGTCGCTTGCTTACAGGACCCAGACTGATTTTTTTGATATGATCTATGTAATCCGTAGTGCTCCGCGTAATTACCACGGCTAGCACTTCGTTTCTGATGCCTGGACCGTTGGAATTCACGTGGCCATGTCTACGGAGTATCAGAACGGCAGAGGACAATGAAATCACGGCAAGCGCCGGCACGCGTTTGGCATGTTTGGGAATGGCCAACATGGCCTGAGTGGACAGTCAGGTGGCGTGCTTCATGATAACGCAGAGGTAGCTCAAATGAGCCGGGTTTGAGTCTTGCTAGTGCATTTATTTGAGAAGTGCGTCAGCAAGCACCTCGTCACATGCATAAAAGGTCATAGGATGTTCTAATTCGGCTGGGATCTAACAAGGATCAGTCTGATAGGCAGAGTGCCCGAGTGGTCCAAGGGGATTGACTTGAATGAGGCCTCTCATCAGCCATCAATTACGTTCGCGTGCGCAGGTTCGAACCCTGTCTCTGTCGACTGAAATTTGTTTCATGAACGGTGCATTTTTTTTCCCACAACGGGTATGTGTATGTACCTTGATTGATTTTTTTTCTCCCATAATAATGAATGAAGGGTGGATGCAACTTCTCGGGCCACCAGGCTAGAAATTGTGCACAGTTGGTTCACCAAGTAGAAACCTGTTTCACGATGTGTGTATTCATGACGTGATGACAGGTTTTCCCTGTTAACTGACTCCCGTTAGACGCTCGCAACACCAGCAGACTAAACCTGTCATCTGATCTATTCCCAAGTGTCCGCCGCCAATGGCTGGCTGGGTCTGCTCACATGCACCTTGTCGCCCCTCCGCAGCCCGGCAGCCCGACAGCCCTGTTTCTGTTTCTGTTTCTGTTTCTGTTTCGTCATCAGGTACCCTGCCCACCCCTCCCTCCTTCTAGTTCTTATGTATGGTGGTGTGATCTATCTGTCGCTCGAAGCAGTTCGAAGCAGCTCGAAGCAGCTCGAAACAACATCGCCTACATACTCCGCACTCGTTCTGTTTTTGTGTGATTTGATCTCCCTCCGTCAGCATCGACATAACTCCCCTTCTTAAACCTTAACCAAAGCGCCTCGCACAACGGGACGGGTCGGTCCGCGTCCCCTCCACTGCTGCACGCCATGTCCAGATACTACCGGGACAGCGATTCTGACGACGATCGCTACAGACGAACCACAGTGACTAGATACAAGGTTGCGCCTGATAGGAACAATGAGCGTCTTGAACGAACTGAAAGAGTCGAGTTCGATGATGATCGCCGCTCCAGATACTCTGCACGAAACCCTGGCGACGTGCTCGATGCGCAGCGTCCTCTTTCGCCAACTGCCGATCGACCGCGCTCCAACTTTGAGCCGTTCGACGGAGACCGATCACGACCTGCCTTCTACGAGAAAGACGAACGCGATGCACATAGGGACGCAGACAGAGCCCGCATCACTGTGTACGAGAGCAAGGAGACGACGGACAGGGAATGGGACAAGCGCTCCCACCACGGGCCTCCCGTCGAGGATGTGAGGGTGGAGAAGAGGGTCGAGGAGCGCTTCGACGGCACCCACGGCCACGACGTTGAACGATATCGCAAGGAAACAGAGTATTATGTTCCCCAATCTCCTCCTCCCGCACCAGTCATCATCCGTCAAAAATCAACCGAGCCACAGAGGATTTTTGTACAGGATGCTCCGCCAGCACCCATCATCCTGCCCCGCCAATCACCAGGCGGCATGGTTGTGCGCGATAGAGAAATGATGAACCGCGAAATGGTCCGTAGAGAACGGGACCCTTACGAAGACGACTATTATTATCGCCGTGAACGCAGAGAGGTTGGTCCCTATCGGGGCGACCGAGAACGGGAGTATGCCATGACTCGCCACGAGCGCCGCCGACCTCGAAGAGATGACGACTACTACTACAGCGACGATGATGAATTTTATTATCGTCGCACAGCTCGGAGGGAACGCAGCGAGAGCCCTCATCACAAGCGACACCTCGCCGAGGGCGCTCTTGCCGGCGCCGGAATCTCCGCACTGCTCAGCAGCCGCCGCGATGCCTATGGTGACTTGCCTGAAAACCGTGGCCGCAAAGTTCTGGCTGGTGCTGCCCTCGGAGCTCTAGGCACGGAAGTGGCTCGCCGTGCCCATAGTGCCTATGGAGACAGGTTTGGACATGACAGTCGCGAAGGGTCACCGGACCCTCACCATCTGATCAAGAAGGGGCTTGCCTATGGAGCTGTGGCATTGGCGGCTGCAGGTGCCGCCAAGTACTTCCAGACGAACAAGATTGACAGGGAGGAGGCTCATCGTGGGCGAAGCCGTACCCGAGGCCATTACTCGGGTGACGACTACTCAAGGTCTGTATCTCGCTCCTCTCGCTTGACGACGCGCAGCAAGAGTCGGCGACGCAGCTTGTCAACGGCGGCCAAGGCCGTCCTAGGAACAGCTGCGACGGCTGGCATCGTCAAACACTTCCGTGACAAGTCCAAATCCAAGTCCCGAGGCAGCAGCCGCTCCAGAAGCAAGTCTCGAATACGTCGCGTAGCCGAGATCGGAGGGGTTGCCGCCGCCGCCGGTGTTGCTAACAAGCTATGGAAGAACCACCAGGAGAAGAAGGAAGGCACGCGCGATCTAAGCGAGAGCGGCGACGATGATGACCGCCGTCGTGACTCGAGAAGCAGAGGAAGAGGCAGAGGCAGAGGCAGAGGCAGAGGCAGAGGCAGAGGCAGAGGCAGGAGCCTGAGTGGGAGTAGGCACCGGAGCAGGTCGAGGTCGATTTCACGATCCCCTTATTCGCCGTCCGGCGCTGATCCTGAGCTAGGCTTAGTTGAGTACGGAACCGATCCTTTGTACAGAGAGTCGCGGAGAAACGTGGCTCCTGAAGACGTCACCGATTCAGAAGCGGAAGAGAGGCGACGCGAACGACGCAGACGAAGGAGACGGGATCGGTCCGTCTCGGCTTCTGGCTCGAACGATCAGCACGAGAGAAAGCGAAGCAAGAGCAGGCTCAGAGACATGGCAGCTGCCGGTGCTGCCGCGATTGGTATCAAGGAATTCAAGGCCAGACATGATAAAACGGATCAAGACAGGAGGGACAGAAGGTCCAGGGACAGAGATGACGATGGAAGACGTATGTTGAAACCCACCATGACCGACACCTTGGCGACCAAGTAAACTTTTTCCGAACACCCGGTGAACTAACCTTTTCGCTGCTTATAGGCCATGATGGAGACTCAAGGAGAGACTACTTTTTTGATGATTCTGGCCGGCGACCGCATTCCCCCCCTACTGCTTCTGGCGGTGCCTACTATCCTCCCTATCCTCCCACTCCCGGAGGTCCTCCTCCTCCCATGGCCAGCGGAGCCGATTATACTCCCTATCCCGACTCTTACGGCGGTGCTCCTGCGAACAATACCGAGTACCAACCATACGTACCGCAAGACTACACAGGATATGCGCCGCCGCCGCCGCCTCCACCAGCTGGTCCTCCGCCGCCTCCCGAGCCAGGTTTCAGATCCAAGTATCCGCCTGGTGGTCCGCACTCGGGACCATCTCCGCCCCCGGCAGGCCCGCCACCGACTGGTGGATATCGACCACCAGACCATGTGAGTGAACAAATCCGAAGTCAAGAAAGCCCCGTAAAAGATGAAGGAAATGGTGCGTCCATGGTACCTTGGCAGTGAGGAGCGGCAATGCGTCCACAACGGCAAGCAAGAACAAGAAAAGCTGACTTTTTCTCTTTTTTGGGGGGGTTTTTCTTTTAGATGGTGTAAAGTGGCCGCATCGTTCTCGTACCAATACCGACCCACCGACGGCTTCCAAGTCGGTATTATTCATCCCACTCTCGCCAAAGAGTTCTCAGACGATGGAAAGGCATCGCAGGGAACAAGCCGAGGCTTCGCAAGGGGAGACATCCTGGCTTGGTGATGAGCCGGACCCGCGGAACAACGAGGACGATGACAACCGCAGTCACGCCAGAGAATTACTGCGCCCCGACCTACGTCATGGTCGGTCATCCGACCCGACGTCCTCTCGTCCCTTGGTCCACCGGAGCAGACCATCTTGGGATGACTCAGCCTCGAATGCCTCGGACGACATCGAAGACCTGCCAGATCGTTTCGACCACCAGGGAAGGCCACTTGACGAAGGGACCACAAGCCAGGGCAGGTGGACCACAAGACAAGGCACTTTCCGTCGGGAACGTCAGCGCCCCGGGGGATGGGACGTCCAAGGAGCATGGCAAGTTGGCGGGACGGATGGCGAGGCCGTAGAGCGGCTTGTGAGGAGCTTGACCAGCGCACTAGATGGCCAGAAGAGTTGGATGGGCGTGCTAGGAGACGTACTGGGGTCAGGCCTTCTTTCGGGGGCCGAATGCCAAGGAAGAAGCACTCACCAAAACCATGATTGGCCAGGGTTTCACGAAGATGACGACGAAGAGTATAATGATGGGAGGAGGAGAAGACGTGGGACACGAAGATGACGAGGGACCAACCATGTTTACAAACGACGTACGAAGGAAGTAATGATGGCTGATTTTGCGGTCCAAGGGGTACGTTTCAGCTAGTTTCTGTCCGTCTTTGATGGATCGATCCATCGGCTCAATTCCCAATGTTTCAACGTCCATTAGAACTGCATCTGGTAAATAAATACACTTTTTTCGCAACGTCTGTTCTCATAGACTCGAGCACACTCAAGCACCGTCTTCGCACCCTCTGGCGTGGCGGTGCCTGTGTTGCGAGAGGGAGAGAAGCATTGAAAGGAGAGGATGGGGCAGTGGGACACTGGGACGTGCTGCATGTGCATGCATGTTTTGGGCTGGAGATGTTGGGGTGAGATGAGACGCGCAGGCCAAGGTGAAACGTGGCACTGGTGGGGTGGCACTGGTGGGGGGGCTCCCGATAAGCGAGCGACGAGAGACCCGTCTGGTTTGCATCATCGACAACCCCATCGACAACTTGTTTCAGCATCGACGAGACAGACGACGTCCTGGAAGACCTGTGCAGAAAATTGTCTTGGGGTGCTGTAGTCCACCATTCCACCCACCCCGCGTCGCCCACCCACGGCACTTTCATCCATTCGTCTCCCTCTCTCTCTCTTCCTTCACCATAACAGAACATAACCCGTCTCCCAGTATCCTCATGAGGCGCGGCAAGCGTCCGGCCAAGAGGCGGCAGGATCGGTAGGATGACATTCGGAATGAACTCGAGCTTGCCCGACGACGCAATTGAGCTATGCCAGGCAGACGACGGCGGCCATGGACGATTTGCGTCCCGCAGCCACCCCCAGCTGCGGACCATGAGGCTGCTGCTCGACGACTTCAAGCGCAACAAGGGCGATGCTTTTTTCCCGGATAACGCCCTGACGCCCGTGAATAGCCTGGGCTACAGGAGTATCGACGAAGAGAATCGCCAGTTCATAGGCTCGGACATTATGCACTCTGCGCTGGCGAGGAAGCTGAAGGGGCGTCATCTGCAGATGATTGCCATCAGCGGCTCGATAGGAACCGGCTTGTTCATCATGACGGGCCAGGCTCTGGCGACGGGGGGGCCTGCTTCGATGCTCCTTGCCTTCACCGTCGTCGGAATCAACATGTATTGCACATGTCATGCTTTGGGCGAATTGGCTGTGGTTTTCCCCATTGCCGGCTCCTTCTCCTCTTGGGCGACACGCTTCTTGGACCCTTCGTGGGGTTTCGCACTTGGCTGGAAGTACGTTTCAATATATATTCCTCTTCTCATCTCGACGAGAATCCAACTCTAACATATAGCATAGCTACGCCCTGCAATGGCTCATATCCCTCCCCGTCGAAGTCATCGCAGCCTCAGAAGTCGTCGGCTTCTGGAACAAGTCCCTCCCCCGCGCCATATTCGTCACAATCTTCATAGCCCTCATCGTCACCATCAACATGCTTGGCATCAAAACGTACGGCGAAGCAGAGTACGTGTTTGCCGTGATCAAAATCACAGCCATTATTGGATTCATGTAAGTAGTGGACCCGAGAACCCCCCGGCCGAAGAAAAAAAAAAAGGGCATTTTCCTTCCCTCCCCTGTTGTTCACCCTCATAAAAGATGGTTTTTTTTTTTTGAAAAAAAAAAAAAGCTTGAATATTAACGTTATTTTGCCAACCCCCTCCTCTCCCCGTCACTAGCTTATTCGGCATCATTCTGAACTGTGCTGGAACTCCTGAACGAGGATACATCGGCTTCGAGTACTGGCGCGACCCAGGCGCCTTCACGAACGGCTTCAAAGGCTTCTGTAACGTCATTCTCAGCGCGGCCTTTGCATTCAGCGGCACCGAGCTCATGGGTCTGGCGGCGGCCGAGACGGCGAACCCGCGCAAGTCCATGCCCATGGCCATCAAGCAGGTGTTTTGGAGAATCTCCCTCTTCTACCTGAGCGTGGTGCTCCTCATCGGCATCCTCGTCCCCTACAACGACAAACGGCTCGCGTACGGCGGCGGCAGTGACAACGACGGCGGAGCCGTCAAGAACGACGCCAACGCCTCGCCCCTCGTCATCGCCTTCCAAGAAGCAGGCCTGCAGGTGTTCCCCTCCCTCATCAACGCAGTCATCCTCATCGCCGTCCTCTCCGTAGGCAACTCGGCCGTCTTCGGATCCTCCCGAACCCTCGCCGCACTGGCCACCCTCCGTCTCGCCCCCGGCTTCCTAGCCTACATCGACCGCAGGGGCCGGCCCCTCGTCGCCATTGCCCTGGCCGCCGCCGTCGGCCTCCTGGGCTACCTCGCCGAGCTGTCGCAGCGCGACCGCATAATCGACTGGATGACCGCCATAGGCGGCCTCTCGGGCATCTTCACATGGGGCACCATCTGCGCCTGCCACATCCAGTTCCGCCGCGCGTGGAAGCTCCACGGCCGGAGCGAAGGCGACCTCCCCTACCGGTCCACGCTCGGTGTCAAGGGTTCCCTCCTGGGCCTCGTCCTGAACGTCCTCACCATCATGGCTCAGATCTGGGTGGCCGCTTTCCCGATCCACTACGCGAGGACGTCGAGCGCGGACGTGCTCAAGAACGCCGCGCTGAAGCTCATGGGCGTGGCTGCCGTCATTATCTGCTACGTCGGGCACAAGATGGTGTACAGCACGCGGTACATACGCGCTAGGAAGGTGGACGTCGACACGGGCCGGAGGGTATACAATGTTCATGTTCTGCATCTGCAGGAGGTGGAGGAGAGGGCGGCGTGGCCGAGATGGAAAAGGGTGTATAAATTCCTGTGTTAGAGCGCGTAGACGACGCCTTGCTGCGTGTAGAGGTGTATAATTTAGCGGGAAGGATTCGGGTTCCCCCCCAACGGACTAGACTACATGGTGCTCACTCGGGATAACTGGGTTTGAAGCACGCACAGGGCACACGTCATGACAAAGTTGAATTCCACACTTTGTGCTCATGCTTTGTGTACATGTTAGCCGTCCATGTGATATGAAGGCTCTATTGCTGTTGCCCCGTATTTTTACAATATCTCGACGCCTCGTCACCTCCTCCTGCCCAGCGCGGGCAACGTTTCATGGTTCGCTCTTTTCATCATAACTCATCTCGCACGGGTGCTGATGCTGATGCTGCTGCATCCGGCCGTCCACTGTCCTTTTGCAAATCCACACCCTTCTTTGCCCTCCACTTCTCCCACAGATCCCAAAACTTCGTCTCCATCTTCTTGTCCATCTGGTCTGGCAAGACGACTTCGTAGGTGACGTACAGGTTTCCAAACTCATGCTTGTGATAGACGCTGCCGCCGTCCTCGTGCCACTTGGGCATGCCCTCGCCCGGAACCGTCTCCACCTGGCCGCTCTGGATGACCTGACCGCGAGGTCGGCCCAGCCGCACAACATGGGAGTCGAGATGGGTCAAGTTGCGGCTCCAGTCTCCCATCCATGCCTCGCGGAGGGACAGCACTTCGGTCCAGTACAGATCGCCGCCCTTGCGCCGGAAGTAGACGCCGTCGACCTTGTCCGGGTTGTCTTCGGGGGTGGGGGCTTTCTCCGTCAGTGTGACGACGAGATCTCCGGCAACCCAGTCGGGACTCTCGTCGGCTTCATTCTCGTAAACAATTCTTGAATCGCGCCCAGCACCCCGCTCGATCTTCAGGCTCACCGTCGTCGACTTTCGCTCGACTCTTTCGCCCTGACATACCGGGCACTTGTGCTTGATGCTCTTGCCGCGCCCGCCACAGGCATCGCATCGCATCTGCATCTGCTGGAACATGCCGGGGGCGAGCTGCTGCTTGACGATGCGAATGCCATGTCCGCCACATGTTGAGCAGGTTTCAACTTGTCCGTCAGTGCTGCCAGTTCCCTCGCAGTGTTCGCAGATGTGTTGTCGGTTCCACTGAAACTCGCTCGTGGCGCCATTGTAGAAATCGCGGAGCGAAATACCGACCTTGACTTCGACATTGTGGCCGCGAGGCTCCCCGGACGATCTGCCAAAGTGACCGTGGCCGCCGAAGAATCGGCTAAAGAGATCAAAGGGATCGTGACCGCCGCCGCCGCCGCCGCTCCCGCCGTTCTTGTGCTGCTTTACGCCGTCATGTCCATAATGATCGTAGATTTCACGGGTTTCGGCGTCGCTAAGTACATCGTAGGCCTCAGACACTTCTACAAACTTTTCGTGTGCTGTTTCATCGCCCCTTTTTTTTTTTGCCCGGTTAGTAAGCCCTTCTTTTGCACGGATCAAGTGCATGAGAACGAACAATGACACACATACGGGTTCTTGTCTGGATGAAACTTCTTGGACAGCTGGCGATAGGCTGATTTGAGTTGCTTGTCTGTCGCTTGCGAGGTGACACCGAGAACCTTTTCCGGTGGCGAGTCAGTCATTTGGTCCGCAAGTAATAAGTCCACGAGGGGGGGGGGGGGCGTCACCAAATACCTTGTAATAGTCTTCGGCGCAAAGCGCGAGCTGGACCAGGACCAGGAGGAAGAAATAGGTGACGCTGTGAAGAAACATGGCTGCGGTTGGCCCCAGTCAAGGGGAATATTTTAACTAAATTAAAAAGTAGCCAGTATTAATTTGGAAATGAGTGGCTATTCCCCGGGTGCGGTGAGGTATATTTGAGAAGAAGAGGCAATGGCTCGCCCTCTCGTTTGCAAAAAAAAAAAAGCTGGCCTGCGATTGACGATTATACCAACGTGTTAACAAGCTTGCCCTGGACGGCAGGCAGGTGCGACACTGGCCCCACCCATCCCTGCCAGGGCCGGGGTCTGAATTTAGCTACTTTCCCAATTTCTATGAGTTTGCTCCGGAGAGCCGCAACAAGAATTCTGTGATGCAGCCAGTTCTGCCAGTCCTGCGCGCAGCTTTACCAATTAGCATTCTGCGTCTACCGGAGCCTTCATCATGAGCTCCAAGCGGTATGCCTTTGTGCCCATGGAAGATGATGAAGTTGGTCCGCAAAGGGTAGTCAGGGAAAAGAAGCACAAGCATCGGCGTCGCGATGGAGACGACAACAAATCATCCTCTCGACACTCCAGGTCGCGCCGCGATCGGAGTCCATCACGATCCCCAGCGCCATCGTCTCATAATCAAAGTTCCAAACGCTACCGTCGACGCGATGCCGAAGCTGACGTCGATGATTGGTGGGCTGACGAGGAACCACCACCCGACAACCCCGATGCGCCAATGCCCGACCAAGAAGCGGAATTCGAAGCATCCGCGAGCAAGCGTATGAAACTTGATCATGATGATGGTCAAAGCGAGGACGGATATCTGTCCGACGGGGCGAAAGAGGAGCTCGCGAGACGAAAGGACATTGAAGAACGGGAGGCTTTCGCAAAGCGGTTGAAGGAAAAGGACGACGGAAGGTCCAAGAAGAACCAGCGAGATGGTGATTCGTCGAGGCGAAGATTGGCAGAGGATGCCGCCGCCAGGGACGCTGCGCTGCCAGATCTGCGCGAGAGATCACGCCAGGAATACCTGAAAAAGCGAGAAACCGAACGACTGGTCTTGCTGCGAAAGCAGGTGGCAGAGGAGACTGCAGAACTGCGCAGCGGCGCCCGACTATCGGAAAAGGAAAAGGCCGAGTTTGCCAAGAACAGGGAAATCCTGCGACTTGCCGAGGAGCGACTGAAGATTGATGACTTTCGCGACGGATATTCAATGCCCGAGGACTACATCACCGAAAAGGGCAAATTAGACAGGAAAAAGAAGGAGGAGGCTCTTTACAAGAGATATGTCGAAAGGGACGAGTTCGGGCAAGAGAAATTTGTCACGGAGCATGAGGAGTGGGAGCTGGAACAGGCGGCGAAAGCCAAGGCTCAGATTCAACGGGCCGAGATTGAGAATGAAGATTACAGTTATGTCATGGATGATGCGCAGTACATTCAATGGAACCTGGATTCACGGTTGGCAGGCGAAGGAGGCAGGACGAAAGAGCAAGTATTTCTGGACGCACAGATTGACGCCGCTGAGAAGAAGGCCCTGTCGATCCAAGAGACGCGCAAGAGCCTGCCCATATACCAATACCGCGATTCGTTCCTAGAGGCCTTGGAGCAATACCAGATCCTGGTCATTGTGGGAGAAACTGGAAGCGGCAAAACGACTCAATTGCCCCAGTACCTCCACGAAGCCGGGTACACCAAGAACGGATTGAAAGTTGGATGCACGCAGCCCCGACGAGTTGCGGCCATGAGCGTGGCCGCGCGTGTGGCAGATGAAGTCGGGGTCAAGGTGGGGAACGAGGTTGGGTATTCGATTCGATTCGAAGACTGTACAAGCGACAAAACAATCCTCAAGTACATGACGGACGGCATGTTGCTGCGAGAGTTCATGACGGAGCCAGACTTGGCCGGCTATTCGGCGCTCATGATCGACGAGGCACACGAAAGGACGGTGCACACGGACATCTTGCTTGCACTCATCAAGGACCTGGCCAGGGAGAGGAGGGACCTGAAACTCCTCATCTCGTCTGCTACCATGAATGCCAACAAGTTCGCGCAGTATTTTGACGACGCCCCCATTTTCAACATCCCCGGCCGGCGATATCCAGTCGACATATACTACACGCCTGCCCCCGAAGCCAATTACCTGGCAGCCGCCATAACGACCGTCTTCCAGATCCACACGACGCAGCCCAAGGGCGATATACTCATCTTCCTCACGGGCCAGGACGAAATTGAAGCTGCCGAGCTGGAAATCACTGAGACGGCAAGGAAGCTCGGCAGCCGCGTCAAGGAGCTGGTGGTGTGTCCCATTTACGCCAACTTGCCTTCTGACCTCCAGGCCAAGATCTTCGAGCCAACCCCCGATGGAGCCCGCAAAGTAGTGCTGGCCACTAATATTGCCGAGACGAGTTTGACGATTGATGGAATCGTCTACGTGATTGACCCGGGCTATGTCAAAGAAAACATCTACAATCCCGCCACCGGCATGTCCAACCTGGTTGTGGTCCCCTGTTCTCGCGCCTCTGCCAACCAGCGCAGTGGCCGAGCTGGGCGAGTCGGGCCGGGCAAGTGTTTCAGATTATACACCAAGTTTGCCTACATGAACGAAATGGACGAGTCAACCACGCCGGAAATCCAGCGCACAAATCTCAACGGCGTGGTGCTGCAGCTGAAGTCACTTGGAATCAACGAGCTGCTCGACTTTGAGTTCATGGACCCGCCGCCCACCGAGGCACTCATAGGCGCCCTGAACCAGTTGTTCGCCCTCCAGGGGCTCAACCACAAGGGCGAGCTGACCAAGATGGGTCGTCAGATGGCAGAGTTCCCGACGGATCCCATGTTAGCCAAGGCCGTGCTGGCTGCCGACAAGGAAGGCTGCGTCGAAGAGGTCCTCTCCATTGTCTCCATGCTCGGAGAAGCCTCGGCCCTCTTTTTCCGACCAAAGGACAAGAAGATCCATGCCGACAGTGCAAGAAATCGATTCACGGTCAAGGACGGCGGCGATCACGCAACGCTTCTCAACGTCTGGAACCAATGGGTAGACAGCGACTTTTCTCCTGTGTGGGCGCGAGAGAATTTCCTCCAGCAGCGATCCCTGACCCGTGCTCGGGACGTCCGCGATCAGCTGTCCAAGCTTTGTGAGCGAGTCGAGGTCTCGCCCTCGACCTGCGGCGCGGCCAACTTGCGGCCCATCAAGCGAGCCATGACAGCTGGATTCTTCCCCAACGCAGCGCGTCTCCAAAAGAGCGGCGATAGCTATCGGACCGTCAAGAATAACACGACGGTGTGGGTCCATCCGAGCAGTGTTCTCATGTCGGTGGATCCGCCCGAGAAGATGGTCATCTACTTCGAGCTCGTCCAGACGACCAAGGAATACATGCGAGGTGTGATGCCCATTGAACCAAAGTGGTTGGCCGAGTTGGCGCCGCATTTCCACAAGAAAAAGGATATGGAGGCCATGGAGGAGAAGAAGATGCCCAAACAGAGATAGCGTGTTGGCACGATTTTCATCAAGTACGATTGTATATAATGGAGTATTTCGTCTCCGCCATTTACTCCGCGGGCTACCCAGCGATACAGCATGTCTGTTCTCATGGTGCAATGTCGCACCTTTTGCCAACATGGATTACGCCATCACATGTCCGCCGGAGATGGAGACGGGGGACACCTCTGGTGGCAAACTCCTTGACGGTCAAGAAGTTGATATTTGATCCTGGCTGCAACAAAAACTTGAAAGGATCCGAAGTAGTATAGGTCAAGGATGTTTGAACCAACCTTGGCAAAAACTGTAAAAAAAAAAAAAGAAGAAAAGAAACGAAAAGAAACAGGCAACCTTGCAATAAAATAGGCGCTCGCAGCACACGACAGTCCGGCTAGCATCCTTGTTGGTATAAACTATCAGATAAGTCCAGGCCCTCGAGTTCCATGCAAGCCCCGGATATTAAGCCATCTTTCCACAAATTCACCACACGCACTTCATGATTGCATCAACCTGTAATACAAAGGTTGCGGAGCTACATATCTAATGACGCGCAGTATAGGCAGGCATATAATGTCAGGTTTTCAACATCCAAGATGGTGGCCATCCACGATGCCTAAGAGCCGTTGCTATTTCGGAGCAGTTCAACAGTTTTTCTGCTCAATTTACATAGCACTCCCTAGCAATAGAAGCTGATTGAGCCTGCAACGCGTGGACTGTATTAGTAATAGTGGGCACTCGCCTTGGCATAATGTGACTTTTTTTTCCTTCAGTTGTCTACTTATATCGTCTTTGCGTAAATTGACTTGCTCGGCCAGGGACGTTCCGGACTGCGGATTGAATTCCATTACGCTACGGAGTAGGCAAAAGCAGATGCTAGGTGATGACGGATGAATACACAGAACATGGAGAGATTTCTTCCAATTCGCGGCAGTAAATAGATTCCATGCGAGTGATTGCGGTGGTGAAGCAGAAACATGTATAGCATTGCTCCAAAGACACGTTCTCCATTTCACACACAACTCCCTCCTTGGGATCCATAGACCAAACCAGCCTCCCTATCCTCGGACCAAAATGGATATGGCGTTCCGCTTGCCAGTCGTATCGCCCTTCCAGCCGTAAATGTCCTGCTCGTCCGCCCGGAGATCATATCTCGTCAGAGTCACGCGAGGGGTGGCGGATTCGTCTCCATCGGTCCAGAAACTCTCGCTGCTGAAGGCCGAGGCGGGAATGCGTCTGTTGTTCGGAATGACGAGGTTGCTGGGCCGAGGCCTGGGTCTGCTCTGCGCGGGAGGAATCTGGGACGCCGACTTTCGGTGCATGCTCGGGGGGCCGGCACCGCACTGCCTTTCCTCGGCCGAGTTGCGGCGGCGGCGGCGGCGGCGGCGGCGGAACGATGGGTTGAAAAGCCTCTTGTCGGTCCCTGCGACCTGGAGGAGGCCCTGGTGATATTCGTCGAGGGCGCAGTTCCTGTTCCTGCAGGCTGACTCCGGCGGCGCGACGGAACATGTTGTTGCGCCCTCGCGGTTCTCGGCGGCTGACGACCTTGTTTGCGCGGTGGAGGAGCCGGACATCGTGTCCTGGCGCATCGTTGTTCTTCTTCGCCGTTGATTGTGCGCACTCGTGGGATTCGGCGAGGTGCTCGGGGTGGCATGTGCTGTTATCGGGCGGCGTATTGTCGTCCCGGATATCAAGGCGGTTCTGGAACTCGTCCTCAAAGGGCAGCGTCAAGTCGATTTTGCTGTTCGAGGTCCACGGTGACATGAAGTCGTATTTCACGTCTTGGTGCGCAAGAGGCGATGATGCCATGTTGTGTTCCTGGACCAGTTGGGAAGCAGTGCTCGGGCGGAACATCTGCGAGCGAACGACTCGAGACGTCGATGCGGTTCCAGTGTTGTGGTCGGGACTTGTCGTCTTCTAAGCATATGTTGTTCCTAGCCCAAGGCTGCAAGAGCAGGCCTGTCCGAGCATCGTCCGGGCATCGTCCAATATTACGCTCAAAGTGCTGTGACCCCAAGATGGAAGTGCCGAGAGCCGCCGAGCTCAAGGGCAGGCTTCGTCTGGATTGCAAACTCGAAGGTCGAGATGTTTCGGCTTTATACTGACTATTACGGAGTACGCCGCGCGATCTTTCGGACAACCCATGTCAGAGGTCACCATGTGCATTTATTCCGTATTACACACAGTTATTACTGTCTCGGCGGCGTACATGGCGGTGAACGTGGATGTGGACGTGGATGTGGACATGGACGCGGATGTGGAACATGACATGCATGAAAAAGGCGGCCTGGCCCGACCCCATGCAGTTGCCGGGGAGTGAGACGACCCAAACCGACCCGTTTTTTTGAGTCATTTATGTATCTCTGCACGCTCTTGATTCGTCGACGGCCTGCAAGGTCCACAGATACATGAACTGATCAACGGAATGTCGGCTCAATATCTGGACGAAGCCATCGGTCGTCGGCTTCCCCCCATGACGGGTTGCGGTTCGGGCTCGGGCGTCGGGGCGCCATCAACAACTTGTCCGGTAAATGGATGAGCACCGCCTCGAGAAGAGCGTTTCATCCCACGGCACGTGTGCGCGGGCGATCGGCAGTTTTCACGCCCAGCCCTGGCTCAGGAGACGTCTCGTCGAGGTCAATATGCATGCATCTATGGAGCACACCGGGGTGCTCGGGATGCTCATCGGGCCCCTGTCATTATCAAGGGTTTTCTTGGATAGACGGCTGCCCAGTGCGTCTTGCGTATTCCCGACTCCGCTGTGCATATGTATGCTTCCGCGTCTGCGTTGGGTTGCGTTGGATATTCCAAGGCCCGTAGGGACGGACACTTGGCAAGTTGTCTCCTCAGCTTCCTCGGGCCGACCCATCCGGACAAGGAGACTCGACATAATATTGCTGTGGGAGTTGCCGACTCTGCTGCTGTTCGCACACACTCGCTCCGGGTCAAAAGAATCATCTCCCTTGATAAGTCTCACATGCCCCTGGCCATTAAGGGGGAGGAAACTGGACATCGTCTCCAGATTCAAACGAGGCAATTACATAGAACCTCGTGCCTCCCCCCGCCGTCATTTGCCTTCCGAAGCCTGGTGTTCCCAGGGAAGATGGAAGTTCTGCTCGAGGATACTGGATACCCATTGTAGCGTCAGATTCTTTGACTTTGCCCCCGAGGTAGTACTTGCTTTGAGTGAGTTTCACTGGGATAACCGAGGGTGGAGGACGGTATGGCGTTTATGGACAGCCATGACGGGTTGAAACCAGCTGGCGGAGAGGCTTGCTGTTGAAGCGGTGCAAGATACGGTTGCCTTCCTCATAAAGTACCGCAAACTCGGCCTGTGATGTAGTGACGGATGTATTTTGGGCTGGGCCGATTTCAACGAAATTTCAAAGGAGAGAAGAAAGCGATGGAAATGTACAAAATCCAAATCAAATAGTCCGTACATGACGACTTTATTATTCCAGCGTAGATCACGTGACCTAATATAGATGATCTCTGCAAGCTTGTCTAAAACCTGTAGGCAGCCAAGCATCCTTCGTCAGATGCTTACCAATCTCACACAAAGACAACTCTTCCGATAGCCCAGCATCACCGTGTCTCACGACATGTCCGCATGAGGCCTGCAGTCGTACGAGTCCCTGGCTAGAATTCATCGCAGAGCGCCATCTTGAATCCGGCAGGTGTATCATTGGTCCAACTCGACGTTACATTTCGCAATTTGCCGCGTTCACCAGCTCATGCCCCACGAAAAGTTAGGCGCAGCCGACTGGCCACAAATTTGTGCGTGGATTATATCTCCTAATATGCCTTGCGACAAGATCCAGGGTCCAGCAGAATCGCTCGGGCCCAGGGTGGAAGCCTTTGATATCCGAATTAGGTGGGCGATGAGGAACCCTATTAGCATGCTATTCCGTAGTCCGTACGGACGTACATACATACATACAATACATACATTTGCCAAGGTCCACAGTGTATTAGAAATCCCGAGCCTCCCAGTCAACATCATTTATATATGTACAATCGAGCATCAATTCATGGAAACAAGGCTCACTTCTTACGCACCTTTCTTGCACTCTCGGTCATTGAGCTTCACCTCCAAGCCTTCCGGTATGCTGGCAAAGCCCACCTCGTCATCCAATCCGTCTCCAGCACCTCCTTTACATCCGGTCGCTCGCGTGGCCTCCATGCAAGCATCCGCCCCAGCAACTGGAACAACGCATCCCTCTCGGCCTCACCAATCGTTTCCATATCCCTGGACCGCCGCGGGTTTTGCACCCACTGCTCGAACCGTCGTTCCCATGTCCAAATGTCAGACGCATTGCTCAGGGGCTTGCCCGCTTCATCATACCACTTTGGTCGCTTCTCCCATTTGCCCCACCACTCGGGTGGCATGAGACCCTGCAGTTCCACCTGCTGCGCCGTGATCTCATCCTGCGGTGCGAGGAAGCCATCGATGAGGGACCTATGGGCGAGAAGCTCAAAGATTACACAACCCAGGCTCCAAATGTCCGAGGCAAATGTGAGGGGCGTTGCTGGCTCAAAGAATGCCTCGGGTGGGCGGAGCACAAGGGGTGTGTATGACTCAAATCGAGACTTGTCACCTGGGCGGAAGGCGACTCCGAAGTCGCTCAGCATGAGTTTCGCCTCGCTTAGGGATATCTCATGGCTTGGTATGCCCAGCCACACCGAAGGCACTGCGTAGGAAGGAACCCCGGGGTCCGTTGATGCTGCCTGGGTGTCGAGACGGACTACTGGCTCTTTCTCTGGCTCCCCGTACTGTGCGTACAGTTGCTGTATCGATAGGCTGTTGAGGGAGGAGAGCAGCTGTAAAAGAAGATTGCCGAGATGAAGATCTAGAGCATAGTGTCAGCTGAGCCGTTGGGCGTTTGGGGCGACGGGATGCTCACCTCCATGGGCATAACCCTGTGAGTGGACGAGGGATACGGCCATGACCAGTTGGGCGGCGAGAGATCTGGCAACATCAAGCTGGAATAAGGAGCTGCCCGATGCCTCCTTTGCGTCCCGCAAGCTGCACCGTGCCGGAAGGGTTACGAGACACGGATGAGTGCCATTGGTCCCTCTGAGATGGAAGCGACGGAGAACGACAGGAATCAGCGACGGCTTGTCTTCCGAGCCGATGTAGCTCGCAGCGTTCCCTGTGAGCTGAGAGAGAATGTCGGCCTCGGTGCGATCTGTGTCGGCGGTGCCGACTTTGATGGCGACATATTTCGACGTCTCCTCATCGATGGTAAGCCAGGCAGTGGAGAAGGTGCCGTGGCCGAGCTTGTGCACTATTCGATATCGCTTGTCAAGCCGATCGTTGATGTGAATTGGATGATAGCCGCCCAGTCGGTAGTCGCCGAGATGCTCTACTCGGTCGATGTATCCGTACTCGACAGGTGGTGAGGAGTGGAGGAAGCTGGGCCATGTGCGCTTCGGAAAACGAGGGCTCAAAGAGCAGACCCTGGGGGTTGTCGCGCGCCACAAAGGAACCTGACGCGACAGCCAAGTGCTCATCTGCAGCGAATTATCACGGACTAGAGACGACTACTTTTTGGTGCGGGGTGGAAATCAAGACTGAAACGGGTTCTTCTGGAGGCAAGTACGGACCACCGATTACGCACTGTCAATCCCCCATTTGTTCCTCAAGTCGCTTCCAGTGCTTCTGGTCTGCAGGAACGCGCATAGCACTTCAAATGCAGCAGCCAGGTGCAACGGCTTGCATTGATTGTTTGCTTTCTATTCAGACATTCTACATATTTCAGACAAACAGGACGAAAATGGGAAATGCATCGCCGCTGACGTCACATGGCGGAGCATCACCCCCCCGAGCTCTGCATGCAGCTGCACCAGAAAATGCCGTCGTCATCATTTCGCATCAAGCCATGCTTTTGCCAGCCTTTTCCTTGTTGGAATTGAAATGGGAATTAGCGTTGGCTGCTGTGCGACTGTTATATGACCTTTCCCATCGCAAGCCTTCAACATCTCGTCTTCGTACAATTCTAACCAGCACCATCAGTCATCATCACAACCCGCCTCAATTGGCCGTATCCGCCATCGCTGTCCCGATCAATTGAGCTCCTCCTGGCCTCCTGGAAGCTGGAAGACTATCCTCCTCATAGCTCCAAAAACTCATTGTCTCATTTCCTCATTTCCTCGTCTCCTCATCCCAGAGCCGTGACGTGACCCTCACTGTCATGTATTCGTCAAGACAACTCGGTAGCCGCTTGGTGGCTTGCCGCTCTGCGCCGCGTTCCGTTACCCGCCGTGTTCCTCGCCAACAGTCATGCCGCCATCAGTCCACCTCGACATCAGGCGCAGGAGGCTCGAGCACCTCGCATTTCGCGACCGGCGTGCTTGGAGGTGTGGTGGGAACCGCTGTGGCGTATGGAATCTACTCCTTCACCCCGGCTGGACGCACAGCATCCAAGATCAACAAAGCTGCCATTGAGGCCAGCAGAACATACGATGCCGCTGCCAAGAAACTGCAGGACAGCACGCCCAGCGCCGATCAAGCCGTCGACTCGATCAAGCAGTTTGCCTACTCCTACGCTGTCTGGGTGCCCGGTGGCAGAGGCTTCGTCGACGCTGCCTTCAAGGACTTGGAGGCCGTCCGCAGCAGCCACAAGGAGGAAGCCGACAAGATTGTCACCGATGCCTATAGACAGATCAAGGACGTTTCCAAATCTGGCCTCAGCTTGGAGACGGCCTCCAAGGCTTACGACGTTCTGGCAGATGTATCAAGGAAAATTGCAAGCCTCGGTAGCGAGGCTATTTCCGACATTATCGACAACCATCCCGAGGCCAAGGAGAGGTTTGGCCCAAGCATCGAGAAGCTCCAGTCAATGGGTAAGAACTACGGCCCCGAGGTGAAGAAGCAGGTCGATGAAACATGGGGTCAAGTCAAGGATATTCTCGCGGGGGGTTTCTCCGCCGACAACCTTGACAGAGCCCGCAAGTTGATTGAAGAAAAGGTTCAACAGTTTAGTCACGTCGGCGACGAGGCATGGAAGAAGGGTCTGGAGGCCGCCAAGCCGTATTTGGACAAGAATCCCAAGGTCAAGGAGCTGATTGAGAAGAACGCCGACGCGTTGAAGCAATCCAACTTGACCGAGCTGTTTAACAAGGTCCGATCTGGTGATGTGGACGACCTGTCTAAGTACATCCAAGACACAGTAGAGAAGGGAAAGGACAAGGCCTCAAGCGCTAGCAGCAGTCTTGGTCTTAACAAGTACTTGAACATGGTTCCTCAGGGTGGCGACGTGCTGCAGAAGCTACAGCAGATTGGCGAGGTTGCGGACAAGCACAGGGACGAGGGCGAGAAGCTCTTCAAGGAAACTGTCGAAGAAATCAAACGAGTTTTGGAGAAGCAGTCAGAAAAGGGAAAGGATATTGTTGAAAAGGCCAAGAAGGAAGCCAAGTAGATGCGGGCTCAACCGATGCGAGGCCAACCTTGCTGGTTACGTTAGCATTCTCGATGAATGCATCGAGTAATCTTCGGGTCGGAGTCTCACTTCCTGTAACTACAAGTTATGTGTGAAAAGATGTGCAGAGTCAAAGTCAGTACGCCCCATCAAAACTCTGAGGCTCGACACACGAGCGACCGTGAGTTCGGCCTCACGGAGTTAGGCACGGAGTGTAAGCAAATCTTTTGAAAAAATTCACGAGAGCATGGAAACCGTCGGAATCAACAATGCGCGCACTATCACGTGACACACACACGAGCGGGAATAAGTGTTTCCAGACAAGGCCGGAGCATCACAGCAACGGTCATGTTCTGCCTTCCCAGTCAACATTGATAGGATCAGTGAAAGTAAATACATACAAGATTTCACGCCCCATCACGTAGCACCCGCAACTAATAAACGTACGCTGAAACAATTCCAAGTATGCCTATAAACGCCATCACCTCCCCAATACAAAACGCACCCCGTCCATGTATAAGGCTCCTTTCCATCTCCTTTTCCTTTTACTCTCTACGCATCATACCCATGCTTCGTGCCTAGAAACCCTTCGCCACCGCTCTGCCGCCTTCTCTTGCCAATCACCTCGCGGAACCACTCGCTCAATGTGAACCCCCAGTGTCCAGCAACGAGCACACCTGACAGCACATTGATGAGCTTGAAAGCAAATTTAAAGAAGCCGTCGCGATTCTCATTGACAGACAGCACAATGGGCTCAATGTCGTATTTGACAAAGATGCCTGGCACCATGTACTCCGACACGGCCTTGCTCTGTTCAGTCACGGCATACTGGTTGGTGGCGATGGAGCTGGAACCGACCGTGTATCGCGTGGGCACCACGGAGACGTAGTATTGGAACTTGTGGAAGTGATGCTGGACGATGTTGACCGTGCGATCGAGTGGGTTGACGAGGGAGGGGTAGTAGGCACCAAAGGATAACTCGTTGATGATGTGTGAGAAGTTGAAGCCTGTTTTCCTCTCAACGTCAGTGGTTCTGTGCCAGACATGATGCAGCAAATTTTTTTTTTTTTTTTCAGCGACTTACTCCCGTGATCCAAATGGCGGCCGAGGCCCTGGTACCCATGGCCTCTGGCCGTAATGTGAAAGTCGCCCTGGACCTTGTTCAGTTCCAAGCTTCCATAGATTCGGCAGCTGTCAGGTGGTCCGCGGACTCGGGGTGTTCTGGCCCATTTGGCTCGTTTCTTGCCCAGGGCCACAATGTCATGGACGTGCTCTTCGCCGAAACCCTCCTCGTCGAGGTTCTGCCACCCGGCACCCGTGACGACTCGGCCCTCGCCGTCCCTGCCCAGCTTATGCACGCCCTTTTGATTGACCCACTGCGCCCAGCTTGTCTCGTCTCTGTTCAGTGTGGTGCCGGCCAGGATGAGATCACCGGCGGCATCCTGAACGTTGACGTGCAGGTCGCCGCATTTCATGAGTATCACGGCATCCAGGTTGATTTGCATGGAATGCGATATTTCCCTCTCCACTTCAAACGTGTGCGACTCGGATCCGCGCCACCAACGTGCCAGCTCGGCCCAGAGCAAGAAGAGAGACACGACGGCCATGGCCACAGTCCATTTCCCTCCACCCTCGGTTCTGGTCACGTATTGTGGTTTCGATTTGGCTGTGGCGACATTGTCGAGTCAGTAAACAATAGCCTGCCTGGTCATCTGCGCGACGCTGAACATACGGAATGCATCGAATGCGCTGACAACGCTGCCCTTTGCGCCAAAGTTGTCCTCGTCGAGGCCACGCTTCTCGAGACTGTCCATGGTGCCTCTGCCAGCAGGCGACAACCGTTGGCGTCTTCGGTAGGGGAAAGAAGAAGGAAAATATTTACGGTGGGCTTATTTGCGGAGTCCTGGTTACTTTATTCCATTCGGATCGCTACAGCCGCCGAACCGAATTAGCAGAGCGCGCTCGTGTTGTGCAGGTTGTATTCGATTCTGATTCTGATATTCAGGTCAATGCCACATAAATCCAGGGCCCGTACGGAGTACCTGGGACCTTGAGGACAGCTTTGACATAAGCACACGCAATTGGCCCTGTCAGACTAGTCATTGGCCGGTGATGGGGACGCCGGAATAACGTCGGCCCGTCATGAGTTGGCATGTTTGGCTCCCTGAGGCATATGTCATATGTAATTTGTTCATGACAGAAAAAGATTCGCCTGTCCAAGGTGTGACATCATCTGAAATGATTTGAAATCATGCATCGTTACGGGTTGCACGGTAGAAGCTCGTAGTTCTGGCATCCTCCAGCATCTTCATGTCCAACAACACGGGGCTCTTGCACGCGAGCCCATGAAAATGGGCAAGTGGGCGGAAGTGGATATGCGGTGGCAAATGGATGTCTGATCCCGACATAGACTTCGGTGCGACAATCTACGCGCCTTGTCTCGCAGCCAAAGAATAATAATGGTTACGAGGAATGAACTGGCGACTCTCTGGATGGCGCGGATGGTTCGGATGGGTGGGTAGCCAGGCTGGTGGCTGGTGGCTGGTGGCTGTCCATTACGAAGCAGTGGATTTTAGCTAGTCCGACCAAAGTCCCCTGTACCAATGTCCTCATACATTTTTCGCCCGTGCTACACGTCTCGGGCTCCTCGTGCCCCCATGGGCTTGTCATTCCGGCCCCGTCCAATAATAGTGTGTAGTCCGTGCAATCCGTGTAATGCGTGTACTCCGTTCCTTTCGTCAACCTCGTCGTGCTTCTTCCCGTCGTCCACTGCCAAAGCGACCTCGATATTTTTGACGCGACATCTCGGAGCCATCAACACTGGTGGTGCTCGCCTTCGCTGCATGACGCAGGCCAGAACAGCAGCGATTCACCCGAAACACATCTTACGGTGAGGTGCCGGGCAGTTCGCAACCAAATTCGCTGCGGCACATTCGTCGCTCCCGGGGCGCACCTTGACCTACCACGCCAACGTCTATCAACGTCATCTGTAGCTGACCACAATCTTTTCGCTCTCGCCTCGCCATCTTAATACGTCTCAGCAGCAGCAGCAGCAGCAGCAACACCAACACGCATCTTTCACGGCGTGTCCCCACACATCATGAGGTCTAAGCTCTCCCCTCACGCGGCGGCTGCGTCATTGCTGTCCGTGGCGACATTGGTACAGGCTCAGACGTCTCCGTTTTCCATTGCGGACACCGGTAAGCCACTCCAAACTGCTATTCGATCTGAGCTGGGGTAGAAGGCCAGGTGGAATCAAACACACTGCTCCTCGCATACTTACGTCTCCTCTTCATAGCCGCCATCAAACAAAGCGCAAGCACCATAGCATGGGATATGCTTCAATACTACAAGGGCAATCTGACTGGGCAAACACCCGGTATTCTGCCTGGACCACCACCTCACGGAGACTACTACTGGTGGGAAGGCGGTGCGATGTGGGCGACTTTGATCGATTATTGGTATTGGACCGGCGATTCAACATACAACAACGAAATCATGCAGGCGATGCTGTTTCAGGTCGGCGAGAACAAAGACTACATGCCTCGAAACGTCACCGCGTCGCTAGGCAACGACGACCAAGGCTTCTGGGGCATGGCTGCCATGACGGCCGCCGAGAATGGCTTCCCGAATCCACCAACCGACAAGCCACAGTGGCTCGAGCTCGCCCAGGCCGTTTTCAACACGCAGGCTAGTCCCGACCGCCATGATTCGACCTGCGGTGGTGGCTTGCGATGGCAGATTCCCTTTGCGAACAACGGATACGACTACAAGAATAGCATCGCCAACGACTGCTTCTTCAACATGGGAGCCCGTCTGTTCCGCTACACCGGCAATACCACGTATTCTGATTGGGCAGATAGAACATGGGACTGGATGTGGAAGATTGGATTCATCGACAACAAGAGCTATGCCATCTATGATGGTGCCAAGGTTGGCAACGATTGCAAGGTTATCAACAAGGCTGAATTCTCTTACAACAACGCTGTGTTTGCGGAAGGCGTGGCTTTCATGTACAATGTCGTAAGTACACGCATCTCGAAGAACCCAAAACACATATGCACTGCCTGTGTGCACACCTGTGCCAGTGTGCATGTGCATACACAAAGGGTACGGTACGGCTACTGACTAAGATACATAGACAAACGGAAATTCAACTTGGAAAGCTCGTTTGGACGGACTGGTCAAGCACGCCATGGAGACGTTCCTCCCCAAGGGCGTCGCCGTCGAGATATCATGCGAGAATGCTGGCACCTGCACCACAGACATGCTCACCTTCAAGGGCTTCCTTCACCGATGGTACTCGACCATCACTCAACTTGCCCCATACACAATCGACACGATCCGACCCGTTCTTAAGACGTTGGCTCAGGCCGCCGTCAAGCAATGCACCGGCGGTACGCTCGGTCGTCAATGTGGCTTCAAATGGGCCAGCGGAGTGTACGATGGCAAGACGGGGGCCGGTCAAGAGATGTCTGCTCTGTCTGCCGTCATGTCTCTCCTGATTCCTGATGCCAAGCCTCCGTTGACGGAGAATACCGGTGGTTCATCCAAGGGCAACCCCAACGCCGGTGGCAATGGCGATAATGCTCAGAAGATAATGAAGCCCATTACGACGGCCGACAGAGCTGGAGCAGGCATCTTGACTATGCTGGTTCTCGGGTCAGCGTGCGGCATCTTTGGATGGATGAGTGTCGGAGCTTAAAGCTGCTACGAGACGGATAATCCAACTTCTTTCCCCTTGTTTTCTTTTTTTTTCTTTATTTTTGTCATGTCCCGGGCGATATATACCATCCATCAACGAGAGTTCAAGATGCGACCTTGCAGTCTGTTGATTTTGGGATGATTAAACCGACGCCAGGGTCCGCGTTTATACAGGAGTTGGGCCGAACATGTGATTTTACGGCGTTGGGGGGTCGGGATAGGGATCGGGATGGGTTGGCAATGAAGAACTAACTATCAAGTGAATTTCCTGCTCGACGTCGCCTATTCAACGAGGGTTGTGGATTTCAATCCTCCAAGCCATGTCATTTACAGACTTTTTATTGTATACCAGCGATGCGGGAGATGTCTTGAGATGTGTGTGCACACGGGAGTCATGTTTGTTGACAGCTAGGGATGGATGAGAGGCGTTGGCGACAAATGTTTACCATTTTCCTAATACAAATTCGTTCAAGCAAGCTTGGCCCAGTTCCATCGTGATCCAAGCCGGGCTTATGGGGCGTTATGTACGACGTAGGGTCTGATCCACGAGCCGGTGCAAACTTTGCACTAATATTACAGGGTATAAATTATATGTGAAGTTATATAGGGCGCTTACTTTATACTATTATAGCCTACTTCTATAGCTTTTTTTTACTACCTTTATATAAGAGGCTTATTATAATAGTAGATTTTCCTTTCTATAGCTTTAATATAATAGATTTATTTTATTTTATTAGTAAATTATATATAATTTTAATATATATTATAACTATATCCTAAAGTACTTAGTTATAAGTATTTAAATTCTTTTAAATTTACTGAACTAATGATTAAACCCTTTTCTTACTTAAATTACTCCTTAAAGCTTACTATAAGTATTAGCTTAATAATAGTAAGATTAGTATTATCTAAGATATCCTTAAAGGCTTTATTTTTATACTTCTAAGAAAATTCCTAAGATATTAATAGTTTTTAAGTACTATTAAAAACTAATATAAGTAGCTTAAGGGTATTTAGTATATTTTTTATATTATAAAGAAAAAAACTAGTATAATATATAATAAATAAAATAAGTAGCTTTATATAAGTAAGTAAACTACTAATTTTATTAACTAAATATATAGAAGGTTTAGTAAATATATTATAATAAAGCCTCTTATTATAAATAAATCTATTATAAAAGAGAAGTAAGTAAAGATTTTTTTAGAAGACTATAAAGCTAGTAATATAGTTATTAAAGCCTAAAATACTAAAAGCTTTACTTTTACTAAAAGGGTATAAGAAAAGTTATTAGAAAATAGCTTTAATAAGTCTAAAGATAATAAAAATAAAACTTAAAGAGAAAATACTAATATATAATACCCTAGTAATAGGGCTTATAATCTTATTAAGCTTTTAAATAAAAAAGATTTACTTAAAAATAACTAGTAGTATTAAAGTTAGTCTTAGACTAATATTATAAAGTAAAGTACTAATAATATAGCTACTTTCTTAATACTAAACCTATAAAGCTTTTAAATAAGCTTTACTAAGGCTATACTTACTAGATTATAGCTAAATTTATTACTATAAAGTATATAAAAGTATTAGGCTATAGTATAAGTAAAAAAGCTTTTAAAGGTAGTATTTAATATCCTTAGGCCTTAAATATAGGGCTTAAAAAGGTATATTATTACCTAAAAAGCTATAAGGGCTAATAATATTAAAAAGGTAGTTAAGGACTATTAATTATATAGTAAAGAGTTTAGAATAAGTATAATTATTAGAGTTATATTATAGTTAAAGTAAGATTAACTAAATTCTTTAATTTAAAACTTATTATTATTAAAAGAGGTAAAGAAAGTATAAATTAAGTTAAATTTTAGTATTAATACTATTTACTAGTAGAAGTAAGGCTTTTTATTAAGGTTTATAGGCTATATATATTTATTACTTTTTAACCTATAATATTATTATTATATTAGTTAGAATTTTATTAATAAAATACTATTAAATTTATTAAATATATATCTTTTTATTTATATTACTACTTTACTAAAGCCTTTAAAGCTATTATACTATCTTTTTCTAAACTTTATAGCCTATAAGGCTTATAAGAAGTAATAATACTTATATAGTAGCTATTTTAAGTGCTTTATACTTATCTCTAGATAATAATTCTATTTCTCTTACGTTAAAGTTATATAGCTTTTTTCCCTATAACTTAATAAAGTTAAAGAGAGCTATAATAATATAGATTATCTTAATTTATATAAGAAATCTATACTTAGTATTACTAAAATATACTAAAATTAGTATCTCTTAAAACTTCTTTTAAAGTTCTTTAAATACTACTAGTTTACTAAGTTCTAGCTTAAACTTTACTAGCTAATTACCTTTTAAATAGTTTATTAGTAAGACTACTACCTTATTATACTATTTTATAAAGTATTAGTAAAACCTTATAAACCTAAGAAATAATTAAATATTAAATATACTATAAGGTATTAGCTAGGTTATAATAGCTTTAACCTATAATAGTTTTATCTTAATACCCTTTTTAAATATAATAAAACCTAGGAATTTTACTTACCTAATAGAAAATTAGCATTTTTTAAGGTTAATATAAAGGTCTATATCTTAAAGTTACTTTAGCACCCTTTTAATATACTTTATATATCTTATAAGGTTATTACTATATATTAGGATATTATTAAGGTAAATAATATAAAATTTATTTATAAGTCCCTTAAGGGTATTATTAATATATTCCTAAAAAGTAGCTAGTATATTTACTAACTTAAATAGTATTATAAGATATTTAAAGTAGCTATAGTAGTACTAAAAGGCTATCTTTTACTTATTACCCTTATAAATATATAGCTAGTAATATACCTCTTAAAGATTTAGTAATATAAAAACCTTTATACTTACTAATTAATTAAGGATTTTAGAGATTAATAGTAAAGGGGCCTTATTCTTAACTATAATCCTATTAAGGCCCTTATAATTTATATAAAGCCTTAATTTCCCTAATTTTTTTAGAATAAATAAAATTAAGGCTTTAGCTAAACTAGTTAATCTTTTAATTTACCCTTTTTCCTATATATTTACTAAGTACTCCCTAAGTACTTCTAGCTCTTTTTTAGCTAGGTTATATATAAGTCCCTAGGGTAGTTATTTCCCCTTTTCTAATTTAATTATATAAGTATAGCTACCTAATTCTAGGAGCTTACTAGCTAAATCTTTTAAAAATATATTTATAAATTCTATATATTTTTCTAGGATTTACTATTAGGTTATATTACTATTTATCTCTTATATAATTACTACTAACTCCTTATAGTATATTACTTAAAGTATTATTATACTTCTTAGTTTTTTTTTTTAAAGAATAAGTATACTTTACTACTATTACTATAGCTATACTATAACCTAGGTTATTACTTACTATATTATTTACTAATAAATCTTTATTAGTTTTTCTTTTTTTTTCTTAGGCTTAATTACCTTAATCTTTAGTAATACTAGTAATAGTATAATAAATAACTAGTTTACTACCTTATATAGTTATTACTTTCTTATAGTAAGTATAATATAGTCCTTAGTTATTAAAAACCTCTAAAAACTTTACTTCTAATCTATTACTATAGGTTTATACTCTAGGGTTTAATTTATACCTAGGAGTATTCTCTCTTTTATATTAGTAATATAGTAGCTAATTTAATAAACCTTTATATAGCCTATACTATCTTTTACCTTAATTAGCTTATATAAAATTCCTTTATATAGGATTTTATTTTTACTTATACTTTTTAATATTATTTTTATTTTCTTTATATTTTTCTAATCCTATTTTAATAATAATTTAGGGTAGATTATTAAATACTTTATATCTATATTAAATAGTACTATTATAGCTAACTAGTAGTTATCTTACCATAAGAATACCTATATTCTTATTCTCTTATCTATAGGTTTTTCTATAGTAAGATTATTATCCTAGGCCTATACTAAACTAATTAAAATCTTATTAAAGTCTAAGGTTTTATTACTACTATTTTTATACTTCTTAGTAATATACTTATTACTTTTATAAATTAAGTAGCTTACTACTTTATATTTATTTATACTATATTTAAGGCTACTATATTTATAATACTTAAATAGTTTTTAACCTATACTTAGTTATTATAAACTTTACTATAAGTTATCTATAAGAAAGCTAGAGTATTATCTCTTTCTTTTACTTTCTTTATTATTATAGCTATTGGTTACACTAAGGTGCCTGCGCAGGTCATAAGATAATTCCGTAGTATTAAAGTTAATAATAGCTAGCTAAAGAGAGGGAAGAGAGGGAAAGTCTAAATAATAGAAAAGTAAGTAAAACCTATAAGTAAGGTAAAAAAGGGGGTAGTAAATTAATATAGCTAATTATATTATATATATTACGCTAGACTTATAATTAGTCTAGTCTTTAGCTATAATTAAACTAATAAAAATCCAGAGAATTTAGCACTAGTAGTCTCTCTTTTTATCTATAGCTAAAGGAGCTTAAAAACGTAATAAAAATTAAATTAAAAGAAAGTATATATAAGTAAATCCCTTAATAGGAATCTATTACTTTAATTAGCTATTATAGTATTAGTTAATTTAATTAACCTATTAGTCCTTATTTAGGCTCCTATCCCCTAATATTATAGGTCTCTTTACCTAACCTTTAATATAAATTATTAATTTATTTAAATTAATTAAGGAAGAAAGTAATAAATTTAGTAATACCTTAATTATTATATCCGCTAGATTATTATTCCTATTAATCTATCTAACTTTATAGATCTTATGCCTCTTATATAATTAATAAAGAGCTATAATATTAATTATTAGTCTTTTCTTTTTTATTATTCCTAGCTTTATAAGGTATTTATATAATAAAAAGGAGTTAGTATAAAGGATTATAGGAATTTAAGGTATTTTTAATTAGTCTATAATCTAATAAAGAGTTATAGAAATTACATAGGTAATATTTATACCTTAGACTATACTATATAATTTAGAGGTAAGCGCACTATATATAACTTACTTGCTCTTTGTTAAGCTATATATAATAATATTACCTTTTATAATAAAGGTATTATTATCTTATATTATCTTATTACTAATTATAATAATATATCTAATCTATAAGCTTAAATCCTTATTATTAGTAAGTAATTTATTTATAAATATAAAGAGCTTTGCTTTCTTAAGGGTTAAAGAGATATATTATAGTCCTTACTACTAATTCTTAATTTACTATTTAATGTATTTATTAAGGTATATAATATTATTAGTAAAGAGCTCTTAGTGTTAAGCTATAATTAATAAATTATAGGAAGCTTCTAGTTAGTATATAGTTATAATATAGCTTCCTTAGGCTTATTATTCTATATAATCTTGCTTTACTATTAGAGATTAGGGATTAACTTCCTTAATCTTCTAACTTTAGCCTTTTTAGGTTAAGATTAATAAATTATTAGTATTTTAGGTTAAGATATAGCTATTAAAGATAAGGGGATTCCTAGTAGTTAATTATTACTTTTCTTTAGTAGTAAATTTAGCTTTCTAAAGCTTTTTCTTTTCTTTTTAAAAGAAGTTATTATTACTTAGGCCTAATATATTATTAGTTTATATTCTAATAATACTAAAGAGATTCTTATTATTTAAAGCTATAATTAATAAGTAAGAATTATAAGTTAAGGTTATTATATTAAGATTATCCCTATAGTAATAAAAGTATATTACTTACTAGTAGGTTCTAGCCTTTATAATCCTATAAAGAGGTTTAATTAATTTAATTATAATCCCTTCTAGAAAGAGGTATATAATTTACTCTAGTAATCTTATAATAATTAGCCTTATTAGTATTATTTATAATTAAATATAGGCTTATATAATATTATAAATCTAAAGGTAAATTCCTTTTCTTCTTAATAATAAAGCAATAGCTATAATAAGCTATTAGCTTACTTATTATATTATTAGTAATTATATTAGGATAAATTCCTTCCCCTTATTATTATTATAGCTTTATATAATAAGGTAAGACTTCTTATATAGTAAGTCTATTCTCTTACCTCTAATCTCTCTAACTATATAAAAATTAAAGATTCTATACCCTTTATGCTTTACTAGGTTATATTTAATAAATTTAAATATATTATAAGCTTATAAGGTATTAATCTTAGCTTAATTAAATTACTTAAAGGGTTTTCCTAGGGTTATAATCTTCCTTTCTTAGTAAAGTTAAAGGGTAAGGTTTTAATTAGCTTTTTTTTTATAGTAAGAAATACTATACTTAGTATTCCCCTAGCTATAGCTTCTTAAATAAAGGCCTTATCTTAATCTTTATTAATAAGTATATAGAGTTTAACTAAGCTAATATTCTTTTTAAAATTATAAGTTTTATCTTTTCTTACTTTTATTTCTTTAGGGTAAGGTAATAAGTCTTTAACTTAATAGCTTCCCCTTAGGGTTACCTAGGTATTATAAGCCTCTTTTATAGGCTTTTTTATATTTATAAATTAAACTATAAGGGCTTTTCTTAGCCTTCCTTACTTTCTTTTTAGTAATACCTATAGCTTTTTTTCTTTCTTTACTACTAATTCTTTCTTAGTAATAGTAATTAGTAGTATTATTATAGCCTTCTCTATATCTTAAGGCTTTATCTCTTATTACTCTAGCCTCTTTATAATATATAAGTCTTTATAATAAGGCTTTACTACTATAAAGTAAAATTTTATAAGGCTATAAGGTATATTAACTATATAAGTCTCCTTATTAGTAGTAATTAGCTTATAAAGGCTATACTAGTTACCTTTCTCTCTTTATATATATATATTAGCCTATAAAGGTAGCTAATATATAAGCACTATATTAGGGCTATTTTAGGCTTTAAGGGTATTATAAACTTACTATAAAGCTAGGTAATAGTAAACCTTATTAGTAGCCTTTTAAATTACTTTAGTATGTTAAATAATAAAAATACTTAGTAGTAACTTATTTATTATTTATAAGTAGGCTTTAAAGACTAGTAGGGTTAGGACTATACTATTAGGGCTTATAAAGTTATTAATAGCTTTAATAGCTATTTAAAGATATTATTCTAGCGTAAGTTCTATTCTAATTAAGTCTATAATAATATTATAGGCCTAGTATAAGAGTTTATAATATCTTTTAACCTTTCTAATACTATTATAGGCTTTAATTAGTATTTTATTAGTCTTAATTAATATTAATTAAGTATAATACTTAAATTTAGTAAAGGTAAAGTTATTACTAGCATTATAGACTATTTATTCTAGAGGTCTAAGATAGGTATTAATCTAGCACTCTTAGATAGTATCCTAGATATCTTAAGCCTTTTACTTCCTTAAATTAAGGAATTAGGTTACTTAGAATAAGGTTACTAAATTAATAATATAAAGCACTAGTTAACTATTAATCTATATAATATTAATAATAATCTTATAGTTAAATTTATAGTTATCTTTAATTATAAATTTAAATTAACTAAGGGCTTTACTATATATTTAGTAATAGTAGTAAACTTTAGTTAATTTCTTAATTACTTAATATTTAACTTTATAACTAGCTTATTAAAGAATCTTTATAAGTTATTAAATAAAAGGGTAACTAAGCTAATAATATAATTAATAGATATCTCTCTCTAAGAGGTAAAAAGTAACTATTTCTTTTATCTCTAGTAATTACTAAGAATAACCCTATTATTATACTATAGGTATAGTCTTATTACCTTAAATAAGTATATTTATAAGGTTATTAATCTTAATCTATATATTATCTATATTAGTAATTAAGAAAAGGAAAGGGGTAGCTATATTAATAATAAAGAATTTAAGCTCTCTAAGCTTTATAAGCATATAAAGAATACCTCTTATAACTACTAATCTAGTGCTAAATATAATAATTTAAGGCTTATAAGGGATTACTTTTAATAAAGGTATTAATCTTAATAAAGCTCTTACTTATGCCTTTTCTATAGTTAATTTTCCTATAGTACTAGAGTTAGGTATAATGCCTTTAAAGACCTCTTTAGAATAGCGTTCTTTAGAGATATAGTAAGTTAAACCTTTATTATATTCTTATAGCTTATAAAGCTTTTGCTTAAGGAATATGTATTAAAAGGCCTAATTATTTAAGGTTATAAGAATATTAGCATTAATAGTGTTATTATTAGTCTATAATCCTAAGTAAAAAAATTATATAATACTTAAATATACTATTAATAGTATTTTTTTTACCTTATTATTATTATTATCCTAGGCCTTTATATAGGCTATAAAAAATAGTTCCTAATCTTAACTAAAGTTATTATTAGGTTTATTATTATCCTACCCTTTATAGGAAGTAAGGAATACCTAAAATCTCTTCTCTAAAGGGGCTATTTAATATATTTTACTAGCTTACTAGTAGTCTTTCTTTTTTTAATATTCTTTAGTAAAGTAGTTTAAAGACTAGTAGCTATTCTTACTATATATAAAGTAGTACTTAGGGCTAGGCCTAGGACTTTTTCTATAATAGCTTTCTTTACTATAGGATTATTATCTATACTAATAATTAGTAAATATAGCCTTTAAGAGATTTTCTTCTTAGTACTAAAGGTATTAAGTAGTCTTCCTATTTAATTCTATAATAGTAATTACCTTATAAAGGTCTTTAGTAAGACTTTTAAAGCCTAAGGAGTATATATATTTAACTATCTAATATTTAAATATACTAGCTATAGTATTTAATATTTACTTATAAAGCTTAGTATTTACTATATTAGAAGGATATAGCCCTTTATAAATCTTTTTAAGGGTTAATAATATAATCTTAAGATACTTAAGCTTACTTTTATTAAGGTTTTTATTAATTATATTCTTTAGTATTATACTACTTTACTTATAGTAATAGAATTATTAGTTACTTTTTATCTTAAAGCACTAATAAATATAAGTAATTATCTTTTTATAGGAATAATTATTTCTAAAGAGGTAATTAAGGTAATACTATTTAGTATTACTTATTAATATAATAAGGAAAGCCTTTTAATAATATATTTAAGGGAGGTTAATCCTATTATACTTATTTTTAAAGAGTATAATCTTTAGTATTAGGAAGTTATATAACTTCTTACTATAATAATTACTATCCTTATATATCTTTATAAGTTCTAAGATTTTCTTTATAATTTAATCTTTAGAAGGGAATTACTATAAAGGTATAATTTACTATAAATAATAATCTATAGGTTATTATAAATAATAATTATTAGGATAAAGTAATTAATTTAATTAAGATTACTATAAGGGCTTTTATAAGGGTTTAGGGAATTATTAGGTTTAAGGAAGGTGGATTTCTAGGGTAGGTAATTAGGGATATTAAGGTTAAGGCTTTAGAGATTTAGAAGATTATAATCCTTCTTATAGCTAGTGTAGTATTATTATTTAATTAAGCACTTCTTTAAGTAATACTAGGATAAAGTATTCTAGGCCTTATTTAATAAGAATACTATAATCTTATAGAGAATTATATAGCTTTCTAGTAATCTCTTTATTTACTCTCTTAAAGGTATCTTTAGACTATTTTTTAAAGTCTTCTTAGAATAATTCCTAGAGGTTATTATCCCTTTAACCTTAATACTTACTAAGATTAATAAATCTTATAATATAGTTATTAAGTTTAAGCTATATAGTGTTTTCTAGATCTAGCTTAATAAGCTCTTTCTAATCTTTTATAAGGTTATAAGTAAGTAGTTAAAGATATAATAGTAGTTTATCTTCTAGGGGTCTCTTAAGGGTAATTATTAGGGCCTTACTATTACTAGCTTTTCCCCTTATTAAAGGGCTAGATTTAGATTTTACTATCTTATAATATCTAGGCTATAAAAGAGGTTTTAAGTTATTATTCTTACTAATTAAGCTTATATATTTGCCTATTACTATTATAAAGGTTTTCTTTTACACTTTAGAAGTATTATTACTTTAGTAAAGCTAGAAAATCATAAAAATCATAAAAATAGTAGAAAAAGTAGTAAAATTAATAAGAATAATAAATTAATAGGGATAAATAAAGTAATAGAAGTGCTAAAAGTAATAAAGGAAAAATAGGAAGTAGTAATCCCTTATTTTTATAAGAAAAAAGAGAAGAAGGTAATCTCTTTTACTAATAAGTATAGGGTAAATAACACTAAGAGTAATAGGGTAAGAAATAAGTAGTAAATACTTATAAAGAGAGATTAAAGGTTTATTAAAAGGGTAGGATATATTAAGAGAAGTTATAGGTATATTAGCTAGCTCAGCTAAGGTTATTTAATATTAGGTTTAATATAAATACCTTATAGTAATAGAATTAGTTAGTTAGTTAGTTTTCTTATAATAAATAATAGAATTAATAATTAATAATAATATCCTAGATAGATATAATAAGGTTATATCCTATAAGCCTAAGGGTTAATAAATTAATTTCTTAGAAGCCTAATAAGCCTATAACTAGGATTCTAGTCTTTTCCTTTAGTATACTTATATAATTATGCCTCTTTACTATAATAACTATTAATTTAGTATAATAAGGGGTAGTAGCTATAATATCTATAAAAATATCTTTTCTTATAATACCTAGCTTATCTATAGTTATAAAGTTAACTACTAATTAGTATTAGTTATACTAAGGTGCTTATATAAGTTATAAGATAATTCTATAGTATTAAAGTTAATAATAGCTAGCTAAAGAAAGAGAAGAGAGGGAAAGTCTAGATAATAGAAAAGTAAGTAAAACCTATAAGTAAGGTAAAAAAGGGGGTAGCAAATTAATATAGCTAATCACATTACGTGCATTGCGCTAGACCTATAATTAGTCTGGTCTTTAGCCACGATTAAACCGATGAAAATCCGGAGGATTTAATAATAGCCTTTATTATAATTATTTAATATAAATATTATTATAACTTTAGCCTTTTTTTCTTAACCCTATAGGTAGCTCTAAGATATTAAGAACTCCTAGCTAACTATATACTTTCTTATAGTATTATTTAGGCTATTTAGGAAAATTATTATTCTTAAGTATATAGGGATTTAGTTAAGTAATTTAGCTTTTACTTTAGTTTAAAGTCTTAGAAAAGATTAAAAAGACTAATTATTCTTTTACCTTAGATTTAGTAATATCCTAGTAGCTTTTAAGTACTTTATATCTTTATTTATTACTCTAGAGTTTAGCTAGAATATAAATTTATCCTAGGTATAAGCTAAGTAGTTAATTAACTTATTTACTATTATATAATATATTTATTATTACTTTATATTATTAGCTAGGTAATTACTAGTATATATTATCTTAGTTTTATTATTATAAAAGGTTCTTAAATTTAACTAAAATAATATATTTAAATTTACTAAGTATACTTATAAATTCTTATAAGTATTATCTTTATATATAAGTACTTTATACTATATCTTTATAAAGCTTTATAAGTATATACTTATTATAAAGTTAGGGTTAGGTAAGAAAGCTAGGAATAAGGGATTAGTTAGTATAACTATCTAAGGGGTAATTATAAGTTCTTTACCTAATCTAGCTAATTATAGGTTTACCTTAATTTCTTTAAGCTATACTTTTATATTTATAATATCTTATTTTATATAAGTATATTATAGCTAAGCTTATATAACCTTATAGTATTATTCTAGCTTATCTAGATTATTATTATTTCTAGATTTAGTATTACTATATTAATTAAGGCTAGGTAGTATTTATTATACTTTTTTTTTATTAGGCTTTAAAGTTAAGGTATATAAATTACTCCCTAAATACTATAGGTTTATATTTCTCTTACTAGGTAGTATAAGTATAAGTATATTTTAAGTAAATATTTTATAGCTTTTTTATATTTAAACCTAGCTAATAATCTATTTTCCTTAAAGGGTTTAAGAGTTTAACTTATTATAACTAGGTTAAGAAAATATAAATAAAGTAAAGGCTAAGGTTTTTAGTTATAGCTAAAAAGCTATTACTTAGAAGTAAGTATATAAAGGTCTTAAACTCTAATCTCCTATATACCTTATAGGTAGTCTTTATCTAAATACCTTACTATATATATATAGCTATCTAGTTACTACTTAGTTATTTGCATAACCTAAGGCTTATCTAAGGGTTTTATTATGTAACTATTCTATCCCTAGCTCCCTGGCCTCTGTGCTCCTAACACTCTAAGGCTAAGGAGGGTATTATAAGTATTATTAGTATAGTTAATATACTTATAGAGGTAATATAGCCTATATAGGGCTTTTTATAGTAAGCCTAGCTTTTAAAAATACTATAAAATTAATATTATAAGCTAAAGGTTATTATTAGTATTTTTATTTATAATAAATTAATTAATTAAGAGATTATAAACCCTAAGAAATATTATTATAGCTTATAGCTAGGTATAAACTTTATACTAGTATAAACTTTATATAAGTATAATATAAAGTATATAGTTTATACCTAGAAAATAGTAAAATTTACTTTTTTCTTAGTATTTAAGCCTATTATAAGTATTTATATAGCCTTAGTTAAAAAGATATATTATAAATAAGGGTAGTTATAGTATTTATATAATTTAGATAAAGTTCTATAAATTTCTATAGATCTTAGCTAATAAAAATAGCTAGCGTGTTTGCTTATATGTATTTTACACTTATGCAAAGTTTGCACCGGCTTGTGGATCAGACCCGTAGGATCGAGTACGGAGTAGACGGTGCTGATTGGCTGTATCATTTACTAATTCTTTTTCTAAAGGTGTTGTTCCACAGTCACCACACCTTGGATTCATGCTTGGAAGAAGCATCTTGGTACAAAAGAGATGCCGAGTACTCGGTATGGCGAATGCGAATGGGCCGTATTATCGTGATGCAGTCGCCGGACCGATCTTCCCTTTCCCATCTGCACCGGCAGGCGCCGACTACAAAGCGACTCGCCACCGACAGGGGCCAGGAAAAAACTCTGCAAGCTTCCTCTGCTGGGGGGGGCCGCATTGACCCATCCATTGCATGCATCATGTTTGTCATGTTGTTGGCTAAAGGAGAAGGCCCTTGGTCATCTGAGAAGAAACTTTTTTCCCTTTACCCGCAGCGTGGCGCACACCACCCGTTTCGATGGGGTAATGGAAATTGCCTGGCCCCCCGCGTGATGGAGTCTTGCCTGCTAACAGTCTTGGTCCTAGGAAACGCGGGGGAAGCCAGCCAAGCGTTTTAGTGGCTACCTGTGCAATGTGCGATATTTTTTATTGAAAAAAAAAAAAAAAATCTCTTCCCCTTCCGCTGGTCTGCTGACCCCCCCTTCTCTGCCCGTTTGGGAGTGGGCCAGCCAGGGGGGCCACGGGCTCCTTGGTTGCCACGATGGTATATATTTTTAAAGGCAAGAGGAGGCTCTTATAAGTCGGTAGAAGAGACGCCAACCGCCATCCTCATTCACCGGAGCTCTACCATACACATGTAGATTCTTTGACTTGGCGCCAAAACACGGGGCGACATTGGGCAAAAATCCATGCTTCTTCGCGTCCCGTCGACGACTTTGCCACTCACAAACGCTTACATACATCTCAGCCCAACTCGACATCTGTTTTTTTTTTCCCCCTCCATTTAATAACATGTCCAACTACCTCGTCACCGAGCCCTCCCCCTCCACAACCTCCTACATCCGCTGCGGCCGCGGCGGCGCAGGCAACACCTTCCGCGCCTCCACCGCCAGCACCACCAGCACCGCCAGCACCGCCAGCAGCACCTCGGCCACCAAGGCCTCGTCCTCGCGCCGCTTCTTCAGCGGCATCGGCGGCGCCGGCAACGCCCACGCCGTCTCCGAGCTGCCCTGCGTCACGCGCTCCCTCGACGATGCCGTCCGCCACGCCGCCGCCCGGGACAACGCCTCGGTAGGGTACTGCGGCCGAGGCGGCGCCGGCAACGTCTACCGCCGCAGGGGCAGCGACGCCTCTTCCTCTGTCTCTGCCTCTGCCTCTGCCTCTGCCTCTTGCTCTGCCTCCAGCGCAGGCGGCAGCCTCGAGAGCAGCGTGAGCTCGACTGCCAAGTTGTGGAACCGCGTCAGCGCCTCCTCGCCACGAGACTAGGCATTATCCTGCACCAATCTCCCAGAAAAGTTTGCTCTTACACAGGTCAAAAAAAAATATTATTGTCCATTTGTTTTTCTTCAAGAAAAATTATCAGCCGGCGTTTCGTGGGGGGGGGGGCAGAGTACCTTTTTATATCCTCTATTTTTTTACAAAGTCCCATGCCATGCATCATGTCTGAAAGTATTGACACGATGGAAAGGAGAATACCCTTTGTTCTACGATGATGAGACGAGATGAGACGGGATCAACTTCATGGTTCCCGAGTCATAAATTGCCTTGGATCAATTGCTTCCAGATTTGAACTTCAAGTTGAACTAAACCTGTGAGAAATGCATCATCGTTTCCTCAAGAGTTGGACAGGTCAAGTTTGGAGATTTGCTTGAATCAACGTCACTTCACAGGCGATATTCCAAAACATCTAGCCAAGTGGACATTTGACATCTCCACTCATCTATCGTATCTGACACGCCCGTTGCAGACAAACACAGGGGTATCTATCGTGAGGCTTTCAAAAAAGACAAAAAAACTTTGGCTTGCCACTGCTCACTTCCTATCCCGCCCTGCTACCTCTCATCTCCCCATCTCATCGGTTGCTGCACGAGTCTGGTTCGCATAATCTGTTGGTTTACCAACAAACGTGCCTCCCCGTTTTCCACTGGTGCAACAAAGACGAAACGAGACAGTATCTACATCCCACTTGCTTGCTGTATTCCTTGCTGAAATGATGAGTCTACCCTGGCCACTCTCACGTGAACTTGGTGTGAATAATGTCCGGGTTCTCATGCCAATCATCAATGCTCACCCACATCTACGTAGAGACATGTTAGCATTGCTACACCGAGAACGCGCTGGATAGTGCCAACTCACCTTGCGGAATGTGCTTAGCCCGGCCAGAATACTGCCACCGATCCATGTCGAGTATTTGCGCTCGGGGGGTGCAAACATCTTGATCCTCATATCCTTCACCGCGAGTCTTTGAAGCTCTGTCAAGAGTCGGTCTGGAAAGCCTTTGGTCAATGTGCTGCCGCCAGAGAGAACGATGTTGCCGTAAAGCGATTTTCGCAGATCCAGGTCTGTCCTATTAATGGCATCGACTACAATTTGATGTACGCCGGGGTACTCGAGACCAATGATTTCGGGGTCGAATAGAATTTCGGGCGCTCTGAATCGTTCGGGGCCAATCTGTTGCTTGTCAGACACTTGATGCGTTGGGTTAAAAGAAAGAGGCAAGAGTAAAGACGGGAATTCACCTTGAGCTTGTGGCCGTCCGGCAACACGTATTCCGCAGACTTGCTCTCGTTTGGTTTGACGCCAATCCAATCCCTCTCTTCTTTTCGTGGATCCGGAGCTACATATGACACACTCTCTTTGATCAACCTTACCACCTCCTTCTCTGCACTCGTATGAAACACGTAGCCGCTTTTCCGTAGCAGCGTCTGCAGGTGCTCTGTGACATCACGTCCTGCCACGTCAATTCGTCGGATGCTGCTGGGCATAGCAAAGCCCTCATAGACTGGGACCGCATGCGACACTCCGTCTCCAGCATCCAGAACAATACCAGTGGTACGGCCACTGGCGTATAATGAAAGAACAGCCTGGATAGATGTGTGCAGAGCCGGGACGTTGAACGTTTCGAAAAGAATCTGCGCAGCTGTATCGCGATTGCTTCGAGGGTTCAAAGGTGGCTCTGTCAGAAGAACGGGATGCTGCGTAACTCGTCAGTACAGTTGCTGGAGAATCTCCATCTTTTGTCGCAATGAGACATACCTCCTCGCTCAACGTTTTCAGTCCCTCTCCATACACGTACTCCCATATTCTCTCCATGTCGTCCCAATCTGTCACAATGCCATGTTCCAGAGGGTACTTTATCTTCAGTAAGCCCCTCAGCTCTGTAGCGGCCTTTTGCCCAATGAATACATCGCCCTCCAGCGCGCCGGCCAGAACTCTGAGATGCTTTGGTCTACCTACCCATGAGGGAAAGAAGCACTTGGGCAGGTCATCACCAGCGAAACCGGCGCGAATTGTTCCCGAGCCGTTGTCCAGGACGATCGGCGCATTGTGCAGTATTTCCGTCATTTTATACCTCCCGTATTATTGATTTGGCTCTAGATCACCATCTAGATGCGTTGCTGCCTTTTCTGAAAGGGGCTTGGTCGATACGTCTTGAGGGCCTTATCCACGCCCCTGACCGGTCTGGTGGCGGGACCAAGCGGCAACTCCAACGTCGCGGGAGGTAGGTTAGTGCATGAACTCAACCCGAGGAAAATGGGCATGTGCAATCCGTGAGCCGAACAGAAAAGATCGTCAAATGTCGTCGCTCGTCGTCAGGTGCAGGGCAAGGTAATGCCAAGGGTCTGGTACGTTTTCGTGATCAATGACAACAAGCTCTCCGACCAATTCGGTCAAGGGTGACAATGGTGGGGCTCCTGCCCAAGTCCCACAGAAAGTACCGCCACTTGTGGCACGAACACAGCTCTCAGCCGCATCACGTGAGCCTTGGTCGTGAAAGGAGAACTGAGAAGGAGGGCTGCAAGGGGCAGCTCTATTTTTAGCGCCTGAGGCAGGAACCACTTAAGTGCTTCGGCGTGCCCTCGCGTCTCTCCTTCGCGGACCGCGTCGTCGACGTGCCAACATTTGAAGGTACATCGTCGAACCCTTGCCACATCTGCATTGGTGCCAAATCGCAGCGTTTGTACGGACAACTACCAGCTCTTTGACACAACAACTTCTGCTTCTCATCTTGCTGGAACTAATTTTTTTTCTTTTCCTTCACAAAGCTATCCTCCGAATATCCAGTCCATTGCCATCATCTCCGCTTCCAGCACTCGACAGATCAACTGTCGTATGGCACTTTAAAAAAAGACTGACGGACCTCATTGATTTTCAAAATGGTCAAGGCTGGTGCTGTCGCCGCCGTTGCCTCCGGCCCAGGCGTATATAGTGCTGCTTACAGCGGTGTAAGATTACTCTTTCTCTGTGTTTAATTATGTGTGCAGCTGTCGCGACTAGAACCGATTACTGTTTGGTTCTTTGCCCTTCGCCATCGTTCTTGGTTGCCACAGGCGAAGACTTGGGATGCCATATTCTCCTGTTCGCATACATGTCCAGAGAGAATTATCCTTGCACAATTCTTCTTTGGCACCAAGTACAACCTTACTGACCCATTCTTTGTTAGATCCCGGTCTACGAGTTTCAATTCGGAGGCGAGTTGAAGGAACATGTAATGCGAAGAAGGCACGACAACTGGATCAATGCGACTCATATCCTTAAAGCTGCAGGCTTTGACAAGCCCGCACGTACGAGAATTTTAGAGCGTGACGTACAAAAGGACGTTCACGAGAAGATCCAGGGAGGCTATGGCAAATATCAAGGTAGGTGGCTGCTTGTCATGACAATTCTCTCTCTCAATATGCGACTAAACGGGATTCAGGTACCTGGATACCTCTTGAATCGGGCGAAGCGCTCGCCCAGCGTCACAGCGTTTACGACCGACTACAACCGATTTTCGAGTTTGTGCCCGGAAACGAAAGTCCTCCACCGGCTCCGCGACATGCCACAAAGCCAAAGGCGACCAAAGCTAAACCTCCGCCTCCGCCTCCTCCCAAATGGGGTGCTGGTAAGTTGAAGTACACCCTGGTATGCTGTCATGCGTGCACATGGTAATTATGCAAATCACAGGCGCAGTAGTGGCCCGGCAAGAAGAAGTGAACAAGGAAGATAGCATAATGGGCGAAGACGACACCCCCGACAATCTGACAGTTGCATCTGCTTCATACATGGCCGATGATGATCATTTCGACATGTCTTATATGTCCACAGGGCATAGAAAACGAAAGAGAGAAGAACATATGCAAGACCTCACCGAGCAGCAGCATGCCGTGTATGGCGATGAGTTACTCGACTACTTTTTGCTCTCTAGAAATGAGCAGCCTGCCTTCAAACCCGATCCGCCGCCAAACTTTCAGCCGGACTGGCTCATTGATGCCGAAAATCATACTGCCCTTCATTGGGCATCTGCCATGGGCGATGTCGACGTCATCAAACAACTCAAACGGTTCAATGCCAATATAGCCGTGAAGAATATTCGTGGTGAAACTCCTTTTATGCGTTCCGTCAACTTCACAAACTGCTATGAGAAGCACTCATTTCCGACGGTGCTCAAGGAGTTGTTTGATACTGTGAACGCCAGGGACAATGCTGGTTGCACCGTCATTCATCATGCTGCCGTGATGAAGAATGGCCGAGTGTTCAGCCCTTCTTGTTCGCGGTACTACCTGGACTACATACTGAATAAGCTGCAAGAAAAGGTCGACCCATCTACGTTCCAACAGATGCTGGACGTACAAGACAATGAAGGCAATACTGCTCTGCACTTGGCCGCGCAGAGAAATGCTCGCAAATGCATTCGAGCACTGCTCGGGCGCAATGCGTCAACAGACATCCCCAACAATGAAGGAGTGAGAGCTGAGGACCTCATTATAGAATTGAATGCCACGAAGAAAGAGCGCGGACCACAACGGTCCTCGTCACCTTTTGCGCCAGATTCGCAGAGACATGCATCATTTCGAGACGCTTTCGCGGAACAGAAGAAGCCGCCGACGGCTTTTCTGTCAGCCGCTGCAACAGCAGTACAGTCACGAATATCCCCCCTTATCATGGAGAAATTTCAAGATTTAGCCAAAAATTACGATGAGGAGTGGCATGAAAAAGACGTTGCCGAGGCTGAGGCGCGAAGAATATTGGCAAACACACAAGTGGAACTGAACACAGCTCGCCAACAAATCGCCGAGCTCGAAGCACAACTGGAGCCAGACGACGTGGCTGGCAAAATTATGAGCGAGGCCAACTTGGCTAAACACCAGGTACTGTCACTCATTACGCATCAAAATCGATTACACATTCACCAGTCGGTGGAAAACGAAATGAATCGCGCCAATGGCGACAGCAGCCAGAATGGTTCTTACGAGGAGAGACTAGCTCTTGCCCGCCAATTAAGTCAAATGCTGGCCGAACAGCGCCAAGCCGAGACGGAATATGTCGATGCTTTGAGCATGGTTGGCGTAGGGGACAAGATTGAGAAGTACAGGAAACTGTTGAAAAGATGTCTGGACCCCAAGGATGGCGAGAGTCTCGACTCGAATCTTGACAACCTTATTGACATGATGGAGGAAGAGAAGGATGTGATTGACATGGACGGAGCGGCACCATCGGCCGGCGAGCCCATGGACTTTGCCGTCGGCGTCTGACTAAGAAGGGGGGGTGTAAAGACGGACGGAACATTACATGGTCAGTCGGCAGTGTATATAACGAGCAATGTTGGCGTTAGGCGGGGAGTCTGAACAGCTACGCCCAGCTGGTGAAGGGCCGGAGATATTATTTGGCGGCGGGCGTGTTTGGGCAGTCTTTTGATCCCTATCTGCAAAGCGGCGTTGGGGAAGAAGACGTAGAAGAAAAATCGACATTGATACTACCAGGACCGAGAGATCAGCGAGGGGGCATACATTGGTCCCAGTCGGCCAGTCGGCGTGATGCTTCACAGCCAGGGAGCGTGCATGGCCGTGTAGTCAGGTGAGCGGCGACTTGGCTCGTTGGTGATGGGTCTTGGTGATGGGTCCAATGGACGGGGGTACATACGGCTGAAGGGGAAACCCCATTATCCGCACCGGATGGTATCGGTCTGGAATTGGTCTGGAATCGTGGCAGCTGATATGTAGTAAATCGGCAATCCCTCTGTGTTGGAGACGCAGAGGTCAACAAGATTCGCCACCAGGCTCAGCTGCCCTGGGTTCATTGACCCTCAGCTGGTCAAGGTACACGTGATTCGCTACCGGGCGAGAGCGGTAGCTCCACTCAGACTGCACCTGCGCCTGCACCTGCAACCTGCATGCTTCCGCGCATATCCGAGACAAGACACCGAAATCTGAATCTCCGAGTTGTCGTGACTCGTGAGCCATTATCTGGGCCATGCAGCAAACGCCCAAACGCCCTCAACAAAGCCCATCGTGATACATAGCTTCTCCTCGATGCTGAAGACTGAGGGGCTTGCGCATCCTCTCCTCTGAACACGATGTACGCCACAGGCCGTGAAGGACACGCAGCAAGGCTGCCACCCCGGCAGACGATTATTGGGTTTTGACTTTTCTTGCGGTTCATAACGCACTGGACAAAGCAAGGGGCGTGCACCCATCACCACCCATCACCATCCTTCACCACCCTTGACTAAGCTGGTGCTGGAACCGGCGTTGACGTCCAGAGCTGAACTGAGAACCATACATGGCTGGCTTCGACGCACATACCGCAGCCATGTCATTCCCAATTGGGTTCCGAAGCCAGTCTTGTGGGTTGCGAGATGGCATAAAAAAGGTTGTGCGCCCCAGAGCTTGCGCCTCGGTGATAATGGCGGGTTAATGAGTTCACATGGCTGCGACCCTCACCCGCGTCTCCGAAGCAGTAGATTGGATTTCTCCGACATTGGTTGCTTGGCAAGTCGAGAGGACAACGACATACACACTCCGTACACACTCGTGCTTCGAATCATCGACGACCAAAGCGATTAGGCAGCACATCACAACCGCCAAGGGACCATTTCCACCGATTGCCAACACGAGCTGGGCATTGCAGTTGGATGCACAAGGATATCCATCCAATCGTCTCCCGTGGTAGGGATTTCAACGACCGCTTCAACATCGACTTGCGTCCTGCAGGGCCCCCAAAGCCGCCGTTATATCTCATCGGCTTATGCCCCCGTCTGACCTGACTTGGTGTCCTAGCTGGCGCTGCGTCGGTCGTTCTAGAAACCAGAAACCGCTCTCTCCCAAACATTGCCGGCGACTCCGGGGGCCAATCGCGGATTCCCGGCTGCCAGTGCTTCTCTAACCATGGCCGACTACTTGAAAGTGCAACAACCCACCTTGGACACCTTGGACAGGGTCCGAAGTGGTCTTGCCCTCTTTGCAGTCATCATCATTGTTCGTTTCTTATTCCAGAGGATACACGCCTTGATTTCGAAAAAGCTGAAACCAGCCAGCTCCAATAGCCAGCTCCCAGCCGCCTTACAACAAGTTTACACTCCTCCCGCGTGGTCATTTGACGAGAAGGTCCAGAGCGGCAGGACATCCAGCAGCATGGGGAAGAACAGAGACGCAACATCAAGAGACGTCTGTGGCTCTGCTGGCACGACCAAGCTAAAGACCAAGCTATCCATTGACCAGACATGGAACTCCGGCGCCGAGCACATTGATGGACAATTCTTCTCGCGCATGCCGCCTGCGCCACCACTAACATCGCCTGGGTTGAGCTCCGCCGTCTTCACATTCTCATCAGGCCAGCCTCATGCCATTGTCAGTTTTATACACCAGCCAAATCCTGATTACACGAGTTCCACCGCTTCGGCCGTCTCACAGCTGGACTCGAAGGCTTCGCCAACTACGCCGAGACGGCGGTCTTATCACAAAGTGTTACCCGTTGGAATGTCCACTCCTCGGCAGTCCTCGGAAGCTGACGTAGATACCGCAGCGACTTCTTTCTTCCCCAGCTCGTATCCGCCAACAAGCCCGCTTTTGCCACCGCCGCCCCCTGATGCAACTGACTCATTCGATCATGGCCAAGCGCACAAGCGAGAGATGGGTGTCAAGGGAGAAATCATCTCAGCTTTGGATAATGAGGGCGCTGGATGGACCCGTCACACCCGTGTTTACGGTGGCGGTGTCTGTCTGGCATGCGCCGCCTCAGGCGGCCAGGACGGAGGTGGCTTTTTCGGAGCAACGGTGACACCAGAAGAAATGCGTCAAGATGCGTATACAGCGAGAAGTGGCAACTTGCTAGTAAAGTCTTGAGCGAGCGATTTGAACAAGATCCAAAGGAAGCATGCTCGCTATTACGTGGCGGGATGCAAGAACAGGAAACAGGGGCTGATACCACTTGAGGTGTTATGCTGTATCTTGAAACGTTTTTTCCCTTCTTCTCTAGTAGAACACAATGATGATGACCTTGCCCGACAACACTCTTATCAACTCGGGCCATTCGCAGTGAGCATGCCAAGATGACGGACAATTCCACGACCTTGCCATCCATTCAATGCAGAGTTCACGGCGTATAAAGTGAGGCGCAAACCGGGATAATCCGGGGAAATACCTCCAGGCAGATCATCTCTCATTTCTGTTATACCCTGGCCTACACACCTCCATACATATGTAGGTCCTCCGGCTCAGCCCCGTCCGTTGCAAGCCACGGGTTCGCTTCTTCTCTCCGCCTCGGTCCCTCCTCACCTGATATCCGGCAAGCTCGGCCCCGTCATGGCTGGGCTGGGCAGGCGACGATGGAGCCGAGTTCTAGTCTGACTGCCCCAGGGCTGAGAGTCGGGGTTCTGGATTTTTTTTTTCTGGCATCCGTGTTCGCGGGCAGGGGGGGGGTTCGGGTTCTGCTTGCATGCATGCACTTGTTCTCAGGCAAACGCGATGCGATGCGACGCGACGCGACGGATCTGGAGAAACGTGTCCTGCCGGATTGGGGGCCGGCACGAGGCCATCACATGCGGCGGCTTGCATGGCCTTATCGCGATGCTGCGCCACGGTGCGTTATGCCCAGCTTTTACTTATAGAGATTTCTGGTTTGTTTCGTGCGATTGGGAGGCGAGGCCCTGCGTACCCGGGAGTTTGACGACACTTGTCGTGGTGTTTGCTTTCTTTGTCAAGACGGTGGCCCGGACCTTGTCTACATGTTCATGATGTTGTCGGCGTGTGTGGGCGTGATTATGGGTTCTTAAGCTAGCCGTTCAGGGTGTGGGCCACATGTTCAGGCAATGAGCCACCCTAATTAGGTATAGTGTAGTAGGTCCTTAGGTCATGCTTACAACTGCTAATTAGCTAGAATTCGCTGAATAATTCTAGAACCTTCACTAGCTAGCCGCAATCAGTCTATAAAGCCATGTAATATTTACACTAAGTTTAACTTCTAATTTTCCCTCTAAGCTATATTAAGCAATCTAACTTACTTTTATCTCTTTCTAGCTAATTATCTCTATATCTTTTATTCTAAAGCCTTATTTTCCACTAATTAGCCCTTAAGAATAATAAATCCTTAAGGCTATTAACTAGTATAACTAATTAAATAACTTTATTTAGGCTACTACTAGGTATTTTAGCATTAGCTAAGCTACACTAAATTAATACTTAAAAAGTAGGCCTTTAAAGGTATTAGCTAATTAGCATATACAAAGACTTACTACCTAGTAAGAACACGCCCTAGCTAATTAGATAGCTACGTAAGACTAACTAGGGACTATACTAACTTACCTATAAGTACATGCGCTTATAATAAGGGTCCTACATAAAAGTAAGTCCTTAGATAAGATAATTAGTTAAAGCTAGATCTAATACTTCCTAAAATAGTATAGTAGAATTACTACTAAGCACGCTTAGCTAATTATAGCTTAGCATAGCTAAGCTATATTATGTAATTCACTAAAAAAGTGGTTCTAGCTCTTTAAAGACCCCTATATTTATAATATCTGTTAGGAGCACGGAGGCTAGGGAGCTAGGGACAGAGTGGTCACATAATAAAACCCTTAGATAAGCCTTAGGTTATGCGAATAACTAAGTAGCTACTAGATAGCTATATATATATAGTAGGGTATTTAGATAAGGACTACCTATAAGGTATATAAGAGATTAGAGTTTAAGACCTTTATATACTTACCCCTAAGTAATAGCTCTCTAGCTATAACTAAGAACCTTAGCCTTTACTTTATTTATATTTTCCTAACCTAGTTATAATAAGTTAAACTCTTAAACCCTTTAGGGAAAATAAACTATTAGCTAGGTTTAAATATAAAGAAGCTATAGAATATTTACTTAAAATATACTTATATTTATACTACTTAGTAAGAAAGATATAAACCTATAGTACCTAGGGAGTAATCTATATACCCTAACCTTAGGGCCTAATAAAGAAAGGGTATAATAAATACTATTTAACCCTAATTAATATAGTAATACTAAATCTAGAAATAATAATAATCTAGATAAGCTAAAATAGTACTATAAGGTTATATAAGCTTAGCTATAATATACTTATATAAGGTAGGATATTATAAATATAAAAGTATAGCTTAAAGAAATTAAAGTAAACCTATAATTAGCTAGATTAAGTAAAGAACTTATAATTACCCCTTAGATAATTATACTAATTAATTCCTTATTCCTAGCTTTCTTACCTAACTCTAACTTTATAATAAGTATATACTTATAAAGCTTTATAAAGATATAGTATAAAGTACTTATATATAAAGATAATACTTATAAGAATTTATAAGTATACCTAGTAAATTTAAATATATTATTTTAGCTAAATCTAAAAACCTTTTAGGATAATAAAACTAAGGTAATATATACTAGTAATTACCTAGCTAATAATATAAAGTAATAATAAATATATTATATAATAGTAAATAAGTTAGTTAATTACTTAGCTTACTTCTAGGATAAATTTATATTCTAGTTAAACTTTAGAGTAATAAATAAAAATATAAAGTACTTAGAAGCTACTAAGATATTACTAAATCTAAGGTAAAAGAATAATTAGTCTTTCTAATCTTTTTTAAGACTTTAGACTAAAGTAAAAGCTAAATTACCTAACTAAATCCTTATATACTTAAGAATAGTAATTTTCCTAAATAGCCTAAATAATACTATAAGGAAGTATATAGTTAGCTAGGAGTTCCTAATATCTTAGAGCTACCTATAGGGTTAAGGTAAAAAGGCTAAAGTTATAATAATATTTATATTAAATAACTATAATAAAAACTATAATAATAAAGAAAGTAAGAGAAAGAGATAATACTTTAGCTTTCTTATAAATAACTTATAGTAAAGTTTATAGTAAAGTTTATAGTAACTAAGTATAGGTTAAAAGCTATTTAAGTGCTATAAGTATAGTAATTCTAAATATAGTATAAATAAATATAAAGTAGTAAACTACTTAATTTATAAAAGTAATAGGTATATAACTAAGAAGCATAAGAATAGTAATAATAAGACCTTAGACGTTAATAAGATTCTAATTAGATTAGTATAGGCCTAGGATAATAGTCTTACTATAAAGAAACCTATAGATAAGAGAATAAGAATATAGGTGTCCTTATAGTAAGATAACTACTAGTTAGCTATGCTAGTACTATTTAATATAGGTATAAAGTATTTAATAATTTACCCTAAATTATTATTAAAATAGAATTAGAAAAATATAGGAAAAATAAAGATAATATTAAAAAGCATAAGTAAGAATAAAATTCTATATAAAGAAATCCTATATAGGCTAATTAAGGTAAAAAATAGTATAGGCTATATAAAGGTCTATTAAATTAGCTACTATATTACTAATATAGGAGAGGGAATACTCCTAGGTATAGATTAGACCCTAAAGTATAAACCTATAGTAATAAATTAGAAGTAAAGTTTTTAGAGGTTCCTAATAACTAAGGACTATATTATACTTATTATAAGAAAGTAATAATTACATAGGGTAGTAAAATAGTTATCTATTATGCTATTACTAGTATTACTAAAGATTAGGGTAATTAAGCCTAAGGAAAAGGAAAAGAAAACTAATAAAGATTTATTAGTAAATAATATAGTAAGTAATAACTAAGGTTATAGTGTAGCTATAGTAATAATAATAAAGTATATTTATCCCTTAAAAAAAAAACTAAGAAGTATAATAATACTTTAGGTAATATACTATAAGGAGTTAGTAGTAATTATATAAGAGATAGATAGTAATATAACCTAATAGTAAATCCTAGAAAAGTATATAGAATTTATAAATATATTTTTAAAAGATCTAGCTAGTAAGCTTCTAGAATTAGGTAGCTATACTTATATAATTAAATTAGAAAAAGGGAAATAACTACCCTAGGGACTTATATATAATCTAGCTAAGAAAGAGCTAGAAGTGCTTAGGGAGTACTTAGTAAGTATATAGGAAAAAGGGTAAATTAGAAAATTAACTAGTCTAGCTAAAGCCCTAATTTTATTTATTCTAAAAAAATTAGGGAAATTAAGGCTTTATATAGATTATAAGGGCCTTAATAGGATTATAGTTAAAAATAAGGCCCCTTTACTATTAATCTCTAAAATCCTTAATTAATTAGTAAGTATAAAGGTTTTTATATTACTTAATCTTTAAGAAGCGTATTACTAGCTATATATTTATAAGGGTAATAAGTAAAAGATAGCTTTCTAATACTACTATAGCCACTTTAAATATCTTATAATGCTATTTAGATTAGTAAACACGCTAGCTACTTTTTAGGAATATATTAATAATACCCTTAAGGGACTTATAGATAAATTTTACATTATTTACCTTAATAATATCCTAATATATAGTAGTAACCCTATAAGATATATAAAGTATATTAAAAGTATGCTAAAGTGACTTTAAGACGTAGACCTTTATATTAACCTTAAAAAGTGCTAATTTTCTATTAGGTAAGTAAAATTCCTAGGTTTTATTATATTTAAAAAGGGTATTAAGATAAAACTATTATAGGTTAAAGCTATTATAACCTAGCTAATACCCTATAGTGTATTTAATATTTAATTATTCCTTAGGTTTATAGGGTTTTACTAATACTTTATAAAATAGTATAGTAAGGTAGTAGTTTTACTAATAAACTATTTAAAAGGTAATTAGCTAGTAAAGTTTAAGCTAGAACCTAGTAAACTAGTAGTGTTTAGAGAACTTTAAAAGAAGTTTTAAAAGATACTAATTTTAGTGTATTTTAACTTACTTTACTTACTAAGAGTAAAAATAAATATATCTAGTTATATAATTAGAGCTATACTTATAATATTAGTGCTAGGTAGCTAGCACCTAGTGGTGTATTTTTTAAGGAAGTTAACTAATATTAAACTTTACTACTTAACACCTAATACTAAGTTATTAGTAATCTAAGAGGTATTTTAGGCCTAGAGACACTACCTTATATATTTAACTTATTAGATTATAGTTATTATAGACTATCTAAATTATAAGTATTTAGCTATAAAGCTAAAGCTAACTAGTAAGTAGGTAATAGCATTAGATAAGCTTTATCTATTTAATTTTAGGATTAAATATTATATAGTTAAGTTAAACCTTACTAATACCTTATTAAGAAGAGTAAATTATATTAGTAAAAAGCATAGGGCAAAGGTATTAACCTTATAGCTACCTAACTTCTTATCTAAAGTTAATAATACTAAGTAATAGAAATATTATATTAATAATAGTGCTATTATAGGTTTTAGTATTATATTGCTTAGCATAGCTAATATTTTATTTTAAAGATACTATAATAGCCTTACTAGCCTCTAGGGTTTTAAGAAGTTATAACTTAATTATATTATTAAGGAACCTAATAGTTTAGTAAAGCCTAGTAATAGTATATAAACTAGGTCTATTAATTCTAAGTAGTAAGGTTATACCTTATTTATATTTATTAATATTTCTATAAGTCTAGTAAGCCTATAGGTTAGGAGTCTAGCTAGGTTAGTAGCTAGTAAGTAGCGTAAGCACCCCTTTAAAATATTACTTATTTATAATCTATTTATAAGTCTATAGGTATACTATAAGCTAGCTACTTATAGTAGTATTATAGTAAGAATATAAGTAGTCTAGTAAACCTCTTCTAAGTTTATATATAATGCTTATTCTATATATATAGAATTAGAGGCTTTAATTTAAGTTATATTATTCTAAGTGTAGTAAGGTAATAACTTTACTATAAGTTATAGGAAGCTACTTAAGAGTAGTAACCTAAAAGTATTATAAATATAGTCTATTAGGCCCTCTAAGCTATTAATATTTAAGAATTAAGTTTTTATTCTAGTTAGTATAAGAAAGGAAATTTTACTACTTACTTATAATAACCTAGTAGTAAGCTACTAGGGAGTTAGTAAGACCCTTTATTATATTATAAACTAGTATTACTAGCTATTAATAAAGAAAGATACTAAGTTATATATATAGACTTATATAAGCTATTAGACTTTAAAGCTAAGGTATTATAAACCTTATAGTAAGCTAGTAATACTACTAGTGCTTAACTAGCTTTTTTAAGAATTATTAATAGATTTTATTATAAAGCTATTACTTATAAGAGATATAAATTAGACTTATAATATAATCTTAGTTATTATAGACTATTTTATAAAATATAGTATTTATATTACTATTTTAATATACTTAACTAGTAATAGGTTAGCTACTATATTCCTAGAATATATTTTTAAGGATTATAATACCTTAGAAAGTATTATTATAAACTATAGTTTAATATTTACTAGTAGGTTTTAAATAACCTTTTATTACCTTATTATAACTAAGTAATAACTAAGTATTATATTTTACTTATAAATAAATAGTTAAATAAAATATTTAAACTAAGTTTTAAAGTATTATTTAAGAGCTTTTACTTACTTTAATTAGAATAATTAGGCTAATAACCTATTAATAATATAGTTTATATATAATATAAGCGCTTACTTAACTTATAGCTATACCTTAGCTAAGGTGCTATAAGGCTATAATCCTAAAGGCTTATAATAAGTAATTATAAATATTCTAGTAGTAAATAACTAAGTAAAAACTTAGGTTATTATACTAAGAGAAAAATATATAATAATTAAGTAGCTTTTAAGTAACTTATAAGTCTAGTATATAAAATATTATAATAAAAAGTATACCTTAATAAAGTTTAGAGTAAGTAACTATATTTTATTATTTATAAAGAATATTAACTTATAGTAACCTAGTAAGAAGCTAAGTATAAAGTACCTAGGCCCTTATAAGATTAAAAAGGTAATTAAAACTTATAAATTAGTATACTAATTAAAGCTATTACCTAGAATATAACTATATAATATCTTTAATATTACTAACCTTAAACTATTTATAAGGGACTTAACTAGTATAGAAGACATATCCTTACTATAAGATAATATTACGGATAATAAACAGGAGTTTAAGGTTAAAAGAATTATCTTATATTATTATAATAAGAGATATTAGAAATACCTAGTTAAATAAAAGGGCTATAATACTTTAGAAAATTTATAGGTAAAGAAAAGAGATTTTATTATAATAGATATTATTAATAATTATAAGTAGTAACTAAGTAGCTAGTTTATAGATATAAAGGTATATTTAGTAAAGATTAAATAATAATAGTAATATATAAAAAAAATAAAGATAATTTCTTAAATAATTTACCTTATAGCTACCTAGCACTATTCACTCTATATATATATTAGGCCCTAGCCCCCTAGTATTCTAATCTTTATTCCTAGGTACTAGGTTAATAATAAGGCCTTAGGGAGAGAATTTGTCCTTATTATTAGAGAAATCCCTCTCCTTATATATATATATATAAAGCTTACCTAGAAGGTCTAATAGCCTAATATAGGCAGGAAGTATAGGTATATATATAATAAGCTACTAGTAAGTTAGTAAGGCTATAAGTAAGAATATTAGAAAACTTACTAAGGGAAGGTTTTATATAATAAAGTATAAGCTATTAAAGATATTAATCTAGACTTCTAGATTAATAGTATTACTTAGTAGTAATATACTAGTGGCTTACTAGTGTTATATAGACCTAGCCTTATAGTGTAGTATACTAGTAAGGTATATTTATATTATAAGCAAGGCCTTATAATTATCCCCTTACTTATAGCTAGGCTTTTAAATAGCTTTTACTAGCCTTTATATAGCTATTTACTAACTAGCTAATAATTAAAATAATAATAAATAAATTAGTTAGCTTTATAATATAAAATTTTATTATAACTTATTATTATATTACTCCCTTTTTCTTCTTATAACTTTAGACTATTTTAATTAATTTTAATTAAACTTTATTTACCCTAACTTATTATATACTTATCCTTATCCTTATTATTTTATTATAATATCTAATACTATTTACTTTTCTAAGTACTTCTATATATACTATATATATACTAGCTATACTAACTTTAAGAGATACTTACTAATTAAGGCTACTTTACTAATAATTATATATAGTTTTTCTTATTTCTTAGTTAGGGTTAGTATTACTAGAGATAGGTAATTAAAATATTATATTTAATATAATAAATATAGAGATACTTATAAAATAGTAAGTTACTTAATATTTTATTAATATATAGTTTTAACTTACTAACTTTTCTATACTAGGCTATACTAATAATAGCTAGTAACTTTTCTAACTTAATAGTTATTTATTGATTTTTAATTTTTTTGGGGGTTATTGGTTGTGGCTAATGTATCTAATTTTCAAGGAACAAAAAAAATTACTAGCAATACCTAGCTAGTACAATAATTAATAACTAAATTTAATAATCACTATAGTATTAGGTAAAATATAAATAAAGGAATAAGCTTTAAGCTATAAATTTAAGGGCTAAAAGGTTAATATAAAGTTTATAACAAACTTTATAGCTATAATTACATAAGATATAGTTATAATTCGTGACTATAGTTAAACTTAAATCTATTTAAGTTTTACTTATAGCATAAATTAATATAATTCCCCTTTCCTTTATAACCATGTTTATTTTATCTCTTTATATCTCTTCTATCTTATAACTTATCCTTTAAAGCTCTAAGGCAAACCAAAAAAAAAACACAACTCATCCTTACTTAACTACACTCTAATTCGAATCAACAGGTAGGTCAAGGGCTACTAATCAACCAATTGACAACCAACTAATAGTTATTTATAAGTAAGTATAAGCCCTTATTGATTTTTAATTTTTTTTGGGGTCATTGGCTGTGGCCAATGCATCTAATTTTCAAGGAACAAAAAAATTACTAGCAATACCTAGCTAGTATAACAATTAATAACCAAATTTAATAATTACTGTAGTATTAGGTAAAACATAAAAGGAATAAGCTTTAAGCCACAAATTTAGGGGCTAAAAGGTTAATACAAACTTTACAACAAACTTTATAGCTATAATTACATAAGAGTTATAATTCATAACTATAGTTAAACTTAAATCCATTTAAGTTTTACTTATAGCATAAATTAACATAATTTCCCCTTTCTCTATAACTATGTTTATTTTATCTCTTTATATCTTTTCTATCTTATAACTTATCCTTTAAAGCTCTAAGGCAAACTAAAAAAAAAACACAACTTATCCTTACTTAACTACACTCTAATTTGTAATAAACATGCTACATAATCAATAAGTAGGGGTTAAGGGCTACTAATTAACTAATTAATAACTAACTAATTAGAAGATAGTATAGCTAAGGGTAACCATAAGCTAGGGGCTATAACCACTAGGCTATAGAACCTAATAGCTATCTAAAAATCTAAGGAAATTCTAGATAAAAAGGAAATTTAAAAAACAAAAGAAAACATTAAGGAATTTAGGAAAAGTAAGAAGAAGAAGGGAAATAAAAAGCTAGAGAAGAAGGCTAGATATTTGGAAAAGGTGTTAAAAAATAGAGATCTATAATGATTTAAGCAGTTTTACCTCGTGCCCGGGAGGGTATTTCCCTTCTATAATAGGTTTAACTTATAACTATATTCCTAGTATATTAGAAGCTAGCTATTCTATAACTAGAAATAATATTCCTTATTCTCCTAGCCTTACTCTTCTTACTTACTACCTTTATACTAGGTTTTTTATTATACTCTCTCTTACTTACACTCCCTTTAGTAGTAGGGCCTTTACTAACCTTACTTACACTATCTAGGTCCTAGGTTATATCTAAGGTAAATATATTATTATACTAGCCTTAGTGCTTAGTAATAATAATACTATAGCTATAGTAGTAGTAAACTAACTCTAAAAGGAGGTAGTACTTTCTCTCTTATTTTTTACTAGTAACTTAGGGGTAAACCTTATAGATAATTGTTCTTACTAAGTAGTAATAATAAAATATAGTAAATTTATATCTTAAGTACTTATAGAAGTCTTTATAAATATATAAGTTTTTTAAAATTAATTTAGTCTATTATTAATTTATATATTATCTTATTTTACCTTAAATTTATTAAGTACTTATATTTTCTTTATACTTTCTAATAGTTTTTATATTAAATAAAAGTATTTTACTTACTTAACTAAAATATTTTATTTCTCTCCTTACCCTAGTATATTCTTAGCTACTAAAATATATCTAACTTAGTATTCTTTAATAAGTTTATTATTATCTTTTACTAGGACTTATTTTAGACTTAGGTATAAGTCTTATAGCTATTAGCTTAAGAGTAAGTTTTTTATTACTTATTTAATAAGATTTATATAAAAAACTAAATAAATACCCTTTAGTATATTAAGTTAAACTATAAGAGAGAATAATACTTCTATAACTATATACTTTATAGTTACTTAGTTAAGTTTCCTTAAGAAGTAGTTTATCTTAATATTTCTAAGTAATAGCTATACCTTATCCCTAACCTAAAAGTATTTTACTAGGTATCTTAATACTAAAGTTATATCCTATTACTATTATTATATATAAGCTATTATAGCTTAAGCTAGAAAAGTGCTTTCCTAAAGATAACTTAGAAAATAAATAGCTTTACCCTTTAGTATAGTTATAAATATAAGTATATCTAGCTAGGATTAAATTAGCTTTAAGTTATAGCTATAAAGTAATTTATTTAAGCTTACCTTAGTAACTAATAAAGTCTTATTATTTATTACTAGTTAATAAGTAGTAAAATACTCTAGCTAGTTATACTATAAAAAAGAAATAGTAATATATAAAATTACTTATACTTCTTAATTTACCTATTTTCTACTACTATTAGTCTAGGAGTAATATAATATAAAGAGTAATTAATTTATTCTTACTAAGGAGTATAGTATTATCTAGAATTTTCCTAACTAGTTTAAGACTTAGTTTATAATAATAAACTAAGGAAACCCCTTAAATCTTTACTAAAATATTTTAAAATATTTTATATAATCCTTAGCCTTTATAAAGATTATAGCCTTAAGCTATATAAACTTTAATAGTCTATTTATAATAACTATAAGGTATTATAGTCCCTTAGGTAATAATACTAGTAAGTTTATTATAAAATTAATAAAGATTTATAACTAAAACTAGTTAAGGATTAGTAAGGGTTTTAGTAAGCTTTAGTATTATTACTAGCTCTTATAGCTACTAATATAGTAGTAGTTATAAATAAATCTAGTAATATCCTATAATATTTTATTCTAATAAAACTATTACTATAGTATTTAAAATATAGTATTATAGCCTAGGTATTTTATAACTAGTAAGTTATAGTATTACTAGATAAGGGTTATTATAAAAGGCTTCTAGGCTAGGACTTATATATACCCTTAGAACTAAAGTATACTATAAATACTTATAAAGTAATTTATAACTTATTCTTTTATTATTACTTCTAGGAAAAACTTCTAAGTACTTTCCTAAATAGCCTTAAGTTATATACTATATATAAGGTCTAATATAATAGCCTAATCCTAAAGAGTCTAAAAGTACTTACTTATAAAAAAAGCCTCCCTTACTAGTAGTAAGAATATATAAGGTATATATAAAGCTATATTAGAACTATCCTAGTCTTTCTTTAGTAATAGAAATAGTTATATAATAGTAATTAGTTATAGGACTTATTTCTTTCTTAAAGATATACTATATTAGTCTTATTCCCTTTAGGATAAGGTATCTAGGTATTAAGCCTATATACTAAGTCTATACTATAAATAAAAGTTAAATAATATAAGTATATTTACTTATTAGGCTTACTATTTTAATATTAGCCTTAGTATTATAAAGTATTCTAAGTTCTTATAGTTTATATAAATTATAAATAAGTAAAAAATACCTTATAACTTTACTAACTAAGCTTTTAAGTATAAGATAATAGCTAAAAGTTCCTTATTATAAATTATATAGTTTTTTTATAATACTATAAGACTAGTAAAGTAATAGGCTACTAGGTATAGTATATTATTATACCCTTATTATAAGAAATACTTACTAAGGGCTATGCCTAAGTAATTAGCTTTAACTACTATAGGGTAATCTAGGTTTTATTATACTAAAACTAAATATATAATAAAAGCATTTTTTAACCTCTTAAAAGCCTTATTCTTCTCTAGTTCTTAGTAAAAAGAGGTATTTCTCTTAGTAAGGTATATAAAAGAAACTACTAGCTTAGAAAAGTTTCTAATAAAATTATAATAAAAATTTATAAACCTTAAAAAGCTTTAAATCCCTTATAGCTTTATAAGTACTACTTATTTCCTTATAGCTACTATCTTTACTAAGTTAGGATAAATTAAGTACCTTACTATAATAATATATCCTAGGTATTAGACTTTCTTTATAGTAAATACTAACTTATTAATATTAAGATATAGTCCTATAGCTCTTAAGCGCTTTAATATAAGTTAAACCTTTTTTATATAGTTTTTTCTTAATTCCTTTAAATAAACTAGGATATTATTAAGGTAAGCTATTATAAAGTCCCCTAATATATCTCCTAAGGATTTATTAATATAGTATTAGAAGGTTACTAGTATACTAGCTACTTAAATAACCTAAACCTAGTATAAAAGGCTATAAGGTACTCCTTACCCTTAGCTATTTATAGTTTATAAAATACTATATAAATATTTACCTTTATAAACTAATATACCTAGGAGAGGGAGTATAGTGTTTCCTTAATTAAGGGGAGTAGGTATTAGTCCTATACTATTATCTTATTAAGTATATAATAGTCTATATAAAACTACTAACCCTTATTTAATTTCTTAATAAGAAAAATAAGGGCTATAGCTAATAAGAAACTAGTATAAATCTAGCCCTTATTTATAAGGTCTATAATCTAGCGTTAAACCTCTAGTAACTAGTCTCTTAGTATATTATATAATAGGCCTTATAGGAGTGCTAGTTTAAATCTATCTAGGTTCTTATATAGTTAAATATAGTAGTTAAGAAACCCCCTATAAGGAGGTAAGCTATTAGCCTTAGCCTTATTAAAGAGATTTATAAAGTCCGCTAGTTCTTCTAGTAATATAGCTATATCTAGGCTATCTAGCTTTATCTTAGGTGCTATTATATATAGCACTATTATTATCTCCCTAAGGCTTATTACTATAAACCTTATTATAGTATCCCTTATCTATTATACCTAATATGCCTTTACTATATATAAGGACCTAATAATCCCCTATACTAAAGGTTTCCCTTTATTGATTTTTAATTTTTTTTAGGGTCATTGGCTGTGGCTAATGCATCTAATTTTCAAGGAACAAAAAAATTACTAGCAATACCTAGCTAGTATAATAATTAATAACCAAATTTAATAATTACTATAGTATTAGGTAAAACATAAACAAAGGAATAAGCTTTAAGCTATAAATTTAGGGGCTAAAAGGTTAATATAAAGTTTATAATAAACTTTATAGCTATAATTATATAAGAGTTATAATTTATAACTATAGTTAAACTTAAATCTATTTAAGTTTTACTTATAGCATAAATTAATATAATTTCCCCTTTCTTTATAACTATATTTATTTTATCTCTCTATATCTCTTTTATCTTATAACTTATCCTTTAAAGCTCTAAGGTGAACTAAAAAAAAACCTATAACTTATCCTTAATTATAGCTAATCTAATTAATTACATCACTAGGTAGGTCATAGGCTACTAATTAACTAATTAGTAACTAACTAATTAACTAATTAGTAACTAACTAATTAACTAATTAGTAACTAACTAATTAACTAATTAGTAACTAACTAATTAACTAATTAGTAACTAACTAATTAGATAATAGTATAGCTAAAGGTAATAAAAAAAACACCGCACTATCTAAAATATTAAATAATATAGTAAAAGAGAAGAAAAGCAAAGGGAAGGAAAGGGAAAATAAATCTAACCTTAAGATAATTAATAGTATTTATAATATAAGGGAAAAGATACTTAAAAATAAGGGCAAGCCTAATAATAAGCTTTATAAGGCAGATAAAAAGAAGTTAAAGGAATAGGGTATTAGGGTGTAGTAAGCTAAGCAGTTTTACCTCGTACTTAGGAGGGGAAGGTTTCCCTTTATACTTAGTAAATTTAGAAATATAAAGGCCCTTTACTATACTAATAACTAATTACTATTTTACTATATAAATTATAATATTATAGTGCTTTAGCTATAGTATTTTAAATATAATATCCTAGGTAAGGCCTAGGATAATATATAAGTATATAGATAATTCCTAACTATTAATATTAATCCTAGCCTAAACTATATAGGTAATAGAGAAGAATTCCCTTTTTCTAGTACTTCCCCTTTCTCTTTATTTTTTAAGCTCTAGGCCTAGTTACCTTACTACTAATTTACTTATAGCACTATAGTAATTATAGCTATAATTAATCTAGATATTAATATAAAAATATATATTAAAAAATACTAGGATTAAGAAAGATAATTAGTCTATATATTATTCTATATCTTTATCTATATTTATATACTAGCTATACTTATCTAAATCTATAGCTACTAGCTAGCCCCTTTACCCTTATATAAAACTTTACTTAAGGGCTACTTATTTTCTTAGGTATTAGTATTAATCTTCTTATTTATACTCTTTATATTTACCTTATATAAGTTAATTTAGACCTTTAGTTAGTAAGGTAGGAGAAAGGTATATTTCTAAATATAATAGTCCTTAGATTTATAATATAAGTAATACCCTTCCTAGTAGTATTTAGTTAGTTTTACCTAGGTAACTTACTTAGCCCTTAGCTAATTTATATTTTTTTAAGGCCCTTATTTTTCTTATCTAGCTTATTTTATTTTCCTTACTAAGTAGTTATAGTATATACCCTTATTATAGGTATATTACCTTTATAGTTTATTTATTAGATTATAAGTTAGGTTAGCTAGGGTTTATATTAGTGCTAATACTTTTTCTCTAAGGTAAAAGATTTAATATTAACTATAATACTATAGTACTAAGTAACTATAGTAAAGTATTTTATTTAGCTAACTTCTTTACTAATAAATATCTTTCTTATATACTTATTAAGTATATATTAAAGCTTAGCTAGCTTAATATTCTTAGTTTAATAAAACCCTCTTATAAAAGAGAGTTTTTATTTAAAGTAAATAAAGAATATAGTAAATACCTCCTTTACCCCTTACTTTATTTAATTAAGTTTTATAAAAGCTATCTCTTATTTATAAGGGTTTATATATAATATCTCTAAGTAACTAAGAAAGGTCTTAGGGTTATAATTACTAGTATAGCCTATTTTAAAGAATAATATAATATAAGCCTAAACCTTAGGTAATAGGTTTTAGTAAATAAATACTTATTAGTTCTTACTAAAACTAATAAAGTTTTTATTTACCTTAAACTAATATTATATTAGGAACTTCTAGGTAGTAAATATAGCCTTATTACTATTATATAGGTTACTTATAAGGATTAGTTTCTAGTAGATTTATAATATAAGAAATAGTAGTATTAGCCCTTAAAGTAAGATTAGATTTAGGTTAAAGAATATTAGGTTTATAAGAGTATTTAGTAAGAAGGTTAGTTAAGTTATTAGTTCTAGGTTTATATATATATATTACTATAGATTCTTAATTACTCTTACTTACTATTATAGTATTAGTTAAAGTATTTTAAACTAGGTATTATAAGTATCTAGTAGTAATATAGCCTTAGATAAGGGAGTGTAAGTTCTCTAACTAGGTTAGTTATAAGGTTAAAGTATATTTATTAGGTCTATTATTATTTTCTTTATTTTTTAGTAGCCTTTTCTTTTTAAACTAAAGGAAGTCTTTTAATTATTAAGGACTAGCCCTTAGGTAACTATAATAAGGTATTAATATAATATTAAGAGACTTAAGGAGAAAAAGAGAGAGAGTAAGAGACTATCCCTAGTAGTGCCCTTTATACCCCCTTAGCTTATTATATAAGCCCCCTTTTCCTTAACCTAGCTACTTTTACTTATCCCCTCCTTATCTGCTATATGGATAATGCTTAGGCAAAGCCTAAGCCCTTACACTTAGCTATATATATTCTTAACTTAGTTATAAGATTTAACTATATAAATACTATATACTATATTACCTTTAGGTTAATTAGTACTATAAATATATATTAAGTCTATTAAATCATAACCTAATTACTTATTATTTACTAACCTTTTTATATAAGTTATCTTTATTTCTTACTAAAGCTATTTAGTTTCTTAGTAATAATTATAAATTACCTTAGTTACTATAGCCTTATTTCTTTTTTTTCTAGTTTACCCTTAGCTTTTTATTATTTATTTACTAAGGTTTTACTAATATTTTAATAAAAAAACCTAAAAAATACTATAACTATATAGGAAGTATATATAGTTTTTTTAGCTTTATTTATTAGATTTAAGCTATATTACCTAGGCTATAGTAATATACTACTTTTTCTATATTATAAGAAAGGTAATTTAGGCTAATAAAAATAAGGTAAAGTATAGGTTTATTAATAATAAGGTTATCTCCTATATAAAAGCTATAATAAAGGGTGTTGTAGTTATTTTACCTATACTTTAAGTACTATTTTCTTTATATTTCTATAATATAATATAAGCTCTTAGGTAAAATTCCTAGGTAACTAATAATATTAAGCCTTTACTATAGTAATATTACTTTTTAATACTTATAATTTACTTATATTTTACTATACTTCCTTCTTATCTTATTTTAGTAAAAAACCTAAATTATATTTTAAGTACTTTTTATATCTTTTACTAGTATTTATTAGTTATATTTACTAGGCTAATTCTTTTATTTTACTAGGTATTTATTATTTTTATAAGTCTTTTTATAATTCTTAACTTCTTTAACTTTAAACTTATTATCTTTATTTTTAAGATTAAGTATTAGTATTTCTTTATTTAAAGTATTTTCTTAGTAATTCTATAGCTTTAATAAGTTAATATAAAATATATTATATAGTTAACTATACTTATTAAGTAATACTAGTTAGTATACTTATTTACCTATAGTATTAAGTATTTAAAATAGCCTAATAAATATAAGAATTAGCTTTTATTTTATATTCTTAAGTCTAATATTTTTTACTAATAGTAATACTAAGTCTTCTTTTTTTAAAGTTAATAGCTAGTATTATTAATTATAATACTTTACTTATACTTTAGTAGCTCTTACTTAGTTATATACTAGCTTTTTCTTAACCTTATATAGCTTCTAAATATATATATAAGCTTCTAGGACTTCCCTTTTCTTACTTTTACCCTTAAAAGCTAGGTAAAACTTAGGTAAATAATCTATAAGAGTATAGTTTAAGAAGTAACTTATTATTTTATTTATAGTATTATTATATATAAATTAAGCTATTAGAAGTAATTTTAGCTATAGCTATTTATATTTTTTAAAAAAATATTATAAGTAATATTTAAGTACTTAGTTTATTCTTTTTATTTACTTATTAGTTTAAGAATAAAATACTATTAAAAACCTTTACTTTATATATAATAAGTAATATATATTTAACTAAAATTAGCTTATAAATACTAATCCCTTATTAGATATAATACCCTTTTATACCTTAAATTAAAGCTTAATTTCCTTATAAAATAACTTTACTAATTTAACTATATTAATTATAGTCTTTATAAAAAGAAAAATAAAGTACTTAGTAAATTAGTCTATAATTACTAGAATTATATTAGTTTCTTTCTTACTTAGCTATACTAGTAGTAATTTTATAATAAAATCTATTAAGATCTTTACTTATAGTTACTTTAGTATTAGTAGTAATTTAGGGTTTTATATAGGTAATACCTTTTAGCTACTATATACTAGTATACCCTATAGCTAAATATATAGTCTAAAATAGCTTTACTTATTACTAGCTACTAGTAGTAATATTTTAATAGATTTAAAGTATATTTAGTTTTAAAGTAACTTACTAGTAAATTTTTATAGTATAGCTATAAAAGCTTTTATTATAAAATAGGCTTTTATAGAATAACTACCTAGGCTTTATATATTAGGAAACCCCCTTATATTATATAACTATAAACTAGCTTTTCCTTTCTCTTTTACTTAGAAGTTAACCTTACCTTTATATTTTTATAGATTTAAATCTTAGTTTTATACCTTATATAGTAGTTATACTAATAGTTTATTTACTATAGATTAGTAAGGATTTAGTAATATAATAGCTCTTTAAATTACTTATATTATACTAATATCTTAAATATATACTACCTTTTTCTTAAAATTACTTTTATTTAGCTAACTTATTACTAAATCTATAGTAGTTAACTAGCCTTTTACCTAGGCTATTATTAACTTAGTAAGTTCTAAGACTAGTGCTATACTATAACTTCTTTAATATATTAGTACTTTTTCTTTTACTATAAAGAAAGCTTTTTTTACTATATAAGTAGTTATTATTTTTCTTTAAAGCTTTAGTAAGAGTATCTTATTTAATATAGGTTTATCTTTATAATTAGACTTTTTTAATAATATATCTATAGGGTTACTTTTCCCTAGTCTATACTTAATTATAAAATAAAAAGGGTAAAGAAATATATACTATTATACTTACCTTTTATTTAGCTTTTACTATCTTATAAAAGTCTATAGGTTATAGTAGTCTAATAAAACCTCTATGGGAATCACGTCAATTTATGCTATAAGTAAAACTCGAATGGATTTAAGTTTAACTACGGTCGCGAATTATAACTCTTATATAATTATAGCTATAAAGTTTATTATAAAGTTTATATTAACCTTTTAGCCCCCTAAATTTATAGCTTAAAGCTTATTCCTTTGTTTATGTTTTACCTAATAGTATAGTAATTATTAAATTTGGTTATTAATTATTACACTAGCTAGGTAATTGCTAGTAATTTTTTTTGTTCCTTGAAAATTAGATACATTAGCCACAGCCAATGACCCCCCAAAAAAAATTAAAAATCAATAAGGTACTATAATATATTAGAAAGTATAGGGATTAGATAAATTTAACTATACTAGGTTACGTGAATATTAAATAATATTATAAGGTATTAAAGAATATAAAGGCTAATTAAATTTGTATATATATACACTAAATTTAGCTACGCTAGGATTATAAGTATATTATAGGATATTATAAGGTATAGGTATAGTAGGTTACCCTTAGTTAGCATAATAAATAATATATATAACTAAGTCTAATAATTCTATATTAACTTATTAAATTCGCCCCCTTATTATTATGCCTTTTCTTTTAATATTATTATTTAGTAAGGGGATTAAGGCCTTTCTTTATATATTACTTTACCTAATTAATTAGGTTCTTCTTAAGATAATCCTTTACTATCTTAGCTATATTAATCCTTATTTTATCTTCTATAATCTACTTGTTATCTTTAGTAGTGTAACCCTTTTATCTAATAAGGAATTTAATTCTTAATGTTTTAGTCTACTTAAAAATCTTAATCTAATAGCCATAAATTCTCTTAATTTCCTAATAGTTTACTTCCTACGAATTATTAAATATAATTAGTAAAGGAGCTACCTCTTCTCTTTTAAATAGGTTTTTTCCTTATACTAGCTTCTAAATTTATACTACTAATACTACTAGATATACTTATAAATTTAGAGGAAAATCTAATTAATATACTAAGGGATTTACTTTTTCTAATACCTTATATAGCCTTACCTTCTATAGGGACTATTTCTTCTTTAGTTTACTAGGTAATTTATATTCCTTATATAGTTATAGATATACTATATCCCCTTTATTAATATTAACTAGTTTATAGTAATTATTATATTAGATTTTAGTAAGCATAGCTATTATTATAATTACTAATTAGGCCTTATGCTAGTATAACTTTTATAGCACTATAATATTATTTACGCTAGATCTAGTGTTAGTTATATTATTTAGAGAGAGTAAATTAATAATACTTAGTAAGTAAAAACTATATAATAGCTTATTAGAAGCCTATCCTATGCCTGCTAATATAGTGTTATTTAGCTAATACTATAATACTAGTAATAAATTAAACTAATAATAATATTTATATTATATCTAGGTCTATTACTATATAGTATTATATTATAATTATTACTATCTAATTTTTCCTTTCTATAGTTCTATTTATCTAAGGGTAATATACTATACCTATAAGGAGTTTAACTCCTATATATCTAAATATCTCCCTTTATATATTAGATATAAACTTAGGGTTCTTATTACTAATAATTTATCTTAGTAATCCCTAATCTTGTCAGGAGCACAGAGGCTAGGGAGCTAGGGACAGAGTGATTACATAATAAAGCCCTTAGATAAGCCTTAGGTTATACAAATAACTAAGTAGCTATAAGATAGCTATGTATATATAGTAAGGTATTTAGATAAAGACTACTTATAGGATATATAATAGGTTAAAGTTTAAGACCTTTATATACTTACCCCTAAGTAATAGCTCTTTAGCTATAACTAAAAACCTTAGCCTTTACTTTATTTATATCTCCTTAACCTTAGTTATAATAAGTTAAACTCTTAAACCCTTTAAGGAAAATAGACTATTAGCTAGATTTAAATATAAAGAAGTTATAGAATATTTACTTAAAATATACTTATACTTATACTACTTAGTAAAGGAGATATAAACCTATAATACCTAAGAAGTAACCTATATACTTTAACTATAAAACCTAATAAAAAAGGGTATAATAAATATTACTTACCCCTAGTTAATATAGTAATACTAAATTAGAAAATAATTATAATTATAATATACTATTTAAATACTATAAGATTATATAGGCTAACCTATAATATACTTAGATAAGGTAAGAAATTATTAATATAGAAGTATAAATTAGGAATATTAAGGCTAATTTATAATTTACTAGACTTAGAGAGGGACTTACTATTACTCCTTAGATATTAGGGTAAACTAACCCCTTATTCCTAGGCTTTTTACCTAACCTTAACTTTATAGTAAAAGTATACTAATAAAGCTTTATTAAGATATAGTTTAAAGTGCTTATATATAAAAGTAATACTTATAAGAATCTATAGGTATTTATAGGAGATTTATTAGTATTATTTAAATTAGACCCTAAAACCTTCCTTAATAATAAAACTAAGGTAATATATACTAGTAGCTACCTAGCTAATAATATAAAGTAATAATAAATATATTATATAACTATAAATAGTTAGGTTAATTATTTAGTATATACCTAGGATAAATTTATAGCCTAGCTAAATACTAAAGTAATAAATAAAGATATAAAATACTTAGAAATAACTAAAATACTACTAAATCTAAGGTAAAAGAATAATTAATTATTCTAAACCTTTATAAGACTTTAGATAAAAGTAAAGGCTAAATTACCTAACTAAATCCCTATATATTTAAGAATAGTAATATTCCTAAATAGCTTAAATAATACTATAAGGAAGTATATAGTTAGCTAGGAGTTCCTAATATCTTAGAGCTACCTATAGGGTTAAGGTAAAAAGGCTAAAGTTATAATAATATTTATATTAAATAACTATAATAAAAACTATAATAATAAAGAAAGTAAGAGAAAGAGATAATACTTTAGCTTTCTTATAAATAACTTATAGTAAGATTTATAGTAAGACTTATAGTAACTAAGTAAAGGTTAAAAGTTTAAGTACTATAAATATAGTAATCCTAAGTATAATATAAATAAGTATAAAGTAGTAATTACTTAATTTATAAAAGTAATAAGTATATTACTAAGAAGTATAAGAATAGTAGTAATAAAACCTTAGATCTTAATAAGATTTTAATTAGATTAGTATAAGCCTAGGATAATAGTCTTACTATAGAAAAACTTATAGATAAAAGAATAAGAATATAAGTATTCTTATAGTAAGATAACTACTAGTTAGCTATGCTAGTATTATTTAATATAGGTATAAAGTATTTAATAATTTACCTTAAATTATTATTAAAATAAAATTAGAAAAATATAAAGAAAATAAAGATAATACTAAAAAGCATAAGTAAAAATAAGATTTTATATAAAGAAATCCTATATAGACTAATTAAGGTAAAAGATAGTATAGGCTATATAAAGGTCTATTAAATTAGCTACTATATTACTAATATAAAAGAGAGAATACTCCTAGGTATAAATTAAACCCTAAAGTATAAACCTATAGTAATAGATTAGAAGTAAAGCTTTTAGAGGTTTTTAATAACTAAGGACTATATTATACTTACTATAGGAAAGTAATAATTATATAAGGTAGTAAAATAGTTATTTATTATACTATTACTAGTATTACTTAAGATTAAGATAATTAAGCATAGGAAAAAAAAGAAAGACTAATAAAGATTTATTAGTAAATAATATAGTAAGTAATAACCTAGGTTATAGTATAGCTATAGTAATAATAATAAAGTATACTTATCCCCTAGAAAAAAAAACTAAGAAGTATAATAGTACTCTAGGTAATATACTAAGAGAAGTTAGTAATAACTATATAAGAGATAGATAGTAATATAATTTAATAATAAATTCTAGAAGAGTATATAGAATTTATAAATATATTTTTAAAAGATTTAGCTAGTAAGCTTTTAGAATTAAGTAGCTATACTTATATAATTAAATTAGAAAAAGGGAAATAATTACCCTAAGGACTTATATATAACCTAATTAAAAAAAAGCTAGAAATACTTAGGGAGTACTTAGTAAGTATATAGGAGAAAGAGTAAATTAGAAGATTAACTAGCCTAGCTAAAGCCTTAATTTTATTTATTTTAAAAAAATTAAGAAAATTAAGGGCTTTATATAAATTATAAGGGCCTTAATAGGATTACTATTAAAAATAAGGTCTTTTTACTACTAATCTCTAAAATCCTTAATTAATTAGTAAGTATAAAGGTTTTTATATTACTTAATCTTTAAGAAGTATACTACTAGCTATATATTTATAAGGATAATAAGTAAAAGATAGGTTTCTAATACTATTATAAGTATTTTAAATACCTTATAATACTATTTAGGTTAGTAAATATATTAGTTACTTTTTAGGAATATATTAATAATACCTTTAAGGGACTTATAAATAAATTTTATATTATTTACCTTAATAATATCCTAATATATAGTAGTAACCCTATAAGATATATAAAGTATATTAAAAGAGTACTAAAGTGACTTTAAAATATAAACCTTTATATTAACCTTAAAAAGTACTAATTTTCTATTAGGTAAGCAAAATTCCTAGGTTTTATTATATTTAAAAAGGATATTAAAATAAAACTATTATAGGTTAAAGCTATTATAACCTAGCTAATACCTTACTATATATTTAATATTTAATTATTCCTTAGGTTTATAGGGTTTTACTAATACTTTATTAAATAATATAATAAGGTAATAGTTTTATTAATAAACTATTTAAAAAGTAATTAGCTAGTAAAGTTTAAGCTAAAACCTAGTAAACTAGTAGTATTTAAAAAACTTTAAAAGAAGTTTTAAGAGATACTAATCTTAGTTTATTTTAACTTACTTTATTTACTAAGAGTAAAAATAAATATATCTAGTTATATAATTAAAGCTATACTTATAATATTAGTACTAGGTAGCTAGTACTTAGTAATATATTTTTAAAAAAAGTTAACTAATATTAAACTTTATTACTTAATACTTAATACTAAGTTATTAGTAATCTAAGAGGCTTTTTAAGCCTAAAGATATTACCTTATATATTTTACTTACTAAATTATAGTTATTATAAACTATTTAAATTATAAGTACTTAGCTATAAAGCTAAAGCTAACTAGTAAGTAAGTTATAATATTAGATAAGCTTTATTTATTTAATTTTAGGATTAAATATTATATAGGTAAGTTAAACTTTACTAATACCTTATTAAGAAAAGTAAATTATATTAGTAAGAAATATAAGGTAAAGGTATTAACCTTATAATTACCTAACTTTTTATCTAAATTTAATAATACTAAGTAATAAGAATACTATATTAATAATAATACTATTATAGGTTTTAGTATTATATTACTTAGTATAGCTAATATTTTATTATAAAGATATTATAATAGCCTTACTAGCCTCTAGGGTTTTAAGAAGTTATAACTTAATTATATTATTAAGAAACCTAATAGTCTAGTAAAGCCTATTAGTAATATATTAACTAGGTTTATTAATTTTAAGTAATAAGGTTATACCTTATCTATATTTATTAATATTTCTATAAGTCTAGTAAGCCTATAAGTTAGAAGTCTAGCTAAGTTAGTAACTAGTAAGTAATATAAGTATTTCTTTAAAATATTACTTATATATAATTTATTTATAAATCTAGAAGTATACTATAAGCTAGCTACTTATAGTAATATTATAGTAAGAATATAAGTTATTTAGTAAATCTTTTCTAAGTTTATATCTAATACTAGTCTTATTTATATAGAATTAAAAGCCCTAATTTAAGTTATATTATTTTAAGTATAATAAGATAATAACTTTACTATAGATTATAGGAAGTTACTTAAAAGTAGTAACCTAGAAGTATTATAAATATAGTTTATTAGGCCCTTTAAGCTATTAATATTTTAGAATTAAGTTTTTATTCTAGTTAGTATAAAAAAGAAGATTTTATTACTTATTTATAATAACCTAGTAGTAAGCTATTAGAGAGTTAGTAAGACTTTATATTAAATTATAAACTAGTATTACTAGCTAATAAAAAAAGATACTAAGTTATATATATAAACTTATATAAGCTATTAGACTTTAAAACTAAGGTATTATAAACCTTATAGTAAGCTAGTAGTACTTATAGTACTTAACTAATCTTTTTAAAAACTATTAATAGATTTTATTACTAGGCTATTACTTATAAAGAATATAAATTAGACTTATAATATAATTTTAGTTATTATAAACTATTTTATAAAATATAGTATTTATATTCTTATTTTAATATACTTAACTAGTAATAGGTTAGCTATAGTATTTTTAAAGTATATTTTTAAGGATTATAATACTTTAAAAGAAATTATTATAAACTATAGCTTAATATTTATTAGTAAATTTTAAATAATATTTTATTACCTTATTATAACTAAGTAGTAACTAAGTATTATATTTTACCTATAAATAAATAAGTAAATAAAATATTTAAACTAAGTTTTAAAGTATTATTTAAAAGCTTTTACTTACTTTAATTAGACTAATTAAGCTAATAACTTATTAATAGTATAGTTTATATATAATATAAGCGCTTACTTAACTTATAGCTATACCCTAGCTAAGGCACTATAAGGCTATAATCCTAAAGGCTTATAATAAGTAGTTATAAATATTCTAGTAGTAAATAATTAAGTAAAAACTTAGGCTACTATACTAAGGGATAAATATATAATAATTAAGTAGCTTTTAAGTAACTTATAAGCCTAGTATATAAAATATTATAATAAAAAGTATACCTTAATAAGGTTTAAAGTAAGTAACTATATTTTATTATTTATAAAGAATATTAACCTATAGTAACCTAGTAAAAAACTAAGTATAAAGTACCTAGGCCTTTATAAGATTAAAAAGGTAATTAAAACTTATAAATTAGTATACTAATTAAAGCTATTACCTAGAATATAATTATATAACATCTTTAATATTACTAACCTTAAACTATTTATAAGGGACTTAACTAGTATAAAAGATATATCCTTACTATAAGATAATATTATAAATAATAAGTAAGAATTTAAGGTTAAGTAAATTATTTTATATTACTATAATAAGAAATATTAGAAATATCTAGTTAAATAAAAAAGCTATAATACTTAAGAAAATTTATAAGTAAAGAAAAGAGATTTTATTATAATAAATATTATTAATAATTATAAGTAATAACTAAGTAACTAAGTTATAAATATAGAATTATATTTTATAAAGGGTAAATAGTAAGGTATAAAATAAAGTTAATTACTTAAATAATTTATCTTATAGCTAGCTAGTATTATTTACTTTATTTATATATTAGGCTCTAAGCCCTTAGTATTTTTAGCTAAATTTCTAAGCAGTAGATTAGCTTTAAAGCCTTAAAGAGAGAAATTATCCTTATTATTAGAAAATTCCCCTTTTATATATATATATATATAAAGTTTACTAGGAAAGTCTAGAGGCCTAATATAAGTAAGAAGTATAAATATATATATAGTAAGCTACTAGTAAGTTAGTAAAGTATTATAAGTAAATATTAGGAAAATATACTAAAAAAAGGTTTTATATAATAAATTATAGGCTATTTAAAATATTAATCTAAATCTCTAGATTAACTATATTAGAAAGTAGTAATATAGTAATATATTTATTAGTATTTACTTTATATATAACTTTTATAGTTAACCTAGTATACTTATACTTATTAGTGTTTTTTATAAATAAAAGTATATTATATAGTTTTTACTTTATATATATTAAGTATTAGTAGTATATTTGCTATAACTAAAGTTATAAGAATAAGTATATACTTATATTATTAAGAAAATATAAATTATTCTCTAAGATATTATAAGTATTAATATAGTTTTATAAAATATAAGATATACTAGTAAGGTATTAGTATAAGTATAAGTAGAATAAGAAAGGGTAAATATATCTTAATATAATCTTTATTATTTTATATATAATAAGTATATTTTATTAAGTTACTTATATAAGTTAGTAATAATATATAGTATAGTAGTAATAATATTATACTTATAAAGTTAGTATACTTAAATAAAATAGTTTTCCTTTTTATAAGATATTAAGGTATAATACTATTACTATTCTTAGGGGTAATTCCTTATATTACTACTTACTAAGTATATTATATATAAGGAACTTTACTATTACTAGTATTACTAGCTATAAATTAGTAAGGTATATACTAGGGGTTAGAGAAGTTATACTTATATTAAAATTTTAGAAATAGCTTACTTCCTAGGAGATTTATAAGAAAATATTTAAGAGAGTATTTTAGCTACTAAAGAATCTAGTAGTAAAGAAGTACTATATAATATAAATATAGTTAACTATTAGTAAGTTAGTAATAATACTATAAGTTACTTATATATAAAAGGTAAAGTAACTAATATTTAATATTAAAATAAGATAAGGTATTTAAATAAAAGTAAGTATAAATAATAATATAATACTATAGAATATTAGTAACTACTATAATAAAAGCTATAAAGCTACTAGCTTATAAGTAAGGGTAACTTATAATATTAATAAAGAATAAAAAGAAAAGAAAGTATATAAAAGTAAGGAAAAGTAAGCCTTTTTTATATTAGCCTTAAACCCCCTAAGTAATTTATATATTATATATAGCTAATCTAGAAATTATAATATTTATAGTTATAGCTACTACTAGTAAATATATATACTAGCTATAAACTTATAATAAGAATAATATAATATTCCTAATATTAGATAAGAACTTATTTATTTTAAATAGTATATAGTATCTTATTTATTTAACCTAATTATAAAATTTAATATAAGTAGTTTACTTACTTAGTATTAATAACCTATTATATAAAGTTATATATATTATTATATTAAAGTAGTAAGTATATAGCTATTTAAAGTTAAAGGGTAAGAAAGGGATTACCTATAACCTAATAATATTTATCTCTTAACCTAAGTAAATATAATACTTATATATTACTATAATAATAAATAATATTAATTACTATTATAAGTTATATATAATATACTTATATTAGCTAAGTAGCTTCTTTTTTAATTAAGGATAATTATATATTAAAGAGGTAGTATATTAGGAGTATAAAGGCTAGGGAGCTAGGGATAAAGTAGTTATATAATAAAGCCCTTAGATAAGCCTTAGGTTATATAAATAACTAAGTAGCTATAAGATAGCTATGTATATATAGTAAGGTATTTAGATAAAGACTACTTATAGGATATATAGTAGGTTAGAGTTTAAGACCTTTATATACTTACCCCTAAGTAGTAGCTCTCTAGCTATAACTAAGAACCTTAGCCTTTACTCTATTTGTATCTCCCTAACCTTAGTCGTGATAAATCTATAGTATATAAAGTATAAAAAAGTAGTTTTACCTAAATTTCCGCTAGATATATAGTATATCCTAGTATTAGGAGGGTTTTTTTACTAAATAGATAATTTACTAGGCATAGAGAATTATATATAGTATACCCCTTTATTTACTATATAGTATTTATAGCTAATACTTCTAGTATATCTATTATAAAATTAAGTAAAATTACATAAAAAGGTATTAGCTTTAAGTATAATAGTTATAACTCCCCTAGCGGTTTTAATTAATTAATAGTATTTTCCTAATATACTATATAGTAAGTAATATAATTACAAATTTGCTAGCTTATATATAGAAAATAGACTAATTATAGCTTTACTACTATTCTAGTAATTCTAAAGTAATATTAGTTATTATATACTAGTTATAAGATAGATTTAACCTTAGTTATTAGAATATAAAGCTAGAAAAATCTATTACTACTATAATAGTATAATAAACTATCTTTATATAAATCCTATTTATATAAAGAAATCTTTAGTTTAACTCTAGTATCCCTTACTACTTACCTTTTCTAATAGGCTTTTATAGCTATAATAATTTAACTAAATTTCTAGTCTAACTAGTATTCTAAGATAATTCTAGCCTTAAGCTTATTATCTATAATTACTATTATAATATATTCCTTACTTATAAAGTATATACTTACCTTTAATTTATTATATTAACTTTTCTATGCTATCTCTCTATAGGTTATTTTTACTAGTAGCCTAGAGAGCGTATCTAGAATAATATTTAATATTCCTAGTATATATATTACCTTTAGATTAAATTATAATAAATAATTTATAACTTTTACTAGTTTTAAATTAGCCTTATCTAGATTTATTATTAATAATAAGGTATATTTAATAATACCCTTAGCTAGGGAATAGTTAGTTAATATATTAACTACTATACTATTAAATTAAACTATTTTTTAGAGTTTCCTAATACTTTATATAATTATAGCTATTTTTACTTTTATTAAACTATACTATTTCTTAATATATAATATTACCCTAAAGAGAAATAAAATTAGCTATATTCTATTATTCTTAATATCTTTCCTAGGGATACTTTAACTATCCTATTTCTCTTATAATTAGAAAGTATATAAGCTAAATCCTTCCTTATATATATTAATTTTAAGAAAAAGTAGTTTCTTTAGGTTATAATACTATAATATCTATTTCTTACTTAGAAATACTTTAATATTCTTAAAAGCCTTTTTCTTATCTATTATTAGTAAAAACATCTTTTATTATATCTTTTATTTCTCTACTAGTTTTAAAATACTAGTAATTTTTTTATTCTTTTTATAAAACTCTCTTAATAGCATAGTTTTTTACTCCTATAATAGTTAGATTTATATATAAAACTATAAGATCCTATTATAGAGAAATCTAGCTATTTTAATAAAAGTTTTAAGGCTAGATAGATTAGTTAGGAAGATTATCTTTTAAAAGGCTTTAACTCTATAATTAGTATTAGTAATTCTATTACTATTAATAATAAAACCTAGTAACTAGATAGTAAGATAGCTAATAAATAATTTCTTTACTATAATTATTATCCTATTTTCTTTAAGAATTTTAAGTATAATACTAAGATAATTTAAATAATCCTTAATACTATTTAAAAATATAATATTATTATTAATATAAACTTAAATAAAATACTTATACTTTTAGAAAAGTTAGTCTATAAATCTTTAAGTAAAAGCAAGGGAATTTTTAAATCCTATTAGTGCTATATTTAATACCTTAAGGCCCTAATTTAATATAATTACTATATAGGCTTAATAGTCCTTTCTAATTAGTAATTAATAGAAAAATCCTATTCTATTAAAAAGTAAGAAAACCTTCTTACTATATATATTATTTATAATATTATTTTAGTCTAGTAAAGGGTATATATTTAGTATTACTATATTATTTAGTAGCCTTATATTAATTACTACCTTTCCTTTCTTTTCTTAGCTAGTTTTATACTATACTATAAATGCTAGGTATACTATAGCTACTAGTTTATATCTTACCTTTTATATATAATTTATTATATACTTTATGAAGTTTACTTATATCTTAACCCCCTAATTAGTAAGGTCTAATTAGCCTTATTTAATACTACTATTCTTTAATAAGGTTAATCCTTATTTTCTAGTCCTTAGGTATAGGAATAATACCTTTATCTTAATAAATATTATATTTATCTATTAATTTAATAAACTTACTTACTATCTCCTAGTTAATATTAGTAACTTATACTCTAAATTAATTAATAATATATAGGATTTCCTTTAGGTATAAGATTCTATATAATAGCACTCCTATATTAACCTTTTTTAGATTAAACTTATTATTTTCTTTATTTAACTTATTCTCCTTCTTATTCTTCTCTCCTATAGTCTTTATAATATCCTTACTAAAATAGGCATAATATATAAAAGGATTATTAACTAGGTAATTAGTATTAACCTTACTTACTACTACTAGTTATATAACCTTTTAATATTTACTAATAGTAATAGTTTTATCTATTAAGTTATAAGTAACTATTTATTTCTAGCTAAATCTAGTAATTAATATATTAAGGAAAAACTTTAAATATAACTATATATAAAGCTTTGTACTACACTACACTACATACTACACTACACTACATACTACACTACACTACATACTACACTACACTATATACTACACTATATACTACACTATAATAAAATTTTTCTACTACATATAGTATTTGTAGTATTTTGTAGTATTTATAGTATTTTTTAATTTTTAGTAATATAATAGCTTATAATAGCTTATAATATTATAAGTGTTAAAGTTTAATTTAATTTAATTTAAATAGTAAATAAATAATATAAATATAAATATAAATAAGTATTAGTAAATTACTATAAAAAAGTTATACTTAGTATTTTAAGGTTTTTAAAAATATTAATAAAATAAAATACTTTTCTTTTTTATGTTTTTTAATAATAATAATAATAAAATAACTTATAATAACTTATTATAACTTAAAATATTATTAGTGTTAAAGTTTAATTAAAAATAAATAAGTAATAAATAAATATAATATAAGTATAAGTATAAATAAGTAAATTACTATAGTAAAAGCTAGACTTTTTAATTATTTAGTATTTTAAGGTTTTTTAAAATATTAATATAATAAAATTACTTTCTTTTTTATATTTTTAAGATAATAATAGTAATAATAGTAGTAATAGTAGTAATTATAATAGTGTTTATTATAGTAAGGGTATAAAGGAATTATAGAAAATAGAAATAAAGTTAAAAAGGTATATTAGGGGAAAACTAGACTAAACTAGGAAAAAACCCCTATTATACACTTATTCTAAGTTAGAATAAATATCTTCTAAAGAGTTATTAGAAGCATCTTTAGAGCTTTCCTAAGAGGAATCTTTAGATTCCTCTGATAAAGAGCTATAATAGTTATAAAGCTCTGAATATTGCTTAACCATAATAGAATCCTCCTTTTGCTAATTCTTTAAAAGAATTAATTCCTTAACTATAGAGTGCTTTAAGGAAGTTCTTCTTTTTGTAATAATATTCCCACTAGTATTAAAGGTACTTTTAATAGCACCAGAAGTAGCAGGAATAGCTAGATACTTTCTAGTAATTATACTTAAAATAGGGAAAGATTTAAGGTTATCTTCCCACTATTTAAAGATATCTTCCTATACTATAATTAGTAAATAAATATAGTATTAAGGGACTTAAGCTTACCTTATCTTCTTTAGCTTCTAGCTTAATAAAGGTAGAAATCTCGTTTTTTCTGTTTTTTTGAATTAATTTATCTCTCTTGTTTATAAATAAACCTTTATATAGCTTAGAAGCTAGTTTAGGCCTAGGATTATTAAAAGTCCTAGGCTAACTTGGCCCTCTAATTTCTACTTGAAATTGGGTATTTTCTAACTCTGAATTATTAGAGCCTAGGCTTTGATTAGCCTGATTCTCTTTATAAGTGGGTAAAATCCTATTAAATCTATTAGTAATAATAATAATAATAATAATAATAATAATAATAATAATAATAATACTTACGAATTGTATTCCTATTGTAAGTCTTCTAAAAGCCTTGTAATAGTTCTTGCTTGTAGATTAAGTCTATCTTGTATAGTAATAAGATTAAGCCTAGGATCTAGAAGCATAGTATATAAATAAGGCTTATAAAAGTAGTAATTATTATCTATATCTTATGGAAAATAATTACTTAGTTTATCTAAGCCTTTATTTATAGAGGCTATAAAGATCTTGCCTTGAGGGTTATAAACCTTCTATAATACTAAATTTATTAGTAAATAATAAAAAGAGAAAAGGGGGATTTATAGAGTAAATACCTGATAATTATAGGCCTCTTGGTTATCTTTTATATTATTAAGATATTTATATATCCTAATAATAAAAAGTGGGACTAAACCTAGAGTATTATACTTCTGGCTTTGAAGTATAATAGTAGGTTCATAGAAAACCTCTAATATACTACTTAAAGTTACTAAATCTGCCTATTCTTAGGCAGTAAGCATAGCATCTTTTAAGGCAGCTATATTAGATTCCCTATTAAGAAGAATAATAGCTTCTTTAAGCTCTAAAGAAGTATTAATTATCTTATAGGTTAAATTCCACCTCGTTTTATTAGCTATAGAAATTATAGATTAGTTATAACTTATAAGAATAATATAAGAAGAAATAAAGATTTACCTAAAGGAATTTTCGTAATATTATAATTCCTAGTAATATAGCCTTTATTTTTAGCCTTTTGTAAAGACTTTAACCAAAGTTTATATAATCCTTAGTTATTCTTAATAAGAATAGTAAGTCTTTTAACCTTGCCTAGTAAGCCTATAGAAATATTAGTAAAAGTAAAGTCCCTTTAAACTAATTAGGCTATAATTATAATAAATTACTTACTATTTGCTAAGGATTTGAATTCCTTAAAGTCTTGCCTCTCTTTAATAGAAGAAATATCTTCTGTAGAATAGTAAAGAAATTCACTATTCCTATAGGATTCTAAATCTTCCTTTAAAGAGGTTAATTTAACAAATTCAGTTATAATATCCTTTGCTATAATGTTAAAAACATGTGTAACACATTGGATATTATATGGTTTATTAATAATACTATTATAATTCTTATTAATATAAGAAGTTATAAAATTATTATTATTAGAACCATTATCCCTAGTAAAGCTATATAAAGTTAGCTACTCTTTCTAATAGCTAGTTTAGAATTAATAACTTACCTAAGGATATATTTAGGCTCTAAACTATAATCTTTAATAAGATTATTAAAGCATTAATAAATATAAGCCCTAGTATGTGCATTTAATAGATATTCAAAGCCTATAAGTTATAATATTAATATTAATAGTTAGAATAAGAAAAATAAAGAAAAATAAGAAAAAAGGGATATTACCTATAAGCTTATATTTAAGCTTAAAAGTAGGGCTAATCTAACTTACTATAACTCCTAAGTAAGACTTAGAATTTATAAATATCCAAATATCTAATTGAATAGATATAAGACCTTAATATTGTAACTAATGTTAGATTTGCTAAATAATCTAATACTTTAAGGAATTATACATAGAATTAATTCTATGTGTAATTATTCGATAGTTTAGTAAGGAAGCTAGATTATTATTTCTAAGGTTTAAATTAGCTTTTATTCCTTATTAAAATTTAAGGAATACTTACCTAGAATAATATTCTAGTAATTCCTTAAAGGATTTACTATTAATAATAGTAAATAGGATGTTATTCTCTAGTATAAATTTAATAACTAGAGTAATAGCCTTTTTAGATGAAAATTCCTTAATAATAGTATTATTTTAACGCCTTTTTATAGAAAAATAAGAGGTTAAAGAGGCTTGTGTATTAGGGGGTGAATCTTATTAGATTTCAGGTACTAATATATAGTTAGTAAAAGAAAATAATAGTAAATAAATAAAAAATACTTATAAGTAACCTTAAAAGGCTTTTTCTCTTCTAATTTAGAAGTAGTAATCTTAGGATATTTAGCTTTATAGTGGCTAACACTATTAAAAGCTTGAAATCTCTTAGCTTTACATTTAAAGCTATAAGAGCAGCTATCTTACGTACAAAAGCATATAACTTCCCTCTCTTTATTATATTTAATTTTAGATAACTAAAAATTAAATAAATTATAAGTGAAAATATATGCTTTTAAAGTAACTAATAGTTAGGTTAATTTTCAGGGTTTTTTTCATATAATCCTAGATGTCTTATAGCTTAAACTTAGCTAGAAGACTTAGAATTATTATCTAAAATACAAGACAATGATTCTAGATTAAATTCAGACATTTTTTTCTGATTTTTCTTTTTTTAAGGGGTTTTGAAGTGATTTAGAAAGCAAAAAGGTTATAAAAACAAGGAGAAACACAATATTTAGTGAAGTAACTAGCTATACTATGTGAAGGGTTTTCTAGATATTTTTTTTTAGATTTACTAAAGTAAAAAGAAAAAGAAAAGAAAGAAAGAAAAGAGAAAGCAAGGGAATACCTCTCTTTTGAAAAAATTTTCGTAAGTGAGTCACAAATGACGTAACATACGGACTATCCAATCAGATCTATCAGGACCCACTTTTTTATAATTACTTAATAAATTATAAGGAATTCACCTATAACTTTTAAATATTATAAACCTAGCTAATTTTAAGGCTTTTTTACTAATTTTACTAAGAAATAATCAAGTTTTATTTATAAAAAAATATTTTCTATATACAAAAATATAGATTTTAATTATATATAATAGTAAATAATATTTTAAAGCTAAATAAACTTTCTATTACTAAAATTACTTATTATAGAAATAACTATAATTTTATTATATTTAAATTTTATATTAAAATTTTATATTAAAATTTTATTTATAATTTTATAAAATATAATTTATATATTTAAGGTATTTTAATAAATAAAGTAATTTTTCTTTATATTTTACTATTAATATATAACTATATCTAATTTTTTTACTATTTATTATAAAATATAGTACTTATAAAGTAATTATTTTTAGTAAGGAAATAAAAAAGATTTAAAAAAAGATTTATAAAAGGTTAATAACTACTATATTAAATAAAATAAAACAGCTATAATACTAGAATTAATATATTCCTTATATAATAATATAATGTATTTAAATATTCTTTAACTTTACTATATTAAATTTATTTAGATTTAAAATATATTATTTAGTATTATATCTAAAGATATCTATAGGGTAAAAAAATTAAAAAGAATAAATAAATATATATTAATAGTAAAAAAAAAGATATACTAGTATTATAATAGCTTAATATATAGAGAAAATTCTAATTAATCTTATAGTAATAATATTTCTAGTATACATACCCTATATATAAAGCTATAAGTTATATACTAAATAAGCCTAAACTTTAAAAATCTATAACTAAATAACTAAATAATAATAAAAAAGAGGCTAATATTAAGCTAATTAAGAAAAATCTAAGGAATATAATAAGATAATAAAAGTCTCCACTTTTTTTTTACTAATACTATATTTATAGTATTTGTAGTGTAGTGTAGTATTTACTACACTACACTATATACTACACTATACTACAAACTACTACACTATATACTACATTAAAAGCCAAAATACTACAAATACTACACTACATGCAAAGCTCTGACTATATATAGTATATACTTATCTCTTAGTTCTTCTATACCTTTTTCTAACTAATTACTATAGTTAACTATATCTTTAGTAAAATTATTACTATATAAGCTATAATTACTTACTAGTATAAAACTTTACTTATTAGTTAAAATATTTTTACTTTTACTATTATACTATAGACTAACTTAAAAACTACTATAGGATATATAAAATTAATTTTTATTTTATACTTATAAAGAAAGTTTATTCTAAGTAATAATTTAAAACCTAAATTTAGTATTATATTTACTATAACTATAAAATATCTAGTAATTTCTATTTTATATACTACTCCTAGGATATAAAAATTAAATATAGCTATTTTAGTAATAAAAAAGAAAGACTATACTTTAAATACTAGCTTTAGTTCTTATACTCTTTATTTTATATTTAACCTATTTCATTATAACTATACCTTATTTACTAATATTAATAATATTCTAGTATTAAGGTAAATTTAATAACTCTTACCCTTATTATTAAATTTAAGGGGGATTTTTAAATATATATTTACTCTCTTTCTATTATATTTAACCTCTTAAGGTTTTATAATAACTTTAATTACTTATCTAAGTATAAGTTATTTTAGTTTAGCTATCTTTATTTTAGTAATTACTATATTTATCTCTTTATTACTATTTTCTATAAAATAAGTTTTAATAAAGTTAAACTTTTATATTTTAGATTTATTATTATCTTTCTTAAAGACCTCTCTATTCTTAGCTATATAATAACTATATTCCTAGAGATAGGCTTTATACTATTATATATTAGAATTATTATTATATACTATAATATAAGTATACTTCTTTTCTTTACTAGGTGGTTTTTCCTAGTATTAATACTACTTAGGTTACTAAAATTAGCCTTTTATATCTAATAGTTCTTAGCTTTAAGAATATTATTCTTCCTATTAATCTTAGACTTTTTCTTAATAGTTTTAGTTAAACCTAGATTATTTCCCTTAATTCTCTTAGGTTTTATTTTACTAAGGCCTTTAGTTTTATTCTTTAGTAAGTTAATTTTACTAATATAGCCTAGGTTAGAAAAATCCTTAGAATCCTTATTTATTCCTATTATCCTATTAGTAATATTAATTCCTAGATAGGAATTATATATTTATTAGCCTATTCTAGTTAGCTTATATTTTATTTTTATTATTTTCTAAATTACTATTAGATATATTTATATTAAAATAGACTTTAAGCTTTTCTTTACCTTTTTTACTTTTACCCTAGCTTTTACTACATAAATAATTATATAAATTATATCTCTTATTATTTACTATAGTAATATATACTAATCTTGTATTCTTATAAGTTAGTATTAGGTATATTTAAGGGTTTAAGGCTAATATAAAAAAGGCTTACTTTTTCTTACTTTTATATATTCCTTTCCTTTATATTCTCCCTTAATATTATAAGTTACCCTTACTTATAAGCTAGTAGCTTTATAGCTTTTATTATAGTAATTACTAATATTCTATAGTATTATTTTATTATCTATATTTAATCTTACTTAAATACTTAATCCCTTTTAAATACTAAAATATTAGTTACTTTACCTTTTATACCTATATTCTTATAGTATATTACTACTAACTTACTAATAATAAATTATATTTAAGTAATATAGTACTCTTACTTCATTAAATTTCTTAATAACTAAGAAACTTACTTAGATATTTCCTTAAAAATCTCCTAAGAAGTAAATAGCTTTAAAAATTTTAATATAAGTATAGTATTTCTAACCCTTAGTATATACCTTACTAACTTATAGCTAGTAATACTAGTAATATAAAAATTCCTTATATATACTATATATAGTAAGTAGTAATATAAGCTATTACCCTTAAAGATAGTAATAGTATAGTTTTATAGTATATTATAAAAGGTAAATTTACTTTAACTAAGTATACTAACTCCTTAAGTATAACTTTACTATTACTTTACTATATACTATTACTAACTTATATAAGTAACTTCATAAAATATACTTATTATATATAAAATAATAAAGATTACTTAAAGGTATATTTTCCCTTTTCTTACTACTTATATATATACTAATATATTACTAGTACTTTACTTACTTTATAAAATTATACTAAGTACTCTTTAAGTATATTAATAATTATATTATCTTTAATAATAATTCTTACTTCCTTAATAATATATATATATATTAGTTTTTATAACTTTAGTTATTACTAATATACTACTAGTGCTTAATATATATAAAATATAAACTTTATAATATACTTTTATTTATAAAGAATACTAATAAGTATAATTAGGCTAGATAAGTAAGGCTAACTATAAAGATTATATAAAAGGCTAATACTAATAAGTAAATTACTATATTACTACTAAGTAATACTATTAATCTAGAAGTCTAGATTAATATCTTCAATAACTTATACTTTATTATATAAAACCTTTTCTTAGTAAGTTTTCTAATATTCTTACTTATAGCCTTACTAACTTACTAATAGCTTACTATATATATACTTATACTTCTTACTTATATTAGGCTATTAGACCTTCTAGGTAAGCTTTATATATATATATATATATAAAAGAGAATTTCTTTAATAATAAGGATAAATTCTCTTTCCTAAGCCTTATTACTAACCTAGTGCTTAGAAATAAAGATAAGAATACTAGGGGGCTAAGGCCTAATATATATATAAAGTAAATAATACTAGGTAGCTATAAGATAAATTATCTAAGAAATTATCTTTTTTTATATATTACTATTACTATCTAATCTTTACTAAATATACCTTTATATTTATAAACTAGCTACTTAGTTATTACTTATAATTATTAATAATATTTATTATAATAAAATCTTTTTTCTTTACTTATAAATTCTCTAAAGTATTATAGCTTTTTTATTTAACTAGGTATTTTTAATATCTCCTATTATAATAATATAAGATAATTCTTTTAACCTTAAACTCCTATTTATTATCTATAATATTATCTTATAATAAGAATATATCTTTTATACTAGTTAAGTCCCTTATAAATAGTTTAAGGTTAGTAATATTAAAGATATTATATAATTATATTCTAGGTAGTAACTTTAATTAGTATACTAATTTATAAGTTTTAATTACCTTTTTAATCTTATAAGGGCCTAAGTACTTTATACTTAGCTTCCTACTAGGTTATTATAAGTTAATATTCTTTATAAATAATAAAATATAATTACTTATTTTAAACTTTATTAAAGTTTACTTCTTATTATAATACTTTATATACTAGGTTTATAAGTTACTTAAAAGCTACTTAATTATTATATATTTATCTCTTAGTATAATTACTTAAGTTTTTACCTAGTTATTTACTACTAGAATATTTATAATTACTTATTATAAGCCTTTAAGGTTATAACCTTATAGTACTTTTACTAAGGTATAGCTATAAGTTAAGTAAATACTTATATTATATATAAACTATATTATTAATAAGTTATTTACTTAGTTAGTCTAATTAAAGTAAGTAAAAGCTTTTAAATAATACTTTAAAACTTAGTTTAAATATTTTATTTACTTATTTATTTATAAGTAAAATATAATACTTAGTTATTACTTAGTAGTAATAAGGTAATAAAAGGTTATTTAAAACCTACTAGTAAATATTAAACTATAGTTTATAATAATACCTTTTAAGGTATTATAGTCCTTAAAAATATATTCTAGGAATATAATAGCTAACCTATTACTAGTTAGTTATATTAAAATAAGGATATAAATACTATATTTTATAAAATAGTTTATAATAATTAAGATTATATTATAAGTCTAATTTATATCTCTTATAAGTAATAGCTTTATAATAAAGTCTATTAATAATTCTTAAAAAAGCTAATTAAGTACTAGTAGTATTACTAGCTTACTATAAGGTTTATAATACCTTAGCTTTAAAGTCTAATAGCTTATATAAGTTTATATATATAACTTAGTATCTTTCTTTATTAATAGCTAGTAATACTAGTTTATAATATAATAAAAGGTCTTACTAACTCCTTAGTAGCTTACTACTAGGTTATTATAAGTAAGTAATAAAATTTCTTTTTTTATACTAACTAGAATAAAAACTTAATTCTTAAATATTAATAGCTTAGAGGGCCTAATAAACTATATTTATAATACTTTTAGGTTATTACTCTTAAGTAACTTCCTATAACCTATAGTAAAGTTATTACCTTACTATACTTAAAATAATATAACTTAAATTAAAGCCTTTAATTTTATATATATAAAATAAGTATTATATATAAACTTAGAAAAGATTTATTAAATTACTTATATTTTTACTATAATATTACTATAAGTAGCTAGCTTATAGTATACTTATAAACTTATAAATAAATTATAAATAAGTAATATTTTAAAGGGGTACTTATACTACTTACTAGTTACTAACCTAGCTAGACTTCTAACCTATAGGCTTACTAGACTTATAGAAATATTAATAAATATAAATAAGGTATAACCTTATTACTTAGAATTAATAAATCTAGTTTATATATTACTACTAGGCTTTACTAGACTATTAGGTTTCTTAATAATATAATTAAGTTATAACTTCTTAAAACCCTAAAGACTAGTAAGGCTATTATAGTATTTTTATAATAAAATATTAGCTATATTAAGTAATATAATACTAGAACTTATAATAGTATTATTATTAATATAGTATTCTTATTACCTAGTATTATTAAATTTAAATAAGAAGTTAAGTAGCTATAAGGTTAATACCTTTACCTTATACTTCTTACTAATATAATTTACTTTTCTTAATAAGATATTAGTAAGGTTTAACTTACTTATATAATATTTAATTCTAAAATTAAATAAATAAAGCTTATTTAATATTATTACTTACTTACTAATTAGCTTTAGCTTTATAGCTAAATACTTATAGTTTAAATAGTTTATAATAACTATAATCTAATAAGTTAAATATATAAGGTAGTATTTTTAAGCTTAAAATACCTTTTAGATTATTAATAACTTAGTATTAGGTATTAAGTAGTAAAGTTTAATATTAGTTAACTTCCTTAAAAAATATACTACTAAGTACTAGCTACTTAGTACTAATATTATAAGTATAGCTTTAATTATATAACTAAATATATTTATTTTTACTCTTAGTAAGTAAAGTAAGTTAAAATATACTAAAATTAATATCTTTTAAAACTTCTTTTAAAGTTTTTTAAATACTACTAATTTACTAGGTTTTAGCTTAAACTTTACTAGCTAATTACCTTTTAAATAGTTTATTAATAAAACTACTACTTTATTATACTATTTTATAAAGTATTAGTAAAACCTTATAAACCTAAGGAATAATTAAATATTAAATATATTATAAAGTATTAGCTAGGTTATAATAGCTTTAACTTATAATAGTTTTATTTTAATATCCTTTTTAAATATAATAAAACCTAGGAATTTTACTTACCTAATAGAAAATTAGCACTTTTTAAGGTTAATATAAAAGTCTATATCTTAAAGTTACTCTAGTATACTTTTAATATACTTTATATATCTTATAAGGTTATTACTATATATTAGAATATTATTAAGGTAAATAATATAAAATTTATTTATAAGTCCCTTAAGGGTATTATTAATATATTTCTAAAAAGTAACTAGTATATTTACTAATTTAAATAGTATTATAAGATATTTAAAGTAGCTATAGTAGTATTAAAAAGCTATCTTTTACTTATTACCCTTATAAATATATAACTAGTAATATACTTCTTAAAGATTAAGTAATATAAAAACCTTTATACTTACTAATTAATTAAGGATTTTAGAGATTAGTAATAAAAAGGCCTTATTTTTAATAGTAATCTTAGTAAGGCCTTTATAATCTATATAAAGCCTTAATTTCCTTAATTTTTTAAAATAAATAAAATTAAAGCTTTAGCTAAACTAGTTAATCTTTTAATTTACTTTTTTTTTATATACTTACTAAGTACTTCCTAAGCACTTCTAGCTTTTTCTTAGCTAAATTATATATAAGTCCTTAGGGTAGTTATTTCCCTTTTTCTAATTTAATTATATAAGTATAATTACTTAATTTTAGGAGCTTACTAGCTAAATCTTTTAAAAATATATTTATAAATTCTATATACTTTTTTAGGATTTACTATTAGATTATATTACTATTTATCTCTTATATAGTTATTACTAACTTCTTATAGTATATTACCTAAAGTGTTATTATATTTCTTAGGTTTTTTTTTTAAGAAATAAGTATACTTTATTATTATTACTATAGCTATACTATAATCTTAGTTATTACTTATTATATTATTTACTAATAAATCTTTATTAGTTTTTCTTTTCTTTTTCTTAGGCTTAATTACCTTAATCTTTAGTAATACTAGTAATAATATAATAAATAACTATTTTACTACCTTATATAATTATTACTTTCTTATAGTAAGTATAATATAGTTTTTAGTTATTAAAAATCTTTAAAAACTTTACTTTTAATTTATTACTATAGGTTTATATTTTAGGATTTAATTTATACCTAGGAGTATTCTCTTTTCTATATTAGTAATATAGTAGCTAATTTAATAAACCTTTATATAGCCTATACTATTTTTTACCTTAATTAGCTTATATAGAATTTCTTTATATAGGATTTTATTTTTACTTATACTTTTTAATATTATTTTTATTTTTTTCTATATTATTTTAATTCTATTTTAATAATAATTTAAAGTAAATTATTAAATACTTTATACTTATATTAAATAGCACTAGTATAGCTAACTAGTAGTTATCTTACTATAAGAATACTTATATTCTTATTTTCTTATTTATAGGTTTTTTTATAGTAAGATTATTATTTTAGGCTTATACTAAACTGATTAAAATCTTATTAAAATCTAAGGTCTTATTATTACTATTCTTATACTTCTTAGTAATATACTTACTACTTTTATAAATTAAGTAATTTACTACTTTATATTTATTTATACTATATTTAGGACTACTATATTTATAGTATTTAAATAGCCTTTAACCTATACTTAGTTATTATAAACTTCACTATAAGTTATTTATAAAAAAGCTAAAGTATTATCTTTTTCTCTTATTTTTATTATTATTATAGCTTTTATTATAATTATTTAATATAAATATTATTATAACTTTAGCCTTTTTATCTTAACCTTATAAGTAACTTTAAGATATTAGAAACTTTTAATTAACTATATACTTTCTTATAGTATTATTTAAGCTATTTAGGAAAATTACTATTCTTAAATATATAAGGATTTAGTTAGGTAATTTAGCTTTTACTTTAGTTTAAAGTCTTAAAAAAATTTAAAAAAAAAACTAATTATTCTTTTACCTTAGATTTAGTAGTATTTTAATAGCTTTTAAGTATTTTATATCTTTATTTATTACTTTAGAGTTTAACTAAAATATAAATTTATCCTAGGAGTAAGCTAAGTAATTAACTAACTTATTTACTATTATATAATATATTTATTATTACTTTATATTATTAGCTAAGTAACTACTAGTATATATTACCTTAGTTTTATTATTATAAAAGGTTTTTAAATTTAACTAAAATAATATATTTAAATTTACTAAGTATACCTATAAATTCTTATATATATTACCTTTATATATAAGTACTTTATACTATATTTTTATAAAGCTTTATAAGTATATACTTACTATAAAGTTAGGGTTAAGTAAGAAGGCTAGAAATAAAGGATTAATTAGTATAACTATTTAAAGGGTAATTATAAGTCTTTTACTTAATTTAGCTAATTATAGGTTTACCTTAATTTTTTTAAGCTATACTTTTATATTTATAATATCTTACTTTATATAAGTATATTATAGCTAAGCTTATATAACCTTATAGTACTATTCTAGCTTATTTAAATTATTATTATTTCTAGATTTAGTATTACTATATTAATTAAGGCTAGATAGTATTTATTATACCCTTTTTTTATTAGGCTTTAAAGTTAAGGTATATAAATTACTCCCTAAGTACTATAAGTTTATATTTTCTTTACTAAGTAATATAAGTATAAGTATATTTTAAGTAAATATTTTATAGCTTCTTTATATTTAAACCTAGCTAATAGTTTATTTTCCCTAAAGGGTTTAAGAGTTTAACTTATTATAACTAGGTTAGGAAAATATAAATAAAGTAAAAGCTAAGGTTCTTAGTTATAGCTAAAAAGCTATTACTTAGGGGTAAGTATATAAAAGTCTTAAACTCTAATCTTTTATATACCTTATAAGTAATTCTTATTTAAATACCTTACTATATATATATAGCTATTTAGTAGCTACTTAGTTATTTATATAACCTAAGGCTTATCTAAGGGTTTTATTATGTAACTACTCTATCCCTAGCTCCCTAGCCTCCGTGCTCCTAACATAAATTTAGTTTACTAGTATTTACTCTAGGATTTAGATTATTTCTTAATACACTATTTATACTATCTTTATATAATCCTAAGTGCTAGGATAATACTATAGCTATTTTATATACCTATCTTTATTTTAATCCTTAACTTAAATTAGTTAGGTTTCCTTAAGTTTATTAATTATCTAGATTATTTTTAGTATTTAGGTATTATTTAAAGAGATACTCTTAGTCTAGGTTATTTACTAAATATTATAAGTATTATTATAATCCTATAGTTTTATATTCTATCTAGCTTATTACTATAGCTCTAGGTATTCTTATATTATCTAATAGATAAATTCCTAACTATAGCTAAAGTTTTTTCTTATCTCTTAATAGTAACTATAGCTTTATTATTTAATCCTTATTATTTAATAACTATAGCTATTCTAATAGGTCTATAGTACTCTATCCTAATTTTCTATTCTAATTATATTATTTAATTAATTATTTAGTTATTTCCTTAGAGGTTATAAATTATTACTTATTTAATAATTATTTAATTTTAAAGCCTAAATAAAATATCCTAGTCTTATTACTATAAAACTTAACTAAAAGATAATAAGTATAATAATGCTTATATTAATTAAGTAAGCTCTTTACTAATATCCTATATAACTATGCTTATCTATTACATAATTTATTCTCCACCTTAACAGGGTCGAGTAGGATCCGGAACGAACGTCGGGAAAGAGCTACCCTGTAGGAACATGAGGCAGCCGATGTCATCTCTGAATTTGTCCATTGTCGACGGCCATCCCACAGCGGCATGGACGCGTCACCGATAACTGCTCGTTCAGTAGCGCATCTGTGCACTCTTTGCGATGGTAGTAGATTGCTTATTAGCAAGGCTTGATGAAAATGTACATTACTTGTACATTCATGCTCCGCGTGCGCAACTCTGTAATGACACCAGTGCAGGGAGGACCCATGTTTTCGACCCATGTCTTTCCTGCAGATTCCCCGTCAGACCGCATGGCATGGCGCAGTCTGTGAATTGAATTCTGCATGTTTGCTCGGACGGTCAAGACAAAGAAGAGCTTCTCCAAACACGACATGCATGCTCCGCCATCCATCATCGCACAGCATTCCGTCTCCCCGCATTTCTTGGCCGAACAATGTCATGTCACCCAATGCCTCTCTCTGCTGCTGTGCTATTCTCGGCTGGACAAGCCAAGGTATTATGTAGATGTAGATGCCTGTCATTATAGTCACAGATACTGACATTGATTGGTCAGGAATGCTGTCTGCTAAGCGCCGTGCCGTGCCAGGACACCCACCGCTCACTTCTGCCGAGGCTGCCGCCGATGCTGCAAATGCAAAACGGGACGACAACTGTGCGTGCGCACGCCAGAAAGCGCTTCCCACGACCAGGGAACCCCCACAGAGATGCGCGCCCAACCCAAGTCAGCTTTGCTGACTGACCAGGATGAAGGTTCGGGGGCTCAGCAAGGCGTCCAATGCGAGGCTGGATCGGGCAGAAAGGAAATGAAAAGGTGCATGAGTGCTCCGCAATGGCCCCAGGTGGAGGCGTCACTGCCTGTGGTGTTTCAAGCCGCCCCAGCCCCTGCCGCGCAAATCAGGGAGAAGTTGTCGAAGCGACTCATGACGAGATCTCGTCGACGGCACCTGTCGTTTTGCCTCGAGGTTACAAGCACAAAGGCATGGATGTGGTGAGAGAAAGCTGAGCGAAAGCTTGATGGCTGGAAGCCTTGTGGAGCAGAATGAAACGTCGCCCGATCCCCTTCTAGCTGGTTTGGCTTTGGCCGGTCCCGTTCCGTAGAGTCATGCATGTCGACGAGGAGAATGCTCTCCTCTCAGAGCCGGCCTCTCGGTGATTCTGATTTGAGACTGCCGATTGCTGGCGTTGTCTGCAAGGAAGCAAGACTCTAGGCCAATTGGCAGAATGCGACGCAACCATGGCAAGAAGTTATGGCGATAAATCTTGAAACCTGACTGGAGGCCGCAGTGCTAGGTGCAGTTTGGTCCGTCTGGGGTAATTATTATGGGAAGGAGGGAGAGAGACGGGCACTTTCTCACTCCTCGTTGGTGAAGTCACGACTCCTCTGTCAAGAAGGAGGAAATGCGGTGAAAGATTACCAGCTGACACGTGCGGATCATAGTGTATGTCCATTAGGCAGACGTGAAAATCACGCTCCGTTCTTGACAGCCGCCGGTTCTACCCTAAAAAAGCGGATGGAGGGCACGGAAAGAAGGAAAAATAGCCCACGCACCCAGCCGCTGAGGAAATGCTTCTTCCTGTCAGTCAATTGCATCTCGATCCCCCACATTCAGCATGGGGATTGTCAGACGCGTACGGAGTAGCCTACATACGGATTACAGGCTACATGAACCAAACCCCCATGCGACCAGGGTCGAGACGCGCGCTCGAAAATTTGATGAAATGAGCACAACGGTGCCAGGAGCACATAAAAGGTGCATCATATGAGCGTCAATCACGTTGAGATCAATGCCGATTCGCACGAGAGCGCGCAGAGTCCGAGGCCTCGTGCCTGGATGAGCATACCAACGCGATGCAATGCCGCTTCGACCACAAGACCATAAATATTGATATGTACATAAGCGCCGCACACAGCAAGCTTTTTTTTTTTTTGCCTGCCAGGGCTCCGCATCCCCGCTGAAAAGACCATGTTTTGGTGACTGGCCCCTGCTGGGACAGTCTCATTTACTAGTTGGAACAGTTTGACCGAACGGGATGTCGGTTCGATAACTTGTCTCGCGCGCGGGTGATGAGGACTGGAATCGTCTTCGATAAGTCAGTGAAGGGGAATGGCATACAGGACAGGATGGATTTTGTAGTTGCCAATCGCCGCGTTGTCCCGTGTCTGGGCGAAAGAATGAAGGCTCTGGTGGTCACACCATCCAGCGGCCTGGCAACCCAATCAGGACAAGGCTTTGAATTTATCCCCTACTCCGTACGGGGTATACATATGTACATATGTACATGCACATCCTCCAAGTTATGAAAAGCAACGCCACTACGCTCCTTAGCCAGCTGCTGATTGGTGGCCATCGAGTTTCTCATCGGGGCATCCGCAAGCGTGATGGTGATGGGAAGCTGATTGGGCCCTTGTGGGCTAGGCCGCGGACTCCTCCTGAGGCGCGTGCAGCGTTCTGATACGATGGCTTGGCTCAGAACAAGTGGTTCCAGCCCCCCTGCAGCTCACGTTTGAGTCAGCCCGTCAACCAGTTGTCGGTGCCAGGTGCACAGCCAGTTCGGATTACCAGACTTTGATGGTGGCCGAAGGATCACCCCGTACAGGCCTCGCAGTGCAAAAGGCACAATGTAATCCGTACATAGTAGCTTATGCTTAGCATTGACCTCGGTATTCCTTGGGACACCCACTTGTTCAAGTGCCAGCAGTGCCAATTTGATGCTCTCATGCCAGCCATTGTGTATGTAGCGATTTGCGTGTTTTTTTTTTTTTTTTTAAACTGGGGCGTACGGAGCGGAGTAGACTACGGACTACGGAGTAACAACGAGATAATTGAATGTCTGGGCTGGTGCCAGCCACGCAGGACCCTGGTACCCACTTTACCCGAACACACGAGAACTGGCCACTGGCCTTGAGAGCCGCAGCCAGCGCTTCAGTTCTTTCTGAAGTTGGTCCGCCTGGTGGCTGTCACCGCCAGCGATCACCACCAAGTCCACCACTCCGCAGCCTTGCCTAGCCTGGCCCGGCTGCCGACTCATGCAGTGTCCGCTCTGTCACACACACACACACACACACACACACGCACGCACGCACACACACACCCGCTCCCACTCCCATCTAGCCCCCATCGTCAACCGTTTTTCTTCCTTTTCCTCCTTCCCCTTTCAACACTCTCTCTGTACCCATCAACCTCGTCTCTCTCCTCCTCCTCCCTCCCTCCTCTTACCCGCCTCCCCCTTCCTATTTACGTTCGTCGTCTTTCAGGCCTCATTTCCGAGTTTGTCGCCGCCGTTGATTTTCTCTCATCCACCTGCCCTGCTGTTAGGTTCCGCTCGCCTCGTGATTCATTTGCATCGCCACTTCGCCCACAATCGACCTCGGTCATCGAGTATAATCGCAGCAGCAGTAGTGCGAGTTCCACATCGTCTATCTTGCTCGTGAAGAGCCAAGAGAAAAGAATTGGAAGAAACACAAAAAAAAAACAAGTGAAAAGTCGGGGATACCTTGCTTGTGAAGTGCACATATCCGTTCATTTGGAAGGCGGCATCCGCGATCGTCGACACCATCCCATCTTCGCCAGAAAGACAACTCTCTCTCGCTGGTTCGTTCCTTCGTCGGTTATCATCTGTATTCTATTTTCGGCGGCTCCTTCCTCGTCATAATACTTAAACAACCATCTTCGAACACAGCGCCCCTCGACTCGGGACGCCCTGTACCTCGTCGTTATCGTCTTAACAGCATTTGCGGCCGCACTCATAATCAAATTCTCGAGCAAAAACCATTGTCACTTTTCCATCGCTTCGGCTTCAATTCGTCCGCCTTTTTTCTCTGCCAGCATTGCATCCGGACCGATATTCGATACATTTTACCGAAGCAAAGCCGCACAGGAAGAAAACATCTCTGCCTTTTCAGATAGCCAGGGCACGCACTGCAAAACCCGCTGCACTCCATCTGCTGTTCAGGCTTGAGATTGTCTCTCGTCTTGTCCCATTGACTTACGTTCACGTTTCGTGTCTAGTGTGACTCCTGCGGCTTCTCCAGGCAAAGCTGCATCAAGGATTTCGGTGAGCAGGAACAAAGCGTAAACACCGCCGTTTGGTTTTGGCTCACGCTTTCCCTTCGTGCTCTGACTTGTTCTCTTTTTCTGTTTTGTTTCACTGGTCATTAATTAGACTTTTATTCCTCTCTTTAATTTTTGCTCCACCTTCCTGTCGCTCTTGGACGGCGGCCTTGGAACTCGACTCAAAGCGAAACTTGTTCGTCACTCTCAACGCCGACATCTGTCCACTCGTCTTGGATCTTTTATTCTCGTCTTGTTTTTATTTCCAACCTCTTTGCAATTACGGCACTCACACTGCTGACGATTGATTATCATTGTCCTCCCGACTGCGAGTCAACATCGATCTCCGACTTCGTCCGAAGAAAATAGAGCCACCAAGTTCACTAGTGACTCTATTTGCGATATTTTGAAGCTTTGCATCTTGACTGGTCTTTTTGCGCCATACTCTCGTGTTTTTCATTGTTCTCATTCGACTCTAGATCTCGGAAGATCTCACTCAGCGTTGACCACAACTCTCCGCACGTGCGACTTCCACGTTGTGTGTGTTTTTCTGAGCAATGGACGCAGGCGGTCTCGCTCAGATGTCTTCCGACTCTTTCAATCCAGCCCACGGCTTCTCCGCGCCCTCCGGTGGCCTGGCTTCTCGGCGAGGTAGCCAAAATATCAAGCCTCTGTCCTTTGACGCCATCAAGCAGGGAAACGCTACCCAGGATGGCGGTGCCCCAACTCCTCGTACAAGTCGTTCTCATCTTCTTGCTGGTCTGCGAACGGCTCCAAAGTCGGCAACTGCCACTTCCTTTGGCCCTACATCTCCCACATCCAACATGACGCCGCAGCATTCTACGCGACGCAGCATGGCTGCCAGCCTCCATGGTTATGGCCAGGATAACGCCTACCACACTGCTCCCAAGACTGCCCTACCCCAGTACGGCGTCCAGCAGCAGAGCCCATATCAGAATATGATTGGCGGTGCGCATTATACGGTTGACCAAGTTCTTGCTCCTCCAGAGATCCCCTTGGACGAGCAGGTGCAGGAGCATATGGATCCCAACCTCTACGCTCAGCTCCTGGCCACCAATATGTATCTGGCACAACAACAACAGAGGTTGCAGCAGCAACTTAGGCACGTACAGGCAGCTGCCCAGCAGTTCCAGCAGCTCAACCTCAACAACACCCAGCTCACACAACAACAGATGGCTTTGTACGAGCAGCAACAGCAGCTACGCAACATGCAGCAGCAGCTTGGAGTTCAGGCAGCCATGACGCAGGGTCAGCAGGTCTACTACAGTCCTGTCACTGGGCAATACTACGTTGACACTTCACCTGCCAATGCAGCCCAGGTTAGCTCGCCATACGCTGAGCAACAGCCTTTGTCGCCCGCGCTCAACAACAACAGATTTCATCATCATCATCAGCAGCAGCAGCAGCAGCAGCAGCAGCAAGCCCAGCAACAGATCCACCAGGCTCAGCAAGGAACTCCGCGAGTGCAGGTTTCTCCACCCCCAGAGAGCTACCAATCCCCGTACCACCAGTGCTCTCCCTCCAAGCGCTTTGATACGCCTGCGGAGGTAACGCCCCTGCCTCCCCCATCTGCCAATGCTTTCCGTCGTGGCCATAAGAAGGCCTCGTCACTTGCGCCTGTCAATAGTGCTTTGGCCGCTGTTGATGCTACTGCTGGTGACGCACTCAAGTCTGCAGGTCCCAAGACGGCGTCGTTCCCTTTGACCCCCCTGACTGGAGGTTATGGTCCTGGCCAGGCCCGGGCTGGTGAGCATCCTGTTCGACAACCACGCGGACTCCTTCATTGGATGAACTGAAATCCAAGCCAACCGCCAAACACGAGGGCAGCAAGAATTTTGCCGCTCGCACCCGCCGATCAGCTGTTGACAACCTTGTTCGGGCTGGCTTGGAGCGCCGCAAGGGAACTAGCAGCTCGACGGGCAGCATGAGCCCCGTGTCGGAGACGGCGGAAGGATCTTACTCGCCCATCTTCGATGATGATTCGGACTCTGGACGAAGCGGATCTGGCAGCTTGATTGGCGAAGAGGAGTGCAACAGCTCACGAACCTCAGCTAGTGGTAGTTGGGGAGCTATTGGCTCAGACCGACCCAGCTCGCGCTCAAAGGCTCGCGGAAGTGTCGAGAGTACTGGCAGCAACAGCCCGGTGCCTCTCGGCGAGGCTGAAAATAGCTCTTTTGCCAACGTCTCCAAGAACAGTGCTCTGCGAGCCACCAAGGCCCAGGAGGCGGTCGATACGCAACGCAAAGCCCCAAGACTGGTGCTCACTCGCGTCGAAAAGCGAAGAGCTACGCCAGCTGCTTGAAGCCGGCGTAAAATGGTTGGCGGACAAGCTGTCTTTCAAGACGAGGATATTTCCCTTCACTTCTTCCCTCTGTCATTCTTACGACTTTACGCACTCGTGCCTCTGATAACGACTGCTTTCGGACTTGCGGACCTGGCGTTTATTTCCTCATTTTTGCAAACTTGGTTTCATCCTTCTTTCTGCTTCGACTCCCTGAAAAACGACTTTATACGTTTTACGCTCGATTCCTGCCGCTTGAACGGCCTAGTGCACGGTTACGGGGAGATCGCGTCGACACGGTCTTCGCCACGAACCGGCAGGAAACAACCATTCCTACTTCAATTCACAGTCAGTCATTTAAAGCGACTTTGCCACCGTCACGACATAGCAGGGGCTTGCCCCTTCAGTATCACTCGGACGTTTTTCACCTTTCTCTCATAATATTTTTTTCTTCTTCAAGAAGAAGTGGAGGCGGAAAATTGATCCACGACACCAAAGAGACCACGGAAAAAAGAGACACGGGAGCTCAGGAACATTGTGGGCTTCTTTCCTCCTTGCAAGGTGCTGCAATAGCTGCACTCGACTTGAACAATCTCATTTGAACTTTGGTCTCCTGGGAGAGTCACGAATTGAGAAATGTGGGTGATTGGTTCTCAAGTGTCAGATACCACCATCACTTTTTTTCTCTCTACATTCATTGTGCATCCTCATATTTGCATCATTTTTCTGTCGGAATATCCTGCTTTTGTGGATCTGGACAAGCCGCACATTAACGCGCGGAGAAGAGGCTGCCGGATGCAAAGGTACGGCCAGGAGCCGAATGGGATTTCTGACGGAGGAACCCAATGGGGGATGTGCGTCGTGATAGTCATAGTAATAGTGTCAGCCACAACAAAGATTTGATGGCAATCTACTCACTTGCTCAATTTTCGTGTGTTTTTCACTTTGCGGTGGTTCGTGCCTCGTTCTGCTTTAGCAACTGCTTGCAACTGCTTCACCTAATTGTACCTTTTACCTGATGTGTTGTCGTTGCACGCTGTGCCTTGAAACCACCCTACCCATGCTGTAGAAGTCCTGATGCCAAGGACCCGTAAAGACCCATCCTGTTCCTTGAGAGCCAAAACGTTCATGTTCCAAGAAGCAAAAAGCAAAATAAACACATTCAACGCCGCATTCTTTGACCTGACCTGTGTACGTTGTACATGCGCCGGTTGCCCGGTTACCCACCCCCCCTCCTCTTTCCAGTCTGCGCTTTTCGATAAACCCATCATCAATCGACCAATCATATATACATAAAAGTAGCGCGCATTCATTCATTGGCTACGCTAATCGTATGCCGTTTTCCCCGTTACTTCTTGCTCTTTTTTATTATCAGAGCCTTCGCTGTCCTTGACTTGACATGATATTCCTTTCACAACAATACATGGCCCGTCTTCACCCGTCATGATGACCATTTGAATTCACTTGGTGCTCTGGGCCGTCTCTTGGCCCCGGATGCATTCGTCACAGCTATACCATCCCTCGACGAAGTAGTATGCCTCGTCAGGCCAACGAGACCGCTGCTGTGGGAGATGCTTGCAGCCGCGCTGTTCTCCTTGTTGCTCGTGCTCCCATCGCTGCGGACAACCATAGGTGGGGCGGGATCGCCTCGCAGAACGGAAAAGGGCGTCCCGGACGGACGACTGGCAGCCAGAGACGTACGGGGGAGCCGACTTTTAGTTGGGAGGGGTGCGCCGGTAGATGATGATCCCCCTGCGGTGGAGGCACCACTGCTAACCGACGAGGTTGAGTCGCCGCTGACTCGGCGTGGGAGATGGGTCGAAGCCGCTCCCAAGATGCCCGAAGAAGTGCTGTCTCTGCTACGGGGGCGGTAGTAGATGGCGTCACGCTCGAGGGCGGAGGCGGCTGCGGCTGCGGTACGGCGCGGCGAGGCAGCTACTTCGACGAAGGTGCCATTGTTACCGGCGAGACTGGCACGACCGCGGTGGGTTGGTGTTTGTGGCACGGACATGGACGCCTGCAGGCTGGGAGGCGTGCAGCTTGTGTTGCGGTGGGTTCCTCGTCGCGAGGATGACGCTGAATTGACTTGGGAGGAGGGGCCCGAGGATAGACTGCTGTCGTGGCGCAGAACCATGCCTGAGTTGCTGCTGATGTGGGATTTGACCAATTCGGCGGCCAAATTGCGGACAAGGACGGCGGAATCCGTCTCAGCGAGGGTTTGAATCGTGTCCATGAGTGACCGGACTTGTCTGTTGTTGAGTGTTCGTGAGCCGTCACCGCCGCCAAGTCCAGGCTCGCAGGCATCCATGATGATGCGAACGAGTCTGAGAAGATTAAGCCTGACGACAGGTTTCTTATGCCCAAGACGCTGTGCGATGCCTGCAAACATTTCGGGCTTGGCGAGCGACGCTGCAATAGAAGGGCTCAGCCGGAGGAGCTTTAAAAGAGGCTCCAGGAGATTCGAATCAAAAGCGTTGAGCCTGTTTGTGCTGAAGCAGCTCACAATGGCGCGGGTGAAATTGCTGTCGGTCAAGTGGGTTTCCACATTGGCTGTCTCTTCCTGGAACCAGACCAAGATGGCATCAAGGGCCGTGACCTGCCAGTACTGATCGGTCAACAGCGAAACGTAAAAGTCGAGACCTTTGTTCTGCCATAGATATCGCCGCCCCTTTGACCCCGAGTGTGCCATGTCACACAGGATGGGCAGGGCGAACTCTTTGGGCGGACGATCGGTCTGCATAATTCTCAGCAACAGCGGAATAATGCCTCCCACGGCTGCGTCTTCCTGACGCTCCTTACTCAGTCGACATAGGTTGAACAACGTATTCAGAACTTGGTTGCAGATCTCGCGGAAATGCTTCTGGGCTCTTTTCATGCCGTAGCTGAGCAAATCGATGAGAAATTCAATGGCATCGGCTGAGTGAAGCGACTCAATCGTCGTGGACAGCATCGAGAGGTTCTTGATGAACTTGAGCATGGTGACTTGGTGAAGTGGTGTCATGCGCCGCAGATCTTTCAGCACGCTCTTCAAGACCTGTCGGTCAGCCACTACCTCCTTGACGTAGTTTTCTGCCTGGCTAAAGAGGTAAAAGATGTTGACGATGCGCCCCTCTATGAGCTCACCCAATTCATCCTCTCCTTCCTCATCCAAGACCCGATGCAAAACCAGGGCGAGGGGATACAAGATCTTGCTTCTGGAGAAGATTCGGCAAAAATCATTTTTCGGCGTTGGTCCTTGGAGTTCAAAGACGTTCCATATGCCATTCACACCAATCAGTACCAAGTCACGAGCACTGTCATAGTCCTCATCCAAGAACTCCACCAAGACGTTGAGACCACCAGCAGACACAAACATTTGGAGTGTCAGCGTAGATGTCTGATACATTTGTCGCACAAAGGCAGCAGCTTCGATCCTGATCTCGTCAGAGTACTGGCGTGCGGCGAATTTTGTGATGATGGGGATACCGCCCACGAAACACAAGTTTTCCTGAATTTCGACGTCGTCCAGAATGATCTGCGTCTTGTTCAGTTACTGGGCTCAGCAATACAATCTAACCTGGTCGACAACTTACCGCGTTGACAACCTTGAGCAGCTGTAGAATCATAAACTGCCTGCTCTTGACCGTGCAAGGTTCCAGAATCTCGAGAATGGGCAGCAGGCCATGTGCGCTGATGATGAGATTCTTGACCTCCTTGTTTTCCCACAATAATCCAAGCTAGAAGAAGAGGCAGAGAGAAGCATTAGCCACGAGTCCTCGGCCGTCTTTTTTTTTTTGTTTCTGAGCAACTCACCAAGTCTTCTGACAATTCTGACAATACAGCGTCGCCCTCGGTGGTCTTCAACGAACTGACCAGGTCTTCAACCTTTTCAGCGAGACGAGCATGTCTATCTCTTGCAATGTTCGCTTCGAGGTCCATTTCATCCCAACCAGGGTCCATAGAAGCAAACGGATCATGCTCTTCTTCATCGTCTGCAAGCCATGAATTACTCGACATTTTAGACAGAAGCATAAGGCCTCCATCCTCAGAGCCACGCTCACTTTCTTCCTTTTCAACCAGGGATCCATTGGTGCCAAAAACATCTGAAAAGTCCTCGTCATCATCTTCAGCAAACTTTTGAATCTCAATGGAAGAACGAGTGCGACGCATCGGACGATCGGGTAGTACCGAAGGTCTCGATGGTGGTCGCTTCCTTACGCTTCCGTCCGGAGCTTGCATGGATCGAGGAAGACTGGTCAAATCGGATGGATGGAATAGCTGCGGCGCATCAGTAGCACGGGAACCCTGGTACTGTCTTAGTTTCAAATAGCAGAATTGTTAGGCCATGGATTCTTTCCTCACCCTTCCGACAGCCTGATTCGCTCGGTTGAAGGCACCATCATTGTCAATGAACAAGTCCGAATAGTCCTCAACACTTTGTTCCCGATAGACTACATCTGGGCGGACGGGCAACTCGATCTTGTTTGAACGATCTTTTGACGCAGACAGGAGTCCAGACTGGGCGATCGCTGCAGTGATGCCCTTCGCAGCGTTTGATCTCGTTCGCTGGTGAGATCTGACATCTCCGCTCGTTGCTGCTTTTCGGGGAACCGGCCGAAGCGTTTGCTCTTGGGTCTCGTCCCTTTGCTGCGCTGGTCCCTTGATTGTGAGCAGCTCCCCTTCGAAGTCGCCATCGTAGTTGTCCGTATCCATGGTCAGATCGTTGGTTGATGCGAACGCCTTGAGCTTGTCGCTGGATAACAAGCCCCCGAAATTGTCCTGAGGCTTCAAGTGCGGAAGGTGTAGTGCGCCTGGTGAGATGGCTGTAACGAAATCGTCGTCCCAATTGTCGTTATCTGCCAATAATGAGTTGGACATCGCGACATGTAAACGACATAAAAAGGAGGTTGTATTAGCGTACCAGGAAGCTCCACCGTCTTGAAGGCCTCAACCCCAAGTCTCGGCTTGGCCAGACCAAACGGACCCTTGGCGGGCGTGCCACCAAGGAATCGAGAAGAAGATGCCGTGATGTCGGATCCCGTTGAAGAGCGGAGGGCCGGTTCTGACGAGTTCAAAGCCTTGTTCCACTGCTTGACCTCTTCGACAGCCTGATAAAAGTTGTCGGGTGCTTTGGACACTGGCGCCTCTGAGCGACGGCAACCGACAATCCAAGCATGCCTCAGCAGCTTACGAGCCGAGACACGCAAGTTGGGGTCCTTCTGGAAACACTGCATGAGAAAATCTCTTGCGGCCTGCAGTCAAGTCAATACACTGATCGGGGTCGGTCACGGGATGGAGCCGACGGTGGAACAACTCACAGGTGAAATTCCCTCAGGCAGGGGAGGGTGATCGTCGTTGACAATGGCGAAAAGGGCTGGCATGGCTGCCAGGTTGTGATAGGGTGGTCTCCCTTGCAGCAATTCGATCACAGTACAGCCAACACTCCAGATATCTGAGGCCGAACTGGCACCAGACAACTGGATGATTTCCGGGGCCATCCAGTACGGGGTGCCAACAACTTGAGCTTCCTTGTCTTGACCCCCAGCTAGCGTACTGGTTGACACACCAAAATCTGCCAGTTTTACGGTACCATCTTTTGTAGTCAATATGTTGGCGCCTTTGATATCTCGATGGATTACGCCTTGGTCATGAAGGTACTGCAGGCCTTGAAGTACTTGTATCATGTAAACACCAACGAGGTTTTCTGGAAATTTGCCGTATGCCTTTACAATTGAGTGCAATGAGCCATTCTCACAGTATCTGGGCAGTGTGAGTCTGTGAACCACAGGGACAAGGATTGAGCACCACGTACTCCAGAATTATGTTGAGGCAATCCACTGATTTGACAAAGCCAATGTACTTGACAATGTTGTCGTGCTGTTCTTGGTTAGGTACTTGGGCATGTGGGAGACAACTTCTTCTTTCAAAACCTACCAATAAGTTCTTGAGCAAGTCGATTTCACTCTGTTTGATATTGTCAGCTTTCTCCTCAACCGCGGCAACAAGCTGCAATTCCCACCAACGCACCTCAATCATTCGCAACTCGCTCTTGGGTAGATTAACGAGTTTAATCTGTTTCACGGCAACTGCCTCGCCAGTACTCCAGTTGAATGCCTTGTAGACGGAACCAAACGCTCCTTTGCCAATGCATGCTCCCAGTCGCTAGACGGTTTGTCAGTCACTTTCCATCTTTTGATTCTCCCCCAATCTAGTGAAACACTTCCTTGGCAGATGCCAGTCTTGACATACGTAGTCTTTCAGTCCGGGGTCTTGCACGGCCGAGGTATCTCGCTGCTTCTCTTTGCGGGAAGGCGTGCCGGGCATGGCAGATCGCTCTCGCGAGACCACTACGGCCGCATGACCGCCTGGCCGGCCATTGTTGACGTGGTGCTGCCGCTCAGGCGGCATAACTCTGAGTGGTGGTAAGTTCACTGCTCAGTGCGTGCCGCCGGCGGATATCTCCCGCGCCGTAGCGCCTGGTGTTTATGTTTGTCGTTTAGAGAGCTCTGGTGCAAATCGACGTTCGAGGGTGACGGCGGTAGTGAAGTCGAAAGCCGAAGATGGTTGCATCCCAAGCTCATGAGCCACCTGGTTGTTTCGAGTTCCCAGCAACGAAATGGGCAAAATGTGACCGCAGTCTGATCTAGAATGGAGAAACAGAGCCTTGCGTACAGTTGATACAAAAACAAGCTTCAAGCTTTATCGACAACCGCCAAGAATCCAAACAAACGGCCTAGCAGCACAAGGCTCGTGCAGAAGAGTATCGCTGAGAGGTAGCACTCGAGGTCGTGAGGGACGGAAGGAAGGAAGGAAGGAAGACAGAAACTACTGCGTATAATTTAGTCGGAACTCCACCAACAAAGTCTGGTAGAGAGGGGCGAGTGCGAGCCATTCCCAAGTGCATCGCGACATGAGGGGAGTGAGGGGAGGTCACGCACCAATGACCGACCATAGCAGAATGACCTGGGTACGAAATTAAGAGAAGGTTCGGGGCGAGAGTGGTGAAAGGAAGCAAGGCCGCCGGACGAGAGATGAGGCCCGGTCCAAGAGAACGGGGATGCGTCGGGATAGAGACGGGATGGAATGGGACGGCGGCTGTTATTATTATGGAGGGAGCAGGAGGTGGACGTCGCATACACAACATGGAACATTGAAGCAACCAGCTGCCGGCGTTGTCTGGCTGGTGTGGTGCGGCCTCGACGGGCAGTTACAGGCGGTGGCTTGCGGCCAGGGTTGACTTGAGGCAGCTGCGAGGGGGGCAGTCAAGGCCTGTTACGCTGTCACTGTAGTTAGCCTCGAGACCTGCTAGCCGCAAAAGCAACACTGCCCCGGGCGCCCTGCTTGCCCAGCGCGAATCAGTGCAATCAGTGTGATCAGTGTAGTCAGTGTCAAGATGATTTTGTTGAGTCAGTCATGGGGGCCCCTGAGAGTCAACAAAACAATTTGGTGCTTCTTCAATGGCAGCACAGGACAGCTTTAAGAGGCCCAGAAACAAGACAAGGGTGAAAATGATACGTGCAGTGTTTACTTCTTCAGAGGTCATGATCGACAAGCATTTTAGCCGTCCTTGTGCTCTCGTGCCCTCGTGCCCTCGTGCCCTTGTGCCATGACGACAGTGTTGCATGTGTGGTCTGTGTGTGGTCTGTGGTCCTGATTCCACATGCAGGCAAGACATGTCAGTGGGTGGAGCCGAACATCCACGAGGGTCCCCAGATCCGATCCCGTTTTTGTACTCCGCGCAATCCTGACAATCCGGGAGTTGGAAATTTACGTTTAAATAAGTACATATCTGCCGGAGGCTGAAAGGGGGGCAAGGACATTGCATTATCTATCAATGTCAAGTGGCTCCATTACTGCTGGCCGCGTTCCATTCACGTCATGCCAAATCGTCGACTGCAAAACCAAGCTGCCGTTGGCCAATCATGCATACGCGCTAATTTTACTTTTTAATGCGCCCGGGAAACCAAGAGCGTCAAATACACCCATCAACATCTGGCCCTCGCTGCTGTTCACATGAGGCGACTGTATAAATACACCTGGCACCCCATCGCCGTCCTGCACATGCATTACAGTTCCCAATGCTCCGTCCTCGGCGAATGGGCCCAAGGAAAGAAACCCCCTCCCACTGATGATTTTATTGGAGCATGAGCATCTGACAGCCCCCCTTTTTTTTTTTTTTTGGTTCAATCAAAACATGTCATTGCTTCGACTGCCATTTTGGTTCAAACTATTGGCTCCTTGCCGGAGGATACGGCTGAGGCCCGCCTCAGCCCACCATCCGTCAGGAATGTCCTCTCTCCGCGCGAGGCTGCGCACGATGCGTTGCATGCCAGCCCAGTCGTCTTCCGCGGGAGAGGGACCGGCCGACGTGACTGTCTCTTCTTGGTTTTGCCGTGGTCCATCAACGGCAATGCGCCCTGCTCCTTGGGCGGAGACGCCTTGTCGAGGAGGTAGTGGTTCATCCCAGGTCGGATGCTGAGTAGAGAGGGAAGCTGACTGCTGAGAGGAATCAGCCGAGGAGGGTAGCCTCATTGTGGATTCGTAGATTGTGAGGGATCCATTTGATGTGTTGATTCGTCTGGTTGCACGGCTCTCGCCTGGGTTTCTCGTCCTTTGCGAAGAGGGTACAGCGACCATGGAGAAAGGCTCCGTATCCATGCTGCCCATGTTGCCGAGGTATGGCTCTGACATGCCGTCGAGGTTGTAGTCAGGAACACGACTGGTGATGAGGTCCCGGACCTGTCCGTCTCTTACTTCCTGTCGGCGCCGACGGATTCGGAGATAGTCGGGATGCTCGTAGTCAGCCGTGTCCATTTCGTTGTCCGAACATTCGCACCCAGACTCGCACACGGTTTCCACCTGTACTTCATCGACAATGCCGGGCGCAGTAGTCGGTGTGCCAGTGCCAGACGATGGGCCAGCCGTCTGCGACGCCGCCACCGAGGCGAATGAAGAACCAGCACTCGGCGGTTGAGGATCTGGTGTTAACGTTGACAAGAGCGTATCCCACACCTCCGGACTCAAGCTTCTGTCTCTGTCACCAAGGCCATCGACGCCTCTTGTACCACGCTGTGCGGGCATCTGTTGCCGAGCAGAGAGGCTGCGCACCAGGCGAGGCTGATTTCTAGCCATGTTTCCCAGACGAGGACTCGGCCGATCTCGCGTGGCCAGAGGTACGACGCGTGGCAACGTTGTTTCCACTCTGGTCACTGGTCTTCCGAACAACGAGGGGAGTGTCGTTGAAGATTCATAATCGGGTGAATGTCGCCCCGCGGCGTACTCAGAAGCTGCCGTTTGTTGCTATTCGTCCGTTAGCAGAATTTCCACGGTTCCTCCCTAAAAATGTCGAATGGCTTTGTTTCACTTACGCGTTCTGAACGTCCAGCTCGAGGCGGAGGCAGCGGAGGCTCAACCGACCACCATCCTAGATCAACGCCCTCCGTCATGTTTTCGGGTTCTCCCACTCCAGGAGGCGGAGGCGGAGGAGGAGGAGGAGGAGGAGGAGGAGGGGAGCCTCGCCAGTTGGCGCCGAAGAGAGAGCTCATGCGTTCTTCGAGTCGTTCTCTGCGACGATGGTCACTTCCTGTCATCTCCCGTAAGGCTTCGCGAAACATTCCAGATCGACGGTCTGTCGCTGAAGTATCAGCTCGGTCGTGCTCTCGTGGAGATTCGACCCAAGGAAGAGAAGGATCGCGTGAGTTTCGTGCGGTCCGTTGCATTGGACCATAGATGCGCACGCCGGCGCGTCTGATGCCATTGCGACGGTCGCGAATCTCTGATCGACTGGCGGGACTTCGCAGTTCGGGGTGGTGTGAAGGGTAAATTGTACCGTCCTTGGCGGAATTCTTGTTTGACGAGACAGGCTTAGCTGGCTCAACGAATAGTCTGAAGCATGGAGACCTGTCAGTAACGTCGAGAATCGACGGCTGGTGCGTGATCTGGGGATGGAATAGACTTGTTGCTCTCGCGGGTACAAACGCGACACCAGACATTTGACTCTACGTTTCTTATGTGGGGACAGGAATTACACGAAAGCGTGCTATTGCGCAAAAGGGCGTCCAAAAAACGATGCAGAACACAGCAACAGAAACAATGTCGTGGGGGTTGGCAATGATGAATTCCGTGAGGGCGATGTATCGCCGCGATACAGCTGCCTACGATCTGAGGCCATTTAGGCAACAAGTAGTACAAGAAGAAAGAGAACTTACGGAAGGCCCATGGTGTCTTGGAGTACAGCAATGGAACACCTGGGAGGATGCAGTTGAATGAACGAGTCGCGACGCGATATGCGCAGGTGGGCAGTGGCTGACGGGCGTGATAGTTGGATGGCGGCTATTCACGATGGAGATGAACCGTGTCGCAGTTGCAGAAAATTCAATGCGACCAAGACAAAACAGACTATGGCTGGGAGAGAAAAAGAGCCAAGGAGAAGAAGAACTAAAGACAAGATTCAACAGGGATCAACGGAAATGAAACGCAGAGCCGACGAGTACCGAGAGAACAAGGCAGACTCGCGATAGACGCGCAGGGCGTGACGGAGACGATGGGGGAAGAGGTTTTGACAGAGGCGTTGGCGGCAGAGGCGTTGGCAGAGGCGGAGATGGATTGCAAGAGTTTGGGATGGGACTCATGGGAGAGCCGGGGAGGCACGCCGTAATCGTGCCACGCTGCACCCTACCCGCCGCCTGCTGGCCGGCTGTGGCGCACATGCGGGACCCCTATCCCTTAGCCTGTGGCTGATACGGTGTACAAGGCAGCATGCAGTTTCTGTGGCTGTGCTTGCTCACTTTGGTTAATCCATCATCAGTTCTTTTACCCGCAACTTTATTCAGACCTGCATAAAGCGACTCAGCATCTGTCAAGCCTTTGCTGCCATTCATGCGGTGCTCACCTCATTCTTCATAGCCCGACGGCCGCCCGCGTGCCAACTTGATCGAGGGGGCTTTTTTCTTCTTCTTGTCGTGACCCTTTTACTCCTCGCTCATCATGCCGGCTGCCAAGGACATCCAACGGGCTCTGGCCCGCATCAGGGCCGTCATACCCGCGCAGAAACAAGCTGCCACGGCACATCGCAACATCAAGCTTGGGCTAGAGCGCATCAGCCGCGTTGTGCCCGACGACCAGAGATGGATCGGCGTTCATGTTGGAGGCACAAACGGCAAGGGCTCAATATGTGCTCTGCTTGCTGGCATGTTCAAGCTCTCTGGTATAAGTCACGGCACATACATCTCACCCGCCTTGCCAGAGCGTCACAATAGCATCACAATCAATGGCCTGTATGTGAATAAGCGCATGCATGAGATGGAGCTCAAACATGTAGAAGGGGCCTACAAACGAGTCGCCTCGGGCTGGACATTTGCCTCTGGAGAGGATCCCGGAGACCTGACGCCGTTTGAACTCGAGACTGCAGCTGCTTTTCGTGTTTTCAACAAGATGAACGTGCAATACGGCATCGTCGAGGTGGGCATGGGTGGCGCTACGGACGCGACCAATGCCATGAAGCAAAAGGCTGTCACCGTCATATCCAAGATTGACCTCGATCATCAAGAATATCTCGGCAATACCATCGAGGAAATTGCCAAAGTCAAGGCCGGTATCATGCGGCCAGGAGTGCCTTGTATTGTCGATCACTCGAATCCCTCGTCCGTCATGGACGTGCTTCGGGAACATGCGCAATCGGTTGGGACGCAGATCAATCTTTCTTCCAAAGCGCTGCCTCTGATCGAGGATCTCGACCGGAAAAGGTTCGACTTACAAGACTATGAGCAGCAAAACCTACTTTGCGCAACCCTGGCTTTCCGAAAATTATTCCCAAACCTGCGGATTGACGTGAACAAACTACTATCAATGAAACCGCAGTTGCCTGGGAGGATGGAGCATGTCAGAGTGTCGCAACTGACCAGTGGCCTCCGAGAGAAATCGCTTCTCGTGGATGGGGCGCATAATATGCTTGGGGTGGAAGCGTTGGCAAAATATGTCGACGGCACCTGTCGTAAAGGGGATGAGCCAGTTACTTGGGTGATGGGACTTTCGTCGAGCAAGTCGAAGCCCTTTTCCAGCATGATTGAGACGTTGATTCGCCCACAAGATAACCTTGCCTTTGTCGAATACACCCAGGGTCCCAGCGATCCGCCACCGGCTCCGGCCGATCTTGGTCGTTCTGTGGCCGCCCAGGTCATCACAGATGAATCACGAGTTTATGATGGCGACGCCAGCATCGGCGCGGGCGTGCAGTGGGCGTGCAGTCGCGCTGGAGAAGGGCCAGTAGTCGTCACGGGAAGTCTGTACATGGTACGAGAGTTTTACAGGATGCAAGGGGTGGAACCGAGCAGGAAGATCAAGACGAGGCGCCCAGGTCGGTCTCAACTCTGGCGCTACGTCCAGCTGTCCCGAGAAAGACCACTGACATCCGAAGAGGCCAGGGAGTTCAAGCAAGCCCGAAGACATTGGCGTCTCTCCCCCGCGAACAGCCCCATCTTCCGGGGGGGCAGGCCGACATCGCCATCAGTACCTGAAAGAATCCGCAAGCTTCAGCAGACAGCTGCCCATCACCAGAAACAGGCTGACGGGTACCGGCAAGCGATCCGCAGCGTAGAAAACGACCTTGGAGGAGGTGACGACGCCGCACTCTCCCAAACCTTGCAAGGTCTCGAAACCAGGCGCCAACAGCATTTACAAGCTTACAACAGGGCCATGTTCAAAATACGCGGGCATACCGTGGACGGCGACAAGAAATACATGAGCCACGAGGAGATTTTCGGCACGCCAGAGAAGACGAAGAAAAGAATCACAGCCCTCCTGCCCGACGATGAAAAGGACGACGACGAGAAAATGGCGGGCGAATCGAAACATGCTACCAGACAGCGTGAGCCACAAAGTCGCGCGGGCCGTTCTGGACAGCCAGATGCAAAATACCATGGGCGCAGCAGTTGGACATGACGGCGCTCAAGGACAGACTCCCAAGAGGGATGAGACGAGCGGTGGTGGCGTTGAGCACCAGAGGCAAAAATCAGGTGGGTGGAAAACACTTCTGTACTATACATTGCCCTTGCCTTGTACAAGAGGGGGAATCAAGCATATAAGCCTCTGATTGGCATGGCGTAGAAAGGGCCAGCTATGCTGCAATATCATCTTCTTTCATCATGACCAGCAGCGCAAGCCGCGTCGTCTGCCATCAAACCAGCCAGTCTCCGCACCAATCACGTAATGCCCATTTCAACCCTCTTACACCTCGTCCACATAACCATGAGCACGCCAGCATCAACCCAGGTACCTACCTCATCATCGTCTGCTGCCACGCCATCTACACCGGCGGTCCATCCAACTGCCATTCTGGCTCGCCAATTGCCGATTTCCAACGTCACAGACGGACAAGTACGGAGATTCATTCACGAAGAAAGGAGAAGAGAGAGCAAGGGGACTTCAAACGGTACGAGAATCGGGATCACGAAAGGCAGAAAAGGCATGCGTGCCCGGGGTTCAAGTTCCTCGAGGCCGTGGACGTCGACGGGATGGTGGTTCGGGAGACGGACTGCCTCGAATGGCTTAGTTTCGCAATTCGTGTCATCAAAGTGGAACCATCATATCATCTAGACACGCCTCCTGATTTCCCTCGAGTTATCGAGTTCTTACCTAGGTATCTAGGTGCTCCATCATGGCTTCACTTCACCTTCGGGCCTCAACGCTGCCATGTCCCCGCGCACCAAATCACTCCCCCATTCACAAAAAAATGTATGCAGCTTGACAAAGAGAAGACTAAAATCGTGACAGTACCGCCATGCTCCAGACAACGACGACAACAACAACCAAAAAAAAAAAAAAAAAAAGTCCCTCACCACCGTAACGCCACTGCGGGTTTCCCCAGCCATTCCCGTCTTCTCCGTATGCCGCCTGTAATCTTGACCTCTTCTCTCCCTCACTTTGGCATCTCCACTTGCCGTGCGTGCCCCTTGCCTCATTCCCATGTCTGTTCAAACCCCCAACGACTCGAGAGCCTAGTCGACCTTCCAGTGGTCGGGCTCTTCCGTGCCCAGATAGAGCTCCACACCATATAGAACAATGGTCAAGCCGACATTGATCCATCTCCATGTGCTGCCGCCGACGTCGCCGGCTCGGAGGGTCCATCCGTCGGGGCCGTCGTTGGTTGAAAAGTGCTGCAGCAACAAGCTGGTGTAGACAGACACTAGAATCGACGGCGAGAACCAGCTCAGGAAGCCCAGTAGCTTGTTTGCCGTTTCCGAATCTTCAAAGCTGGGGTCATCCATGAGCGCGCGAGCACCCAGGTCTCGCACCGAGGGAATGATGCGCGTGGCCGAGTAGAAGACAAAGAGTCGGTATGCCAGAGATATGATGACGGAAGGTGTTATTGTCTGAAACGCGGCGTAGAGAAACGCCAGAGACGAGTGCATCGCCGAGGGCAGTGATCCCAGCACATGCAAAAGAGTCGAGTACGACGCCATGATGATTGGGGGCAGAGGCGGAATCTCCGGCTGCGTCGACGCCTCTTCACTGACTCCGGAGGGGAGGTAGTCGGTGAAGATTTGGTAGACGCAGAGAACGACGTAGGCAAACAAGAGCGAGCTCTCGATGGGGTTCCCGCGGCCGCTGCCGATGCCGTATGCGCAGAGAAAGGTGACAGTGGTCATTGCGACGCCGATCAAAGTGGCATCGAGGTTGCTGATTTGCGGAAACTGGGCGACTCTCCAGAGGAAGTAGACTGCGCTTGCGATGATTGAGCCGGAGAATGCGAGGAGGATGATCTGATGACGAAACCTGTTAGTCTGATATATGCTGGTCCGCGGGGGAAAAAAGAAGAAGAAGAAGAAGAAGAATGATTGGAAGAGGCCACTTACCACCCATGTGTCGCTCCGACCTCTATTCACGAGCCAGCGCGTCATTTGGCCGGCGGCCTGGATGACTAGAAGCGTGCAAAAGCCCTCGAGCAGCTGGAAAACAGGTCCGGCGTATCGCAGAGTATTGTCCCAGCTGCCCAGCATGACTGTCTCGAGCACGCCGTCTCTGCCAAACATCCACTCAGTCCAGCTCCTGCTCTTGGACTGGAAGATGCCCCCGACAGTCCTTTCCACCCAGTTCGTGCTTCCCGCATCGACGGCAAACTGCCCCAGAGCCCAGATGAGCAGCGAAGGAATTATGATCCACTGCGAAAAGCGGAGGATGTTGGCAACGCCCGAACCGATGCGGGACCTGGTCGGAGTCACGATGCGTACTGCCGAATACACGAGGTAGTAGATGAACAGGGACAGGCTGTACACCAGCCCACTATCGCGACCGCCGACATCGAAAGCAACGGGTATCGACAGAATAATGGTGAAAAGGAAGACGGTGCTGAAAAGAATGCTGAATAGCCACCACATCGGAACGGCTGGGCGCGGCGGGCGAGATGCCGTGCCAGTCGTCGATGGGAGGTTTATTTTATTTTTATTCGGGTTTTTTTTTTCCTAGGATAGGCGTTGGTTCGGGTTCGAGACACTTTTTGTGTGGGCGGTGTAGGTAGTCGTTGCACACGTGCAGTCTCGTTCGTTCGTCGACGTCGACGTCGGCTCGTGAAGGGGATGAAAACAAGCCTGCGGAACCACCAGAGCTGTCTCTCACGAGCTTGTGCAAATTCAATGCAGTGGTGAGCGCAGGAACAAGGCGACGGAAGAGATGGACGCTGGCTGGATCGACGTCACCTGTTCGTAAGCTGCCCTTGTAAGATGAGTCGCTGCTCGGTCGAATGCACGCGTGTGGCTTTTTTTTTTTGTTGAAGCCAGTCAGGACGCGTGTGGTTGGACAGATTAGGTGGGTCTGTGTGAAATACTGGATGTGAAACGCCTGTGACGATGGCAAACGCGGCTTGAGCCGGGCGGTCACATTGGACGATTGACAAGGGCAAAATCTTGGTCGCGTGGGCTGGATTAATTAATCACATAGACTGTCAGACCGCCGCAGACCGTAAGACGGCAGACCAGACCGCTCCTGCTTCTGATCTGGTCGGTGAGGCTGGACGCTGTCACGCATTCAACACCAGCCGAGACATGATTCGGATTTACCAGGGGCACAACAACCGCACGCCCTTCGAACGACTGCGTGAGCCATCCGCCTCACTTCCATGAAGCGTCATCATCAGTTGACTTGAGAACCAACAACATCATCAAACCACCACCACCACCACTACCACCACCACGAACCATACTACAGTTATGCATTTGTGCTCCGTCCTCGAAAAGTTTGGACTGGTTGAACCTTGAGAGGGCGACGACTGACTGTGATTTGGACAGACTGTTTGTTCCGATAGTGCTTGTTTGCAAGCTCTGTTCTCGTAGGCTCTAGCATGTGCCAACTCAATTCGAGACACCATCAATTTTATACGCCTGGTATCATGCGTCGCTAACCCCATTGCAAGTTGTCCCCGGGCGCTTCCATGTTTCAATGTTCCAGGCAGGCGGCAATTAAGCTTAACGGGGAAACGAATGAGCGCTGGGACCAAAGTGCATCTTCTCCTGTGCAGCTGCCAGCAGCACAAGTGGGTGTACTCGGTAGAAGTGGGCACTAAATACGGACACTACGGAGTGTAGACAAGTGCGTACAGTGGGTGTGAGACTTGATGGCGTGATGCGCGCGGTGTTTTGCGCCTTGCACCCAGGTATCTTTCCAAGGGCATCTCGTAGGGAAAGACGCTCATTGATTCAGTGTATTCAGCGTTGGTTCCAGGGGGGATGGGGGATGGCGCAAGGTCCAAAGCCCCCCCGGCGATCAGCCCTGGCTGGACTTGTTCATGTGGCGGCGCGCCCGCGTCATATGTAGTAAAGCACCACCATTCGACAATTCTCACGGCCACATTGCAATCGCTGATTGTACTCGGCAAAGGAATAAACCAGGATCCCATTTGATGGTTCGCATGTCGTCTGTTGCACCCCGCACCGTCGCCCGCAAGGCCATGCCATGACGGCCGGGGCGGTCACGGAATGGCAAGCAACAGACAAGAGGCGAGCCTAGGTTGGCGTTGGTGTTGGCGCTGGCGTTGGCGCTGGCGTTGGCGCTGGCTAGCAAAAAGGTGACCGTCACTGGTGAGGAAGGGCGGGCGCGATCGAATCAAAGTCAACAATTGGTATGGTTCGACTGTACTGCCAAGTCGCAATCGGCCGCTGACAGTTGACACATTCGTTGTATCCCGTTATTATTCTTTGTTCTTTCTGGCACCCATTCGTGTTCTTCCAGACCGCAGGCGTTGTCGCTGGAACATTTGTCGCCCGCACGCACCAAAGCGTCACGGATGCATCCGGACGGTGTTCAGCTTCAGCCGTCCGCCCCCATCTCACCTTTGCAATCGACTTGCCTGTCGTCGCGTTAAAGCCTCCCTCGACCTCAGTTCCCAGCTCTCCTGCCTTTTCCTTTTTTCCTTCTCAACATCAGCACTTGTCACTCATTTTCTGTCTCTTACTCTACCAGCCATCGCATCATCATCATGTCGGAAAAGATCCGTTCTGGCTCTCCGTCGGGCTCCGCGTCCGGCCCCCGGGACGTCGACTTCGGCCAAGGTCGTTCGGCCAGATTCGCCTCTATTTTCGGCGGCAGGAGCGTCACGGTGGGACCGCGTATATGTGCAGTCCCCGATCACCTCAAGAACGAAACGTCGGACAGCGAAGACTCGAGCGAAGCCATTTTGAACCGACAGCTTGCCTCTGAGGATGGCGCCTCCATCCAGTATCGCACTTGCTCATGGCAAAAGACAGCCGCATTGCTGTTCAGCGAGTACATTTGTCTAGCCATCATGAGCTTCCCTTGGTCGTATAGCTTCCTGGGGCTCGTGCCTGGCCTCATCCTGACCGTCATTGTTGCCGCCATCGTTCTCTACACCAGTCTCGTGCTTTGGGAGTTTTGTCTCCGACATCCTGAGATTCGCGATGTTTGCGACCTTGGACAAACGCTTTTCTGGGGGAAGACGTGGGCTTGGTGGGGAACCGCCGTCATGTTTGTTCTCAACAACACCTTTATCCAGGCGCTCCATGTTCTGGTCGGTGCTGAGTATCTCAATACCATGACTGAGAAGACCTTCATTGGGGGCTGCCGCATAGTCGAGTTCTCCGTCGTTATTGTTGTCCTTTGCTGGTTTGCGTCACTTCCCCGCACATTCAGCATGATGTCCAAACTCGGGACTGCGTCTGCATTCTTCACCTTGATTTCAGTCATTCTTGCTACCTCGTTTGCTGGTGTTCAGGGCAAGCCTGCGGGCTACAGCCCAGAAAAGGGTGAGCCGATTGTCACAGCGATCCCCGTTCACAGCACGACTTTTGTCCAGGGAATGGCGGCGTTCCTCAACATTAGCTATACCTTTATCGGCCAAATTACCCTTCCTAGTTTCATTGCGGAAATGCGCGATCCACGGTATGCTCACATAAAATCCGTCCCGCTTCTTGCCAGATTACTGACAATCATCGCAGCGAATTCCCCAAGTCACTCTGGGCTTGCACCATTGCCGAAATCATTGTCTTTAGTGTCGTTGGCGCCGTCATCTATGCATACAGCGGCAACCAATATGTCAAGGCTCCGGCATTTGGGTCTCTCGACGACTTGTACAAGAAGGTGTCTTTTTCGTTCATGATTCCGACAATCATCTTCCTCGGCTGTCTGTACGCATCAGTGACGGCCCGTTTCGTATTTTTCCGTCTGTTCAAGGGTTCCAAACATATGAGCGAGCACACTGCCATCGGTTGGGGTTCGTGGGCTGGTATCCTGCTCACCACGTGGATACTCGCCTTCATCATCTCCCAGGTCATTCCATTCTTTTCTTCTCGTAAGTGACTGGCTCGAGTCTTTTCAATTCATCCTTTGATGCTAATCACTTCCTCTCTCTTCTTTCTTAGTCCTTTCGGTTATGAGCTCCCTTTTCGACAGTTGGTTCGGCTTCATCTTTTGGGGTGTAGCATATTTCCGGATGCGCACTGCAGACAAGAAAGTCGGGCGCGTGCGAAACCCAATAGGCGACTGGTTGTCCATCATCCTCAACATAGTCATCATCACTACAGGATTCTTTTTTCTTACTGCAGGAACTTATGCCAGTGTTCAGGGCATCATTGATTCGTTCAATGCTGGCGAAGTAGGCGGCGTGTTTTCATGTAAGAGCAACGGACTCTGAGCGATGAGATGACGGATGCGGGGAGAAAAGTACAGGCATACAGAAGAGTATATACAATTGCGCATATTTTGTGCGGGAATGGTCCTGCTTGGGCTGCACTGCGCAGGCATGGCTGGTGTTCAGTTCGCTTGGCCATCATTGGCGGCGTCTTGGCGTGAACCACGGCCGAGGAATCCTTTGATACGGTCGACGCATCGAGTCAGTTCGGAGCTTGGTTTTTCGTTTGGGTCTCTTCCGTGTGGAGATGTTTGGAAAGCGTTGCCTCCGGGTTGATTGAGGGAGAAAGACACGATGGCATTTGGTCCGGTGGTGCTAGAGCATCGCGTTGATTTTCACCACGGCGCCCACTCGCCCACCCGCCCACTCATGTGCCTGTGACGAGTGTATTCCGCCGCAGCTGTGTCATCTGCGATGATATTACCGTAGATGATATCGTGACACTTGGTAGGTATCCAGCAGAGATGAAAGCCGTAAACAGGTGTTCATGTCCAGATCCGTCTGGATCGACGCACCTCATGCCGGGTGGCAGTGGTTCCGTTGCGCCCCTAAAAGCCGACCCGGGGTTATAGTAAATCTCGGCTGCAACAAAGTTAATCTCGTATCTAGGGTAGAGCCTTATAACCTAAATTAGGTAAGTAGTAAAAAAATACTATATATATAGTAGTAAAGTAAGGGAATTATAGTAATTATACTACTAAAAAATTTTATATACTAATAAAATAATAAAAAAGTTATTTATAATAAAGATAATATAATTAGTATAAATATAGGAAATATATATACTATATATAACTATACTTTTAGTAATTTATTATAAGTATTTAGCTTAGAAAAAGTAATAAACTACTAAGTAATATAGTAAAATATAAGGTAATATATATATATAGTATATATTAATTACTTACTTATAGTATAGTATATATAATATATATATAATAATAAAGTAAGGGAATTATTATAATTATATTATTTAAAAAAGTAATATATAATAAAGAAAATATAATTAGTATAAATATAAGAGATATATATACTATATATAATTATACTTTTAGTAATTTATTATAAGTATTTACTAGAAAAAAAAGTAAATTACTAAGTAATTAAAAAGATAATATATTATATATAGTTTATATAAGCCTAGTATATACTAACTATATATAAAGTTTTCTTTTTAAAGTATAGTTTTAAAAATCTTAAACTTATATAAAAAAGTCTTTTTACTAAGTCTAATAATACTTAAAATATATTATAACTTTATAATTACTATATATTTTATATTTTATATTATTATTCCTACTTAAGTATAATTATAAGCTATTCTAACTATACCTAATATTATTTAGTACTAGAGAAGTAATACTAATAAGGTTTATACTTTATTTATATATACTATATATACTTAGTATATTACTAAATACTTTATAGAATAATCCTAAAGAACTAAAGTGTGAGGCCTTACTTACAACACCCGTGCACTAGCGCACCACTAGGTAAGCACACTATGCCCTAGGGCTAGGCCTATATAACACTAGTAAGCTACTAGCTATAAGCTAGTAACTTATATATATAATATACTTAGACTTAGTAAGCTTTAGTTAATATATAAGTATCCTTATATCTCTTACCTAGCTATCCCTTTATTCTTATAATTCTAAAGCTTCTCTTACTAGCTACCTAAGAGTAATATAAGGGGGAGAATAACTTAATTTACTAGAATAATATTATATACTACTTAGGATTTACTAAATAATAGTAATACTATAGCTAGAGATATACTATATTTTATAACCTTATTTAATACTATACCCTTTATTATAAGGGTAAAAAAGATAGTAGTTAAAAAGTAAATTACCTAGCTTAAGTAACTTAAGAAACTATAGAAGTAAGAATAAAAACTTACTAACTTATTATAACTTTATAAAGAAAAAGTACTAATAAAAAAAGGCTAAAAGGCTAGTATATTCTTAAGTCTTAGTAGTTAAGAAGTTAAAGTCTAAAATATTATAAAACTCTAATACCTTATAAACCTATAGAAGTATAAGATATAGCTTAATAACCTTAACTATACCTTTAAAGGAATAAAGAAAAAGTATTATTAAGATAACTAAAAAATTCTTTTTATACTTAACTATATATATATAAACTATTAGGCAAGATAAGACTAATATATTAAAGAATAACTAGCTAATACCCTAAGGATAACTAGGATAAGTTCTAGGACTAAACCCTTATACTACTTAAGAACTTTATAAGCTATAATGTATAAATAGTTACTTAGCTAGAGAATATAAAGTAAAAGGAAAGCTAAAGCCTTATTAAGTTTAGTATTTACTTAGATTTACTAGAGAAATACCTTAAATAAGCTTTAAAGAAGACTTATACCCTTATATTCTTTATAAAATTACTTCCTAACTTATAAGACTATATTAACCTATATATAAATATTACTAGATTAACCTAAGAAGAAGTTATATAGCTTATCTAATAATTCTAGGAAGTAATATTAAAGAATAAGTAAAAGCTAAGTAAGTTAAAAAAGAAAGGCTTATATAAAGTTCCTTAATATTAAAGATATAACTCTTTATAAAGCTATTAGCTAAATAAGGACTAAAAAAATAAGGATAAGAATAAAGAAAAGACCTTAGTTACTTACCTAAATAATAATAAGCTATAAGGAAAAAAGTAATACTTTAATTATAATAGTATAGAGTATTTTATTTATAATTATAATAAGCTAAGGAAAGACTAGTAAGAAAGTTAGGGAAACCTCTAGAGGTAAAAGTAAATACCTTTACCTTTGCCTTAAATACTAGGGTATTATTAGGATATTAATTTTATATACTAGTTATTATTTATAGGTAAAAAGATATTAAAATAGTAGTAAATCTTAATAGTTATACTAAGATTAATATTATTAGTGCTTAGTTTATATAGACTTATAAGCTTAATTAGGCTAAGGCTATAGTACTTATCCTAAAGGTAGTAAAGGCCTTTATAGTTTCTTAATATAGTATTTATAAGGTACTTATTTTAATTAAAGACTTATAAGGTAAAGGAAAAGACCTTAAGCTACTATATATAGCTATTAATAAGAACCTAAAAGTAAAGAAAAGCCTTATATTAATTAGAATATATATACTTATAGAAAAATATATATATTTTTACTTATACTTATAAGAATAGTAGTTTAAGAAAAGAAAGGTAGCCTTTTTACTATTAACTCCTTATAAGTTTATAAAGGTAATATATAATAAGATAATTATATATACTATTATAGGTATTATAGAAGATAGGTTTATCTCTTTTAAAGATAAAAAGAAGGTAAAAGTATATAAAACTATTAAAAATATCCTTAAGAAGTTATATAAGTTTAAAGATATATTTATATTAAATAAGGTAAGAAGCTTTTTATTAAAAAAGTTAACTAACTATTTAATTAACCTTATACTAGAAGCTATACCCTTATATAGACTAATTTACCTTTTTTTCTAAAGTAAACTTAAAAAGCTCTAGGAATATATTAATAATAACCTAAGGAAAGGCTAGATAAAACTCTCTAAAAGCCTAGTAAGTATACCTATCCTATTTATACTAAAAAAGAATAAAATACTTTAGCTATATATAGACTATTAAGGACTTAATAAGGTAATATAAAAGAATTACTATACTTTCCCCTTAATTTTAAAGATTCTTAATTAATACTAAGAGGCTTATTTCTTTTTAAAGATTAATATTAAGGATATATACTACTAAATTTATATTAAAGAGAGTAATAAGTAAAAGATAGCTTTTTATATATATTATAAGCACTATAAGTACCTTATAATACCCTTTAGGTTAACTAATACTCTAGCTACCTTCTAAAGCTATATTTATAAGGCACTTTATAAGCTAGTTAATATTATTTATATAGTATATTTAGATAATATTTTAATCTTCTTAAAAATATAGAAGAAGTATACTATATATATTAAGTAAGTTTTAGAATATATAAGATTAGTAAAGCTATATATAAAACCTTTTAAGTGCTTTTTCTATAAGAAATTAGTAAAATTCCTAGGGTTTATTCTCTTTATTAATAGGATATTAATAAATACTTACTAAGTTAATATAATTAGAGAATAGAAAAAACCTATAAGTTTTAAGAATATATAGTTATTCCTTAGATTTTATAACTTTTACTAATAGTTTATTTATAAATACTCTAGGATTATAATACCTTTTTATATATTAATAAAAGGTAGTTAAAATAGTATTTAGACTAGGAAGTTTATATTTAGAGAAAAGAAGTAGCTAGTATTTAACTAGCTAAAAGACGCCTTTTAGTAAGTGCCTTTACTTTAATATTATAACCTAAGTTAAGTAGTGTGTATTAAGATAAATACCTTAATCTTTATAATAATAGAAATTCTATCTTAGTAAAATAATAAGGGCTATTAGTATTTAGTAGCTTTTTAGTTAAGGAAGTTTATAAATACTAAGTATAACTATAGTATAGCTAACTAAGAGTTACTTACTATAGTAAAGTTATTTAAATACTAGTAATACTATATTAAAAGTATAGAGATACCTATAGAGGTCTTATTAAACTACTATAACCTATAAACCTTTATAAGGTAATAGAAGCTAAATAGAAGGTAAGTATAATAGTATATATTCCTTTACTTATTTTATTTTATAATTAAGTATAAACTAAGGAAAAGTAACCTTATAAATATACTATTAAGAAAGTCTAATTATAAGGGTAAACCTATATTAAATAAGGCACTCTTACTAAAGCTTTAAAGAAAAATAGTAGTTACTTATATAGTAAAAAAAGCTACTTATATAGTAAAAAAAAAAGTATTAATATATTAAAGAAGTTATAGTATAGTACTAGTCTTAGAGCTTACTAAGCTAATAGTAGCCTAGGTAAAAGGCTAGTTAGCTACTATAGATCTAGTAATAGGTTAGCTAAATAAGGGTAATTTTAAGAAGAAAGTAATATATATCTAAGATATTAGTATAATATAAGTAATTTAAGAGGCTATTATATTACTAAATCCTTACTAATCTATAGTAAATAAACTATTAGTATAATTACTATAAAAGGCATAGAACTAAGACCTAGATTTATAAAAACATAAAGATAAGGTTAACTCCTAAGTAAAAGGGAGGGAAAAAGCTAGTCTATAGTTATATAGTATAAGAGGTTTTCTAATATATAAAGCCTAGGTAGTTATTCTATAGGAGCTTATCTTATAATAAGAGCTTTTATAGCTATATTATAATAATTTACTAGTAAGTTACTTTAGGACTAAATATACTCTTAAGCTATTAAAATATTACTATTAGTAACTAGTAATAAGTAAAGCTATTTTAGACTATATATTTAGCTATAGAGTATACTAGTATATAATAGCTAGGAGGTATTACCTATATAAAACCCTTAAATTACTACTAATACTAAAGTAACTATAAGTAAAAATCTTAATAGACTTTATTATAGGATTACTACTAGTATAGCTAGGTAAGTAAGAAACTAATATAATCCTAGTAATTATAAACTAATTTACTAAGTACTTTATCTTCCTTCTTATAAAAACTATAATTAATATAGCTAAATTAGTAAAGTTATTTTATAAGGAAATTAAGCTTTAATTTAAGGCACTAAAGGGTATTATATCTAATAGAGAATTAGTATTTATAAGCTAATTTTAGTTAGATATATATTACTTATTATATATAAAGTAAAGGCTTTTAATAGTATTTTACCCCTAAACTAATAAGTAAATAAAAAGGATAAACTAAGTACTAAAGTATTACTTATAGTATTTTATTAAAGAAAACTAATAACTATAGCTTAAGTTACTTCTAATAGCTTAATTTATATATAATAATACTATTAATAAAATAATAGATTACTCCCTAAACTATACTTTTATAAGCTATTTACCTAAGTTTTACTTAGCTTTTAAGGGTAAGAGTAAGAAAAAAAAAGTCCTAGAAGCTTATATATATATTTAGAAGCTATATAAGGTTAAGGAGAAACTAGTATATAACTAAGTAAAAGCTACTAAAGTATAAGTAAAGTATTATAACTAATAATACTAGCTACTAACCCTAAAAAGAGAAAACTTTATATTATTATTAGTAAAAAATATTAGACTTAAGAATATAAAATAAAAGCTAATCTCTAGATTTATTAGGCTATTTTAAGTACTTAATATAGTAAGTAAATAAGTATACTAACTAGTATTACTAGATAAGTATAGTTAACTATATAATATATTTTATATTAGCTTATTAAAGCTATAGAATTACTAGGAAAATACTATAAATAAAGAAATACTAATACTAGACCTTAAAGATAAAGATAATAAGTTTAAAGTTAAAGAAGTTAAAAACTATAAGAAAACTTATAAAGGTAATAAATACCTAGTAAAATAAAAAGGCTAGCTAAGTAAATATAATTAATAAGTAATAGTAAAAGATATAAAAGGCGCTTAATATATAATTTAGGCTTTTTATTAAAGTAAAATAAGTAAGAAGTATAGTAAGATATAAGTAAGTTATAGGTAATAAGGGATAAGGTAATTATATAAAAGACCTAGCCTTATTAGCTATTATTATACTCTAATTAAAAAATATTAGACTATTTACTAAATAATAAAAGAAAAAGTCCTTATAAGGAGAGGAGTTTTAAGGGAAACCCTTTTATTATTATACCCTTATATATTAAAATAATACTATTATAAATAAAATACTTAGTGTTCTTACTTTTATCCTCCTAGATTACCCCTTATATTACTAGGAAAAAGTAATACTTTGTAATACTCTAGGGGATAAATCCTAGGTTATAATACTATAAATATAATATTATTTTAGCTAACTAAGCTTTCTTAAGTATATAATAGTTTAGCTATAAAAAGTTAGTAAATAAGTAGTAAAGAAAAAGAAGCTAACTTACTATCCCTAAAATAAAGCTAGGAAATAAAGTAACTAAGAGTTACTAGTATAAAATAATATATTAGTTATATAAAGCTAATATAGCTTACCTAAGGAGTAAGTAAAAACCTAGGGAATATATAAGGAAATAATATACCTAATAAACCTTAGTAACCTTAGTTAGCCTAAAGGAAATATAATATACTATTTTTATATAATTAAACCCTAAAATAAGGTTTAAGTAATAAGTACTAAAATATTAGTAAGTAGTCTTTAAGAATATAAAGTCCTTAGGATTCTCTAGAACCTAATTACTAAGGGTAGTTATTAACTTCTATATCTAGTTAAGGATAAATAGGAGATTAAGGAAATCCCCCCTTATAGTAAGTATTACCTAAAGAAATAAGGATAATTAGGTACTAAAACCCTAGAAAAAATAGTATACTTACTATTTTATAAGTATTACTATATTTAATATACTAAATATATTACTTTAAATATTTTCCCTTTATAGTAATAATTATAAAGCTAGGGAATTAATAGTTAATCTAAGGGACTTTAGGTATAGCTAGGGAATACTTCTTAAACTTTATATAACTAGTATATAAATAATATATATAACTATACTCCTTTAAATAAATATTTAGGATAGTAATAATAGGTTTCTTATTAAATTCTATAGTAAGAAAGTAGTAAATAATAAAGGTAAAGTTATAGTAACTAATAATATAATAATATCTTAGAGAAAGATTACTATAGTTAAGGGAGAAAAAAGTATATAATATAATAAGGAGTTATAAGTAAATTTAAACTTAAGCACTAGATATTATTTATTATTATTTTAATATAGCTATTACTTAGTAAATAGCTATATACTAGCTAGTAAAAGCTATTTAAAAGCCTAGCTAAAAATAAGGGGGTAATTATAAGGCCTTACTTATAATACCTATATACAGAGCTTTACATGTAGTGTAGTAAATGTAGTATTTTGACTTTCCGTGTAGTGTGTAGTGTAGTGAATTGTAGTGTAGTGTAGTGTGTAGTGTAAGGGTAAAAATAAAAGTGGGGCATATTAATATCTTATAATATTCCTTAGATTTTTCTCTATTAAGTTAATACAAGCCTTATTTTTTATTATTATTTAGTTATTTAGTTATAAATTAATTAAACTCTGATAGATTTAGATTATTAGCTATAGGTTAATATATAAGGTATATATAGCTATAAAAGTATGTTTTTTAAGTTAAGCTTTTTTTTCTTTATTTAATAGGATATTTTAGTACTAATATATATATTTTTATAATATTAATACTTAATTATTAAATTAAAGTGTTTTTATTTTCTAAAATATACTCTATATATTTTTTTAAAGTAAGTTTAAGAAATATATATTAAATATACATAAAATATACATAAAATAATTTAAAAGCTAGGAAAGTATTATATTTAGGTTTAAATTTATATACTTTATATATTTTAAAATGAAGTTTATATATATTTATTATAAATTAATATTAATTATTTTAGCTTTTTATATTTTTTTTCTTTATTTTTTTATAAAATTAGAATAAAAGAATATAATTTTAAAGAAAGAGAATTTATTTCTTATAATAAGTTTATAAAATAAATAAGATTATAAAAGTAATATAATACAAAAAAAAGACTTTATTTTTTATAATAACTTTAAGATATAATACTAATTATATAAAATTATATTTTTAATTTAAAATAAATATTTATTTTAATTAATTTATAGTTTCTTTATATTATATATTTACTAGTTATATAATATAACTAAGTTAAGAAAACTATTAATTACTAAATACTTTATAAAGTAATACTTTTATATATATAAATTAATTTTTAAATAATAAAAACAAATTATTTCTTAGTAAACCTAGTAAAAAAACTATAAATTAAGTTAAATTATAATATTTTAAAGCTATAGGTATAGTATTTATAATTTTTAGAGTTAATATAAAAAGTGGGTCCGAAAAGTGGGTCTTTTGTGGGTCCTTGCTAGTCTGATTGGATAGTTAGTACGTTGCGTCATTTGTGACCTACTTACGAAAAAATTTTAAAAGAGGGGTTTCCCCTTACTTTCTCTTTTCTTTCTTTCTTTTCTCTTTCTTTTTACTTTAGTAAATCCAAAAAAATATCTAGAAAACCCTTTACATAGTTACACTAGCTACTTTACTACTTATTATGCTTATTTTCATTTTTATACTCTTTTTGCTTCTAAAACCATATAAAAATCAGAAAAAATCAGAAAAAAAGAAAAATTAGGAAAAATCAGGAAAAAATCGGAAAAACTTAGAAAAGCTTGGAGAAAATCGGAAAAAAATCGGAAAACCCCTCCTTTACTATGGATTCCTCTTTTTACCCCTTAGATAACGATTCTAATGCTAGTATGCCTAGCTCTTCTAGGCCTAGCCTAGCTTCAAAGCCTTCTCAAGGAAGTAATCTTCAAGGATTATACGAGAAAACCCTTGAAAATCAATAAGATTACGAATTTTCTTCAAAAGCATATATTTTTACCCACAATTTATTTAATTATCAGTTATCTGATATTAAATATAATAAAGAAAGGGAAATTATATGCTTTTGTACGCAATCTTAATGCTCTTTTAGCTTTAAATGTAAAGCTAAGCGATTTTAAGCTTCTAATAGTGTTGGCCATTATAAAGCTAAGCATCCTGAGATTATAACTTCTAAATTAGATAAAAAGAAGCCTTTTAAGGTTACTTGTAAGTATTTTTTCTTTATTTATTACTATTTCCTTTTACTAACTATTTCTTAGTACTAGAAATCTAACAAGATTCACCACCTAATACACAAGCCTCTTTAACCTCTTATTTTTCTATAAAAAGGCCTCGTAATAATACTATTACAGAGGAATTTTCATCTGAAAAAGCTGTTACTCTAGTTATTAAATTTATACTAGAGAATAACATCTCTTTTACTATTATTAATAGTAAATCCTTTAAGGAATTACTAGATTATTATTCTAGGTAAGTACTAACTATTTGTTTTAATAAGGAATAAAAGCTAATTTAAACCTTAGAAATAATAATCTAGCTTCCTTACTAAGCTATCAAACAATTACACATTGAATTAATTCTATATATAATTCTTCAAAGCATCAGATTATTTAGCAAATCTAACATTAGCTAAAATATCAAGGTCTAATATCTATTTAATTAGATATTTAGACTTCTATAAATTCTAAGTCTTACTTAGGAGTTATAGCAAGTTAGATTAGCCCTGCCTTTAAGCTTGAATATAAGCTAATAGGTAATATCCCTTTTTTACTTATTATTATTATTATTATTATTATTATTAATATTATAACTTCTAGGCTTTGAATATCTATCAAATGCTCATACTGGGGCTTATATTCATTGATGCTTTGATAATCTTATTAAAGATTATAGCTTAGACCCTAAGTATATTCTTAGGTAAGTTATTTATATCTTATAATCTAATTATATTAGGATTTAGGGGGTTTAGAAGTTATAGCTAATTCTTTATAGTTTTACTAGGGATAATGGCACTAATAATAATACTTTTATAACTTCTTATATTAGTAAGAATTATAATAGTATTATTAATAAGCTATATAATATCCGATATGTAGCCCATGTCTTTAATATTATGGCTAAGGATATTATAACTACATTTATCAAATCAACATCTTCTAAGGAAGACTTAGAACCCTATAGAAATAGTAAATATCTTTACTATTCTACTAAGGATATCTTAGCTATTAAAGAAAGGCAAGATTTTAAAGAATTTAAATCATTAGCAAATGGTAAGTACTTTATAATTAATATTATAACTATTATTACTAATATTTCTATAGGTTTACTAGGCAAAGTTAAAAGACTTACTATTATTATTAAAAATAACTAAGGATTATATAAACTTTAGTTAAAATCTTTACAAAAGGCAAAGAAAGAGGGCTATATTGTTAAGAATTGCAATATTACGAAAATCCCTCTATATAAGTACTTATTTCCTCTTATTTTCTCTTATTTCTTCTTATTTCTTCTTATTTCTTCTTATTACTAATATATTATATTTATAGCCAATAAAACCAGGTAGAATTCAACCTATAAGATAATTAATACTTCTTTAGAGCTTAAAGAAGCTATTATTATTCTTAATAGGAAGTCTAATATTACTGCCTTAAAAGATGCAATGCCAACTACCTAAGAATAGGCTGATTTAGCAACTTTAAGCAGTATTTTAGAGGTTTTCTATAAACCTACTATTATACTTCAAAGCCAGAAGTATAAACTTTAGGTTTAGTCCCACTTTTTATTATTAGGATATATAAATATCTTAATAATATAAAAGAGGACCAAGAGGCCTATATTCGTCAGGTATTTATTCTATTATTCTCTTTTCCCCTTTATGAATTATATATTAATTAACTTAATATTCTAGAAGGTTTATAACCCTCAAGGCAAGTCCTTTATAGCCTCTATAAATAAAGGCTTAGATAAACTTAGTAATTATTTTCCACAAGATATAGATAATAATTACTACTTATATAAGCCTTATTTATATGCTATGTTACTAGATCCTAGGCTTAATCTTATTACTATATAAGATAGGCTTAAACTACAAGTAAGAACTAGTACAAGGCTATTAGAAGACTTACAAAAAGAATATAATTCGTAAGTATTATTATTATTACTAGTATTACTATTATTACTATTATTACTATTACTAATAGATTTATTAGGATTTTACCTACTTATAAAGAGAATCAGGCTAATTAAAGCCTAGTCTCTGATAATTCGGATCTAGAAAGTACCCAATTTTAAGTAGAAATTAGAGGGCCTAGTTAACCTAGGACTTTTAATAATCCTAGGCCTAAGCTAGCCTCTAGGCTTTATAAAGGTTTATTTCTAAACAAAAGAGATAAATCTATTCAAAAAACTAGAAAAAACGAGATTTCTACCTTTACTAAGCTAGAAGCTAAAGAAGATAAGGTAAGTTTAAGTCCCTTAATATTATATTTATTTACTAATATTATTATAGGAAGATATCTTTAAATGGTAGGAAGATAAAATAAGTATTTCTAAGCCCTTTAAACCCTATTCTAGTTTAGTAGTAAGTTTATCTTAAGTCTCTTTACTTTTACTTAGGGTAAAGTAAATCTAAGTTTATAATATTAATTTACTTTTTATTTACTTTTATACTAACTCTTCTATAGCCTTACTTTTTAGCTAACTCTAGCCTAGTCTTACCTTATTAGTTTAATAAAGTATAAGCACTTAATTTTACTTAGTTATTATAAGGGGAGGGTAGCTTTAACCTAGGACTAGGATAGTTCTATATTAAGGCTAGTTATATATTATTAGATTTATTAAGCTTAATATGCTTTATTTTTTAAGTAAGTTATCTAATTTATCCCCCCTCTCTCTTATTAAGTATAAAAGAAAGCTCCCCTCCCCTTAGGGACTTATTCTTATTTCTCTTTTTATATTAAACTTCTTATAGGTTTTTCTCTTCTTTTAGACTATTTAGGGCTATTCTAAGCTAGATTTAGATTAATTACTAATGTTTATTATAGATTAGAAGGAAACTTAGTATAATATTAATAGAGCCTATAAGTATTCTAATATTGCTATGTTTCTAGCTTTAACCTGCCTAGGAATCCGTGGAGTATAAGAGCTTTCTGAAGAAGTCTATAACCGCTAAGCAGTACAAGCGGGTTAAGGATAAGGATCTCTCTGTGAGTCGTGTTCGCTTCTGTTCCAAGCCTGTCCCGTGAAAATTAATATAGCTTCTTTTAATAAAAGCGTAGTATTAATCATTAAATAGGTTGAATTCCACCTAGTATTATTGGCTATAAAGAATAGTTAGTACTTAATACCTAATAGTATATAGTTATGACTAATTAATTACTTACCTAGTGGTATTTTTGTAATGTTATAATTTATTGCTAGTTTTCCTTGAAACTTAGCTTCTTTTAAAGCAATAAGCTAATCTTTATATAGATTTGCGTTATTCTTAATTAGAATAGCTAGCTTTTTAACTTTTCCTATAATACCTATAGTTTAAATTAGTAATAAACTTAAAGTAAGATAAGATAAACTAGCTTACCTTGGATAAGGCCTATAAATTAATCTCTTTCGCTTTTTGTTAAATGTGAAAATTGTTCTATTAAATAGAATAGAATTTCGCTATTCTTATATTTTTCAATATCTTCTGCGCTTGTTATAGCTTTTATAAAGCTAGTAATTATATCTTTAGCAATAATATTTAAAACATATGCAATACATCGGATATCTGTAGGTTCTTTAATACTAATACTATTATAATTAGTACTAATAAAAGCACTTATAAAAGTATTATTATTAGAACTATTATCTCTAGTAAGACTAAAAGAGGTTAATAGTTAGTTAGTATATATAGAAAGGATTAATATAACTAACCTTGTAATAGATAGTAGTTGTATCTTATATAAAGCCATAAGCTAGGTGAATATATCATTAATATATATTCTAGTATGTGTGCTTTTTAAGTTTTCAAAGCCTAGTTAATAATATTAGTATTATAAAAGCTAGGTAATTATAGTTATATAAATACATACTAAGAAGCTTATATTCTAATTGAAAATCTGAAGTTATCCAATTTGCAATAACTCCTAAATAGGCCTTTGAATTAAAAGATGTCTATATATCTAGTTATAAAGATATAAAACCAAAATTTTGAAAGTGTTTATTTAGCTTAATAATAAGCTCTTGGAAGGATTTGTTGTATAAATTATGGATATTTATAGAAATATTCCGATAATTTAAAGAAGATGTTATATTTAGACTATAATTATTAGTTAGATAATAAAGGAAGAAGAATAATTACTTACTTAAAGTAACTTAGTAATTCCCTAAAAGAATTACTAGTTATAGTAGAAAAGGATAAGTTATTTTCTAGCATATATTTTATAGCTAGATGAATAACAGTATCTAGTGAAAATTCACTTGAGGGCAGAGTATTGCACTACAATCGATTTGTAGTGTATTTTCTTTTTAACAAATAATATATATCTAATCTTAAAAAATAGATAGAGATATAAAACCTCTTTTTTTAAATAGATAACTAAAAAACTACAATGTAGTTATATATAAAAGTGGGCCTAAAAGTGGGCCCTTCACCCGTAAAGTAGAAAAACTACATTTCACTACATTTTAGCACTAAAAATACACTACAAATGTAGTTTTTCTACTTTACGAGCGAAGGGCCCACTTTTATATATAGTATTTTTCTTAAGATTTATCTCTATAGGATTATTTAGTTTATAGGATAATATATTTAATTATAAGCTAGCTATAAAATTAAATATAAAAACTACAAAACACACTACACTAACTACAAACAATACTCTGCTTGAGGGAGGCCTAGGCCTTTTCTTTGAAAAAAAAAGTAGAAATACTTGATTGTAAAGATAGTGAAGTTTGTGTTATAGGAGGTACTAAATAATAAGTAATATTAGTTAAATTAAATCTAGCTTAATTATTAAAAATAAGTAAATAACTTACTAGTAATTTTAATACTTTCTTCTCCTTTATATAAAGCAATAGTAGGATGCTTTATTTTATAATGGCTAGTGCTATTAGATGATTGAAAACGCTTAGCTTTAGAGGAAAAGCTAAAGGAGTAATCTTCTTGTGTATAAAGACATATTATTAATCTTTCCTTATTATAATTAATATCTGATAGATAATAATTAAATAAGTTATGATTAATAATATAAGCTTTAGTTATAAAACTATAGCTTAGTTAACAACCTTCGCACAAACTTCCGCACCGCTCTAAAGGTCCGGAATCGCCCCTAAAATACAAACCACATTAATATTTAAATTCCTTACCTTTATTTACCCCCCCCTATAATATTACATTATAATAAAGCTAGAGGCAGGTATAAGGCTAGGATAATAATAGTAATTAATATAGGAGAAAGAGGGCTAGTATAAAGCTACTACTACCTAAATATAAGAATTAGATAGTTTAATATCCTAAGTAGTAAGAATAACCTAATAATAGATTAGATCTAATTTAAATACCTAGATAATATAAAATTCTATAATAAAATCATAAGCCTTATCCTTAATAATAAAGTTACCTAGGTATAGCGTATTACTAAAGCTATTACTAGATAGGGAGCGGACTATGCCTAAGCTAAAATAAGGATAATAAACTATAATAATAGTAATATTTATACTACTAAGAAAGCCCTTAAATAAGCCCTTAAAAAGGCTATTAAAGAAGAAGCTAAGGGAAGTAATACCCTAACCTAGGCTAGTATTACTACTAGCCTAGCCCCTAAGTAACTAAATACCTTACCTCCCTCCCTTTAAATCCTTAGTAAGTAAGACTAGGAAGTACTTATTAAAGGGAATACTATTTAGGAATTACTCTAGTCTAGAGGTATAGAAAATATAGTAATAGTAGTTAATAAAACTATAGGCTAAGCTATAGTAGTAGTAGCTAGGAGACTCCCTAGTAAAGATACTATTATTACCTTTAAAGGAAATACTACCTAATATAAATAAGACTAAAAATAGATTACTAATATATTTAGACTAGAAGTAACCCTTTACTAATATATACTTAGTATTATTATTAAGAGATTTCTAGTTAAATATGTTTTTACTAAAAACTTAGTAGTAAAAATTAGAAAAGCTAATAAGGTAAATATAATTAAGGTAATAGTAAGGTAATTCTATAGTAAAGATACCTAAAGGACTACTCTAATACTAGGCTTAGCTAAAGTTAAGAATACTAATAAGATATATTATAATAGTATAGTTTTTAAAGTAAAGCTATTCTAAACTAAACTATATAATAAGACCTTATAGCCCTAATAATATTATAACTATTTCTAAATAGGCTATATTACTAAGTTCTATAAGGTAGCTCTAAGGTATAGTAAGTATAGCGCTAGCTATTATAAGAATAAAGAGTCCTTTTACCTAATAAAAGATAAATAAGTAAAAAAAAACTATATTTTATACTCTAGACTATACCTAGCCTAGTTAAGAGATTACTCTATTCTAAAAAAGAAGTAAAATACTACTAAAGTAAAATATCTTAAATAACCTTTTTACTTTATTACTTACTCTCTAAGTAAAAGCCTAACCCCTTCTTATAAGAGATTTAGTATAGCCTTAAAACCTATTATTATAGCTACTAGAAAAAGAGAATATTTTATAAATATAAAATATAGCACTAAATAACTAAGATTAGGAAGTATTAGATAGTATATAAAGTAACTTAAAGCTAGAATAAAACTAGTATAAAATAGTAGTAACTAATAACCCCCCTAATTAATATAATAATACTATAAGTCCTTTTCTAGAATATAAATAAGAAAAATAAACTAATATATATAGCGCTTTACTACTAAACTAATATAAATATAATTATAATCTAAGAATAAGAATATATAAAAAACCTATAGCCCTTAGTACTAAGCCTAGCCTAGTTTTAACTTATATACTATAATAAATATAATATAGTATATATAAATAAGAAATATAGTATAGGATTATAGTTAGCCTAGGGAGAAACTAACTAATTACTAGTAAAACTATAAGGAGTTAATATTTACTTCCTTTATTTAAAGGGATATAGTAATAACTAAAATACCCTTATTTATATAATTAACTTAAAGAAGCCTTATAACTAAAGTATAATTATTAGTAACTTTAACTAAAAGCACTCTCTTTAGAATATACTAGATAAAATAACTAATAAAGTAAATAAACTACTAGAGTTTATAAGCTAGTAAAGGCTTAGACTTATTATACCCTAGGGTAAACCTATAAGATAGTATAAAGATAATAAGGATAATACTATTAACCTAGTATAAGCTATACTAAATATTAGAGTTTACTATAATAGTATAAAGAACCTTACTAAATTTAACTATATCCTATAGTTAATTAGTATTTTAAATAAGTAATAAGAAGCTACCCCCTAAGCCCTTAGATATATATAAGAAGCCTTAAATAAACTATATATAAAGGTAAAGGCTATAATCTAACTCTAACCTAAAAGTATAATAAACCCTTATAATAAAGAGAGAATTAATAATTATATAACCTAGCTTATTATAAACTTATAGTAAATTATAAATAAGGTAGCCTTAAAAAAGCCTTAGGGATTACCTAGCTTAGAGGTATAGTAATTAAGAAAGGTATAAGAGTTAGTTAGTAAAGTAAGGTAAGCTAAGAGATAGTAAAGATATAGAAAGACTAATATAAACTAGTAAGCTTATACTAAGGTAAATAAGGATTAGGAATATATTATTAGAGAAAAAAGAAGAAATATATAAAGAGATACCTTATAGAAGGCTAATATATAGGAGAAAGATAGGGAAGTCTAAAGGCTAGAGAGATAGGCCTAGCTTTAAAGCTAGGCCCCCCTAGAGCTCCCTAGACTTCTTATACTAAAAAGAAGTAAAAATAACCCTAACCTAGCTACTATATATAATAATAAAGCTAGTATACTAGTATAAAGATTCTTCCCTAAACCTATAGTAAATCTCTTTTATATCCTAAATCTCTCTTTTCTAGAACTTAAAAATATACTATTTCTAAATAAAGAATAATTTAAATAAAATAAGATTATAAAAGTCCTATTAAATATAGCTAGTTAAAAAGCACTAAGGGATAATAAACTCTTAGTAAGCCTTATTAAAGCCTATAAAGACCTAGCTAAGAATACTATAGCTTAACTCCTAAATATAGTCTTAGAAATAAGCTACTTTCTAGCTTACTTCTAAACTATAAAAGTAATAGTAATTAGAAAACTAGGTAAAATAACTAAGGAAATAAAGAGAGCTAATATATAAAGACCTATCTTATTACTTAATATAGTTAGAAAAATTATAAAAGTAATAATTATAATATAGCTTATAGCCTTTATTAAGGCTAAAGAATTACTCCCTAAACTATAAATAAGTAATAAGGTAAATAAATTAATAAAGACTATAATAAGAGTTCTTATAAAGTATATTAAAAAGGCCTAGGGAAAAGGTAATATTACCTTACTAGTATAAATAAATATATTAGTAGTATTTAATAAAGTTAGCTATCTATACCTAATATATTTACTTATTAAAATAGGAGTTTTATAATAGCTATAGGATTTATAAATAATATAAATATAGTAGTATTTAGTAAGACTATTACTTAAACCTAGAAAAGACTTAAAGCTATATAGAAAATCTATAAGAAATAAGTAAAGTAAGTAAGAGTTAAGTTTAACCTAGCTAAAACTAAACTTATATACTTTAGTAAGTCTTATAAACCCCCCTAAACTAGGGTCTAACTTAGTATAAAGAAAATAGTACTTATAGAGTTATATAGATTTCTTAGAGTATAGGTTAATAGAAAACTTAATTAAAGTACTTATAAAAATATCCTTAAAGGTAAATTTACTTAGTAATAACTTATACTCTTACTAGTAGTATTAGTATAAGGCTATAGCTTTAAGAATACTAGGCTTTTATATATATAAGTAGTTTAACCTATTCTTACCTATAAAGTAAGTGCTTACTATACCCTTACTAAGAAAAAAGAAAAGCTAAGAGAAGTAGTAAAAAGCTTTATAGTAAACTAATTAGCTTACCTCTAGATTATTATAAGGGTATTTAAAGCTATTTCTATTATATAACTAGAAGTTAAGACTTATATTCCCTCCCTTAATTTATACCTAAATAATATAAAATAAAGGTTTAAGTATAGGATTATAAATAATAGAATTATAAAGAAAATCTAAACTATAGCTAAGTTAGTAGTAATAGTACTATACTATAGAAGAAGACCTTCCTTAGTAAATAATAAACTAAATATAGACTTATATAAGGAATAGAAATATTACTAAGAAAACTAGTATAATAAAGAAAGGCTAGCCTAAAGTAAATATATAAGAGAGCTAACTAAGGATTACCCCCTTACTTATAACCTAAAGAAAATCTAAAAGTTCTATATAAAGCTAGATAAATATATCTCTTTAGTAATAATCTAATTATATATAAGGAAGATAGGCCTTAATAAATTCCTATTTTATGGGAATATCCTTAGGGTAGTTTTACCTTTATATAGCTATAGCTAGGTAGTAAAGAACTAATACTATATATTAGTTAACTATAGTAACTATAACTATAGATAATCCTAATAGAGATAGCTTACTAATAAATAGGAAGTAAGGCTAGCCCTAAATAACCCCTTAAAAGCAAGATTCCTAGTAAGATACTTCCTAGGTATAGTAAGACTTTAATACTACTTATTAGTATAAAAGCTAGCTATTAACTAACTTAGAAGATTAGAGAATCTAGGCTAATTCTAGAGATAAATAAAAGACTATTTAAATATAGATATAAATTAGAAAATAAACTAGGTAATATAAGAGCGCTAGTAAGCTAGAAGTAAACCTAATACTATAGTTATAATAAAGAACTTTTATATCTAGAATAGTTATTAAATTAATTTTAACTAAAAACTCTAGGTATTATAAGCCTAACTACCTTACTATTACCCTTACTTTAAACTAAAAACTAGCTACTATATTACTTCTTTTCTAGAATAAAGATAGTATTTTTTACTACCTTTATATAATTCTTTATAAGAATAGTAATAAGTAAGAGATAGTTTATCTTTATTATATATATATTAAGGTACTAGAGCTAAAAGATAAGCTTAGAATACTATTCCTTAGAGAAACTAGCCTAGTCTAAGCTTACTATAAAGGCACTTTACTTCTTCTTAGCCTAATTACTAGTATAGAGTTTCTTAACCTAGTTTTAAAAGTTATTTAGAACCTAGAATAAATAAAGTTAGTACTAGGACTAAGCTATTACTAAGGTAAATTAGAAGCACTTATAGTATTCTTAGTAGCTATAAAAGCCTAAGTCTTAACTAATTACTAGTGCTTATTTTACTAGCTAGTTATATTTAGCTACTAGGTAAGTTAGCTATAGACTTAAACTAGAAAAGAGGTAATTATTACCTTATTATATTAATAATTCTATACCTAATAGTTAAAATATATATTAGTAGCTATCCTTACTAAGTAAATTAGCCTTACTACTAAACTAGAATAAAACTAACTTACTAATAATAATATAGCACTAGTACCTAGGCTTTAAAACTAAATAGGACTTATAAAAAACACACTAAATATCTTTTAGATTACTTAGCTAGTATAAATTAGTAGTAAGATAAGCCTAGAATAGAAGTAAATATAACTTATAAAGAGATTCTTATTCTTAACTTACTTATACTACTTCGTAATTATAAACTTCTTTAGAAAGCCCTTATACTCTATAAATTCCTAGGTAAGTTAAAGCTAGAAATATAGTAATATTAAAATACTTATAGGCTTTATTAATATTATACTAGGTTTCCTTCTAATTTATAATAAATATTAGTAATTAATCTAAATCTAGCTTAAAATAGCCTTAAATAGTCTAAAAAAAAAGAAAACCTATAAGAAATTTAATATAAAAAAAGGAATAAGAATAAGTCCCTAGGGGAAGGGGAGCTTTCTTTTATACTTAATAAAAAAGAGAAAGAGATAAATTAAATAACTTACTTAAAAAATAAAGCATATTAAGCTTAATAAATCTAATAATATATAACTAGCCTTAATATAAAACTATTCTAGTCCTAGGTTAAAGCTACCCTTTTCTTATAATAACTAAGTAAAACTAAGTACTTATACTTTATTAAACTAATAAGGTAAAACTAGGCTAAAGTTAGCTAAAAAGTAAAGCTATAGAAAAGTTAGTATAAAAGTAAATAAGAAGTAAATTAATATTATAAACTTAGATTTACTTTACCTTAAGTAAAAGTAAAGAGACTTAAGATAAACTTATTACTAAACTAGAATAAAGTCTAGAGGGCTTAGAAATACTTATTCTATATATTTTCCTTTCTTTTTTTTTTTTTATAGGATAAGGCTAGTATAAGCTAGTAATAAACACTTATAATAGGCTACTTACTAAGTAGTGTAAGCTTACTATAGGGCTAGCACTAGCCTAAATATAGATATAAGAGAGTTTTTCTTCCTAGATTAGGGTTTTCCCTTTTAACTTAGTAGTAGGAGTACTAGTAATAGCTATCTATAGAGCTAACTAGCGTAAATAATATATATATATTAAATAAAAGTAAGTCTAGTATTACTTTTATAGATAGGTTTAAGTTCTAGAGTATTACACTATAATATATTTATATTGTATTTTCTTTTTAACAAATAATATATATTTAATCTAAAAAAATATATAGAGATATAAAACTTCTTTTTTTAGATAGATAACTAAAAAACTACAATGTAGTTATATATAAAAGTGGGGATAAAAGTGGGCCTATACCCTGTAAATTAGAAAAACTACATTTAAATATATTTAAGCACTAAAAAATTAAAAATACAATACAAATGTAGTTTTTCTAATTAACGGGCTATAGGCCTATTTTTAGCCCCACTTTTATATATTATATTTTTATTTGGATTGATCTCTATAGGATTATGTGTCTTATAGGATAATATCTTTTATTATAAGCTAGCTATAAAATTAAATATAAAAAATACAAAATATAATACAATAAATATAAACAATACTCTAGGTTTAACTAATAGTAATTAAGGTTATTAAAGTTTTTATAGTTTTTATAATAAGTATAATATATTAAATAAAAGTAAGGCTAGTATTACTTCTAAAAATAGGTTTAACTAATAGTAATTAAGGTTCTAAGAGTTATTTAAAGCTCTTATAGTAATTATAGTCTATTAAATAAAAGTAAGGCCTAATATTACTTCTAAAAATAGGTTTAACTAATAGTAATTAAGGTTTTAAGAGTTACTAAAAGCTCTTATAGTAATTATAGTCTATTACATAAAAGTAGGGCCTAGTGTTATTTCTAAAAATAGGTTTAACTAATAGTAATTAAGGTTCTAAGAGTTACTAAAAGCTCTTATAGTAATTATAGTCTATTATATAAAAGTGAGGCCTAGTATTATTTTTAAAAATAGGTTTCACTAATAGTAATTAAGGTTATTAGAGTTATTAGCACTCTTATAGAAATTATAGTATATTATATAAAAGTGGGTCCTAGGATTATTCCTAAAAATAGGTTAAACTTATTTTTTATAGCTTAATTAAGCTATATAGGGTAATTAAAATAATATCATTAGTTATCTATTAATATATTATAAATATTAGTCTATTATATTCTCTCTTTATATATTATAGTAATAAGATATATAGACTTACTAAGTTACTATATATAAATTCTTTAAGCTTTAGAATTATAAAGCTAAAAGTAATATTAAATTAGTTTAAATAGTAAATAAATAGTTTAAGCTTTTTTAAAGTTCTTATTATATTACTTATAATATTCAAGTACTAAGTATATACTTTATTAACTTCTAGTTATTTATTTAGATTTCTTATCTAATATTATTATAATAGTACAGGGTATTTTTTAATCAAAATAAAAGTAATAATTTCTAGAAATAGTAAATAATATAATAAGAAGGTTTTTCTTTAAGTTATATTAGTAAAATAAAGTATTAAGTATAATAGTATTATTAAAAAGTAATAATATTATATATAACCCTAGTTATAGTAAAATGCTTAAAATAGTATAATATTATAAATTATATAACTAATTAGATAAAATAGCTAATAATATAAGGGTTCTATCAACTAATTATCTTTTAATCCTAATAATAACCTTAGTTAATCCCTCCCGAGCACGAGGTAAAACTGCTTAGTATTTTACAGCCTAATGCCCTATTCTTTTATCTTCTTCTTATCTACCTTATAAATCTTATTATTTATATTGCCTTTGCTTTTTAGCATTTTTTCCCTTATAGTATAAATACTATTAATTATCTCTAGGTTAGATTTATCTTTATATCCCTTCCCTTTACTTTTCTTTTCTTCTGCTATATTATTTAATATTTTAGATAAGGTAGTATTCTTTTTATCACCCTTAGCTATGCTATTATCTAATTAGTTAGGGGTTAATTAGTTAATTAGTGACGCAGAACCCACCTAGCGATTGTAATAGGTATAATGTGTCTGTTAGATTATACGTGTCTTGCAGAAAGTATTAATTATATTTACTAATTTTAAGTAAAGCAAATTAAATTAGAGATAAGTAAGAATAAGTTATATTTGGTTTACCTTAGAGCTTTAAAGCAAAAGTAATAAGCTATAAGATAGAAGAGATATAAAGAGATAGAATAAACACGGTTATAGAGGAAGGGGGAATTATATTAATTTATGCTATAAGCAAAACTTAAATAAATTTAAGTTTAACTACAGTCACGAATTATAACTCTTACGCTAATATAGCTATAAAGTTTATTATAAACTTTGCTCTAACCTTATAGCCCCCTATATTTATAACCTTAGAGCTTATTTATTACTATAGCTATAAGAATTTGGTTGTTAATTGTTTTACTAGCTAGGTATTGCTAGTAATAATTATGTGTTGTAATAAATTAGATGCATTGGCTATAACCAATAATACTAAAAAAATTATAAAAATCAATAACCTTAGTTAATTAAAAGTCCCACTTTTCTTTTACCTAATAATACATTTGTATTGTTTGTAGTTAGTGTAGTAACTACACTAACTACACTACAAAATAATTTGTATTTAATACAATACAATATAATACAATACAATTTTTTTTAAATACAATACAAATACAAGATTTGCCGAAAAAATACAATAAATACAATACAAACAATACTCTGCTAGCTTATAAGCTCTAGTAGTTTATTTACTTTATTAGTTATCCTATCTAGCTTATTCTAGAGAGAGTACTTTTAGTTAAAGTTACTAATAAATATACTTTAGTTATAGGGCTTCTCTAAGTTAATTATATAAATAGGGGTATTCTAGTTATTACTATACCTCTTTAAATAAAGGGAGTAAATATTAACTCCCTATAGTTTTACTAGTAACTAGTTAGTTTCTCCCTAGGCTAACTATAATCCTATGCTATATTTCTTATTTATATATACTATATTATATCTATTATAGTATATAAGTAAGAACTAGGCTAGGCCTAGTGCTAGAGGCTATAGGTTTTTTATATATTCCTATTCTTAGATTATAATTATATCTATATTAGTCTAGTAGTAAAGTGCTATATATATTAGTTTATTCTTCTTATTTATATTCTAGAAAAGGACCTATAATATTATTATATTAATTAGGGGGGTTATTAGTTATTACTATCTTATACTAGCTTTATTCTAGCTTTAAGTTACTTTATATACTACCTAATGCTTCCTAATCTTAGTTATTTAGTGCTATATTTTATATTTATAGAATATTCTCTTTTTCTAGTAGCTATAATAATAGGTTCCAAGGCTATACTAGATCTCTTATAAAGTAAGGTTAGGCTTTTACTTAGGGAGTAAGTAGTAAAGTAAGAAGGTTATTTAAGATATCTTACTTTAGTAGTATTTTACTTCTTTTTTAAAATAAGGTATTCTCTTAATTAGGCTAGGTATAGTCTAGAGTATAGGATATAGTTTTCTTTTACTTATTTATCTTTTATTAGGTAAAAGAACTCTTTATTCTTATAATAGCTAGTGCTATACTTACTATACCTTAGAGCTACCTTATAAAACTTAGTAACCCTCCTAAGCACGAGGTAAAACTGCTTAAATGATTAAAGTTCTATGTTTTTTAACATCTTTTCCAAATATCTAGCCTTTTTCTCTAGTCTTTTATTCCCCTTCTTATTCTTACTTTTCCTAAATTTCTTTATATTTTCTTTGGTTTTCTTAATTTCCTTTTAATTAGGATTTTTATTATCTTTTTAGATAGCCTAAAGGTTCTATAGCCTAGTGGTTATTACCCCTAGCTTTTAGTTACCCTTAGCCATGCTATTATCTAATTAGTTAGGGGTTAATTAGTTAATTAGTGATGCAAAACCTACCTAGCGATTTAGGTATAGTGCGTTAGTTAGGTTATGCGTGTCTTGTAGAAAGTATTGATTATATTTACTAATTTTAAGTAAAGCGAATTAAATTAGAGATAAGTAAGAATAAGTTATGTTTAGTTTGCCTTAGAGCTTTAAAGCATAAGTAGTAAGCTATAAGATAGAAAAGATATAGAGAGATAGACTAAACACGGTTATAAAGGAAGAGGGAATTACGTTAATTTATACTATAAGCAAAACTTGAACAAATTTAAGTTTAACTACGGTCGCGAATTATAACTGTATCTATAAAGTTTATCGTAAACTTTGCTCTAACCTCACAGCCCCCTGTATTTATAATCTTAGAGCTTATTTATTACTATAGCTATAAGAATTTAGTTATTAATTGTTTTACTAGCTAGGTATTGCTAGTAATAATTGTGTGTTGTAATAAATTAGATGCATTGGCTATAACCAATGATACTAAAAAAATTATAAAAATCAATAAAACTTAGTAATATAGCTTATTTAGAAATAGTTATAATATTATTAAGGCTATAAAGTCTTATTATTTAGTTTAGTTTAGAATAGCTTTACTTTAAAGACTATATTATTATAGTATATTTTATTAGTATTTTTAACTTTAGCTAGGCTTAGTATTAAGGTAGTTCTTTAGGTACCTTTACTATAAGGTTACCTTACTATTACCTTAACTATATTTACCTTATTAGCTTTTTTAATTTTTACTACTAAGTTTTTATTAAATATATATTTAGTTAGGAATCCCTTAATAATAACGCTAAGTATATATTAGTGAAGGGTTACTTCTAGCCTAAATATATTAGTAATTTATTTATAGTCTTATTTATATTAAGTAGTATTTCCTTTAAAGGTAATAATAGTATCTTTACTAAGGAGTCTTTTAGTTACTATTACTATAGCTTATCCTATAGCTTTATTAATTACTATTACTATATCTTTTACACTCCTAAACTAGAGTAATTCCTAAATAGTATTCCCTTTAATAAGTACTTCTTAGTCTTATTTACCTAGGATTTAAAGAGAGGGAGGTAAGGTATTTAGTTATTTAAAGGCTAGGCTAGTAGTAATACTTACCTAGGTTAGGGTATTACTCTCCTTAGCTTCTTCTTTAATAGCCTCCTTAAGAGCTTATTAAGGGCTTTTTAAGTAGTATAGATATTACTATTACTATTATTTATTATCCTTACTTTAGTTTAGGTATAGTTTACTACCTATTTAGTAATAGCTTTAGTAATACGCTATACCTAGGTAACTTTATAACTAGAAATAAGGCTTATAATTTTCTTATAGAATTTTATATTATCTAGGTATTTAAATTAGATCTAATCTATTATTAGGTTATTCTTACTACTTTAGATATTAAACTATCTAATTCCTATATTTAGGTAGTAGTAGCTTTATACTAGCCCTCTTTCTCCTATATTAATTACTATTAGTATCCTAACCTTATACTTACCTCTAGCTTTATTATAATATAATATTATAGGGGGGGGTAAATAAAGGTAAGGAATTTGAATATTAATGTGGTTTGTATTTTAGAGGCGATTCCGGACCTTTAGAGCAGTGCGGAAGTTCATGCGAAGGTTACTATAGTAATTCTATATTAAGGGATCTTAAAAACACTAATAAAAGTAAAAAATAGTATAGGATTCATAAAAGTCTATTAAGTTAGCTACTATATTACTAATATAGGTCAAGGGATAATACTAGGTATAGATTAGACTAAAGAATATTTACCTATAATTATATATTAGGATTAGGGATTTTAGAGATATCTAATAATGATAGAATGCCTCTCTTTTATCTATAGTAAGTAGTAAATATATAAGGAGAGAAAATAAGCAGTGGTTTTATTATTATTTAGGGTAATAAAGATTAGGCTAGCTATATAAAAAAATAAAAATTAGAAAGAAAAGGGCAAAGACTATTTAAAGAACCTAGTAGTAATAGAAGTATAACTATATAGTAAAGTAGCTATATAGATACTAGAATACACTTACTTATAGTAAAAAAGTAAAGATATTATAGTTATACTAATTTTAGAAAGCATAAGTAGTAAACAAACTATATTAAATTAAGATATAAGCACCTAATGCCCTATACTAATAATTCTAGAAGAATATATAGAGTTTATAAATATTTTCTTTAAAAAGCTAGTAAGTAAGCTTCCTAAACTAGGAGGCTATACTTATATAATTAAATTAGAAGAAGGGAAAACACTACCTTAGGGGCTTATATATAATTTAGATAAAAAAGAGCTATTAGTTCTTAGAGAGTACCTTATAAGTATATAGCTTAAAGAGTAAATTAAAAGATTAGTTAGCCTAGCTAAAGCCCTAATTTTATTTATTCTAAAGAAAGGAGGGAAATTAAGGCTTTATATAGATTATAAGGGCTTAAATAAGATTATAATTAAGGATAAGGCCCCTTTGCCCCTTATTACTAAAATTCTTAATTAATTAGTAAGCGTAATTATTTTTATAGTCCTTAATCTAAAAGATATATACTATTAGCAACATATTCGCTTAGGTAATAAGTGGAAAATAGCCTTCTATTATTAATATAGCTATTTTAAATATCTTATAATGCTATTTAGACTAGTTAACATACTAGTAACTTTTTAGGAGTATATTAATAATACTCTTAAAGGACTTATTAATAAGACTTATATTATTTACCTAGATAATATACTCTAATATAGTAGCGTAGTTAAGGAGCATATAGATTATATTAAATAAATTCTATATAAGCTTAGGGATACAAGCCTTTTTATTAACCTTAAGAAGTGTTATTTTTTAGTTAAGAAAGTTAAATTCTTAGGCTTTAGGATATTAGTAAAAGGTATTATAATAAACCTAGTAAGAGTTAAGGTAATTATAACCTAGCTAATGCTATATAGTGTCTTTAATATTTAGTTATTCCTTAGTTTTACTAGATTTTACTACTATTTTATTAAATAATATAGTAAAATTATTATTCTATTAATAAATTACCTTAGAGGGTAGTAACTAGTAATATTTAACCTAGAACCCTATAAGCTAGTAGTATTTAGAGAACTTTAATAAAGATTTTAAAAAGCGCTAATTTTATTATATTTTAACCTACTTATATATCTTAGAGTAAAGATAGACATATCTAGATATATATTATTTACGCTAGTTAGCTCTATAAATAGCTATTACTAGTACTCCTACTACTAAGTTAAAAGGGAAAACCCTAATCTAGGAAGAAAAACCCTCTTATATCTATATTTAGGCTAGCGCTAGCCTTATAGTAAGCCTACACTACTTAGTAAGTAGCTTATTATAAGTATTTATTACTAGCTTATACTAGCCTTATTCTATAGAAAAAAAAAAGAAAAAAAGGAAAATATATAAAATAAGTATTCCTAAGCCCTTTAGACCTTATTTTAGTTTAGTAATAAGTCTATCTTAAGTCTCTTTACTTTTACTTAGGGTAAAGTAAATCTAAGTTTATAATATTAATTTACTTCTTATTTACTTTTATACTAACTTTTCTATAGCCTTACTTTTTACTAACTCTAGCCTAGTCCTATCTTATTAGTTTAATAAAGTATAAGCACTTAGTTTTACTTAGTTATTATAAAGAAAGGGTAGCTTTAACCTAGGACTAGGATAGTTTTATATTAAGGCTAGTTATATATTATTAGATTTATTAAGCTTAATATGCTTTATTTTTTAAGTAAGTTATCTAATTTATCTCTCTCTCTCTCTTATTAAGTATAAAAAAAAGCTTCTTTTCCCCTAGGGACTTATTCTTATTTCTCTTTTTATATTAAACTTCTTATAGGTTTTTCTTTTCTTTTAGACTATTTAAGGCTATTTTAAGCTAGATTTAGATTAATTACTAATATTTATTATAAATTAGAAGGAAACCTAGTATAATCTTAATAAAGCTTATAAGTATTTTAATATTACTATATTTCTAGCTTTAACTTACCTAGGAATCTATAGAGTATAAGGGCTTTTTAAAGAAATCTATAACTATTAAGTAATATAAGTAAGTTAAGAATAAGAATCTTTTTATAAGTTATATTTACTTCTATTCTAAGCCTATCCTACTACTAATTTATACTAGCTTAGTAATCTAAAAGATATCTAGTGTATTTCTTATAAGTCCTATTTAGTTTTAAAGCCTAGGTACTAGTACTATATTATTATTAGTAAGTTAGTCCTATTCTAGTTTAGTAGTAAGGCTAATTTACTTAGTAAGGGTAGCTACTAATATATATTTTAACTATTAGGTATAGAATTATTAATATAATAAGGTAATAATTACCTCTTTTCTAGTTTAGGTTTATAGCTAACCTACCTAGTAGCTAAATATAACTAGCTAGTAGAATAAGCACTAGTAATTAGTTAAGACTTAGGCTTTTATAGCTACTAGGAATACTATAAGTACTTTTAATTTACCTTAGTAATAGCTTAGTCTTAGTGCTAACTTCATTTATTCTAGGTCTTAGATAACTTCTAAGACTAGATTAAGAAACTCTATACTAATAATTAAGCTAAGAAAAAGTAAAGTGCCTTTATAGTAAGCCTAGACTAGGCTAGTTTCTCTAAGAAATAGTATTCTAAGCTTATCTTTTAGCTTTAGTACCTTAATATATATATAATAAAGATAAACTATCTCTTACTTATTACTATTCTTATAAAGAATTATATAAAGGTAGTAAAAAATACTATTTTTATCCTAGAAAAAAAGTAATATAGTAGCTAGTTTTTAGTTTAAAGTAAGGGTAATAATAAGGTAATTAAGCTTATAATACTTAGAGTTTTTAGTTAAAATTAATCTAATAACTATTTTAGATATAAAAGTTCTTTATTATAACTATAGTATTAAGTTTATTTCTAGCTTACTAGTACTCTTATACTACCTAGTTTATCTCCTAATTTATATTTATATTTAAATAGTTTTCTATTTATCTCTAGAATTAGCCTAGATTCTCTAATCTTCTAAGTTAGTTAATAGCTAGCTTTTATACTAATAAGTAGTATTAAAGTCTTACTATACCTAGGAAGTATCTTACTAGGAATCTTACTTTTAAGGGGTTATTTAAGGCTAGCCTTGCTTCTTATATATTAGTAAGCTATCTTTATTAGGGTTATCTATAGTTATAGTTACTATAGTTAACTAATATATAGTATTAGTTCTTTATTACTTAGCTATAGCTATATAAGGGTAAAACTACCTTAGGGATATTCCTATAAAATAGGAATTTATTAAGGCTTATCTTCCCTATATATAATTAGATTATTACTAAAGAGATATATTTATCTAGCTTTATATAGAACTTTTAAATCTCCTTTAGGTTATAAGTAAGAGAGTAATCCTTAGTTAGCTCTCTTATATATTTACTCTAGGCTAGCCTTTCTTTATTATACTAGTCTTTCTAGTAATATTTCTATTCCTTATATAAGTCTATATTTAGTTTATTATTTACTAAGGGGGGTTTTCTCCTATAGTATAATACTATTACTACTAACTTAGCTATAGTTTAGATTTTCTTTATAATTCTATTATTTATAATTTTATTCTTAAACTTCTATTTTATATTATTTAGGTATAGATTAAGAGAGAGAATATAAGTCTTAATTTCTAGTTATATAATAAAAGTAGCTTTAAATACCCTTATAATAATCTAGAGGTAAGCTAATTAGTTTACTATAAAGCTTTTTATTACTTCTCTTAGCTTTTCTTTCTTTTTAGTAAGGGTATAGTAAGTACTTACTTTATAGGTAAGAATAGGTTAGACTACCTATATATATAAAAGCCTAGTATCCCTAAAGCTATAGCTTTATACTAATATTACTAGTAAGAATAGTATAAGTTATTACTAGGTAAATTTACCTTTAAGAATATTTTTATAAGGACCTAGCTAATATAGAAGATATATCCTTACTATAAGATAATATTAAGGATAATAAATAAGAGTTTAAAGTTAAGAGAATTATTTTACATTACTATAATAGAAAGTATTATAAATATCTAGTTAAATAGAAGGGCTATAATGCTTTAGAGAATTCCTAGGTATTAAAAAGGGATTTAATTACTAGAGAAATTATTAATAATAATAAGAAATAGTTAAGTAGTAAAGTTAATATAAGATAGTTATAATTTATAAGTTAATATAGTAAGATATTAGAAAATAAAGTTAATTTACTTAAATAACTTAAATAATCTATTATATAGCTACTAAGCACTTACTCCTTTATAATAGAGTTAGTTACTAGGACTACTAGTTCCTTAGTAATAGTAGTAACTATAGTAACTAAGGAGGTAAAGGCCTTAGGATTATCTTTATTATTAGAATCCCTCTCTCTATATATATAAACCTAAAGTTTACTAGGGAGCTTTGTTAAAAATAAGACCTATTTTTAGCCCTTTTCTAGTTAAAGGACCTTTCTATTACTAGCTTGCATTGCAAGCCTGACAGCTGCACTACAGCTGTTAACGGTCGCGAAGGTGACTATTAATAGCCATGTTATAGCTATTAATAGTTATAACTAACTGTGTGAATAACTAATTCAAATTAATTATGAATTAGCTAATTGCGTTATAGCTATGAGTGTAGCTATAACACAGCCACTAGTAATTAGGTAAGCTAGGGTAATATAAGCAGCTTACCCTATAGCTATCTTTAATAGCGATTTTCTCTTTAACTAGAGGTTATACAAAAGTCTTATATATAGCAAATTAAAGCTAGAAAATAGGGCTTTTATTTTATATAGGAATATTTTTAGACTAAAATTTAGTGTATATAAGTTGCTAGTTTATATAGTAGTGAGTTAATTTTTTGGTTTTTATATATAAATAAATTTTGCGGAAAATTAAAAGTAGCTCCTAAGACCCTGTTAGTAGCCTAGATTCACTAATATAGTTAGTAAGTATATAAGAGAAAGAAGATCTTTTTAATCTAGCTAGATAGCTAGGCCTCTTAATCTAATAGCTGTATTACCTATATAACATCACTAAAATTAATTCTATTGCTCTATTAGATATTATAAAAGTCATCTAGATTAAATTCTATTAGTTAATAACTACTATAACCTTCCGTTGCGTTGCGTTAGTTATTCTAATGTAATAGCTCTATTAGTCCCTAACCGTAGAGTTTACACCTGTATAGCTATTGCTAGCTAGTAACTAGCTCCCTATATTTTAATAGGTTATAAGCCTAGCTTTTATTACTATAAATTCTTTTTAGTGCACTTTACGTATGGTTTATAGAAAACTTCCCTTCTATAAAATAGGAAGGACCTGTAAGATAGAAGCTAATTCCCTTCTATAAAAAGGAATTATTATGGTTATAGAAGACTTCCCTTTTATAAAACAGGAAGCATATAAGTAAAATAGAAGCTTTCCTTTCTATAAAAAGGAAATTTAGCGCGGATAGAAGTAATTCCCTTCTATAAAAAGGAAGTTTTAGTATAAAAAGAAGCTATTCCCTTCTATAAAAAAGGAAGATAGATACTAATTAATAAGGTTAGGGGTAACTAGCCCCTAATCTTAGTGCGTAAGAGGTTCTAAATAACTAGCTAAAAGAGCAGGTTATTAAGTAATAAGATGCTATTAATCTATTATTACAGAAGCTAGAGGCTTTAACTATAGCTATTAATAATAAAGGTATAGAGGGTGTGGAAGCTACTAAACCCGCTAGTTAGTAGCAAGATTAGCAGCCTATTTAATAACCAGAAGAAAAGGTACCTGAACCTAGCTCTATATAAGCTACCTTTAATAATTTAATTATTAAGGAATTTAATAAAAGGGTTTATAGCTTCCCTAAGACTACTAAGCTTAAAGGAGCTAAATATTTTAATTAATAGAAACAAGCCCTAGCTATCTAATTTAGAGCTTTAGGCATGCCTAAATTTCTAGATAATCCGGATATTTCTAGGGCGCTAAGGGACGCTAACTAAGCTATTATCCTTATGTTATTAAGGGATAGTTATACGGAAGGCCCCTAAGCCGCTATAACTTAGCAAAAATTACCTAAAGAAGCCTATAATTTACTTTTATAGTAGTATTTATATAGCGTTAAAATCCAGAGGGAGTCCCTATATTCTAACTTTTATAACCTAAATTTTTATGGTTTTAAGGGGACTTTAGAAGCTTTTAATACGGTCTTTAATAATTTACTAGCTAGATTATTAATTTTAGGGGTCCTAATTAATCCTATAGATTAGGTTAATTTATATCTTTAATCCCTAAAATTAACCTTCCCTTAGTGGGCTAAGAGGCAACGATTTAGCATGCGTATGAATAGGGCTATAGGGGCTCCCTTAGATGCCCTAAATCTTTAATTTTTAATGGCAGACCTTCTAGCTAAACAGAGGGATAAGTTATTTATAGTATTTAAAGCCCTGAATTATAGGGCTAAAGACTAAGAAAAGGGTGCTAAAGATAAAGAAAAAGCCTCTAAAGGTTAGAAGAAGAAGAAAGAAGGCTCTAAAGAAAATAAGGGCTCTTCTAATTCTAATAAGAAGAAAAAGAAGCAAAAGGGTTAAAAATCAGATAAAAAGGATAATAAAGAGCCTATAGAGGGTTCTTTTATACTAGGAAATTATAACCTTTCTAACAGAGCCCTTAATCCATACAAGAAACCTAGCTCTTATAAGACTAGTTATAAGAGCTCTAGCGATAGTAGCTCTAATTCTAGCTCTAGTAATTTAGATAATAAAAAATAAGAACTTAGAACCTTAAATGGTTTTAATTATTTTAGTAAAGATATAAAAAAGGCCCTATTATATAATATAGGTTCAACTGTATATATAGTTAATTCTAGGGAGGTCTTTAGGGATTATACCCCTTATAAAAAGGGGGAATCCAACCCTATTATAACTAGTGGTGGTCCTATTTACGCTAAGGGCCACGGTAGTGCTGTTTTTGAGGTCTTATATTAGAAAAACCCCTATAAATATAGGACCTTAGTGCTTAAAGATACTTTATATTTCCCTTAACTTAATATTAATATAGTTAGTAGTCTTTTGCATTATATATCTAGTGGTTACCTTATAAAGAACCTTCTTTATCTTAAAGATAGGTCTTGTATTGCTACCTTAGATATAGAAAAACATGGTTTTTTCTTCTATGTTAAAAACTAATCTATACCTAAGTTACATAAAGGGCCCTATAACAAATCTTATTTTATCTAACCTTTTTTTACCTATGCCACTTTTAAGGGTCATAGCTACCCTATAGAGGTTTAAATTCCCTCTAAAAAGCCGGATTAGGCTTCTAATTTAGATAAAATTGTTAAAATCAACAAAGATGATAATGATATTAAAGAAATCATACGGGATAATTTAGGGGACTTAGTCTCTTCTCTAATGCCTATAGCCCCAGGTTAGGTCCCTTATAAATCTAAGGAAATAGATTTAGGGGTATTAGAGGGCCTTAGTAAAGGAAAAAGGTCCCTAATACCCCCCTAAGAGGCCTGTGGTTCTTAAGGGGGGTAGCAGGGGACTAACGGAGAAGGCCCTAATCTAGACCCTAATTCAGGCCCTAAAGATTCTTAATATCAACGGTTATTAGAACTAGCTAGCCTATGGCATGTATGACTAGGGCACCTAGGGCTTCCTTTGCTAAAGAAAACTAGCCTTATTACTAAAGGAATGCCTGATTTTTCTAAAATTAAGGATAAGGACTTTAGATATATAGCTTGTGATTAATCTAAGGCAGTTAGAAGACCTAGAAAATTAGCTATCCTTAACCCCCCTAGGGCTCTAGATCGAATAGAGGGGGATACGCTAAAAATCAGTCCTACGCCGTACAATAAACAGTTAATTTGCCTATTTCTAGTGGATTGAAAGACTAGATATAAGTGGGTTATCTTATTACTAAATAAGGAAGGCCTAACTGTTTATAGGGCTATTAAGGGCTTCTTTAGAGGGCTTAAAAATTAACTAGGTCAATATCCTAGGCACCTTCACTTTAATAGGGGCTAAGAAATCGATTCTAGTTGTTAAACTTAGTTAAATTCTAAAGGGATTAAATTTATAACTTCTAGTCCCTATATCTATAAGCAAAATAGATTAGCAGAGCGTTTAATTCGTACTATTCTAGATCAATTAAGAGCTACTATCCAGTAGGCAAAATTACCCTTATATCTATAGTGTTTTATATTACCTGCAGTTATTAACCTAGTTAACATAACTGCTAATATCAAAAAGGATAAAAGCCCTAAATAACTACTATCTAGGGAGCTAAATCAGCCCTATATAACTAATATTAGCAGTATTAGAGCTATAGGATCTCACTATAAGATTCTAATCCCCCTAGAAAAACAACCTAAAGCCTAGAAGTTAGCAGCTAGGACTATCCCTAGAAGATTATTAGCTACACTAGGTTCTAACACTTACCTAGTGTATATCCCCTCTAAAAGGCTAGTTACGAAAACTAGCTTTATCAAGATTATAGAACCTATAGGTCTTATTTCTAAAGGATTACCTAGGCTTTCTATAGGGAATAACCTTTTAGAGGGGAAAAATGATTTAGAAGAAGATCTAAATTAATAAGTTTTAAAGGATTACCCTATAGGTTAAGAAAAACTACCTATAGGACCTAGAGAACCCCCTAAAGGTCCGATTCTAGAGGCTCCTATACAGGCGCTACCTATATCTTAACTAGGAAATCAGATTTTAACTCCGGACCCGAATTTTAACAAAATTACTGACTTTAACCCTAATATTAACCCCATAGATGTTAATATTACTACCCCTTCTTCTCTAGATTTTATTAAAGAAATCTGCTTTAAGGTATAGGAAAAGCTAAAAGAAAACAACCCTATTAGCCCTGAACCTAAGACCTGGAAGTAAGCTATATCTAGCCCTGATAGGGATAAATAGATAGAAGCTACGTATAAGGAATATAAATAGCTTCTAAAGGCTAGTACTTTTAAATTTATAGGGAAAGACTAAATCCCTAAGGGCTAAAAAGTACTAAAGAATAGGCTTGTTTATAAGCTTAAAAAGAATAAAGAAAATAATCCTTTAAAATACAAGGCTTGACTCGTTGCTAAGGGATTTATGCAAATCGAAGGTCTAGATTATCTAGAGACCTTTGCTACCATAAGCATTCCCCCTAGCTAGAGGATTTTACTAGCCCTAGTAGCTTAGAATAACTAGGAAATCAAATAGGTTGATTTTATAGGAGCTTTTCTTAATAGTAAGCTATAATAATAGATTTATATGGTTATTCTAGACGGATTTATTGAATTCCTTAAAGCAAATCCTAAACTAGCTAAATTAGCTAGAAGTTTTAGCTATAAACCCTTTAAAGACTAAGTAATTTTATTATAGAAGTCTTTATATAGCCTAAAACAGAGTTTAATGGAGTGGTAATAGGTACTTATAGCAGTGCTTAAGTCCCTAGGATTTAACCCTCTAATATCTAACCTAGCTATATTCTTTAATCCCTGTACTAAAACCTTTATTATTACGTATATTAATAACTGCCTTCTAATTAGACTGGATTTACCCTATATCTAAAGACTTAAGAAAGAACTTTATAAAGTCTATCTAATAGAAGATAGGGGGCCTGCTAAATTCTTCTTAGGGGTTTAAATTATATAAGATAGACCTAATAGGATACTAAAAATCCACTAATCTTAGTATATCTTAGAGGCTTTAAAACAATTTAATATGCTAGATAGTAAGCTTATTAGCATACCTCTTTAGCTAGGTGTATTAGCTACGCAGATAACTAAGCTTTTAATAGCTAGCGAAATTAAGCTTTATTAGTGTATTATAGGGACTATAATATACCTAATGTTGCTTATAAGGCCTAATATAGCCTTTATATTATAGTGGCTATCTATAGCACTAGCTAGCCCCTATATAGAGTACCTAAAAGTAGCTAAAAACTTGCTTAGGTATCTATTAGGGACTAAATTCCTTGCTATAATTTATAGGGGAGACCCTAAAGGTATAGCTAGTAAAAGCCTAATAGGTTATTATAATAGTGATTTTACAGGAGATAAAAAGACCTTTAAATTAACCTATGCTTATCTATGTAAGCTAGCTAGCGGACCTATTAGCTAGAAATTAAAGAAAACTAGTACAATAGCTCTATTAATATTAGAAGCTAAAGCTAACGCTATTTACGAGACCTTCTAGGAGTTATAGTAGCTCTAGGGTCTATTTAAGGAGCTAAAAACCCCTATATCTCCCCCTATTTAGATATACTATAATAATTAAGGCGCTATAACTATAGCCTATAACCCTGCCTTATATAGCTATACTAAGCATACCTTGCTAAAGTTTAACTATATTAGGTAATAGGTTTTAGAAGGTTTAGCTAAGATTAAATATCTAGATATAAAGTTAATGCCTGCAGATAGTCTAATAAAACCTCTATCTAGACCTCTATATTAGGCCTTTATTAAGCTTCTAGGGCTTAATAACTACTGAAAAACTAATAACTAAAATCCCTTCAATAAGGAACTAAAAACAATACTAAAAAGGGAGCTATATTTAACAATAGCTAGGAATTCAAAAAGGGGGTCTTTTATCTTTTCCTGTTTTTCCCTTTTATCTATTATTATCTAAAAGTTATTATTTACCCTATGGTTTTCTTATACGCTTTTAATTGCTTTTAATATAATTCTTTTGTAAAGGGGGTGTTAAAAATAAGACCTATTTTTAGCCCTTTTCTAGTTAAAGGACCTTTCTATTACTAGCTTGCATTGCAAGCCTAACAGCTACACTGCAGCTATTAACGGTTACAAAGGTAACTATTAATAGCCATATTATAGCTATTAATAGTTATAACTAACTATATGAATAACTAATTTAAATTAATTATAGATTAGCTAATTGCGTTGTAGCTATAAGTATAGCTATAATATAGCCACTAGTAATTAGGTAAACTAGGGTGACATAAGCAGCTTACCCTATAGCTATCTTTAATAGCGATTTTCTCTTTAACTAAAGGTTATATAAAAGTCTTATATATAGCAAATTAAAGCTAGAAGATAGGGCTTTTATTTTATATAGGAATATTTTTAGACTAAAATTTAGTGCATATAGGTTACTAGTTTATATAGTAATGAGTTAATTTTTTAGTTTTTATATATAAATGAATTTTATAGAAAATCAAAAGTAGCTCCTAAGACCCCGTTAGCAGCCTAGATTCACTAATATAGTTAGTAAGTATATAAGAGAAAGAAGATCTTTTTAATCTAGCTAGATAGCTAGGCCTCTTAATCTAATAGCCGCATTGCCTGTATAACATTACTAAAATCAATTCTATTGCTCTATTAGATATTGTAAAAGTTATCTAGATTAAATTCTATTAGTTAATAACTGCTATAACCTTCCGTTGCGTTGCGTTGGTTATTCTAACGTAGTGGCTCTATTAGTCCCTGACCGTAGAGTTCACACCTGTACAGCTGTTGCCAGCTGGCAACTAGCTCCCTACATTTCAATAAGCTTAATAGGACTAATATAATTAGGTAAATTAGTAGTATTAGGTATAAACTACTAGTAAGTTAGTTAAGTATTAGCTATATATATTAAGAAAGCTTACTATTAGGATATTCTAGGCTATAAAGTAAAGATAGTTTAAAATATTAATCTATATCTTAAGGTTTATAGTATTACTTAGTAACGCTATTATAGTGCGCTTATTACTCTTTACCTTATAAGTAGTATTAGTAGTTATTTAGGCATAGTAAATGTGTCTATGCTTATTAGAATTTTTATAAGATAGGATAGTATTCTATAGCTTTTTCTTTACTTTTATAATAAACTACTAGTAAGTTAGCAATAATCTAGTGTCTAGGTAGTAGAATTATACTTACTTTATCCTAATAGTAGTAGCTACCTTCTAGAGTAGCTTTAATAAGTTTAAATAGCCTATTATTGATTTTTATAATTTTTTTAGTATCATTGGTTATAGCCAATGCATCTAATTATTACAACACATAATTATTACTAGCAATACCTAGCTAGTAAAACAATTAATAACCAAATTCTTATAGCTATAGTAATAAATAAGCTTTAAGGTTATAAATATAGGGGGCTATAAGGTTAGAGTAAAGTTTATAATAAACTTTATAGCTATGTTAGCGTAAGATATAGTTATAATTTATAACCGCAGTTAAACTTAAATTCATTCGAGTTTTACTTATAGTATAAATTAACACAATTCCCCTTTCCTTTATAACTATATTTATTCTATCTCTCTTACTTATACTTTAAAGCTCTAAGGCAAACTAAATATAACTTATTCTCACTTATCTCTAATTTAATTTGAATTGCTAGGTAGGTTTTGCGTTACTAATTAACTAATTAACCCCTAACTAATTAGATAATAGTATAGCTAAGGGTAATAAAAAGAATACTACCTTATCTAAAATATTAAATAATATAGTAGAAAAAAAGAAAAGTAAAGGGAAGGGAAGTAAAGATAAATCTAACCTAGAGATAATTAATAGTATTTATACTATAAGGGAAAAAATACTAAAAAGTAAAGGTAATATAAATAATAAGATTTATAAGGTAAATAAGAAGAAGATAAAAGAATAGGGCATTAGGCTGTAAAATACTAAGCAGTTTTACCTCGTGCTCGGGAGGGTAGGGAAGGTCTTATTATTAATAAGATATCCTAGAATATTATATGTTAGTTCCACGAAGGAACGTTAGGCACTAGTGCTAACGTTAAAAAAGGGTTGAATTTAATGAAGTTAATAATAATAGCTAGCTAAGAGAGAGAAGAGAAGAGAGAGAAGGAGAGGAATCTAGCTAGGAGGGGAAAGTGGGGAAAGTGGGTCTTGCAGTGCGGGGTTGCCCGCGATGCAACCAATCGCATCGCGTGCATCCCTTTGGTGGCTTCACCTTTGGCCACGGCCGGACTAACTATCGTCCGAGGGTCCGGAGGAAGCCACATTATAGGTGCTATTTTTTAGTAGGATATTCTATATTACTACTTACTAAAAGCACTATATATATAGAATTTTCTTACTTATTATACTACTAGTAGTAAGTTAGTAATAAAAATACTATAAAGATATAGTAAACTTATATTAAAATTTTAAAAGCAGTTTACTTCTAAGGAGATAACTTCTTAGAAGACTTTAAAGGAGATTTCTTAATAGCTTAACCTTTAAAAGCTATTAATAAAGAAGGAGTTCCTATATAAGTATTAGATATAGTTAACTAGCTATAAGTTAGCTATAATAAACTAGATATAAAATTATAACTAAAAGCAAATAAACTAATAACTAAGAATAAGATAAAAAAAACTAAGATAAATAGTAATAAATAATAATAATATTTAAAGACTAAAGAAGGTTAGTAACTATAGTGTAATAGTAGTAAGAAAGCTATTACTTAGTAAAGAGAGGTAACTTATAAGGTTAAGGGTTATTATAGGAGAAAGGAAGTATATAAAAAAGAGGAAAAATTAGTCTCCTTTATATTAACTATAGACCCCTTAAGTAATCTAATATACTATATATAAGTAATCTATAAATTATAATAATAACTATTAGCTTTACTACCTATATATATACCTAATAGCTATAAACTTATAGTAACTATAATATAAGCCCTCTAGTTAAACTATTTAGAACTATAGCACTAAGTACCCTAATTATTTAATCTAATTATAGAAATTAATATAAGTTATCTATTTTTTTAATCTAGCTATATAATAGGTAATAATATTTATTTTACTATATTAAAGCTATATATAGGCTACTATTTAGATATTACTACTTATAATAAGGGGGGTTATTTATAATTAGTAGTATTATTATTATTATTTTATTTACCTATATATCTAGATATAAGGTACCTTATCTTATTTTTCTTTATAAGCTTTATTATAGTAACTATACCCTAAGTAAGCAGCTTATTTTATAATTAAGGTTAATTATATGTTAGGGGAGTATTATATTAGGAGTATAGAGGTTAGAGATAGGATGTTTATTAGAGCGAATCTTTAGAGAACCTTTAAGCTATATAGATAATAAAGAGGCTAGCTAGCTATAAGATAGCTATATGCTTATAAAGCAAGGTATTTATTAAAGACTATATATATTATTAGTGCTAGGTTAGAGATTAAAACCTTTATGCACCCGCCCCTAGCTAGTATCTATCTAGTAGTGACTGCGAGAATCTTAGCTATTACTTCGTTAATTTAACCCTACGGAACAAGCTATGACATAGCCCCCTATATTTATAACCTTAGAGCTTATTTATTACTATAGCTATAAGAATTTAGTTATTAATTATTTTACTAGCTAGGTATTGCTAGTAATAATTATGTGTTATAATAAATTAGATGCATTGGCTATAACCAATGATACTAAAAAAATTATAAAAATCAATATTATTTATAAGACTAGAGAGAAGCTTATAAGCACCCTAATAATAAGAAAGAGCTTTTTAACTTCTAGTATATATAATTATAAATAGTTATAGAGCGTGTTTTTAGGTAATATAAGTAAAAGTAAAAGATAATTTACTATAGCGCTACTAAGTATAACTTTCTTATATAAATTAAGATAGTCTATACTATTATAGCTCTCTTTAACTTTATTAAATTAGGTAAAAAGGAGCTATATAACTTTAAAGTAAGAGAGATAGAATTATTACCTAGAGATAAGTATAAAGTGCTTAAAATAGCTACTATATAAGTATCTTTACTTCTTATAGGCCTTATAGGCTATAAGATTTAGAAAAGGATAGTATAGTAGCTTTAAAGGGTTTAGTAAAGTAGTAATTTAAATAAAAAGATATGTATTTAATAAATTTAATAGTATTATTAATAGAATTCTAATTAATATAATAATAATAATATAGGTTAAAAAGTAATAAATATGCATAGCATATAGACCTTCTTAATAAAAAGCCTTGCTTTTACTAGTAAATAGTATTAACACTAAAATTTAACTTAATTCACGCTTGCTTTGCCTCTTTTAATAATAATAAGTTCTAAATTAAAGGATTTAGTTAATCTTACTTTAACTATAATATAACTCTAATAATTATACTTATTCTAAACTCTTTACTATATAATTAATAGTCCTTAACTACCTTCTTAATATTATTAGCCCTTATAGCTCTTTAAGTAATAATATACCTCTTTAAGCCTTATATTTAAGGCCTAAGGACGTTAGATATAACCTCTAAGAGCTCTTTTACCTATGTAGCTATGCTATAGCCTAATGCTTCTATACACTTTATAGTAATAAATTTAGCTATAATCTATTAGGCATAGCCCTAGTAAAGCTTATTTAAGAGCTCTATAGGTTTAGTATTAAGGAAATAGCTATATTATTAGTGCTTTACTCTAGAATATTACTTTAAGACTAACTTTAATATTACTAATTATCTTTAAAAAAGGAATTTTCTTTATTAGGAAGCTTAATAGTATTATAAGCCTTATTATTAGGGTATTCTATATTAGTATTCTATATTTAAGACTTAATTTTATTATCTTTAGAGTTATTAGAGCTCTTTTTTAATAACTTTTCTTATACCCTTTTAGTAGTAGTAAAGCTTTTAGTATCTTAAGCTTTAATAACTATATTATTAGCTTTATAGTCTCCTAAGAAAACCTTTACTTACTTCTCTTTTATAATAGCTTTATTTATAATAAAAGGCTTTATTATAATAAATTTACTAAACCTTCTATATATTTAATAAATATAATTAGTAATTTACTTACTTATATAAAGCTACCTATTTTATTTATTATATATTATACTAAATCTTTTCTCTATAGTATAAAAAGTATACTAAATACCCTTTAGCTACTTATATTAGTTTTTAATAGTATTTAAAGACTATTAATATTATAGGAATTTCCTTATAAATATAGGAATAAAGCTTTTAAGAATATCTTAAATAATACTTATTTTATTATTATTAAGCTATTACTTATAGTAAGCTTTAAGAAGTAATTTAAGAAAGAAAAGAGTTTAATAAATTTAGGAGAGTCTAGATACCTATAATTAAGTGCTTTAGAATATAGTTATAATAGGTATTTAAATTATATAATATTTACTAGTAAATTATAATAATCCTATTATATTAAAGCTATAGAAAGGAAAAGCTACTATTATAATAGTTCCCTTATATAAAGGTAGTAAAAAAAAGCCTTAGAAGTAGGCTATAATAGTATAAAGTAGCTGCCCTATATAGATCTATATACAATTTATACTATGCAATGTCAGTGCAAACTTTGCACTGGCTCGTGGATCACACCCCAAGTAGGCTGCGGCCCTTTTTTCGTGCTATAAATGGCGGCGCTGATCAATTAACGTCCGTCTACAAACTCTCCACTTAACCACGTGAGACCGTGATTTCTGAGACTAGGGGCCTTGAAAAAAAAAAAGCTCAATTGTCAGCAGCTGTATTCTCCTGGCCATGTCGTGAGGACGTTACTTCGTTATGAGCATACCAGGAACAGCCAGATGGCTCAGACGCCATATCCTACTAAGCTCGCAACGGCAGCCCTCGCGATGCGTTAAGTTTGGGCTATCTCCAGACTCTCTTTCTATAAGATATTTAAGCCGAACTTCGTTGCGCTATGGAACGGCTGCCCAAGAAGCGTGAGACGACATCTTTGCCTGATACAGACTTGAACCCATCGGCATTTTGTGACTTTATGCTGACCTTGTCTGACGTTGGCATAGGCTAAAAAAGGCTCAGGAAGATGCCGCCAGCTTAACTCCCGAGTACGTTGAGGATAATATGGCGCCTGAAGAAGCCCAGAGGTTATCCAGAGTCCGAAATATTGGCATTGCAGTCAGACAATCTCCCTACTGACAGCGCTCGAAATCCGTCATCTAACACCGTACTGTAGGCACACATTGATAGCGGCAAGACGACAGTGACGGAACGTGTCCTCTTTTACACCGGTCGAATCAAGGCTATACATGAAGTTAGAGGGAAAGATGCTATCGGTGCAAAGATGGACTCTATGGAACTAGAAAGAGAGAAGGGAATCACAATCCAATCTGCGGCGACATTCTGCGACTGGAAGAAGACGGAGAATGAGGCAGAAGAGACATATCACTTCAACTTGATTGACACACCAGGACACATTGACTTCACGATTGAAGTAGAGCGTGCACTCCGTGTCCTCGATGGTGCTGTCATGATTCTATGTGCCGTGAGCGGAGTCCAGTCACAAACCACTACGGTGGATCGTCAGATGAAACGATACAATGTCCCCCGAATTTCCTTCGTCAACAAAATGGACCGCATGGGCGCAAACCCTTGGAAAGCTGTGGATCAGATCAACTCAAAGCTCAAAATGCCTGCAGCTGCTATTCAGATTCCCATCGGATCTGAGGACGAGTTCCAGGGAGTTGTCGACCTGATCGAGATGAAGGCCCTGTACTTCGAAGGGCCTAGAGGAACCAAAGTCAGAGTGGCCGACACAATACCAGCCAACTTGCAAGATTTGGCAGTAGAGAAACGTCAGACGCTGATTGAAAAATTGGCTGACGTTGACGATGAAATCGCCTAAATCTTCTTGGAAGAACAGGAAGCAACGAATTACCAGATCAAGACTGCGATTCGCCGCGCCACCATTGCCCGTAGCTTTTCGCCTGTTTTGATGGGCTCCGCTCTAGCTGATAAAGGAATTCAGCCTATGCTCGATGCTGTCTGTGACTACCTGCCGAATCCTTCACAGATCGAAAACACGGCTCTTGACAAGTCCAAGGACGAGAAGCAGGTGAAATTAGTTCCTTACAACTCATTGCCTTTTGTTGGATTGGCGTTCAAGTTGGAAGAAAACAACTATGGCCAACTTACCTATATCCGTGTTTATCAGGGTACGCTCACGAAAGGTAGCTACCTATTCAACTCGAGAACAGACAAGAAAGTTCGGATCCCCAGAATTGTTCGCATGCATTCTAACGAAATGGAAGACGTTTCTGAAGTTGGTGCTGGAGAAATTTGCGCTGTATTTGGTGTCGATTGCGCATCCGGTGATACTTTCACTGATGGTGGCTTGCCATATACCATGTCTTCAATGTTTGTGCCAGATGCTGTCATGTCGCTTTCCATCAGACCGAAACGCACTGCGGACGCGGACAATTTTAGCAAAGCCATGAACAGATTTCAGCGTGAAGACCCGACGTTCCGGGTCCATGTGGACCCTGAGAGCGAGGAGACGATTATTTCTGGCATGGGTGAATTACACCTGGAAGTCTATGTCGAGCGTTTGAAACGAGAGTACAAGACAGATTGCATTACTGGCCAGCCAAGAGTTGCGTATCGAGAGACTGTTTCCCGGCGAGCGGAATTCGACTATCTTCTTCGTCGTCAAAGTGGAGGTCCTGGTGATTTTGCACGAGTTTCTGGATGGATTGAACCTAATGAGAGTGCAGAAAATAATCACTATGAAAGCCAGGTCGTAGGCGGACATATTCCCGACAAATTTTTAACTGCCTGCGCCAAGGGCTTTGACTTGGCATGCGAAAAGGGTCCGCTTTTAGGCCACAGAGTGATAGGGACCAAAATGGTCATTAACGACGGTGCTACCCACGTTACTGACTCATCTGATTATGCGTTCAGCCTGGCCACCCAGATGGCGTTTCGGAAAGCATTCACAGATGCAGGCGGTCAGGTCTTAGAGCCTCTGATGAAAACGACCATCACGGCTCCAAACGAATTTCAAGGCAACATACTCATGCTTATGAACAAGAGGAACGCCACTATTCATGACACCGAAATAGGCAGCGAAGAATTCACATTGATATGTGACTGTAGTCTTAATGCCATGTTTGGCTTCAGTTCGCAATTGAGGGCCGCAACCCAGGGTAAAGGAGAGTTCAGCATGGAATTCAGTCATTATGCTCCCACACCACCTCATTTGCAGTACGTATCGTATTCAAGTCGCGCTTTTCAAATATAGCACACTAACCAGCGTATAGAAAGGAGCTTGTAGCAAAGTATGAGTCAGAACTTGAGGCAAAAAGAACAAAATAACGTAAGGTCGGAGAAAATAATATGATCTGATGTCTAACTGACGCCAGAATGCTGCACCACCAGATCTTTCTGTACAATAAATGTGTTGACTAGCAATTTTAAAATGACCGCAACGTGGTCGTTGCCACATCCGTATTCAGTCATCATCATGGAGTGTCATAATGTATATGATTGGGGTGAACAATTAATACACTCAATGATTCTTTTGCCTTGCAGCATCAAAACTAATCCCTCGGCTGAGACGGGTTGCTCGGTAGAGTAAACGGCATTGCTTGACAGCCTGTAGTGCTTCCATGTGGTGACATACAGGTCACGAAATGGCAGGAGGGGCAAGCACTTTCAACCGCGTTAGTAGTATACAGTACACCCCCTGAATTTTTTTACAAATCTACATAACGGGGTAATTCAGCCAGCTAGATGTTATTAGCTAGGAAATAGAGGGGATAGGGGCAAGGATTAATAGATATCTTTATTTCTGAATACTTAATATAAGAAGTAATGAAAGGCGCTGTGCGTTGTAAGGCGTGGTGCCCGCAGTGGCGCGAGATGGCATGGTACGCAGACGACAGTGACAGGTCTTAGAGTGCGATCCAAGTTAGCGCAGTCGTCTAAAAATTAGCGTAGTTATTTAAAATTCGTTATTTTTAGGCCTACTATTACATTAAAAATAGGGCTTTCCTATATTTAGTTAGTCACGGTGGCTATAGGATTCGCGGATGACACGAACATAGCGGCCTTTAGTAAGAACACTGCCTAGACCTAGAAAAGACTTAAAGCCACGTAGAAAATCTATAAGAAATAGGCAAAGCAAGCAGGAGTTAAGTTTAACCTAGCTAAGACTAAACTTATATACTTTAGTAAGTCCTATAGACCTCCTTAGACTAGGGTCTAACTTTAAATAAAGAAGATAATACTTATAAAATTATATAGATTTCTTAGAGTATAGGTTAATAGAAAACTTAACTAGAGTGCTTATAGGAATATCCTTAAAGGTAAATTTACCTAGTAATAGCTTATACTCTCTAAGCTAGTAGTATTAGCTTAGGGATATAGCTTTAAAGATACTAGACTCCTATATATATAAGTAGTCTAACCTATTCTTACCTATAGGGTAAGTGCTTACTATACCCTTACTAAGAAGGAAGGAAAACTAAAAGAAGTAGTAAAAAGCTTTATAGTAAATTAATTAGCTTACCTCTAGATTATTATAAGGGTATTTAAAGCTATACCTATTATATAACTAAAGGTTAAGACTTATATCTCCTCCCTTAACCTTTATTTTAATAAGATAAAGTAAAAGTTTAAGAATAAGATTATAAATAGTAAAATTATAGAAAAGATTTAAACTATAGGTAACTTAGTAGTAATAGTGCTATACTATAGAAAAAGACCCTTACTTATTAATAATAAGCTAGATATAGATTTATATAAGGAATAGAAATAATAATAAAAGGACTAGTATAATAAAGAAAGGCTAACCTAGAGTAAACGCATTAGAGAGCTAACTAAGGACTACTTACTTACCTATAACCTAAAGGAAATCTAGAAATTTTATATAAGACTAAATAAATATATTTCCTTAATAATTATCTAACTATAAATAAGGAAGATAAGCCTAAATAAGTTCCTATTCTAAAGAAAGGTTCCTAGGGTGGTTTTATCCCTATATAGCTATAGTTAGGTAGTAAAGGACTAATACTATATATTAGTTAACTATAGTAAATATAACTATAGATAGCCCTAATAATATTAGCCTACTAATGTATAAGAAGTAAGGCTAGCCCTAAATAATCCTTTAAAAGTAAGATTCCTAGCTAAATAGTTCCTAGGTATAAGAAGACTTTAATACTACTTATTAGCATAAAAGCTAGCTATAAAATAGCTTAGAAAACTAGAGAACCTAGGTTAATTCTAGGGATAAATAGAAAACTAACTAAATATAGATATAAAATAAGAGATAGATTAGGTAATATAGGAGCGCTAGTAGGCTAAAGGTAAACCTAATTTTATAAGTTATAATAAAGAATATTAATATCTAGAATAGTTATTAAATTAATTTTAACTATAAACTCTAGGTTCATATCCTACTAGCTTACTATTACCCTTATTTTAAACTAAAATTAAACTACTACCTTATTCCTTCTTTAGGATAGGAATTATACCCTTTACTACCTTATTATAACTCTTTATATGGATAGTAATAAGTAAGAGATAGTTTATCTTTACTATATATATATTAAGGTATATAAGCTAAAAGATAAGCTTAGTATATTATTCCTTAGTAAAACTAGCCTAGTCTAGGCTTACTACTAAGGTGCTTTGTTTTTTCTTTACCTAATTACTAGTATAAAGTTTCTTAACCTAATCCTAGAAGCTATCTAGAACCTATTAAGAAGGAAATTAAAGCTAGAATAAATCTATTACTAAGCTAGAGTAAACTTATATTACCCTTATTAGCTATAAAAGCCTAGGTCTTAACTAGCTACTAGTACTTATTTTACTAACTAGATAAATTTAGCTAAAACCAGGCAGATTAGATATAGACCTAAGTTAGAATAGAGGTAATTACTACCTAGTAATATTAATAATTTTAAACCTAATAGTTAAAACACGCGTTAGTAACTACCCCTACCTAGCAAGTTAGCTAAAAAGTAAGGCTATAAAAGAGTTAGTATAAAAGTAAATAAGAAGTAAATTAATATTATAAACCTAGATTTACTTTACCCTAGCCTAAAGTAAAAGGACTTAGAATAGGCCTATTATTACACTAGAATAAGGTTAGAAAAGGCCTAAGAATACTTACTTTATATATTTATATTTATTTTTCCTTTCTTTTTCTTATTAATAGAATAAGGCTAGTGTAAGCTAGTAATAAACACTTATAATAGGCTATACACTAAGCAGCATAGACCTATTATAGGGCTAGCGCTAGCCTAAACACAGATATAAGGGGGTTTTTCTTCCTAGTATAGGGTTTTCCCTTTTAACTTAGTAGTAGGAGTACTAGTAATAGCTATCCATAAAGCTATCTAGCGTAAATAATATATATATTTAGTTAGTGTTTTTATAGCATATACCCTAGGTAATTACTATACCTCTAAAGGCCTTTATTTATAATATACTAAGTTAGTAAGGCTAGTTAAATAGCTAAAAAAAGAAGCTATATAGAAAAAGTTATATTTTTATTACTAGTATAGTAATAAAGAGTATACTAAATATTTTAGGATACTCTAGTTAAATTAGTATACGCTTTAGTTAAACTAGTATACTTTATATTCTTTAATATATTCTTTAATATATTTTATAATAAAGATAAAGATAAACTTCTTTTCTTTAAAGTAATTCCTATTAAATTTAGTTAAAAATGATAATAATAATTGTAAACTATACTATACTATTACTATACTAGTTATTTATTGATTTTTATAATTTTTTTAGTATCATTCGTTATAGCTAATGCATCTAATTTATTACAACATATAATTATTACTAGCAATACCTAGCTAGTAAAATAATTAATAACTAAATTCTTATAGCTATAGTAATAAATAAGCTTTAAGGTTATAAATATAAGGGGCTATAAGGTTAGAGTAAAGTTTATAATAAAGTTTATAGCTATATTAGCGTAAGATATAGTTATAATTTATAACTATAGTTAAACTTAAATTCGCTTAAGTTTTACTTATAGTATAAATTAATATAATTCCCCCTTTCTCTATAACTATATTTATTCTATCTCTTTATATCTTTTCTATCTTATAGCTTACTACTTATACTTTAAAGCTTTAAGGTAAACTTAAACCCTTTTACTAAATATAACTTATCCTTACTTATCTCTAATTTAATTTATTATAATTACTAGGTAAGTCCTATATTACTAATTAACTAATTAACCCTTGACTAATTAAATAATAATATAGCTAAGAGTAATAAAAAGAATACTACCCTATCTAAAATATTAAATAATATAGTAAAAGAAAAGAAAAGAAAAGTAAAGGAAAGGGAAGTAAGGATAAATCTAACCTAGAGATAATTAATAGTATTTATATTATAAGGGAAAAAATACTAAAAAGTAAAGGTAATATAAATAATAAGATTGATAAGGTAAATAAGAAGAAGATAAAAGAATAGGGGATTAGGCTGTAAAATACTAAGCAGTTTTACCTCGTGCTTAGGAGGGGATAGAATAAATATAGTTATAGAGAAAGGGGGAATTATATTAATTTATCCTATAAGCAAAACTTAAATAAATTTAAGTTTAACTATAGTTATAAATTATAACTCTTACGCTAAGATAGCTATAAAGTTTATTATAAACTTTGCTTTAACCTTATAGCCCCCTATATTTATAAACTTAAAGCTTATTTATTACTATAGCTATAAGAATTTAGTTATTAATTGTTTTACTAGCTAGGTATTACTAGTAATAATTATATGTTGTAATAAATTAGATGCATTGGCTATAACCAATGATACTAAAAAAATTATAAAAATCAATAGATCTAGAGTAAATAGGTATTCTTAGGGGACTAGCTACTTAAGGTTAAGGGTTCTATACTAAGAAATTAGAGGAAATTAAGGGTTAGAGGCTATAGTGATTATATTGCCTGTTTATTTATTTAGCTTATTAGTTAGGGGTAACCACTAAGTGGTAGTGAATGTAAAGGGGGGGGGGAGGTGCAAGGCACCTGCCCTAACTAACATAAAAACCTTACCTAACGAAAATTTGCTAAGGGGGATTTCTTAGAAGTTAACTATTATTAGATTCAGTTTTTCAATTCAAATTCAATCGTTAGAAGTCTCCTCTTGTTGTTCTTTATTCTGTAGTAGCAGTAGAATTACATTAGTAGGCTCCTTAGCAGCCTCTAATGCCCTAGAATAACTAGTTAGGCTAGGTAAAGTGTATACTTTAAAAAAAACACTAGAAATTGCGTTTTTAAGCAAATTATAGTTAAATTTATAGCTTCCTAGTGCCTAAATTAATTACTTTAATAATTTAGAAGTATTTATACACTATATTGTGAAATAGTAAGGGGTATGTAGGAAAAATAGGAAAATTCTAAATCCGGAAGTAAGTGGGGCAGCCGCACCGATAGCAATTTCTGGCCGCAAGAATAGCATCGGGCAACACATTTTAGTGGTCCACTTTTGACGTATGCGCGTTCAGTCGATGAGCAGTTTGTTTGAATGAAATGTTTTGGTAACCAAAGCCCTTCGCCAGATATCTGAAAATTTCTTTCCTCCAAATGAATTCGCTGACTGGGCTTGTCCTGAACAACCCTGATCAAGTCAATCGACTACAGAGTCATGTCTGTTCCGCAACAAAAGACAGTTGTTGTTGGTGCCGGTCCCGTGGGATCCTTGGCTGCGCTATATGCTGCGCAACGAGGTCATGACGTAGAAGTATACGAACTCCGGCCTGGTAAGTACTGGACGACCCCCATAGTCTCTCTCCGTCTTTTCGTCTTCTTCTCTACTCTTAATGGTTTGAGGGCGCGTTTCATGGAATTATCGGTGCTGTTGTTCGTAGTACCTGATTGCTACTCGCTCGGCTATCAGAACTAGTCAAAGAAGCTCGTGGTCTCGTCGAATCAAAGAATGCAAGCTGATGGCAAGCAGATTTACGCAATCCTGGTACAACTCCGCTCAACTTTACAAAGTCGATCAATTTAGCTGTATCGGAGCGTGGGATAAATGCTATGAGACACGCTGGCCACTCTAGTCTCGTAGCGAAAATTATGGCTGGAACGATACCAATGCGAGGGCGAATGATTCACGGCGAAAGTCAAGGGGGGGAATTATATGAGCATGCGCAAGATTATGATGCCAAAGGTCGGGTATGAGTTGTTACTACTTCCCAAAGATTTTCCTCTGAAATGTCAAGACACTGATATCTCATTGAATCGAAGGCAATATACGCTATCGACAGGTCCGGAATAAATAGACGACTTCTGGAGATCTTGGATTCAATGCCAAATGTGAAACTTTTCTTCAATCACAAACTCACCGGCGCTGACTTCCAATTTCGGCGGGCCTGGTTCGAAGCGCGTGATACCATTACCACTCCAAACCGTCGGCCTACCGAGATCGAGGTCACCTTCGATTTGATGATTGGAGCCGACGGAGCTCATTCAGCAGTGAGATATCACCTCATGAAATTCACGAGAATGGATTACCAACAGGAATATATCGATACGTTATGGTGCGAATTCCGCATAGACCCACGGGAGATGAGATCAGGGGATGGTCTTCAGTCCAAGTTTCGCATTTCACCAAATCATTTGCACATTTGGCCGGGTAAGGACTTTATGTTCATCGCTATCCCTAGTGAGGTAAGCACCCGAATGCATTTCTTCCTTCTTTTTTATTATTATATCTAATACAAGAAAAAAAATTCTCACTATAGGATGGATCGTTCACATGTACTCTTTTCCTTCCTAGTAAGGAATTTGCTGAGCTCGAAAGCAATCCTGCCAAAGTGCCATCTTTCTTCAAAGAAAATTTCCCAGGAGTAACAGACCTGATATCCGAGGACAATTTAATTGCCTCTTTCAAACAAAACCCACATCTGCCACTGATCAGTCTGAAATGCCGACCTTATCATTATGGTTCCTCTGGGGTTATTATTGGCGATGCAGCCCATGCTATGGTCCCCTTCTATGGTCAAGGCATGAATGCCGGAATGGAAGACGTTCGAATCTTGTTTTCAATTCTCGACAAAAATGCCAAGGCGCAAGAGGACAACAGTCCTGCTGCTGGTGATTATAACAAGATTGCGTCTTCTGCACCCGACAGGGCACAAGCACTCGCTGAGTATTCAGCAGTAAGAGCACCTGATGCGTACGCGATCAACGAATTGGCTGTCCAGAATTATGTGGAGATGAGATCTTCGGTGTTATCCAAGCGATATCGTATACGCAAGTTCTTGGAAGAGTTTATGAGTGTTAATTTCCCTAATTTTGGTTGGCACACGAAGTACTCGCGTGTGAGTTTCAGCAATGAGGGCTACAGCAATATCGTTAAAAACAGCGAGTATCAAGGCACCATGCTATTAAGGGTATTTCTGGCTTTCGTTGCCAGTCCCTTTGTGGCGGCTATCTTGTTTTATGGCTACCGACACCATCGGTCCGTTTTGATGACTGCTTCAAGGCTCTTTGGCCTGCGTTGAATATGGACTCGAACACGACTACATAAGTAGTCTCCCCCTCTGCTGTTCGGGGTGATGGCTGACGGGCGACGGGCAAGCATTTGTGTTTATTGCAATAAGATTGCCAAAGGATCATTGTCTTCTGACAACATTCAACAACCGGCTTTTTGCGGACCGGTTTCCGGAGCTTTCTCGGCTTCAAATGCATGGAAATAAAGAGGTAGGCTCAGGATCAATGGAAATGCGAAGGGGCTTTTCAATGCGATATCAGTCAGGGAAATGGTCAAGTACAACCGCGAACACAGTAGAAAGGCAAATATTATACAATAAAGCCATTACACCGCAGTAATTCTGCAGTAAAGGCCTGTAGCCTAGGATCGAGAAATGGACCGTGCTGTGTTGTGCATTGTTCTGTTGATAAAGTCCACATATTACAATGCGCCTACCATTCTGCCTGTTCTAGGTATTCCCCTTCGGCAACCTCCCACTGGTTGGATACTCCTGTTTGACTTAGGGATGCATATAGGCTCTCATGAAAATAGTACTAGCAGTTGTTTATGCTCGTACTAAGGAGGGAGAAAAGAAACCCATAGGAAAAAAAACCGAATATAAATAAATCTTATGCATTAGCTATATCTATTAGAGAAAAAAGAACTATTAAGAATCAGTAGCAGTGACTGGGCTACAATGTCTCATGTAATTTTCAGACCGCAAGGGTACCTAGGTACACCCACTAGGCCACTGTACAATGCCCCCCCCTGAATTATTTTACAAATCTACATGCCCTAGTTATTCGTTCCTCTCTAACAGCTATATTAGTTATTAGTACACTATAACCCCTATATTATCTTAGTAAGCTTTAAGGGAAATTCATAGAGTATAAAATACTATAAAAGAATATATTACTTTCTATATAAATTATAAAGAAATTAAGGTATTTATTAATCCTAGCCCCTATTACTTTCATTTCCTATCTAATATCTGATTAGCTTAATTACCCCTGTTATGTAGATTTGTAAAATAATTCAGGGGGTGTATTGTATTGTACTACATGTTTACGTGTTAGGTAGGTAGGTATGGAGTCGTTGGTGAGCAGGGATAGTGGTAGGCGGCTAATAATCCGTAGAGGCTGGTTGATAGGAATGGATCATGCCTCCTTGCTTAGTCATGATATATGCCCTCTGAATTTTGGGCCAGAGGGACAGACTCTTCAAAGGAAAGAACCAAAGCAACGGAATCTAGCAATTTTGAACCGCACGATTACAATTCTCATTCCATTCATCTATTCACAGCTTGGATCTGCACACTTGTCCTGCCGTGCAGACTTGACACCTACCTTTGCGACTATTCTGGAAGCGTGGCAAAGTAGGCTAACCCTCCGCACATCTCAGCTTTGCTGAGAAATTTCTCAATCGCGTCTTCTAGAGATTGTTTCCAACCCTGTTGATCTTTAGGCGAGTTAAAATCGAATTTCGACGAGAATACACTACCAATAAACAGAAGTGAATCTTCCCTGGCTTCCACAGCTACAAAAGGGTGCTTCTAGCTTACGAGTATTGGCCGACCCCTTGGTACAGTCATAGCCATGCCTTCAATTTCGAACATTGCACATATGTGCTCCCACCTTCAAAACGCATCAAAATCTCGTCTTGGTATCACATCGGTGCAAAATACTAAATACAATCTACACTTGGCCCTTGCCATGCATCGATCTGGTTTTTTCTCAGCTGTGTACCGTGCCGGCCCTCAGCCGCCGACCATGGGACAAATGATATCAGAAGTCCCCGAGCAAGTAACTAGCGCAAACGTTGCAAAAATGAGACTATGGCTCGGGTTGAAGTATTGGGACGGGAAGCCAGTTTTGTCAAAGGCTCAAGTCATCAGCAAGCCGTCGCGATTGATGACGGCGAATATACAGGAACTGGGCAGACTGACTAGAGGATTCCCCGCCAAATTAAAAGGGGGTGTGGTACCAGGGCTGAATTTGGGCGAGTGCATGTTCGTGGCCACATCTCGAGGGGTCCTCGAAGCCAGAGAAGCACTGTCACGGAAGGTAGGCGGACTACTCGTCTGTCGGGTGTCATGATAAAAGCTGGCGGTAGAGGGGGCATTGATTGTAACTTTCTGGACCGGCATCCATGTCAACATTTCTTGTACGAGTAAATTTAGGTCTGCTGTGAATAGCACACATCTAAGCATTAACAATATGTCACCATACGGTCTCACAGCTCTGTAAAATGATTGCTGAGACTCGCGAAGCGATTTAATTGGAAGATTCTTTATTTATTGAAGCTAGTCCAAGCCTGCAAAACGCGCCGCCTGAATGATATGAGTAAGAAAAGCAACCAGTAGACGCCGAGGACAAGTACTAAGTCAAAGCAGGTATGCTACGCCGATCCAAATCCTTCATACTAGTAAGAAGTATCATCGCCTGTAACGAAGCTGAAGCTCAGTCAAGAGCTGCTATTCATCGCACTCAGGATTGCTTCCCCGCTGTTGATATCAAGCAAATATCAACGGGGTTTTGGTCATCGTATTCATCCTTGTCGTCAGCTTGTCTCGATTTCCCTTATGAATTCTCCTAGATTTGTTTCGAGAGACTGTCGTCTTTCTTGTCTCCTCATTCGAGCATCGCGGGTTCAAATTGACGTGAAAGGGGACGGTGGCTTTCATCCGAGATTTTCGTATGAGTGCTCCCCTTCTGCGGTTTGCCCGTCAGAGGTCTGTGGTCCGCGAAATACGGGTTCGGGGACGACATATGCCTTGTCATCTCTAACTGTAGGACTCTGGGAGAATGTGGCCGAGAGTATTGTGTCTGTCTCGAAGACTTCAACCATAGGCTTTGGGAGAAGTAAATGGGTTTTACTAGCAACATGTTCTTGCAAATTTCCCTTTGAATCAGTATTCTCGACTTCGGCTACTTGTGAAGATGTTTCAGAGGTTTGTTCGTTGACAGTCGCAAGTAGACCACCTGCGCTACCTGCGTCCCTGTGGGGTACAGTCAAGGACACAGGAGCGTCTGGCACTGTGTGCCCTTCAGCTTGACGTGCCTGAAATTCTCTGTCTTTAGACGCGAACTCAGGCTCTATACTCATCATATCATTGTGGCCGCATGTGTTGTCGTGTTCTCTCAACTTGGCCATTTTTGGAGTCATTGTTGAGCTGTCCTCGGTAGTGGTTGTGGTAGACGTGTCGGGGACTGTCTCATTGACTGATATCATTGCCGGCGCACCTTCACCCGCGTGGTTATTTAAGCCGGCTTGAGAAACGTGGACCATTCTATCCAGAGAATCGTGATTTTTGTATTTGTCTTCAGCTGTATCAACTCTGGGTTTTGTGACTGCAGCTAGATGAACAGCTTCAATAAGTAGAGGGGAGGTGCGGTCTGATAGCTCGATTGCGGGCGTTTTTTTGGTATGCGAGCCTCTGCTGCTGACAGACCTTGCGGAAGCTCGGTCAGATGAACCCGAATGTTGACATCCTCCGGAGTGTTGATTTGTCCTTTTGGGCGGCGTCAGGGGTACCCTATCAGCTATTCTCGACGAAGAAGATTGAGTTGGTCGCATCATACGGGCTAGGAAACCTTCGTCGATATTGCTCGGCCTCTTGCTTGCTGCACTGGGTGGCAGGGATTTGCTTGGGGGAGGGCCAAGACTGGGCCTTGGGCTCGAAGCGGCAGAGTACTGGTGGTTGCCGCGACCTTCGGTTAGCTTTTGAAAGGATTGAGATGAGGTTGATAGGATAGACCGAGTCCCTTGTTGGATACGATGTGATGACTGTGAGTCGTGGACTTTTGAGACTGAGGAGGCTGTTGGTGCAGTCAAAGATGAGGGAAGGTGGACTGGGTTGGTGGGCGACTTTGGCTTAGGTTTAATAAATCTGTTGTCGCTCTGGTGTCTGACTCCGACCGGTTGACGCCTGCTGGTAGCTCCTGAAGAAGCAGTGTCCGTTTTCGCCAATGAGCTAGGTCCCGTAGCAACACCCCTTAGCTTATCGCGAGAGGTCTTGCTATTTGCTGGCCTTCTTGTGGCTCCTTTCTGTTCTCTGATCATGCTCGATGAGACGGACAATGCCTTATCCGCCCCCGTCATATTGCCAATTTCTGTGGCAGTCGAGGTAGACTTGTTGTTGCGTCCGTTGATATGTGAACTCGATTCGTCTTCCGATTTCATTCCTTTCGCATTTGAAAGACTCGATTTATCTCTCTCTTTCTCGTCGTGGCGTGCAATGTCTTTATCTCTGTTCATTTGTGCTGTTGCTGTGGCAGTCGAGGTAGACTTATTGTGTCCGTTGATATGTGAACTCGAGTCGTCTTCCGACTTTATTTCTTTCGCATTTGAAAGTCTCGATTTATCTCTCTCTTTCTCGTCGTGGCGTGCAATATCTTGATCTCTGTTCATTTTTGCTGTTGCTTCTGGCATCTTTGTTGCAGCGCCTCCGGCACCTATTACTCCTCCATCCCCTGGGAAACCCCTCGCATCTACTGAAATGCTCGGGTGGGTTACCTCTTTTTTGAATATATCCATACTGTCTTCCGACGAGATTAGGTTCTCTTTCTGGCTTGTGCTGTTTCTTCTGTTGTTTGAAGTCTCTGGGCTAGGTTCTCTTCTGGAAATACTCGATTCGCCTCTTTCGTCTCGCTTCAAACCTATGCGACCATCCTTTTCAACTGCGACAAAGTTCGTACGAACCTTGGAAAGTGGTCGAGGTGAGCCACTTGGGCTAGTTCCTGCATGTTACAACTTTGATTAGTCTATGTCTGGTGGGCTTTGAACAGATTGCTGCCCTGGTTTTCTTGCTCCAGTGGCCCGATAAAGACGCGTCTTTCGCGTATGGTATCATATGGTTGCCAGGCTAAGGCTCGACGTGGGATGGCAACGTGAAGCTTACTTCCAACTTGCTTTCTTGAAGGTGAGATACCTGGGGATCTCCCTCTATCGGGCGGGCTCGAGTCGCCTTTGTTCTCGAACATGGCTCGCAGGTTCTTGACCTGGCTCATTCTCGTTGTTGCGGCTACGGTAGCAAAAAGAGACTGCACACTTGAGTAATGAAGTGCAGGTTATGGGGCCAGGCTTTTTTTCTCGGTGAGGGTTCCAGAATGCTAGGTGAAAGCAAATTGTGAGGCATGGCAATTTACTGGTCGACAACCAGGGATCTTGCACGGGTACGTTTTAGGTGCATTTGTGGTGCATGCATCAATACTAGTGCCCACCGCTATGAACCCCCTTGAGGGTGTCGTATACTTTCTGCTGCGGCTGGCATGAGTCGCATGTACGGAGTATATGGGGTCTGTTTACATTTCACGTCGCATCGGATTTGTCCCACCGCTGCCCCTGAGCCACAATTAGGCTTAATAGCTGAATGATAAAATTGGTTCATATAATTGGAACCTGTGCTGAACATCGCCATTGAGCCTGTAAATCCAACCCTCCAGTGTTCATCATCGGAAGGTGGGCATTATCGGAATTTGCGCCTGTTCTCTGTCATTCAACCTCCACATTTGGCAGAAATTGGCTTTTGCTTAGGAAGGATTCATGGCATCGCAGCAGCCAAAGTAATGCATAATAATAGCTTTTTTATCAAGTCGGCTAGTGGAGTATTGCTGTTCGTGAAAGGGGGGGAAGGTGCGAGGCACCTGCCCCCACCTAGCACAAAAACCTTACTTAGCAGATTTTTCAGGAGGGGATTTTTTTTATAGTTTATCTATCATTAGAGTTAAGTTTAATTTATTCTTTTTAAGTCTTTAAGGCTTCGTCCTATTATTCTTTATTTTAGCAACCACGCTAGGAGTTAGTAATTAAAAGCTTCCTTAAGCTTGCCTATAGCTAAGTTATTTCTTCACTATTATTATTATTATTAGACTAGGGTGGTCTATTCCTCTTATATTATTATTTATCTTAATCCCTATTCCTTTTTCCTATAAGAATCCCTATTCTTATATTATTAGTTATTAACCTAGAGGCCTAGGAGCAGAGTATTGCATTACAATCAATTTGTAGTGTATTTTCTTTTTAACAAATAATATATATCTAATCTTAGAAAATAGATAGAGATATAAAACTTCTTTTTTTAGATAGATAACTAAAAAACTACAATGTAGTTGTATATAAAAGTGGGTCTAACGCCTGTAAATTAGAAAAACTACATTTCACTATATTTTACAGAGGTCGGGCTCAAAAGTCGTGTCCCCTGCACAAGACCCACCTAAAGTGGGTCCTGGTAAATCTAGAGAATAAGCGATTTTACACTAAAACCTTTACTTTTTAAAGGCTAGTTATAGGGTATTTAGTTAATAAAAATAGTATCTAAATATTTTAGTAAATAAATAAATACTTCTTTTTTATTTAGGTTATTATCCTATTTTTTAGAAATTAAAATATATATTTATATAAAGATATAAACTTACTTAGAAGTATTATTACTTTTAACTTTAAAATTAAATTAAATTATTAAAATAAATATTTAGAAAGCTATTCTATATTTAAAAAATACTCTTTAAGTAAATCTATATTTAATTAGAATTTAAGGAAATAAATTTGCTAGTTATATATTATATTATAAGCTCTTTAAAGAGTATAGGTTTTAGTATAAAATTACCTTATTCCTTAGATTTACTAGGCCCCCACTATAATCTCTTATCTATAGATTAGAAAATCGCTTATTTTTTAGAACTACTAGGACCCACTTTAGGTGGGTCTTGTGCAGGGGACACGACTTTTGAGCCCGACCTCCGTAGTACTAAAAATACACTACAAATGTAGTGTTTCTAATTTACGGCCAAACGGCCCACTTTTATGTTCACTTTTATGAATAGTATTTTTCTTTGGATTTATCTCTATAAGATTGCGTAATTTATAGAATAGTATCTCTTATTATAAGCTAGATATAAAATTAAATGTAAAAACTATAAATCACACTACACTAACTACAAACAATACTCTGCCTAGGAGTTAAAGGACTCCTAGTAAAATCCTTAGATAGTAGCTATATACCCCTATAATATAAAGTTAATAAAATTATTATTACTAAGAAGTATTCTAGTAAGAGAGAATAAGTTTCCCCTTACTAGAACTAAAGATAAAGCTATAGTTTAACTTACTTACTTCTTTAAATAACTTACTACCTTATTTATACTTAACTTACCTTTACTTATATTTAAAAAACCTACTAGTAAAGTGCCTACTTACTAGCTTATAATAGAGGCATATAAGCTACCCTTATTATAAGATATTAGGACCTTTAATAGGTTTATATCTATAGGTTAATAGTTAAACTACCTATAGTAAACCTTTAAGACTATTAATAAAGGTAAGGATATTAACCTAAATACTTTTATTTAGGTAGTTAATATAGCCTTAGGGGGTAGAGCTATTACTTTTATTAATAGTTTAGAATAGTTAAGGCTAATTATCTTAAAGGCTAAGAATAGCTTAGCTATAACTAGGGATTTAGCTACTCTCTAATAGTTACTATAAGAGTAATACTATGGCTTCCTCCGGACTCTCGGACAATAGTTAGTCCAGCCGTGGCCAAAGGGTAAAGCCACTAAAGGGATGCACGCAATGCGATTAGTTACATCGTAAGTAACCCTACACTGCTTATAGTAGCTTTACACTATAGACTTACTTTTCCCCCTTTTCTCTTCTAGCTAAATTCCTCTCTTTCTCTCTTTTCTTTTCTCTCTCTTAGTTTGCTATTATTATCAACCTTATTAAATTTAACCCTTTTAATATACACACTAGTATAATATTCCTTAGTAAAACTAACACTAATTAGTAGTTAACTATTGATTGATTTTTATAATTTTTTTAGTATCATTGGTTATAGCTAATGCATCTAATTTATTATAACACATAATTATTACTAGCAATACCTAGCTAGTAAAATAATTAATAACTAAATTCTTATAGCTATAGTAATAAATAAGCTCTAAGGTTATAAATATAAGGGGCTATAAGGTTAAGATAAAGTTTATAGCTATATTAGCATAAGAGTTATAATTTATAACTATAGTTAAACTTAAATTTATTTAAGTTTTACTTATAGTATAAATTAATATAATTCCCTTTTTCTCTATAACTATATTTATTCTATCTCTTTATATCTTTTCTATCTTATAGCTTATTACTTATACTTTAAAGCTCTAAGGTAAACTAAATATAACTTATTCTTACTTATCTTTAATTTAATTTATTATAATTACTAGGTAGGTTTTACGTTACTAATTAACTAATTAACCCCTAACTAATTAAATAATAGTATAGCTAAGAGTAATAAAAAGAATACTACCCTATCTAAAATATTAAATAATATAGTAAAAGAAAAGATATAAAGAGAAAGGAAGTAAAGATAAATCTAACCTAGAGATAATTAATAGTATTTATACTATAAGGGAAAGATAGAAGAGATGTAGAGAGATGGAACAAACACGGTCGCAGAGGAAGGGGGAATCGCGTTAATTTATGCTATAAGCAAAACTTAAATAAATTTAAGTTTAACTGCGGTTATAAATTATAACTATATCTTACGCTAACGTAGCTATAAAGTTTATTACAAACTTTGCTTTAACCTTATAGCCCCTTATATTTATAACCTTAGAGCTTATTTATTACTATAGCTATAAGAATTTAATTATTAATTGTTTTACTAGCTAGGTATTGCTAGTAATAATTATATGTTGTAATAAATTAGATGCATTGGCTATAACTAATGATACTAAAAAAATTATAAAAATCAATACTATAAGGGAAAAAATACTCAAAAGTAAAGGCAATATAAATAATAAGATTTATAAGGTAAATAAGAAAAAGATAAAAGAATAGGGTATTAGGCTGTAAAATACTAAGCAGTTTTACCTTGTGCTTAGGAGGGGTAGTAGTTAACTATAACTATAGATAAGTTAGGTATTATAAGAAGAGATATTTCTATAAATAACGCAGCCCCTTACCTCTTAAGCTAATGGATAGGCTATTTAAGTAAAGAGGCATAACTATAGAGTATGCTAAAGGAAGAGACTAGAATCCTAGTTATAGGCTTATTAGGCTTCTAAGGGATTAATTTATTAACTCTTAGGCCTTTAGGATATTTAGTTAATTATTAATCTTATTATCTATTATAAGAAAACTAACTAAATAACTAAATCTATTACTATAAGGTATTTTATTTAAACCTAATATTAAACATAACCCTTAGCTAAGCTAGCTAACTTATATAACCTTACCTTTCTATCTCTTTTCCTTATAATTATTTACTATAACTATTTTTACTCCTTTATATTCTATATATAGTTAAGTTATTTCTAAGTTTATATTATCTTTATTACCTGTAAAAAGCTAATAAAAATCCTAATTAAAAGGAAATTAAGAAAACCAAAGAAAATATAAAGGAATTTAAGAAAAGTAAGAATAAGAAGGGGAATAAAAGACTAGAGAAAAAGGCTAGATATTTAGAAAAGATATTAAAAAACATAGAACTTTAATTATTTAAGCAGTTTTACCTTGTGCTAAGGAGGGGTTAGAATAGCTTATAATATTATTAGTGTTAAGGTTTAATTAAAATTAAATAGTAAATAAATAACTTAAATATAAATATATATAAATATTAAGGAATTACAATAGAAAAAGCTAGATTCTTTAATAACTTTATATTTTAAGGTTTTTAAAAATATTAATAAAATAAAATACTTTTCTTTTTTATGTTTTTAAAAATAATAGTAATAATAGTAATAATAGTAATAAAAGTAATAAGAGTAATAAGAGTAATACATTAGTATAAGCTAAATAACTACCTATTTAGTTAGAATCTTCAAGACTACTAATATTACTAGATTTACTACTAATAGTAGTAGCCTTAGCTTTTCCTTTTCCCTTTCCTTTTACCCAAGATTCAAATTCAGAGGCATTAGAATCTAATACATTATATTCAAAAAAGGAAGGATATTGCTTAATTAAAGGTTTTATACCTTCTTTTTCCTAACTCTTTAATAATAATAATTCCTTCAAGGTTGAATGTGTTAGTAATGTTCTTCTTTTTATAAGAACATTTCCACCTTGATTAAATTAACCTTTAATAGCAGCAGATATAGCAGGGATTGCAAGGTATTTTTGAGCTAAAATAGATAAAATTGGAAAGGCTTATTAGTTTTTAGCCCACTAATTAAATATATCATCCTAAGTAATAGTTAGTATATATAAAGTAAATAAATATTATTATACTATAGTATACCTTATTATATAATTATTCTAGCTTAATATAACTAGAAATTTCATTTTTTCTAGCCTTTTAAATAGATTTATTTCTTTCCTTTAGAAATAAACCTTAGTAAAGGGCTAAAGTAGGTTTCTTAGGCCAAGGATTACTAAACAGGCTAGGATGTCTTTTAATCCTAGATAAATTAATAATTAAAGTAGAAGCTTTATTATTTTCATTATCAGAGCTAGAATTATTATAATATTCATTTTAAGCCTTATATAAGATTTTATATCTGGTTCTTAAAATTAGTATAAGTTATAAAGGGATTACTTTAATATTAAGGGTTAGGGACTAGGGTTATACATACTCCTTATATTTAGCTTTTAATGTATTTATAAGCTTCTTAATTATAGCTTCAGTTAAGTTTAACTAATTTCATAATGCTAATAGATTTAATTAAGGATCAAGTAAAAATGCTAATAAATAAGGCTTATAAAAGTCAAAGGTTTTATTTATATCTCTAGGAAAATAAAGGTTTAACTTTTTTAAGCCTATATTTATTGCAATAATAAATATATTTGCAAGTGGATTATAACTTGATTAATCCTATAATAATTAGCGTTTACTATAGTAAAATTAAGTTATAAATGATAACTTACTTTTAAATAAGCTTTCTAATTCTTTAATAAAGTAGTAAGATATGTATATATCTTAACTATAAATAAAGGCACAAGGCTTAACGTATTATAGGTTTAACCTTATAATACTATAGTTAGATAATAGAAAACTTCTAGAATCTCACTTAAAGTGCCTAAATCTACCCATTCTTAATTAGTTAGGCAGGTATCTTTAAAAGCAGATATATTTGTTTTTTCATTAAAGATTAATATAGCTTCTTTTAATAAAAGCATAGTATTAATCATTAAATAGGTCAAATTCTATCTAGTATTATTAGCTATAGAAAATATTTAGTTAATACTTAATACCTAATATTATATAGTTTTAGTAACTTACCTAGTAGCATTTTTATTATATTGCAATTTATTGCTAGTTTTCCTTTAAGCTTAGCCTCTTTTAAAGCAATAAGCCAATCTTGATATAGATTTGCGTTATTTTTAATTAAAATAGCTAGCTTTTTAACTTTTCCTATAATACCTATAGTTCTTTTTAGTAATATACTTAGAATAAGATAAAATAAGATAAAATAACTTACCTTAGATAAGGCTAATAAATTAATCTCTTTGGCTTTTTATTAAATGTGAAAATTATTCTGCTAAATAGAATAGAATTTCACTATTCTTATATTTTTTAATATCTTCTGCACTTGTTATAGCTTTTATAAAGCTAGTAATAATATCTTTAGCAACAATGTTTAAAACATATGCTATACATTAGATATCTTTAGGTTCATTAATACTAATACTATTATAATTAGTACTTAAAAAAGCACTTATAAAGGTATTATTATTAGACCCATTATCTCTTATAAGACTATAATATATTAATAAGTAATTACTAATTAGTATATTTTGAAGAGATTAATATAACTTACCTTATAATAGATAGTACTTATATATTATAAAAAGCCATAAGCTAGTTAAATATATTATTAATATATATTCCAGTATGTATGCTTTTTAAGTTTTCAAATCCTAGTTAATAATATTAGTATTAGTAAATTTAAGTAAGAATAATAATATAAATACATACTAAGAAGCTTATATTCTAATTTAAAATCTGAAGTTATGTAATTTATATATATATATATATAATTTACGCTAGTTAGCTCTATAGATAGCTATTACTAGTACTCCTGCTACTAAGTTAAAAGGGAAAACCCTAAACTAGGAAAAAAAACCCTCTTATATTTGTGTTTAAGCTAGCGCTAGCCCTATAGCAAGCCTACGCTGCTTAATAGGTAGCTTATTATAAGTGTTTATTACTAGCTTATACTAGCTTTATCCTATAGAAAAGAAAAAAGAAAAAGAGAGAGGGGGAAGGAAAATATATAAAGTAAGTGTTTCTAGGCTCTCTAGACACTGTTTTAGTATAGTAGTAAGTCTATCTCAAGTCTCTTTGCTTTTACTTAGGGTAGAGTAAATCTAAGTTTATAATATTAATTCACTTCTTATTCACTTTTATACTAACTCTTTTATAGCCTTACTTTTTAGCTAGCTCTAGCCTAGTCCTTCCTACCTTATTAGTCTAATAAAGTATAAGCACCTAGTTTTGCTTAGTTATTATAAGGGGAGAGTAGCTTTAACCTAGGACTAGAATAGTTTTATGTTAAAGCTAGTTATATATTATTAGATTTATTAATCCTATTATGCTTTATTTTTTAAGCAAGTTATCTAATTTATCCCCCCTGCTTTCTAATTAAGTATAAAATAAAGCTTCTCTTCCCTTAGGGACCTAGTCTTTTTTCTCTTTTTATATTAAACTTCTTATAGGTTCTTCTCTTTTTCTAGACTATTTAAGGCTATTTTAAGCTAGATTTAGGTTAATTACTAATATTTATTATAGATTTAAAGGAAACCTAGTATAATATTAATAAAGCCTATAAGTATTTTAATATTACTATATTTTTAGCTTTAACTTACCTAGGAATCTATAGAGTATAAGGGCTTTCTAAAGAAGTCTATAACTACTAAGTAGTATAAGTAAGTTAAGGATAAGGAAATCTTTATAAGTTATATTTGCTTCTATTTTAGGCCTATTTTACTACTAATTTATACTAGCTTAGTAATCTAAAAGATATCTAGTGTATCTCCTATAAGTCCTATTTAGTTTTAGAACCTAGGTATTAGTACTATATTATTATTAGTAAGTTAGTCCTATTCTAGCTTAGTAGTAAGGCTAACTTACTAGGTAAAGGTAGCTACGAATATATATTTTAACTATTAGGTATAGAATTATTAATATAATAAGGTAATAATCACCTCTTTTCTAGCTTAGGTTTATAGCTAATTCACCTAGTAGCTAAATATAACTAGCTAGCGGAATAAGCACTAGTAGCTAGTTAAGACTTAGGCTTTTATAGCTACTAGGGGTAGTATAAGTGCTTCTAATCTAGCTTAGTAGTAGCTTAGTCTTAGCGCTAACTTTTATTCTAGGTTCTAGATAGCTTCTAAGACTAGGTTAAGAAACTCTATACTAGTAATTAAGCTAAAAAGAAGTAAAGTACCTTTATAGTAAGCCTAGATTAGGCTAGTTTCTCTAAGGAATAATACTCTAAGCTAATCTTTTAGCTCTAGTGCCTTAATATATATATAGTAAAGATAAACTATCTCTTACTTACTACTATTTTTATAAAGAATTATATAAAGGTAATAAAAAATACTATCTTTATTCTAAATAAAAAGTAATATAGTAGCTAGTTTTTAGTTTAAAGAAAGGGTAGTAGTAAGCTAGTTAGACTTATAATACCTAGAGTTTTTAGTTAAAATTAATCTAATAACTATTCTAAATATAGATATTCTTTATTATAACTATAGTATTAAGTTTACTTCTAACTTACTAGTACTCTTATATTACTTAGTCTATCCCTTAATTTATATCTATATTTAAGTAGTCTTTTATTTATCTCTAGAATTAGCCTAGATTCTCTAGTCTTCTAAGTTAGTTAATAGCTAGCTTTTATACTAATAAGTAGTATTAAAGTCTTCCTATACCTAGGAACTATCTAGCTAGAAATCTTGCTTTTAGGGGGTTATTTAAGGCTAGCCTTACTTCCTATATATTAGTAATCTATCTCTATTAAGGCTATCTATAGTTATAGTTACTATAGTTAACTAATATATAGTATTAGTCCTTTACTACCTAGCTATAGCTATATAAGGGTAAAACTACCCTAGGGATATTCCTATAAAATAGGAATTTATTAAGGCCTATCTTTCTTATATAGAGTTAAATTATTATTAATAAGATATATTTATCTAGCCTTATATAAAACTTTTAGATTTTCTTTAGGTTATAAGTAAGGGGGTAGTTATTAGTTAGCTCTCTAATATATTTACTTTAGGCTAGCCTTTCTTTATTATACTAGTCTTTCTAGTAATATTTCTATTCCTTATATAAGTCTATATTTAGCTTATTATTTACTAAGGGGGGTCTTCTTCTATAGTATAGTACTATTACTACTAACTTAGCTATAGTTTAGATTTTCTTAGCTATTTTATTATTTATAATTCTATTCTTAAACTTCTATTTTATATTATTAAAGTATAGATTAAAGAAGGGAATATAAGTCTTAACTTTTAATTATATAATAGAAGTAGCTTTAAATATCCTTATAATATTCTAGAGATAGGCTAATTAGTTTACTATAAAGCTTTTTACTACTTCTCTTAGCTTTCCTTCCTTTTTAGTAAGGGTATAGTAAGCGCTTACTTTATAAGTAAGAATAGGTTAGATTACTTATATATATAAAAGCCTAGTATCTTTAAAGCTATAGCCTTATACTAATACTACTAGTAAGAATAGTATAAGTTATTACTAAGTAAATTTACCTTTAAGAATATTCTTATAAGTACTTTAGTTAAGTTTTTTATTAACCTATACTCTAAGAAATCTATATAACTTTATAAGTACTATTTTCTTTATATTAAGTTAGACCTTAGTTTAAGGGGGTGTATAAGACTTACTAAAGTATATAAGTTTAGTTTTAGCTAGGTTAAACTTAACTTTTACTTACTTTACTTATTTCTTATAGATTTTCTATATAGCTCTAAGTCTTTTTTAAGTCTAGGTAATAATCTTACTAAATACTACTATATTTATATTATTTATAAATCCTATAGCTACTATACTTAGTATAGCTTAAAAATAAGTATAAAGTTTTACTAAGTAAGTAAGAAAAGGATTAGTAAAAGAGATAAGCCTTATAAAGTGCTAGCCTTAATTATAAATAATTTAGAGATTTTTCTATTAAAGTTAAGCTAACTTATTCTATCTATAAAGAAGCTTTAAATTACTATAATTAGCTATTATAAAACTCCTATTTTAATAAGTAAGTATATTAGGTATAGATAGCGAACTTTATTAAATACTACTAATATATTTATTTATACTAATAAGGTAATACTACCTCTTCCCTAGGCCTCTCTAATATACTTTATAAGGACTCTTATTATAGTTTTTATTAATTTATTTACCTTATTATTTATCTATAGTTTAGGGAGTAATTCTTTAGTCTTAGTAAAGGCTATAAGCTACTTTATAATTACTACTTCTATAATTTTTCTAACTATATTAAGTAATAAGATAAGTCTTTATATATTAGCTTTTCTTATTTCCTTAGTTATTTTACTTAGTTTCCTAATCACTATTACTCTTATAGTTTAGAAATAGGCTAGGAAGTAGCTTATTTCTAAGACTATATTTAGGAGCTAAGCTATAGTATTCTTAGCTAGGTTTTTATAGGCTTTAATAAGGCTTGCTAGGAGCTTATTATCCCCTAGCGCTTTCTAACTAGCTATATTTAATAAGACTTTTATAATCTTTTCTTATCTAAATTATTCTTTATTTAAAAATAGTATATTTTTAAGTTCTAGGAAAGAGAGGTTTAGGATATAGGAGAGGTTTACTATAGGTTTAAAGAAAAATCTTTATACTAGTATACTAGCTTTATTATTATATATAGTAGCTAGATTAGGGTTAGTTTTACCTTTTTTTAGCTTAGGGAGTCTAGGGAGCTCTAGGGGGGCCTAGCTTTAAAGTAAGGCCTATTTCTTTATTCTCTAGACTTCTTTATCTTTCTTTTATATATTAGCCTTTTATAGGGTATCTCTTTATATATTTCTCTTTTCTTTAATAATATATTCCTAATCTTTATTTACCTTAGTATAGGCTTACTAGTTTATATTAGTTCTTTTATATCTTTATTACCTTTTAGCTTACCTTACTTTACTTACTAACTCTTATACTCTCCTTAACTACTATACCTCTAGGCTAGGGAGTCTTTAGGGCTTTTTTAAGGCTACCTTATTTATAATTTACTATAAGTTTATAATAAGCTAAATTATATAATTATTAATTCCCTCTTTATTATAGGGGTTTAGTATATTTTTAAGTTAAAGTTAAATTATAGCCTTTACCTTTATATATAGTTTATTTAAAGCTTCCTATATATATTTAAGGGCTTAAGGGGTAGTATCCTATTACTTATTTAAGATACTAATTAGCTATAGAATATAGTTAAATCTAGTAAGGTCTTTTATACTATTATAATAAACTCTAATATCTAGTATAGCCTATACTAGGTTAATAGTGCTATCCTTATTATCTTTATATTATCTTATAGGTTTACTATAAGGTATAATAAGTCTAAGCCTTTACTAGCTTATAAGCTTTAGTAATTTATTTACTTTATTAGTTATCCTATTTAGCTTATTCTAAAGAGAGTGCTTTTAGTTAAAGTTACTAATAAATATACTTTAGTTATAAGGCTTCTTTAAGTTAATTATATAAATAAGGGTATTCTAGTTATTACTATATTCCTTTAAATAAAGGAAGTAAATATTAACTCTTTATAATTTTATTAGTAACTAGTTAGTTTCTCCCTAGGCTAATTATAATCCTATACTATATTTCTTATTTATATATACTATATTATATTTATTATAGTATATAAGTTAGGACTAGGCTAGGCCTAGTGCTAGGGGCTATAGGTTTTTTATATATTCCTATTCTTAGATTATAATTATATTTATATTAGTCTAGTAATAAAGCACTATATATATTAGTTTATTTTTCTTATTTATATTCTAGAAAAGAATCTATAGTATTATTATATTAATTAGGGGGGTTATTAGTTATTACTATCTTATATTAGCTTTATACTAGCTTTAAGTTACTTTATATACTACCTAATACTTCCTAATCTTAGTTATTTAGTGCTATATTTTATATTTATAAAATATCTGTTTTTTCTAGTAGCTATAGTAATAGATTCTAAGGCTATACTAGATCCTTTATAAGATAAGGTTAGTTTTTTACTTAGGGAGTAAGTAATAAAGTAAGAAGGTTATTTAAGATATCTTACTTTAGTAGTATTTTACTTCTTTTTTAGGATAAGGTAGTCTCTTAACTAGGCTAGGTATAGTCTAGAGTATAGGATATAGTTTTCTTTTACTTATCTATTTTTTATGAAGTAAAAGAACTCTTTATTCTTATAATAGCTAGCATTATACTTACTATACCTTAGGGGTATTTTATAAAACTTAGTAATATAGCCTATTTAGAAATAGTTATAGTATTATTAAGGCTATAGGGTTTTATTATATAGTTTAGTTTAGAATAGCTTTACTTTAAAAACTATATTATCTTAGTATATCTTATTAGTATCTTTAACTTTAGCTAGGCTTAGTATTAAGGTAGTTCTTTAAGTGCCTTTACTATATAGCTACCTTATTATTACCTTAACTATATTTATCTTATAAACTTTTCTAATTTTTACTACTAAGTTTTTAGTAAATATATATTTAGTTAGGAATCTCTTAATAATAATACTAAGTATATATTAGTAAAGGGTTACTTCTAGTCTAAATATATTAGTAATTTATTTTTAGTCTTATTTATATTAGGTAGTATTTCCTTTAAAGGTAATAATAGTATCTTTACTAAGAAGTCTCCTAGCTATTATTACTATAGCTTAGCCTATAGCTTTATTAATAATTATTACTATATTTTCTATACTTCTAGACTAAAGTAATTTCTAGATAGTATTCCCTTTAATAAGTACTTCCTAGTCTTACTTACTAGGGATTTAAAGAGAGGGAGGTAAGGTATTTAGTTATTTAGGGGCTAGGCTAGTAGTAATACTAGCCTAGGTTAAGGTATTACTTTCCTTAGTTTCTTCTTTAATAGCCTCTTTAAGGGCTTATTTAAGGGCTTTTTTAGTAATATAAATATTACTATTATTATAGTTTATTATCCTTACTTTAGCTTAGGTATAGTTTACTACCTATTTAGTAATAGCTTTAGTAATATACTATACTTAGGTAACTTTATTACTAGGCATAAGGCTTATAATTTTATTATAGAATTTTATATTATCTAGGTATTTAAATTAGATTTAATCTATTATTAGATTATTCTTATTACTCTAGATATTAAACTATTTAATTCCTATGTTTAGGTAGTAGTAGCTTTATACTAGCTCCCTTTCTCCTATATTAATTACTATTAGTATCCTAACCTTATACCTACCTCTAGCTTTATAATATAATATTATAGGGGGGGGTAAATAGAGGTAAGGAATTCGAATATTAATATAGTTTGTATTTTAGAGGCGATTCCGGACCTTTAGAGCGGTGCGGAAGTTTATGCGAAGGTTTAGTATTTATATATAGAATTCTATATAATTATTACTTTACTAATTATACTACTATATCTAATTTTTTTAATTAGCTTTAAAAAAAATAGGTATTATAACTAATTTTCTCTTTTAGTGTTTTGCTTCCCTTTTTTTCTTATGCATAGGCCCCTTAGATTAGCTATAGGTAGCTATTAGAGGGGGACTCGCTAGCCGAGAAAAAGTGGGGCATGTAGATTTGTAAAATAATTCAGGGGGTAGAGTGTACATCCTAAGCTTCAAGGGCGCTCTCCCTGACACTACGACACTACTGCATGTTTACGTGTTGCGTAAGTGTAGTCTTACTGTCAGGTAAGGGTGTAAATCAATGACAAAAAGCATTCGATTTGATTAATTAGAGGTGCAGATAGCACCTGACTTTTGTACCTAAAAGGTACATAGTGTGCTATAGTAATAACTAGTCTATAGAGGTACTTCTAATATATTATCTTTACCTATTATCTTACTAAGGGTTTTATCTTAGTTAGTGCGCATTACCCTTATATATCCTAGGCTTTAAGGGCGCTCTCCCTAATACACTCTCTCTAGCTAAGATATCTATTAAAGCTAGAGTTTATAAGTATTAAAAGAGATTATAATAAATTCCTAGTATTATAATTATATAGGAATCTCTTATAAGCTAATCTAGTAATAGAAATCCCTATATATTTAACTTAATAAAGGCTTTATAAAGCTATTAGTAAGTATCTTAAAGGTCTTTAACTAATTTACCTTAATATTACCTAGGGTATATTACTTATAAATCTATATTTAATTCATATTAAAATACTTAAGGCTAGTTTAAAGCTTTCCTTTCTTATACTCTATAATATAAATTATTTACTTATTATTATACTAGATAATTAATAGTAAAGAAACCTATATACTAATATTATAAAGTAGTCTCCCTAGAGATATATACTCTTTTACTCTATAATTTAATATAAAGAGCTTTGCTTCTATACTTAAAGTTATTATATAATACTACCTTCTAGACTCCTAATTAATTATAGCGCTATATATAATAAAGATATAGCCTTATATTAACTTCTAAGTATTAGGGTTATTACTAAGAGAGGTATTAGTACTAAAGAATAATATATTAAAGCTATTTACTCCTAAGTATTAGATATATAGCTTCCTTATATTCTAAGTGTATATTAGAGATCCTTTTATAAGCTTTATATGCTTTATTAAGAAGTTTATTATAAAAAAGGTAAGCCTTAATACTATAAAAGCTATATCTAGTCTTCTAATAATATAAAGATAAACTAAAGAGCTAATAACTACTCTATAGTAATTAATCTCTTTATTAGTAGCTTTGCTATTATTTAGAAGGATTATAGCTATTATAAGAGATATAGTAATTAAGCTCTTCTAATTATTATTTATAGCGTTAAGAATGAATTTTTAAGTAATCTTTTAAATATATAATTCCTATAATGACTATATCTCTTTAGTATTATAATTCCTAATAATTTTAATACCTAGGAATTACTTTAAATTACCTTAGTCCTTTATATCTAGACTATTTATTAACTACTTATATAGCTCTTTAAATTCTACTTTAAATCTATTTAGATATAGTAATATAATATTATTTATATAAAAGAATAGGATAAATCTATTCTTTATAAAGATATATAGGTTTTCCTTTCCTTAAATAAAGCCTAGATTTAATAGGAATCTTATTAAATAAAGAAACTATTATTAGGGAGCTTTCTATAGCTTATATAATACTCTAGTTATCTTCTAAAGATAATCTTATATATTTATACTCTCTAGTAGCTTATAGAAAATAGGTTCTTTAAGTTCTATATATAGGAAGGTATTCTAAATATTATATTAATATATATTAAGATTATTAGTATAGTAAATAGTAAGTAGTATATATAAAGATTAAGCAGTAAGTGTTATAGTATAGTTATTAAGGTTATCTTTTAGTTACTAGTTACCTTATATAACTATTTAAGCCTTAAACTCTATAACTAGCCCTTTTTTATTAGTTTTATACTTAAAAACCTATCTAAGGTTAATAATCTCCTTATAAAGATCTAGATTAAATAATTTATTAGGTATATTCTCCTAGTAGTTTAAGGATAAAAGCTTTAAAAGCTTCTTTATAATTACTTCCTTCTAGTAATTATAATACACTAAGGCTATTACCTAGTAATAGTAAGTAGGTTCTAGAGGTATATCTTTAATATAAAAACTATATTAAATTCCTTAGAATACTATTAAGAAAGTAAAAAAAAACTATACTTACCTAGCTTTCCTTATTTCTTTTCTTTAGTGTTTTCTAGTTATAATATTATTTAGATTAATACTATTATTATAGGGACTATAATTCTCTATAGTCTTACTACCTTTAGTAGTAATTTTACTAGTCTCTATAGTATAGTCTATGTATTTAGCTATTACCTTACTTATAAAGTTATTAATCTTATAAAATAGTGTATTATTACCTTATATCTAAAGCTCTATATTCTCTATAGTAACTAGTGCCTTATAAGAAAAGTTAGAAGGGGTTAAAAGAGCACTAATTTAGTCTCTTTCTTGCCCTAATATATAAGGTAGTATTTTTACTTTAAACTACTTATTTTCCTAACCTATAGCTAATAGTATAAAGGTATAATTATTCTCTTCTAGTTTTATTTTAATAAGGTCTTAGCTAATCTCTTTATTAATATCTTTAGCCTTAAGTTCTTTAAGTAATATAATTATTAATATCTTCTTTTATTAAGCTAATTCTAGCTTTTCTTCTAGTTTCAAGAAGGAGTTCTTATTAAACTAAATATATACTAATATAATAACCTTATAATTATAAAGTAAAGGCACCTAGATAAAATACTAGGACTTATCTTTATAACTAATAAGGTATTTAATATAAGCTTTCTACTCTAACTATAGTATTATATTATATAATTTCATATACTTTAAAGCCTTTATTATTATTAGAAATACCTTATATCTATAAGTATATAAATAGGTAATTAAGGGCTTTTAAACCTTTAATATTTATAAATAAGTAAGTATAGTTTCTTATACCTAATTCCACTAAAGTTTATATAGTATAACCTACTTCTTATAATACTTAAAAGGTATTTTATTTAGTAAATATACCACTATATTAAAAACCTTATTATTAAGTTCTAATAAAAGCTAAGCTTTAAGACTTAATATATAAGCTTTTTACTTAATTACCTCCTTAGATTACTTTACCTTACTATTTTAACTAGGTATTAAGGGAGCTAAATTATAAACTATAATACTAGTAAAGGCTATCTTATCTTTTATATTTTCTATAAAGAGAGCCTTCTTAATATTACTATATAGAAAGTATAGGCTAACTTTAAATTATATACTTAGAAAGCCTATTATTATATAGAAGCTATTATAAATCCTATCCTTAGTTCTAAATAAGTAAAAGAATTATATTAAGGTTATAAAGTATATAAAAATACACTAATACCTATTATTATTTTAATAAGAAGAGTTATAGTATTCTAGATTAATTAATAACCTATAACCTAGTCCTTAAGGAAGTTCTTTAAGTATAACCTATAATCTCTAGTACTTAGCTTTACCTATAGTCAGAGTGTTGTTTGTATTGTATTTATTGTATTTTTTCGGGAAATCTTGTATTTGTATTGTATTTGAAAAAATTTGTATTATATTGTATTGTATTATATTAAATACAAATTATTTTGTAGTGTAGTTAGTGTAGTTACTACACTCACTACAAACAATACAAATGTATTGTTAGGTAAAACAAAAGTGGGACTTTTAATTAACTAAGGTTATTATTAGGATTAAAAGGTAATTAGTTAATAGAACCCTTATATTATTAGCTATTTTATCTAATTAGTTATATAATTTATAATATTATACTATTTTAAGCATTTTACTATAACTAGGGTTATATATAATATTATTACTTTTTAATAATACTATTATACTTAATACTTTATTTTACTAATATAACTTAAAGAAAAACCTTCTTATTATATTATTTACTATTTCTAGAAATTATTACTTTTATTTTGATTAAAAAATACCCTGTACTATTATAATAATATTAGATAAGAAATCTAAATAAATAACTAGAAGTTAATAAAGTATATACTTAGTACTTGAATATTATAAGTAATATAATAAGAACTTTAAAAAAGCTTGAACTATTTATTTACTATTTAAACTAATTTAATATTACTTTTAGCTTTATAATTCTAAAGCTTAAAGAATTTATATATAGTAACTTAGTAAGTCTATATATCTTATTACTATAATATATAAAGAGAGAATATAATAGACTAATATTTATAATATATTAATAGATAACTAATGATATTATTTTAATTACCCTATATAGCTTAATTAAGCTATAAAAAATAAGTTTAACCTATTTTTAGGAATAATCCTAGGACCCACTTTTATATAATATACTATAATTTCTATAAGAGTGCTAATAACTCTAATAACCTTAATTACTATTAGTGAAACCTATTTTTAAAAATAATACTAGGCCTCACTTTTATATAATAGACTATAATTACTATAAGAGCTTTTAGTAACTCTTAGAACCTTAATTACTATTAGTTAAACCTATTTTTAGAAATAACACTAGGCCCTACTTTTATGTAATAGACTATAATTACTATAAGAGCTTTTAGTAACTCTTAAAACCTTAATTACTATTAGTTAAACCTATTTTTAGAAGTAATATTAGGCCTTACTTTTATTTAATAGACTATAATTACTATAAGAGCTTTAAATAACTCTTAGAACCTTAATTACTATTAGTTAAACCTATTTTTAGAAGTAATACTAGCCTTACTTTTATTTAATATATTATACTTATTATAAAAACTATAAAAACTTTAATAACCTTAATTACTATTAGTTAAACCTAGAGTATTGTTTATATTTATTGTATTATATTTTGTATTTTTTATATTTAATTTTATAGCTAGCTTATAATAAAAGATATTATCCTATAAGACACATAATCCTATAGAGATCAATCCAAATAAAAATATAATATATAAAAGTGGGGCTAAAAATAGGCCTATAGCCCGTTAATTAGAAAAACTACATTTGTATTGTATTTTTAATTTTTTAGTGCTTAAATATATTTAAATGTAGTTTTTCTAATTTACAGGGTATAGGCCCACTTTTATCCCCACTTTTATATATAACTACATTGTAGTTTTTTAGTTATCTATCTAAAAAAAGAAGTTTTATATCTCTATATATTTTTTTAGATTAAATATATATTATTTGTTAAAAAGAAAATACAATATAAATATATTATAGTGTAATACTCTAGAACTTAAACCTATCTATAAAAGTAATACTAGACTTACTTTTATTCAATATATATAATATTATACTTATTATAAGAACTATAATAACTATAATAACTCTAATAACCTTACTTATAATTAGTTTAACCTATTTTAAAAAATAATACTAAGGCTTACTTTTTAATAATATATTATAATTACTATAATTAGTATTATTAATACACTTAAGATTAAAGAAAATATAAAAGAGAAAAGAATTTTATTTTATTAATATTTTAAAAAACCTTAAAATATTAAATAACTAAAATGTCTAGCTTTTTCTATAGTAATTTACTTATAGCTAGTATAAGCTATTTAAAGCTATCTTAAGCTAGTATAAGCTATCTTAAGCTAATATAAGCTATCTTAAACTAGTATAACTTATCTTAAGCTAGTATAAGCTATGTTAAGCTATTCTAAGCTAGTATAACTTATTTTAAGCTATCTTAAAGCTACTATATAAGCTAGTATAAGCTATATTAAGCTATTCTAAGCTAGGATAACCTATCTTAAGCTATTATAAGCTATCTTAAGCTAGTATAAGCTATGTTAAGCTATTCTAAGCTAGTATAACTTATCTTAAGCTATCTTAAGCTAGTATAGGCTATATCAAGCTATTCTAAGCTATCTTAAGCTAGTATAAGCTATATTAAGCTATTCTAAGCTAGTATAACTTATCGTAAGCTATCTTAAAGCTATTATAAGCTATCTTAAGCTACTCTAAGCTATCTTAAGCTATTATAAGCTATATTAAGCTATTCTAAGCTAGTATAACTTATCTTAAGCTATCTTAAGCTATTATAAGCTATCTCAAGCTATTATTAGCTATCTTAAGCTATTCTAATCTAGTATAACCTATCTTAAGCTATCTTCAAGCTATTGTAAGCTAGTATAAGCTAATATAAGTTATATTAGATCTTTAAGTACCTATATAATATTAGCCATAAATATTAATAAGTAAATAACTTTCTTCTAATTTAGATTATTATCTTTATAATATAAAAAAAAAACTAGGATTATCCTTTATTTAGATATTATAAACTAAATTTAAGTGTTATTTTTACGCTTTAAGAATAAAGCCTTATATACCTAAGTAAACCCTTTTCTATTAATTACAGATCCACCTACGTACACTCCCTAGATGTGGTTAAGTGGGTTAAATTTGTGAAAAATGAAATTTAATTTTAAATAAGAGCTAAGGTATAAAAAGCCTATAGGTTTAAACCCTAGAAGCAAGGCACCTTATAACCTTAGTAATTAGATAAAAATGCGGATTCGCTTTAATTTTTTAGTTATATATAAATAAATATATATATATAATAAGTTAGATAATAAAAATAGATAAGGACCCACTTTTAATTTCTTAATTTATAATTATAGTCTTATTATTATATACTTTCTTTACTATATAAATTATAAATATTTATAATATACTAAAGTCTAGGGCCCACTTTTAATTATATAACTATTAGTAAAGTTTTATTATAATATAAAGTTACTATAAATATAACTACTTTTAACCTACTTTTTAAAATAGCTATGTTATATATTACTTTTACTTATATTAATAATTTAGTATTTATAGAATTTTATAGTAATATTATAATAGAATCCTACTATTAATTTAACTAGGTTTAACCTGTTTTCTTTTATAATAGCAATATTATAGGTTACTTTTACTTATATTAGTATTAATAGAATTTTATAGTAATATTATAATAGAATCCTTCTATTATTTAACTAGGTTTAACCTGTTTTCTTTTATAATAGCAATATTATAGGTTACTTTTACTTGTGTTAGTATTAACAGAATTTTATAGTAATATTATAATAGAGTCCTACTATTAATTTAACTAGGTTTAACCTGTTTATTTTTATAATAGTAACATTATAGGTTACTTTTACTTGTATTAGTATGATTAGAATTTTATAGTAATATTATAATAGAATTTTACTATTAATTCAACTAGGTTTAACCTGTTTTTTACTATAATAGTAACATTATAGGTTACTTTTACTTGTATTAGTATTATTAGAGTCCTATAGTAATAAGACCCCCTTACTTTATATATAATATATTATATAATAAAGCCTTTTCTTTATAAGTAAGCTCCCCTTCCCTTCCCTATTTCCTTTATACTTTATATCCTTATATCTTTGCTAATATAACACTTTAAGATATAAATTTTATACTATTATAAAGCTTAAAATCTACTCTTTACTATTATAATTACTATATATCTTTACAGTCTATAAGCCTTACTATAATGGCTAAATCAACTACCTCTTCAGTTTTTACCCCTTCTAATGATATTTCTTAAATGTTAGGAGCGCAGAGGTCAGAGATAGGACGTTTATTAGAGCGGATCTTCGGAGAACCTTTAGGCCGCGTGGATAACAAAGAGGCTAGCTAGCTATAAGATAGCTATATACTTATAAAGCAAGGTATTTATTAAAGACTATATATATTATTAGTGCTAGGTCAGAGATTAAAACCTTTACACACCTATCCCTAGCTAGTATCTTCCTAGTAATAACTATAAGAATCTTAGCTATTACTTTATTTATTTAACTTTATAAATAAGCTATAATAAATTAATCTCTTTAAAACCCTTTTAGGGATATAAACTATTACCTAGATTATTATATAGCTAATGCTTTAAAGATCTATATAAAACATACTAGTACTTTATAATAATAAAGCTATAAATAATTAGGAAAGTAAAGAACCCCTATAATCTAGAACTATAGATAATAATAGAGTATAGTAAACACTACCTAATCCTAATCTAGGTAAAGGTATAGATAATATAAATAACCTAGATAAAGCATTATAAAGACACTATAAAATTATATAAGCTAAGCTATATTACCTTTAGAAAATATAGGAGATTTTATAAATAAAGGTATAAATTAGAGAACTTAATGCAAATCTAGGATTAGCTAGACCTTCTCTAGGACTTATAATTACCCCTTAAACTTTAGCCATAGTTTTACTAGTAGTTTATAGTAACTTAGTAGTAATTATATAGTAAAATAGTCTTATTAAGATATAGATAAAAATACCTATATATAAAGGGGATATATATAAGAACCTATAGAATTTCCTAGTAGATTTAAATATATTATTTAAATTAGACTACTATACCTTTAAGGATAATACTACTAAGGTAGTGTATATAGGTAGCTACCTAGCTAATAATATAAAGTAATAATAAATATATTATATAGCTATAGATAGGTATATAAATTACTTATTATTTATATAGGTAGGTTTTCTAAAATAGCTAAAAACTAGAATAATAAATAAGAGTATAAGACACTTAGAAGCAATAAGAATATTACTAAATCTTAGGTAAAAGAGTAACTAATTATTTTAAGCCTTTATAAGAGCTTAGACTAAGGTAAAAGCTAAGTTACCTAAAGTAATCCTAATATATTTATAAATTACTATTTTTCTAAATAGCTTAAATAATACTATAAGAAAGTAAATAATTAGCTAAGAGATTCTAATAACTTAGAGCTAGTTATAAGGCTAGGGTAAGAAAGTAAAGGTTATAATAAGTTTAGGCTAAAGTAATAAAAAAAGTTAAGACTCTAAAAGAAAGAGGTAATGCTTTATATTACCTATAAATAAGGTATAGTAATAAAGCAAAGATTAAGTAAAAAAGCTATGTCTAGTATACTATAAATATAGAAAGCCTAGATATACTATACTAGCTTATTAGGCACTAGACTATTTTACCTATAAAAGTAATAAGTATATAACTAAAAGGCATAGTAAAAGTAGTAATAAAGCTATATTACCTAATATAATACTAGTTTAAATAGCATAGACCTAGGAATGCAATCTTACTATAGAATACCCTATAAATAATAGAATAAGAATATAGGTATCTTTATTGATTTTTATAATTTTTTTAGTATCATTGGTTATAGCCAATGCATCTAATTTATTACAACACATAATTTTTACTAGCAATACCTAGCTAGTAAAACAATTAATAACTGAATTCTTATAGCTATAGTAATAAATAAGCTCTAAGGTTATAAATATAAGGGGCTATAAGGTTAGAGCAAAGTTTGCGATAAACTTTATAGCTACGTTAGCGCAAGAGTTATAATTCGCGACTGCAGTTAAACTCAAATTCGTTTGAGTTTTGCTTATTTCGCTTATAGTATAAATTAATATAATTCCCCCTTCCTTTATAACTATATTTATTCTATATCTCTATATCTCTTCTATCTTATAGCTTACTACTTATACTTCAAAGCTCTAAGGCAAACTAAACATAACTTATCCTTACTTATCTTTAATTTAATTTATTATAATTACTAGGTAGGTTCTATGTTACTAATTAACTAATTAACCCCTAACTAATTAGATAATAGTATAGCTAAGGGTAATAAAAAGAATACTACCCTATTTAAAATATTAAATAATATAGTAAAAGAAAAGAAAAGTAAAGGAAAGGGAAGTAAAGATAAATCTAACCTAGAGATAATTAATAGTATTTATACTATAAGGGAAAAAATACTAAAAAGCAAAGGTAATATAAATAATAAGATTTATAAGGCAAATAAGAAGAAGATAAAAGAATAGGGTATTAGGCTGTAAAATACTAAGCAGTTTTACCTTGTGCTCGGGAGGGGATAGGTATCTTTATAATAAGATAACTAGTAGTTAGCTATAAAAGCACTGTTTAATATAGGTATATAGTTCTTAATAATATATCTTAATTATTATTAAAAAAGGATTAGGAGAATATAATCTAATTAGACTAGGTACTAAAGAGTACGAGCTAAAAAGAGATTCTATATTAAGGGATCTTAAAAATATTAATAAAAGTAAAAGATAGTATAGGATTTATAAAAGTCTATTAAGTTAGCTACTATATTACTAATATAAGTAAAGGGATAATACTAGGTATAGATTAGACTAAAGAATATTTACTTATAATTATATATTAGGATTAGGGATTTTAGAGATATTTAGTAACTATAGAATACCTCTCCTTTATTTATAGTAAGCAGCGAATATATAAAGAGAAAAAATAAGTAGTGGTTTTATTACTATTTAGGGTAATAAAGATTAGGCTAAGTGTTTTAAAAAATAAAAATTAGAAAGAAAAGGGTAAGGACTAATTAGAGAACCTAGTAGTAATAGAAGTATAATTAAATAGTAAAGTAGCTATATAGTTACTAAAATATACTTACTAGTAATAAAAAAGTAAAGGTATTATAGTTATACTAATTTTAAAAAGCATAAGTAATAAATAAGCTATATTAAATTAAGGTATAAGTACCTAATGCCTTATACTAATAATTCTAAAGGAATATATAGAGTTTATAGATATTTTTTTCTAAAAAGCTAGTAAGTAAGCTTCCTAAACTAAGAGGCTGTACTTATATAATTAAATTAGAAAAAGGGAAAACACTACCTTAGAGGCCTATATATAATTTAGCTAAAAAGAAGCTATTAGTTCTTAGAGAGTACCTTATAAGTATATAGCTTAAAGGGTAGATTAGAAGATTAGTTAGCCTAGCTAGAGCTCTAATTTTATTTATTCTAAAGAAAGAAGGGAAATTAAGGCTTTATATAAATTATAAGGGCTTAAATAAGATTATAATTAAGGATAAGGCCTCTTTGCCCCTTATTACTAAAATCCTTAATTAATTAGTAAGTATAGTTATTTTTATAGTCCTTAATCTAAAAGATATATACTACTAGCTATATATTTACTTAGGTAATAAGTAAAAGATAGCCTTTTATTATTACTATAGCTACTTTAAATATCTTATAATACTATTTAGACTAGTTAACACACTAGTAACCTTTTAGAAGTATATTAATAATGCTCTTAAAGGACTTATTAATAAGACCTATATTATTTACCTAGATAATATACTAATATATAGTAGTATAGTTAAGAAGTATATAGAATATATTAAATAAATTCTATATAGGCTTAGGGATATAAGTTTTTTTATTAACCTTAAGAAGTGTTAATTTTTAGTTAAGGAAGTTAAATTCTTAGGCTTTAAGATATTAGCAAAAGGTATTATAATAGACCTAGTAAGAGTTAATATAATTATAACCTTACTAATACTATATAGTGTCTTTAATATTTAGTTATTCCTTAGTTTTACTAGATTTTACTGCTATTTTATTAAATAGTATAGTAAAGTTATTATTCTATTAATAGATTACCTTAGAGAGTAGTAACTAGTAATATTTAACCTAGAACCCTATAAGTTAGTAGTATTTAGAGAACTTTAATAAAAATTTTAAGAAGCGCTAATTTTAGTGTATTTTAACTTACTTATATATCTTAGAGTAAAGATAAATATATCTAGATATGTAATTAAGGCTATACTTATAATATATATACTAGGTTACTAGTACCTAGTTATATTTATATTAAGGAAGATAACTAATACTAAATTACGCTATTTAATACCTAATAGTAAATTATTAGCTATCTAAAAGGCTTTTTATATATAGAGATATTACCTTGCTTATTTAGCTTATATAATTAAGGTTATTATAGACTATTTAAACTATAAGTACCTAGCTATAAAGCCTAAGCTTACTAGTAAGTAGGTAATTATACTTAATAAGCTTTATTCTTTTAACTTTAAGATTATATATTATATAAGGAAATTAAATCCTACTAACTTACTTTTAAGAAGACTAGATTTTATAAGTAAGGTAAGGAAAGTAAAAGTAGTAACTATATAACTTCCTACCTTTTTATTTAAATTTATAAATACTAAGTAATAGGAATACCCTAGTAATACTATTAGTACTATAGGTTCTATAAAAACATTGCTTAGTATAACTAATAGTTAGTTATAATAACGCTATAATAATACTACTAATATCTAGGGTTTTAAAAAATTATAACTTAACTATATTCCTAAAGAACCTAATAATCTAGATAATCTTAGAAAAGTTATATTAGTAAGGTTATTTAATACTTTTAATTCTTTTATTAATAAGCAATAAGCTAGCTATAGTAGTACTACTAGCACCTAGCGTATATTTAGTTTATTACTTAGTTATTTTAATTTTCCTATTAGACTAGCTATTACTATTAAGGGTAAACTAGTATAGGTTATTACTAGTAAGTAGTAAGGGTACCCCTTAAAAACATTACTTATTTATATACTTATAAGACTAGAAGTATCTATTAAACTAATTACTTATAGAGATATTATAGCTAGGATTTAATTTATTTAGAGAACCTTTTCTAAGTTTATCTCTAACTTTCTAGAAAAGAGCTTAGAATTAAAACCCTTAATTTAAGTCTTATTATATAAAGTATAGTAAGGGAATAACTTTACTATAGGTTAATTAAAGTTACTTAAAAGTAATAATTTAGTAATATTCTAAATATAGTTTATTAGACTCTTTAAGCTATTAATATTTAAGAATTATATTTTTATCCCTCTAGGAATGAGAAAAGAAATTTTATTACTAACTTATAATAACCTTACTACTAGGTATTAGGGAGTAAGTAAAACTCTTTATTAGATTATAAACTAATATTATTAGCTAATAATAAAGAAAGATATAAAGGTATATATTAGCACTTATATAAGTTATTAAACTTTAAAACTAAGGTATTATAAACTATATAGTAAGCTAGCTATACTACTAGTGCTTAATTGCCTTTTTTAAGAATTATTAATAGATTTTATTACTAGACTTTTATTAGTAAAAGATTTAAACTAGACTTATAATATAATTCTAGTTATTATTAACTAATTTATAAAATATAGTATTTATATTCCTATATTAATATAACTAACTAGTAATAGGCTAGTAACTATATTCTTAGAATATATTTTTAGAGATTATAGAGCTTTAAAAGGTATTATAATAAACTAAGGTTTTATATTTACTAGTAGTTTCTAGATAACTTTTTATTATCTTTTTATAACTAAGTGGCTAATTAGTATTACTTTTTACCCCTAGATAGATAGCTAGATAAAATGTTTAAACTAAGTCCTAGAATATTATTTAAGGGCTTTTACTTATACTAAATAGACTAATTAGGTAAATAACCTATTATTAGCGTAGTTTACGTATAATATAAGTAATTATATAATATATAGCTATATACTAGCAGAGGCATTATAAGGTTATAATCCTAGAGGTTTATAATAAGTAATTATAAATATCCCTTTAGTAAATAATTAAGCTAAAAGTAAAGTCTTAGTATTAAGAGAGAAATATACTATAATTAAATAGCTTTTAAGTTACTTATAAACTTAGTATAAGAAATATTATAACTAGAAAAGAACTCTAATAAGGTTTAAAGTTAGTAATTATATTTTACTATTAATAAAGAATATTAATTTAAGATAACCTAGTAGGAAGCTAGCTATAAAATACCTAGGCCCCTATAAGATTAAAAAGGTAATTAGGAGTTATAGATTAGCATATTAATTAAAGTTACTACCTAGGACTTAATTATATAATATATTTAATATTACTAGTCTTAAGCCTTTTAAAGAGGACTTAACTAATATAAAAGATATATTCTTGCTATAGGATAATATTAAAGATAATAAACAAGAGTTTAAAGTTAAGAGAATTATTTTATACTATTATAATAGAAGGTATTATAAATATCTAGTTAAATAAAAAGGCTATAATACTTTAGAGAATTCTTAGGTATTAAAAAGGGATTTTAGCACTAGAGAAATTATTAATAACTATAAGTAATAGTTAAGTAATAAAGTTAATATAAGATAGTTATAATTTATAAGTTAATATAAGATAGTTATAATTTATAAGTTAATATAGTAAGATATTAGAAAATAAAGTTAATTTACTTAAATAACTTAAATAATTTATTATATAGCTACTAAGTACTTACCTCTTTATAATAGAGTTAGTTACTAGGATTACTAGTTCCTTAGCAGTAGTAATAGCTATAGTAACTATAAAGGCAAAGGCCTTAGGAGTATCTTTATTATTAAAATCCCTCTCTTTATATATATAGACCTAAAGTTTACAAGGGAGCTTAATAGGACTAATATAATTAGGTAGGTTAGTAGTATAAGGTATAAACTACTAGTAAGTTAGTTAGGTATTAGCTATATATATTAAGAAAGCTTACTATTAGGATATTCTAGGCTATAAAGTAAAGACTATTTAAAATATTAATCTATATCTTAAGGTTTATAGTATTACTTAGTAGCGCTATTATAATATACTTATTACTCTTTACTTTATAAGTAATATTAGTAGTTATTTAAGTATAGTAAATATATCTATACTTATTAGAATTTTTATAGGATAAAATAGTATTCTATAGCTTTTTCTTTACTTTTATAATAAACTACTAGTAAGTTAGTAGTAATCTAGTATCTAGGTAGTAAAATTATACTTACTTTATTCTAATAGTAATAGCTACCTTCTAGAGTAGCTTTAATAAGTTTAAATAGCTTATTATAAAGCTATATAATTTAAGCTAAATACTAGTAGTATATTAGTAATAAGTAAGTAAATTCTAGATAAGAAAGATATACTATAAGATAGTTTTTATTATTTTAGAAGTAATAAGTATATTTTATTAAGTAGCCTATTAGAATATTAATAATAAAGAAGTAGTAAGTAAGTAAAGAAGTTATACTTATAAATTCTTTATATTCTATAGGGAAAGTCTTATTATTAATAAGATATCCTAGAATATTATAAATACTATTTTTTAGTAAGATATTCTATATTACTACTTACTAAAAGCACTATATATATAGAATTTTCTTACTTATTATACTACTAGTAGTAAGTTAGTAATAAAGATACTATAAAGATATAGTAAACTTATATTAAAATTTTAGAAGTAATTTACTTCTAAGGGAATAACTTCTTAGAAGACTTTAAAGGAGATTTCTTAATAGCTTAACCTTTAAGAGCTATTAATAAAGGAGAAGTTCCTATATAAGTATTAAATATAGTAAACTAGCTATAAGTTAGCTATAATAAACTAGATATAAATTATAACTAAAAGTAAATAAACTAATAACTAAGAATAAGATAAAAGACTAAGATAAATAGTAATAAATAATAATAATATTTAGAGACTAAAAAAGGTTAGTAACTATAGTGTAATAGTAGTAAGAAAGCTACTGCTTAGCTAGTAAGGGTAACTTATAAGGTTAAGGATTATTATAGGAGAAAGGAAGTGTATAAAAAGGGGGAAAAATTAGTCTTTTTTATATTAACTATAGACCCCTTAAGTAATCTAACACACTATATATAAGTAATCTATAAATTATAATAATAACTATTAGCTTTACTACTTATATGTATGCCTAATAGCTATAAACTTATAGTAACTATAATATAAGCCTTTTAGTTAGATTATCTAGAACTATAGTATTAGGTACCCTATTTATTTAAACTAATTATAAAAATTAATATAAGTTGTCTATTTTTTTTAGTCTAGCTATATAATAGGTAATAATATTTATTTTATTATATTAAAGCTATATATAAGCTACTATTTAGACACTATTACCTATAATAAGGGGGGTTATTTATAATTAGTAGTATTATTATTATTATTATTTTACTTATATATCTAGTTATAAGGTGCCTTATCTTATTTTTCTTTATAAGCTTTATTATAGTAACTATACCCTAAGTAAATAGGCCCCTAGCCTAATACTTATTCTTCCGCACCACTCTAAAGGTCCGGAATCGCCTCTAAAAAACAAACCACATTAATATTCGAATTCCTTACCTCTGTTTACCCCCCCCTATAATATTACATTATAATAGAGCTAGAGGTAGGTATAAGGTTAGGACACTAATAGTAATTAATATAGAAGAAAGGGGGCTAGCATAGAGCTGCCACTACCTAAATATAGGAATTAGATAGTTTAATATCTAGAGCAGTGAGAATAACCTAATAATAGATTAGATCTAATTTAAATACCTAGATAACACAAAATTTTATAATAAAATCGCGAGCCTTATCCCTAGTAATAAAGTTACCTAGGTATAATATATTACTAAAGCTATTGCTAAATAGGCAGTAAACTATGCCTAAGCTAAAGTAAGGATAATAAACTATAATAATAGTAATATTTATATTACTAAAGAAGCCCTTAAAGAGGCTATTAAAGAAGAAGCTAAGGAGAGTAATACCCTAACCTAGGCTAGCATTACTGCTAGCCTAGCCCTTAAATAACTAAACACCTTACCTCCTCCCCTCTAAATCCCTAGTAAGTAAGACTAGAAGGTACTTATTAAAAGGAACACTATCTAGGAATTACTCTAGTCTAGGAGCGTAGAAGATATAGTAATAGTAGTTAATAAAGCTATAGGCTAAGCTATAGCAATAGTAGCTAGGAGACTCCCTAGTAAAGATACTATTATTACCTTTAAAGAAAACGCTACCTAATATAGATAAGACTAAAAATAGATTACTAATGTATTTAGACTAGAAGTAACCCTTTACTAATATATACTTAGTATTATTATTAAGGGGTTCCTAACTAAATATACTTTTATTAAAAACTTAGTAGTAGAAATTAGAAAAGCTAATAAGATAAATATAGTTAACGTAATAGTAAGGTAACCCTAGGGTAAAGGCACCTAAAGGACTACCCTAATACTAGGCCTAGCTAAAGTTAAAGATACTAATAAAATATACTATAATAGTATAGTCTTTAAAGTAAAGCTATTTTAAACTAAACTATATAATAAGACCCTATAGCCTTAATAATATTATAACTATTTCTAAATAGGCTATATTACTAAGTTTTATAAGGTAGCTCTAAGGTATAGTAAGTATAGCGCTAGCTATTATAAGAATAGGGAATCCTCCTACCTAATAAAAGATAAATAAGTAAAAGAAAACTATATCCTATACTCTAGACTATACCTAGCCTAGTTAAGAGACTACCCTATTCTAAAAGAGAAGTAAAATACTACTAAAGTAAGATATTTTAAATAACCTTCTTACTTTATTACTTACTTCCTAAGTAAAAGCCTAACCACTCCTTATAAGAGACTTAGTATAGCCTTAGAACCTATTATTATAGCTACTAGAAAAAGAGGATATCCTATAAACATAGAATATAGCGCTAAATAACTAAGATTAGGAAGTATTAAGTAGTATATAGAGTAACTTAAAGCTAGAATAAAACTAGTTTAAGATAGTAGTAACTAATAACCCCCCTAATTAATATAATAATACTATAGGTCCTTTTCTAGAATATAAATAAGAAAAACAAACTAATATATATAGCGCTTTACTACTAGACTAATATAGATATAATTATAATCTAAGAATAGGAATATATAAAAAACCTATAGTGTCACGGCTTGAACGTAGGGTTGAATGAACGAAGTAATGGCTAAGATTCTCGCAGTCACTACTAGGAAGATACTAGCTAGGGGCAGGTGCGTAAAGGTTTTAATCTCTAACCTAGCACTAATAATATATATAGTCCTTAATAAATACCTTGCTTTATAAGTATATAGCTATCTTATAGCTAGCTAGCCTCTTTATTATTTATATAGCCTAAAGGTCCTCTAAAGATCCGCTCTAATAAATATCCTATCTCTAACCTTTATACTCCTAATATAATACTCCCCTAATATATAATTAACCTTAATTATAAAATAAGCTACTTGCTTAGGGCGTAGTTATTATAATAGAGCTTATAAAGAAAAATAAGATAAGGTACCTTATAACTAGATATATAGGTAAATAAAATAATAATAATAATACTACTAATTATAAATAACCCCCCTTATTATAGGTAGTAGTGTCTAAATAGTAGCCCTTATATAGCTTTAATATAGCAAAATAAATATTATTACCTATTATATAGCTAGACTAAAAAAAATAGATAACTTATATTAATTTTTATAATTAGTTTAAATAAATAGGGTACCTAATGCTATAGTTCTAGATAGTTTAACTAAAGGGCTTATATTATAGTTCCTATAAGTTCGTAGCTATTAGGTATATATACAAGTAGCAGAGCTAATAGTTATTATTATAATTTATAGATTACTTACACGCAGTGTATTAAATTACTTAAGGGGTCTATAGTTAATATAAAAGAGACTAATTTTTCCCCCCTTTTATATACTTCCTTTCTCCTATAATAATCCTTAACCTTATAAGTTACCCTTACTTACTAAATAGTAGCTTTCTTACTACTATTACACTATAGTTACTAACCTTTTTAGTCTTTAAATATTATTATTATTTATTATTACTTATCTTAGTCTTTTATCTTATTCTTAGTTATTAGTTTATTTGCTTCTAGTTATAATTTATATCTAGTCTATTATAGCTAACTTATAGCTAGTTTACTATATCTAATACTTATATAGGAACTCCCCCTTTATTAATAGCTTCTAAAGGTTAAGCTATTAAGAAATCTCCTTTAAAGTCTCCTAAGAAGTTATCTCCTTAGAAGTAAACTACTTCTAAAATTTTAATATAAGTTTACTATATCTTTATAGTATCTTTATTACTAACTTACTACTAGTAATATAATAAGTAAGAAGATTCTATATATATAGTGCTCTTAGTAAGTAGTAATATAGAATATCCTACTAAAAAATAGCACTTATAATATTCTAGGATATCTTATTAATAATAAGACCTTTCTTATAGAATATAAAGAATCTATAAGTATAACTTCTTTGCTTACTTACTGCTTCTTTATTACTAATATTCTAATAGGCTACTTAATAAAATATGCTTATTACTTCTAAAATAATAAAAACTACCTTATAGTATATCTTTCTTATCTAGAATTTACTTGCTTATTACTAATATACTACTAGTATTTAGCTTAAATTATATAGCTTTATAATAAGCTATTTAAACTTATTAAAGCTACTCTAAAAGGTAGCTATTACTATTAGGATAAAGTAAGTATAATTTTACTACCTAGACACTAGATTACTACTAACTTACTAGTAGTCTATTATAAAAGCAAAGAAAAAGCTATAGAATACTATCCTATCCTATAAAAATTCTAATAAGTATAGATATATTTACTACACTTAAATAACTACTAATACTACTTATAAAGTAAAGAGTAATAAGTATATTATAATAGCACTACTAAGTAATACTATAAACCTTAAGATATAGATTAATATTTTAAATAGTCTTTACTTTATAGCCTAGAATATCCTAATAGTAAGCTTTCTTAATATATATAGCTAATACCTAACTAACTTACTAGTAGTTTATACCTTATACTACTAACCTACCTAATTATATTAGTCCTATTAAGCTCCCTTGTAAACTTTAAGTCTATATATATAAAGAGAGGGATTTTAATAATAAAGATACTCCTAAGGCCTTTGCCTTTATAGTTACTATAGCTATTACTACTGCTAAGGAACTAGTAATCCTAGTAACTAACTCTATTATAAAGAGGTAAGTACTTAGTAGCTATATAATAAATTATTTAAGTTATTTAAGTAAATTAACTTTATTTTCTAATATCTTACTATATTAACTTATAAATTATAACTATCTTATATTAACTTTATTACTTAACTATTACTTATAGTTATTAATAATTTCTCTAGTGCTAAAATCCCTTTTTAATACCTAAGAATTCTCTAAAGTATTATAGCCTTTTTATTTAACTAGATATTTATAATACCTTCTATTATAATAGTATAAAATAATTCTCTTAACTTTAAACTCTTGTTTATTATCTTTAATATTATCCTATAGCAAGAATATATCTTTTATATTAGTTAAGTCCTCTTTAAAAGGCTTAAGACTAGTAATATTAAATATATTATATAATTAAGTCCTAGGTAGTAACTTTAATTAATATGCTAATCTATAACTCCTAATTACCTTTTTAATCTTATAGGGGCCTAGGTATTTTATAGCTAGCTTCCTACTAGGTTATCTTAAATTAATATTCTTTATTAATAGTAAAACATAATTACTAACCTTAAACCTTATTAGAGTTCTTTTCTAGTTATAATATTTCTTATACTAAGTCTATAAATTGCTTAAAAGCTATTTAATTATAATGTGTTTGTCATAACCCGAAGGTGTGCGGGTAAGCCACTAGACTAAAAGATCCACCAATGCTAGCTCTCGCTGCATTGCACCTTACAATTGATTATTAGGCCCGCCTACGAACGCGCGCACCTAATAATTATCCCTTCCCTCGTAAGGCTTGTCCTAAGCCAAGGGCCTCACACAGGCTAGCGGCTAGTAACAACGCAACCTTAGCTTGGATTAGGCCTAGTCATCCGTGGCCTCTGAGATAATTAACCAATTATGAACCCCTAAGGCCTAGTACGCACAACAGCTAGGCCTATACATCACCTAGTGCACATAACCCCATAGTTACATCGCAACTGTACAGGCGTAACTATACCTGCCCTATAAGCCTAACGTAAGCTACCTAGCCTAGCAATTCGAACCTAGACCTATTAGGTTAATCTAACTGCGGGAATTAAACCTAGGACTAGCATATGCCCTACCCATAAGGATTCGAACCTAGGACTAGCACACACTAGAAGACCCGTGAGAGCTAGCATTAATATTATAACCTGAAGGTGTGCGGGTAAGCCACTAGACCAAAAGATCCACTAATGCTAGCTCTCGCTGCATTGCACCTTACAATTGATTATTAGGCCTGCCCACGAACGCGCGCACCTGACAGTGTTTCTCTCTTAGTACTAAGACTTTACTTTTAGCTTAATTATTTACTAAAGGAATATCTATGATTACTTATTATAAACCTCTAGAATTATAACCTTATAATGCCTCCGCTAGTGTGTAACTATGCGTAGTGTAATTGCTTATATTATATGTAAACTATGCTAATAATAAGTTATTTACCTAATTAGTCTATTTAGTATAAGTAAAAGCCCTTAAATAATATTCTAGGACTTAGTTTAAACATTCTATCTAACTATTTATCTAGGGGTAAAAAGCAGTGCTAAGTAGCTACTTAGTTATAAGAAGATAATAAAAAGTTATTTAGAAACCACTAGTAAATATAGAACCTTAGTCTATTATAATACCTTTTAAAGCTCTATAATCTCTAAAAATATATTCTAAGAATATAGTTACTAGCCTATTACTAGTTAGTTATATTAATATAGGAATATAAATACTATATTTTATAAATTAGTTAATAATAACTAGAATTATATTATAAGTCTAGTTTAAATCTTTTACTAGTAGAAGTCTAGTAATAAAATCTATTAATAATTCTTAAAAAGGGTAATTAGGCACTAGTAGCATAGCTAGCTTACTATATAGTTTATAATGCCTTAGTTTTAAAGTTTAATAACTTATATAAGTGCTAATATATACCTTTATATCTTTCTTTATTATTAGCTAATAATATTAGTTTATAATCTAATAAAGAGTTTTACTTACTCCCTAATACCTAGTAGTAAGGTTATTATAAGTTAGTAATAAAATTTCTTTTCTTATTCCTAGAGGGATAAAAATATAATTCTTAAATATTAATAGCTTAGAGAGTTTAATAGATTATATTTAGGATACTACTAAATTACTGCTTTTAAGTAACTTTAATTAACCTATAGTAAAGTTATTCCCTTACTATACTTTATATAATAAGACTTAAATTAGGGGTTTTAATTCTAAGCTCTTTTCTAGAAAGTTAGAGATAAACTTAGAAGAGGTTCTTTAAATAGATTAAATCCTAGCTATAATATCTCTATAAGTAATTAGTTTAATAAATACTTCTAGTCTTATAGGTATATAAATAAGTAATGTTTTTAAGGGGCACCCTTACTGCTTACTAGTAATAACCTATACTAGTCTACCCCTAATAGTAGTGGCTAGTCTAATAGGAAAATTAAAATAACTAAGTAATAAACTAAATATATGCTAGGTACTAGCAGTATTACTATAGCTAGCTTATTACTTATTAATAAAAGAATTAAAAGTATTAAATAACCTTACTAATATAACTCTTCTAAGATTATCTAGATTATTAGGTTCTTTAGGAATATAGTTAAGTTATAATTTTTTAAAACCCTAGATATTAGCAGTATTATTATAGCGTTATTATAACTAACTATTAGTTACACTAAGCAATGTTTTTATAGAACCTATAGTACTAATAGTATTACTAGGGTATTCCTATTGCTTAGTATCTATAAATTTAAATAAAAAGGTAGGAAGTTATATAGTTACTACTTCTGCTTTCCTTGCCTTACTTATAAAATCTAGTCTTCTTAAAAGTAAGTTAGTAAGATTTAATTTCCCTATATAATATATAATCTTAAAGTTAAAAGGATAAAGCTTATTAAGTATAGTTACTTACCTACTAGTAAGCTTAGGCTTTATAGCTAGGTACTTATAGTTTAAATAGTCTATAATAACCTTAATTATATAAGCTAAATAAGTAAGGTAGTGTCTCTATATATAAAAAGCCTCTTAGATAGCTAATAATTTGCTATTAGGTATTAAATAGTGTAATTTAGCATTAGTTATCTTCCTTAATATAAATATAACTAAGTGCTAGTAACCTAGTATATATATTATAAGTATAGCCCTAATTATATATCTAGATATATCTATCTTCACTCTAAGATATATAAGTAAGTTAAAATACACTAGAATTAGCGCTTCTTAAAATTTCTATTAAAGTTCTCTAAACATTACTAACTTATAGGGTTCTAGGTTAAATATTACTAGTTACTATCCTCTAAGGTAATCTATTAATAGAATAATAACTTTACTATACTATTTAATAAAATAGCGGTAAAATCTAGTAAAACTAAGGAATAACTAAATATTAAAGACACTATATAGTATTAGCTAGGTTATAATTACCTTAACTCTTACTAGGTTTATTATAATACCTTTTATTAATATCTTAAAGCCTAAGAATTTAACTTCCTTAACTAAAAATTAACACTTTTTAAGGTTAATAAAAAGACTTATATCCCTAAGCCTATACAGAATTTATTTAATATATTCTATATACTTCTTAACTATACTACTATATATTAGTATATTATCTAGGTAAATAATATAGGTCTTATTAATAAGTCCTTTAAGAGTATTATTAATATACTCCTAAAAGGTTACTAGTGTATTAACTAGTCTAAATAGTATTATAAGATATTTAAAGTAGCTATAGTAATAATAAAAGGCTATCTTTTACTTATTACCTAAGTAAATATATAGCTAGTAATATATATCTTTTAGATTAAGGACTATAAAAATAACTATATTTACTAATTAATTAAGGATTTTAGTAATAAAGGGTAAAGGGGCCTTATCCTTAATTATAATCTTATTTAAGCCTCTATAATCTATATAAAGCCTTAATTTCCCTCTTTTCTTTAGAATAAATAAAATTAAGGCTTTAGCTAGGCTAACTAATCTTCTAATCTACCCTTTAAGCTATATACTTATAAGGTACTCTCTAAGAACTAATAGTTTCTTCTTAGCTAAATTATATATAAGCCCCTAAGGTAGTGTTTTCCCTTCTTCTAATTTAATTATATAAGTATAGCCCCCTAGTTTAGGAAGCTTACTTACTAGCTCTTTAGAAAAAATATCTATAAACTCTATATATTCCTTTAGAATTATTAGTATAAGGCATTAGGTGCTTATACCTTAATTTAATATAGCTTATTTACTACTTATGCTTTCTAATATTAGTATAACTATAATACCTTTGCTTTTTTACTACTAGTAAGCGTATTCTAGTAACTATATAGCTACTTTACTATTTAATTATACTTCTATTACTACTAGGTTCTCTAATTAGTTCTTACCCTTTTCTTTCTAATTTTTACTTTTTAGAATACTTAGCCTAATCTTTATTACCCTAAATAGTAATAAAACCACTGCTTGTTTTTTCTCTTTATATATTTACTACTTACTATAAATAAAGGAGAGGTATTCTATAGTTACTAAATATCTCTAAAATCCCTAATCCTAATATATAATTATAGGTAAATATTCTTTAGTCTAATCTATACCTAGTATTATCCCTTTACCTATATTAGTAATATAGTAGCTAACTTAATAGACTTTTATAAATCCTATACTATTTTTTACTTTTATTAATATTTTTAAGATCCCTTAATATAGAATCTCTTTTTAGCTTATACTCTCTAATACCTAGTCTAATTAGATTATATTCTTCTAATCCTTTTTTAATAATAATTTAGAATAAATTATTAAGAACTATATACCTATATTAAATAGCGCTTTTATAGCTAATCACTAGTTATCTTATTATAAAGATACTTATATACTTATTTTATTATCTATAGGGTATTCTATAGTAAGATTATATTCCTAGGTCTATGCTACTTAAACTAGTATTATATTAGGTAATATAGCTTTATTACTACTTTTACTATACCTCTTAGTTATATACTTATTGCTTTTATAAGTAAAATAGTCTAGTGCCTAATAAACTAGTATAGTATATCTAGGCTTTCTATATTTATAGTATACTAGAAATAGCTTTTTTACTTAATCTCTACTTTATTACTATACCTTATTTATAGGTAATATAAAGTATTATCTCTTTCTTTTAGGGTCTTAACTTTTTTTATTACTTTAGCCTAAACTTATTATAACCTTTGCTTTCTTACCCTAGCCTTATAACTAGCTCTAAGTTATTAGAATCTCTTAGCTAATTATTTACTTTCTTATAGTATTATTTAAGCTATTTAGAAAAATAGTAATTTATAAATATATTAGGATTACTTTAGGTAACTTAGCTTTTACCTTAGTCTAAGCTTTTATAAAGGCTTAAAATAATTAGTTACTTTTTTACCTAAGATTTAGTAGTGTTCTTATTACTTCTAAGTATCTTATACTCTTATCTATTATTCTAGTTTTTAGCTATTCTAGAAAACCTACCTATATAAATAATAAGTAATTTATATACCTATCTATAGCTATATAATATATCTATTATTACTTTATATTATTAGCTAGGTAGCTACCTATATACACTACCTTAGTAGTATTATTCTTAAAGGTATAGTAATCTAATTTAAATAATATATCTAAATCTACTAGGAAATTCTATAGATTCTTATATATAATATATCCCCTTTATATATAGGTATTTTTATCTATATCTTAATAAGACTATTTTACTATATAATTACTACTAAGTTACTATAAACTACTAGTAAAACTATAGCTAAAGTTTAAGGGGTAATTATAGGTTCTAGAGGAGGTCTAGCTAATCCTAGATTTGCCTTAAGCTTTCTAATCTATACCTTTATTTATATAATCTCCTATATCTTCTAAAGGTAATATAGCTTAGCTTATATAACCTTATAGTATCTCTATAATACTCTATCTAGGTTATTTATATTATTTATACCTTTACCTAGATTAGGATTAGGTAGCGTTTACTATACCTTATTATTATCTATAGTTCTAGATTATAGGGGTTCTTTGCCTTCCTAATTATCTATAGCTTTATTATTATAAAGTACTAGTGTGCTTTATATAAATCTTTAGAGCGTTAGCTATATAATAATCTAGCTAATAGTTTATATCCCTAAAAGGGTTTTAAAGAGATTAATTTATTATAGCTTAAATATAAGGTTAAATAAATAAAGTAATAGCTAAGATTCTTATAGTTACTACTAGGAAGATACTAGCTAAGGGTAGGTGCGTAAAGGTTTTAATCTCTAACCTAGCACTAATAATATATATAGTCCTTAAGGAATACCCCGCTCTATAAGTATATAGCTATCTTATAGCTAGCTAGCCTCTTTATTATTCACGCAGCCTAAAGGTCCTCTAAAGATCCGCTCTAATAAACGTCCTATCTCTGACCTCTACGCTCCTAACATATAGCCCCTAGCACTAGGCCTAGCCTAGTTCTAACTTACACACTATAATAAATATAATATAGTATATATAAATAAGAAATATAGTATAGGATTATAGTTAGCCTAGAGAGAAACTAACTAGTTACTAGTAAAACTATAAGAAGTTAATATTTACTCTCTTTATTTAGAGAGTTATAGTAGTAACTAAAATACCCTTATTTATATAATTAACTTAGAGAAGCCTTATAACTAAAGTATATTTATTAGTAACTTTAACTAAAAGCACTCTCTCTAGGATAAGCTAGATAGGATAACTAATAAAGTAAATAAACTACTAGAGTTTATAAGCTAGTAAAGGCTTAGACTTATTATATCTTAGGGTAAACCTATAAAATAGTATAAAGATAATAAGGATAGCACTATTAACCTAGCATAAGCTATGCTAGATATTAGAGTTTACTATAATAGTATAAAAGACCTTACTAGATTTAACTATATCCTATAGCTAATTAGTATCTTAAATAAGTAATAAGAAGCTACCACCTAAGCCCTTAGATATATATAGGGAGCCCTAAATAGACTATATATAAAGGTAAAAGCTATAATTTAACTCTAACCTAAAAACACACTAGACCCCTATAATAAAGAGAGAATTAATAATTATATAACCTAGCTTATTATAAACTTATAGTAAATTATAGATAAGGTAGCCCTAAAGAAGCCCTAGGGACTACCTAGCCTAGAGGTATAGTAGTTAAGGAGAGTATAAGAGTTAGTTAGTAAAGTAAGATAAGCTAAGAGATAGTAAAGATATAGAAAAACTAATATAAACTAGTAAGCCTATACTAAGGTAAATAAGGATTAGGAATATATTATTAAAGAAGAAAGGAGAAATATATAAAGAGATACCCTATAGAAGGCTAATATATAGGAGAAAGATAAAGAAGTCTAAAGGCTAGAAAGATAGGCCTAGCTCTAAAGCTAGGCCCCCCTAGAGCTCCCTAGACTCCCTAAGCTAGAAAGAAGCAAAAATAACCCTAACCTAGCTACTATATATAATAATAAAGCTAGTATACTAGCGTAAAGATTCTTCCCTAAACCTATAGTAAACCTCTCTTATATCCTAGACCTTACTTTCCTAGAACTTAAAAATATACTATTTCTAGATAAAGAATAATTTAGATAAGATAAGATTATAAAAGTCCTATTAAATATAGCTAGTTAGAAAGCACTAGGGAATAATAAACTCCTAGTAAGCCTTATTAAAGCCTATAAAGACTTAGCTAAAAATACTATAGCTTAGCTTCTAAATATAGTCTTAGAAATAGGCTACTTTCTAGCTTACTTTCAAACTATAAGAGTAATAGTAATTAGAAAACTAGGTAAAATAACTAAGGAAATAAGGAGAGCTAATATATAAAGACTTATATTACTACTTAATATAGTTAGAAAAATTATAGAAGTAGTAATTATAATATAGCTTATAGCCTTTACTAAGGCTAAAGGACTACTTCCTAAACTATAGATAAGTAATAAAGTAAATAAATTAATAAAGACTATAATAAAAGTCCTTATAGAGTGTATTAAAGAGGCCTAGGGAAGGGGTAGTATTGCCTTACTAGTATAAATAGATATATTAGTAGTATTTAATAGAGTTAGCTACCTATACCTAATATACTTACTTATTAAGATAGGAGTCCTATAATAGCTAATTATAGTAATTAGAAGCTTCCTTATAAATAAAATAAGCTAGCTTAGCTTTAATAGAGAAATCTCTAGACTATTTATAATTAAGGCTAGTACCTTATAAGGCTTACCTCTCTTACTAATTCTTTTCTTACTTTACTTAGTAAAGCTCTATATTTATCTCTAAGCTATACTAGGCATAATAGCTATAGGATTTATAAATAATATAAATATAGTAGTATTTAGTAAAACTACTACCTAGACCTAAAGAAGACTTTAAGCTATATAGAAAATCTATAAGAAATAAGTAAAGTAAGTAAGAGTTAAGTTTAACCTAGCTAAAACTAAACTTATATACTTTAGTAAGTCTTATAAACTCCCCTAGACTAGGGTCTAACTTAGTATAAAGAAGATAATACCTATAAAGTTATATAGATTCCTTAGAGTATAGGTTAATAGAAAACTTAACTAGAGTACTTATAAAAATATTCTTAAAGGTAAATTTACCTAGTAATAACTTATACTATCCTTACTAGTAGTATTAGTATAGGGCTATAGCTTTAGGGATACTAGGCTTCTATATATATAAGTAGTCTAACCTATTCTTACTTATAAAGTAAGTACTTACTATACCCTTACTAAGAAAGAAGGAAAGCTAAGAGAAGTAGTAAAAAGCTTTATAGTAAACTAATTAGCCTACCTCTAGATTATTATAGGGATATTTAAAGCTACTTTTATTATATAACTAGAAGTTAAGACTTATATCTCCCCCCTTAATCTATACCTAAATAATATAAAATAGAAGTTTAAGAATAGGATTATAAATAATAGAATTATAAAGAAGATCTAAACTATAGCTAAGTTAGTAGTAATAGTATTATACTATAGGAGAAGACTCCCCTTAGTAAATAATAAGCTAAATATAGACTTATATAAGGAATAAAAATATTACTAGGAAAACTAGTATAATAAAGAAAGGCTAGCCTAGAGTAAATATATTAGAGAACTAACTAAGGACTACCCCCTTACTTATAACCTAAAGAAGATCTAAAAGTTCTATATAAGGCTAGATAAATATATCTTATTAATAATAATCTAATTATATATAGGGAAGATAAGCCTTAATAAATTCCTATTTTATAGGAATATCCCTAGGGTAGTTTTACCCTTATATAGCTATAGCTAGGTAGTAAAGGACTAATACTATATATTAGTTAACTATAGTAACTATAACTATAGATAGCCCTAATAGAGATAGCTTATAAATATATAGGAAGTAAGGCTAGCCCTAAATAACCCCTTAAAAGCAAGATTCCTAGCTAAATAGTTCCTAAGTATAGGAAGACTTTAATACTACTTATTAGTATAAGAGCTAGCTATTAACTAACTTAGAAGATTAAAGAATCTAGGCTAATTTTAGAGATAGATAGAAGACTACTTAAATATAAATATAAGTTAGGAGATAAACTAGGTAGTATAGGAGTATAAGTAAGTTAGAAGTAAACTTAATACTATAGGTATAATAAAGAATATTTATATTTAGAATAGTTATTAGATTAATTTTAACTAAAAACTCTAGGTATTATAAGTCTAACGAGCTTACTACTACCCTTACTTTAAACTAAAAACTAGCTACTATATTACTTCTTTTCTAGAATAAGGATAGTATTCTTTACTACCTTTATATAATTCTTTATAAGAATAGTAGTAAGTAAAAGATAGTTTATCTTTACTATATATATATTAAGGTACTAAAGCTAATAGATAAGCTTAGAATACTATTTCTTAAAGAAACTAGCCTAGTCTAGGCTTACTATAAAGGCGCTTTACTTCTTTTTAGCCTAATTACTAGTATAGAGTTTCTTAACCTAGTCTTAGAAGCTATCTAGGACTTAAAATAAAAGATATTAGCACTAAAACTAAGCTATTACTAAGCTAGATTAAAGGCACTTATATTACCCCTAGTAGCTATAGAAGCCTAAGTCTTAACTAACTACTAGTGCTTACTTTACTAGCTAGTTAAGTTTAGCTACTAAGTAAGTTAGCTATAAACCTAAGCTAGAAAAGAGGTAATTATTACCTTATTATATTAATAATTCTATACCTAATAGTTAAAACATATATTAGTAGCTACCCTTACCTAGTAAATTAGCCTTACTACTAAGCTAGAATAAAACTAACTTACTAATAATAATATAGCACTAATACCTAGGCTCTAAAACTAAATAGGACTTATAGGAGATACACTAGATATCTTTTAAATTACTAAGCTAGTATAAATTAGCAGTAAGATAGGCCTAGAATAAAAGTAAATATAACTTATAGAGAGATCTTTATCCTTAACTTACTTATATTACTTAGTAGTTATAGACTTCTTTAAAAAGCCCTTATACTCTATAGATTCCTAGGTAAGTTAGAGCTAGAAATATAGTAATATTAGAATACTTATAGGTTTTATTAATATTATACTAGGTTTCTTTCTAATCTATAATAAATATTAGTAATTAACCTAAATCTAGCTTAGAATAGCCCTAAATAGTCTAGAAGAAAAGAAAAACCTATAAGAAGTTTAATATAAAAAGAGGAAAAAAACTAGGTCCCTAGGGGGAGGGGAGCTTTCTTTTATACTTAATAAGAGAGAGAGAGGGATAAATTAGATAACTTACTTAAAAAATAAAGCATAATAGGCTTAATAAATCTAATAATATATAACTAGCCTTAGAATAGGACTATTCTAGTCCTAGGTTAAAGCTACCCTCCCCTTATAGTAACTAGGTAAAACTAAGTACTTATACTTTATTAAACTAATAAGGTAAGGCTAGGCTAGAGTTAGCTAAAAAGTAAGGCTATAGAAGAGTTAGTATAAAAGTAAATAAGAAGTGAATTAATATTATAAACTTAGATTTACCTTACCTAAAGTAAAAGTAAAGAGACTTAGGATAGATATATTACTAAGCTAGAATAAGGCCTAGAGGGCCTAGAAATACTTATTCTATATATTTCCCTTTTCTCTTTTTTTTTCTATAGAATAAGGCTAGTGTAAGCTAGTAATAAATACTTATAATAAGTTACTTATTAAGTAGCGTAGGCTTGCTATAGGGCTAGCGCTAGCCTAAACACAAATATAAGAGGGTTTTTCTCCCTAGGTTAGGGTTTTCCCTTTTAACTTAGTAGTAGGAGTACTAGTAATAGCTATCTATAGAGCTAACTAGCGTAAATAATATATAATATATATATACCCTAAGTAAGTAGCTTATTTTATAATTAAGGTTAATTATATATTAGGGGAGTATTATATTAAAAGTATAGAGGTTAGAGATAGGATATTTATTAGAGTAAATCTTTAAAGAACCTTTAGGCTATATAAATAATAAAGAGGCTAGCTAGCTATAAGATAGCTATATACTTATAAAGTAGGGTATTTATTAAAGACTATACATATTATTAGTGCTAGGTTAAAGATTAAAACCTTTACGCACCCACCCCTAGCTAGCATCTTCCTACTAGTGACTGCGAGAATCTTAGCTATTACTTCGTTCATTTAACCTTACGAACAAGCCGTGACATTAAACCCTATCTAATAGCTCTTTTAATAAGAGTAATTTAAATGGGAAATTTAAGAATGACATTAAAAATTAACTAAGCTATAGTTTTATAACTAAAGCTTATATTATTAATCATAACTTATTTAATTATTGTCTATGAGATATTAATTATAATAAGGAAAGATTAATAATATGTCTTTGTACATAAGAAGATTGCTCCTTTAGCTTTTCCTCTAAAGCTAAGCGTTTTTAATCATCTAATAGCACTAGCTATTATAAAATAAAGCATCCTACTATTGCTTCATATAAAGGAGAAGAAAGTATTGAAATTACTAGTAATTTATTTACTTATTTTTAATAATTAAGCTAGATTTAATTTAACTAATATTACTTATTATTTAGTACCTCCTATAACACAAACTTCACTATTTTTATAATCAAGTATTTCTACTTTTTTTCCAAAGAAAAGGCCTAGGCCTCCCTTAAGTGAATTTTCACTAGATACTGTTATTTATCTAGCTATAAAATATATGCTAGAAAATAACTTATCCTTTTCTACTATAACTAGTAATTCTTTTAGGGAATTACTAAGTTACTTTAAGTAAGTAATTATTCTTCTTCCTTTATTATCTAACTAATAATTATAGTCTAAATATAATATCTTCTCTAAATTATTAGAATATTTCTATAAATATCTATAATTTATATAACAAATCCTTCTAAGAGCTTATTATTAAGCTAAATAAACACTTTTAAAATTTTAGCTTTATATCTTTATAACTAAATATATAGATATCTTTTAATTTAAAGGCCTATTTAGGAGTTATTGCAAATTAGATAACTTCAGATTTTTAATTAGAATATAAGCTTCTTAGTATGTATTTATATAACTATAATTACCTAGCTTTTATAATACTAATATTATTAACTAGGCTTTAAAACTTAAAAAGCACATATACTGGAATATATATTAATGATATATTCACCTAGCTTATGGCTTTATATAAGATACAACTACTATCTATTATAAGGTTAGTTATATTAATCCTTTCTATATATACTAACTAACTATTAACCTCTTTTAGTCTTACTAGAGATAATAGTTCTAATAATAATACTTTTATAAGTGCTTTTATTAGTACTAATTATAATAGTATTAGTATTAAAGAACCTATAGATATCCGATGTATTACATATGTTTTAAATATTATTGCTAAAGATATAATTACTAGCTTTATAAAAGCTACGATAAGCATAGAATATATGGAAAAATATAAGAATAGCGAAATTCTATTCTATTTAATAGAATAATTTTCATATTTAACAAAAAGCGAAAGAGATTAATTTATAGGCCTTATCCAAGGTAAGCTAGTTTATCTTATCTTACTTTAAGTTTATTACTAATTTAAACTATAGGTATTATAGGAAAAGTTAAAAAGCTAGCTATTCTAATTAAGAATAACGCAAATCTATATAAAGATTAGCTTATTGCTTTAAAAGAAGCTAAGTTTTAAGGAAAACTAGCAATAAATTATAATATTACAAAAATACTACTAGGTAAGTAATTAATTAGTAATAACTATATACTATTAGGTATTAAGTACTAACTATTCTTTATAGCTAATAATACTAGGTGGAATTTAACCCATTTAATGATTAATACTACGCTTTTATTAAAAGAAGCTATATTAATTTTTAACAAAAAAATAAATATATCTGCTTTTAAAGATACCTGCCTAAAAAGTTAAGAATAGGCAGATTTAAGCACTTTAAGTGAGATTTTAGAGGTTTTCTATTATCTAACTATAGTATTATAAGGGCAAAAATATAATATATTAAGCCTTATGCCTTTATTTGTAGTTAAGATATATATATATCTTACTACTTTATTAAAGGATTAAAAAGCTTATATAAGAGTAAGTTATTTATAATTTTATCTTACTATATTAAATACTAACTATTATAGGATTAAATAAGCTATAATTCACTTGTAAATATCTTTATTACTGCAATAAATATAGGCTAAAAAAAGTTAAATGCCTATTTTCCTAGAGATATAAATGAGAGCTTTAACTTTTATAAGCCTTATTTATTAGCATTTTTACTTAATCCTTGATTAAATCTATTAGCATTATGAAATTAGTTAAACTTAACTAAAGCTATAATTAAGAAGCTTTTAATAACATTAAAAGCTAAATATAAAGAGTATGTATAACCCTATACCCTAACCCTAACCTTTGAAATTTAAAGAAAGTAATCCCTTTATAATTTATACTAATATTAAAAGCTAGATATAAAAGCTTATATAAGGCTAAAAATGAATATTTTGATAATTCTAGCTTTAATAATGAACATGATAAAGCTTCTACTTTAGTTATTAATTTATCTAGGATTAAAAGATATCCTAGCCTATATAGTAATCCTAGGCCTAAAAAGCCTACTTTAGCCCTTTACTAAGGTTTATTTCTAAAGGAAAGAAATAAATCTATTAAAAAGGCTAGAAAGGATGAAATTTCTAGTTATATTAAGCTAGAATAATTATATAATAAGGTATGTTATTATTTACTAATAGTTATTTACTTTACTTATACTAATTACTATTTAGGATGATATATTTAATTAGTGGGCTAAAAATCAAGAAGCCTTTCCAATTTTATTTATTTTAGCTCGAAAATACCTTGTAATCCCTGCTATATCTAGTGCTATTAAAGGTTAATTTAATTAAGGTAGAAATGTTCTTACAAAAAGAAGAACATTACTACTAAATTCAACTTTATAGAAATTATTACTATTAAAGAGTTAGGAAAAAGAAATAACAAAACTGTTAATTAAGGAATATCCTTCCTTTTTTAAATATAATGTATTAGATTCTAAAAGTAAAGAATCTAATTATTTAAATGATTCTAAAGAATCTAATTATTTAGAAGATTCTAAAGATTCTAAAGAATCTAGGTTTAAATCTTAGGTAAAAGGAAAAGGAAAAGCTAAGGCTACTACTATTAGTAGTAGATCTAGTAATAGTAGTATTGTTAAGAATTCTAACTAAATAAGTAGTTATTAAGCTTATATTAATATATTAAGTTATTACTATTACTATTACTATTACTAATACTATTACTATTACTATTACTACTATTATTACTATTATTATAATTTATAATAGCTTATAATAGCTTATACTAGCTTAGGATAGCTTATACTAGCTTAAGATAGCTTATAGTAGCTTATAATAGCTTATAATAGCTTATAGTAGCTTATAGTAGCTTCTAGTAGCTTAAGATAGCTTATAGTAGCTTATACTAGCTTATAGTAACTTATAGTAGCTTAAGATAGTTTATAGTAGCTTATAATAGCTTATAATAACTTAAAATAGCTTATAGTAACTTATACTAGCTTCTACTAACTTAAGATAGCTTATAGTAGCTTATAGTAGCTTATAATAACTTATAATAGCTTAAGATAGCTTTTAGTAGCTTTTAGTAGCTTATAGTAACTTATAATAGCTTATAGTAGCTTAAGATAGCTTATTACTATTACTATAACTATTATTACTATTATTATAATTTTAAAAAAATATAAAAGAGAAAAGTATTTTATTTTATTAATATTTTAAAAAGTCTTAAAATATTATATAACTAAAAAGTCTAGCTTTTTCTATAGTAATTTACTTATACTTACTAATATTAATATTTAATTTATTTATAAGTTATATATTTTTAATTAAACTCTAACACTAGTAATATTAAAAGCTATATAAGTAATACTAGTAATACTAGTAATATAAGCTATAATAAGCTATAATAAGCTATTCCTATTAAGTTTATTAGTAGTTTATCTTATATAATTACTTTTATTTTAGTTCTTTTTAATTAAAAGTATTAATAATAATTTATAAAAATATAAAATAATTTATAGTAATAGTAAATAATATAATAAGAAGGTTTTTCTTAAAGTTAAATTAGTACTAAAAAGGGATAAATATAATAGTATTATTAAAAAGTTATAATATTATATATAACCTTAATTATAGTAAAATCCTTAAAATAGTATAATATTATAAATTATATAACTAATTAGATAAAATAGATAATAATAAAAGGTTTCTATTAACTAATTCCCTTTTAATCCTTATAATAACCTTAGTTAATAAAAAGTCCTACTTTTTTTTTACCTAACAATACATTTGTATTATTTGTAGTTAGTATAGTTACTACAAAGGTCTTTGTATTATATTGTATTTAATACAAATTATTTTGTATTATATTTTATTTGTATTGTATTGTATTTTGTATTGTATTTAATACAATATAATACAAACAATACAATACAATACACATTGTAGTGCAATACTCTGATAATAACTAAGTAAAACTAGGTACTTATACTTTACTAGACTAGTAAGGTAAGACTAGGCTAGAGATAGCTAAAAAGTAAGGCTATAGAAAAGTTAGTATAAAAGTAAATAAGAAGTAAATTAATATTATAAACTTAGATTTACCTTACCCTAAGTAAAAGTAAAGAGACTTAAGATAGACTTATTACTATATATTTATATTTGTTACGCTAGATAGCAATTTATGCTATTTACTAGTACTCCTGCGGTGGTATTTGCTTTGTAGTAGGAAAACCATACTAGGTTGCTAGTTATCTAGATAGCTAGATAACTAGTTAGTTGCCTAGTTAGGTGAAAAACCTACTACGATTTGTTTAGCTACATACATGGTTCTAGCTTGTATGTGTTTGTTACCTAAGCTAGTTACAATGATATTTTCCTCTCTATCTATCCCTGTATTTAACAATTAAGTTCCTAAATCCGTTAATTATGTAATATAGTTGCAAACCCTAGCTTAAATTAAAACCCTAGAGCTCTAGGTATCCTAGCTAATTTATATAGCAAAGTAGCTTGTTTAAATCGCTTGCAAGGCTAGAAAAGTGGGGGCCCGGGCCCACTTTTTTAGCCCTGCGATTGGTTCAATTTTAGAGGTGTGACTAAGACCTCTAAAATTGTGCCCCGTGTGGGATTCGAACCCACGACCTGCGACCCGGAACAGGTCTCCATAGCGTGTAACCACCACGCCACGAGGTGACTTATTACTATACTAAAATAAGGTCTAGAGAGTCTAGGAATACTTATTTTATATATTTTCCTTTCTTTATTTTTCTTTTTTATAGAATAAGGCTAGTATAAGCTAGTAATAAACACTTATAATAAGCTACCTATTAAGCAGTGTAGGCTTACTATAAGGCTAGCGCTAGCCTAAATATAAATATAAGAGGGTTTTTCTCCCTAGTTTAGAGTTTTCCCTTTTAACTTAGTAGTAGGAGTACTAGTAATAGCTATCTATAGAGCTAACTAGCGTAAATAATATATATAGTTATAATTCGTAACCGCAGTTAAACTTAAATTCGTTTAAATTTTGCTTATTTTGCTTATAGCATAAATTAACGCGATTCCCTCTCTATAACTATGTTTATTCTATCTCTTTATATCTCTTTTATCTTGTAGCTTACTACTTATGCTTTAAAGCTCTAAGGTAAACCAAATATAACTTATCCTTACTTATCTCTAATTTAATTCAAATCACTAGGTAGGTTCTACGTAACTAATTAACTAATTAACCCCTAACTAATTAGACAATAGCATAGCTAAGGGTAACTAAAAGCTAGGGGCAATAACCACTAGGCTATAGAACCTTTAGGCTATTTAAAAAGCTAATAAAAATCCTAATTAAAAGGAAATTAAGAAAACTAAAGAAAATATAAAGGAATTTAAGAAAAGTAAGAATAAGAAGGGGAATAAAAGACTAGAGAAAAAGGCTAGATATTTAGAAAAGATATTAAAAAACATAGAACTTTAATCATTTAAGCAGTTTTACCTCGTGCTCGGGAGGGGCTTATTATATATATAAATCTATAAGAAAACTATTACTTTTTGCTTAACTAATTAATATTATAAAGAGCACACTAAGGTATTAATATAAAGCTAGTTATAAAGCTTAAGGAAGGTTTTCTTTAGTATCTAAAAGAGATTTATAAATTTAATTTCTAATAATAGTCAAAGAATTTATATATAAAAATATTATAATACTATTAGTAATAAATAGGCAACTCTAAGGCTTATAAGGGTATTATAAGTATTATAATTATAGTTAATATACTAATAGAGGTAATATAGCCTATATAAGGTTCTTTATAGTAAGCCTAGCTTCTAAAAATACTATAAAATTAATATTATAAGCTAAAGGTTATTATTAGTATCTTTATTTATAATAAATTAATTAAATAAGAGGTTATTAACCCTAAGAAACATTATTATAGCTTATAGCTAGGTATAAACTTTATATAAGGACTATATAAAGTATATAGTTTATACCTAGAAATTAGTAAAATTTGCTTTTTTCTTAGTATCTAAGCCTATTTTAGGTATTTATATAGCTTTAGTTAAAAAAATTATATTATAAATAAGGGGGGATATAGTATTTATATAATTTAGATAAAGTTCTATAAATTTCTATGGATCTTAGCTAATAAAAATAGCTAGCGCGTCCGGTTAGATGCATTTTTGCACTCGTGCAAAGTTTGCACTGGCTCGTGGATCACACGCTTGGCTACTTATTTCTGCGCTTTGTTATCTATCCCCTTTGCCTTGCAACAATGTAGTAAACCTGCCTACGATACGGTGAGCCGGTTTGAAGAAATAGCCTGTATTTGAGACAAGATGAGAAACTTCCGCCAATGGACTCAATACTTGATGATACTCTTAGTAATACTGGGTATCGGGACAGTACCTCCGGGAGAACAGGAAGAGTGTGGTTGTGCTATGTGCTAGGCATTGCTTAATGAGTATTTGTGCACAAGTGGGCGCTTGGTATCTGTGACGATAAAAAGTCAAAGTAGGGAATTTACCCCCAAGTATAGGCAATGACTTATAATCACAATGCATCTTGTTGGAACGGGTTAGAACGTTTTTCACATTTGTAGAAGCCCGCAAAAAATATGTAGCAGTAAAATCTCTGGGAAATAGCGCACTCTCAGACTGATTCAGCGAGCTGAGCTCAACAACCTTTAACTACCGACCCACTTCGGCAATTTAGAACATGGGGCGACGTCACGAACACAGCGCGGTCCATTGCCTCAGTGTCACCTACGTCACATACACACTCGCTACCATATAAAACAAGTTCCCTATCTCAACTCTTTCGCATTTATCTATAGCCACTATGGCTCCGTCAAGCTGGAGAAGCTTAGTTGCTGGGGCTGTGTTTTGTATACCTCTTCTAGCCACGGCGTCCATGAATTCAACGTCCCAGAACCTTGATGTTCTGCGGTCCAAGTTGGCGTTAATGAATGAAAGACCCGACAACTGTCCTCCTTGGTCAGTTTGAAATTTCAATCCTTGTGTGTTATCCAGTTACTTACGATTTCTAACGTCTATCACTCAGTTTTAACTGCCTTCTCCCCTCCCACGTCTGTGCCCAGTATGCAGGCTGCAACGAGTTCAATGGGAAATGTGACTGCCCTGAAGGTTTCGGTGGCGATGATTGTCTCCAGCCTTGTAAGTCTTTAGTATCGTTCTTCTGTCAGCCCTTGAAACACATGATGGACACGATTTAATAACCTACTCACTCCTACAGTGTGTGGCTCTCTGAGCAGAGGCCGAGGCAGGCCGATGCGACCCGGGAGTACATGCGATTGCGACGCGGGCTGGACTGGGATAAATTGCAACGTTTGCACTGAAAACAAAGCATGCAATGCGCTTGTGGACACGGGCATCGGCGGCGTCTGCTACAATAACGGAGAGGTTGTGTTCCATAATCACCAGGCTTGCACAGTAACCAACAAGAAAATCACCGATCTTCTTGGTGAACAACGACCCGAGGTCACCTTTACCTGCCAGAAAGACCGAGGCACATGTGACTTTCAATGTAAGTTGTCTATATTAAGTTCGAAGCCTTTGCGCACCCTAGGGCTGCTAACACGCATCTATAGTCTGGGTTGATGCTATCGAATCTTTCTATTGTCATCTGAGTGACTGCGAATCGAGTACTGAGTTTGCCGAAGTCACGAATGCTACTTCTTACAAGTGCGACGAAATACGTTGCAGCTGTATATCGGAACGGATGCTGTGCGGAAAAGATGGTTCCATCGACCTCAGCGAGTTTCTTGACCAAGCCATCCGCGGTCCTGGTGGCTTTGAATGCAGCCAAAAGAATGGCGGTGCTCATGACTGTGCTTTCAAAGAACCTGAGATGGACAAGCTGATACGCAGTCTCATTGGCGACTCTAGCATTCTCCTTGACTGCCAATCTGGCGAATGTCTGCACGAAACTCAAGTTCCTGGTTACAAGAGACCAGTAAAACGAATTAACACACCTCTAATTGCCGGTGTGATTGCCATTTGCGCACTCTTTGTAGCTGCGATAATCATTATCACATGGGTCTTGTCACGGCGCAAACTGAGGTACGGCGCAATTCGCCTTGAAGATTCAGATGACGACACTACCAGGTTGATGGCTGAACACAAACCCGCCATCCTATACTTTGAGCAGGTCGCTTATCAATTGAATGGCAAGACTATACTCAGTGATATTCAAGGAACCTGCCATCCGGGAGAAGTGACTGCAATTATGGGTGCTTCTGGTGCAGGAAAGACCACTTTTCTTGACATCTTAGCTCGGAAAAATAAGCGCGGCTCGGTAGAAGGAGACTTCTTTGTCAACGGAGAGAAGGTCAACGATGCGGAGTATAAGAAAGTTGTCGGGTTCGTTGATCAGGAAGACACAATGCTGTCAACTTTGACCGTTCACGAGACGATTCTGAACAGTGCTCTCCTGAGATTACCACGCGATATGGGTCGTGCAGTTAAGGAACAGAGAGTACTAGAGGTTGAGAAGGAACTTGGAATCCACCAGATCCGTGACTCTTTGATAGGTTCTGAGGAAGGAAAAGGCCGTGGCATTTCCGGTGGTGAAAAACGTCGGGTTGGTATTGCTTGCGAACTTGTCACAAGCCCATCTATCCTTTTTCTTGATGAGCCTACAAGTGGTTTGGATGCCTTCAACGCGTACAATGTTATCGAATGCTTAGTTACGTTGGCAAAGAGCTATCAACGAACTGTTATATTCACGATTCACCAACCACGGTCTAATATCGTGGCCTTGTTCGACCGGCTCGTACTATTGGCACAGGGGAAGACTGTCTTTTCTGGCCCGTTCTCACAATGTCAGTCGTATTTTGACTCAATCGGCTACGAATGTCCACTGGGTTTCAACATTGCGGATTACCTAGTCGACCTGACGATGCATGCGGGTCGCAGAACCTCTTCTGAAGATGGAATTATTGCCACAGATGTCGTAAGTCTGGGTCCCAGTAGCACCAAGGCGGTAAAGTCGATTGCCAGTATTTCAGGGAATAGCATTGGAGATGATAGTATTACAGAGACATCAGCATCATCCCGGCCGAGGAATTCCCGAAAGGACTCGATCCGGCTCCGGCAAGAACGCGAGCTCTTCACCCGTCGGAAACAAACTGCGGATACGGCATCGTCTTCTGATGCTGGGGCAGGAGTTCACGGGAACTTCAAACTCCAGGTGAATCCGTCGAATGCCATACCTTCGCAACTACGGCAAGACTTGCACGATCTTCCCCCCTCGGCGACAACTGGCACAGATCTTGATTATATGACGCATGCTTTTGCGCAATCCGATATAGCTGAAAATACTCGTCGCGAGATTCGGCAGGCAGTAGCCGCTGCCACGGAAGCTAACGGCATAGACAACAATGACTACAGCCTTGAGGGGCCAAACATCAATGCTGGCGCCGTTGGTCGAGGCTATGCGCGGATAGGTTACTGGGGCCAATTCATGATCTTGTCGCAAAGAACGTGGAAGAATCTGTATCGAGACCCCATGCTCATGCTTACTCATTACGCGATAGCTATCATTCTGGCTGTCTTTTCAGGATATCTCTTTTACGGTCTGACGGACGATATTCCAGGCTTTCAGAATCGTTTGGGCTTGTTTTTCTTCCTCCTTGCATTATTTGGATTTAGTACTCTCACAAGTTTGACTGTCTTTTCTGCAGAACGACTTTTGTTTCTCCGGGAGCGAGCCAATGGTTACTACTCTCCGATTACGTATTTCACTGCCAAGGTTCTTTTCGACATTATACCGCTAAGAATCGTGCCGCCAATACTAATGGGGTCTATTATATACCCTATGACCGGTTTAGTGCCTGATTCGACGCACTTTTTCATCTTTATGCTAGTATTGGTGTTGTTCAACCTGGCTGCTGCATCCATCTGCCTCCTGGTTGGCATTCTGTGCAAGAATGCCGGAGTCGCTAATCTAATTGGTAGCTTGGTCATGCTTTTCAGTCTGCTATTTGCTGGCTTTCTGCTAAACCATGATGCTACGCCTAGCGGCGCTCTTTGGCTGCAGAGGCTATCTATATTCCATTATGGCTTTGAATCGCTCATAGTAAACGAGGTTGTTGAGCTGACACTTGTTGACAAGCAATACGGGCTGGACATAACCGTACCCGGAGCAGCTATATTGAGTTCCTTTGGATTTGATAATGGTGCTTTGTGGGCAGACATCCACCATCTGGGAATTTTTTCTATAACTTTCATAATATTGGCATACATGGCCATGCACTTCCTTCTCATAGAGAAGCGGTAGAAAGGCAGGAGCTGCGACAGACTTGACACAAAGTCCTTCGAAAGGGTATGCGGTAGATCGAACAAGTATTAATACGTAGATGTACAATGGAATATACGGAGAACAATTTAGCTAGTATACACGAGTAAAAGACTGCTTATTCCATCTTGCCCCCGGTGAGATCCTCCGCTATGATCTTTTGACGTTTGACAGACCGATCAAACTCCGATTCATCGAAGTCCATAACTATCGTCGATGCTCCGGTTGATGTCTCCATCATATTGGCAATAGATGGAGGCTTACCATAGATACCCCACGTGTTTTCGGTAGAACCATGTCGATAAACTGTCTGACTTCGTTGTCGAAAATAATCTTCAGCAAACACTTTGTCTATTTCTGCCTTGAGTTCGTTCTCGTGGACAATGAAGTTGGAGGCGCTGATATAAAGCTCCATGATGGCATCTCGCCTAGCCTCACGCTTCGAATTTTCCTGAGCCAAAACATTCGTGCGACTTTTGTCAGCTCGAGAAAAGCGGCTGGGATCAGAATAGACTCTAGTGTCCAATATGGATTGCAAGATAGTAGGTCGAGTCAATCTATCATCTTCCCTCTCTGGCGCTGCGCCAGCTTTGTTATGCTGTTGAAACTTCCTGCTGACTCGGGCATTTCGAGCATTGTCAATTTCTGACCGCCTAGCCCACAGAGCGTCCAGGCCATCCTTCAAGTTCGTTCGTCTGCTGTCGGCCAGTGCAGCTTTCCATCTCTGCGCATTGGTTTTCCCCTCCCGCGGTTTCGTAGAACTTGGGGCTGTTCTCTCAATGTAATGTGGCTGAACTTTCTTGTCTCCCTCAGAACGCGAAAATACATCACGCGGGACAGGCAGATGGCCACGAACGCGAGCAGGTTTCGTTTCGTTTGATTGGGGCGGCGTAGGTAGACGGATGTATGAGGGAGACTCAGGGGGCACACGATTAGACCCAAGAGGCCGCGAGCCTGAAAATTTTCGAGAAAAGTGCAATCGTTTGCGAATCGGTAGTCGAATACACGGGCCAGGAGCTCTCAGAGGCATGGTTGAAGACTGTGTGAGCCAATTAGTTGTGCGAATCGTATGGGTGCATTACACCGTGAAGAGCTCAGGAAAATTAGATGAATTGATCGACCGGATTATTCTCTTCCGAAGAAGGGTCCCAACGCTTTCCACCACCCGCTCGAAGCAGCTAGCGGCGTGATAGTGGGGCATTCTTCCAGCAGGGTTTTTAAACTGGGGATTTTTGAAAGTTCAAAATGTCCCTCAACCACTCTCTCCTTCACAACTGCGTTACTACGCCCGCGAGGGCTATATTATTCATTATGGGCACCGGGAAAAAGGAGGCTGCCAGGCGCGTTCGCCAAGGCAAGACTGGAGATGGGCTTGGCAACGTACGTGTCAAAGGCGAGAACTTCTATCGGTTAGTATAGGACTCAAGCTACGATGAGGCCAAGTTAACATATTGAAGCAACGCGAAGAAAGTCAAGACCTTGAATATGTATAAGGAAGGGAAGGTGCAGAGAAATTCAGACGGGAAGATAACGAAAGCAGCCTCCTATCAATCTCGAGATGTTCCGGATGCGCGAATCCAGCCAAATCGAAAATGGTTCACCAATACCCGTATCGTATCCCAGGATACACTGAAAGATTTTCGTGACGCCATGGCTCAAAAAGCAAGCGATCCCTATCAGGTTCTTTTGAAATCAAACAAACTTCCTATGAGTCTCATCAGGGATGGACAAGATACCAATGGTATAAAGCAACATAAGGCGAAGATGACAGTCGAAACCTCTCCATTTGCGAATGTCTTCGGACCCAAGGCACAACGCAAACGTGTCAAACTTGGCGTGAGCAGTCTTTTAGACTTTGCTGACGACACTGAGAAAAGCATGGACACTTACCAGGATCGTTTGGAACAGGCAAGGCTACTGAGCGGGTTGTCTGATCAAGAGGAGCAAGAAGGTCTCGTCTCCATGGCTATTGAACCTGTTTTTGATAAAGGTCAGAGCAAACGTATCTGGAACGAGTTGTACAAAGTCATCGACTCATCTGATGTTGTTATACACGTCCTGGATGCCCGAGACCCCGTCGGAACTCGATGTCGTAGTGTGGAAAAGTACCTGAAGGAAGAAGCGCCGCACAAGCATTTAATATTCGTGCTGAACAAATGTGACCTTGTTCCCACGAGCGTTGCAGTAAGTTCATATTTTCGCTCATTTGTTTTCCTTGCATTTTTCACAAAGCCCTCATGTGGCTCCAATGTCTATGTCAGGACTCCCCCTCTCGTCTCACGGGGGCTGTCTGTTACAGCGTTGGGAGATCAAATTCACCACTCTCGACTGTCGTCAACTTGTTGGCGACTGATGGGTGCCGTTCTGGTCACTATCATGAGGTGGTATGTGTGTTTGAAGAGTTGAAGTCTACACTGGTTCATTGTGGCCACTTACTGTATGTAGACTTCTTAGTGAAGTTGCACACATTTATTGCATCAAAATTCTGGAGCACAAGGGCTTTCAGCTAACGTGGGTCTAGGCCGGATGGGTTCGTTACTTGTCGAAGGAGTGTCCTACGTTGGCTTTCCATGCCAGCATCAACAATTCGTTTGGCAAGGGATCTTTGATTCAGCTCTTGAGGCAGTTTTCTACGCTCCATGCAGACAGAAAACAGATTTCCGTTGGTTTAATTGGAGGACCAAATACCGGCAAATCTTCCATCATCAACACTTTATTGAAGAAAAAAGTGTGTACTGTTGCTCCCATACCAGGTGAAACAAAAGTTTGGCAATACGTGAGCCTAATGAAGAGGATATATCTCATTGACTGTCCTGGCGTCGTACCTCCATCTAGCACGGACACACCTACTGACCTAGTACTCCGCGGTGTGGTCCGGGTGGAGAAAGTTGAACAACCGGAGCAATATATATCTGCAGTTCTCGGTCGAGTAAAACAACATCACATGGAAAAAACATATGATCTCAGGGGTTGGACAGGTGCCACCGAACTTCTAGAGCTTCTTGCAAGGAAGGGCGGGCGTCTTCTTCGGGGCGGAGAGCCGGACTTGGATGGTGTTGCCAAAATGGTTCTGAATGACTTCATGAGAGGAAAGATCCCTTGGTTCACGCCTGCTCCGTCATCTGTTGACGGCGGAGGTGGTTTGCGCAATCGTGATGGCCGTCTCGGCGAAATGCCCAGGAAGCGAAATCAGGATGAAGCCCTAGCAACGTCATTCAGCGATGATAAGAATCAGCCAAGCAGTGGAGTTGATGACATGGAGGAAGAGTTCGAAGGTTTTGCAAGTGATCAAGGGGCAGAACCTGACGAAGACCTTGCTTGCAAGGACGGCGACGAGCAGACAGAAATGCTCGACAACACGGCGATCAACAGAACTGACGCTAGCTCGGAGGCGGCATCTCGTGACGCGAACGGGAGCCCTGCGGTTCAGATTATAAATCAGTCCAACAAACGGCAGAAAACGACTTGACACATTTATGGACTCAGGTAGCTTGTAACTTGCACGCGGGTCATTCTATGAAGACGCTTCGTCAATCGCCGAGAGCTCTCCGGAACTGCGAGCATCCGCACTCGAAGCACCCTGAAGCTGGTGGTATTTTGGCTCTACGAACTCGCAGCTGAAATTCAAGCATCGTGCTGGGAAGCACGTGGCCTGTCGGTTCAAGGCAGCTAACGTTGAAGGTGATCTCGTGGTAAATCTCTTACTCCTACTCCATGTGATAACCAACTAGAGTCAGCGTGCATTATGGCTTTGGCCAGGACTTAGGGACACGGCGCGTTTTGTCGCTGCTGGCCCAGCGTCAAACTCTCTTCGCGTATATTTGGTTAGATATCTATGGCGGATTTCATAACTCAGCAGGTAGCTAGCCATATAAATATATACTCGCACCGCAAACGCACTTCATGATATGGTAGACATTTGTCATTCGGTTGTAGGGCTACGATTCGTCCTGGACAGCACAAGCAGAGAAGCTTCACATCAAGTAGACCCTCCAACTGTCTAGGTGATTCGGCGGCGGCTCAATCCGGGGATGGCGCATGTATGTAAGTACCCCCATAAAGAAAAATACATACAGAAGCTACCTCTTCCGTTTTGGGCCTAGCTATTACTGCGGTTAAAACCACGTATGCGTCGGCCGGCGGGCTTTCTAACTGGCCCTCTCCAAGAAGGACTCACCACTCGCACGCGTATCATAAACAACAAAGCTCGTGTGCGCCTAAGCATGGGTTCGTCGAAATCAAAAACTGCTGTCTCAGCTACGCGGAAATTTCCGGCTAGAGACTTAAGCCATTATGACTCCCCTACACCCACTAAGCAACGCGGAGGACGTACAAGGGACGACGGTAAGTCCCTTGAATACAAATAAGTTGTCATGAGATCAAGCACTGATTTCCAAACACAGTCACCAACGACTTTGCACCGGGCGACTTTTCACGGCGTTTACGAGACATGGGTAGTGCAAAGCTGAACACAATCCCTTCATCAAATAACAGCGTATCCGTACGAAATTTCCCTTCCTCACAATACAATGCAACGCTTTCAGTTCTGGAGGCTCGGGAGACTCTGCAACAATTGGCGAACGACGATGTATTGGGATCTGGCCGATCGGAACGAGACGTTAAACGATTTGCCGACATAAGAATGGCGATTCGCGCCCTCAGGATGCGAGACAGGGGGTGGTCAGACGGCGTTATAGAACAGAAGCTCAATCTTGAGCCTGGGGCGATGAAGCGAATTGGATCTGTTAGGATAATTTCCCAGAACTGACATGATGCTAACAGTGGTCTATCAAACTGTCTAATTGTACCTGAGAGCGAATGCTTAGATAGACTCGAAATCAAAGAAAACGTGCGTCTAGTTTTGAATCCACTGCACTACTGTGACCGAAGTAGTGTAGACCATCGCAACCAGACCGATAACGATTAATACAACATCGAGACTCTTATCCCAAGTCGACTCTGCTATGCCCTTGTAATGCAAATAAGCAGGATATATATATACCAGTGGCACACACGCAAAGCTCCCGATCAAGGCCACAAACTTGTCCAAATCACTTGCGCCAACCATACTGATACCAACGCAGATTGCCATGACTGCCGTGCGGACGGCGTTCTTTTGCCACTTAATTGCGATACTCTTTTTGCCAGTCGCCCGAGACCCAAATAATGAGGTTTCTAAAATATGCACAGCTGGAAATAACTGCACCGGCTCGCCAGCGAGGACAGCAAGAGAGTACAAGAATTGCACAGCATTGACCAATGCCGAATCTTGCGGGAAATTCGATATGATCTGGATATTGGTCTTCTCCCCGAAAGTTGCATAACAAAGTGCGCCCACCGATATAAAGATCATAGTAATAAGTAGCATCACAAAGTAGAGAAGACTTCCAAATTGTTCCGGCTTCTTCATACTTGATTGTATAGGCAATATGAGACCTATGCCCTCAAAGGTGAAAATGGCCGAGCCAATAGTTAGAGTGAATGAGGAGGGATTGAAGAGCCGAACGGAAGGATCTATTCCATCTTTCGCCAGAGCCAACACGTCGTATTGCCAAATGTACAGAAGTCCTGTGAGAATAAAAACATCCGCCAGAAGTGCCACAGGGCCCAATTTCGAAATGTTTCTAATCAAGGCGAGTGGCACCAGAGGTAAAAGCTGCAGCGCGATGAGGCTGGGCACATTGAGACTAAGCCCCCCATGACTTCTTGATATCGCAGATAAGAAGGCATTCAGGTTTTCGGCGGTAAAAATAAGTCCCGTGCAAACGAAGCCCAGCTGGGATAAAGCGATGGAGCCGAGAATGAGATTGCGGAATCTCTGCCCGACAATGGAGGCCCCCAGTTCTCCGTACCCACCCCCATATCTTTGCCTGCAGTCTAGCAAAAGCCGAAAACACAGACAGTTGATGAGCGACACTGCAATGAGCGTCAGGGACGATAACAGGATACCGCCGTTGCGGAAAGCCTTCGGCAGGAACATAATGCCGGTGCCAATGAAAGCTTTGATGAGTGTGAAAAACGTCTTTACCGTGCTAGCGTCACCCTCCCGCCCGAGTCGCCGAGAGCTCCTGCTCCGCCCCAGAGATGGACGCCTGATCAATGAACGCTGCTCATCAGGTTCACTTGCATCTTCGTCATCGATCGCTGATTCGTCTTCTGAGGTGTCTTCATCCTCCAGGTCTTCGCCGGCAAAACTGCCATACAGATCCAAGAAATCAATAAAGTTCCTGGCGACGATTAAAGTACCACTCATCCTGCGTTGCCTTGCTCGTCGTTGCACGTGCTGACGTCTGAAACCACCTGGAGTACGTTGTTCGGGATAAGAGAGTTCACCGGCTGGGCTTAATCGTGGCACGGGTTGGTGAGAAAACGTGGCGGCTCGTCGAAGAGAGTTTGCTCGAGCTTTGATCTTGAACATGTCACGGTGGATATCACCACCTTGCAGTTTCAGAGACGATTCAAGACCGTCCGGTAGCACATCTTCTGATATATCTGCAGAGCTGGATGCCGCAGCCTCTGATGATATCGCTGTCGGCACTGTCGGCTGTCGGGAATTCGAGTCGAATGAAGGTTGTCTCGCGAGGCTCACCTCGGGATCAGCCGAGTAGCCTTCCGGTAAGAACTTGTCGAGAATAGCGGCATGACGCGGGGTTTCAGTATTGTCGTCCATGACGTCGGATTGATCTTGCCGAGCGCAAGATGTTCGTAGGTACTCAGGATCAAGGACTCCAGGTCTGGATCACGGGACTCAGGGAACATACTAGTGTACGTGCGAGGAAGACCGTCCGATGGCTTTTATATTTGTTTGTGGAATCATTGTTTTTAAAAGACAGACTAAAATTATTTTTTTTCTGTCTGCAAGACCACGGAATTCTTTTTTTAGTGGCAAAAAATCACGCAAAAAAAAAAAGCTTCCTAGCAGCACACTGAAAAAGAAAATTCTTAGCACCTAAACTTGTCGAAAAATTAAAAAAAAGATTCTATAGATTTCTAAAAAAAAAAAAAAAACAATACTAAGCTAATTTGGATTCTATAAATTTTGAAATTTTGTATTTGTATTTTCTGCATACATATAAAATTCTGAAATTTTATATTTGTATTTTTAGCATATATAAGTACTTGTAGGTATTATAAATTTTGAAATTTTGTACCCAATATACTTGTGTCGAAAATGTTAACTTATAAGTACTTGTAGGTTCTATAAATTTTGAAAGGAGTTGGAGGAATGATCTCTAGCTGGAAATTACGATTCTTCGAAAATCAAAATACAGAGCACAACTATATGCTTATTTGTTGATTTGGTAAGATGCGGAGTCAGGGGCGCGTTCGGATTCGTCCCCCGGGGAATCTTAGCCCTCAACACAACTACCGAGCATTCGATTCAATCCTACGATGGACGACAAGAAGAACGAGAACTACGTCGTTCAGATGCCTGATGACGGGCGTGGACGTGACGAGAAGGATGCCTTCATGGCCAGGAGGCCATCACAGCGTCCTCGTGGACCAAACGATATCGGCCAGTCCCTATCGAAGCTGGATAATAATCCTCCATTGTCCGTCTTGGCATATTGCTTGTCTTCCATTAGCATGACTGTTGTGAACAAGTACGTGGTATCGGGAGCCTTCTGGAACCTGAACTTTTTCTATCTTGCCGTTCAGGTATGTGCGAACGCGTCCGGCCATTGACGGACCCTCCTCCACTCATACCGAATTCCCATTGAATAGGCCATTGTTTGCATTGCTGCAATCTCAGCGTGCAAATCTTTAGGTCTCATCCGAAATCTAGCTCCCTTCGATTCTGATAAGGCTCGAAAATGTATATAGGACAATTTCCTTCCCGAAAACAAGACATGAGGACTAATGAGCTCCCAGGGTTCCCGATATCGCTACTCCTCGTTGGCATGATTTATACTAGCACGAAAGCTTTGCAATTTTTATCGGTGCCGGTATATACGATATTCAAGAATTTGACAATTATTGTGATAGCTTACGGCGAGGTCATGTGGTTCGGGGGCAGCGTCACCCCAATTGCCTTGTTGTCGTTTGGGCTAATGGTGCTGAGCTCAATCGTGGCGGCTTGGGCGGACATCCAGAGTGCCATTGCTGGTGACTTCGGTCATGGCGACTCTTCAACCGCTATGTCGACTTTGAACACTGGGTACGCTTGGATGGGGTTGAATGTTCTCTGCACAGCGTCGTATGTGCTGGGCATGCGCAAGATTATTAAGAAGATGAATTTCAAAGATTGGGACAGTAAGTGTTAAACTCACGACAAATGATACGTGGAAATAAGGCTAAATAAATGATATGACAGTCATGTACTACAACAACCTTTTGACGATCCCCGTCTTGTTCGTCTGCTCATTGCTAGTAGAGGATTGGTCTAGTATCAACTTCGCCAATAACTTCCCTGAAGAATCACGGAATCGGATCATTATCGGCATGGTCTACTCCGGTCTGGCGGCCATCTTCATCTCTTATTGCTCAGCCTGGTGCATCAGGGTAACCTCATCGACCACATACTCAATGGTGGGCGCTTTGAACAAGCTGCCCATCGCGATTAGTGGCTTAGTCTTTTTCTCCGCACCTGTCACATTCGGCAGTGTATCTGCCATTTTCATTGGATTTATTAGCGGCATCATATATGCCTGGGCTAGGATTCGGCAATCAAGCGTCTCGGAAGATTCGCTTCCCACCAGCAAGGCGGCTATGAGCGCCAGCTCCCAGAGCAATAGAGATGCCGCTAATTCTTAAAGAGACGTCTTGGGGGAAACGGAGACCGTCAAGTGGCATAGTCAGTTTTTGAGTTCTGCTAATCGGAGCTGTACGGAAAATCCAAAATGATCCGTCCCCATAATTGTGATGCGGCCACATCCTATATCCCATGCCGTCGCACCTAATTTATATGGGGCGCTATAGCAAAAAAAAATATCACGTAATATCGCAATTGAATTAGCTAGCCGCGATTGAATTAGCTACGCGTGATTAAAAAATAATGCCATGACTATGGGTGTGATTTACGTGTGGGAGTGTGGTAAGTAACCTTTTTATAGCGTTGAAGGTTGTTCCGTATGTACAGCTCCGATTAGCAGAACTCCTAGTATCAATTAGATAAAAGTGAAGTAGAGGTACATTTGCTTATATATAAACAGGCTAATAATAAATACACTACGTTCGTAGTAATTTTCTTCGTATAAATTATTGCATTACACTTTCGCGCACCTACGCCGCTACGACCTTGTAGGGGGCCTGTGGGGGCCCTGCAGACCCCTAAGGCATAATATATTTAACCTCTAATGAGATAACCCTTAGATTAGCTAATAACTAGGGGGCAACAGGCCAATGACAGATCTTTCCATTGCATTAATTGAGGTCTCCATGCCCTACTTTTTTGTTCCTCTCTAATAGCTGTAATTAGCTATAAGTAAATTAAAGTATTACTATTATTAGAGAGCTATAAGGAAAACGCGTAGGATATAAAGCCACTATTAAAGCATAACTAAAGGACACATGATTTTCTATGTAAATTGTCCGCAATTAAAGGTACTTGTTAATCCTAGCCCCTATCTTCTCCATTTCCTAGATAAGATCTGATTGGCTCAATTACCTCTGTCCTGTCATGTCAATTTGTATAATAATTTAGGGGGGGTATTGTACTGTCATGACTTTGGTCGTAGAGGTGAAGGTTTTAAACTCTAACTTATTACATATATGTAATAGGCAGTCTTCGCTAAATACCCCGCCTTGCGAACACGTGGCTGTCTTGTAGCTAGCTAGCCTCTTTGTTATCTAAACAGTCCGAAGTTCCTCCGGAGTGTGAGAACAATGATAGCTAGGCAAGAGGTATGGGGGATCTAGTATATTAACTAAAGCTTGCTAGGTCTAAGTGTGTTATGCGTGCGAGTCACTAGCTTATAGCTAGTAACTTGCTAGTGTTACATAGACCTAGCCCTAGGGTATAGCTTACCTATAAGGCGCTAGTAGTATGCTTATATTGATTTTTATAATTTTTTTAGTATTATTAGTTATAGCCAATGTATCTAATTTATTATAACACATAATTATTACTAGCAATACCTAGCTAGTAAAATAATTAATAACTAAATTCTTATAGCTATAGTGATAAATAAGCTCAAAGTTTATAATAAACTTTATAGCTATATTAGTATAAGAGTTATAATTTATAAATATAGTTAAACTTAAATTTATTTAAATTTATTTAAGTTTTACTTATAGTATAAATTAATATAATTCCCTTGTCCTTTATAACTATATTTATTTTATTAATAAAACCTTCGCATAAACTTCCGCACTGCTCTAAAGGTCTGGAATCACCCCTAAAATACAAACTATATTAATATTTAAATTCCTTACCTTTATTTACCCCCCCTTATAATATTATATTATAATAAAGCTAGAGGTAAGTATAAGGTTAGAATACTAATAGTAATTAATATAAGAGAAAGGGGGCTAGTATAGAGCTACTACTACCTAAACATAGGAATTAGATAGTTTAATATCTAAAGTAGTAAGAATAACCTAATAATAGATTAAATCTAATTTAAATACCTAGATAATATAAAATTCTATAATAAAATTATAAGCCTTATCCCTAGTAATAAAGTTACCTAGGTATAGTGTATTACTAAAGCTATTACTAGATAGGTAGTAAACTATATCTAAACTAAAGTAAGGATAATAAACTATAATAATAGTAATATTTATACTACTAAAAAAGCCCTTAAATAAGCCCTTAAGAAGGCTATTAAAGAAAAAGCTAAGAAGAGTAATACCCTAACCTAGGTAAGTATTACTACTAGCCTAGCCCTTAAATAACTAAATACCTTACCTCTCCCCCTTTAAATCCTAGGTAAATAAGACTAAGAAGTACTTATTAAAGAGAATACTATCTAGGAATTACTCTAGTTTAGAAGTATAGAAAATATAGTAATAGTAGTTAATAAAGCTATAGGCTAAGCTATAGTAATAGTAACTAGAAAACTCCCTATTAAAGATACTATTATTACCTTTAAAGGAAATACTACCTAATATAAATAAGACTAAAAATATATTACTAATATATTTAAACTAGAGGTAACCCTTTACTAATATATACTTAGCATTATTATTAAGGGATTCCTAACTAAATATATATTTACTAAAAATTTAGTAATAGAAATTAGAAAAGCTAATAAGGTAAATATAGTTAAGGTAATAGTAAAGTAACCCTATAGTAAAGGCACTTAAAGAACTACCCTAATACTAGGCCTAGCTAAAGTTAAAGATACTAATAAGATATACTATAATAGTATAGTCTTTAAAGTAAAGCTATTCTAAACTAAACTATATAATAAGACTCTATAGCCTTAATAATACTATAACTATTTCTAAATAAGCTATATTAATAAGTTCTATAAGGTAGCCCTAAGGTATAGTAAGTATAGCGCTAGCTATTATAAGAATAAAAAGTCCTCCTACCTAATAAAAGATAAATAAGTAAAAGAAAACTATATCCTATACTCTAGACTATACCTAGCCTAGTTAAAAGAATACCCTATTCTAAAAGAGAAGTAAAATACTACTAAAGTAATGTTAGGAGCGCAGAGGTCAGAGATAGGACGTTTATTAGAGCGAATCTTTAGAGGACCTTTAGGCCATGTAAATAACAAAGAGGCTAGCTAGCTATAAGATAGTTATATGCTTATAAAGCAAGGTATTTATTAAAGACTATATATATTATTAGTGCTAGGTTAGAGATTAAAACCTTTATATACCTACCTCTAGCTAGTATCTATCTAGTAGTAACTATAAGAATCTTAGCTATTACTTTATTTATTTAACCCTATAGAATAAGCTATAATAAATTAATCTCTCTAAAACCCTTTTAGGGATATAAACTATTAGCTAGATTATTATATAGCTAATGCTTTAAAGATCTATATAAAACATACTAGTACCCTATAATAATAAAGCTATAGATAATTAGGAAGGCAAAGAACCCTTATAATTTAGAACTATAAATAATAATAAGGTATAGTAAACACTACCTAATCCTAATCTAGGTAAAGGTATAGATAATATAAATAACTTAGATAGAGTATTATAGAGATACTATAAGGTTATATAAGCTAAGCTATATTGCCTTTAGAGAATATAGGAGATTCTATAAATAAAGGCATAGATTAGAGAGCTTAAGGCAAATCTAGGATTAGCTAGACCTTCTTTAGGACCTATAATTACCCCTTAAACTTTAGCTATAGTTTTACTAGTAATCTATAGTAACTTAGTAGTAATTATATAGTAAAATAGTCTTATTAAGATATAGATAAAAATGCCTATATATAAAGGGAATATATATAATAACCTATAGAATTTCCTAGTAAATTTAGATATATTATTTAAATTAGATTACTAAACCTTTAAGGATAATACTACTAAGGTAGTATATATAGGTAGTTTGTCAAGCGGAAAACAACACCCTAAAAGGCACGATGCTAGCCCACGGTTATAGGTAGCGGTAACGTCTGCTTACATCAGAGGGTTAATTAACTTAATAGTAGCGATGGCAATAATAGCTAAATTTATCTCTATAGATTAAGATATTCTAGATCAAATAGTCTATCGGATTAGAAGTAACTTTTCGTTTGTATTAGGGGACTTATCTTATTAATTCATCTTTTTAGGGCAAACATAGATATTAGGGCAAACACAATTATTAACTGTAGCAATAGCTAGGTAAAAATTCAGGTCTAAGCATGGGTAATAAGCGTCAAAAGAATCTAGCTATAGGCAGACTCTTTATAGATTAAATAATCCCCTTATCTAGATGACTAATATCGTTATCCCTTGTTATGTTATCTAGTCTTGTGATCCCTTGTGCTTGTCATCGCGATCGCGCGTTTGTGGGCACGCATCTCATGGCACACAGTAGCTACCTAGCTAATAATATAAAGTAATAATAGATATGTCCCTCCTAAGCACGAGGTAAAACTGCTTAGTATTTTATAGCCTAATGCCCTATTCTTTTATCTTTTTCTTATTTACCTTATAAATCTTATTATTTATATTATCTTTACTTTTTAGCATTTTTTCCCTTATAGTATAAATACTATTAATTATCTCTAGGTTAGATTTATCTTTACTTCCCTTCCCTTTACTTTACTTTTCTTTTCTTTTACTATATTATTTAATATTTTAAATAAGGTAATATCCTTTTTATTACCCTTAGCTATACTATTATTTAATTAGTTAGGGGTTAATTAGTTAATTAGTAATATAGAACTTACCTAGCGATTTAAATTAAATTAGAGATAAGTAAGGATAAGTTATATTTAGTTTACCTTAGAGCTTTAAAGTATAAGTAGTAAGCTATAAGATAGAAGAGATATAAAGAGATAGAATAAATATAGTTATAAAGGAAGGGGGAATTATATTAATTTATACTATAAGCAAAACTTAAATGAATTTAAGTTTAACTATAGTTATAAATTATAACTATATCTTATACTAATATAGCTATAAAGTTTATTATAAACTTTGCTTTAACCTTATAGCCCCTTATATTTATAACCTTAGAGCTTATTTATTACTATAGCTATAAGAATTTAGTTATTAATTGTTTTACTAGCTAGGTATTGCTAGTAATAATTATGTGTTGTAATAAATTAGATGCATTGGCTATAACCAATGATACTAAAAAAAATTATAAAAATCAATAATAGATATGTTATATAGCTATAGATAGGTATGTAAATTACTTATTATTTATATAGGTAGGTTTTCTTAATTAGCTAAAAACTAGAATAATAAATAAGGGTATAAGACACTTAGAAGCAATAAGAATATTACTAAATCTTAGGTAAAAGAATAACTAATTATTTTAATCCTTTATAAGAGCTTAGACTAAGGTAAAAGCTAAGTTACCTAAAGTAATCCCTATATATTTATAAATTACTATTTTTCTAAATAGCTTAAATAATACTATAAGAAAGTAAATAATTAGCTAAGAGATTTTAATAACTTAAAGCTAGTTATAAGGCTAGGGTAAGAAAGCAAAGGTTATAATAAGTTTAGGCTAAAGTAATAAAAAAAGTTAAGACCCTAAAAGAAAGAGATAATACTCTATATTACTTATAAATAAGGTATAGTAATAAAGCAAAGATTAAGTAAAAAAACTATTTCTAGTATACTATAAATATAGAAAGCCTAGATATACTATACTAGCTTATTAGGCACTAGACTATTTTACCTATAAAAGTAATAAGTATATAACTAAAAAGTATAGTAAAAGTAATAATAAAGCTATATTACCTAATATAATACTAGTTTAGATAGTATAAACCTAGGAATATAGTCTTACTATAAAATACCCTATAAATAATAGAATAAGAATATAGGTATTTTTATAATAAGATAACTAGTAGTTAGCTATAAAAGCGCTATTTAATATAGGTATATAATTCTTAATAATTTATCCTAAATTATTATTAAAAAAGAATTAGAAGAATATAATCTAATTAAACTAAATACTAAAGAGTATAAGCTAAAAAGAGATTTTATATTAAGGGATCTTAAAAATATTAATAAAAGTAAAAAATAGTATAGGATTTATAAAAGTCTATTAAGTTAGTTACTATATTACTAATATAGGTAAAGGGATAATACTAGGTATAGATTAAACTAAAGAATATTTACTTATAATTATATATTAGGATTAGGGATTTTAGAGATATCTAGTAACTATAGAATACCTCTCCTTTATTTATAGTAAGTAGTAAATATATAAAGAGAAAAAATAAGTAGTAGTTTTATTACTATTTAGGGTAATAAAGATTAGCCTAAGTATTCTAAAAAATAAAAATTAGAAAGAAAAGAGTAAGGACTAATTAGAGAACCTAGTAGTAATAGAAGTATAATTAAATAGTAAAGTAACTATATAGTTACTAGAATATACTTATTAGTAGTAAAAAAGTAAAGGTATTATAGTTATACTAATTTTAGAAAGCGTAAGTAGTAAATAAGCTATATTAAATTAAGGTATAAGCACCTAATACCCTATACTAATAATTCTAAAGAAATATATAGAGTTTATAAATATTTTTTCTAAAGAGCTAGTAAGTAAGCTTCCTAAACTAGGGGGCTATACTTATATAATTAAATTAGAAAAAAGGAAAACACTACCTTAGGGGCCTATATATAATTTAGCTAAGAAGAAGCTATTAGTCCTTAGAGAGTACCTTATAAGTATATAGCTTAACGGGTAAATTAGAAAATTAGTTAGCCTAGCTAAAGCCCTAATTTTATTTATTCTAAAGAAAGGAAGGAAATTAAGGCTTTATATAGATTATAAGGGCTTAAATAAGATTATAATTAAGGATAAGGCCCCTTTACCCTTTATTACTAAAATCCTTAATTAATTAGTAAGTATAGTTATTTTTATAGTTCTTAATCTAAAAGATATATACTATTAGCTATATATTCGCTTAGGTAATAAGTAAAAGATAGCCTTTTATTATTACTATAGCTACTTTAAATATCTTATAATACTATTTAAACTAGTTAATACACTAGTAACCTTTTAGGAGTATATTAATAATACTCTTAAAGGACTTATTAATAAGACCTATATTATTTACCTAAATAATACGCTAATATATAGTAGCATAGTTAAAGAGCATATAGAGTATATTAAATAAATTCTATATAGGCTTAGAGATATAAGCCTTTTTATTAACCTTAAGAAGTGTTAATTTTTAGTTAAGGAAGTTAAATTCTTAGGCTTTAAGATATTAGTAAAAGGTATTATAATAAACCTAGTAAGAGTTAAGGTAATTATAACCTAGCTAATACTATATAGTATCTTTAATATTTAGTTATTCCTTAGTTTTACTAGATTTTACCACTATTTTATTAAATAGTATAGTAAAATTATTATTCTATTAATAAATTACCTTAGAGAGTAATAACTAGTAATATTTAACCTAGAACCTTATAAGCTAGTAGTATTTAGAGAACTTTAATAAAGATTTTAAGAAGCACTAATTTTAGTGTATTTTAACTTACTTATATATCTTAGAGTAAAGATAAATATATCTAGATATATAATTAGGGCTATACTTATAATATATATACTAGGTTACTAGTACCTAGTTATATTTATATTAAGAAAGATAACTAATACTAAATTACGCTATTTAATACCTAATAGTAAATTATTAGCTATCTAAAAGGCTTTTTATATATAGAGACACTACCTTGCTTATTTAGCTTATATAATTAAGGTTATTATAAACTATTTAAACTATAAGTACCTAGCTATAAAGCCTAAGCTTACTAGTAAGTAAGTAACTATACTTAATAAGCTTTATCCTTTTAACTTTAAGATTATATATTATATAGGGAAATTAAATCTTACTAACTTACTTTTAAGAAGACTAGATTTTATAAGTAAGGTAAGGAAAGTAAAAGTAGTAACTATTTAACTTCCTACCTTTTTATCTAAATTTATAAATACTAAGTAATAGGAATACTATAGTAATACTATTAGTGCTATAGGTTCTATAAAAACATTACTTAGTATAACTAATAGTTAGTTATAATAATACTATAATAATACTACTAATATCTAGGGTTTTAAAAAATTATAACTTAACTATATTCCTAAAGAACCTAATAATCTAGATAATCTTAGAAGAGTTATATTAGTAAGGTTATTTAATACTATTTATACTTTTATTAATAAGTAATAAGCTTACTATAGTAGTACTACTAGCACCTAGTGTATGTTTTGTTTATTACTTAGTTATTTTAATTTTCCTATTAAACTAGCCACTACTAATAGGAGTAGACTAGTATAGGTTATTACTAGTAAGTAGTAAGAGCGCCCCTTAAAAATATTACTTATTTATATACCTATAAGACTAGAAGTATCTATTAAACTAATTACTTATAAAGATATTATAGCTAGGATTTAATCTATTTAAAGAATCTCTTTTAAGTTTATTTCTAACTTTCTAGAAAAGAGCTTAGAATTAAAACCTTTAATTTAAGTCTTATTATATAAAGTATAGTAAGGGAATAACTTTACTATAGGTTAATTAAAGTTACTTAAAAGTAGTAATTTAGTAGTGTCCTAAATATAGTCTATTAGACTCTCTAAGCTATTAATATTTAAGAATTATATTTTTATCCCTTTAGGAATAAGAAAAGAAATTTTATTACTAACTTATAATAATCCTACTACTAGATATTAGAGAGTAAGTAAAACTCTTTATTAGATTATAAACTAATATTATTAGCTAATAATAAAGAAAGATATAAAGGTATATATTAGCACTTATATAAGTTATTAAACATTAAAACTAAGGCATTATAAACTATATAGTAAGCTAGCTATACTACTAGTACTTAATTGCCCTTTTTAAGAATTATTAATAGATTTTATTACTAGACTTTTACTAGTAAAAGATTTAAACTAAACCTATAATATAATTCTAGTTATTATTAACTATTTCATAAAATATAGTATTTATATTCCTATTTTAATATAACTAACTAGTAATAGGTTAGTAACCTATATTCTTAGAATATATTTTTAAAGACTATAAAGCTCTAAAAGGTATTATAATAGACTAAGGTTTTATATTTACTAGTGGTTTCTAGATAACTTTTTATTATCTTTTTGCGACTAAGTAGCTACTTAGCACTGCTTTTTACCCCTAGATAGATAGCTAGATAGAATATTTAAACTAAGTCCTAGAATATTATTTAAGGGCTTTTGCTTATACTAAATAGACTAATTAGGTAAATAACCTATTATTAGCGTAGTTTATATATAACATAAGCAATTATATAATACATAGCTACACACTAGCAAAGGCATTATAAGGTTATAATCCTAGAGGTCTATAGTAAGTAATTATAGATATCCCTTTAGTAAATAATTAAGCTAAAAGTAAAGTCTTAGTACTAAGAGAAAAACACACTATAATTAAATAGCTTTTAAGTAACATATAGACTTAGTATAAGAAATATTATAACTAGAAAAGAACTCTAATAAGGTTTAAAGTTAGTAATTATATTTTATTATTAATAAAGAATATTAATTTAAGATAACCTAGTAGGAAGCTAGCTATAAAGTACCTAAGCCCCTATAAGATTAAAAAGGTAATTAGAAGTTATAGATTAGTGTATTAATTAAAGTTACTACCTAGGACTTAATTATATAATATATTTAATATTACTAGTCTTAAGCCTTTTAAAGAGAACCTAACTAATATAGAAGATATATCCTTACTATAGAATAATATTAAAGATAATAAATAAGAGTTTAAAGTTAAGAGAATTATTTAAAAAAAATTACTACTAAAGTAAGATATTTTAAATAACCTTCTTACTTTATTACTTACTCTCTAAGTAAAAGCTTAACCTTACTTTATAAGAGACTTAGTATAGCCTTAGAACTTATTATTATAGTAACTAGAAAAAGGGAATATTCTATAATTATAGAATATAGTACTAAATAACTAAGATTAGGAAGTATTAAGTAATATATAAAGTATCTTAAAGCTAGAATAAAGCTAGTATAAGATAGTAATAACTAATAACCCCCCTAATTAATATAATAATATTATAAGTTCTTTTCTAGAATATTAATAAGAAAAATAAACTAATATATATAGCGCTTTATTACTAGACTAATATAGATATAATTATAATCTAAGAATAGAAACATATAAAAAACCTATAGCTCTTAGCACTAGGCCTTACCTAGTTCTAACTTATATACTATAATAAATATTATATAGTATATATAAATAAGAAATATAGTATAGGATTATAGTTAGCCTAGGAAGAAACTAACTAGTTACTAGTAAAACTATAAGGAGTTAATATTTATTCCTTTTATTTAAAAAGATATAGTAATAACTAGAATACTCCTATTTATATAATTAACTTAAAGAAGCCTTAAAACTAAAGTATATTTATTAAAGACTTTAACTAAAAGCACTCTCTTTAGGATAAGCTAGATAGGATAATTAATAAAGTAAATAAACTACTTAAGCTTATAAGCTAGTAAAGGCTTAGACTTATAATACTTTAAGGTAAACCTATAAGATAGTATAAAGATAATAAAGATAGTACTATTAACTTAGTATAGGCTATACTAAATATTAAAGTTTACTATAATAGCATAGAAAATCTTACTAAATCTAACTATATCCTATAGCTAATTAGTATCTTAAATAAGTAATAAGAGGCTACTCTTTAAGCCCTTAAATATATATAAGAAGCCTTAAATAAACTATATATAAAAGTAAAAGCTATAATTTAACTCTATTCTAAAAATATACTAAATCCCTATAATAAAGAGAGTATTAATAATTATATAACGTAGCTTATTATAAACTTATAGTAAATTATAAATAAGGTAGCCTTAAAGAAGCCCTAGGGACTCCCTAGCCCTAAGGTATAGTAATAAAGAAAAGTATAAAAGTTAGTTAGTAAAGTAAAGTAAGCTAAGTGTTAGAACAAGCATGATATCAATAGGTCATGGGCGCCTCTGATTGGCCGGGCGCGTTGCATCGCGGACCCACATGTCTAGGTTGACCGCGCTGCGGTCAGAATTAGCACATATAGCCTCTTCGCATATAACTCTAATTAAGGCCTCTTTTCCTATTATAAATAGCGCACCCTATATACTTCTATTTAATCTCTCCTTTTACTTTAGATAGTAAACTACAATATATAATAATTATATATAATTTAGTCTACCCCTAAAAACCCTATATATAGGTTAATAGTATCCTAATAAATACTAACACTAATTAGTAGTTATCTCTATAAATACTATAGATTAGTAAGGTTTTATAGAAGAGGTATTAGTATTATAAACCTGCCTTATAAAATAGGAAGGCTACTATATAATGCTAGTGTGCTAAGGAAGAAGTAAATTCTAGCTCTCCTTTTACTATTATATAACTATAACTAGCTTAGTACTAAATCTAAACTTATTAAATAATTAAAGCCTAGTTAGTCACTAGTCTAAACCTATCTTTATTTATTTAATTAGTGCGTCTATTACACAAATAAACCCTTAGAAGTATATTTATTAAATAATTAAGGCCTAGTTAGTAACTAGTCTAAACCTATCCTTATTTATTTAATTAAACCTACTAAGGGATAAAGATAATAGCTTTACTTATAATCCTTTAAACCTTTATAATTTATTTATTTCCCTTACCTTCTTATTTATTACTAATATAATAGTAATATATTAAGATTAACTAGAGGGATTTAGATTATAAGATATTCCTCCTAACTACAAATCTATTTCCCCCCCTAAGGATACTATATAAGGAGCTAATATATAGGTTATATCTTACCTCCTTTACTATATCCCCTCTGATTTATACTAGTATATTATGTAATAAGCGCTAGAATATAAGGAATTATTTAATCTTAAAGTAACTATTACTTCTAAAGAGCTTATAGCTTAGATTCTTATTAAGAAAGTAACCTATAAATATAAGAACCTATACTTATAAACCCTATTTACTATCTTTAATAATAACTTTAGAGAATAGAACTAAGAGATATTTAAAGTAGTAAATCCTAGAGCTATAAAGATTCTTTAAGATTTCCTCTTCTTTAGCAGTGTTTATATAGACCTATAGAGTTACTAGAGGATTATAGTCTTACTTAAAGATATTATTAACTATAATAGATTCTATAATTAGAATAAAGAAGAGATATAGGAAGTTAGAAGGAAGTATTTTACTTTTAAGAAGTAAATTAAAGACTAAGACTTCTATAAAGACCTCCTTCTTATTAATATCCCTTTTCTTAAAGATTAACTAAAGTAATAAATTACTCTAAGGTATCTCTAATCCCCTTAACTATTATAATCTCTCCTATTTTGTTCCTAGACCCTATTATACTAATCCCTAAGTATACTAATTATATAGTAAAGGTATAATAATAAAGGAAATCCTCCTATTACAAGCCCTTAACTATAGGCTTAAACCCCCTTTATTTCCTCTCCTATAATTAAGCATTATAATTCCCTTCTATAGTAAAGAACTATAGCACCTTCTTAATAAGAATTAACTATCCTTATTTCTCCTAAAGAAATAGGTTAACCCTTATTAAAGTAATTACTTAATCTTAATAAGTTCTATAATAATAAGAGTATTAAGTATAGCGCTAGGGAGTATAATATTCTTAATATAAAGCTCTTAAGTCTCTAAAGGGCAAACCCTTATAGATCCTAGTTAGAATTAGACCTTTATAGTTAGATTCTAAATGCTTACAAAGGAATCCTAGAATATAGGGCCTATATTATTAATTCTCCTATTAACCTCTAACGCTTTTATAAATAAATAAGAATATTAATTAGTGAATCTAAAGCTTTAATTAATTAGTAGTAGTTCCCTATAGAAGCTAACACTAAGGAGCACTTTTAGACTAACTATAGATATAATAGTAAGGGTAAGGAAGCCTAATACAGTTAATTTACCTTAAAAGGCAAGCCTCCCTGCTTAAAAAAGTATTATATATATAGAAAAGAAAGTTATTAGTTAACTAAGCACTCTAATAAAGACTATAAGAAGGCATTCTAACGCTTTAAGAACCACTCTTATATAGATTTAATAGCTTCTTTATATAGTGTATTCCTTACTTAGTATAAAGGCGCTAAAGACTCTAAATTAGCTAAAGATAATAATATTAACTAATACCTAATAGAACTTAGTTTTAGTAAAGAAGATAATAATAGTTAATTACCTATAGGCTTCTTTATATATAGGACTACCTATAATAGCTATATAATCACTAAGATTCTTACTAGAAGAGTAATAACTCACGCTCTAGCTAAGAAGGATTTATTTAATCTTTAGGAACTAGATAAGGCACTAAGTATATTTACACTTAAAGGATAATATTTATCTAGAACCTTTAAAGGCATTATAGCTAACATAGGTGCTATAGGATGTTCGTTAGTAAGCTACCCTTAGTTTTTAGCTTTGTAAAGGGTAATACTAACTGCCACGCTTAATAAGTTAAATACTAGGAAGGTAAAGATTAAATTCAGCCCTAGAGAACTAATTATAGCACTTAGATTAATTAAAGTGCTAACCCCTTTCGGAATTATCCTCTTTTAGGTAATCCCTATGAACACTCCCTTTCTCTTATGCCTTAATAATATAACAACGCCTAAAGATGTGAAGAACCTTAACTAACGAATTCAGTGGCAGATTAATCATCCTAATCGAGGATTAAGATTTGTACTATTTAATCTTAAAAAGGCAAAGCTCTTTGTATTTATAAATAGATCTTTCGCTAATAACTAAGATCTCACTTCCTAGCTAGGCTATATGCTTATCCTAGCTACTAAAGTCTATAAGGAAATTACCTTTATAATCTAAGGCAATATTATACACTATAGCTCTATAAAGAGCAAGAGAGTTATAAGAAGTGTACTTACTTCTAAGATCTATAGTATGGTTACTAGTGCTAACATAGCTTATGTAATTATGATAACGCTTAGATTAATTACTTATTAATTAAACCTACCTATAATCCCTATTATTATATATACTAATTTATACTCCCTATATAAATGTCTTATTAAGGTTAGTACTATAAAAGAGAAGCACCTTATAATTAATATTATAGCCCTTTATTAATTATATAAGCAATGCAAGATCTGCGAGATTAGATAGATTAATAGGGATAATAACCTTGCTAATATATTCACAAAGGCATTGCTAAATAAGGCATTTAAGAAGTTTATTACGAATAATTTAGCAACTATAAGAATAGAAGGATAGGTTATATAACTATAGCCTTTAGGCTAGTTATATAGTATTTTAAGCTAATTAGAGCTCTTAACCTTACCCGCATTCTAATCAGCGGATTTAACTAATTTAAGGGATTAGTGCCCTTTTAGATCTACGGATTAGGAAGAGGTTAGATTAACTAATCCTTTCCTATATATTATTAACTAACAGCAGTTATAGATTTAATATCCTAACCTATTCTCTCTTAGTAAGGTTATAGACTAAATGTAGGTTTTTATAGCGTTCTTCTTGTTTTCTTTATATAATATTATATGTAATTATTTAATCTTAGCTATTCTTTTTACATGTTATAGACTTGAGCTATAAGCTCGGGTTATATCCGGCTCCGGAAAGTACGCGGGCTGTGTGCGGCTAGGTTAGGGCTATACGTGACCCACACACGGACTACGCACAAGTCACTATAAATCTAGGCACTGTATAACTATTAGTATAGTTTCTTTCTTCTTCTATAAGAATAATATTCTTACTTTAAACGCTTATAAGTAGTAGCTATAAGGCTAGTTCCTAATATATATTGATTTTTATAATTTTTTTAGTATCATTGGTTATAGCTAATGCATCTAATTTATTACAACATATAATTATTACTAGCAATACCTAGCTAGTAAAATAATTAATAACTAAATTCTTATAGCTATAGTAATAAATAAGCTCTAAGGTTATAAATACAGGGGGCTATAAGGTTAGAGTAAAGTTTATAATAAACTTTGTAACTGCGTTAGCGTAAGAGTTATAATTTATAATCATAGTTAAACTTAAATTCGTTCGAGTTTTGCTTATAGTATAAATTAACATAATTCCCTCTTTCTCTGCGACTATGTTTATTTTATCTCTCTCTAAACATAACTTATCCTTACTTATCTCTAATTTAATTTATTATAATCGCTAGGTAGGTTTTGCGTTACTAATTAACTAATTAACCCCTAACTAATTAGATAATAGTATAGCTAAGGGTAATAAAAAAGACACTACCTTATTTAAAATATTAAATAATATAGTAAAAGAAAAGAAAAGTAAAGGGAAGGGAAGTAAAGATAAATCTAACCTAAAGATAATTAATAGTATTTATACTATAAGGGAAAAAATGCTAAAAAGTAAAGGTAATATAAATAATAAGATTTATAAGGTAAATAAGAAGAAGATAAAAGAATAAGGCATTAGGCTGTAAAATACTAAGCAGTTTTACCTCGTGCTCGGGAGGGGTTCCTAATATATATTATTCTTTACTATAGAAGCATATTAACTAGCAAATATACTATTACCGCTAGATAGGATAGACACTAATAAGTTAGCAATATTATAATAGTTACTTAAGTAGCAAGCGAAATAAATTAAGGACTTAACTAATAGATAAGATATAGTACCTATACTAATTTAGCCTAAATAAAAGCCCCTTCCTATAGGCCCCCCTTTAATAGTAATAGGGTTTTATTTATAGCTTAGAAAGGCCTTATAGCCTATAAGTTACTTATAGATAGGGATTTTATTAGTAATAAGTAGGATTAGTAATGCTTTATTTACTAAAACCTATTACCTAGGGTTTAGATATAGGTTATGCCTTTCTTTAAAAAGGGCTATTTACTTAACTATTGCCTAGATTAGCTTCTTAAGTACCTAGGGGAGATATTTAATAATCCTTACTAATAGGAAATAGCTATTATAGAACTTAATTAGTTAATATAATAATAAAATAAGTAATTTAGTGACTTCTATATTTGTTTTAAGTAGAAATTAGCTCTAGCTAGGGGGCTTAAGTGGTTAGACTTAGTAAAGTTATCTAAGCTTTATATAGCGCTTAATAAGCAAATAAGGGACTATAGTGTAGGTTAAGATATACCCTAGTTAGATTATATAATAGTAATAGGCCGCTATTAAAGTATTACGCTAGATATTAAGTCTTACTAATTAGAGGAAAGACACTAGATATAGAAGCATAGTAATTAAGTGCCTAACCTAAATAAGACTAGGGTGTATAATAAGGACACGCTAATAATAGATATCTAATCTATAGGTATAATAGGGACTTAGTAAGGCTCTAGGAAGTCTATAGGATACTAGAGGTTAGGTAATAAGGGGGGTGGTAAATAGGCTAACTAGGTTACCTAAGATATCGTTAACGTATGTTATAATAATAGTAAATATTTATATTATAGCTTCTCTAAGCACTTTGCTATAGTATGCTCCTTATGCCTTACTATTTACTTAAAAAAGAAGTCTTCTATAAATATTTGTAATATAAAGGATATTATCTTTATTAACTTAAATATTAAGTCTATAGAGTAGTTAAGAAAAGAGTAACCTTATTATTAAGTTATTTAATAGGGGATAAGGGAAGGAGGTATAGAGAGGCTTTATAGTATATAGTTATTACTAATAGGGACTATAAGGAGATCTAGAATAATATAGATTTATTTCCTTTCTTAGTTCCTACTTTAATTAATAAGACTACCTTTATAGATACTTAAGTTAATATAGGCTATAACTGCTATGCTACTATAAGTAAATACCTAGTCTAGAAGCTTTAGTTAGAATGCCTCCCTCTTCTAACTAAGAGGTTAGTTTACATAGCTATTAGTGTGAAATAAGGGGGAAAGAAGAAGTTTAAGAAACGGTTATATATTATATATATAGTCTGTTTTTAGCTAGATTTAGATAGATAGGAAACGCTAATTATAGCATATATAATCCTAGGACTAACTAGGTAACTAATCCTTAGTATACCTTAGATAGAATAGAATGGAATTAACTTAGATATACTATAGCAATAGGTATGCGTAGGATTAGCAAATAGGTTATGTATATAAGCTATGGTTAACAGGAAGGTTAATTAACCTATAGTATCTATTTTAGGTTTAACCTTTATAGGGATAGTACACTAGGCAAAGAGATAGAAGGAGTATATCTAGCTTTATGCCATAAGCTTATAGGAGATTATATCTATCTTACAGATTAATATAACTCTAAAGGCCATAGAAAAGGAGCTTCTTGCTTCCTTACTAGAGGCGCTATAGGACTTTAAGGACCTGTTTTAGGAGAGTAAGGCTAATATTCTTCTACTACACTAAGGGAAGTTAGACTACTATATTTACCTTAAGCGCAATGCTAATAGAAACAAACCTAAGCTACTATAGGTACCTTTATATAATATACCTTAGGAATATTTGCTAGAGATCTAAAAGCAGGTAATAGACTTAATAGATAAGGGTTAGATTTAAGCAAGCTTATTATTAGCAGTAGCTCTAGTGTTACTAGTAAAGAAACCTAGTAGTAGTTAGAGGTTCTGTGTGAACTATTACGCGCTTAATAAGATTATAGAATAGGACTATTACTCTTTATTACTAGTAAAGGAGATATTATATTTATTATTAGGGGTAAGGTGGTTTATAAAGCTAGATATATAATTAGCATTTTACTGTATATATATTGCTAAAGGCGAAGAATACTAGACTGTATTTTAGATAAGGTTTAGCTTATTTAAATAGTTAGTATGCCCCTTTAGGTTAGTAAGCGCGCTAGTAACTTTCTAATAATATATTAATAGCGCGTTAAGTAGCATCCTTAGTGATTATATTACTGCTTACCTTAATAATATATTTGTTTACTTAAGCGAATTATATAAGGACTATATATAAAAGGTTTAAGGCATGCTATCTAGACTATAATAAGCTAGTCTAAACCTAGATATTAGGAAGTGTATCTTTGTAACTAAGAAGGTTAAGTACCTTAGATTTATTATCTAGGTAGGGAAGGCTATTTGCCTAGATAGAGAGAAGATTATAGTAATTTAGGACTAGGAGGCGCTAATAAGAGTCTAAGAAGTTTGCAGGTTTCTTAGCTTTATAAACTTTTATTATAACTTTATACTAAACTTTTTAGACTTAGTAAGCCCTCTAATTAACTTAATAAAGAAGGGAGCCCTATTTTACTAGATAGAAGAGTATAATAAGGCTTTTAAGGCATTAAAGGTAGCCTTTATATTATACCTAATCCTAACTTAATAGGATCCTAAGAAGGACACTTTAGTAAAGGCAGACTATTTAGGAGTAGCTTTAGGGGGTTACCTCTCTTAGTTTAGTAATAATAGTATCCTATACCTAGTGGCCTACTATTTAGCTTAATTATAACTAGCTTAGTCCCCTCCCAAGCACGAGGTAAAACTGCTTAGTATTTTACAGCCTAATGCCCTATTCTTTTATCTTCTTCTTATCTACCTTATAAATCTTATTATTTATATTACCTTTACTTTTTAGCATTTTTTCCCTTATAGTATAAATACTATTAATTATCTCTAGGTTAGATTTATCTTTACTTCCCTTCCCTTTACTTTTCTTTTCTTTTACTATATTATTTAATATTTTAGATAAGGTAGTATCCTTTTTATTACCCTTAGCTATACTATTATTTAATTAGTTAGGGGTTAATTAGTTAATTAGTAACGTAGAACCTACCTAGTAATTATAACGAATTAAATTAGAGATAAGTGAGAATAAGTTATGTTTAGTTTAAGTTTGCCTTAGAGCTTTAAAGCATAAGTAATAAGCTATAAGATAGAAAAGATATAAAGAGATAGAATAAATATAGTTATAAAGGAAGGGGGAATTACATTAATTTATACTATAAGCAAAACTTAAATGAATTTAAGTTTAACTATAGTTATAAATTATAACTATATCTTACGCTAACGTAGCTATAAAGTTTATTATAAACTTTGCTTTAACCTTATAGCCCCCTGTATTTATAACCTTAGAGCTTATTTATTACTATAGCTATAAGAATTTAGTTATTAATTATTTTACTAGCTAGGTATTGCTAGTAATAATTATGTGTTATAATAAATTAGATACATTGGCTATAACCAATAATACTAAAAAAATTATAAAAATCAATAACTAGCTTAGTAAAATTAAACTATTTATAATAAGGAGCTACTAGTAATTATTTTCTGCCTTAAGGCATAGTTAGCTAAGCTATAGAGTGTAAGTAAGCTATTTATAATATTAATAGATTATAAGAACCTAGAGTACTTTATAGCGCTAAGGGAGATAATAGAATAATAGGTATAAATATATATTATTTACGCTAGTTAGCTCTATAGATAGCTATTACTAGTACTCCTGCTACTAAGTTAAAAGGGAAAACCCTAACCTAGGAAGAAAAACCCTCTTATATTTATGTTTAGGCTAGCGCTAGCCCTATAGCAGGCCTGCGCTGCTTAATAGGTAGCCTATTATAAGTGTTTATTACTAGCTTATACTAGCCTTATCCTATAAAATAAAATAAAAATAAAAAAAGGGGGAAAGGGAAATATATAGAATAAGTATTCCTAGGCTCTTTAGACCCTATTCTAGCCTAGTAGTAAGTCTATCCTAAGTCTCTTTACTTTTACTTAGGGCAGAGTAAATCTAAGTTTATAATATTAATTCACTTCTTATTTACTTTTATACTAACTTTTCTATAGCCTTACTTTTTAGCTAACTCTAGCCTAGTCTTACCTTATTAGTCTAATAAAGCATAAGTACTTAGTTTTACTTAGTTATTATAAGGGGAGAGTAGCTTTAACCTAGGACTAGAATAGTCTTATATTAAGGCTAGTTATATATTATTAGATTTATTAAGCCTATTATGCTTTATTTTTTAAGTAAGTTATCTAATTTATCTCCCTCTCTCTCTTATTAAGTATAAAAGAAAGCTCCCCTTCCCTTAGGGACCTAGTCTTTTTTCTCTTTTTATATTAAACTTCTTATAGGTTTTTCTCTTCTTCTAGACTATTTAGGGCTATTCTAAGCTAGATTTAGGTTAATTACTAATATTTATTATAGATTAGAAGGAAACCTAGTATAATATTAATAAAGCCTATAAGTATTCTAATATTACTGCGTTTTTAGCTTTAACTTACCTAGGAATCTATAAAGTATAAGGGCTTTCTAAAGAAGTCTATAACCACTAAGTAGTACTAATAAGTTAAGGATAAAGGTCTTTTTATAAGTTATATTTACTTTTATTCTAGGCCTATCCTACTGCTAATTTATACTAGCTTAGTAATCTAAAAGATATCTAGTGTATCTCCTATAAGTCCTATTTAGTTTTAAAGCCTAGGTATTAGTGCTATATTATTATTAGTAAGTTAGTCCTATTCTAGCTTAGTAGTAAGGCTAATTTACTAGGTAAGGGTAGCTACTAATATATATTTTAACTATTAGGTATAGAATTATTAATATAATAAGATAATAATTACCTTTCTCCTAGTTTAGGTCTATAGCTAACTTACCTAGTAGCTAAATATAACTAGCTAGTAAAATAAGCACTAGTAGTTAGTTAAGACTTAGGCTTCTATAGCTACTAGGGGTAATATAAGTGCCTTTAATCTAGCTTAGTAATAGCTTAGTTTTAGTGCTAATATCTTTTATTTTAAGTCCTAGATAGCTTTTAAGACTAGGTTAAGAAACTCTATACTAGTAATTAGGCTAAGAAAAAGCAAAGTATCTTTATAGCAAGCTTAGACTAGGCTAGTTTCTCTAAGGAATAGTATTCTAAGCTTATTTATTAGCTCTAGCGCCTTAATATATATATAGTAAAGATAAACTATCTTTTACTTATTATAATTCTTATAAAGAATTATATAAAGGTAGTAAAGAATACTATTCTTATCTTAGAAAAGAAGTAATATAGTAGCTAGTTTTTAGTTTAAAGTAAGGGTAATAGTAAGCTAGTTAGACTTATAATACCTAGAGTTTTTAGTTAAAATTAATCTAATAACTATTTTAAATTTAAATATTCTTTATTATAACTATAGTATTAGGTTTGCTTCTAACTTACTAGCACTCTTACACTACCTAGTTTATCTCCTAACTTATATTTATATTTAAGTAATTTTCTATCTATCTCTAGAATTAGCCTAGATTCTCTAATCTTTTAACTTAGTTAATAGCTAGCTCTTATACTAATAAGTAGTATTAAAGTCTTTCTATACCTAGGAACTATCTAGCTAGGAATCTTGCTTTTAGGGGGTTATTTAGGGCTAGCCTTGCTTCCTATATATTAGTAAGCTATCTCTATTAGGGCTATTTATAGTTATAGTTACTATAGTTAACTAATATATAGTATTAGTTCTTTACTACCTAGCTATAGCTATATAAGGGTAAAACTACCCTAGGGATATTCCTATAAAATAGGAATTTATTAAGGCTTATCTTCCCTATATATAATTAGATTATTATTAATAAGATATATTTATCTAGCCTTATATAGAACTTTTAAATATCTTTTAGGTTATAGGTAAGGGGGTAGTCTTTAGTTAGCTCTTTAATATATTTACTCTAGGCTAGCCTTTCTTTATTATACTAGTCTTCTTAGTAATATTTCTATTCCTTATATAAGTCTATATTTAGCTTATTACTTACTAAAGGGGGTTTTCTCCTATAGTATAGTACTATTATTACTAACTTAGCTATAGCTTAAATCTTCTTAGCTATTCTATTATTTATAATCCTATCCTTAAACTTCTATTTTATATTATTTAGGTATAGATTAAGGAAGAGAATATAGGTCTTAACTTCTAGTTATATAATAGGAGTAGCTTTAAATACCCTTATAATAATCTAGAGGTAAGCTAATTAGTTTACTATAAAGCTCTTTATTATTTCTCTTAGCTTTCCTCCCTTTTTAGTAAGGGTATAGTAAGCGCTTACTCTATAAGTAATAATAGGTTAGACTACCTATATATATAAAAGCCTAGTATCTCTAAAGCTATAGCCTTATACTAATACTATTAGTAAGAATAGTATAAGTTATTACTAAGTAAATTTACCTTTAAGGATATTCTTATAAGCACTTTAGTTAAGTTTTTTATTAACCTATACTCTAAGGAATCTATATAACTTTATAAGTATTATTATCTTTACTTTAAGCTAAACCCTAGTCTAGGGGGATTTATAAAACTTACTAAAGTATATAAGTTTAGTTTTAGCTAGGTTAAACTTAACTTTTACTTTCTTTACTTATTTCTTATAGATTTTCTATATAGCTTTAAGTTTTTTTCTAAGACTAGGTAATAGTCTTACTAAATATTACTATATTTATATTATTTATAAATCCTATAGTTACTATACTTAGTATAGCTTAGAGATAAATATAAAGTTTTACTAAGTAAAGTAAGAAAAAAATTAGTAAGAGAAATAAGCCTTATAAAGTGCTAGCCTTAATCTTAAATAGTTTAGAGATTTCTTTATTAAAGCTAAGCTAGTATATTCTATTTATAAGAAAGCTTTAAATTACTATAATTAACTATTATAGTATTTCTATTTTAATAAGTAAGTATATTAAATATAGGTAGCTAACTCTATTAAATACTACTAATATATTTATTTACACTAGTAAGGTAATACTATCCCTTCCCTAGGCCTCTTTAATATACTTTACTAGGACTCTTATTATAGTCTTTATTAATTTATTTACCTTATTACTTATTTATAGTTTAAGGAGTAGTTCTTTAGCCTTAGTAAAGGCTATAAGCTACCTTATAATTACTACTTCTATAATTTTTCTAATAATATTAAGTAGTAAGATAGGCCTTTATATATTAGCTTTTCTTATTTCTTTAGTTATTTTACTTAGTTTCCTAATTACTACTACTCTTATAGTTTAGAAGTAAGCTAGGAAGTAGCCTATTTCTAGAACTATATTTAGAAGCTAGGCTATAGTATCCCTAGCTAGGTCTTTATAGGCTTTAATAAGGCTTACTAAAAGTTTATTATTACCTAGTGCTTTCTAACTAGCTATATTTAATAAGACTTTTATAATCTTTTCTTATTTAAATTATTCTTTATCTAGGAATAGTATATTTTTAAGCTCTAGGAAAGAGAGGTTTAGGATATAGGAAAGGTTTACTATAGGTTTAGGAAAGAATCTTTATACTAGTATACTAGCTTTATTATTATATATAGTAGCTAGGTTAGGGTTATTTTTGCTTTTTTCTAGCTTAAGGAGTCTAGGGAGCTCTAGGGAGGCCTAGCTTTAAAGCTAGGCCTATCTCTCTAGCCTCTAGACTTCTTTATTTTTCTCCTATATATTAGCCTTTTATAAGGTATCCCTTTATATATTTCTTCTTTCTTTTCTAATAATATATTCTTAATCCTTATTTACCTTAGTATAAGCTTACTAGTTTATATTAGTTTTTTTATATCTTTACTATCTCTTAGCTTACCTTACCTTACTAACTAACTCTTATACTTTTCTTAACTACTATACCTCTAGGCTAGGGAGTCCTTAGGGCTTCTTTAAGGCTACCTTATTTATAATTTACTATAAGTTTATAATAAGCTAGGTTATATAGTTATTAATTCCCTCTTTATTATAAAGAACTAGTATATTTTTAGGCTAGAGTTAAATTATAGCCTTTACTTTTATATATAGTTTATTTAAGGCTCCTTATATATATCTAAGAGCTTAGGAGGTAGCTTTCTATTGCTTATTTAAGATACTAATTAGCTATAGGATATAGTTAGATTTAGTAAGGTCTTTTATACTATTATAATAGACTCTAATATCTAGTATAGCCTATACTAGGTTAATAGTGCTATCTTTATTATCTTTATACTATCTTATAGGTTTACCCTAGGGTATAATAAGTCTAAGCCTTTACTAGCTTATAAGCTTTAGTAGTTTATTTACTTTATTAGTTATCCTATCTAGCTTATCCTAAAGGGGGTGCTTTTAGTTAAAGTTACTAATAAATATACTTTAGTTATAAGGCTTTTTTAAGTTAATTATATAAAAAAGGGTATTTTAGTTATTACTATATCCCTCTAAATAAAAGGAGTAAATATTAACTCCCTATAGTTTTACTAGTAACTAGTTAGTTTCTCTCTAGGCTAATTATAATCCTATACTATATTTCTTATTTATATATACTATATTATATCTATTATAGTATATAAGTTAGAACTAGGCTAGGCCTATTGCTAGGGGCTATAGGTTTTTTATATATTCTTATTCTTAGATTATAATTATATCTATATTAGTTTAGTAGTAAAGCGCTATATATATTAGTTTATTCTTCTTATTTATATTCTAGAAAAGGACTTATAATATTATTATATTAATTAGGGGGGTTATTAGTTACTGCTATCTTATGCTAGCTTTATTCTAGCTCTAAGTTACTCTGCGTATTACCTAATGCTTCCTAATCTTAGTTATTTAGCGCTATATTCTATGTTTATAAGGTATTCTCTTTTCCTAGTAGCTATAATAATAGATTCTAAGGCTATACTAGATCTCTTATAGGGTAGGGTTAAGCTTTTACTTAGGAAGTAGGTAGTAAAGTAAGAAGGTTATTTAAGATATCCTGCTTTAGTAGTGTTTTACTTCTCTTTTAGGATAGGGCATTCTCTTAACTAGGCTAGGTGCGGTCTAGAGCATAGGATATAGTTTTCTTTTACTTGTCCGTCTTTTGTTAGGCAGGAGGACTCTCCGTCCTCGTGCCTATGTTATATAATTATAAGGTTATTATATTAGTATATATTTATTTTAATAAGAACTCCTTCTTTAAACTAGAAGAAAAGCTAGAATTAGCTTAATAAGAGAAGATATTAATAATTATGCTACTTAAAGAGCTTAAGGCTAAAAATATTAATAAAGAGATTAGCTAAGACCTTATTAGAATAGAACTAGAAGAGAATAATTATACCTTTATATAATTAGCTATAGGTTAGGAAAATAAGTAGTTTAAAGCAAAAACACTACCTTATATATTAGGGTAAGAAGGAGACTAAATTAGTGCTTTTTTAACCCCTTCTAACTCTTCTTATAAGGCACTAGTTACTATAGAGAATATAGAGCTTTAGGCACTAGGTAATAATATACTATTTTATAAGATTAATAACTTTATAAGCAAAGTAATAGCTAAACATATAGACCTTACTATAGAGACTAGTAATATTACTACTAAAGGTAGTAAGACTATAGAGAATTACAGTCCCTATAATAATAGTATTAATCTAGATAATATTATAACTAGAAAACACTAAAGAAAGGAAATATAGAAAGCTAGGTAAGTATAATTTTCCTCTGCTTTTTTAATAGTATTCTAAGGAATTTAATATAGTTTTTATATTAAAGATATACCTTTAAAACCTACTTACTATTATTAGGTAATAGCCTTAGTATATTATAACCACTAAAAGGAAGTAATTATAAAGAAGCTTTTAAAGCTTCTATCCTTAAATTACTAGGAGAATATACCTAATAAATTATTTAATCTAGACCTTTATAAGAAGATTATTAACCTTAGATAGGTTTTTAAGTATAAAACTAATAAAAAAGGGCTAGTTATAGAGTTTAAGGCTTAAATAGTTATATAAGGTAACTAGTAACTAAAAGATAACCTTAATAACTATACTAGAATGCTTACTTCTTAATCTCTATATATACTACTTACTATTTACTATGCTAATAATCTTAATATATATTAATATAATATTTAGAATGCCTTCCTATATATAGAACTTAAAGAACCTATTTTCTATAAGCTACTAGAGAGTATAAATATATAAGGTTATCTCTAGAAAATAACTAGAGTATTATATAGGCTATAGGAAGCTCCCTAATAATAGTTTCTCTATCTAATAAGATTCCTACTAAATCTAGGCTTTATCTAAGGAAAGGAAGACTTATATATCTTTATAAAGGATAGATTTATCCTATTCTTCTATATAAATAATATTATAGTACTATATTTAAATAGATTTAAAGTAGGTTTTAAAGAGCTATATAAGTAGTTAATAAATAGTCTAGATATAAAGAACTAAGGTAATTTAAAGTAATTCCTAGGTATTAAGATTATTAGGAATTATAATACTAAAGAGATATAGTTGTTATAGGAATTATATATCTAAAAGATTACTTAGAAATTTATTCTTAATACTATAAATAATAATTAGAAAAGCTTAATTATAATACCTCTTATAATAGCTATAATACTCCTAAATAATAAATAGGCTACTAATAAAGAGATTAATTACTATAGAGTAGTTATTAGCTCTTTAGTCTATCTTTATATTATTAGAAGACTAGATATAGCTTTTATAGTATTAAAGCTTACCTCCTTTATAATAAACCTATTAATAAAGTATATAAAGCTTATAAAGAGAACTCTAATATATACTTAGAATATAAGAAAGCTATATATTTAATACTTAGGAGTAAATAGCTTTAATATATTATTCCCTAATATAGATACTTCTCTTTATAATAACCCTAATACTTAGAAGTTAATATAAGGCTATATCTTTATTATATATAAAGCTATAATTAATTAGAAGTCTAGAAGGTAGTATTATATAATAACTTTAAGTATAGAAGTAAAGCTTTTTATATTAAATTATAAAGTAAAAGAGTATATATCTCTAAGGAGACTACTTTATAATATTAGTATATAGGTTCCTTTACTATTAGTTATTTAGTATAATAATAAGTAAATAATTTATATTATAAAGCATAAAAAAGGAAGGCTTTAAACTAGCCTTAAGTATCTTGATATAAATTAAATATAGATTTAGGAGTAATATACCCTAGGTAATATTAAGGTAAATTAGTTAAAGACTTTTAAGATACTTACTAATAGCTTTATAAAGCTATTATTAAGTTAAATATATAAGGATTTCTATTATTAGATTAGCTTATAAGAGATTCCTATATAATTATTGATTTTTATAATTTTTTTAGTATCATTGGTTATAGCCAATGCATTTAATTTATTACAACACATAATTATTACTAGCAATACCTAGCTAGTAAAATAATTAATAACCAAATTCTTATAGCTATAGTAATAAATAAGCTCTAAGGTTATAAATATAAGGGGCTATAAGGTTAGAGCAAAGTTTATAATAAACTTTATAGCTATGTTAGCGTAAGATATAGTTATAATTCGTAACTATAGTTAAACTTAAATTTATTTAAGTTTTGCTTATAGCATAAATTAACGCAATTCCCCCTTTCTCTACGACTGTGTTTGTTCTATCTCTCTCTAAACATAAATTATCCTTACTTATCTCTAATTTAATTCGAATCGCTAAGTGGGTTCTGCGTTACTAATTAACTAATTAACCCCTAACTAATTAGATAATAGTATAGCTAAGGGTAATAAAAAGGACACTACCCTATCTAAAATATTAAATAATATAGTAAAAGAAAAGAAAAGTAAAGGGAAGGGAAGTAAAGATAAATCTAACCTAGAGATAATTAATAGTATTTATACTATAAGGGAAAAAATGCTAAAAAGTAAAGGCAATATAAATAATAAGATTTATAAGGTAGATAAGAAGAAGATAAAAGAATAGGGCATTAGGCTATAAAATACTAAGCAGTTTTACCTCGTGCTCGGGAGGGTCCTATATAATTATAACACTAGGAATTTATTATAATCTCTTCTAATGCTTATAAACTCTAGCTTTAATAAATATCTTAGCTAGGGGGGATATATTAGGGAGAGCGCCCTTAAAGCCTAGGATATATAAGGGTAACGCATACTAACTAGGATAAAACCCTTAGTAAGATAATAGGTAAAGATAATATATTAGAAGTACCTCTATAGACTAGTTATTACTATAGCGCACTATGTACCTTTTAGGTACAAAAGTCAGGTGCTATCTGCACCTCTAATTAATCAAATTGAACGCTTTTTATCATCATTATACACCCCTACCTGACAATTATTGACGCGCCTTCTCAAGCTTAGCCACGTCAAGAGTACATAAGTAACACACTGCTCTGCTTGATAGGACCCCACCCGACAACGGCGCTATGCATGTGTATGACGTGTTGAAACCTGGCAGTTTTTGATTCTTGCTGTCCTGCGTAGGCACATTCATCCATGACCAAGATGCTCGGTTTTGTGCATCGCCGTAAGTACTCCTCATCAATCGAACACCGTACACTCAATTTCTGTCTAACACTTCATGAATGTGGTAGCCTTCGAGGCACTTTCAGCAACAGTTGGCGCGTCCCCTGACGAATGTAAGCATTATCAGCTTTTGCATCATGAAGTCAACAATATTAATCTGACCGCACCCTGCTCTAGTAAAGTTCATATTCTCTTTCTTACTGTCTTACCCTTTGGCAGGATTGTTAAAGCGTGTGCCTGACGCGAAACCAGAACTTAAAAACATCTTCATTGTCGGGTACGTGTTGAACCTTCCTACACGGTTGAACCCCTTTTTGCACTGTCTGAACTCCCAGGCTCACTATTCTCAAGGACTTCGATCTTCTATCTGGTCGGTTTATTTGATCTTTGGCATGGCGTCGTGACTATAGCTGTCAGCGCAGGCGGTGCTTATTTGATTGCCAAGTTTATGCGCAAAAGTCCGTATATGCCATGGATAGGTTTTCTCTTTGTCATGGGGCACATGTCCATAAGCCATGTCAGACGTCAGGCTGCCAACAGTCCTTCTACCGTCGATATCACAGGCGCTCAAATGGTCATGGTGATCAAGCTCAGTGCCTTTTGCTGGAACGTTGCTGACGGGCAATTGTCGGATGAGTTGCTTTCTGACTTCCAGAGAGACCGCGCAATCCACGAGCTTCCTGCCATTCTCGACTATGCTGGTTACATTCTCTTCTTTCCTTCGCTCTTTGCTGGACCAGCCTTTGACTACGCAGAATATCGCCGCTGGATTGATACCACCATGTTCGACGTCCCCCCCAATCTTGAGTCCTTAAAAAAACCGCCTTCGAGGAAGAGAAGAAAGATCCCACGCAGCGGTACCCCTGCCACGTTTAAAGCAGTGACTGGATTGGGCTGGATTGCCTTGTTCGTGCTTTTTTCCGCGAAATATGGACATGAGCAACTGCTGCAAGATTCCTACGTACAGCATGCCCTGTGGCGCCGCATTTGGATCATGTATGTGATCAATCTAGTGGCGAGACTCAAGTACTATGGTGTTTGGACCTTGACCGAAGGATCTTGCATACTAGCTGGGCTAAGCTACAACGGGGTTGATTCCGTAACCGGTAAAGTCTTTTGGAATCGCTTACAGAACGTTGATCCTTGGGCAGTCGAGACCGCCCAAAATCCTCGTGGCTACTTGGCAGGCTGGAACATGAACACAAACAATTGGTTAAGAAACTATGTGTATCTCCGAGTGACGCCAAGAGGCAAGAAACCTGGGTTCCGGGCCAGCTTGATGACATTTGGCACGAGTGCGTTTTGGCATGGATTCTATCCTGGTTACTATTTGACGTTTGTTTTAGCTAGTCTTATCCAGACTGCTTCGAAGAGTAAGTCCTGTTTGAACGGGAGAATTGGCTTGTTTTCTGAAATCTTCATGCTTTGGCGCTAAACTGTGAATCCAGATTTGCGCCGCTTCGTGCGCCCTTTCTTTCTCGATAGTATTACTGGCCAGGCCTCGCCGAGAAAGAAATATTACGACATAGCCAGTTTCCTCCTTACACAACTCACGTTCTCCTTCGCTACAACGCCTTTTCTAGTGCTCACTTTTTCCGATGCTATGCGCGCATGGTCTCGTGTATACTTTTACGGAGCTGCTTGGACCGTCCTATGTCTCATTTTTTTTGCGTCTCCGGGCAAGGCAGCATTGAAAGCAGAGTTGGAGAAGCGCCAGGGGCGTGCCGGTGCAAAATTGGTGCGGTCTATCAGTACTGACAGTTTGACGGGCAAAGAGCCTATCCTTGGCATTTCAAAGGATCTGGAGCGCGACGTGGCAGAAGCTATGGAAGAGCTGAGGGCTGGAGTTGAAACTAAGAAGTCCCGGTAGTATAGTCCTCACAGATGACGACAAAGTCATAGAGTAATTTGTATGACAGTACATGATAGACAGTCCTATGACTTGATCTGCTTGTGCAGACATTAGAAGAATTAGCGTAAATAGCTAGCATTTCTATCGTAACTGCCCTGATACATTCGTTTATTCTATACATACTGCATTGTACATCATTAAAATATGCATAGCGTTCAAGTTTGCGTTCATCATACAATTCATCGGAAAAAGGGAATATAAAATGAGAGCGAAGAGTGAAGATAACGAAAAATGAAAAAAGAATGTAGGGAGGCCGTCGAGCACACGAAAGCTATAAAGCTGTCTGGGTGTGTGGCACATGAAGGCTACGCAAGGTCTCCTCTAGTGGTGTTAATTGCAAGGAGAAGAGCAACTATGCCGTGATAAGGCGCAACAGAGGGCTTCACGACTTCCACTGTTGTTGAGCGCCCGTGATGGTAAGAGCCAGTACTGCCGCAATCACAAACACACCAATGATCGACATATACCGGTTGAGATTTCTCCACCATTTTGCCCGATCATAACGACTTGCACTCATTTCCGTCTTCTCCTGGATACTGGCACCCTGCTCGAGATCAAGGTGACTGGTGCTGTGGTCTTTTTCTTTCAATTCTGTCCCAATGCATATGGGAAGTGGTAAGAATGACGCCACAAACCAAGCTACATTATTCATTAGCACCCCGGTAAAATGAGAAAAGTTCCGGTTGCGGGTCATACCGAAAGGAAACACAAAGCCAAGCACGAAGAGCACTGCCGGAACCCTGTCCCGGAAAAAATTGTCTTCTCGCGTGGCAAATGCAGTAGATGGGGGTCGCCATAAGCTAAATATTTGAGCTCTGTTGTCTTGACGAAGGTGTGGAGACCAAATGCTGGACGTTTGCTTCCTCATTCGGCGAATAATAGAAAATTGGCGGTATGGTCTGGGAACGCCATTGTCCGAGGGTGCCTTCGACACTGTTGGAGACCTGGGAACAGCGAGGGCCGATGAGTGCTGATGAGAGTGGGCCTGTGCCACGGATTTAGAAGTTTCCAAACTCGGAGAACGACTCATCATCGAGCAACGATATGCACTTCCGCTGAACTCCGAATATAGAGAGTCAGTTGATTGTTGGGATGAGAGACGCCGCTCTCCGCTGCCGTAGTAGAGCCTGTCCGGAATTTTTGTTAGCCACCAATCTACCAAGAAACTGCGCGCGCTCTTTGCACTGTTTTTACCTTGCCCATGTAGGAATGTAAGAGTGACTAAAACTGTTACTGCGAGAGCTGCCTGCGGACCGAATAATTCGGTCAGAAGGGAAGTTGGACAGATAGCTGTGGAGTCTTATTCTGGATGGATGTTGATGGAGAACCCCTAATTCAGCCAGACCATCGCCATGCTCATCTTGATCCCCGATTAGTCTCAAACTGCTGTTGTTCGCCTCTCGTGTCCAGTTTCGGAAGTAGGCTGGCTGCGGGCAATCTGTGCATGTTTCTGAATCCTGGACGTCGAAGTCAGGGGACATGCTCTGAGCATGTGAAGAGTGCTCGCGGTAAAGATCCCCTGACGTGGAATGGGACAAGCGTAACGACGGCAGGCCACTACCCCTATCACTCTCCGAGACCACTGTAGATAGCCCCATACTCCATTGATGGTGTGTTGGTTTCATAGACCTGCTCCCAGAGCCGACAGGAAACCCGCGGCGGGTTGAAGATTGCCGAATGACGCCAGGTGGAACCGATATCGAAGTAGTGCCAGCAAAGATTGACTTGGCCACATCTTCGATGAAAGCGCTCGAAACTGAAGTCAGGGACATATCAGAAGAGGAGTCTCGCGACCTCTGTCTTGACAGGCCGGCTTGATCAGTGAGGCATCTCTTTCCGGGTCGCAAAGGAGCAACCACAAGACTCTCCCTGGAATATTCCGTTTTCAAACGCGAAGTCGAATTTGTAATAGCAGGCGAAGAGGATACTAAATTTTGATGAAGCAAGTAATTGCAGTTGCTTTCACTAGTTTCTGGTCGGGACCGGTCATCCGAAGATTGCTCGGATGAGGATTCACCAATAACCTCGATATTGGGCTGCGTTGACGTAGCTGACATCTGCTCTGGGTCTCTTGTATCAAACGTCATAAAGTGTTGCGTTTTCTGGGGGCATGGAGATTCGTCTGTGAGTGTTCTGTGGTTGGTCCTCTCGGGCAGCGTGAAGGTTGATTGATATGACTGAAGATATCGTTTCGAGGTGAGATTGCCTGTTTGACTAGGACCGCCGTGTGAAGAGCCAGAAGCCGTGAACTGACTTTTCAAGCATGAGCCAGCTAGAAAGGGAGCATCATGCAAAACTTGGTCTCTCGTCTGCGAGGCGCTGTTCGGGACCTTGCGCAAGCCTCCAATGAATTGGTAATTCCACGGCGACGAGGACTCATTAACATGACTGCTACCAAATGGCAAGGGCGAGAAGTCCCCAGAACAAGGCTGAGAGAGCTCTTGAAGAGTCGTCAGTGGAGAACTGGGCTGCTCTTCAGCGAATGAGTCAGAGACTGTCCTGTGTATTGAGGAACTTGGGGCGGTAGACGAGCGCCGTGGTGACCGTAACGATTCTGTTGTGTAGGTCGACGGGTGGGCTTGAGGAAGCAGAATGAATGTCTTGTCAGAGTTGACAGTAATAACCCTGTTGGCGCGACGATTTGAAGGTGAAGGAGAGACCGGAGTTAGCGGGGGGGACTCGGCAATGGAGTTTGGACACGGGCTCGCGACATCCTCAGATTCGGTAGCAACATCAGGATGTACATCGTTCCTGGACCTCAAATCCGCACTTAGCGGCGTAACAAGCGGCGTTTGGAGACCAGGCTCGACTCGCAGATTTGGGCTGGACGCAACATCATAGGCGCCTTCATAAGCTCGATCCTGGGCTGAGAAGGAAGGTGACGGTGAACATGCTGCATAAGAGACTGGACGAGAGGATGCCGAGCCGTCAGAGCTAAGCCTGGGTGGACTATAAGGCACGACGCGAATTTTTAGTCTGTCGGGGTTCAAAGAAGTGTGCTGGTTGAGGGCTTTCCTATGCTTCGATGGAGAACCAGGCATTGTCGTGCTAGACAGTGTTGGCTTTGCCAAGAACGTCCAGGAACATAACTCCGGGTGGAAAACGAGAGCAATTTTTGTCAAAGCGATTTAAGGCCAATAGTAGGAGGATTGAATCTCAGTGGAGGGAAGGCGTTTGTATGATTAAGCAGTCCTCTCTGTTGCCGTACCGAGTGTTGAGATCCGTCGTCAAGTCTTGGTAGAAACGGCCAGCTCGTCACTGATCTGATGAGAGGCAATTGAATTCTTGCGTCACTTTCCTCTTTCCTACCACAGGAATTGGATGATTGATAAGAGGAAACGGCAACAGAGCCGATCCAGGACTCGATATTGGAATTAGAGCGAGTGAGTGCCTGTTGATATAAGGCGAAATACTTGAAAGGTGCCGATAATGCTGACGGGGTCGAATACAGACAGTATTACACAAAGTTGAAACTTGACGGTAGGGAAAATCAAAAGATTAATTAGTTTGAAAGAGAGTATGGAGTGAAACACAATAGACAGAAACAACGATAAAATAGGCAAAGAAAGAATACAGTCGATGAAGGTGAAAGGAATATCTGGCACCTCCACAAGATTTATTGTACGAGGCAGAACAACGACCGCCCGTAGCCCACCGCCATCATCCTGGATATCCGAATGGATGGTGGATGTACCAAGGCGATTCCACTCGTAAGGGGAAAGCGCTAAAGGAGAGCTGGTCGGTCTCCTCGAATCTTCTTGCGACAAAGGGGATGCACTACACGCCCGACGGCGCTACAGCGCATGGGGAAACCCCAAGAAACCCCCTGCCGATGGCTTTGTCTGGCTTTACTCAGGTGGCAGAACCAGGACAGGCTGACCGCCAGGACACGACAGCTGGATCGAGAAAGCCATGGCGGGGCGGGGCCACAGTCAGTCTGAATTGAGCCATTTGAAAAGGGCCAGCGTGCATTAGTAGTGGGTGTAGTTTAATAACGTCCTGCACGATGGCTTGTCCCGCAGAGTCCGTGAGGGGGGAGTTGCATGAGGAAATTGCGTTTGACTTGGCCTAATGATTTTTTTTTTCTGACAAGGACAAATCACGCTGGCTGGCTGAGCAGAATCGAACATCAATGCCACGATTCAGCGACGATGGTGGCGTTAACAAGTCGAGGCCGAAGTATCTTATTCTGCTCGAGTAATACCATGCCTGAGTACGTAGGTCGGTAGGACTCCTGAGATGGGGCTCACATCTGTCTGATTCGACGATTTGTCATGGTGCATGATGTATGACTGCTTTCCTCGGCTCTGCGGCATGGGTGGGGCAGAAGGGCAAAGGTTGATCAATGATGCCGAAACACGACTACATAAAAGTTGCTCCGTTACGCAGAGTGAGACACTGGTCCAGACCTGCATGGCCAACTTGCTCGCGATCACTGGGACGGCGCGTCGCGTGTTGGCTGTCCAATCAAAGACACCTCTGCTTGCGCACGCAAAGAATTTGCGCCTCGCCGCTTTTTAACGAAAAAGAATGCCCCTCCGCTGTTATTATATTAACTTATCCATCCATAGGAGCCCATAGGAGCTCAATTTCAAACTCCGGACCAACTCAACCAGTTAATGTGAATAAAGGTCAGTATATATCACATTCAGACCAAAGAGGCCGACTCGCTAATAAAAGTCTTGACGCTTGGTGATGGCTGACAAATGAATGAATGCCACGGAAATGTCGCCATTTGGTAAGACTCGCTACAGGGCGTCAGTCAACTCGTCCTTCTCCTGCTCATAGCCATCCCGCTTTAATTCCATTCGCTTCGCATAGAATCGGTGTTTTTGCAGAGGGCGTGACTATTAAGCACTCGCTCCTGCGTATTTAGCACCCCTAAATATAGCTAAGGTGGCTATAATAACCAATACTAGCTACCTATAGTAAATTATATAGTAGCTTTATACTAAGTGTCTAACCGCTCCCTAACTACCCCTTACCCTAGCTAAATTATCTCTACCTATAGCGCTACCTTTACTATAACTCTCTCTTATAATTATAATAATAATTAAGCCTAAAAGTCTTATATAAGCTAATTATTAATATATAATATATCTTATAATAGTAAAGTGTATTATTATATAACTATTTCTATATTATTAGCCTTAATATTATCTAAAATCTCTAGTATTAAGGTATTAAAGTTATTAGAGTTATAGTTAGTAAGCCTATTAAGTGCATGCTTATATAACTAAGAATACTCTATACTAGGCTTATATAGGTTATTATTAATATTATTAGGGACTTTAATAACCTTATATAAAGCTATTTAAACTATACTAATTATAGTAAGTGCTATTAAGGGTAGTAGTTATAGGGTATTATAAGCCTTATAAGCCTTATTAGCCTCTCTTACCTAGGTATATTTAAAAGTAAATAGCTTATATAAGGTCCTTATAATAGGATTTCTCTTTTCTAACCTAAGAGCCCCCTAAGGCTTACCTTTTCCTTATATTAGTATAGGGTTAAATAGTCTTACCTAGGAATTATTATTATTATTATTAGAATTACTATTAGGGCTTAAACTATTATAATATTAGTACTAATGCTTATTAACCTTATAAAGCTAAATTAGCTCCTTATTCTTAGTATATTACTAAAGAAAATACTAGTAAAGCATACTATATAATATAATAAGCTTATAAGGATAATAAGGGAATATAAGGGCTTTTTTAAGGTCTTTATCTAGTGCTATTTCCTTATTATAAATAATACTATAAATAGGTTTTTATAATAGATTTAATATCTTATAAAATTTATTATTTATAAACTATTATATCTTTATATATTAATTAACCTAGTATATTTATAAGCGCTAGAAAATAGAGGTTAGATTACTTATACTACTTATTAGAATTCTCTTTATAGTAGTATTTAATAACTTAATAATAAAAGTAACTATATAGCTAAAGTAATAATATTAATTAATAAAGCACTTTATAATCTTTCCTTTCTATAGATTAATCTAGGTTTATATAATATAATTAATAGTAAGCTTTAGAAACCTACTAGGCTACTAGAATTACTCTAATTCCCGCTTAAAATTAGCCTTTAATTTATATAATATAAGGGCTTTCTAAGCCTTTAAAAAAGCTATAAATTTAGGTATTTAGGTACTTATATAGCCTACTAAGCCTCTTTATTATATATAGCCTTTAGGAAAAAATACTTATACTTAGCTAGTATATTTATATTAATATATTACTAATATAAAATATATAGTATACTATTAAAATATAGGTTCCTTTCTAGTGTATTAATTAGAGCTATTTTATAGTCTATAATAATAATATAGGGCTTTTAGATTAAATAGTCTTTTTAAAGCTTTATAATAATATTAATAACTTAGTAATAGTTATCTTTAGTCTTACTACTTAGGAAGTAAGTTATAAATTAGAAAGTCTTTTTTAATATTATAATACTATAAGTATTAAGTAATAGAAGGTTAAAGTAATTTATTTTATATATATAGTTAAGGAAAAGAATATCTAGGTATTCCTTTAAGAGTTTAAGCCTAGAGAAAGGTATAATAAAAAGCCTTATAATATAACTATTATAACTTCTTTGATTTTAATAGAAAAAAGTATTATTATTATAGAGTTAGTTATAAAGCTACTTAACTTCTAACTAGCCTAATAGCTTAGCTATCTAATACCTTTAGATAGTGTTATAAATATTATAATAATTAATACCCTATATATTATTAATATTATTATATTAAAGCTTCCTAAGGATTATAGTAGGTTTCTGCCTACTATTATAAGTATTAATAATCTCTTTCTTATATTTATAAATAACTTTACGCTAAGACTATATAAATATAGTAGCGTTTATTAGCTTATAGTTATAAGCTTACTTTCTTATTAGCTACTTAATTATATAAATACCCTTATATACTAATATTATTAATCTATATAAGTAGCCTATTATTTATAAGCTTATATTCTTATAAGACTTAATAGCATAAGCCTTAGGATTATACTATAAGGTATACTTCTAGCCTTTATAGTATTAAAAGATAATCTATATAGGATTACTAGTATTTAGCTTTTTTCTATATATTATAAGGTTATACCCCTTAAGGCAGTAAACTATAGTAATAGCCTCTTAGGTAGCTTTAAGGGTATTAAATTAATAATTATAAAGTAACTCTATAATTATAAGAGATAAAATAACTTTAGCTTATATAAATAGCTTTAAAATTTTATAATTATAATTATAATTATAATAATATATATAGAGAGAAGGGAATTACTATAGAAAATATTAGGTCTAACTACTAGGTTTACTATAAAAATTTACTATAAGCCTAGTATTGGTTGCTAGCAGCCACTAGCTATATTTAGGGGTGCTAAATACGCAGGAGCGGGTGCTTGATAGTCACGCCCTTTTGCAGACCCCTTTGAATGCAGTGCAAGAGGTGTTTGATCCGTGAAGCTCTTGGCACCATCTAAGAATTTTTTAATGAGGGTGACAGAGACAATACTATCGTTATCCACGGATACGTACGGAGTATGTATTCCGTACCTGGCTGGTGTCAAGTTACGGTATTGCATACTCAGCGACCCACTTTGCCCATCCAACCCCGTGGGCTGGCTATCCGCGCGCAAACTGTAACATCGTACATTGGCCAGGAGCCTTTCAGTATCACCTCCAGCAGTACATCCATTCGTCTGTTAGAACACCTGGCAACATATTAAGAAAGAGGGATTGCATCCCGAACTTTGTCGCGTCAATGGAAAAAGGGTTGAATGCCTCTTCGCACGAGCCTGACCTTTCACAATTTCGTGCATTTGGCCTGCTGGTGAGTCAACGAATATTGTAGTGTTATGCAAGAGTCTAGTGTCCCAGAACAAATACCATTTCATTTTTGCTGTACGAGGCTAACGTGTTCGCGCCTTTGGTGATAAACAGATTACTTACTGCCTCATATATGTGTTACCGCTTTACGCATCCCCTGCTACCAGAGCCGTCGCAGGTCGTCCTCGAGATGCACCAGAAGCCATCCGTGCTAGAATACGTTCAGTATCCCTTTCTACCGCTTTATGCTCCTTGGTCACTTTTGTTCTCGTAAAAAGGTCACCAATTTCTCTTAACGTCTCGCCATGGAATTTAATGGGATATTGGCCCATCGGAATGGTCGAGACTGGCAAAACAGTGCTCCTGACAGGTCTTCTATTCTTAGGACCTTTGTATGAGTGCCTTCTCATTGAAGGTAACTGGAGAAGTTGGTCATCTCTGGATCCCTTGAAGCAGGTCTGGTCTGACTTGGCTGTATGGAGGAATATGGTGGCAGTATGACCACCCCTCACTCCCTGAACCATGCGAGCTCTGTCAACTAATGTCGATTGAACAGGGCCCTATAACGGAAGAATGTCTCTTCCGCTCTTCCGCTGTACCCTTATTATTAATGGCTGGGTGCAATAGGAAAAGCATCATATTCCTCTCACCCTTGGTTTTTGGTCTCGCGCATCTTCATCATTTCTACGAATTCCGTGTCACACATCCCCGGACTCAACTAGGCGTAGCTGTTGCACGATCTGTACTTCAGCTCTCATACACAACGGTATTCGGAGCCTACGCTACGTTCTTATTCCTGCGTACTGGGTCGCTTCTAGCTGTCGTAGCCGTTCACACGTTTTGCAACTCAATGGGCCTTCCCCGTGTTTGGGGCCTCTTGGAACCGTATTGGCTGCTTGGTGGGAGTAATTATCAGAAGATATCGGCATTGAAGTGGACTATACCGTATTATGTTTTGCTTCTGGGTGGTTTAGTTCTATGGTGGCAACATTTGCTATCATTAACTACGACGTCAACCGCTCTATTTACCCTCGAGCTGTAAATTGAGGTCAATATCGTGGAGGATATACCTTCCACCGTGCGACGCTATACACGTATGTAGACATGATGTGTTATTATTGATCGTCTTCTGATTTAATCTTGCGTACATATGGATCATCATATGATGGGACTTCATTATTGTTTTGCATAGCCATAGCGATGTTGCCTCACAGTATTAAAGTTTTACCTATGTTGCCAACATGGGTCGACCCCCGAACAGGGCCGAGGCTCGTTGAAGAAGGGCGAGGATAACAGGCAACCCTCTTCTAGTTAATTAGCAACCCTGTCTGTGGCTAGTAGGCTAGTTACGCTATTAGTAGCTAACCACGTGATTTTTATAGGCAGCTATATACAGAGTGTTGCACTACAATGTGTAGTGTAGTGTAGTAACTACACTATAAACTACATTACACTATAAACTACACTAACTATAAGCTAAAAAAAACTACACTAACTATACTATAAATTTTTTTTACCTAAACTACACTAACTACAAACACTATAAATGTAGTGTTAGGTAAAAAAAGTGGGACTTTTTATTAGTTATTATTATTATAAGGATTAAATAAAGGCTAGTTATATATATATTATTAGCCTTCGCACAAACTTCCGCACTGCTTTAAAGGTCCGGAATTACCTCTAAAATACAAACCATATTAATATTTAAATTCCTTACCTCTATTTACCCCCCCTTATAGTATTATATTATAATAAAGCTAGAGGTAAGTATAAGGTTAAAATACTAATAGTAATTAATATAAAAGAAAGGGGGCTAGTATAAAGCTATTACTACTTAAATATAAGAATTAAATAGTTTAATATCTAAAGTAATAAAAATAACTTAATAATAAATTAGATTTAATTTAAATACTTAAATAATATAAAATTCTATAATAAAATTATAAGCCTTATCCCTAGTAATAAAGTTACTTAGGTATAGTATATTACTAAAGCTATTACTAAATAAGTAGTAAACTATACCTAAGCTAAAGTAAGAATAATAAACTATAATAATAGTAATATTTATATTACTAAAGAAGCCTTTAAATAAGCCTTTAAGAAGGCTATTAAAGAAAAAGCTAAGAAAGGTAATACCCTAACCTAGGTAAGTATTATTACTAGCCTAGTGTCATGGCTTGAGCGTAGGGTTAAATAAACGAAGTAATAGCTAAGATTCTCGCAGTTACTACTAGGAAGATGCTAGCTAGGGGTGGGTACGTAAAGGTTTTAATCTCTAACCTAGCACTAATAATATATATAGTTCTTAAGGAATACCTTACTTTATAGTATATAGCTATCTTATAGCTAGCTAGCCTCTTTATTATTTATATAGCCTAAAGGTTCTCTAAAGATTTACTCTAATAAATATCCTATCTCTAACCTCTATACTCCTAATATAATACTCCCCTAATATATAATTAACCTTAATTATAAAATAAGCTACTTACTTAGGGTATAGTTACTATAATAAAGCTTATAAAGAAAAATAAGATAAGGTACCTTATAACTAAATATATAGGTAAATAAAATAATAATAATAATACTACTAATTATAAATAACCCCCCTTATTATAAGTAGTAGTGTCTAAATAGTAGCTTATATATAGCTTTAATATAGTAAAATAAATATTATTACCTATTATATAGCTAGACTAAAAAAAATAGATAACTTATATTAATTTTTATAATTAGTTTAAATAAATAAGGTACCTAATACTATAGTTCTAAATAGTCTAACTAAAGGGCTTATATTATAATTACTATAAGTTTATAGCTATTAGGTATATATATAAGTAGTAAAGCTAATAGTTATTATTATAATTTATAGATTACTTATATATAGTGTATTAGATTACTTAAGGGGTTTATAGTTAATATAAAAGAGACTAATTTTTTCCCCCTTTTATATACTTCCTTTTACCTATAATAATCCTTAACCTTATAAGTTACCTTTACTTACTAAGTAGTAGCTTTCTTATTACTATTATACTATAGTTACTAATCTTTTTTAGTCTCTAAATATTATTATTATTTATTACTATTTATCTTAGTTTTTTATCTTATTCTTAGTTATTAGTTTATTTACTTCTAGTTATAATTTATATTTAGTTTATTATAGCTAACTTATAGCTAGTTTACTATATCTAATACTTATATAGAAACTCTCCCTTTATTAATAGCTTCTAAAGGTTAAGCTATTAAGAAATCTTCTTTAAAGTCTTCTAAGAAGTTATCTCTTTAGAAGTAAACTACTTCTAAAATTTTAATATAAGTTTACTATATCTTTATAGTATCTTTATTACTAACTTATTACTAGTAATATAATAAGTAAGAAAATTCTATATATATAGTACTCTTAGTAAGTAGTAATATAGAATATCCTACTAAAAAATAGTACTTATAATATTCTAGGATATCTTATTAATAATAAGACCTTTCTTATAGAATATAAAGAATTTATAAGTATAACTTCTTTACTTACTTACTACTTCTTTATTACTAATATTTTAATAGGCTACTTAATAAAATATACTTATTACTTCTAAAATAATAAAAACTACCTTATAGTATATCTTTCTTATCTAGAATTTACTTACTTATTACTAATATACTACTAATATCTAGCTTAAATTATATAGCTTTATAATAGGCTATTTAAACTTATTAAAGCTACTCTAAAAGGTAGCTATTATTATTAGGATAAAGTAAGTATAATTTTACTACCTAGATACTAGATTATTACTAACTTACTAATAGTTTATTATAAAAGTAAAGAAAAAGCTATAAAATACTATCCTATCCTATAAAAATTCTAATAAGTATAGATATATTTACTATACTTAAATAACTACTAATACTACTTATAAAGTAAAGAGTAATAAGTATATTATAATAGCGCTACTAAGTAATACTATAAACCTTAAGATATATATTAATATTTTAAATAGTCTTTACTTTATAGCCTAGAATATTCTAATAGTAAGCTTTCTTAATATATATAGCTAATACCTAACTAACTTACTAGTAGTTTATACCTTATATTACTAACCTACCTAATTATATTAGTTCTATTAAGCTTCCTAGTAAACTTTAGGTTTATATATATAAAGAGAGGGATTCTAATAATAAAAATACTTCTAAGGCCTTTACCTTTATAGTTACTATAGCTACTACTATTACTAAGGAATTAGTAATTCTAGTAACTAACTTTATTATAAAGGGGTAAGTACTTAGTAGCTATATAATAGATTATTTAAGTTATTTAAGTAAATTAACTTTATTTTCTAATATCTTACTATATTAACTTATAAATTATAACTATCTTATATTAACTTTACTACTTAACTATTACTTATAGTTATTAATAATTTCTTTAGTGCTAAAATCCCTTTTTAATACCTAAGAATTCTCTAAAGTATTATAGCCTTTCTATTTAACTAGATATTTATAATACCTTCTATTATAGTAGTATAAAATAATTCTCTTAACTTTAAACTCTTATTTATTATCTTTAATATTATCCTATAGTAAGGATATAGCTTCTATATTAGTTAGGTTCTCTTTAAAAGGCTTAAGACTAGTAATATTAAATATATTATATAATTAAGTCCTAGGTAGTAACTTTAATTAATATACTAATTTATAACTCCTAATTACCTTTTTAATCTTATAGGGGCCTAGATACTTTATAGCTAGCTTCCTACTAGGTTATCTTAAATTAATATTCTTTATTAATAGTAAAATATAATTACTAACTTTAAACCTTATTAGAGTTCTTTTCTAGTTATAATATTTCTTATACTAAGTTTATAAGTTACTTAAAAGCTATTTAATTATAGTGTGTTTCTCTCTTAGTACTAAGACTTTACTTTTAGCTTAATTATTTACTAAAGGGATATTTATAATTACTTATTATAAATCTCTAGGATTATAACCTTATAATACCTTTACTAGTGTATAGCTATGCGTTATATAATTACTTATATTATATATAAACTATGCTAATAATAGGTTATTTACCTAATTAGTTTATTTAGTATAAGCAAAAGCCCTTAAATAATATTCTAGGACCTAGTTTAAACATTCTATCTAGCTATTTATCTAGGGGTAAAAAGCAATACTAAGTAGCCACTTAGTTATAAGAAAATAATAAAAAGTTATCTAGAAACCACTAGTAAATATAAAACCTTAGTTTATTATAATACTTTCTAAAGCTTTATAATCTCTAAAAATATATTCTAAGAACATAGTTACTAGCCTATTACTAGTCAGTTATATTAATATAGGAATATAAATACTATATTTTATAAATTAGTTAATAATAACTAGAATTATATTATAGGTCTAGTTTAAATCTTTTACTAGTAAAAGTCTAGTAATAAAATCTATTAATAATTCTTAAAAAAGGTAATTAGACACTAGTAATATAGCTAGCTTACTATATAGTTTATAATGCCTTAGTTTTAAAGTTTAATAACTTATATAAGTACTAATATATACCTTTATATCTTTCTTTATTATTAGCTAATAATATTAGTTTATAATCTAATAAAGAGTTTTACTTACTTCCTAATACCTAGTAATAAGGTTATTATAGGTTAGTAATAAAATTTCTTTTCTTATTCCTAAAGGGATAAAAATATAATTCTTAAATATTAATAGCTTAGAGAGTCTAATAAACTATATCTAGGATATTACTAAATTACTACTTTTAAGTAACTTTAATTAACCTATAGTAAAGTTATTCCCTTACTATGCTTTATATAATAAGACTTAAATTAGGGGTTCTAATTCTAAGCTCTTTTCTAGAAAGTTAGAGATAAACTTAGAAGAGGTTCTTTAAATAGATTAAATCCTAGCTATAATATCTCTATAAGTAATTAGTTTAATAAATACTTCTAGTCTTATAGGTATATAAATAAGTAATGTTTTTAAGGGGCACCCTTACTGCTTACTAGTAATAACCTATACTAGTCTACCCCTAATAGTAGTGGCTAGTCTAATAGGAAAATTAAAATAACTAAGTAATAAACTAAATATATGCTAGGTACTAGCAGTATTACTATAGCTAGCTTATTACTTATTAATAAAAGAATTAAAAGTATTAAATAACCTTACTAATATAACTCTTCTAAGATTATCTAGATTATTAGGTTCTTTAGGAATATAGTTAAGTTATAATTTTTTAAAACCCTAGATATTAGCAGTATTATTATAGCGTTATTATAACTAACTATTAGTTACACTAAGCAATGTTTTTATAGAACCTATAGTACTAATAGTATTACTAGGGTATTCCTATTGCTTAGTATCTATAAATTTAAATAAAAAGGTAGGAAGTTATATAGTTACTACTTCTGCTTTCCTTGCCTTACTTATAAAATCTAGTCTTCTTAAAAGTAAGTTAGTAAGATTTAATTTCCCTATATAATATATAATCTTAAAGTTAAAAGGATAAAGCTTATTAAGTATAGTTACTTACCTACTAGTAAGCTTAGGCTTTATAGCTAGGTACTTATAGTTTAAATAGTCTATAATAACCTTAATTATATAAGCTAAATAAGTAAGGTAGTGTCTCTATATATAAAAAGCCTCTTAGATAGCTAATAATTTGCTATTAGGTATTAAATAGTGTAATTTAGCATTAGTTATCTTCCTTAATATAAATATAACTAAGTGCTAGTAACCTAGTATATATATTATAAGTATAGCCCTAATTATATATCTAGATATATCTATCTTCACTCTAAGATATATAAGTAAGTTAAAATACACTAGAATTAGCGCTTCTTAAAATTTCTATTAAAGTTCTCTAAACATTACTAACTTATAGGGTTCTAGGTTAAATATTACTAGTTACTATCCTCTAAGGTAATCTATTAATAGAATAATAACTTTACTATACTATTTAATAAAATAGCGGTAAAATCTAGTAAAACTAAGGAATAACTAAATATTAAAGACACTATATAGTATTAGCTAGGTTATAATTACCTTAACTCTTACTAGGTTTATTATAATACCTTTTATTAATATCTTAAAGCCTAAGAATTTAACTTCCTTAACTAAAAATTAACACTTTTTAAGGTTAATAAAAAGACTTATATCCCTAAGCCTATACAGAATTTATTTAATATATTCTATATACTTCTTAACTATACTACTATATATTAGTATATTATCTAGGTAAATAATATAGGTCTTATTAATAAGTCCTTTAAGAGTATTATTAATATACTCCTAAAAGGTTACTAGTGTATTAACTAGTCTAAATAGTATTATAAGATATTTAAAGTAGCTATAGTAATAATAAAAGGCTATCTTTTACTTATTACCTAAGTAAATATATAGCTAGTAATATATATCTTTTAGATTAAGGACTATAAAAATAACTATATTTACTAATTAATTAAGGATTTTAGTAATAAAGGGTAAAGGGGCCTTATCCTTAATTATAATCTTATTTAAGCCTCTATAATCTATATAAAGCCTTAATTTCCCTCTTTTCTTTAGAATAAATAAAATTAAGGCTTTAGCTAGGCTAACTAATCTTCTAATCTACCCTTTAAGCTATATACTTATAAGGTACTCTCTAAGAACTAATAGTTTCTTCTTAGCTAAATTATATATAAGCCCCTAAGGTAGTGTTTTCCCTTCTTCTAATTTAATTATATAAGTATAGCCCCCTAGTTTAGGAAGCTTACTTACTAGCTCTTTAGAAAAAATATCTATAAACTCTATATATTCCTTTAGAATTATTAGTATAAGGCATTAGGTGCTTATACCTTAATTTAATATAGCTTATTTACTACTTATGCTTTCTAATATTAGTATAACTATAATACCTTTGCTTTTTTACTACTAGTAAGCGTATTCTAGTAACTATATAGCTACTTTACTATTTAATTATACTTCTATTACTACTAGGTTCTCTAATTAGTTCTTACCCTTTTCTTTCTAATTTTTACTTTTTAGAATACTTAGCCTAATCTTTATTACCCTAAATAGTAATAAAACCACTGCTTGTTTTTTCTCTTTATATATTTACTACTTACTATAAATAAAGGAGAGGTATTCTATAGTTACTAAATATCTCTAAAATCCCTAATCCTAATATATAATTATAGGTAAATATTCTTTAGTCTAATCTATACCTAGTATTATCCCTTTACCTATATTAGTAATATAGTAGCTAACTTAATAGACTTTTATAAATCCTATACTATTTTTTACTTTTATTAATATTTTTAAGATCCCTTAATATAGAATCTCTTTTTAGCTTATACTCTCTAATACCTAGTCTAATTAGATTATATTCTTCTAATCCTTTTTTAATAATAATTTAGAATAAATTATTAAGAACTATATACCTATATTAAATAGCGCTTTTATAGCTAATCACTAGTTATCTTATTATAAAGATACTTATATACTTATTTTATTATCTATAGGGTATTCTATAGTAAGATTATATTCCTAGGTCTATGCTACTTAAACTAGTATTATATTAGGTAATATAGCTTTATTACTACTTTTACTATACCTCTTAGTTATATACTTATTGCTTTTATAAGTAAAATAGTCTAGTGCCTAATAAACTAGTATAGTATATCTAGGCTTTCTATATTTATAGTATACTAGAAATAGCTTTTTTACTTAATCTCTACTTTATTACTATACCTTATTTATAGGTAATATAAAGTATTATCTCTTTCTTTTAGGGTCTTAACTTTTTTTATTACTTTAGCCTAAACTTATTATAACCTTTGCTTTCTTACCCTAGCCTTATAACTAGCTCTAAGTTATTAGAATCTCTTAGCTAATTATTTACTTTCTTATAGTATTATTTAAGCTATTTAGAAAAATAGTAATTTATAAATATATTAGGATTACTTTAGGTAACTTAGCTTTTACCTTAGTCTAAGCTTTTATAAAGGCTTAAAATAATTAGTTACTTTTTTACCTAAGATTTAGTAGTGTTTTTATTACTTCTAAGTGTCTTATACCCTTATTTATTATTCTAGTTTTTAGCTATTCTAGAAAACCTGCCTATATAAATAATAAGTAATCTATATGCCTATCTATAGCTATATAATATATTTATTATTACTTTATATTATTAGCTAGGTAGCTGCCTATATATACTACCTTAGTAGTATTATCCTTAAAGGTATAGTAGTTTAATTTAAATAATATATCTAAATTTACTAGGAAATTCTATAGGTTCTTATATATATTCCCTTTATATATAGGTATTTTTATTTATATCTTAATAAGACTATTTTGCTATATAATTACTACTAAGTTACTATAGACTACTAGTAAAACCATAGCTAAAGTTTAAGGGGTAATTATAGGTCCTAGAGAAGGTCTAGCTAATCCTAGATTTGCCTTAAGCTCTCTAATCTATGCCTTTATTTATAGAATCTCCTATATTTTCTAAAGGTAATATAGCTTAGCTTATGTAACCTTATAGTATCTTTATAATACTTTATCTAGGTTATTTATATTATCTGCACCTTTACCTAGATTAGGATTAAGTAGTGTTTAGCGTACCTTATTATTATCTATAGTTCTAGATTATAGGGGTTCTTTGCCTTCCTAATTATCTATAGCTTTATTATTATAAGGTACTAGCGTGTTTTGTGTAAATCTTCGGAGCGTTAGCTATATAATAATCTAGCTAATGGTTTGTATCCTTAAAAGGGTTTTAAAGAGATTGATTTATCACGGCTTGAGCGTAGGGTTGAATGAACGAAGTGATGGCTGAGATTCGGTTATGACATTAATGCTAGCTCTCACGGGTCTTCTAGTGTGTGCTAGTCCTAGGTTCGAATCCTCGTGGGTGGGGCATGCGCTAGGTCCTAGGTTCAATTCCTGTAGTTGGATTGACCTGGCAGGTCTAGGTTTGAATTGCTAGGCTAGGCAGCTTACGTTAGGCTTACAGGGCAGGTACGGTTACGCCTGTACAGTTGCGATACAACTGTGGGGTTATGTGCACTAGGTGATGTATAGGCCTAGCTGTTATGCATACTAGGCCTTAGGGGTTTATAATTAGTTAATTATCTTAGAGGCTATGGATGACCGGGCCTAATCCAAGCTAAGGTTACATTGCAAGACGCTAGCCTGTGTGGGGCCCTTGGCTTGGGGCAAGCCTTATAAGGGAAGGGATAATTGTCAGGTGCGCGCGTACGTAAGCAGGCCTAATAATTAATTATAAGGTGCAATGCAGCGAGAGCTAGCATTAATGGATCTTTTAGTCTAGTGGCTTACCTTGCACACCTTCAGGGTTATGACACCTAGCCCCTAAATAATTAAATACCTTACCTTTCTCTCTTTAAATCCCTAGGAAGTAAGACTATAAAGGGAATACTATTTAGGAATTACTCTAGTTTAGGAGTATAGAAAATATAGTAATAGTAATTAATAAAGCTATAGGCTAAGTAATAGTAATAGTAGCTAGAAAATTCCTTAGTAAAGATACTATTATTACCTTTAAAGAAAACACTACCTAATATAAATAAGACTAAAAATAGATTACTAAAATATTTAGGCTAGTAGTAACCCTTTACTAATATAAACTTAGTATTATTATTAAGGGATTCCTAACTAAATATATATTTACTAAAAACCTAGTAGTAAAAATTAGAAAAGCTAATAAGGTAAATATAGTTAAGGTAATAGTAAGGTAACCCTAAGGTAATAGTGCTTAAAGAACTATTTTAATACTAAGCTTAGCTAAAGTTAAAGATACTAATAAAATATACTAAGATAGTATAGTTTTTAAAGTAAAGCTATTTTAAACTAAACTATATAATAAAACTTTATAGCTTTAATAATATTATAACTATTTCTAAATAGGCTATATTACTAAGTTTTATAAGATAGCCCTAAGGTATAGTAAATATAAAGCTAGCTATTATAAGAATAAAGAGTTCTCTTACTTAATAAAAAATAAATAAGTAAAAGAAAACTATATCCTATACTCTAGACTATACCTAGCTTAGTTTAAAGACTAGCCTATCCTAAAAGAGAAATAAAATACTACTAAAGTAAAATATCTTAAATAACTTTCTTACTTTATTACTTACTTTCTAAGTAAAAGCTTAACCTTATTTTATAAAAAACTTAGTATAGCCTTAAAACCTATTATTATAGTAACTAGAAAAAGAGAATATCCTATAAATATAGAATATAGTACTAAATAACTAAGATTAAGAAGCATTAGGTAGTATATAAAGTAACTTAAAGCTAGAATAAAGCTAGTATAAAATAGTAATAACTAATAACCCCCCTAATTAATATAATAATATTATAGGTTTTTTTCTAGAATATTAATAAGAAAAATAAACTAATATATATAGTGCTTTATTACTAAACTAATATAAATATAATTACTATCTAAGAATAAGAATATATAAAAAACCTATAGCCCTTAATACTAAGCCTTACCTAGTTCTAACTTATATACTATAATAAATATACTATAGTATATATAAATAAGAAATATAGTATAGAATTATAGTTAGGCTAGGGAGAAACTAACTAGTTATTAGTAAAACTATAAGGAGTTAATATCTATTTCTTTTATTTAAAGAGATATAGTAATACCTAAAATACTTCTATTTATATAATTAACTTAGAAAAGCCCTAAAACTAAAGTATATTTATTAGAGACTTTAACTAAAAGTACCCCCTTTAGGATAAGCTAAATAAAATAACTAATAAAATAAATAAACTACTTAAGCTTATAAGCTAGTAAAGGCATAAACTTATAATACCCTAGGGTAAACCTATAAGATAGTATAAAGATAATAAAGATAGTACTATTAACCTAGTATAAGCTATACTAGATATTAGAGTTTACTATAATAGCATAGAAAATCTTACTAAATCTAATTATATTCTATAGCTAATTAGTATTTAAATAAGTAATAAAAAGCTACCCCTTAAGCCCTTAAATATATATAGAAAGCCTTAAATAAACTATATATAAAGGTAAAAGCTATAATTTAACTCTAACTTAAAAATATATATATTATTTACGCTAGTTAGCTTTATAGATAGCTATTACTAGTACTCCTGCTACTAAGTTAAAAGGGAAAACCCTAATCTAGGAAGAAAAACCCTCTTATATTTGTGTTTAGGCTAGCGCTAGCCCTATAGTAAGCCTACGCTACTTAGTAAGTAGCCTATTATAAGTGTTTATTACTAGCTTATACTAGCCTTATCCTATAGAAAAGAAAAAAAAAAGAAAGGAAAATATATAAAATAAGTATTTCTAAGCCCTTTAGACCCTATTCTAGTTTAGTAATAAGTCTATCTTAAGTCTCTTTACTTTTACTTAGGGTAAAGTAAATCTAAGTTTATAATATTAATTTACTTCTTATTTACTTTTATACTAACTCTTTTATAGCCTTACTTTTTAGCTAACTCTAGCCTAGTCTTACCTTATTAGTTTAATAAAGTATAAGCACCTAATTTTACTTAGTTATTATAAGGGGAGGGTAGCTTTAACCTAGGACTAGGATAGTTTTATATTAAGGCTAGTTATATATTATTAGATTTATTAAGCTTAATATACTTTATTTTTTAAGTAAGTTATCTAATTTATTCCCCTCTCTCTCTTATTAGGTATAAAAGGAAGCTTTCCTTTCTTTAAGGACTTATTTTTATTTCTCTTTTTATATTAAACTTCTTATAAGTTCTTCTTTTCTTTTAGACTATTTAGGGCTATTCTAAGCTAGATTTAGATTAATTACTAATATTTATTATAGATTAGAAGGAAACTTAGTATAATATTAATAAAGCTTATAAGTATTTTAATATTACTATATTTCTAGCTCTAACTTACCTAGGAATCTATAGAGTATAAAGGCTTTCTAAAGAAATCTATAACTACTAAGTAATATAAGTAAGTTAAGAATAAGAATCTCTTTATAAATTATATTTACTTTTATTCTAGGCCTATCTTACTACTAATTTATACTAGCTTAGTAATCTAAAAGATATTTAGTATATCTCCTATAAGTCCTATTTAGTTTTAAAGCCTAGGTATTAGTACTATATTATTATTAGTAAGTTAGTCCTATTCTAGCTTAGTAGTAAGGCTAATTTGCTTAGTATAGGTAGCTACTAATATATATTTTAACTATTAGGTATAGAATTATTAATATAATAAGGTAATAATTCCCTCTTTTCTAGTTTAAGTTTATAGCTAACTTACCTAGTAGCTAAATATAACTAGCTAGTAAAATAAGCACTAGTAGTTAGTTAAGACTTAGGCTTTTATAGCTACTAAGAGTACTATAAGTGCTTCTAATTTACCTTAGTAATAGCTTAGTTTTAGTACTAACTTTATTTATTTTAAGTCCTAGATAACTTCTAAGACTAGGTTAAGAAACTCTATACTAGTAATTAAGCTAAGAAGAAGTAAAGTGCCTTTATAGTAAGCCTAGACTAGGCTAGTTTCTCTAAGAAATAGTATTCTAAGCTTATCTTTTAGCTTTAGTACCTTAATATATATATAGTAAAGATAAACTATCTTTTACTTACTACTATCCTTATAAAAAATTATATAAAGGTAGTAAAGAATACTATCTTTATTTTAAAAAAGAAGTAATATAGTAGCTAGTTTTTAGTTTAAAGTAAGGGTAATAGTAAGGTAGTTAGGCTTATAATACCTAGAGTTTTTAGTTAAAATTAATCTAATAACTATTCTAAATATAAAAGTTCTTTATTATAACTATAATATTAGATTTACTTCTAGCTTACTAGTGCTTCTATATTACCTAGTCTATCTCCTAATTTATATTTATATTTAAATAATCTTCTATCTATATCTAGAATTAGCCTAGATTCTCTAATTTTCTAAGTTAGTTAATAGCTAGCTCTTATGCTAATAAGTAGTATTAAAGTCTTCCTATACCTAGAAACTATCTTACTAGGAATCTTACTTTTAAGGGGTTATTTAAGAGTAGCCTTACTTCCTATATATTAGTAAGCTATCTCTATTAGGGTTATCTATAGTTATAGTTACTATAGTTAACTAATATATAGTATTAGTTCTTTACTACCTAGCTATAGCTATATAAGGGTAAAACCACCTTAGGGATATTCCTATAAAATAGGAATTTATTAAGGCTTATCTTCCCTATATATAATTAGATTATTACTAAAGAGATATATTTATCTAGCCTTATATAGAACTTTTAGATCTTCTTTAGGTTATAAGTAAGGGGGTAATCCTTAGTTAGCTTTCTTATATATTTACTCTAGGCTAGCCTTTCTTTATTATACTAGTCTTTCTAGTAATATTTCTATTCCTTATATAAGTCTATATTTAGTTTATTATTTACTAGGGGGGGTCTTCTTTTATAGTATAGTATTATTATTACTAACTTAGCTATAGTTTAGATTTTCTCTATAATTCTATTATTTATAATTCTATCCTTAAACTTCTATTTTATATTATTTAGGTATAGATTAAGAGGGGGGATATAAGTCTTAACTTCTAGTTATATAATAAGAGTAGCTTTAAATATCCTTATAATAATTTAAAGGTAAGCTAATTAGTTTACTATAAAGCTTTTTACTACTTCTCTTAGCTTTTCTCCCTTCTTAGTAAGGGTATAGTAAGCACTTACTTTATAGGTAAGAATAGGTTAAACTACTTATATATATAAAAGCCTAGTATCCCTATAGCTATAGCCTTATACTAATACTACTAGTAAGGATAGTATAAGTTACTACTAAGTAAATTTACCTTTAAGAATATTTTTATAGGCACTTCAGTTAAGTTTTCTATTAACCTATACTCTAAGGAATTTATATAACTCTATAGGCACTATCTCCTTTATACTAAGTTAGACCCTAGTTTAGGGGGGTTTATAAGACTTACTAAAGTATATAAGTTTAGTTTTAGCTAGGTTAAACTTAACTTTTACTTACTTTACTTATTTCTTATAGATTTTCTATATAGCTTTAAGTCTCTTTTAGGTCTAGATAGTAGTCTTACTAAATATTACTATATTTATATTATTTATAAATCCTATAGCTACTATACCTAGTATAGCCTAGAGATAAATATAAAGCTTTACTAAGTAAAGTAAGAAAAGAATTAGTAAGAAAGATAAGCCTTATAAAGTACTAGCCTTAATTATAAATAATTTAGAGATTTCTTTATTAAAGCTAAGCTAGCTTATTTTATTTATAAGGAAGCTTTAAATTATTATAATTAGCTATTATAAAACTCCTATTTTAATAAGTAAATATATTAGGTATAGGTAGCTAACTTTATTAAATACTACTAATATATCTATTTACACTAGTAAGGTAATACTACCCCTTCCCTAGGCCTCTCTAATATACTTTATAAGGACTCTTATTATAGTCTTTATTAATTTATTTACCTTATTACTTATTTATAGTTTAGGGAGTAATTCTTTAGCCTTAGTAAAGGCTATAAGCTATATTATAATTATTACTTTTATAATTTTTCTAACTATATTAAGTAATAAAATAAGTCTTTATATATTAGCTTTCCTTATTTCCTTAGTTATTTTACCTAGTTTCCTAATTACTACTACTCTTATAGTTTAGAAGTAAGCTAGGAAGTAGCTTATTTCTAGGACTATATTTAGGAGTTAAGCTATAGTATCCTTAGCTAGGTCTTTATAAGCTTTAATAAGGCTTACTAGGAGTTTATTATCCCTTAGTAACTTCTAACTAGCTATATTTAATAAGACTTTTATAATCTTATCTTATTTAAATTATTCTTTATTTAGAAATAGTATATTTTTAAGTTTTAGAAAAGAGAGATCTAGAATATAAAAGAGGTTTACTATAGGTTTAGGGAAGAATCTTTATACTAGTATACTAGCTTTATTATTATATATAGTAGCTAGATTAGGGTTATTTTTACTTCTTTTTTCTTTAATAATATATTCCTAATCCTTATTTACCTTAGTATAAGCTTACTAGTTTATATTAGTTCTCTTATATCTTTACTATCTTTTAGCTTACCTTACTTTACTAACTAACTCTTATACTTTTCTTAACTACTATACCTTTAGGCTAAGTAGTCCCTAAGGCTTCTTTAAGGCTATCTTATTTATAATTTACTATAAGTTTATAATAAGCTAGGTTATATAATTATTAATTCCCTCTTTATTATAAAAGTCTAGTGTACTTTTAAGTTAGAGTTAGATTATAGCTTTTACCTTTATATATAGTTTATTTAAGGCTTCTTATATATATCTAAGGGCTTAGGGGGTAGCTTTCTATTACTTATTAAAGATACTAATTAGCTATAGAATATAGTTAGATTTAGTAAGGTTTTTTATACTATTATAGTAAACTCTAATATCTAGTATAGCTTATACTAGGTTAATAGTACTATCCTTATTATCTTTATATTATTTATAGGTTTACCTTAGGGTATAATAAGTCTAAGCCTTTACTAGCTTATAAACTCTAATAATTTATTTACTTTATTAGTTATCCTATCTAGCTTATTTTAGAGAGAGTACTTTTAGTTAAAGTTACTAATAATTATACTTTAGTTATAAGGCTTCTCTAAGTTAACTATATAAATAAGGGTATTCTAGTTACTACTATATCCCTTTAAATAAAGGGAGTAAATATTAACTCCTTATAGTTTTACTAGTAACTAGTTAGTTTCTCCCTAGGCTAACTATAATTCTATAGTATATTTCTTATTTATATATACTATATTATATTTATTATAGTCTATAAGTTAGAACTAGGCTAGGCCTAGTGCTAAGGGCTATAGGTTTTTTATATATTCCTATTCTTAGATTATAATTATATTTATATTAGTCTAGTAGTAAAGTATTATATATATTAGTTTATTTTTCTTATTTATATTCTAGAAAAGGATCTATAGTATTATTATATTAATTAAAGAGGTTATTAGTTATTACTATTTAGTACTAGTTTTATTCTAGCTTTAAGTTACTTTATATACTATTTAATACTTCCTAATCTTAGTTATTTAGTACTATATTCTATATTTATAAAATATTCTCTTTTTTTAGTAAGTATAATAATAGGTTTTAAGGCTATACTAAATCTCTTATAGAAAGGGGTTAGGCTTTTACTTAGTAAGTAAGTAATAAAGTAAGAAGGTTATTTAAGATATCTTACTTTAGTAGTATTTTACTTCTCTTTTAGGATAAGGTAGTTTCTTAACTAAGCTAGGTATAGTCTAGAGTATAGGATATAGTTTTTTTTTACTTATTTATCTTTTATTAAGTAAAAGAACTCTTTATTTTTATAATAGCTAGCGCTATACTTATTATACCTTAGAGCTACCTTATAAAACTTAGTAATATAGCTTATTTAAAAGTAGTTATAATATTATTAGGGTTATAAAGTCTTATTATATAGTTTAGTTTAGAATAGCTTTACTTTAAAGACTATACTATTATAGTATATCTTATTAGTATTCTTAACTTTAGCTAGGCCTAGTATTAAGGTAGTCCTTTAAGTGCCTTTACTATAGGGTTGCCTTACTATTACCTTAATTATATTTACCTTATTAGCTTTTCTAATTTCTATTACTAAGTTTTTAGTAAAAATATATTTAACTAAAAACCTCTTAATAATAATACTAAGTATATATTAGTAAAGGGTTACTTCTAGTCTAAATATATTAGTAATTTATTTTTAGTCTTATTTATATTAAGTAGTATTTTCTTTAAAGGTAATAATAATATCTTTACTAAGGAGTCTCCTAGCTACTATTACTATAGCTTAGCCTATAGCTTTATTAACTACTATTACTATATTTTCTATACCCCTAGATTAAAGTAATTCTTAAATAGTATTCCCTTTAATAAGTACTTTCTATTTTTACTTACTAGGGATTTAGAGAGAGGGAGGTAAGGTATTTAGTTACTTAGGGGCTAGGCTAGTAGTAATACTAGCCTAGGTTAGGGTATTACTTCCCTTAGCTTCTTCTTTAATAGCCTCTTTAAAGGCTTATTTAAGGGCTTTCTTAGTAGTATAAATATTACTATTATTATAGTTTATTATCCTTATTTTAGCTTAGGTATAGTTTACTACCTATTTAGTAATAGCTTTAGTAATATACTATACTTAGGTAACTTTATTACTAGGGATAAGGCTTGTAATTTTATTATAAAATTTCATATTATCTAGGTATTTAAATTAGATCTAATTTATTATTAAGTTATTCTTACTACTCTAGATATTAAACTATCTAATTCCTATATTTAGGTAGTAGTAGCTTTATGCTAGCCCTCTTTCTCCTATATTAATTACTATTAGTATCCTAGCCTTATACTTACCTCTAGCTTTATTATAATATAATATTATAAGGGGGGGTAAATAGAGGTAAGGAATTTAAATATTAATATAGTTTGTATTTTAGAGGCAATTCCAGACCTTTAGAGCGGTGCGGAAGTTTGTGCGAAGGTTTAACTTAAAAATATACTAAACCCTTATAATAAAGAGAGTATTAATAATTATATAACCTAGCTTATTATAAACTTATAGTAAATTATAAATAAGGTAGCCCTAAAAAAGCCCTAAGGACTACCTAGCCTAAAGGTATAGTAATTAAGGAGAGTATAAGAGTTAATTAGTAAAGTAAGGTAAGCTAAGAGATAATAAAGATATAGAAAGACTAATATAAACTAGTAAGCCTATACTAAGGTAAATAAGGATTAGGAATATATTATTAAAGAAAAAAGAAGAAATATATAAAAAGATACCTTATAGAAGGCTAATATATAGAAGAAAGATAAAGAAGTCTAGAGGCTAGAAAGATAAGCCTAGCTTTAAAGCTAGGCCCCCCTAGAGCTCCTTAGACTCCCTAAGCTAGAAAGAAATAAAAATAACCCTAACCTAGCTACTATATATAATAATAAAGCTTGTATACTAGTATAAAGATTCTTCCCTAAACCTATAGTAAACCTCTCCTATATCCTAAACCTTACTTTCCTAGAACTTAAAAATATACTATTTCTAAATAAAGAATAATTTAGATAAGATAAGATTATAAAAGTCCTATTAAATATAGCTAGTTAGAAAGTACTAAGGGATAATAAACTCCTAGTAAGCCTTATTAAAGCCTATAAAGACTTATATTACTACTTAATATAGTTAGAAAAATTATAGAAATAGTAATTATAATATAGCTTATAGCCTTTACTAGGTTAAAGAATTGCTTTCTAAACTATAAATAAGTAATAAGGTAAATAAATTAATAAAGATTATAATAAGAGTCCTTATAAAGTGTATTAAAGAGGCTTAGGGAAGGGGTAGTATTACCTTATTAGTATAAATAAATATATTAGTAGTATTTAATAGAGTTAGCTACCTATATTTAATATACTTACTTATTAAGATAGGAGTCCTATAATAGCTAATTATAGTAATTTAAAGCTTCCTTATAAATAGAATAAGCTAGCTTAGCTTTAATAAAGAAATCTCTAGACTATTTATAATTAAGGCTAGTACCTTATAAGGCTTACCTTTCTTACTAATTCTTTTTTTACTTTACTTAGTAAAGCTTTATATTTATCTCTAAGCTATACTAGATATAGTAGCTATAGGATTTATAAATAATATAAATATAGTAATATTTAGTAAAACTACTACCTAGACTTAAAGAAGACTTAAAGCTATATAGAAAATCTATAAGAAATAAGTAAAGTAAGTAGGAATTAAGTTTAACCTAGCTAAAACTAAACTTATATACTTTAGTAAGTCTTATAGCCCTCCCTAGACTAGGGTTTAACTTAGTATAAAGAAAATAATACTTATAAAGTTATATAGATTCCTTAGAGTATAGGTTAATAAAAAACTTAACTAGAGTGCTTATAAAAATATCCTTAAAGGTAAATTTACTTAGTAATAACTTATACTATCCTTACTAGTAATATTAGTATAAGGCTATAGCTTTAAGAATACTAGGCTTTTATATATATAAATAGTCTAACCTATTCTTACCTATAAAGTAAGTGCTTATTATACCCTTACTAAGAAAGGAGAAAAGCTAAGAGAAGTAGTAAAAAGCTTTATAGTAAACTAATTAGCTTACCTCTAGATTATTATAGGGGTATTTAAAGCCACTCCTATTATATAACTAGAAGTTAAGACTTATATTCCCTTCCTTAATTTATACTTAAATAATATAAAATAGAAGTTTAAAGATAGAATTATAAAGAAAATCTAAACTATAGCTAAGTTAGTAGTAATAGTATTATACTATAAGAGAAAACCCCCCTTAGTAAATAATAAGCTAAATATAGACTTATATAAGGAATAGAAATATTACTAGGAAGACTAGTATAATAAAGAAAGGCTAGCCTAAAGTAAATATATTAAAGAACTAACTAAGGACTACCCCCTTACTTATAACCTAAAGGAGATTTAAAAGTTCTATATAAGGCTAGATAAATATATCTTATTAATAATAATCTAATTATATATAAGGAAGATAGGCCTTAATAAATTCCTATTTTATAGGAATATCCCTAGGGTGGTTTTATCTCTATATAGCTATAGCTAGGTAGTAAAGGACTAATACTATATATTAGTTAACTATAGTAACTATAACTATAGATAGCCCTAATAAAGATAGCCTATAAATATATAGGAAGCAAGGCTAGCCCTAAATAACCCCTTAAAAGTAAGATTCCTAGCTAAATAGTTCCTAGGTATAGGAAGACTTTAATATTACTTATTAGTATAAAAGCTAGCTATTAACTAACTTAAAAGATTAGAGAATCTAGGCTAATTCTAAAGATAAATAGAAGACTACTTAAATATAGATATAAGTTAGGAGATAGACTAGGTAATATAGGAGCGCTAGTAAGTTAAAAGTAAATCTAATACTATAGTTATAATAAAGAATATTTATATCTAAAATAGTTATTAGATTAATTTTAACTAAAAACTCTAGGTATTATAAGTCTAACTAGCTTACTATTACCCTTACTTTAAACTAAAAACTAGCTACTATATTACTCCTTTTCTAAGATAAGGATAGTATTCTTTACTACCTTTATATAATTCTTTATAAGAATAGTAGTAAATAGGAGATAGTTTATCTTTACTATATATATATTAAGGTACTAAAGCTAATAGATAAGCTTAGAATACTATTCCTTAGAGAAACTAGCTTAGTCTAGGCTTACTATAAAGGCACTTTACTTTTTCTTAGCCTAATTACTAGTATAGAGTTTCTTAACCTAGTCTTAGAAGCTATCTAGAACCTAGAATAGAAGATATTAGCACTAGAACTAAGCTATTACTAAGCTAGATTAAAGGTACTTATATTACCCCTAGTAGCTATAAAAGCCTAAGTCTTAACTAATTACTAGTGCTTACTTTACTAGCTAGTTAAGTTTAGCTACTAAGTAAGTTAGCTATAAACCTAAGCTAGAAAAGAGGTAATTATTACCTTATTATATTAATAATTCTATACCTAATAGTTAAAATATATATTAGTAGCTACCCTTACCTAGTAAATTAGCCTTACTACTAAGCTAGAATAGGACTAACTTACTAATAATAATATAGTACTAATACCTAGGCTTTAAAACTAAATAGGACTTATAGGAAATACACTAGATATTTTTTAGATTACTAAGCTAGTATAAATTAGCAGTAAGATAGGCCTAGAATAAAAGTAAATATAACTTATAAAGAGATCTTTATTCTTAACTTACTTATATTACTTAGTAGTTATAGACTTCTTTAGAAAGCCCTTATACTTTATAGATTCCTAGGTAAGTTAAAGCTAGAAACATAGTAATATTAGAATACTTATAGGTTTTATTAATATTATACTAAGTTTCCTTCTAATCTATAATAAATATTAGTAATTAACCTAAATCTAGCTTAGAATAGCCCTAAATAGTCTAGAAAAAAAGAAAAACCTATAAGAAGTTTAATATAAAAAGAGGAAAAAAACTAAGTCCCTAGGGGAAGGGGAGCTTTCTTTTATACTTAATAAAAGAGGGGGGGAATAAATTAAATAACTTACTTAAAAAATAAAGCATAATAAGCTTAATAAATCTAATAATATATAACTAGCCTTAGAATAGGACTATTCTAGTCCTAGGTTAAAGCTACCTTTCTCTTATAATAACTAGGTAAAACTAGGTGCTTATACTTTATTAGACTAATAAGGTAAGGCTAGGCTAGAGTTAGCTAAAAAGTAAGGCTATAGAAGAGTTAGTATAAGAGTAAATAAGAAGTAAATTAATATTATAAACTTAGATTTACCTTACCCTAAGTAAAAGTAAAGAGACTTAGGATAAATACACTACTAAGCTAGAATAAGGTTTAGAGGGCCTAGGAATACTTATTCTATATATTTCCCTTTTCTCTTTTTTTTTTCTATAGAATAAGGCTAGTATAAGCTAGTAATAAATACTTATAATAAGTTACCTATTAAGCAGCGTAGGCTTGCTATAGGGCTAGCGCTAGCCTAAACATAGATATAAGAGGGTTTTTCTCCCTAGGTTAGGGTTTTCCCTTTTAACTTAGTAGTAGGAGTACTAGTAATAGCTATCTATAGAGCTAACTAGCGTAAATAATATATATATATAAGTAGTCTAACTTATTCTTACCTATAAAGTAAGTACTTATTATACCCTTACTAAGAAGAAAGAAAAGCTAAGAGAAGTAGTAAAAAGCTTTATAGTAAACTAATTAGTATATCTTTAGATTATTATAAGGGTATTTAAAGCTACTTCTATTATATAACTAGAAGTTAAGACTTATATCCCCCCCTTAATCTATACCTAAATAAGATAAAATAGAAGTTTAAATATAGGATTATAAATAATAGAATAGCAGAAAAGATCTAAACCGTAGCTAAGTTAGTAGCAATAGTACTACGTCGCAGGAGGAGGCACCCCCTAGTGGATAATAAGAGCTAACCAAGGACTGCCCTCCTACCTGCAACCCAAAGGAGATCTAAAGGTTCCACACTAGGCTAGACAAGCATGTCTTATTAATAATAATTTAATTATATATAGGGAAGATAGGCCTTAACAAATTCCTATTTTATAGGAATATCCCTAGGGTGGTTTTACCCCTATATAGCTATAGCTAGGTAGTAAAGAACTAATACTATATATTAGTTAACTATAGTAACTATAACTATAGATAACCCTAATAGAGATAGCTTATTAATATATAGGAAGCAAGGCTAGCCTTAAATAATCCCCTAAAAGTAAGATTCCTAGCTAGATAGTTCTTAGGCATAGGAAGACTCTAATACTACTTATTAGTATAAGAACTAGCTATTAACTAACTTAGAAAACTAATAAACCTAGGCTAGTACTAAAGATAAATAGAAAATAATTTAAATATAAATATAGAATAGAAGATAGATTAGGTAGTATAGGAGCGCTAGTAGGCTAGAAGTAAACCTAATACTATAGCTATAATAAGGAATATTTATATTTAAAATAGTTATTAGATTAATCTGAATTAAAAAAACTCTAGGTATTATAAGTCTAACTAGCCTATTACTACCTTTACTCTAAACTAAAAACTAGCTATTATATTACTTCTCTTCTAGAATAAAGATAGTATTCTTTACTACCTTTATATAACTCTTTATAAGGATAGTAATAAGTAAAAGATAGTTTATCTCTGCTATATATATATATTAAGGCGCTAGAGCTAATAGATAAGCTTAGAGTATTATTTCTTAAAGAAACTAGCTTAGTCTAGGCTTACTATAGAAGCACTTTACTTCTTTTTAGCCTAATTACTAGTATAGAGTTTCTTAACCTAGTCTTAGAAGCTATCTAGGACCTAGAATAAAGATATTAGCTTTAGAACTAAGCTACTACTAAGCTAAATTAGAAGTACATATATTACCCCTAGTAGCTATAAAAGCCTAAGTCTTAACTAGCTACTAGTGCTTATTTTACTAGCTAGTTATACTTAGCTACTAAGTAAATTCGTTATAGACCTAAGCTAAAAAAGAGATAAATATTACTTTATTATATTAATAATTCTATACCTAATAGTTAAAATAGGTATTAGTAGCTATCCTTACCTAGTAAGTTAGCCTTACTACTAAACTAGAAAAGGACTAACTTACTAATAATAATATAGTATTAATACCTAGGCTTTAAAACTAAATAAAACTTATAAAAAACATACTAAATATTTTTTAGATTACTAAGCTAGTATAAATTAGTAGTAAAATAGGCCTAGAATAGAAGTAAATATAACTTATAGTAATTCCCTTATTCTTAACTTACTTATACTACTTAGTAATTATAAACTTCTTTAGAAAGCCCTTATACTTTATAAATTCCTAGGTAGGTTAGAACTAGAAATATAGTAATATTAGAATACTTATAGGCTTTATTAATATTATACTAGGTTTTCTTATAATCTATAATAAATATTAGTAATTAACCTAAATCTAGCTTAAAATAGCCTTAAATAGTCTAGAAAAAAGAAAGAACCTATAGGAAGTTTAATATAAAAAAAGGAAAAAAACTAAGTTCCTAAGGGAAGGAAAACTTCTTTTATACTTAATAAGAGAGGGAGGGGGATAAATTAAATAACTTGCTTAAAAAACAAAGCATAATAGGCTTAATAAATCTAATAATATATAACTAGCCTTAATATAAAACTATCCTAGTCCTAGGTTAAAGCTACTCTCTCTTTATAATAACTAAGCAAAACTAAGTGCTTATATTTTATTAGACTAATAAAGTAAAACTAGACTAGAGTTAGCTAAAAAGTAAGGCTATAGAAGAGTTAGTATAAAAGTAAATAAGAAGTGAATTAATATTATAAACTTATATTTACTTTACCCTATATAAAAACAGAGAGACTTAGGATAGACTTACTACTACACTAGAATAAGGCTAGGAGAGCCTAGGAATACTTATTTTATATATTTTCCTTTCTTTTTCTTTACTATATATATATATTATTTACGCTAGATAGCTCTATGGACAGCTATTACTAGTACTCCTACTACTAAGTTAAAAGGGAAAACCCTATACTAGGAAGAAAAACCCCCTTATATCTATGTTTAGGCTAGCGCTAGCCCTATAACAGGTCTGCGCTGCTTAGTGTGTGGCCTATTATAAATGTTTATTGATTTTTATAATTTTTTTTAGTATCATTGGTTATCGCTAATGCATCTAATTTATTACAATATATAATTATTACTAGCAATACCTAGCTAGTAAAACAATTAATAACTAAATTCTTATAGCCATAGTAATAAATAAGCTCTAAGGTTATAAATACAGGGGGCTATAAGGTTAGAGCAAAGTTTATAATAAACTTTGTGGCTGCATTAGCATAAGAGTTATAATTCGTAACCGTAGTTAAACTTAAATTCGTTTAAGTTTTGCTTATTCCGCTTATAGTATAAATTAACGCAATTCCCCCTTCCTCTATAACCATGTTTTTTCTATCTCTCTATATCTCTTCTATCTTATAGCTTACTACTTATGCTTTAAAGCTTTAAGGTAAACTTAAACTCTCCTACTAAACATAACTTATCCTTACTTATCTCTAATTTAATTTATTATAATCGCTAGGTAGGTTCTATATTACTAATTAACTAATTAACCCCTAACTAATTAGATAATAGTATAGCTAAGAGTAATAAAAAAGACACTACCTTATCTAAAATATTAAATAATATAGTAAAAGAAAAGAAAAGTAAAGGGAAGGGAAGTAAAGATAAATCTAACCTAGAGATAATTAATAGTATTTATACTATAAGGGAAAAAATACTAAAAAGTAAAGGTAATATAAATAATAAGATTTATAAGGTAGATAAGAAGAAGATAAAAGAATAGGGCATTAGGCTATAAAATACTAAGCAGTTTTACCTCGTACTTGGGAGGGGTTATAAGTGTTCATTACTAGCTTATACTAGCCTTATCCTATTAATAAAAAAAAGAAAGGAAAGTAGAATAAATACATAAAGTAAGTGTTCTTAGGCCCTTTCTAACCCTATTCTAATGTAATAATAGGCCTATTCTAAGTCCTTTTACTTTAGGCTAGGGTAAAGTAAATCTAGGTTTATAATATTAATTTACTTCTTATTTACTTTTATACTAACTTTTTTATAGCTTACTTTTTAGCTATCTCTAGCTTACTTTTATCTTATAAGTCTAATAAAGTCTAAGCACCTAGTTTTATTTAGTTATTTTAAGGGGAGGGCATTTATAGTCCTAGACTAGTATAGTCCTAGGTTAAATCTATTTATATATTATTAGAGTTATTCATTATATTATACTTTGTTTTTTAAGCAAGTTATTTAAATAATTCCCCTCCCTCTCTTTATAGGTATAAAAAAAAGCTCTCTCTCTCTTAGGGCCTTAGTCTCTTTCTTCTCTTTATATTAAACTTCCTATAGGTTCTTCTCTTATCTCTAGCTACTTAAGGCTATTCTAGGCTAAAGTTAGATTATTTACTAATATTTATTATAGATTAGAAGTAAATCTAGTATAATAGCGCTAAAGACTATAAGTTTTCTAGTATTACTATATATCTAGCTCTAACCTGCTTAGGAATCTACTAGATATAAGGACTTCCTAAGGAAGTTTATAACTACTAAGCAGAGCTTTGCATGTAGTGTAGTATTTGTAGTATTTTGACTTTTGTTATAGTATGTAGTGTAGTAGATTTTAGTATAGTGTAGTATGTAGTGTAGTGTAGTAAATACTACACTACACTACAAATACTACAAATATAGTATTAGTAAAAAAAGAAAGTGGGGTATTATATAGTCTTATAATTCTCCTTAGATTTTTCTTATTAAAGTTAATATTAGCTGTTTTTTTATTATAATTTAGTTATTTAGTTATAAATTTATAAAGTTTTACCTAATTTAGCAAAATAGCTATAAGTAGGGGTATAGGGTACCTATAGACTATATTTTATAATATTTAAAATCTTTGAAATTTTTAATATATACTAAGGGTTTCTATTATAAATATACTATTTCTTCCCCCTCCTAAGCATGAGGTAAAACTGCTTAGTATTTTATAGCCTAATGCCTTATTCTTTTATCTTCTTCTTATTTACCTTATAAATCTTATTATTTATATTATCTTTACTTTTTAGTATTTTTTCCCTTATAGTATAAATACTATTAATTATCTCTAGGTTAGATTTATCTTTACTTCCCTTTCCTTTACTTTTCTTTTCTTTTACTATATTATTTAGTATTTTAAATAAGGTAGTATTCTTTTTATTACCCTTAGCTATACTATTATCTAATTAGTTAGGGGTTAGTTAGTTAGTTAGTAACGCAGAACCTACCTAGCGATTATAATAAGTTAAATTAAAGATAAGTGAGGATAAGTTATGTTTAGAGTTTAAGTTTGCCTTAGAGCTTTAAAGCATAAGTAGTAAGCTATAAGATAGAAGAGGTATAGAGAGATAGAATAAATATAGTTATAGAGGAAGGGGGAATTACATTAATTTATACTATAAGTAAAACTTAAATAAATTTAAGTTTAACTATAGTTACGAATTATAACTATATCTTATGCTAATATAGCTATAAAGTTTATTATAAACTTTACTCTAACCTTATAGCCCCTTGTATTTATAACCTTAAAGCTTATTTATTACTATAGCTATAAGAATTTAGTTATTAATTATTTTACTAGCTAGGTATTGCTAGTAATAATTATGTGTTATAATAAATTAGATGCATTGGCTATAACTAATGATACTAAAAAAATTATAAAAATCAATAAATATACTATTTCTTCTAATATTAATATCCTATTATTTATTAAAAGCGCTTTTTTATTATAAAAGTACCCTATATATATCTTTAGAAATAGTACTAAATAATATATTAAAAATTAAAATAATTATATTAAAGAATTATAAAACATGTTTTAAATAGCTAATATATTTATATATAATATATAAAAACCTTAGGTTAATAGATAATTTATTAGAATTAATATAGAATTTTTATAATTCTTTTATACTTTTTTAAAATTTATTACTTAAATATTAATATATTATTACAAAAGAATTCTTAAAATATTAGTAATAAAAGAAAAAATATTTATATAAAGTTACTAATATAATTTTAAAAAAAAGCTTTATATATTATAAAAGCTTCTAAATTTATAACTTATTGTATAATATTATATACTATTTTTAAATATAGTATTTAATTATAATAAATTTATAACTTCTTTTATATTATATAATATAAGATATATATAGTATAATTAGTATTATATAATTATAAGAGACCTATAATATTAAAAACTAATACTTTTTATATAGAAAATATTTTTTTATAAATAAAAATGAATTATTTCTTAGTAAAATTTATATATATATATTTATTTACGCTAGTTAGCTCTATAGATGGCTATTACTAGTACTCCTGCTGCTAAGTTAAAAGGGAAAACCCTAATCTAGGAAGAAAAACCCTCTTATATCTATGTTTAGGCTAGCGCTAGCCTTATAGTAAGCCTACGTTACTTAGTAAGTAGCCTATTATAAGTATTTATTACTAGCTTATACTAGCCTTATTTTATAGAAAAGAAAAAAGAGAAAAGGAAAATATATAAAATAAGTATTCCTAGGCCCTCTAGACTTTATTTTAGTTTAGTAATAAGTTTATCTTAAGTCTCTTTACTTTTACTTAGGGTAAAGTAAATCTAAGTTTATAATATTAATTCACTTTTTATTTACTTTTATACTAACTTTTCTATAGCCTTACTTTTTAGCTAACTCTAGCCTAGTCTTACCTTATTAGTCTAATAAAGTATAAGCACCTAGTTTTACTTAGTTATTATAAGGGGAGGGTAGCTTTAACCTAGGACTAGGATAGTTCTATATTAAGGCTAGTTATATATTATTAGATTTATTAAGCTTAATATGCTTTATTTTTTAAGTAAGTTATCTAATTTATCCCCCCTCTCTTTTATTAGGTATAAAAGAAAGCTTCCCTTCCCTTAAGGACTTACTCTTATTTCTTTTTTTATATTAAACTTCTTATAGGTTCTTCTCTTTTTTTAGACTATTTAAGGCTATTCTAAGCTAGATTTAAATTAATTACTAATATTTATTATAGATTAGAAGGAGACTTAGTATAATATTAATAAAGCCTATAAGTATTCTAATATTACTATATTTCTAGCTCTAACCTGCCTAGGAATCTATAGAGTATAAGGGCTTTCTAAAAAAGTCTATAATTACTAAGCAGTATAAGTAAGTTAAGAATAAGGATTTCTTTATAAGTTATATTTACTTTTATTCTAGGCCTATCCTGCTACTAATTTATACTAGCTTAGTAATCTAAAAGATATCTAGTGTGTCTCCTATAAGTCCTATTTAGTTTTAAAGCCTAGGTACTAGTGTTATATTATTATTAGTAAGTTAGTTCTATTCTAGCTTAGTAGTAAGGCTAATTCGCTTAGCAGGGGTAGCTACTAACGCGTGTTTTAACTATTAGGTATGGAATTATTAATATAATAAGGTAATGATTGCCTCTCTTCTAGTTTAGGTCTGTAGCTAACCTACCTAGTAGCTAAATGTAACTAGCTAGCGGAATAAGCACTAGTAGTTAGTTAAGACTTAGGCTTTTATAGCCACTAGGGGTGCTATAAGTGCTTCTAATCCGCCTCGGTAGCGGCTCGGTTCCAGTGCTAACTTCATTTGTTCTAGGTCCCGGATGACTTCCAAGACTAGTAGTAAAATTTATAGAAAAAGCTATAAATTAGCTAGATTTATATAGTATAAAAGTTATAGGTATACTATTCTTATTTTTTAAAGTAAATATTAAAAGTGGGTCTTATGTGGGTCTCTGATAGTTTGATTGGTTCAATTAGACTGTTTAGTCAATTGCGTTATTTATAACCCACTTACTTAGCTAAGCGAAAAAAAATTTAAGGAGGGGTATTCCCTTGCTTTCTCTTTTCTTTTTACCTTAGTAAATTAAAAAAAAACATCTAGAAAAACCTCTATATAGTTAAGCTAGCTATATTACTATTACTTATGTTTATTCCTTTTTCTATAGTAATTTCCTTATACTTACTTATATTTATATTTAAATTATTTATTTACTATTTTATTTTTATTAAACTTTAACACTTATAATATTATAATATTATAAAGTATTATAAAGTATTATTAGCTATTATTAGCTATTATTAACTAGTATAAGCTAGTATAACTATATAAGCTAGTATAAGCTAGTATAAGCTATTATAAGCTATTATATTACTAAATATAAGAAAATACTACAAATACTACAAAATACTACAAATACTACAAAATACTACAAATACTACAAAATACTACAAATACTACAAAATACTACAAATACTACAAAATACTACAAATACTACAAAATACTACAAATACTACAAAATACTACAAATACTACAAAATACTACAAATACTACAAAATACTACAAATACTACAAAATACTACAAATACTACAAAATACTACAAATACTACAAAATACTACAAATACTACAAAATACTACAAATACTACAAAATACTACAAATACTACTACTACTACAAATACTACAAAATACTACAAATACTACAAAATACTACAAATACTACAAAATACTACAAATACTACAAAATACTACAAATACTACAAAATACTACAAATACTACAAAATACTACATACTACAAATAGAAAGTAGTGTCCTTGTAGTGTAGTATGTAGTAGTATGTAGTGTAGTGTAGTATGTAGTGTAGTGTAGTACAAAGCTCTGCTACTAAGTAATATATATAGGTTAAGGAAAAAGGTCTCTTTATAAGTTATATTTACCTCTATTCTAGGCTTGCTTTATTACTAATTTATACTAGCTTAGTAAACTAAGAGATATCTAGTGTGTTTCTTATAAATCCTACTTAGTTTAGGATCCTAGGTATTAGTGCTATATTATTATTAGTAAGTTAGTTCTTTTCTAGCTTAGTAGTAAGGCTAACTTACTAGGTAAAGGTAGCTACTAATATATATTTTAACTATTAGGTTTAAAATTATTAATATTACTAAGTAGTAATAACCTTTATTTTAACTTAGGTTTATATCTAATTTACCTAGTTTTAGCTAAATTTATTTAGTTAGTAAAATAAGCACTAGTAGCTAGTTAAAACCTAGGCTTTTATAGCTAGTAAGGGTAATATAAGTTTACTCTAGCTTAGTAATAGATTTATTCTAGCTCTAATTTCCTTCTTAATAGGTCTTAGATAGCTTCTAGGATTAGGTTAAGAAACTCTATACTAGTAATTAAGTAAAGAAGAAATAGAGTGCCTTAGTAATAAGCCTAGACTAGGCTAGTTTTACTAAGGAATAATATACTAAGCTTATCTTTTAGCTTATATACCTTAATATATATATAGTAAAGATAAACTATCTCTTACTTACTACTATCTCTATAAAGAGTTATAATAAGGTAGTAAAAAGTATAATTCCTATCTTTAAGAAGGAATAAGATAGTGATTTAATTTTAGTTTAAAGTAAGGGTAATAGTAAGCTCGTAGGATATATATTTATATTATTTACGCTAGTTAGCTCTATAGATAGCTATTACTAGTACTCCTACTACTAAGTTAAAAGGGAAAACCCTAAACTAAAGAGAAAAACCCTCTTATATCTATGTTTAAGCTAGCACTAGCCTTATAGTAAGCTTATATTACTTAATAAGTAGCTTATTATAAGTATTTATTACTAGCTTATACTAGCCTTATTTTATAGAAAAGAAAAATATATAAAATAAGTATTTCTAGGCCCTTTAGACCTTATTCTAGTATAGTAATAAGTTTATTCTAAGTCTCTTTACTTTTACTTAAAGTAAGGTAAATCTAAGTTTATAATATTAATTTACTTTTTATTTACTTTTATACTAACTCTTTTATAGCCTTACTTTTTAGCTATCTCTAGCCTAGTCTTACCTTACTAGTTTAGTAAAGTATAAGTACTTAGTTTTGCTTAGTTATTATAAGGGAAGGGTAGCTTTAACCTAGGATTAGAATAGTCCTATATTAAAGCTAGTTATATATTATTAGATTTATTAAGCCTATTATACTTTATTCTTTTAAGTAAGTTATTTAATTTATCCCTTTCTCTCTCTTATTAAGTATAAAAAAAAACTTCTCTCCCCCTAAGAATCTAGTTTTTTTTCTCTTTTTATATTAAACTTCTTATAGGTTTTTCCTTTTTTCCTAACTATTTAAGCCTATTCTAAGCTAGATTTAGGTTAATTACTAATATTTATTATAGATTAGAAGGAAACCTAGTATAATATTAATAAAGCCTATAAGTTTTCTAATATTACTATATTTCTAGCTCTAACCTACCTAGGAATCTATAAAGTATAAGAGCTTCCTAAAGAAGTTTATAATTACTAAGTAATACTAGTAAGTTAAGGATAAGAGTATTTTTATAAGTTATATTTACTTCTATTCTAGGCCTATTTTACTACTAATTTATATAAGCTTAGTAATCTAAAAGATATCTAGTGTGTCTCTTATAAGTCCTATTTAGTTTTAAAACCTAGTGTTAGGAGCGCAGAGGTCAGAGGCAGGATGTTTATTAGAGCGGATCTTTAGAGGACCTTTAGGCCACGTGAATAACAAAGAGGCTAGCTAGCTACAAGATAGCCATATGCTTGTAAAGCAGGGTATTCCTTAAAGACTATGTATATTATTAGTGCTAGGTTAGAGATTAAAACCTTTATATACCTACCCCTAGCTAGTATCTTCTTAGTAGCGACTGCAAGAATCTTAGCCATTACTTCGTTCATTCAACCCTACGCTCAAGCCGTGACACCTAGGTATTAGTGCTATATTATTATTAGTAAGTTAGTCTTATTCTAGCTTAGTAGTAAGGCTAACTTGCTAAGTAAGGGTAGCTACTAATATATATTTTAACTATTAAGTATAGAATTATTAATATAATAAGGTAATAATTACCTCTTTTCTAGCTTAGGTTTATAGCTAATTTACTTAGTAGCTAAATATAACTAGCTAGTAAAATAAGCACTAGTAGCTAGTTAAGACTTAGGCTTTTATAGCTACTAGGGGTAATATAAGTGCTTCTAATCTAGCTTAGTAATAGCTTAGTCCTAGTACTAATATCTTTTATTCTAAGTCCTAAATAGCTTCTAAGACTAGGTTAAGAAACTCTATACTAGTAATTAGGCTAAAAAGAAGCAAAGTGCCTTTATAATAAGCCTAGATTAGGCTAGTTCCTTTAAGGAATAGTATTCTAAGCTTATCTTTTAGCTCTAATACCTTAATATATATATAGTAAAGATAAACTATCTCTTACTTACTACTATCCCTATAAAGAATTATATAAAGGTAATAAAGAATACTATCTTTATTTTAAATAAGAAGTAATATAGTAGCTAGTTTTTAGTTTAAGAAAGGGGTAGTAATAAGCTAGTTAGACTTATAATACCTAGAGTTTTTAGTTAAAATTAATCTAATAACTATTCTAAATATAAATATTCTTTATTATAACTATAGTATTAGGTTTACTACTAACTTACTAGCGCTTCTATACTACTTAGTCTATCCCCTAATTTATATTTATATTTAAGTAGTTTTCTATCTATCTCTAGAATTAGCCTAGATTCTTTAGTTTTCTAAGTTAGTTAATAGCTAGCTCTTATACTAATAAGTAGTATTAAAGTCTTCCTATACCTAGAAACTATTTAGCTAGAAATCTTACTTTTAGGGGGTTATTTAAGGCTAGCCTTACTTCCTATATATTAGCAAGCTATCTCTATTAGGGCTATCTATAGTTATAGTTACTATAGTTAACTAATATATAGTATTAGTCCTTTACTACCTAGCTATAGCTATATAGGGGTAAAACTACCTTAGGGATATTCCTATAAAATAGGAATTTATTAAGGCTTATTTTCCTTATATAAAGTTAAATTATTATTAATAAGATATATTTATCTAGCCTTATATAAAACTTTTAGATTTCCTTTAGGTTATAAGTAAGGGGGTAGTCCTTAGTTAGCTTTCTAATATATTTACTTTAAGCTAGCCTTTCTTTATTATACTAGTTTTCCTAGTAATATTTCTATTCCTTATATAAGTCTATATTTAGCTTATTACTTACTAGGGGGGTCTTCTCCTATAGTATAGTACTATTACTACTAACTTAGCTATAGCTTAGATTTTCTTAGCTATTTTATTATTTATAATCCTATCCTTAAACTTCTATTTTATATTATTTAGGTATAAATTAAGGGGGGGGATATAGGTCTTAACTTCTAGTTATATAATAGGAGTGGCTTTAAATGCCCTTATAATAATCTAAAGATATACTAATTAGTTTACTATAAAGCTTTTTACTACTTCTCTTAGCTTTTCTTTCTTCTTAGTAAGGGTATAATAAGTACTTACTTTATAGGTAAGAATAAGTTAGACTACTTATATATATATATTATTTACGCTAGTTAGCTCTATAGATAGCTATTACTAGTACTCCTGCTACTAAGTTAAAAGGGAAAACCCTAATCTAGGAAGAAAAACCCTCTTATATCTATGTTTAGGCTAGCGCTAGCCCTATAGCAGGCTTACGCTGCTTAGTAGGTGGCCTATTGATTTTTATAATTTTTTTAGTATCATTGGTTATAGCCAATGCATCTAATTTATTACAACACATAATTATTACTAGCAATACTAAGCTAGTAAAATAATTAATAACTAAATTCTTATAGCTATAATAATAAATAAGCTCTAAGGTTATAAATACAGGGGGCTATAAGGTTAGAGTAAAGTTTATAATAAACTTTATAGCTACATTAGCGTAAGATATAGTTATAATTCGCGACCGTAGTTAAACTTAAATTCGTTTAAGTTTTGCTTATAGCATAAATTAACGCAATTCCCCCTTCCTTTATAACTATATTTATTCTATCTCTCTTACTTATGCTTCAAAGCTCTAAGGCAAACTAAACACAACTTATCCTTACTTATCTCTAATTTATCTCTAATTTAATTTATTATAATCGCTAGGTAAGTTCTACGTTACTAATTAACTAATTAACTCCTAACTAATTAGATAATAATATAGCTAAGGGTAATAAAAAGAATACTACCCTATTTAAAATATTAAATAATATAGTAAAAGAAAAGAAAAGTAAAGGGAAGGGAAGTAAAGATAAATCTAACCTAAAGATAATTAATAGTATTTATACTATAAGGGAAAAAATACTAAAAAGTAAAGGTAATATAAATAATAAGATTTATAAGGCAAATAAGAAGAAAATAAAAGAATAGGGCATTAGGCTGTAAAATACTAAGCAGTTTTACCTCGTGCTTGGGAGGGGGTAGGTGGCCTATTATAAGTGTTTATTACTAGCTTACACTAGCCTTATTCTATAGAAAAAAAAAGAGAGAAAGGAAAATATATAAAATAAGTATTCCTAGGCTCTTTAAACCCTATTCTAGTTTAGTAGTAAGTCTATCTTAAGTCTCTTTACTTTTACTTAGGGTAAAGTAAATCTAAGTTTATAATATTAATTCACTTCTTATTTACTTTTATACTAACTCTTTTATAGCCTTACTTTTTAGCTAACTTTAGCCTAGTCCTATCTCTTTAGTTTAATAAAGTATAAGCACTTAGTTTTACTTAGTTATTATAAAGAAAGGGTAGCTTTAACCTAGGACTAGGATAGTTCTATATTAAGGCTAGTTATATATTATTAGATTTATTAAGCTTAATATACTTTATTTTTTAAATAAGTTATCTAATTTATCCCCCCCTCTCTCTTATTAAGTATAAAAGAAAGCTTCCCTCCCCCTAGGAACTTATTCTTATTTCTCTTTTTATATTAAACTTCTTATAGGTTTTTCTTTTCTTTTAGACTATTTAAGGCTATTTTAAGCTAGATTTAGATTAATTACTAATATTTATTATAGATTAGAAGGAAACCTAGTTTAATATTAATAAAGCCTATAAGTATTCTAATATTACTATATTTCTAGCTCTAACTTACCTAGGAATTTATAAAGTATAAGGGCTTTCTAAAGAAGTCTATAATTACTAAGTAGTATAAGTAAGTTAAGGATAAGGATCTCTTTATAAGTTATATTTACTTTTATTCTAGGCCTATCCTATTACTAATTTATACTAGCTTAGTAATCTAAAAGATATCTAGTGTATTTCCTATAAGTCCTATTTAGTTTTAAAGCCTAAGCACTAGTGCTATACTATTATTAGTAAGTTAGTCCTATTCTAGCTTAGTAGTAAGGCTAATTTACTTAGTAAGGGTAGCTACTAATATATATTTTAACTATTAGGTATAGAATTATTAATATAATAAGGTAATAATTATCTCTTTTCTAGTTTAGGTTAATAGCTAACTTACCTAGTAGCTAAATATAACTAGCTAGTAAAATAAGCACTAGTAGTTAGTTAAGACTTAGGCTTTTATAGCTACTAGGGGTACTATAAGTGCTTTTAATTTACCTTAGTAATAGCTTAGTTCTAGTGCTAACTTTATTTATTCTAGGTTCTATATAACTTCTAAGACTAGGTTAAGAAACTCTATACTAGTAATTAAGCTAAGAAGAAGTAAAGTGCCTTTATAGTAAGCCTAGACTAGGCTAGTTTCTTAAAGGAATAGTATTTTAAGCTTATCTTTTAGCTTTAGTGCCTTAATATATATATAGTAAAGATAAACTATCTCTTACTTATTACTATCCTTATAAAGAATTATATAAAGGTAGTAAAGAATACTATCTTTATCCTAGAAAAGAAGTAATATAATAGCTAGTTTTTAGTTTAAAGTAAGGATAGTAGTAAGGTAGTTAGGCTTATAATACCTAGAGTTTTTAGTTAAAATTAATCTAATAACTATTCTAGATATAAAAGTTCTTTATTATAACTATAGTATTAAGTTTACTTCTAGCTTATTAGTGCTTCTATATTACCTAGTCTATCTCCTAATTTATATTTATATTTAAATAGTTTTCTATTTATCTCTAGAATTAGCCTAGATTCTCTAATCTTCTAAGTTATTTAATAGCTAGCTTTTATACTAATAAGTAGTATTAGAGTCTTCCTATACCTAGGAACTATTTTATAAAGAATCTTGCTTTTAAGGGGTTATTTAAGGCTAGCCTTACTTCCTATATATTTATAAGCTATCTTTATTAGGGTTATCTATAGTTATAGTTACTATAGTTAACTAATATATAGTATTAGTTCTTTACTACCTAGCTATAGCTATATAAGGGTAAAACTACCCTAGGGATATTCCTATAAAATAGGAATTTATTAAGGCCTATCTTCCCTATATATAATTAGATTATTACTAAAGAGATATATTTATCTAGCCTTATATAAAACTTTTAGATTTCCTTTAGGTTATAGATAAGGGGGTAATCCTTAGTTAGCTCTCTTATATATTTACTTTAAGCTAGCCTTTCTTTATTATACTAGTCTTTCTAGTAATATTTCTATTTCTTATATAAGTTTATATTTAGTTTATTATTTACTAAGAGAGGTCTTTTCCTATATTATAGTACTATTACTACTAACTTAGCTATAGTTTAGATTTTCTTTATAATTCTATTATTTATAATTTTATTCTTAAACTTCTATTTTATATTATTTAGGTATAGATTAAGAGAGGGGATATAAGTCTTAACTTCTAGTTATATAATAGGAGTAGCTTTAAATACCCTTATAATAATCTAGAGGTAAGCTAATTAGTTTACTATAAAGCTTTTTACTATTTCTCTTAGCTTTTCTCCTTTCTTAGTAAGGGTATAGTAAGCACTTACTTTATAAGTAAGAATAAGTTAGATTACTTATATATATAGGAGCTTAGTATCCTTAAAGCTATAGCCTTATACTAATACTACTAGTAAGGATAGTGTAAGTTATTACTAGGTAAATTTACCTTTAAGGATATTTTTATAAGTACTTTAGTTAAGTTTTTTATTAACCTATACTCTAAGGAATTTATATAACTTTATAAGTACTATTTTCTTTATACTAAGTTAGACCCTAGTTTAGGGGGGTTTATAAGACTTACTAAGGTATATAAGTTTAGTTTTAGCTAGGTTAAACTTAACTCTTACTTACTTTATTTATTCCTTATAGATTTTATATATAGCTTTAAGTCTTTCCTAGGTTCAGGTAGTAGTCTTACTAAATACTACTATATTTATATTATTTATAAATCCTATAGCTACTATACCTAGTATAGCTTAAAGATAAATATAAAGCTTTACTAAGTAAAGTAAGAAAAGAATTAGTAAGAGAGATAAGCCTTATAGGGTACTAGCCTTAATTATAAATAGTCTAGAGATTTCTCTATTAAAGCTAAGCTAGCTTATTTTATTTATAAGGAAGCTTTAAATTACTATAATTAGCTATTATAAGACTCCTATTTTAATAAGTAAATATATTAGGTATAGATAGCTAACTTTATTAAATACTACTAATATATCTATAACTCTAGTAGTTTATTTACTTTATTAGTTATCCTATTTAGTATATCCTAAAGGGGGTGCTTTTAGTTAAAGTTACTAATAATTATACTTTAGTTATAAGGCTTCTTTAAGTTAATTATATAAATAAGGGTATTTTAGTTACTACTATATCCCTTTAAATAAAGGAAGTAAATATTAACTTCTTATAGTTTTACTAGTAACTAGTTAGTTTCTCCCTAGGCTAACTATAATCCTATACTATATTTCTTATTTATATATACTATATTATATTTATTATAGTATATAAGTTAGAACTAGGCTAGGCTTAGTGCTAAGGGCTATAGGTTTTTTATATATTCTTATTCTTAGATTATAATTATATCTATATTAGTCTAGTAGTAAAGCGCTATATATATTAGTTTATTCTTCTTATTTATATTCTAGAAAAGAACCTATAGTATTATTATATTAATTAGGGAGGTTATTAGTTACTACTATTTTATACTAGTTTTATTCTAGCTTTAAGTTACTTTATATACTATTTAATACTTCCTAATCTTAGTTATTTAGTGCTATATTCTATATTTATAGGATATTCTCTTTTTCTAGTAGCTATAATAATAGGTTCCAAGGCTATACTAGATTTTTTATAGGAAGGGATTAGGCTTTTACTTAGGGAGTAAGTAGTAAAGTAAGAAAGTTATTTAAGATATCTTACTTTAGTAGTATTTTATTTCTTTTTTAGAATAGGGTAGTCTCTTAACTAGGCTAGGTATAGTCTAGAGTATAAAATATAGTTTTCTTTTACTTATTTATCTTTTATTAAGTAAAAGGACTTTTTATTCTTATAATAGCTAGCGCTATACTTACTATACCTTAGAGCTACCTTATAAAACTTAGTAATATAGCCTATTTAGAAATAGTTATAATATTATTAAGGCTATAAGGTCTTATTATATAGTTTAGTTTAGAATAGCTTTACTTTAAAAACTATATTATTATAGTATATCTTATTAGTATTCTTAACTTTAGCTAGGCCTAGTATTAGGATAGTTCTTTAGGTACCTTTACTATAGGGTTACCTTACTATTACCTTAATTATATTTACTTTATTAGCTTTTCTAATTTTTACTACTAAGTTTTTAGTAAAAATATATTTAACTAGAAACCCCTTAATAATAACGCTAAGTATATATTAATAAAGGGTTACTTTTAGTTTAAATATATTAGTAATCTATTTTTAGTCTTATTTATATTAGGTAGTATTTCCTTTAAAGGTAATAATAGTATCTTTACTAAGGAGTCTCCTAGCTACTACTACTATAGCTTAGCCTATAGCTTTATTAACTACTATTACTATATCTTCTATACCTCTAGACTAGAGTAATTTCTAAATAGTATTCTCTTTAATAAGTACTTCCTAGTCTTACTTACTAGGGATTTAAAGAGAGAGAGGTAAGGTATTTAGTTACTTAGGGGCTAGGCTAGTAGTAATACTAGCCTAGGTTAGGGTATTACTCCCCTTAGCTTCTTTTTTAATAGCCTCTTTAAGGGCTTATTTAAGGGCTTTCTTAGTAATATAAATATTACTATTATTATAGTTTATTATCCTTATTTTAGCTTAGGTATAGTTTACTACCTATTTAGTAATAGCTTTAGTAATATACTATACCTAGGTAACTTTATTACTAGGGATAAGGCTTATAATTTTATTATAGAATTTTATATTATCTAGGTATTTAAATTAGATCTAATCCGTTATTAGGTTATTCTTACTACTTTATATATTAAACTATCTAATTCCTATATTTAGGTAGTAGTAGCTTTATACTAGCCCCCTTTCTCTTATATTAATTACTATTAGTATCCTAGCCTTATACCTACCTCTAGCTCTATTATAATATAATATTATAGGGGGGGTTAAGCAAAGGTAAGGAATTTAGATATTAATATGGTTTATATTTTAGAGGCGATTCCGGACCTTTAGAGCGGTGCGGAAGTTTGTGCGAAGGTTCCTCCTAAATATATAAATAATAAGTAATATAGTAAGGGGTATAAGCCTAGTTTATATTTAAGGTATATATTTTTTTTTCTTTAGTTTAAAGATTATTTATATAAAAGCTATAAAGAAACTTATACTTTTTACTATTAAAAAGAGCTTTATTATTAAAGTTACCTTTAAGGATATACTTATTAAGATAAGTACTTTTACTTAGGCTAGAAGAAGAAGAAGAAAAGGGTAAAGGTAAGGTAGTATTGATTTTTATAATTTTTTTAGTATTATTGGTTATAGCTAATGCATCTAATTTATTATAACATATAATTATTACTAGTAATACCTAGCTAGTAAAATAATTAATAACTAAATTCTTATAGCTATAGTAATAAATAAGCTCTAAGATTATAAATATAAAAGGCTATAAGGTTAGAGCAAAGTTTATAATAAACTTTATAGCTATATTAGCATAAGATATAGTTATAATTCATAACTATAGTTAAACTTAAATTTGTTTAAGTTTTGCTTATAGTATAAATTAATATGATTCCCCCTTCCTTTATAACTATGTTTATTCTATCTCTTTATATCTCTTTTATCCCTCCTAAGCACGAGGTAAAACTACTTAGTATTTTACAGCCTAATGCCCCATTCTTTTATCTTCTTCTTATTTACCTTATAAATCTTATTATTTATATTATCTTTACTTTTTAGTATTTTTTCCCTTATAGTATAAATCCTATTAATTATCTCTAGGTTAGATTTATCTTTACTTCCCTTCCCTTTACTTTTCTTTTCTTTTACTATATTATTTAATATTTTAGATAGGATAGTATTCTTTTTATTACCCTTAGCTATACTATTATTTAATTAGTTAGGGGTTAATTAGTTAATTAGTAATGTAAAACCTACCTAGCGATTTAAATTAAATTAGAGATAAGTAATAATAAGTTATATTTAGTTTGCCTTAGAGCTTTAAAGCATAAGTAGTAAGCTATAAAATAGAAGAGATATAGAGAGATAGAATAAATATAGTTATAGAGGAAGGGGGAATTACATTAATTTATACTATAAGCAAAACTCGAATAAATTTAAGTTTAACTATAGTTATAAATTATAACTATATCTTATACTAATGTAGCTATAAAGTTTATTATAAACTTTGCTCTAACCTTATAGCCCCCTATATTTATAACCTTAGAGCTTATTTATTACTATAGCTATAAGAATTTGGTTGTTAATTATTTTACTAGCTAGGTATTGCTAGTAATAATTATGTGTTGTAATAAATTAGATGCATTGGCTATAACCAATGATACTAAAAAAATTATAAAAATCAAAAAAAATCAAAAAAATAGCTTACTACTTATGCTTTAAAGCTCTAAGGTAAACCAAACACAACTCATTCTCACTTGTCTCTAATTTAATTCGCTTTACTTAAAATTAGTAAACACAATTAATATTTTCTGCAAGACACACATAACCTAACAAACGCATTGCACTTATTATAATCACTAGGTAGGTTTTACGTTACTAATTAACTAATTAACTCCTAACTAATTAAATAATAGCATAGCTAAGGGTAATAAAAAGAACACTACCTTATCTAAAATATTAAATAATATAGTAAAAGAAAAGAAAAGTAAAGAGAAGGGAAGTAAAGATAAATCTAACCTAGAGATAATTAATAGTATTTATACTATAAAGGAAAAAATACTAAAAAGTAAAGGTAATATAAATAATAAGATTTATAAGGTAAATAAGAAAAAGATAAAAGAATAGGGCATTAGGCTATAAAATACTAAGCAGTTTTACCTTGTGCTTAGGAGGGCTATAAGATATATATAACCTAATAGATATACTACACTTAAATCGCTAGGTAAGTTCTATATAACTAATTAACTAATTAACCCCTAACTAATTAGATACTAGTATAGCTAAGGGTAACTAAATGCTAGGGGTAATAATCACTAGGCTATAGAACCTTTAGGCTATTTAAAAAGCTAATAAAAATCCTAATTAAAAGGAAATTAAGAAAAGTAAGAATAAGAAGGGGAATAAAAAACTAGAGAAAAAGGCTAGATATTTAGAAAAGATATTAAAAAACATAGAACTTTAATCATTTAAGCAGTTTTACCTCGTGCTCGGGAGGGATATAAATAAATATTATAATAATAATAAGAATAAAAGGGTTTAGAATTATAAGAAAAGAATAAAATATTTATATTTTTAAAGGTATAAAGTCTAGCTTTAGTTAAAGTATATATTATTTATATTTATGAAGGTAAGCTAAGGATAGATAAGGGTAATATATTATATAATTATATAATAGTTAAATAGTAATAAAGAAGTTACTTAAGGTAAATTTAGGATTTAGTAAGTAATAGTTAAAGTATAAAGTAATAGTAAAGATAAGGGAGTAAGTAAGGTATAGAAATAGCTAGTAATAAGTATAAAAATAAGGTAAGCTAGTAGTTTTAAAAGTAAGGTTAAAATAAAGTAAATTTATTTATATAATAAAGAAGGCTAAAGTAAGGTAAACTTAAGCTAAAAAAATTTTATAGTATAATAAAAAAGGCTAGAGTAAAGTAAGCTTACTTTAAAAATTTTTATAGCTTATATAAAGGATTTATAGCTTTATAAAGTATCTTACTTTATAAGAATATAGTCTTTACTTATACTAAAGTAAGTATTACTAAAGTAAGTATTACTAAAGTAAGTATTACTAAAGTAAGTATTACTATATAAGAATATTATACTTATTTTTAGCTTATTTTTAATTTAAAGGGGGTAGGAAAAGGTAAGTAAGGAGGTATATTATAGACTTAAGCTATAAGCTTAGGTTATATCTAGCTTTAGAAAGTATATAAACTATATATAGCTAGGTTAGGGCTATATATAACCTATATATAAACCACGTATAAGTTACTATAAATCTAGGTACTATATAACTATTAGTATAATTCCTTTCTTCTTCTATAAGAATAATATTCTTACTTTGAATGCTTATAAGCAGTAGCCATAAGGCCAGTTCTTAACAGGAAGGGATAATTATTAGGTGCGCGCGCGCGTAGCCTAATAATCAAATGTAAGGTGCAATGCAAGCAAGAGCTAGCATTGGTGGATCTTTTGGTCTAGTGGCTTACCTTGCACACCTTCAGGGTTATGACACTGGGTATTGCCAGTAATAATTGTGTGTTGTAATAAATTAGATGCATTGGCTATAACCAATGATACTAAAAAAAATTATAAAAATCAATATTAATTAGAATTATAAGTAAGTATAAGAGGTAAGGTTAATAATATAGGATAGTCTAGACACTTAGTATAAAGCTACTATATAAATTACTATAGGTAACTAGTATTAGGTGTCTTAGCCACCTCCTAGCCACATTAGGGTTGCTAGATAACTAAATGAGGGTTGCTTTTTATCCTCGCCCTTGAAGAAGCCGTCTACATGTATAGTGTCTCTTGTTACGCATTTGGTGTCATAATTGGAGCTGACCATGTCATTGCTGGTTCATCTTCATCCTTAACGGGGCGGCGATGCCTAAGTGATGTCGAGTCAAGTTTGTCATCTTCGAGAGAATTATCTCGTCGCCTTGTTGGATCATCCCTCGCATCACGACTGATATCCTTACCTTTGGACCGCCCAATGGATAGCCCTCCATCAGGAACAGAATCATCCGGTCCCCGGGTGTTTTTCTTTTTAGGCCACAAGCTCGGAAGGGCGATCTCCTGGAAGCGAGGTTCAACGGCACGCTCATCGAACCATCTGTGCAATCTAGCCTCAACCAACTGAGCAATTTTAGGCACATCCTGCAAACGCGATCTGCTACCGAGTAGACTCCGGATGGAGAAGTCCAGTCGATAGTCATCCAGAAAACTAAATGTCATCATAGTTGGTGTCGACTGGGACGGATTGCTAGGGATGAATGATATCGATAATGTTCCACTGAACCGGACGACCGAAACGGCGAGCGCGACAGGCAGAATAGCTGATAGTCTTTTCGGGTAGTTGAGGAGGAGTTTCGTTTCCACAGCAAGCGTAAGCATGTCGCTCAAGTCCACGTCCATGCGGGCTTGCAGTCTCGTCCCATCTCGGGCAGCAGTGGCAGCGTCAAATTTGATGCCGTTCCCAAGAGTCAACCCGTCTTCGTCCACTGGAATAATTCGGCAATTACTGAGGATAGGAAAGTCTTCACCTAAACTTAATTGTGTTACGCGGATGTCGTCTACAAAGTCGGGACGTGATGTTCCATTGAGTGCTTTAGTCAAAGAACTGAGAATCGCGTCATCATGTTGCGCATCGCTTCTGAACTGCGCAATTGTCTGAGCGATAAGTACATTGAACCAATCAAGACTCTCTGGTTGGTGACTGTCCACATTGTAGTAGGTCTTGCTTAGTATTGAGCCTATGGTCAGTGCTGGTGGATTTCGAAGCACATTGGATTTTTTCCGTTTCAGTGTCTGTTCTTGTCTTTGATTAGGGCTTCGCAGTCTCAACAAAGATTGCTTGTGCGTGAGAGTCCTGGATCGTCGTTCTGTGGCCCGCAAAGACGCGGTTTCGTCTGGAGATGGCGGATCCCCGAAGATGAAAAATTTTATGAACGCTGCAAGTATCAGAACAACAGACAGTTGGCCGACTACAAGGCCCTGGGTGAATGAAAGTCTGTAAAGACATCAGTTTCCATATCCATTATGTTGTTTCTAACCAGACACGCACTAACGTTGGTTCTGATCTGGGAGGACAGATATCTGGTGTCATTTTTTGTGCTCACTACCGGGCAACTATGTACTTCACGATTTAGAGAGAGCGCATTTAACATTGAAATTTAAAGTCCACAGTCGAGTTAGGTGTTGAGCTAAATAATGCATAACATATGTATAGAGAGGTTATTGACAGGGGTCCGGATGACAGCGTTTATGAATATAGCGGGTTGGTCATATGCAGATACCCAAACACATAGGGGCCGAACCGTGAGTCCGTGACGTACACCGCGAATTATGCAAAGAAGCCCTTTCGGAAACTTTCACACTCGTCTTCCCTGCCTTGCTTGTGCATCACTCTCCTGGAATTCTTGGTATTCTACGCATAATTTTCTCCCAAATTCTTTGAAACTGTATACGGACGCTTCACCTGGGAAATATTGTTATGACCCAGTGGGTCTGGTGAACGCTGCGGCGTCCATACAGCCGATATGGACATCTCACAGGCTGTGGCCAACTATATTTCAAAAATAGTCATGCCTTCTGGAGAAATCTCTTCTTCCAAGATGAAGATACTACTATTGGATAATGAAACAGTGTCCATTGTCTCGACTGCCGTGACTCAGTCATCGCTTCTGAATCACGAGGTGTATCTTATTGATCGTCTAGACAACGCGAGCCGCGAGAGGATGCGTCATCTTCGCTGTATATGCCTAGTGCGTCCATCGCCCAACACCATACAGCTGTTGATAGATGAGCTTCGGGAACCTAGATACGGCGAATATCATCTGTTTTTCACCAACGTGGTCAGAAAATCGTCTTTGGAGCGTCTCGCGGAAGCAGACGACCATGAAATTGTCAAGGTCGTTCAGGAGCATTTCGCCGATTACGCCGTCATCAATCCCGATTTATTTTCCCTCTCAGTGTCGCTGCCACAGCGACGTATATGGGGCTCAAACCCAGACAACTGGAACCCGGAATCACTTCAAAGATGCGCGGATGGTCTGCTCGCACTTTTATTGTCCTTGAAAAAAACGGCCAGTCATACGTTATGAGAAAAGTAGCCCGATGGCCAAGAAACTTGCATCAGAAGTGCGTTACTTAATGTCACAGGAGGAGCAACTTTTCGACTTTCGAAAAGTTGATACCCCACCGGTTCTTCTTGTTTTGGACAGACGAGAGGACTCTGTAACGCCGCTACTTACTCAGTGGACATATCAAGCTATGGTCCATCACCTTATCGTTATTCAAAATGGTCGTGTTGACCTGAGTGATGTACCTGACATACGGCCAGAGCTAAAAGAAATCGTTCTATCTCAAGACCAGGACCCATTCTTCAAGAAAAACATGTTTCTTAATTTTGGCGACTTGGGCGGTACCATCAAAGACTACGTTGAACAATACCAGTCTAAGACCAAGAACAACGCTAATATAGAGTCGATCTCTGATATGAAGCGATTCATAGAAGAATACCCGGAGTTCAGGAAGCTGTCTGGTAATGTTAGCAAGCATGTTACCCTAGTTTCTGAATTGAGTCGCAAGGTTGCAGCAGAATCTTTGCTGGAGGTCAGTGAGGTGGAGCAAAGCTTAGCTTGCAATGACAATCACAGTGTGGATCTGAAGGTCAGTCATCGCCTGATAACAAAATGTTTGTGAACATTTTGACGGCTAAGAACATAACAGAATATCCAAAAACTCATTCAAAACCCAAGGATCACAGCCCACGCCAAAGTAGGTCTAACAGCACTGTATGCACTACGATACTACAAGCACCAGTCGAACGCCGTTCCGATGCTTGTAGAATTGCTGGTCGCAGCAGGAGGAGTCTTGCCACAGCAGGCCGATTTAGTCCACAAGATTCTAATTTACCATTCTTCCCTTCATACATCACCCTCCCACAGCGGAATCACCGATATGTTCGACTCGGTGGGCATATTTTCAGGGGCTTCGAGTCGATTCCGAGGCTTGAAGGGTGTAGAGAATGTCTATACACAACATACTTCACTTTTAGAAAGCACCCTACAAAATCTCATAAAAGGTCGTTTGAGGGAGCAGCAGTATCCATTTTTAGAAAGTGGTGGCTCTACGAGAGACAAACCGCAAGATGTAATGGTTTTCATGATAGGAGGCGCAACCTACGAAGAGGCTAGGATGATTGCTGGAATCAATGCCACAACTCCTGGCGTACGGGTTGTGTTAGGTGGCACATCAATTCACAATGCAGCCACCTTCTTGGAGGAAGTTAATGACGCAGTCAGCTCCTGGCCCGATGCTCGATGATGCGCAGGCAAATAAACACGCAGGGTTGCACACAGGCGTGGCAAACAGAGAAGAAAGCTTACCGTGTATCCGGGACGATAAGAGGCCATAGGAATACAACAGCTTTACCCAATTAAGTGCATTCATTACACAGTAGAAACAGCAAATGACAAAGTTTGAGGACTCCTAATAGATAGACAGTACATCCCGCGTCATACCAGAGGTCTATAACTGCGTTTTTTTTCTCACGGATGTCAATTGTCCCGCTCGTTAGATATAGCGAGTACAATTTACTAGTAGGAATCCGGCGTTGGCCGCAACCATTGATGAGGGGGAAATATTAAAAATCAATAGATGGAAGGTACCACACACTGTATCCTTTGCGTGGCCATCGAAAAAGAAACCAAGCTTACAACATCCACAACCGATAGCGACAGAAAAGGAAGGGAAAACTCTCATTATGCTGACTTTTAGCTGTGATGATACTCCGTAGTTGATCCTAGGTTCAGAGAGGGAAGACCATGTGAGTGTGGACCCATAATTCATACTGACCAACTTTAATTAATTCAACTTACCAACCTTAATTTCCGCGTCACACAAGATTATCCCTACAACGTCAGACGGTCGAATATATTGCGATCGTTTCTAAGTTACGAAGCTTTTGATTGCTACTATTAATCGCTTTTTAATGCGTGCCCCGTTCCGTACAGCATGTGCTCGCTCCTTGCGACAACGGCCGCTAGTTTGCCTTCGACAATTCGCTACGGTAGTTAGTGGCAGGTTCGGCATTCTCATACCTGAAATGCTTCACTCACCTTCAGATTCATTGTGCTAACCTGTTTGCCAACAGATCATATGACGTTATTGTAATCGGTGGCGGTCACGCTGGAGCCGAGGCCTGTGCGGCTGCCGCAAGAACAGGGGCAAGGACGGCGCTGATAACTCCGAAAATTGAGAATATCGGAACCTGTTCTTGTAATCCTAGCTTTGGAGGTATCGGCAAAGGCACTATAGTTCGAGAGATTGATGCCCTTGATGGACTGGCAGGGAAAATTATCGACAAATCTGGCGTTCAATTTAATATGCTAAATCGCAGAAAAGGGCCGGCTGTCTGGGTAGGGTGCCATTCGACAAAGACTTGAGTTTAGCAACATACTAACTACCACAAGGGTCCCCGCGCTCAAATCGATCGAGATCTATATAAACGGTACATGAGAGAGGAGCTAGAAACGTATCCGAATTTGTCAATCATTTTGGGAAGCGTATCAGATGTGGTACTATCAGAGCTCGATGATCCTTCAGGGAGTGGGAGAGTCAAGTCCATTACTGCCATTCGGCTTGAATCTGGTGAAACTCTTCCGGCAAACAAAGTCGTCATCACTACAGGCACTTTTTTGGGTGGTGAGATACACATCGGCCTCGAGAGCTATCCAGCTGGTCGGTTGGGGGAGAAAGCCACATCTGCCCTAAGCATGTCTTTACTTGCAAATGGCTTCAGCCTTGGGAGGCTCAAAACTGGAACGCCCCCACGGTTCAAAAGATCCACTATCAAATTTGAAGAACTGGAGATTCAGACCGGGGATGAATCACCTATCCCATTCTCATTCTTGAACAATGGCGTTTCCGTTGTAGATCAGCTTACTTGCAGTATTACGCATACAAATGAGGCAACACATAAGGTCGTGCGAAATAACCTCAACAAAACTATTCACATCCGCGAGACGATAAAAGGACCAAGGTACTGTCCATCGTTGGAGTCGAAGGTCGTTCGTTTTCCGGAGAAGGATAGACATATTGTTTGGCTTGAGCCCGAAGGATTTTGCAGTCCGGTCATTTATCCAAACGGACTGTCAATGACTATACCTTCTGAGGCGCAGGAAGAGGCATTGCGAACCATCAAAGGGCTCGAACAAGTCGAAATGTTACAACCAGGATATGGGGTCGAGTATGACTATATTGACCCTAGGGAACTTCGATCGACCCTCGAAACAAAGACTGTTCGGGGCTTGTACCTTGCCGGCCAGATAAATGGGACCACAGGATATGAAGAAGCCGCTGGTCAAGGAGTTATTGCGGGTATCAATGCAGGCCGGGCAGCTCAGAATTTGAGTGAGGCATCGATTACTCGGTCTGATGGTTACATTGGGATCATGATCGATGATCTGGTCACAAAGGGTGTAACGGAACCATATAGGATGTTTACATCCCGGAGTGAGTTTCGGATGGCTGCGAGAGCCGACAATGCTGACCTTCGACTCACCGAAAAAGGCCGAGCCTGGGGCGTGGTGTCTGATAAACGCTGGACTTCGTTTTCAGATCAACGTCGGCAGATCAAAGACCTCATGAAGTCTCTGGAATCAGTGTGCCTGACGTCAGCTCAGTGGAGCGAACACGGTTATGACGTAAGAAAAAACTCGCGCCGTCGAACGGGACTCGACATCTTGCGACTATCAAATTCTGGCGCTCGTATATATATGGAGAGACTGGGTGCTTTAATTCCAGGTTTCGAAAACTTTCCTCCTCGCATCAGAGATCGTGTGGTCATTGAGGCTACATACGCGCCCTATGTTAAGATGCAAGCTGCGGAGAGACATCAGTTTGCTCATGACGAGAGTTACCGCCTTCCAGTGAACCTCGATTATGATGTCATTCCGGGACTTGCCTTGTTCGAAAAGGAGGTATTAAACGTCACACGCCCTGAGACCCTAGCACAAGCTCGTCGAATTGAAGGTGTGACTCCGGCCGGAACTGTTAGGCTGCTAGCTTATATCCGGAGACGATCTGCAAGCAGGAACACAGAATTGGACCAGCAATGAGGCTTCTGGGTGCTGAGCTTTTGGCAATATTTGGACTTTTCCAACAGGTGAAAAGAGTTTCGCTGCCCTATTAGCATTGGATAGAGTTCAAAATGCAAGAGCAACCAGCCGCGATCGCACAGAATAGTATCACACCATCCGTTTGCGATACACGCCAGTCTTTCCATTTACAAACACCCAATGTATATGCATACTACCAGAAGGTAACAGGGGTCTGTGGACCTTTTGTCAATGGACGATACAGCTTTTCTCCGTAGCAATAACAATGTCTTAACCTCGGCGTATTAATTTTAAAGTTATGAATGGTTATTATTAACATATTAGAGTTGAATATACGTATTCCTTATGTATAAGATGTGCTAGCTATACCTAGCCATGTGAAAATTAACTAAATGTAAAGATAACATGTTGCGTAATATGAGATAGCCTAGAACAGAGTTAAGAGCCGCAGAGTGCCACGAATTGGGATAAAGTTCGCTTTGGAAGCGATGACTCTACGACTACATTAACGCTGACTTGACATATGCACAAGGATGTATGTTCTTAAAATTGAAACCTTTCGCCAACTTTGACATTGACCTCTCAGTATCCCGCAGCCTCTAAATTCCCACGCTAGGTCACATCCCGCGTCACACTGGGAGTATATTACTGGTGGTTTATTACTTGGATATTAGTTTCTCCCCCAGGCTGGGTCAGGCTGGGTATTGCTGGTAATAACAAATTAGTAAACATATGTAGAAATCCGATCGGTTGACCATTATTGATGGGGGGGGGTCTCTTACAATGATTGACATTTGATTTAAGTCATTTGATATCGGTGCAGACTACTGTTAAGCTGTGACAGTCTTGAAGCAGGCTCGCCAGTAAATCAATGTAGAGCGCTCCTATTTCAAAATTTTAACAGCATCTCTGCTGAAGATATAGCTTGCGCCACTCCACACAGTCGTCGCTGCCACAGTATACCTAGTCACCAGTCAGACTACCAACGGTTCCATCATTCTGCTCTCTTTCAGCGGTAATGGCGGTGGGGACTTACTGTAGTATTGCCAACATTGAAGAAATATCGGCATGTACTAGCGGTGCCGCTGTTGTCAGGCCTACCAGCCCAAGTTGAAGGAATGTGTTGTATTTGCTGATAGTCGTAGGACGAACCTCCGCAGATGGTAGTGAAAAGTCCCAATACCGTCTGAAAGTTTCGGGTGGAGGAAGCGAGATCCATCGATAGTAAATGGCAGCAATTCCAAGCCCAACATCTCTTCCTAGAACTATGGTTGCTACCCATACTAGCGATAAAGACGAATAAGAAGTCAGCGTTGTTCACTAAGCCATGGAGCGCAGTCGCTTGGCCGGTCTTGAAATGACACGTTTTGTTTAAGAGGCATAGGATCTTGGAGAGCAGTGGGTAGTAGGTAGCAAAAGGTTGAGATGTCAGAATTGTCAGGACACCGGTCATTCTCATAATTGAAGCACGTACATGGCAATGCTCCTTTGGCTGCTAGACATACGGTGAGTATAGTCATAAGAGCCTTGTCCGCCATTGGATCTATGATGGTCCCAACTACCGTTTTACGATTCCATCGTCGAGCAATCCAGCCGTCGAGCAAGTCAGTGATTCCTGCGTACGCAAATAATCCCACGGCCCATACATGAGAGTCGTGAAGTACCAGGTAACCCACTAAAGGAGCAGCCACGAGCCGTGTCAGGGTGAGAAAATTGGGTATCGTGTATATGTCTTCGTGGACGATGGCTTCAGTAGTGGCAGATTTCGCTTGAGAGTTTGTCCTGACTTGGCCCTCCTTATTTGTACATTCTTTTCTAGGTCGATCGGGTTTAAAATTGGCTGGTTGTTCCTGTGCAGAGCTGTGCGATTCCAGTTTGTCAGCTTCTTGGCCGCTCACTCTGCACGTCACACTGCTTCGACGTGTACAAAGTTTTCGACTACATGTGTTCTTCCGTCTTACCTGTTTTCCCGAGCCCGATAAGCTCTGAATAGAAAATATGTGTTCCGCTGGGGCAAGCAGTTGTTTCGATTCCTAATTAGCAATTTATACTGACTTGCCCCTTGTGAAGTGGCATTTGCGGCGTGGCCAAAGCTGACATAGCTACGGTGGCATGTCTGTTTTGCTGCTGCTCGTGACGCCAGCACGATCGTCGACATGATGCAATCCTACACACTTGTCGACGGCGCTTGCAAATGCCTTTGGTTATAAGAGTTACCGGAATGGTTTTGGAGTGCAAGCAGATGCCAGGTTCTATCGTTCTGAGAGACAGGTATGGTTCGAAGAGGGACTGTTCTATGTTGGCAATGTCTTCATGAAGTTGGCTGCTGTGGCTATGGACCCACCATTGGCCTTATGCCTAACTCATATGTACGGCGAGACTACCCTATGCACATGGGAGAAAGGTATTGCGGTTGTCACTATTTTACTAATAGTCATCGACAGATAAGTTTAACATTTGGTTTATTAAGTTTTAGAACAAACTCCCCTTGCGGACCTGTCTTCGAAAACTGTAATTAGGCCACCGTTTATTGGCCCAAACCCCTGGCGAATTACAATTGCCCTGATGATGATGCATCCTGAGCGCCTTGTCGAAAGCAGGTTAAAACGTTGACCCTGACTATATCCTATCCACGAAACTCGAATATAACACGTTTGACCCAACACTAGCCCTGAAAGTAACATGAAGGCTGCGAATTACAATTGCTCTGATGATGATGCATCCTGAGCGCCTTGTCGAAAGCAGGTTAAAACGTTGCCCCTGACTATATCCTATCCACGAAACTCGAATATAACACGTTTAGCCCAACACTAGCCCTGAAAGTAACATGAAGTCTTACACCAAAGCAATGTAGCTAGTGCGATAAAGGGAGACCACACCCATGTGCCACCAATAATTCGACGGAGTCAGCCACTCTCGCCCATTCATGGAGGCAATGAAAAAAATGAAATACTAAATTACCGACTGAACACAGCCATACCCAAAAAAACATAAAACTGGAGTAGGAATAATGCGATAAACAAGAAAACAAGACCTCCGCAGAGAAGGGTCCCGGGTTTGCGTGAGCACGGGGAAAATCCACCCCCCGAACAGGAGAGAAGGACGGCAAAAAATGATGAGTCGTTCACTATCCGTCATGAACGGCCCACACCGTTTGGTCCTCCATGCCAAGTCGGAGGGTTCTCATCCGTCTGGTTTCCATAGTATTGTTGTCCCTGGGAGTTGTCAATGGCCTCGAATCCCCATGCTGGGTTGTTTCCATCCAGGCCGTAGTGTTGAGGTCCATTATCAACGGAGGGTATTTCTGTCTCTGCCTTGACCGGGCGGGGATGAGCGAAGGCGTGGTTTTCTGGACTGGCCACAGGAGCGATTTGTGATGGAAGATAATAAGATGATTGTCTCATAAATGCATTGCCATTGGATGAGTGTTGCCCGTCTGTGACAGAACCAATAGAAATAGAAGACAAGTCTGAAGGCTGGGAAGCTTCGAAAGTCGACATTCGACGAGAAGAATTGTGAGTCGGCATGTTTCGAGGAAATTCGTGCACGAGACTAGAGTCAGAGCTGAAACGGGCTGTCTTGTGAGGATCTAATGAATAGTTTCCTTGCTGATGAGAAGCATACGACATGTGGCTCGTGTTTGATGATACAGGCGATGGATGTAGAGAGGGTGTTGAGTGATGCATATGCGGCGGCGGCATCGGAGAGGACACTTGTTGCGACATCAGCGGTGGCACAGAGGAAGTCGACGCCATATAATGCTGCTGCGGAGTGTACCCATACGGGGTGGTGCCATATGCGGATGACACAGACAAAGGCTGAAAGCTAGGAAGCGTCATTGTTCGCTGTAGTGTGTTGCTCGAACCGTTTTCGAAGTCGTGGGCATTCGACATAGTATATATGGTGGGATGGCCACAACGTTCGTCTGGGGTGAATTCCACCTCGTCGATAGGTGCGCGAAAATTCTGAGAAATAAGTTCGGCTCGAGGTATAATGCCCCGAGTGCTAGGATGCCTGGATGGTGTAGTCAGGCGCCCAGATACTACATCATTGACGTTGTAGTAGCTGACCAAATAGTGTGGAATCCCCTGATATGTTATACTGATAGTTTTCTTGATCAAACCATTGTTTTTAAAAGGGTAAGAATCGATTAGAGATCCAATCAAGGCTCTTTCTGCATCTTTGCCGACAGAATCCATACCGGGCAACGGGAAGCTGCTCATGCTAGAGCGAGAACCTATTTCTGGCTTTCCAATTCCGCCGGAAGGACACTTCTTCCTTTTCAAGGCTCGTTTCTTCTCTCCTGGTGGGAACGGCTTTTCCAGCTCACGATAGATAAGGAAGTTGCCCAGAATGCGGCTGGGGCTCCAGGACACACCATCTGTCCAGCGTTTGATGCCCGAAGCATGCTCTTCGTATATGAAGACGTTGCCGCTCTTGATTAGATCCTGACGCTCCCTGTCATGAGGACGACGAGGTACATGATTGAGATGACCGGACAAACACGCCTCAAATAAGATCAGGGCATCGAATGTCGAGGCTATATGACCATCAAATGTCGGGATAAGAGGGTCGGACTGGCTCGACATGGTTGTGATTAAGTCTTGCACCAACAAATTTTAATCTTGAATGGCGAAGGCAAACAGGCTCGTGGAGTAAACAAATTCTAACCTTGGATGGCGAAGGCAAACAGGCTCCTGGAGTAATTCGGGTTAGCTTCCCCGTATCCACGGAGTTCGAGTGTCGGTTCAAGTGTTTTCCAAGCTTTAAAAGGCGCCGATCAATGCTATGTTGTCTTTCGAGATGTCTGAAACTGACTTGGTTGGAAGGATAAAGTTTAGAAATGTAATACTGTAAGAGAAAGAATTTGTCCAAAAGACCGAAGTCGACAAGCGCAAAAGAATATATCAGCAGTGTGTCACACAATGCAAGGCAGATGCGGGATAACAGGACCAAGAAGCTGTGGCTTGAAAAGGCTCCGAGGCTGCTGTAAAGTTTGCAGGCCATGGTTAGGCTCAAGCCATGCATGGCCCTAGTCGACAACCAATCAATTTAGTTCATTAAAGCGGTCGCGACCGCCGAGAGGAAACAGAGAGCCCCATCAACATTTGAATAGTGCTAACTACTACTGGAAACAGCGATTATGCTTACGGACTCGGTAATATGCGTCGTCCTGACCCATGAGTGCCGGAAAGGGAGTAGAGGATTTGAACCCCCCCCCTAGGGAGGGGGGTGCCAATAGTGCAGTAGGGAGTGTACTCAGACATTCCTGAACTGGGCCCACGCGCTCAAGCGATATTTCAAGAAAATGACCTCCAATCTCCGGTTTTCGGCTCACCTTACGTCAGCTTTAAATGCACTATATGTTGCAGACTCATCCCTATTGTGTCAAAAAAGCACCTCTCTTGCAACCAGCGTCCGCGCAGATCACCGTTTACAACATGTTCGTTCGCACTCTAAGAATTGGTAAGAAACATTATTCACCCCTTCTGGAACACACCACAGATTCCTTCCCCCCTTCCCCCGAGAAAAAAACACAGACCAAACAAAATCGTCTATGACTAGCACACTGAAGCCAGATGCATTGCAGGCCTCATACCGGGTGATGGCATCGGAAAAGAGGTGATACCGGCCGGCCGTCGTGTCCTAGAGGCATTGCCTAGCTATCTGAACCTGAAATTTGACTTCGTTAACCTCAAGGCGGGCTTCGAGGCATTTGAACAAACCGGCAACGCGTTACCAGATGCCACGGTCGAAGTCTTGCGAAATGAGTGCGATGGTGCTCTTTTTGGAGCCGTGAGTTCTCCTACCCACGCAGTCAAAGGCTACTCCTCGCCAATTGTTGCGCTTCGCAAACGCCTCGACCTCTACGCCAATGTCCGCCCAGTCAAAACAGTTATGAATGCACCGAGGCCCATTGATATGGTCATCGTCCGCGAAAACACAGAAGATCTGTATATCAAACAGGAGAAGACGACTGAAGGGCCAGACGGCAAGGTAGCAGAAGCAATCAAACGGATAACCGAAAAGGCATCTTTCCGCATCGCCGCTGTGGCTGGAGATATCGCCGTTCGCCGGCACAGACTTAGACTGTCGGGAGCTCCTAGTATCCACAATGAACCCACCGTAACCATCACACACAAGTCTAACGTCTTGTCCCAAACGGATGGCCTGTTTCGTGAAGCTTCCAAGAGAGCGCTTGCCGACGCGAAATTTGCCGCCGTGAATGTTGAGGAACAGATCGTTGACTCCATGGTATACAAGCTTTTCCGCCAACCGGAGGATTATGACGTTATCGTCGCTCCCAATCTCTACGGAGATATCCTGTCGGATGGTGCTGCAGCTTTGGTTGGTAGTCTCGGACTCGTGCCCAGCGCAAATGTCGGCGAGAATTTTGCGATCGGCGAGCCCTGCCACGGTAGCGCGCCAGATATCATGGGCAAAGGCATTGCAAACCCGATTGCTACTCTGAGAAGTGCAGCTCTTATGCTGGAGTTTCTTCAGGAACCCGCTGCAGCTGCTAAGATCTATGCTGCAGTCGATGCCAACCTTGAAGAAGGCGAGTTTTTGAGCCCAGACCTGGGAGGCTCCGCTTCAACAGAGCAGGTTGTCAAAGACATCCTGAAAAGATTGTGAAGGGATGCATCCATAGAGCTGCCTTACGGCAACAGGTGAGTCACGGCACCCACTTCAGCGCAATAGTCGCCAGGCACTTCCAGGAACTTCCAGGTGCCGATAGAGTTATCATATATGGAATGTACTGACTGTTGCCACAAATAAAGAGGTTAAATTCTAATAGCACAGTGAGATGTACGGAGCACACAACGAATAATAAAAATATTGTTTTATCACAGCCTAAGTGACCCTCCTGTTCAACCAAACAGTCACTCCATGCAACTCATAATGCATCACAATTCTTTATGTATCTGACATTATGTTGTTGTATTTGTCTGCTGTTTTTGTGTGTCTAGAGTGACATACCACATCACAGCTCGTCACGTTGACACGCACTATTCACCATCTTTTGTTTCCTTGCGTTCTGGCAATTGGATCTGACCAATTCCCAACAACTGAGCGTGTTTGCAGCTAATTTCAGAGAGTGCTGAGATCAATTTCTAGCTAGGAATGACTGCAGGCGTCCAATACCTGAGTACCCAAATTCAGACCAGAGCAGGTGAGAAGGTCGCATCACGATGCACAAGACAAAATGTGGACACGCAGATTAAAAGCTACTTAAGTTTAGGTGGAATCTCTACTATTAGAGAAGTAGCCTGATTATATAATAGCAATATGATAGAACATTATTTTTAGGATTATCTAGGCTTTGAATCAGCACCCTTTAAACCATTAATTCTGTTCCGTAGGGGCACAACACATGCGTGGGGTGCTTAATGGGATCCTGTATGAGATATAAGTCGACGCTCGTGTGACACCAGACACCTCTCTAGCGGCGTGTAACTAAGATCTGGTGTGTCCACATGAAGACCAGATGTAAAATCTGACAGAATAATGCGTCACGTCAGAGCACCGCAACGTCGGACTGAATGTAGCACTCGAGGCTAGCGGTTTATGACGGGTTCTGAAATAGTAAAGAGCCAAACTCCATGCCCTGGCCAAGCTTTACGGTACTTACGTACTTAGTATGGTGATATAACCAGTCTTAGTGCGGAGTCATAATGAACGGGTAAACAAACAGGCAAGGCGGTTTGCCTTAGAGCTGAGCCCAGGCAAGATGGCGATTCGTGTCTTGGACGCTTTTGCGCGCCTGGCTCTGAACTAAACAATATTCATAAGGCTCAGAGCAAGGACTACCCTTGAAGCAATATTTGCGATAGTAGGAAGTGCCCCTCATTGCGCCGCAATCAAGTTGAACAACGACTACAAACACTTTCGGTGACAATAGATAATAATGCAGAAGGTTCAGTATCCAGCAATGCAGCAATGCGAACCCTTCAAAGTTTAGGCTTCCGGGCCGCTCGCTTATCGGCTCCGTCAGGAAGTTCGGATTCGTGATTCTGAAAGTGATTCAGGACCAAGACTTTCTTCGGTAGGACCCTCATTTGGGCATTGTATATGTGCCTGTGGCGGCAATTAGTATGCTTATAGCCATGGCGCCAAAACGAAAAAGTACTTCACGCAGACGTCTTCGGGATACCATTCGCAATGATCCAATCCGTTTGCCGGCTGAACGTGTCGCCTCGACTTGTGGAACATAGTGCTGCCCCCCACTTACTACACATTTTACCATTCAAGCGCCACGAAAACTAGTTCGTGGGTGCCTACGGATTAGTCCGTACATACTACGGATACGGAGTGTTTCTCCATAGTAAATTGTATGCCCATGATAACAAGAGTGGAGAAGACTACACGAGCGCCACAGCGCCGCAAAAAGTACATATCTTGTCTATGTACATCTCCAATTAGGTGAGGGGTGAGTGAGGGCACGATTTTCTGGGCCGGGTCTCTGCCGAAAAAACCATCAGTTTGACGCAGGTATGGTAGCAGCTGCGTCTGAGCAGCGCTTCATACGGAAGAAAAGGTGCGAGAGCGAAGAAGCTGGTCAGCTCAAAGCCCAAATATATATAATAAATATCAGAAACATCTAAGCCCCAAATACCCACCATTCATCATTTCGTATCTTGCTAGCCCAAACACGTCTCCCTTTTCGTTTCCTGCATACCCCTGGTGGCACGCTTGTCATCCCAAGGCTCAGCCTGTTGGCTCCAGGGCATGTTATCAGAGTACGGCAAATCCAGCTTTGACGGTCGGTTCGACATGCACTTTACACTTTAGACACGATGAATTGTTTGTCGTCTCTCAGATTCTGTAGTTCATTTAGTATGCAGGTATCAAGTCATACCAGACTATTTACCAATTGATATCATCCACTTTCCCTCGCTCCATTTGATAATAAAGAGCATCCAGTTCATTCACTCAGTGTTCAGCCTCGAGCTTGGGGATTCGTGCTCATTCTAGGACTGGCAATGCGAGTGAACGCCCGATGCCTTGGAGAGGTACACCGCCGACGCGGAGTAGAGGATGAAAAGGATCTAGCGTGGCGCACTGGCCACCAACCTTTCAGGTACGCAGGAGGCATCCCCTTTGACAGCAGCTGGTCAACGCCCACAGCCGCCTCTGTCACGAGGGTCAACCTCTGAAAGGCGTCAACTGGTGCCTGTTGCCCTGATAATCAATACATAAACACACTAACATCACTACATAGTGACAGTGGGTTGCCAACATCCTAGTCTCTCATTTATTTTCACAATGTTTCTACTGAGTACATGCAACGCACTGATGCCAGCCACAGTCACCAGCACTGTCTGGTCGTCAATGGCTAGCGTGTGGCTTAGGACCCCTGCAGCAGCATCCACACGCGGGAACCGATCATGCACCTCGACTCTGATCCATCTTCTAGCATGGATTTGTCGCAAGGCATCTCCTTAGCGGTGGTCCACCTTGTGGAGTCGCGTCAACTAGGGTCTGTATGTATCCAATTAGATAAAAGTAAACTAGAGATACATACAACTTGCGGGGCTCCTAGATCCACAAGGTGCACCACCGCTAAGGAGATAGGGGATATAACACGCAGAAATTAGTGGCCAGTCGGCTACGCCTCTTTTTTCTAGTGCAACATGGATCCCTTCTGTCTCCACGTCTCCACATCAAATTGCGGATGCGGATGCGGATGCGAATGCGGGCGAGGGCCAGGGTTCTGGGCAACTTGCCTTCAGATTCTCCTCCTATCTAGCATTCCGGGAATATCTAGGCTATGTGCGTCGGAATGAGGCATGGTACTTACCACGGCTTTCGATGCTGACTAAGCAAATTTGATACGATTCGGAGATGGAGAATAATGCCTGGGCGGCAAGTCGCGGATTGAGATTTTCTAAAACTGGAAACTTACAGTCACCGTGTGATTATTGGCTCACTGAGTCAGCCAGGATCATAAAAAGGCTCATTGACCTACAATTACAGCTTCGGCAGTAAGAGGATGCGTTTAACGAGAAGGCTCGAAGATTTGATTCATCGTCTTCAGACGGAGAAGTGAACTTTGTGTTGACGCAGTGGAAAATCCCATCTCTTTGTAAAAGATAAGGCTTCGGGGCGGTCACTGCAGGGGATCGTGAGACTTTGACATTTAGAACAATTAAAGATATATCCATAAGCGCCCATGGTTGATAGAGCTATTGGTAGTTTTACTTAGTAAGGTATAATATTACGAAGTGTCTGGTGCACTCAGGCGGCTCTATGTGGAACCGCTGATGGGGGACGTGTGCTGAAAGCGTGTACTGATCAATACAAGTGTATCATTTCAAGCCGGAGGCTGGGAGGAGGATCAATTCGTTGTCTGGGTGCTATAGGCTGCTTATTGATGTGCCAACATTGCACTGGATTAGGCTCGGGGTCGCAATTAGATGCATTTCTCTAAGTTACTGCCATAATGATGCCCAAGCAGCCAGGGTTGGATGCAAACAACCGACCGTCTATCGTCGATCGCTTGCGCCCCAGTACCCCGACACCCCGACCCAGCTTACAGCCCGCCCCGAGTTTTCCTTGTTCCAACTAAATAGTGTGTACTCGCGTCGCGTCGTATGGTTGCTTATATTAGGTATCAAGGAACCTCTTCTGTTTCAGGTTAAGTTACTACTGCACGTTTATTTATCCCTCTTACGGATTGATGATGCATGTTCTGCTGAATCCATGCTTTTGCGTGCGTTGAAGAGTTCACTTCTCATATCGGGAATGCCGTCCCGGCTTTTGGCTTTGTACAGATTCCTCTTGCTTCGTCTTTTCAGGTTTTTTGAAAGAACCAGGGATGCTCTAGTTGTGAATACCGCCGATCTGGAACTTGCATTGGGATTGGAATCGTTCCTTTGAAAATATTCATGTCAATGGACGAGTTTTGTTCCGAGGCAGTACGGGCCGGCACGACAACTCCGCATTCCCAATTACGACACATAATCTTTTGTTGACCTGATGCCTTGTCTCGAACAACGCGACCCCTGCAATTAGTACCATTAGAGTTGTTTGGAAACGCCCTCTGGCATCTGCAGGGCCATTGACTTACCAAGCGCTCTCAGATAAATTAGCGCTCCCGACGTAGGCCCATGCCGGTTTTTTTGAGGTATCTACTGCTGTGGTGCCTGTCTGATGCACTAGAATGAGCTTGCTGTGCATCAGTAGTCCGCTGCGCGTGTTGACGCAGTCGCGCATCAGTTCTTTTGGGAATGTCGAAGCGTGCCACCATTTTTCTTGCAAGCATATTGTACCTGCCGCCTGAGCTCATTATGAGCATGAGTGAACTGCTCGCTGACGTCAACACGGACTGGTTGGCTCACATTTTTGCCACCGCGGCTAGAATTCACCGTTTTGTGGCTCGGGAAGTATATTCGAAAATGCTGCTGTAATTGGGGAGCAACGGGCTGTTCGTTTTCAGACCCGGTATTCTGGTTCCTTTTGAGCAGGTCTTTGTCAACGGTTCCTAACCGAGCCAGGAGTTGTCAGTATTTTGTCATCCCGTTCCCCTCTTTGCAAAGGGACAAACTCCACATCTACACTCGAACTTACCTTGACAAGCGTTATAGATAGATTGCACTAGGTCGTATTTGACAGCCCCGAGAGAAGCGCACTGTTTTTGAAGTCAACACATACATACAATTAATCTGGAAGATGCACGCACAGCATATTCAACCTCTATCGGCTTGGAAGTGGCCAGCCCCAGGGCTGCTATGGTCGTGCCCAGGCCAGCAAAGCCTAAATTTAATTCGTCAAACATTACCGCGCCATCTTGAGGTTAGGCCCATGAACGAACCGATTTGAGACAGCGAGCTGTTCACGTGTCCTCCCGGTCTAATTGGGGTTAGTGAAGCAAAATATTTGGTATTAAATGCGAAACACTCACATAGAGTAAACGAAACCTAGATTGGCTGTTTTGGTAAAATCGTATTTGGACAAACTGGTTATCGTCCCATCCTCAACACCCATGGCTTGAAGGTACAGCTGTAGGTGAGTACAGAACAGAGTCGACGTAGGAGATTTGTTGGCAGAATTCAACAGCGGTAGGTCAATCAGAAACACCATCTGTTGCATGGTCAGCGTCCCTGATCTCGGAGTCAGTCGTGGAAGGCTTACATTTTCCATAACGCCTGTCTCACCCCAGTCGTAGGGCACGAGGTTGCCTGTAGGGACTACGATGCGCAAATAGTTGGGAAATTTGAGGATCTGCAGCTTCGAGTGCATGGAGCCGGGTCCGCGCATCTCAGGAAAGCAGAATTTGATGTTTTCTGGGGCATTTCTGCGCATCGCTTCTTTCTACGAGACCATTAGAAATTCCGGGATGGTCCTTTATCAAAATTTATCAACTGCTACCTACTTGAGACTCATTTGCCGCGAAGGCTGCCAATATAACCTTCGTTCGTGATAAATCAATTTTTCCTAGTAACCATGGTTCGTCCCATTGAAAGGAGGAAAAAAGAGCCAGTAGTAATTTGTCTCTTTGGAGAATTTCCTCGATCTTGATGTCGTCATTCGATCTGTCGTACCCTCGAGCCCATGTTCGTTTGACTATTCCGTCGGGGTATGGGACCAGTACGTGGTTAGGTGGCTGGCTCGTGGGTAATTTCATCCTTCTTTTGGGAACAGACATATCCGCTACATCGTCCTCTTCACCGGTTGTACGAGAGCGTTTGGCAGCAAGTCTTGCAAGGCGCTCTTCCTCCATCTTCTTCCGATTCATCAATAATGAGTTAGAAGAAGCATCTTCCAACTTAGAATGGTTTGAGTTCGAGACCTCGTCCCGTTCGTCCGCGTTAAGTTGGTGGTGTTGTAAAGACAGTGCAATGGCGTGTCTTAGCTGTTCGTCTTCTGAATCATCATTGGAACCCATGGTAATTGAAATAAAGCACCGGAAGTGGCAATATATCCAATGACCTGTGCCTGTGAGGTTGCGTGGACTAGGAGGCTTGTGACAATAACTGCTCTATTGTGTGCCCGCGGGACACGACACGACCTCACGTGACTGTCGGCCCTTGTTCAAGTTATGCCTACTCTAGGTCGGTGCAATACTTTGGCAACACTTGCCTGCCATTCTCAGTGTCGAAGGGAAATCTTGGCTTTAAGTGTCGCGGAACATAAAATGCACGTGAGCTTGAATACTTTGGACGACTTATGCGAATTCGTGGCTGGTGACGTGTCTAACTACTATTACGTAACGTTTTTTGTACTGCGATAGATCACGACAAACAAGACGAGCTGGCGCGGCCGGAACACAAAAGGGGCGAGAAGGATCACGATAGCAAGTCAAAACCATGCGAGTGTCATTATAATGATTCCACACGGAGTTGCTTGGCAAATTGGTCCCAACCACTTCCCCATGTGGTTCGCGGTGTTTTACGTGATCGATTCTGAAGAGAAAACCACTAGACCAAAAACAGGATACGTATCCACCCTTAGGCTTAGGGAAGACTGCTGCGGCTATAATGTCTTTTATTCAACAGATTCGATGCGAATCCCGAGTCAATGACGTTCACTGACCAGAGCATCGATCGCTCGTGGACTAATATGAGCCTAGACGCATGTAAAACTGGGCTCAGGGCACGATCTTACTAAAGCGTCGCATCAGCCCAAACATCGTAAATACTTACGTCTTATAAGCATTGTTTCCCCCCCTTCGTATTATTCTAGTTAACAGTCGTAACGGCAAACAAAGTAGGAATATGACCGAATTTCCGCCTTCGCCTCTAAGGCGTATAGCAATAATTGGAGGTGGTGCCGCCGGCATGGTCAGTTTACGCTCTTGAAGCTGTCTGGGTTGGATCGCAAATCAACACGCTGACTATATGCCATAGGCCTGCGCTGCAACATTAGCAAAACACCCTGAAAAGTTCAGAGTTACTATACTAGAGAGAAACGAAGTGCTTGGTGGTCAGGCAAGCTCTATCCAGTTGGACGACGACAAGTACGGTGCGCCTTGGATGAATAACGGAGTCCAGGGCGGTTCACAAGCAAGTTAAAGATTTCTTAAGCTCTCCTGAGATTGCAACGCGACTAACAGCACATGTAAGATCTTCAAACACACTTTTAAGTTCTTCGAGGAGCACGGCTTTCCGCCACAAAAAGTTTTTTTGCAAGTTTCGTTTGGCAAATCTCAAGATGGGTTTTGGACAAACGTCTTCCCTAGTGTCTTGCTACAACAATTTGCCACGGACATCAAGCGGTTCGGCTTGTTCTTGAAAGTTGTGAAGTGGACACTTCCAATTTTGGGACTTATACCAATATCAATCATGCTGCGAGTATTTCTTTTTGATAAAAAATTTGGAGACAAGATGGTATATCCACTCATTGCACTTTTTCTGGGGACGGGTAACCAGACCGCCAATGTCCCATGTGGCATCGTTGAGCGTTTATTCGACGATCCAAATATGAAACTCTGGGACTATGATAACACTACCCTTCTGCCAAATCTACCGACGATGTACACCTTCGATAACCTGCATCAGTTCTATGCGAAATGGGGCGAGAGCCTTGCAGACAACGGTGTCCAAATACGAACTCGCCAAGAAGTATGTAGGGTCGTGTCAAGATCAAGCAACGAAGTCAGATTGCAAGTGAGAAACCTTCATACTGGAATCGACACTGAAGAGGCATTTGATGAGATTGTTCTTTGTACACTCGCAGATGAGAGTCTCAAGATTCTCGGCGCCGAGGCTTCCTGGCGCGAGCGATTCGTCTTGAAAGGCGCCGCATTTTACGATGACATAACGGTGACGCACAGTGACCAAGACTATTTCGAGAGGCAATATGAAACCCAGTTTCATCCTGATCTTTGTGCCCAGCCAACAAACAATACCCAAAGACAGCAAATTTCCTTCGCTAAAGACACCGAAACTAAGTCGAAAGGCTTTCGGCCCATGTACTTCACACATACATATGATGAGGACCCTCGTCTCATTGAGATGTCTTTCAATTGCAGCAACTATCAGCATCAACTCGTTGCCGGGAATATGAAAGCCGACAGAGAGCTCAACCCTGTGTATCAGACAATTTTTCTTGATAAACGCAAGCAAAAGTTGTGGACAATTGGAGACATCAAAGAGCACAAAATAATTAAACGCAACTGGTGGCATCAGCTTGGCCATCGATGGCAACATTACTTGCGCGTCGTTCCAGGAATGATGTTTCTCAATGGAAGGAATCACACACTATTTGCCGGATCATGGACTTTAGTGGTAAGTAATTCTTTTAAGACATGCAGCTGAACGACCCACGTAGTGAACCATTCGTTTCGGATAGGAACAATTATTCCCAACTATAACCTACACCGGATCAGCTACGCTAACTAAGATGTCAAGAATATGCATGAAATTGCATGCATTAGTGGAATTGCTGCTGCATACCGTCTAGGTGCTGAATATTCAGAATTTGATGACTTTGCCACCGACTTTTTTGCAAAATACCTTCTCTTATCACACGGGATAATTTTCAAACGAGAGCAACGGAAACGTCATAGTCGTAACGCATAGAATGAATTCAAGGTTGCGCAAAAGGATGTGTCGTAGTTCAGCTCCGGCTCACCATGGACGCGTTAATCTGCACCGTAAACGGAGAATGGCCGACTTCTCGCTGGCACTGCGCAAGAACAAGAACTTGAAGGCCTGGCTTGTTATGTGCGAGTACTTGACAGCGAAACATATACTGAAACAACAGAAACAACACAGTAAAATGAGGAGGAATGTCAGGAAACAAGAAGGATTTATCCCGATGTCATAAGCCATTACTCAAATACGAAAACGGTACAGAAATTAGTCAAAGCACACATCCAACAGTACCGTTCGACTTCAGCTCATCACGGAAAAAGATATCATTACAATGGTGGCGTTTGTGCGTTGTGATGTAATTGGGGTTGAAGAGAAATTTGATTCAAAATAACTCCCAATATCGTGACCTCGTCATTTTCTTGTTGCTTATATTATGAAACCTGCACATACGCTCATCCACAAACATATCCGAAAATAGACTAGGTAGTGTGGGCGCATACGGGCCAAGCGTTGTGAATAAATGCTCCATTCCTTATCTGTATCCGACTGGCAAATCGCCTGAGTCCCCAACATGATGGCAAAGAGGACATTTCGAGGTTGCGCGTACCGGCAAGGTATCCGTTCAAAAGATTTGATCTGTAGAAGACGACTTCGATGATGCGTCCAGCTTCAAAATTCGGCGAAGATCGTTTTCCATAGCTTCAATATTGCTACCACGAGACTCCACGGATCTGGTCTCATTGAAACGAGGTACATGATTAGAGCTTTCTGCGGCAGTTTGCGGCGGAAGGTGAGAATCGGACGGCGCACTCATAGAATTGCTATAGAGGTGACCTGGGTTGCCGAACAGGAATTTTTTGAGCGCATCGGTCGAGTCATCGGCTTGAGTATCATGCAAGGAGGCTTCTCTTTGCGGGTGGCTGTAAGGAGAATGCGGTTTCATTGCAGAGCGAGCTGCCTTAATTCTTTCTTGATATGGCGTAGAGAATGGCGGACCCATCGGCCTACCCGGCGTTCCATCCAGCTCGGTGGCACCTATACCGCTTGACTGCGATCTCAAATTGCTTCGTCTTGAATGTGGCAGGCTTCTAGATTTTGAAAACTCATTCACGCCGAATGGAGGTGGAGCTCCTGGTGATTCCATTTGAGGTATGTGCGACCCTGGCGCGTTTTCTCGCAAATGACGTTCCTTCTCCTCTCGATGTGCACGAAACATGAAGTCAAGTGGTGACTCACTTGTTTTCGGGAGCGATGATGGCCGAAAGGGCGTGGGTACATTATGATCAGTAGTTGGTGGTGATGGCACTTGAGCAAAAGCCTTTGTGGCTGGAACGGGCGACTCTGCCGAAGATTTGGAAAGAAAGCTGGGAAGAGGGAGAGCTGAAGGAGCGGGCGACGCATGAAAAGTAGCACCTGCGAACGCTGTGCTCGTACTAGGTTTGATAGATAAGGTGCGCTGAGGAGGGGTTTGGCCACCAACATGTGCAAAGTCGGGAGATGTGAAGCCATGTTTCGATTTGAATTTATTTTTGGACCTGCTCTTAGTACTCGGAGCTTTTGTCGAGGAGGATTCATTCGCAATGTTTGATTCGATGTCCACTTTATTCGGGGTTTGGGGAGTGTCTAGTATTCGGATTGCCTCTAGTGTAGTAGCATCATTCTCGGAAGCATAAGCTTTGTGGGCGGCTGCTCTGGTGCTTTGTCGATATTGTTTCCGGCGCGCCGAAGTCCACCTTCGCTGCGAAGGTGTTTCGCTCATCGTGAATATCGTGAAAATGTAAATCAATGGGCGAAGGTGACCCAGGTGTGAATAACGAAGTGTAAGGCAGGACGATGCACGAAACGTATTGTAGCCGCGTATGATATCAGAAGCGCGATGGGGCCATGCGGCTACACGTGAGTCGAATGAACTGTAGGATCTGAGTGACTTATCGCGAGAGGCCTTGTATGATTGATAGATGTTGAGGAGGATGATCCAACCTAGTCACTCGAGAAGACTTGTCTATCCTATTGGTCATAATGACGATGGCAGACATGGTGGGTGGGAGGAGACCCGATAGTTACATAAATCCACTCGCACTTACCGTTGTTTGCAGAGATACTTGCGGGGCGATTTAGCTGATCTTAGCAACGTAGTGAGGATTTGTGAGACTACAAACATGCACAACCAGGCAGCGCTCCAACTACTAATGTACGTGGAAACGACCATGTTGTTTTTGCAGCAAAATGAATATTTTAAATCTAACCTAAGGTTCATATAGAACCTCTTCTAGTGCAAGGTACATTGACCTTGCTCGCAAATTGTGTTACAAGGCTATCAAGGTAAGCACATGACATACTTTCACGACATAGCAAACGCGCGACTATAGACTTGGCACCATATTGGTGGACCTCTTAACCAACTGGCTGACTTCTGATAGAGCCAGATCGCCGATTCATTCTGATCTCAGGCGTCGGCTCTCAACATAGCATAGCGTCATTGAAGTGTGCCGACCTGTCTACCCAGGCTTGTGCATCAATTCGCTTGACCGCAGTCTATCATGGCGGATGTTGAAATGAATGACGCCCATTCAACAGCAAAGAGGGCTGATGCTAGTGCTAATGGCAAGAGAAAATTTGAAGTAAAGAAGGTTTGTAAAAAACTAACACCAACGATGTGAAAGGCCTCATCGGTGTGAACTGCTCATCTCTGACCTTTCAACAGTGGAATGCTGTTGCCCTTTGGGCATGGGATATCGTGGTCGATAACTGTGCCATTTGCCGCAATCATATCATGGATCTTTGTAAGTAGTCACGATACTTTACGTCTCAGCTCTTTCGTCTTGTTGTGGCCAGTGACTGACAATTTTCATGTAGGCATCGAATGCCAAGCCAACCAAGCATCAGCTACCAGTGAAGAATGCACTGTGGCCTGGGGAATTTGCAACGTGAGCTTCATCTGGAAAACCTTGGCCTGTGCAGCACTAACATTTACCAGCACGCATTTCACTTTCATTGCATCTCACGATGGCTGAAAGCTAGATCTGTGTGCCCCTTGGATAATCGCGATTGGGAATTCCAAAAATATGGTCGCTGAGGGGTTGTATCACACGGAGGAGGAAAAATCACCAGCGTGAACGAAGGGCAGTGATTTCACGTGCAGACGAATAACATAGACGCAGAATAAAGCTTACGCAGCCGGAAAGAATCAATCTATTTATTTCACCAATCATTGCAAACTGGTAGATGTACACCGGCCTTATTGCCACCCCGCCCCAGCCGGCAGCCATTTGACAGGTTTGGTCTTGTAGAATGGCCAAGGAGGCACAACAAGAACGAATGTCAATACAGTCCCCCCCAATCCTATGTAGACGGCTTTCTGTATATCTTGGTACTGGTAGCCGACATTGAATGCCGCGAGCTTGTTTGAAAATAATATTAGCGAGACTGGGTCGAGTGAGAAGCAATGTAGGTGTAACCTACCGCAGAAATTGCAAGAAATAGAGAGGCCAATCCTTCCGCGCGTCTCTGGCCGTCGAAGTCCTGATATTCAAATGTCAGCAAGGGCTAGAACAGTGCTACGCACAGGAAGCTAGTGTAGTTCTTTGCAAGCTTGAGGATGTTGAGAGTAATCATACGATCTGTCCTTCAACGACATCGCGAACTCTGTCGAGAATTTCATCCGCCATGGTCAACGAGGGCCAAGTGGAGCTCGATACGGTAGCTGTAGATGACGGTTGCGGTAGGCTCTGCACCCAAGTGACAATGTTGCAACAGCTCTAGAAAAGCCAGGAGGTCCGACTCCAAAGATAAATCGAGGTCGGCGTTAGATTCGGATGAGACGATGCCACATATGAGAATGACTGGGGGCCGGATAGTCGGGTCTGGCAATCAACCCAATATGCTGAAGTTGCGACGGTAAATAACAAATATAGAGTGACCACGTCGAGCTATTATGGCGCATGCGCATCCAGTGACCAAGTCGTCCATGCCCGCCCAGGGAGAAGGTGCGGTCCCACATGGGCCAAACGCGGCCCCTCCGAGTACATACATAGAAAGAAGGTGCCACTTTTTTCAACACCCACTGAAAGTAAGCCCGAGAAAAGTAAATTTCTCTCGTGGTCCTAACTTGAGCTCCGAGGTTCTACTCCCTCTCCCTCTTATTATGGCTTCAGTGTTTCTGTCTATGCCCTTTACTATCAATTTACCACACTGACAAGGAAGTTCGTTGTGCCCTCTTTGGTTATCTTCGTTCAACTATTGTCTAGTCCCATTGTTTCACTGCGAAATACCTCGCTACTCCCAACCGCGGTTCGAGTCGCACATTAAGCAGCAACACTATCGAAGAAATTGTCAACATAACTGTTGGGAGCTTCCAACACAAATCGAACTTTCAATCCACCTGTTGACTTAAAAACTCTTCAAGTTGGCTCAACTCACTGTCACGAGCGCAACAACATCTTCGCTTCTTGGCCTGGTTTCTGGGTCTACGGCGGAATGAACAAAAAACCTCCCTAACTGGCCGTGAATTGATTGCTGTACAACTTCCGCTTGAGGCTGCTCTCCCACTGCATCTTTTTTTCAATCGGTAGATTCGTAGGTGGCCACAGTTTTGCTACCATACCGCACTACTCGGCGCCGCAGATGCGCGCCGGGTCAGCGCATCCATTACAATCTGTTTACAGGTGAATCAAAGCCGAACCCGATCGATATCGACTATGCCCAAGAATACCTGAGTGTTGAACAGCTCAACTTTCTTTCTCTACCGAAACTTTTGTTGTAGCTTACAAACCACAATCCCGGTTTCCATTTTCTCTTTTCTCGTCAACGGAAAGAACGTCCCCGTGTCCAGCATGTCCGACCAAGAAGGAACGGCTTCCGATAAAGGATATGCTACGCCTGTCCCTGAACTTGACGATCACCGACATGACTCGACTGCATCATGTCGTCTAGAGCGACCACGACGAGGCACCTTTGACTCATTATATGGTTCACGTCAAATTGTTATAGATGCAGGGGCTCTTACTCCTGATATCAGAGTGCGAGACTTCGAAGAGGCTATAATAGATGAGGACACTTTGGAAGTCCCGCAAACAGCTCGTCATGGCCGCCGATTAACTGTTGAGATCCCAAACGATAGCAGATCAATCTCCCCGCCAAATTCTGTCAAAGCTTTCGCGCAGGCTCGTCGGCGTGAGAGAGACATGTCTTTCTCAGAGCCAAATCGCGAGCATGAGGATGGACATGGCCGTTCCATGTCCATATCCAGCCGCCGAAGCTACAGAAGTAAAGCGAGAACGATAGAGAAAGATGCCAGGAGTCTCTTGACGGACAATGCTGCAGAAGAGGATGTGTGCTTTCCGCTGCAAAAAAATAGTCGAAATCACGACTTGCGCATCGACTTCGACTACCTGGAGAATTTTATTAATGCTGAACGTGCGGCCCATCTAGACAGCCGACAACTGCCGCCTCCGTCATTTGACGACTTACGACTGGAGTCGTCAACCACCCATCAAACTCAGGTAGCCACGGTTGATGGAGATATACTAAACATGCCATCGGACGAATCTAATAAAGAGAAAGCCCCTACTGAGGTCTCGACCAAACCTGCAGTCCATCCGCTGGACAACAACAGGTTCAGCTTCTTCTCATCCGCGTGGGAGTCTACCATTCACGCTGCCGAAATGGGGGACCTTGTTCTTCCCGGAGAAGACATACGAGGCCTCTTTGAACTACCTCAGGATGAGGCAGATGGTGTATGGTGGCTCAATGTGAATCGAACATCCAAGGAGGAGGTCCAAGGTATTTGTAAGGCATTTGGTGTGCATCCTTTGACCATCGAAGACATTATCACACAAGAAGCACGGGAGAAAATCGAACTTTTTCCTTCCTACTACTTTGCCTGCTTCAGGTCCTTCAATGTCATTGAGGAACCAGACGGAATGGAATACGAGCCTTTCAACATCTATGTTTTGGTCTTCCGTGAGGGCACACTGAGTTTCAGCTTCGCTCCGAATTCACACGCTTCGCAGGTTCGGAAAAGAATCACGGCTCTCAAGGAGTACATGTCACTTAGCAGTGATTGGATCTGCTATGCGTTGATGTGAGACTTGATTTTTTATGCTGTCTGACATTTGGAATGCAAGACTAACAAAATCCGATAACTAGTGACAACATCGTTGATTGTTTTGCACCAGCAATCCGCACGATTGAGCTTGAGGCAGATGCTATCGAAGATGAGGTATTTGTTATGCGCCAAGATGATTCAAGCTCTTTCCTACGTTCTATTGGTCGAGTTCGCAAAAACTGCATGGCCTTGTTGCGATTACTTGGCGGCAAGGCTGATGTTCTGCGTGGTTTCACTAAGCGATGCAATGAAAACTATCAGGTAACTCCGCACATGGACATTGGCATGTATCTGGGTGATATCCAAGACCACGTGGTAACAATGGCCACGAACCTTGGTCACTTTGAGAAGATGCTCTCCCGAGCACACAGCAACTACTTGGCAACTCTCTCTATCAACAGTATATCACAGGGCACAGATACCAATCGCGTCTTGAGTAAAATTACGTTTCTAGCGTCGGTATTGGTACCACTCAACCTCATCAGTGGTGTTTTTGGGATGAACGTGACGGTGCCTTTCGAAGCCACGGGTAGCCTGGCAGCTTTCTTCGGTATCATTGGAACCATGGTGTTTGTTTGCTCCATGATTCTCGGGTGGGCTCGCTGGAAGAAGTATATATGACATCCTAGTGGATGACGGACGTATGGTGAGTCGGAGCCGCTTGGAGGCGCTTCATGGAAGGTTTGGGTATAGCCGCAGCAAGCTGCCAGCTTGTTGTTAATGTGGAATCAATTTTAAGATATGCGAGGATCTTGCAAAATTTATGGATCTTGTTTTTCCCAAACTCCAGGAGATCGGCCGAGAATGGGGAACAACGACTGGCCGAAGACGCAGATGTGGATGGCTTGACCTTGTCGTTGTCAAGTACAGCGCTTCGATCAATTACTACTCCGCTTTAAATCTCACGAAGCTTGATGTTCTGGATACTTTCGACACGATTAAAATCGCCATTGCCTACAAGGTTAACGGCGAGGAACTGGACTCTTACCCTGCGGATCTCGACATCCTAGACCGAGCCGAGGTTGTCTATCATGATATTCCAGAGGCCCTTTTTTTTCCCCTCCTTGGGAATTCCTCGGAAGTGGTTTTTGTACATTGCTGCTGGTCTGTCGTGGACACTGAGAGGTGCACATTTGCTAGAGCAAGAACAGACTTGTTGGTGGACCCTGAATTCCTGTCGCATGTTCCTTGAATCATTGATCAGACACCTTCACTTCTGCAGTACCGGAGAACAGCGTACAAATTGAGACTGCTAGAAAGAAATTAGGACTGGCATTGCGAATTGGTCGATTCTTGTATAACTGACCCAGAATTCGACAGGTCTGTCGAGGGCGATTGGAGTATAGGGTACATCGTAGGTTGGACTCTTACTAATGGCTTTCTCTACATTTCAATTGGAAGAAGGGAAGAAAGAAGAGGCCAGTCATGCTCCAAGGCTGTCATTGGCTAGAGAGGGCACTTGATGGATCAATGCATGCATCGCCCCTCCTCCTTCCCCGCCACCGCCACGCCACCGCCACCGCCACGCCACCGCCACCGCCACGCCACCGCCACCGCCACGCCACCGCCACGCCACCTTGCTTTCACGTTCCACTTTCACATGCCAGCCCATCCCCGCCAATCCCTGCGTGTGCGCGACACATCATGAGCACCTTCTTCACGGGCGAGACTGAGCATGCAAGCAAAACAAAGTCGTGCCGTGTGCTCCTATTCGCGCTTCATGCCGACGTCGCCGTTCTAGAAGACACATAATACAAAAAAGCCTCTAACACCTCGCCATCTTGGTACAACTTAAAACCTTCCCTTCCCGCCCTTTTGTTTGGGCCTTGTCTCCATCGACCCATCGTCTCGGATCTGGACGGACGACAAGGACGCCAGTAGATTCTGCTTCCTCGCCCCAGCTTGCCTGGTTAATCTCTCCCTAATCTTACTCCAGGTTTCTTCCCAGTTGACGAAACACTAAATTGGCGGCGTCCTTGGATGATTCCATTATGAGCCTTGGCGCGGCTGCTTTATATACGTCCTCGCCGTCCCCGTTCCGATTTTCACATGTCAATACTCATAGACAGTGCCTCGCCAATTTACTCCTGAAACAAAACAGTCAAGATGCTGGACCACGTTCTGGGACGACCCTCATCCAAATCGAGACGGATGCAGGTTCTTGCAGTAATCTCCTTCTGGTCTTTATATCTTTATAGGTAATTATCTACAATCAAATCAACACGATGTATTAAGCGATCGCTCGAATCTAACCTTGCTCTCATTCCAGAGGCAATAAGCATGGTCCGCCGGGAGCGCAATTACTTTCCAAAGTCTTCTCACGGCGTCTCACAGCATGGCAAATATCCACCTTGACCATCATCTCCCTCTATGCTGCTCGAAACTTCAGCGCCCTTGTCGGGTTGGCCAGTCCAGAGCCCATGGCCAACATGTACGACACGACCTATTTTCGCGCAACATGGGTGCTCACAGCCCTGGATGCTGGATTCTGGACTGCAATGAAAATCAGGATAAAATGGTTGAGGGACCTCGCCAGCATCTTTTTCTCGCTCTTCTACCTAGTCGCTGCCGAAAGGGCCGATGAAAAGGTTCGCAAAGTTCGCGGAATGATGACCGTGGAGCATCTGCGGGTTGCGTGGAACAAAGGCACAACACCCTACCTCAGCGTATTGCAACGCTTGATGAGACCCCGGTTCACGAGATGGCCACCGAGGCAGATTCGAATCCCTCGACCGTCGAATAGCGACTACAAGGAGCCCGTGACTGGGTGGTTGTACTACGACGGACCACTGGCGGACCTGTTGCACCATAGCAGACTGGTGCTGGATATCCCAGGTGGTGGCTTTGTTGCCATGGATCCTCGATGCAATGACGACAAGCTGCTGGCATGGGCATCCAAGTCTGGTTTGCCTATTCTCAGCTTAGATTACAAGAAGGCACCCGAATTCCCCTACCCGTATGCCGTGAATGAGATTTTCGACGTGTACGATGCCATCATCGACACCAAGGGTCGATGCATAGGCATGTCCGGTCAAGAGACGCCGAGAATCATCATTACCGGTGATAGCGCTGGAGCCAATCTTGCAGTTTCTGCGACCTTGATGATACTGGAAACAAGCGATGGGGAATTCAGACGGTTCGCCGGACGAGGCTCGCTCCCAGCACCTGAAGGTCTCGTGTGCTTCTATCCCGCCTTGGACATGAACATTGGGAACTGGATGACGGACGAGCAAATGTCCCTGATTCGAGACCGTAAAATGCGCAAGACATACAAAAAGATTGTCCGTCGGAAAAGTATGCAATACAATCAGTTAGTTGGAACACCCCATCACTCAGATGATGAAGATGAAGCTCAGCCGGAGCCTCCCCGACCAACCGAACAACTGCCAAGGAGTCCTCATGTCTCTCAGCCTCAATTTTCGCACATGGGTCCACAAAGCTTGTCGCGAATTCAGAAACAAGACAAGGAGGGCCCGAAAGCATCGGACAGCATGTCTCACCACTCACAGCCAATGCAGACACGGCTGGCAACGTCGTCCATGATTTCATACTTCAACGACCGCGTCTTGACGCCCGAAATGATGCGTGCTATGATCATACTCTACATCGGTCCACATAATCGACCCGACTTCTCGCAAGACTACCTCCTGAGTCCAGTGCTCGCGCCTGACTCCCTGCTCGCCAAGTTTCCCAAGACGTATTTCATGACGGGAGAGCGGGATCCCCTCGTTGACGACACGGTCGTCTTTGCGGGTCGACTACGACGAGCCAAGGAAGCTGTGGCGAGAGAACAGAAGCGCGCATTCGACGACACAGAGGCAGCCGAGGTTGCGCTGATTCCCGGAGTATCTCACGGCTTCATGCAATTTCCAGGAATCTACCCCCCGGCCTGGGAGCACTTTGACCGATGCGTTCTCTGGTTCGAACAACTCTTCCTGGAGGCAGAGCATGCGCGCACCAAGAGCCAGCGGCCCGCGTTGTCATCACCCGCCATGAACAGGATGACGTACCATGAGCAGCAACGACAGCATCATCACCTGGGAGAGTCAAGCGGCGAAGAAGACAAACCTCTAGAGATTAGCATGACCAAACTGAGCAGAGGTCGTAGCTGGACGGTATCAGGAGCGGGGGCTGCAGCAAAGACGGAATCACCACCGCACGACAAAGCCAACGGCACTCGGAAGAACAAGAGAAGGATCTTGAGCAAGAGCAAGAGCCTGATCAAGTTGAAGAGCACAGATGACTTGCTGGAAAGGAGAATGGAGGGATTAGCAGGCGGCTTGACGGGGACAGGGGAGGATAATTGAAGTGGAATGTCATTTTCTCGTAGATATGTATGAAGATGATGACGAATCGAACCACGACCGACTCATCCGTACTGGCGTGAGAGTGAAGGCGTGCATGTGGATCCATTGTCGGATAAGTCGGACGATGAGCGATTCGATTCATCATCAGTCGACTGCCGAAGCTGCCACTTCGAGTGGGGGGGGGGGGGATTCGGAATCTGGCCGTCGGACTGGCTCGGCAAACACGGCCATCTGGACGAGGCACGATCAACATTGACTGGAGTAATCCGTATTATGCTTTCCCCCTCTTCCTCTGGACACGTTGGGATACTTGATCTCTCTCTTCTTTTCGTTCTTTCTGTCCATCCTTCTCAACCCTTCCTTCTGTTTGCACAGAACCCACCCCACGTTGAACGCATCCTCCCCTCGCATCCTCCCCTCCCGCCATGGTTCACCTCAGCGCCATGCACGCCGACGACGGCAATGCGACCAGCGCAACCGACAAGATGGCCGAGCTGGCCGACAAGGCCGGCAATCTTCTCGAGCTGTCGTCTGACGCAGACGAGTTCACCACGAGCGTGTACGGATCTCGCTTCGCCGAGCAGGACCTTCCGCGCTTCAAGATGCCCGAGCGTGCCATGCCCCGCGAGATAGCGTACCGGATGATCAAGGATGATCTCAGTCTGGATAACAATCCTAAGCTAAAGTAGGGCCTCCACTACCCTCTTGGTTGTACAAGATACAAGACGAATTGAGGAGTAAATGTGTCGTGTGACTAACTTTTTTTCCTGTTTTGTTGGGCTTTAGCTTGGCCTCCTTTGTGACGACGTACATGGTTCGTTCTCCTCCGACAGCTTGGGAAGCTCTCACCACAATCTTGTCGCTGACACTTTTCTTCTTTTCTCCATGTTCGTCTTGCCGCCATGTAGGAAGACGAAGCAGAGAAGCTCATGGCTGATTCGCTGTCGAAAAACTTCATCGACTACGAGGAATACCCGCAATCCGCCGACATCCAAAGCCGATGCGTCAACATGATCGGCGACCTGTTTCACGCGCCCGCCGGCAGCGCGGTAGGCACCTCGTCGGTCGGGTCGTCCGAGGCCATCATGCTCGCCGTGCTGGCCATGAAGCGCCGCTGGAAGATGCGCCGCCAGGCCGAGGGCAGGAGCACCGAGCGGCCCAACCTGGTCATGTCGTCGGCCGTGCAGGTGTGCTGGGAAAAGGCCACGCGGTACTTTGAGATTGAGGAGAGGTTCATCAACTGCACGCCCACGCGCTTCGTCGTGGACCCGGAGCAGATGGTGGAGCGGTGCGACGACAACACCATCGGGTGTGTCCTCATCCTGGGAACCACCTACACGGGGGACTACGAGGACGTCAAGGCCGTCAACGACTTGCTGACGGAGAGGAACATGGGCGTGCCCATCCACGTCGACGCCGCGAGCGGGGGCTTCGTCGCGCCCTTTGTCGTGCCGGGCCTGGAATGGGACTTCCGCTGCGGCAAAGTCGTGTCCATCAACGTGTCCGGCCACAAGTACGGCCTCGTCTACCCGGGCGTCGGATGGGCCATCTGGCGCGCCCCCGAGTACCTGCCGCAGGACCTCGTCTTCAACATCGACTACCTCGGCGCCCAGCAGTCCTCCTTCACGCTCAACTTCTCAAAGGGTGCCTCGCAAGTCATCGGCCAGTACTACCAGCTCATCCGCCTCGGCAAGAGCGGCTACCGCTCCATCATGAGCAACCTCACCCGCACGGCCGACCACCTCGCCGCGTCCCTCGCCTCCCTCGGCTTCGTCATCTTGTCCAAGGGCTCCGGGAGGGGCCTCCCCCTCGTGGCGTTCCGCCTCGCCGGCCCGGACGACCCCGACGGCAGACGCCATCGCCACTACGACGAGTTCGCCCTCGCCCACCAGCTGCGGTCGAGGGGCTGGGTCGTCCCCGCCTACACAATGGCCCCCGAAACCAACAAGATGAAGATGCTGCGCGTCGTCGTGCGCGAGGACTTTTCCAGAGCAAGGTGCGATGTGCTCATCGCCGACATCAAGCTGTGTCTGGGGCTGCTGGAGGAGACAGACAAAGAGACAGTCGAGAAGCAGGAGGACTATGTCCGGACGCACCTGACCTCGTCGGGACGTGCACAAAAGTCCAAGCACAGGCTTCATCACTACAAGGTTCGTCTTTGTCTTGTCTTTCTGTGATTCGTCGTCTTCTTCTTCTTCTTCCTCGGAAATGGCTGGAAACAACACTCTCCCATATGCTAATCATTCTTCTTGTAATAGTTTAGTCGAATGATATTTAAAGTCCTAAAAAAAAAGGGGGGAGATGGGGCACCTCCCTCTTTTCTTTGACCCTTTCTGGTCGTCAGTCACATCCATCTACCTCGTCGCCTCAATGGCCTCGTCCAAGATGCGCAGACCCTCTGCAATCTCCTCCGGGCTCACCAGCAAGCTTGGCACGAATCTCAGCGTATTCACGCCAGCCGTGATGATCAGCAGACCCCTCTCCCTCGCGGCCTTGACGATGGCACTTGGGTCCTCGCTCAGCTGCAAGCCCAGAAGCAGCCCCCTGCCCCGGACCTCCTTGACCAGCCGAGGGAACTTGCTCTGCAGCCTCTTGAAGCCCTGCTGAAAGATGTCTGACTTGGCAACCACATCCCTCAGCAGCTGGGGCTCCGACAATCGCAAGACGAGGTGATGCGCCAGCCGACACGCCAGGGGGTTGCCACCAAAGGTAGTGCCGTGGTCACCGACCTTGATCTTGTCGCCGACATGGCCATTCACGATGACGGCGCCGACGGGGAACCCATTGCCCAGGGCCTTTGCGCTCGTTATCACATCCGGGTGCGCCTCCCTGGGCAACAGCCCGTGAGCCCACAACGAGCCCGTCCTCCCCATCCCGCACTGGATCTCGTCGTAGATCAGCACGCTGCCCACCTCGCGACACCGCCTCGCCAGCGCGACGAGGAACTCGTCGCTCGCCGCGATCACGCCGCCCTCTCCCTGGATGGGCTCGACAATCACACCGCACGTCTTCTCCGTCACGAGATGCTTGATGCCCCCGACATCGTTGTAGGCGCCCTGCTTGAACCCGGGCACCATGGGTGAGAAGGGTTTCTGGTACTTTGGGTTGTGGGTCGCCGACAAGCTGCCCATCGTTCGGCCGTGGAAGGCATTGGTGAAGGAGACGATTTCGAACTTGCCCCCCGACGGATCAACCTCTTTGCCCGTCTTTCTGGCAAACTTGATGGCTGCCTCGTTGGCCTCGGAGCCAGAATTGCAGATGAACACGGCAGACGCATCGTGCATGGCCCCCGACTCGAGTGTCTTTTCAACGAGGAGTTTGGACAGAGCGCCCGTCCACGGGTTATAGTAGAGATTGGAGGCGTGAATAAGGCTATGTGCCTGCATTTGCAAAAGTTCAAACCGGTTAGATTTTTTGTGCCCAAAAGAGAGAGAGAAAAAAAAGAAGAAGAAGGAAGGAAAAAGAAAAAAAAAAAAAAAACCCACCTGCTGAGCAAGCAGCCGCGTAAACTCAGCATCACCATGCCCCAAGCTCGTCACCGCAATACCAGCCGTAAAGTCCAGGTACTTCCTATTCTCTACATCCCACAGCCACGATCCCTCGCCCTGCACAAACACGGGAGGCGGTCGCGCATACGTGGCCACCATGTACGGAGCGTGTTCGTTGACCATGGCCGCCGAGGGCGAGTCGGCGCCCGGATCGGGGTTAGGTAGAGCGGCATCTCTCTGTTGTTGAACGCGGCGGGTCAATTTATAATCCTTTCCTCGTGTGAACGGGGATTGGTGCCTACACTGATGCTGTTCTTCACTCTCTCTGCGAGTGACGATGCTGACGATGTGGACGACGCCGAGGCAAATGGTCGTCGGGGCACGCCTGAAGAGCCCCAGGCTCTGGCGAGAGCAATGGACCCTCGACGGAGAGGCAGTTTCGCGGCCATTTTTGGACTTTTCACGTCTTTTATTTTTTTTTTGGCCAGAAAACGATGCGAATTGGCGATCGGTCCGCTGTTGTCGATTTGTGAAAACCAGGCAATGAACGGGTCAACCGCGATATGCCACACCAGGTCCATGCATGACATGAATGCGTGACATGAACGGGCGCCGTTTACGGAGCACCTCGTAATTTATTGCGCCAAAGCGTTATCGATAGAACTGTTGCCCGATGGCGGATAAGCGTGCTCACGACCGTATTAGGGGAGCTAAAGATACACGTCACTAAACGTAACAAATTACATTAGAAGCGTATAATTTTTACTATAACTACTTTCTTTATAAAAGAGAAGCTTTTATCCTTCTATTTATATAATAGAAGATAGCTTTAATTAAATCCTTTTCTGTACTATTGTTATCCTGCTAGGGGATATCTTTTCCAAGTCACGTGCCCAACGCACGATAAGAACCCCGGGTCTCAGGTTGTCGGCGTATTAATACCACGTGCACACAATGCGGTTTGGAACCAATTTGTGTGTCCATGTCATGATGCTTGCTAGCTGATATTACTCGCAAACGAATAATCTCTACATGTACCTTCCACCCTTCCCGCCATACTTCGGGGTGATTGAATACTTGCTTCCGCTCCAGAGCAAGTCTGGCGCATCACCACCCCATTGGCATTATTCGTACAACTAATTGGCCAAAGGGCATCCCCTGCATTCATGCACCCAAAACGCCGCCCTTCTTCCATACAATGAATCGGTCAGACACGACGAAAGCGCAGCAAAGAAATTCCCCGTCTTTTTCTTGTACCGCTTTGCTATTTCCTTGTGAAATCCGCCAGAGCGCCATCCTAAACCGCGCTATATCCTCCACGACTCCCTGTGCCTTGAACTGTGTTAAGCACGCGTCTCGTCCAGTCCTTGAACAAGTAGGGCACGTCGCGTATCATGTCACCATGTGGTAACAAGTCCCAGCCTCTAGCACCATAGCGGTTGTAATTGAGCCAGGATCCAAAAATGAGATATGACGCGATACCCAGGAAGACACTGGGATTCCAGTTAGCACATTGCACCATTTGCATACGTACAATGCAACTTGCTCAGCATGAAAGGTTGGGTGACTCACATTATGACAAACCAAGTGAAAAACCCCCAGTGGGTGCTTGCATCACCTCCGTCGCCCTTGTTATTGTCATCGTTTCCATCTCGTTTTTCACAGGCATACTTGGTGTGCCATGTTAGTCGCAACACGTCCGCGTCCTTCTCAGGCCCATAGCTTTCCCAGATCAAAGCGGCGTTCTCCTTCTTCAGCTGGTGTTCCGGAAATGATTTGTCCTTGCCGTCGTTATTGTCGTCCTCGCCCTTCTCAACGTACTCCTTTTTGTCCTCACTTCGGCCAAGTTTGGAGTACTTGTCTTCTGAGTCCTCCCATTCCCCTTCGGTACCTTCGTTCTTATCGCAAAGAAATTCTACGATGGCCTTTTGTTCGCGACGTTCTTTGACAGGTGCATCAAGAGGATGCTTGCCACCTTTCAGTACCAGCCGCAAGCCTTCTTTATGTGCGTCGCTGTTCGAATCGCTGCCATTCAGTCTCGTAGCTTCGTATTCGAATTGGGATCCGCCCACATTCTCTAACGCGCCGGCGATGGCAGTCACAGTTTCGACAATGTCGGTGTCGCCTTTGATCAATCGTTGAATGGCACACACTGTTGAATCAAGTATCAAGGTTAGGCCAGAATTTATCCCCTTGGGACCACCGTCCCGTAGGTTCGACACGTAGTAGGAATCGACATACCTCTTGTGCCATTCGGACACTCTTCCTTGGATTTACTCTTGCCGCTTTTTTTCAGTGGTCCACAAACATCCAAGGTATATGTCGTATTATGGTACGTGTGTGTCACCGAGTCGTACTTGGACGTTAAAACTGAATGAGGTCCCTTTAGCTTCTCCAAGTTGAACTTGTAGCCGTCGATGAGGATATTTTCGCAGTGCAGCATAGCTAAGCTAGACAACGGCGCCAAGCTGAGCGACAGTAGGACTGCCGATAACGAAGGCGATTGCATCGGGACGAAGCTTGTGTGTAAAGATGGACCAAGCGACAGAAGGCCACAGAAGGAATAAGCGGATAGTCTGCGGGATGACAAAGAAAGAAAGAGCAAGAAACGGGCCTACCGCTATGCTGGTAAGGAAAGAAAAAAATAGAAAAGGACGAGAATGCACCACTTGATCCCGCGCTCAGGATGAGATGGTCCTGTTGGAGATGCAGATAAAACTGTCCTGGAAAAGGATGGTCGAGGGGCTCCTTTGACACAGTCGTGTACAACACGGTCGTGAAGTCGTGTACAACACGGTCGTGAAGTCGTGACCAGCGAGCGTCATGGCGGACCTCCTGTGGAGACCGACACGTGACGCGCCCCAGACGCCAAGTGAGGCCTCACCTTCGCAGCCAGCATCTGCTACACCAAACAATGTCATGGGAGGGAGCTCATTCGTTCAACACAAGTCCGTGCAAACCACATATATACCAACAAGGCGCAAACTGCAGTTCTCGGGCCTCATTTCATAACCATTATGCATGCTCTAGAACTAGAGACTATAATGTACAAGAACCACTTGTCTGCCAAGAGTATTGTAAACGCCATGCTGGATTCATAATGAACCTTTGCTTCCAGGCTCGGTATAATAGAGAGTTCCTACCAAGGCCAGTTATCCACCCCGAGCTCCCTTTCGCTCTTGCGATATATAGCGCGCCTCGAAACAATTCCATGGGGTATTTCAATTACCACGTCAAACCGGCGTAGCAGCGGGATAAACCAATAGACAAGGGAAAGAAGAAGACGTATTCAACAATAGGAAACATGACAAGGACCAAAAAGAAGAAGAAGAAGTAAAAGGGAGCATAAAACAACAAAAGAAGAGAATACAGGAAGCCAACTTAGTGTAGCACAGCCTTGCACCATGAACTCCATTACCATCCACTTCTCCGCGGGACAGACCGCCTGATGTATGTTCGTTGTCGTCGTCCTCTTCACGCCTGATGATCATGCTTCCAAACCAGGTTCACCGCCAGAGTCAAGTCAACCAAATGTTCTACATTCCTTGGTGTCCCATCATGCCGCCCATCCCTTGCATAGCAGCTTGCTGCTGTTGCTGCTGCATCATCATTTGTTGTTGCTGAGCCCGTCGTTGCGCCATACTCTGTTGGAGCATTTGCTGAGCTTGGATGAAGGAAGATTGCTTCATCTTGTCAAGTGTATCTTGAGGAACGTTCTCGGCGCTGCCAAATTTAGCAACTGCACCTTGCATCAGCCGTGAATAGATCTGCCGAGCACTGAGCTGAATCTGCGCTTGCAAAGGATTGGCACCCATCTGTGGCTGTTGGGGTTGGCCTTGTTGTTGTTGCTGTTGGTGTTGTTGGTGTTGCTGCTGTGGATGATGCTGTTGCTGTTGCTGCTGCTGCATTTGCATAGCGGCAAATGCTTGCATGTTCGCGTTGTTGCCATTCATCATCTGCCCGCTCACCTGTCTCTGCATAGGATTACCCATCTGCCCCAACCTAGCGATTTGTTGTATTTGTGCTTGCATTTGTGGTGTCATCTGCCGCAGCTGGTTATTTTGCATGCTCTGCTGCAATTGTGCGTATTGTTGAGCGAGCTGCTGTTGCTGCTGTGGCGTCATCATGCCACCTTGCTGCTGCTGCTGCTGCTGCTGTTGATGTTGTTGTTGTTGTTGTTGTTGTTGTTGCTGCATCAACATTTGTCGTTGCATCATTTGCATAACCTGTTGCTGTTGGGGCGTCATTCCCTGCGTGTTCAAACCACCGTTGGCACCTCCATTTTGCAGGGCAGCGAGCTGCTGCTGCTGTGCAATAGCTCGTTGTTGGGCAGCCATTTGCGCCGCAAACATCTGTTGTTGACTGTGGTTCATGCCTTGTTGGTTCATCATCATAGCCTGACCCATTTGCGAATTCTGAGCCATCATACTAGGTGGTGGGCTAGCTTGTGACATGCGTGGTGTAGCTGCCATGGCTTGTCGGTTGATAGGCGTACCATGAGCCATGTTTGGGGTTGAATTGGCGGGTATACGAGGAGTACCGGATGGATGGCTCTGCTGGCTGCCCCTGGCGGACATGTTGTGAGCCATGGGTACTGACATCTGGCCGTTCTGAACGACGGATGGCGGTCGCGGAGGACTGGTTGCCATGCTCGAGTTGGTCTGTTGCATAGGGACGCTGCCCACCATGGGTGAAGACATATTCTGTGGTGTTCCTTGCCTGATGACCGGCGAAGAGGCAGCGGTAGCTTGTGTCATTTGGGCCTGGAATCGAGGTTGAGCAGAACCCTGGATGTTGTTAGGTATGGAATTTTGGCCACCCGCAGCCACGCCGTTTGACACATTGGCACCCGTCTTATTTTGCGTTGGATGAGTATGCTGGGGTGGCTGTGTCTGTGGCTGTGGTGCTTGCGTTTGTTGTTGCTGCTGCTGCTGCTGCTGAGCTTGGGCTTGAGCCTGGTTCTGAGCAGCAGAAGCAGCGGCGGCATTCCGTGCTGCCAGAGCCTGTCTCTGTTGCTCTTGTCGTAGCTGGTTCTCTCGAAGAGCAGTTTCGCGTCTTTGTCGATCAGCCTCTACCTGTTGTCGCTGGGCCTGTGCCATCTGCTCTTGCCTCTGAGCTTGTAACCGTCGATCATTTTCTTGTTGCTTGATTTTTTCCTGTTCCTTCTTCTCAGCATGTTCTCGTTTGATGTCCTCAATGACCTTGAACCTCTCGAATCTTGGTTCAAATGTGGCAGCTCCAGGCTGCGCCTCAGAATCGGCGCCGCTGGTGCCCTGAGCGCTTGAAGAGTTTCCACCCAATCTTTCATCCAACGTCAGCATATATCGTTCCTGATCCGCTGCTGCAGCCTCGTCAGCAGCCATCTCAGCAACGGTTCTCTTGCGAGTCTTTGGCTGCGGCGGCGGTTCGGAGTGGCGCGGGTCTGAAAATGCGTCCAGCAATGCAATCGTCTCCTCAATACTGCGCGTCGGTTCCAGGTAGAGTGGTGGAAGGGTTGCTAGCAGGATTTGACCCTCGGCGGCGTAAATATCGCTCGGCTCCAACTCCATTTTCTCCTTCTTGGGGCGCTTGCTACCCGGCGGCGGCATGGAGCTTGCTGTTGGCGTAGGCGGTACAAGCGACAATGGGGTCGAAGGAGGACCAAGGGAAGGCGCATCAGTGTTGCCTTTACCAGCACCTCTCGGCGTGCTAATCTTAATTCGCAGGTCGTTTTGCAAGGTCTCCGGAGTCGGAAGCAAAACGCGAGTGAAGACTCGTGGTTTTGCCACCGTCTTTCCTTCCGAGGGCTCTGATGGCTGGGCAGGGGCGGGCATGGCTTCTTTGTCCTTGTCGTGCTCCTGCTTTTCTTTTCCCCCGTCAATGATATCTTTGTCATCGGTGCCATTTTCCAGACCCTGTCCATCTTTGGGAAACGCGACGTACGGAGAAGGCGTCAGATACTGGTTGTAGTTGTGAATAGAGCCTGGCAGTACGCTGCTGGAAGTGGAGGTGGGTTTTGCGACGTCTTTGGTCTGTGTGCTTGGTCGGTGATCGTGTACTTCAACAATGAGACAACCATCGTAAAAAGGTACATTGTAATCGATGAATAGAGGTAGAAGGTCGTGCGGTATGGTTTGTTCTCTAAGATGTTTGATAAATATGCCCATTGGTGATGTGTATGTGAACACTCCGACTTGTGCATCGAATCGGAACCCTGTGGCGTGTAGATGAACAACTAGAGATGGCGAAGAGCCTCGGAATTTACGTAGAACCCCCCTGTGTGTTAGTTCTGTACACAGTACTTCTTGGTTAGCCGGCTGTCGCCTTTCCGGTATTTGGGCATACATATGGGGAGATGGCGTACGAGAAGGTGCAAGTCCAATTCCGTGGTGGCTGGTCCCGGCAGAGAAGGAACCGGTACGCATGCCGGCACTGTCTCGCGAGCGTCTACCTGCCGCTTGAATTGACGTCTCGCGCCGCGTTGGGTTGACTGGGCGTACCGTGGAGGCGGTGATGGACCGGTCGCTTGCCGAGTTGGGGGCCTGCCTCGCGCTCGCAGGCTGACTCCTGTGTGACATGGATGGCGAGGGCGACGAGTTCAATGATGTGATACCATTCGTCTGAATGCCAGGCGGAGCAGGTCGTTTAATCTTGGCCGCGCCATTTTGCTGGACGACGGGGCTGGCGGGGGCCATGATGGCTCGCGATGGCTCGCGATGGCTCGCGATGGCCCGCGATGCCGTCCACGGCAAGTGACGGTTCCCGCGCTCAGTAGTTGGGCCGCTGGTTTATCAGAGCGAAGATGCTATGGGCGCCAACATCGATGCCCCGAGACGGGCCGGGGGGCTGGGTCGTAGGTAGGCTTGACGATGATGATGCGTCCAACACAGGCTATTACTGTAGGCGGACGTGTGCTGATGATGTTGCGAGTCGAGCCGGGGCTAACTTATAAGCTAGTGGGTTGCGGAGACGTGAGTGTTCGAATCCGACAAAAAAGCTAGCGAACGAAGAAGGTTTGAACGACCGTGCAGGGCCGGGCGGTGAAAAGGGTGACGGCGAAGAAGAAAGGACAGAGGTTATTGAACCATGGCAGATGGCCAAACGACATTCACGACTCTGCTATAGCCTTAAAATCAATCAAGCGACGCCGACGCGCCGCGTTGCACCCCGTGTAATACCAGGCACGGGCAATTGGTCCTTTGATGAGCTTCCACTTGTTGGCTGCCGCAACCCTGCGCCCGTCGACAGCCTGATGCGCATCCGGCCATCACGTGACTGTAGCCATCAGGCCGACTGCATTCATCAGTTTATCAGTTTGTAGATTTGTTATTTTCTGGGTGAACAGCTGCAGCTGACTGAAACCCAAGGCATGATACGACTTTGGGTACAGAACAAAAACTGCTTTTTCATAAACTTCTGTCATTCGACCCAACATACTCGTCCAAAGAGGGCAAAATATGTGCCCCCACTCCCCACCAGGCATGCGAACGTCGGCTCTCCGAATTTGAACAATGCCACCTACGTTCACCAATTCCATTATTCAAACAAGACTGGCAGTCACTGCACATGTACTTAAGTCACTAATCTACCTATGCTCCTCCGGCCCAACCAGAGCACTACCAGAAATCCATACTTTAAGCTATATACTGGGCAAACCGTGTCTTATTCCCGTCCCTGAACTCGTCGAGCCCAATCGTCGTGTACCCGCATACCATCGACCACCACAACTCCACGCCCGCGTCCAACTCGCTCGGGTCTTTGCCACCACTTCTCAGGCCTGGCGATTCTTTCAGCCTCGGATTCACTGTCTGCCAACCCACCGGATCCGCCCTCGGCGCCGACAACAAGGACAATGTCATGTCGCATCCAGGTCTGAAGGCTGGTGATTGTGCTTCCGTTATCTCCACTCAGGGACTCCTGCAGATACAGTGTTTCGGGCTGAATGTGACGGAGAATATGGACATGGCCGTTTGGTGTGGTAAACGGCAGAATTGTCGTTTCCTTGTCTACCAGGGTTAGAGCTTGCGAGTAAAGTGCGTTGTACACTGCGTTCGTCGGAGCAATCCTATTTGACCACTGTTAGTACCCGCAAAACCCTGGTCATTCCGCCATGCAACGGCTTATGGACTTACAAAGGGCTCTTGGTCTCCTCTCCAGGAGTTTGGGCTTGACAATGACTAATGTTAGAAAATGATGAGCTAAGCGAGGCAGGCGGGAGGTTACTAGAAGTACCATCCAGCGTGGACTCCTTAAGATCTGGAGCATAAATCAAGATATAGAGTTTGACCCTCGAAAAGTCGTTGTGGCGAGGGATATGGGATAAAATGGACTATAACCACATCAGCCTCGATACGTCATTCGTAAATAGCAACCCGTCCCAAAAGGAAAAAAAAGGAAGAAAAAAAAAAGAATTCAACATACAGCCAGTTCATGCGTGCCATCATTACTGAAGTCGGAAAAATTGGTATCTGCCGAAACCACGATGGCCACCGTCTTCCGTCTTTTGTCACCAGACATGGGAGTACGTTCCTTCTTTGCGTCAGCCTCCTCAGACCATGGGTTCTCGACATAGGCCTTGTCTTCCTCGCGTATAGATGCCAAGGCTTTGCCCATAGCAGCCCCCGCAGCGGCCACTCCAGCTGCGACTGTCTTTCCAGTCGAGTCGAAGAACTGCTGAGGACTCGGTGTTCTCCGTAGAGCGCCAGACATGCGTGCCCCCCACCCAGGCGCTGACACATCACTGTGAGCGGTAGCTACGCCATAGGACACAGCGTCGTCAGCTTGCTGTTGGTGATGTGGCGGAGGCGGATCGGGAGTCTTTGGGTCGCGACTCGATGCGCCATACGGCGGGTTGTCTCCGTAATCAGCGTTCTCGTAGTCCAAACCGGGCTCGTGATCGAAAACATTCTCATCCTCGTCCTTGTGCTGACTCCATACCCAGGCGGCCAGCCCTGCGGTGGCAACTGTGACCGTGACAGCAAGAGGCACCCAGTGGCTCCAGACCCCTCGCCGGGAGGGTCCGCGATCGTTTGGTGACATTTATGCAGTAAAAGAGTATCGCATCTCTAGGCAGGGTCTAGCAAGGCGAGACAGCCCAAGATGCAACCCAGTCGATTCCTCTTGGATGTGGCGCAGTAGCAGATTTCCTGAAACGACGTCGTAGATTGTTGATTTAATACGGAGCAGGTTACGCACACCAGGGCATGCAGCAGCCCCGTTTGACGTTTTAACAATTCTTGTGGATGGATGCGTGTCGTGTCGTCAATGTCAACAATGGGGTGGGCCGCAAGTCTAGCAGCCCAGCAACGCATGCGGTTGGCCCGAGGTACATGAAGATCCGGCTGCCGAGAATGGGAGGGGCAACAAGGGGCTAGATTCACGGAGCACGACAGCCACACTTTATCAGCCACAATGACACAGGACCTAGCCCCTCTCGTTCCACAGAGCCTTGGATAATAATAGTCTGAGCTTCAACTTTGGGGCAGAGAAAAGTCGACCGCCGAAACTCAACTGCACACCATTGGAGACTCACCTCTCGTTTGAAAAGCCAAGAAGACCAAATTCAGCAGTTGGCCAAGTAGCGGCTAGGGCAGCTACAACACAAAATGCCCCACGCCATGTCGATGCCCTCAACAGGGCTTCAGGCGCTTATCCTTTGCGGACCAGGATCGTCTTTTTCGACTTTCACCTCAAACCCCGATGAGAACCCAAAGGCTCTTCTGCCAGTCGCCAACCGACCTATGGTCTGGTTTCCCATTGACTTCTGTCATCGCATGGGCATTACAGGTAGGTTGTGTGATGGAGAGGCCTCAAAAAAAATTCCTCACCGGACGACTTTGTTTTGGAGGAGAATATACATATAGAGCATCTCTTTGTAATGAAGCTAGAAACACGGTTCTGGGAGAAGAAGCATACTAACTCACTGCAGATATCACACTCATATGCCCTCCATCGTCCTCCAAGGCCATGAACTCGGCATTCAGCATAAATCCTTTCCTAACAGGTCTTCCTCTTCCCCGGCCCGATATTCTCTCACCTAAAGATCTAGATCTCAACACGGGAACTGCTGAAATTCTTCGTCTGCCAGAAGTCCGCGATCTTGTCAAGTCGGACTTCGTCGTCCTCCCATGCGACTTGGTCTGTGAACTAGGTGGCGACAAGCTTCTACAAGCCTGGATGGTCAAGTCCGCAAGCCTAGCAGATCTCCTTGGCAAAGGGCATTGCACCAAAGGCCAGGAGGTTCAACACAGCGGTGGCCTAGGAGTCTGGTACAACACCAAATCTAGCACGCCGGTCAAAGGCGAAGAGACCGACTTCATCGTCACAACACATCTGCAGTCCTCGCACGGAGACACCGAAAAGAGATCCGTCTTTCCCAACCTCTCGAAACTGGTCTATTCTGTTCCTACAGACTCACTGAACGATCTCATGGAGGAGAAGAAGTCCTTGCCAATTCGCCACGGGCTGCTGCGCACACATCCCCGCCTACGAATGTACACTTCTCACCGCGATGCTCACATCTACATATTTCCTCGCTGGGTCATGGATTTCGTCAAGGAAAACGAGCGATTGGAGAGCATCGGAGAGGACGTGATCGGATGGTGGGCCAAAGCAGGATGGCAGGCCGGGCTTGCTGACAAGCTTCAGATTACATCAATTTGCAGCAACAGCAGCAGCACCAAGGCTGCTGAGGACGACAATGACTCCATGTCAGATAGCGTCAAATCCACACACGATTCGGACTCAAGAGCCACAGATAGAGCAGTTAGCAAGGATTCAATTGCGGTATCTGGCGAGGCCAACTCGACACAGCACGTTTACTCACAAAAGAAAAGCACAAATGTTCCCCCTTTGCTTGCATACATCCACTCGGGCGAAGGACAAGAAAAAGCTCCCACGATCCGTCGGGTTGACACCGCTCCACTCCTTCTCGCCACGTCCCTTCAACTGGCCAAGCTCGAATCAATCGAGGAGGTCGGGTCCGAGGCAGCTTCTCCCTTTGCACACCCCAGAAAAGTTGCTTACCCGGAGGGTGTCAAGCCCCGTACTACAATTACCAAATCAGATAGCTTGATCGCTGAGAACGTCACAGTAGAGGAGAAGACGGCCATCAAGGAATCCGTCATAGGAGCAAACTGCCAGATCAAAGAGGGCGCCAAACTCTCTCAGTGCCTCTTGATGGATGGCGTCGTCATCGGAAAGGGTTGTAAATTGACAAAGTGCATCTTGGGAAAGAGATGCGTCATTGGGGATTATTCAATTCTTACAGACTGTGAAATCCAGGAGAACTTGTTAGTCGAACCAAAGAGTATGTTGGAACTTTTCTCGTCTTTACTTACATCTTTCCCCCTCAATGAAAAGAACCCAAGAACGGGAAGACTTTCATCGTCACACACATTCAATTCTGGTTGCAAGCACTTCGACATGATTGATCATTACTAACAAAATTTCTTCAGCTGAGGATAAGGATAACAAACTCATGAGCTCCGAGGGCTTGGAGGCAACCGAGGCCGAGATGAACGAGGTTCTTATGGACGTTGACCGTGAAGTTGCAGCCGTAGCGGACGATGCTATAGAGAACTAGAAGGGGTCTAGAAATGGCTATGAGGCAGCCACCTACACTCACGTTCCGTGTGACACCAAAGACGATGAAGGTAAAGAAATCGAGTCGTGGTGAACAAAAACATGATTCCAACAGCATCCGTTCATGGGCCGATCCCTTGGGCAAAAACACACAGCTTTTCGTGAGCATCGTTGGAAAGTCTTATCATCATGACGAAATTTGCGCCATTAGTAACCGAGTGTGCATTTGTCTGTACCCATTCTGGCCCCAATCCGGATACGGGGTGTTGTCGTTGGTGTTATTGGTCTCGGGAAATATCGTACTTCTGTCGGCGTCGCCTCTTTCTCCCCTCGTCCCGGTCTGGAACTCTGCTTTCCTGGAGGGCAGTCGAGTGAGTGCCAGACTTGTTGGGAGACCAATCAAACTTGTTTAACGTGGCATGGAGTTTTGACTTTGTCTTCCCATGTGTGTTCTCTTGTGTGGTTCCTGAAAGAGTGGGCATATTGACAGACCAGGGACGGCTTTGCCGTTCATTCAGGTGTTGAATGCATTCAATGTGCGGTCCAGCCCCTGCCAGCCGGCCGGCACCTCGACGGGCGGACAGGAATCAGGATGGCGCAGGTCACAGCTTTGCCACACGTTTGCGGAGGTTACGCATGTGGGAACAATGAGATCCGCCAGTCGCCATATTGGCTCAAAACCAGAGCATAAAGTTCATGAATGACGAATGCTCGATATCTTTGCCTCTCAAGCTCAACAGCTTGAAAAATATTGACATCCATGGAAACGCAACTCTAATGCGTGGTTCACGCGGTAGTTTCAGTTTCCAAATCCTTCAGCTTGTAGGAAGCCTTTATGAGTCTTACGCCAGTTCCACAAGTAAACCCCCATGGCTGAGGGAAGCCTGTCGAATTTTACGACTTAAGACGTACAGGAATACATACAGCAGTCAGTTACAACCTAGCAAGGCGAACACAAGTGTACAAGGATAGCTCAACGGACGTCAAGCTGCTTTCGTAGGACAGCCGCACCACGGCAGGTTCAAAACGAGACGGCCTACTGCTCATGGCAGAGATCAATGGTTTTGGCCTAGGTGCGGGCCGTCCATCTCTGGATCCTGTGACCGTTCGCACCATGAGGCAAATCTGCGTAGTCCACGGCTTTGAAGAATGCAAAAGTGGACGACAAATTTACCCCTCAAGCTCCTTCATGAAAGCCGAACATATTTCAATTTTGATCGTCGAAGCTCCCCTCCGGCCGTATACGCGTTGAACTCTGTTTGAGGCCTGACCGGCGGTGCACGTCACCGGATCGATTTCACGGAATGCAGTGGGACATGATGGAGTCTAGAAGTTTGCAAGTCGTCTCTCAGACTGAGGCAAACACACTCTCGGCGGCGACCTATGATATGTTTCATTGTGAGAAGTTTTGCAAATTTTCGGCACACGGAGAGAATGGAACGACTTTATGACCCGGCAGCACCTCCTTCGAAGATAGACCCGAGTGGATGTTTACCTGCCTTTGAAGCACAAATTGGCGACTTATGAAGAAGTACCAAAGCGATGAGGAAACGACGTCAACACGCAGGGCGGGCAAATCAGACAAGTTGACGAACCGTGCACAGATGACTCTGGCAGTGGTCAGGCGGCAGGTCCACGCCCGGCAGCATATGTAGTACACATGGATTCATTGCCAGAGGAACACTTCGCGAAAAGGGAGCCATTGAGCCAGAGTAATAACCACCCTGTTGAGCCTCTATGTCTGGTGACAGACGATTATTGGCCCTCCTCGCCAGAAACTGTTGCCCTTGCCACGGTGGGACAGACGGAAGCAAGGGCCTTCCTTGCTGTATCGGGGCCAAGTCTAATAAATCAAGCGTACGGAGTACTACTTGTGGAAATTGCAGGGATACTCCATCCCATCAGAAACTGATTAGCTGATCACCCGGATCTTTTAAAGTTAGGCTATTGCGCCACGATCCGGTGCTTGAACGGGTTCAAAAGGCTAATGTGACCTGTCCCTCCAACGACCAAGACTCGCGCGCTGAGAATTGCGAGGAGAGAGGCGACTTGTTCTCCTCACACTACAGAGTGAGCTCGACTGTACAACTCGGAAAATGTGAATGCATTGCCATTAATACCGAGTGCCAGTGTTAGCGCCACGGGGTGGCCTTGGCGCTCTTCGGGTAGTGGGAAGATCGCGTCATGCCGCCTCCATTGATGGGACGAATCAGAGAAAGCCCAAATGGGGCCCAAATGGGACATCAGAAGACCGTGCCTCTGAAAGGGTAGAAGATTGAGACTACGGAAACAATGGCGTTGTGCGATTAGTCGGGCAATGACTGCTGAACAGAAAATCTGCGACACCGATCAGGTACATTCAACATAGTTCCCCTGGTCTCCACTGGGCAGCATAAGCTGTCACTATAATCTGACTGAAGCAGTGCCACGGCAACGACATGACAGAAGACAGATTCTGTGGGAAGTGTGGTTCAGATCCCAAAGTAGCGTCAATGTTTAATTGAGGTCTCCAACCAAAGAGAATCGGCCGAACAAAGGGCGAGTTGCTTTGATGAGTCCAGTGCTATCAGAACTGACTGCAGGGATCCTCGAAACTGCTAACATGGGAACCAAGAGTCGACGCCAATTTCATTCAGATCTCTCCCTTGGCAGTTGGATGACGACCGCAAAGAACGGTTAAAGTGCCCAAGTCTGGCAACAGCCGATCGACTAGGAGGATAAAGCAGGGAAATCAAGCGCACGACATGCTTGACAGATCTCATTTTCAAACCCGGGGTGAGAAGGGGTTGCTACGTACTTGGGTCCCAGGAAAAGAGTCGCGATACCAAAAATGAATAGCCCTGAACTGTTGCTTATACGGGGCGAGAACCTGCGCATGCGCAAGGCGGCATGTTTCCCGCCCGATGATACCAGGCTGTGGCATTTTTGACATGTCGGAAAAGACATGGTATAGCAGCGATTATCTTAACCCTAAAATGGTTGCCACGCGGAGCGAATCCTTGCTGTTGGGCTTTGAAACGAACCAGAGAGATGGTGTGTCGCATATCATCCCGCAGAAGCACGTAGTCAGCAGCCCCCATCCACAAAAATTAGGTGACAATGGACTTTTCCCACTGTGAAACATAATGAACGACTATCTAAGGGTAGCTGGACGTGTCTGACAACGACATTGCGTCAACAATCGTTTGATAGGGCAGATCTCTTGAACGCCACGATCGAGCATGGGGAGATTTTGAGAGATGGGATTCTGAGGTTAACAGGTGCAATAACCTGAGATTGGGCTCTTTGACCACCAGCTCGGGATGCATACTGCAAATCTACTTCTGCTAGCCAGGTTTATCTTTAGACGAAAAAACAAAGCCTCGGAATTGTGCCTGGACCAAAGTATCGGAGCGGAGTACTCAATTGCCCCTCTTGTTGTGTGAGACTGTGAGACCTACAGCAGCGCAAGACCAATTTTGCTTTTGCCCTTCGCCAGGTACGCCGCAAAAGTTGACAAGCCCCATCTATCCATTCTCTCTCTCTCTCTCTGTGTGTGTGTGTGTGTGTGTGCGATTGCTGAGAAGTTCCCTGGTGTCGTTCTGCAGAAACCATAAGGGACACATGGAGAAGCAAAAAGAGAGTTCGCGCCATGACCTGTGTGGTCCGCCCTTCCACCAGGTCTCAAGTTGGTAGCTTGGCTAATATTGATGACTAGAGTCGACCTCCTATTCGGATCTTCTCGGTGAGATATAGTTGTCTCACCAGACTCCGATGTTTTGAAGTGCAATTTGCCAGTTGCCCATCCAGAGACGCCTTTCTCAACCATCCACATCATCGCTGTGTTGGTGGTGATCCACGAGATATCTGTGATTAACGTCTATCCGGAGACGGCAAAGGATCTGAACTGGATGCGGTATTGATGAAACACAGCGCTGATCATATACTAGCCGATAGTATGATGGCTCATGATGGTGTACCGCTAGCTTTGACGAAGCAAGTAAAGACAAAGCAAGCTTCTCCTCACGGGGAAACAGAACAGGATGATATGCGAAGGCCTTGATGATATTCAACGGATTTGAGATATCAGCATGGCGAAATAGCTTGGCTTGAAGCGTACCTTCAAGGGGACTTATCTCAGGAACACGATAGAAGCAGGAACCGGCGAGACCAGTTCAACAATGTTGGTGGTGGTGTTCCTGCATTGGCTGCTACACCGTTTGTACGGGCTTGGCCCAGCCCAGGCCACGATAACGCGATTGGCAGCTCAAGAGGGTCATCTGCAAGGCGGATTCGGGGTTCACTCAAGCAACCAAGGACTATGGAGCAGGCTTTCCTTCTGCTCGCCATATCCAGAATAGTGTTGCGAGAGGCATCTCGGCACAAAGCCACCGATCAGATGTCAAATTTGCGGGACGGCCATACGACGGCGAACACTTGGAGATGAGCGTTCATGAACGCACCAGAGCTTTTGCCGGTGACCGTTTGAGCTGACAACGGCGGTGGATCAGCTCAAGGCGATTACGGTGGAGGAAAGACTCCCGAAAGAAGTGGACGCAAAGCCGGATGGGGTCATGAGGTGACGACTAGCTCTGGTCGTAGTTGGCAGTAGCAGTCCGAGAGAGACAAAGAAAACAGACAGGTCATGGCACCAGCCGATAGATGGCAAGGCGTGAGACGTGAGGCGTGAGGCAAAGCAAGGCGAAAGGCGTGAAGCATGAAGCATGAAGCGTGAAGCGTGAAGCGTGAAGCGTGAAGCGCGCAAAGTGCGCGGGGCGAAGTTTGCAAGGTGGACGTCCATTTTGAGCCACGCCCACGCCCCCTCCCTCAACCCTGTCTGAGTTCCCTTCACCCCGTCCCCACCCATCCTGCCATCCCACGGCCATCCCACGGCCATCCCACGGCCATCCCACGGCCATCCCACGGCCATCCCACGGCCAATCCCACCCGCCAGCCACTCACCCAATCCACCCCATCCCCATCTCGGCCAGCAAAAGGTGGGTCTGACTCTGACTCCTGGTCCATCCACTTCCAACATCCATCCCGGCATTTTGGCATCCATCATCAAGCCGATTCAGCATATGCAGGCACGCCCGTCGGCATAGCTGCAAACCTCATCCGTCCTTTTGGCAAAGCTACATGCCAGCATCCATCCACCATGGTCCCAGTTGGCGACGCCGCAACCTGGCTTCGGCCATATTCGGCACCCCGGCCAGCGGATACATCTGCCCGAACAAGATTTTGTATTCAACTTATATCTGGACTGTCGGCCTCACATCTTCTTTCCCGTGTCTTCTTCCATCCAGTTTGACAAGTCTTTGAGTTTGAGGGACTGAGAAACAAAACTCCAGATTTCCAAAACATCAATCTATACTACTGATAGTTCCAGGGCAGACTCTCGCCCGAACCATCCTCAGATCGGCCACCCATCGAGATCTGCTGGCCTTCAACCGTCTCCATTCCTTTCCCTGCACAGACGACACCACACGCCATCTGTCTCTCGGCGTCTCTCTCTTTCAGCACCACAAGGTCTATCGATTGACTGGGGTGATCTTCACTTTGGGTTGTCTCAGTCTGGTCGGTATTTTCCCCCACAGCTCATTCCACCTCGATAGTATATCTTCAGGGGCGTCCTTCCTCTTTTCATCAAGAAAGCATTCCCGACCAGAACCACTCCTTATCTGCTTCCAATCCTTTCTATCTTGCCTTAATATCCTTGTTCAACCGTACTCATCCCTCTCTTGAGTTCGGACTAGTATCTACTAGACCTGCTTCTCGGACTAAATAAGTCGAGAATAATTACTCTCATTCTACGCTTTAACAATAATAACGACAATCCCAACGACTATTACCATCACCATGCAGTTCGAGTCGGATTTTCGGTTCGACATGGACGACAGCTTCAGCATGTGCAGCCAGCCCATGTCTATCCCTTCGTCAGGCACAAGCTTTTCATCAGCATCTTCTGCGTACGAGCCTTTTACTCCTACATCTCAACGATCTACACCCAATGAACTCACACTCGACTTCGATGGCACCTACGCACCATTTGGCGGAGCTCACTATGGTAACCTCACTTCCCCCTCTGGCCACATGTCCAGGTACATGTTCGACGGATCAGTCAAGGCAGAGCCTGAGCATTTATCTTTCAGTGAAGGAAACCCCACGACTCCAATGAAGAAGATGGACGGCATGGCTACTCCTGACTACGAAGATATGCTCGATATGAACATGGCATCAAGGCATTCCATGGGATCCCTCACTCCTTCAGGGGCTTTCCCTATGTACACTATTTCTCCCACAACAATGGGACCAACATCATTTATGATGACACCTACACACAGTCTCTCAGGCTCCGAGGTGGCCGAGTCATCCTCATCTTGGTGCTCCAATGAAAGTCCTATTTCTTTTTTTCCCCAGAAGGCTCTGGGATCAATCGGCATGGAGAGCTTGGACATGGAGAGACACTCACAGTCTCCTCTCGAGACCTACCACCTGCAGGGCCCTCCATCACCTGGTCGTCTTCGCGCCCATCGCAAGATGATGGTTCACGAGATCCAGCGTAAGACCACGGAACTACAACGTGCACAAATTCGAGCGTCGCGCAAAGCCAGTGGTGACAAGACTGATGGCACTGGCGTGGACGTTGTCCGTCGAGCCATGTGCAAGTGTGATTACCCCGGATGTCATAAGGCTTTTCGCCGCAACGAGCACTTGAAACGCCACAAGCAAACGTGAGTAGCTAAATATTTGCTCTATGAGCTACACACAAGCTGACCCATATGTCCTAGTTTCCATGGCGAAGGACCCAATCGTTTTTCATGCGAGTTCTGTGGCAAAGACCAATTCAACAGACAAGACAACCTCAACAACCACCGAAAGCTGCACGCCAGGCCCAACAGCAGAAATCGTGGCGTCGAATTCATTCCCGCCGCAGTTCCTATCATTGAACAGGAAGAGCGCAGCCGCAAGCGCAGGGCACCCCCCAAATCGAAGACCGCCGACAAGCGGGGCGACGATTATTAATTTCACCTCTTTTCCCCCGTCGCTCTGGCTGTGCCTGGTGTCAAGATGGATGCTCCTTGGTGCGGCATCAGGCTGTAGCTCATGCACCGCCGTCCCAATCTAGCTGGGGCGCCACAACAGGGAAAAGCATTCGATCGGAGAGTGCAACAACATGACCACCATCCCTCCTCACGCCATCGAGCTCATCAGCAGAAGAAGCATCTTTCGTGCGGCTGATGATATCCACACTCTACCGCGCCGCCATCTGGCCAACGTCACCACAAATCTTTCTCCACCACTTCTCCGCCCTTCAATTCAACCTCACCTCAAACTATCATCTTCTTCTTTCAGAATAGAATATAAGCTATAGGTAAATAAGGACTTTATTAGAACTAATAAGAATAGGTAAATATTTATTTACTAGAACTTATTCTCTAAAGTCTAGTCCTAAGTGGCTACTTTCTTTAAATAAGGTAGTACTTATAATTTTAACCTAGCTAAATTCCTAGAATACCTTAGGTTTATATTCTCTAATTTATATAGATAGGAGATAGCCCTTATAAAGCTTAACTAGATAAAATAAGGCCTAAGGGAGCTATTTTTTATATTCTTTATTTACTTTATAAAGAAGCTTTTATTAGTAAGGGGGGATTATTAAGGGAATAATATAAAGCTAGTAAAGCTTTAATAAGCGCTTAATAAGTATTTAAAAGAAATTAGCATAAGCTAGGGTATTAGCTAAAGTATATAGTATATAGCTATTACGTAGTATTGTAAGATTATAGTTAATATTAAGGCCCTTACTATAGAGGATAAGTACTAGTCCTAATGCAAACTATAGCTAGCTAAACCTATACCTTAGACTAATTATAAGGGTAATATACTAATAACTAGGGTGTGTGTAGTAAGGACTTAACTAGAAAAATAAAATAAGCTAGTTAAGAAGGAGAAGGGTTTAAAGCCTACTATAAACACATAATAGGCTAAATAGGTATTAGAAGTAAAGTTAGCTAAATACTATTAAGAGGGATACTACCTATAATATAAATCTAAGGACTACTATATTTAGAAGTGCACTTTTCTCTTACCCTATTACCTATAGGTTAGTATTAACTTATATAAAGTAAATAAGGAAAGTATAAATAAGGAAGTAAATATTTCCCTTATAGAAAATAAGTAGCCCTTAAGTAAAGTCTTATATAAGGGTAAGTAAGCTAACTATATACTATAATATAGGATAACTATTTAAGCTATATAGAGTTAGAGCAAGATATAGCATAATATATAGACTAACTACTATTCTTAATTCCTATACTCTTTAATATATATTATTATATTAATATCTAGATTAATTATAGTTATAATTATTATAGTGCTATAAGTAAGTTAGTAGTAAAATAGTTTAGCCTAAAGCTTATATATTTACTAAAGAGAAGGCATATCTAGACTATAATAAAAATAAAAAGGAGAGGAAAAAGGGTATAGGAAAATACCTCCTTAATTACCTATATAGTACACACTAGAATAGATATTAATAGCTAGGAGTTATTAGTGTATTTATATATTATCCTAGGCCTTATATAAGATATTATACTTAGGATACTATAGCTAGAATATTATAATATAGTTATTTATATAGTAAAATAGTAATTAGTTATTAGAGTAGTAAAGGGCTTATATGTCTCTAAAGCCTTTATACATAGGGTGGAGACTCTAGTATAGGGGATTATTAAGTCCTTATATATCGCGGAAGCGCGTTAGGTATACTATAGGAAGGACACTTTTATAATATTTATTACTATAAGCCTTAGGGAGATAATAATAGTGCTATAGATTATAGCGCCTAAGATAAAGCCTAATAGCCTAGATATATTAACATTACCTAAGGAGTTAGCTAACTTTATAGACCTTTTTAATAAGACTAGAGCTAATAGCTTACCTCCTTATTAAAGGTCCCTTAATTACTATATACACTTATATAAGAACTAGGATAGGTCTAAACTAACGCTCCCCTAGGGATTACTATATAATATACTAAGGGACTAGCTTCTAGAGGTTAGGCGCTAGATTATAGACTTAATAGATAAGGGTTAGATCTATACTAGCTTATTATTAGCTATAGCTCTAGTCCTCCTTATTAAAAAGGCTAATAAAGGTTAGTATTTTTATATAAACTATTATGCTCTTAATAAGATAATAGTATAGGATTACTATCCCCTCCTATTAATTAAGAAAACACTCTATTCCTTATCCTAGGCATACTAGTTTATAAAGGTAAATATTTATATAGCGTTTTATAAGCTATAGATTACTAAGGGCTAGGAGCACCTTATAGTATTTTAAACTAGGTTTAGGCTATTTAAGTAGCTAGTTTACCCCTTTAGCCTAGCTAGCGCACTAGTAATATTCTAATATTATATTAATAAGTCCTTAAGGAATATATTAGGGGATTTTATTATAGTATACTTAGATAATATCTTAGTTTACTTAGGGGGATTAAGGAAAGACTATATAGCTAAGGTCTAGTTAATATTAGGCTAACTAAGGGCTATAGGTTTATACTTAGACCTTAATAAGTCTATGTTTATAGTAAAGGAGGTTTAATATCTAGGATATATTATTATAGTAGGTTATTCTATTTATCTAGACTTAGTAAAGGTTATAGCTATTAGGGAGTAAGTAGCCCTAATAAAACTTTAGGGGGTCTATAGCTTCCTAAGGTTTGCTAACTTTTACTAGGACTTTATTAGTAACTTTTTAGAACTAGTAGCTTTACTAATATAATTAACTAAGAGGAATATCCCTTTTTAATAGGGACCTAAAGAGAATAATGCCTTTAATAGGTTAAAAGATACCTTTATTATATACCTAGTACTAGTATAATAGGACCTAGATCTCCCTATAGTAGTAAAAGCTAATTATTTAAGAATAGCTATTAGAGGTTACCTTTCTTAGCAAGGCTAGGATAGCGTTATATACCTAGTTACCTACTACTTTACTAGCCTTATATTCTTATAAAAGAACTATATAATCTATAATAAGGAATTATTAGCTATTATTTTATACCTTATAGCATAGTTAGCTAAGCTATAGGGCGTTTCTAGTCTATTTATAATCTATATAGACTATAAGAACCTAGAGTACTTTATAACTCCCTAGTTAATATTAGAGTAGTAAGCTTAATAGGTAAATATACTTATGCTATTTAATTTTTACCTCTAGTATAAACCTAGTATATAAGTATAGTAGCCTAATACTCTTTCTTAAAGGGAGTAAGACTAGGAAGGGGTAATCTCTAAAATAGGATATATTCTATAACCTATTACTATTATATAACTCTTACTAACACTAGATAAATAGTAGGATAATAGTAGCATAGCATTACTACTAGCTAGTAAGGTTCTCTTTACTACTAAATACCTTTAGACCTTATAGAACTAGGCTATTATCTCTAACCCTATATATAGTATTTAATTAAGGGCTATTTAGGAAAGGGCTTAGAGGTTTCCTATTAAGGCACTTATAAGGGAGTAAGTAGTAAATTATTTTATAAGCGCTTATAAGGCGCTTTAGTTTAGGGGCTATACCTAGGTCCTAGTGTAAGAGCCTCTTATAATAACCCTAATATAGTAATACTATAATTCGCTAGTAATAGGGCACCTAGGCTATAATACTATATTCTAGATCTTATAATAGTAGTTTTACTAGAATAGGATATTATAAGATATTACTAGGTTTATTTATAACTATTATTACTATAGTAATTATAAGAGCTATTAATAATACTAAGGCTTACTAAAGCCTTTACCTATCCCTAACTAGTTTTAGTTATAGATCTCTATTAACTTTATAATAAACTTACTAGCAATATCCTTAGAAAAGCTATAATATCTAATAGTTATTATAGATTAACTCTTTAAATTTATTTAGCTTAAGGCTATAACTTCTATAGGAGCTAAGAAATATATAAAGAGGTTTAAAATAGTCTAGTAGTGGTTTAGGGGGTTTCCTTAATTAATTATTATAGATTATAGTTTAGATTAGTTAGGAAAATTTTAGATAATATTATACTCCCTAGTTAGGATTAATTAGTTACTTTTTACATTATATTACCTATAGACTAATAGTAATATAGAGTAAGTAAACTAAGAGATATAGGTAATACTATGTATTATAGTCTCCTTCTTATAGTTTAACTAGCTAGAATATCTAGCTACTTACTAGCTTATAATTAATAATAGGCTATCTTTTATAATAGGAGTTAGCCTAAATAAGCTACTATATAGCTATAACCTAGAGCTAGTCTAGTTACTACTAGATAAGTTTACTTCTATAATAACACTAAAGGGGTAAGTAATATAGTTTCTTAAGCACCTCTAGGAAGGTACTTATCTAGTATAAGCTATAATAGCCTATATATAATAAAGGTAGTAAGATACTATATTTACTTTATATTAACTAGTAAAATAGTTTTAGGTTAGAGATAAGGTATAGCTTTTACTTAAAAACATTAAAACTAACTACCCCTTATAGAAACTTAATTAAGTAGTAGTAAAGTATATAGTTATAAAAGTCCTAATATTACTTATAATATAGCTTAATATCCTAAGAGGTATTTACCTAGTATTTTACATAGACCTTATTAAATACACTATAGAGAACTCTCTCCCTAGTTAAAAGCTCTAGGACTCCTATCTAGGACTAGAATAGGTCCCTATAAAGGGTAATAATAAACTTATTAAGGAATATTAGGTTAAGTAAATCCTAGTAGCTTAGAATACTCTAGGCTAGGGCAAGAGATATACTATACTTATTAAGTAAGTAAGCTATATATAGCCTATATAAGAACTATTAGAGAATATAGTATAAATATAGGCCCTTAATAAGTTTAAGGTAAAATAGGAAAATATATAATATAATAATAAACTAAATTAATTTTAGAAAACTTATTTACCTATAAAGACTTCTATATATATCTAAGATACTAATATATTATAGTCTATTACTATTACTTAAAGGGAATAATTATTCTCTAAGTCTTTATCTAAATTAATAAAGGAGCTTATATAAGTATATACTATCTTTATTTAGAGTTAGTGCTTTGCTAATATAGCTATAGTATATTTACTAGGTAATAGTTATAGTATAAAGAGTTATTTACCTAAGATATAACCTAGGTTCTAGATAATATAAGTAAGGTTAGTGTATAGAGTATAGGTAAGTAAGGGTATAATAGGAGCGCTAGTAAGAGAATAGTAAGTAAGAATAGTAACTCTAGTAGGATAAGGAATATTATTTCTAGCTAGGGGCTAGCTAGCTCTAGAGTTTTTAAGGGTATATTTAAAAAGAAAGCTTATTAACCTTAACTTAAAGAGGAGATAAGTAAGCTACTAGTAATAATAGAAAGGGAAGTTATTACTTAACTTAGTAATTTAATAATAGTATTAGTTCTTACTATAGTAATAGGGGGTAAGTGCCTAGATAAGGGTAGTAAACTATTTGCGTATTTCTTTACATATAGCGTTTTAAGTTACTAATAACCTATTAGTTTTATTAGAACAAAATACTAGTAACTTATTATATAAACTATGCTATTTTATAACTAGCTAAAGGGCTAGCGCTAATAAAGGGGACAATATTAAGGCTAGTTATATTTATTATAGGGGCGTCTATAGCTAGAGACGCCCTAAGAGCTAAGTAAATAGGAGCTAGGTTAAACTACGCCTAGTTAAGAAGGGCATTCTAATAACTAATAAGATAGCAGTATTGTTACGTGGCGGAGCTAAATGCAGGCGCATATAAGACTAGATTCGGACTCTAGATAAAAAGAATTAACCTTCTTTAGATATCTTACCTTACACCTAATAGTAGCTCTTATAGCAAACTTAGTATAACTTTACAACAGCAAATCCGTTAGCCTCTCTAATGGATTTGCCTTATATTATGCTAAACCTATACGTAATATTTAGTAGTAATTAGAGATTCTTTTATTACGCCCTTTTAGAAACCTAGAAATAAAAACTATATATCTAAATCTAATTATTTATAATATTAATTCACAGATATTTAGTCTAACTTCCTAGTTACTAAAAATAAACTATAACTTATTCACTAGTTTTAGGCTTTTAATAAAGCAAACCTTATATTTAAGTACTAAAAACAATAACTTATTAGAACTAAGGAACAAGAAGATTTAATTAAACTTATAAAATACGAATTTAATAATAAACTACTTAAAAGACACAAAAACCTAATATATTAAGAACTACCTATTTACTAAAATCTAATAGATTTATAAGCTATATATCTTATATAAAAGGAAGTTAAATTATATATTTATAAAGCTAAATCTATAGGTTTTCTTAATAAATCTACTAGATTAAAAGGCAGTAAGGCATTAGAGGGATAATCTAAAGACATTAGCCCTACTTATAGCACTATAACTACTAGAACTAAGGATAGTATAGATAAGGATAAGAATAATAAAGGAAAGGGAATTAAAAACTATCCTAAAAATAACACCACTATTTAGCGTACTAAACCCCCTAACTAGCTAATAGGGTTATATCTAGAGGACCTATAATTAGGACTCTTAGGGAACTTACTAGATTTAGAGGAATTTCATAACCTTTAGTTAGGATCCTTAGGGAACCTATAAGATCTAAGGGAGTATTATACTAAGATTAGTAAATCTAACACTATAAGGATTTTATAGGAGGTAATAAAGTAATATTAGGCTATATAAAAAGAGATAATAGCTAAAATAATAGTAGGAATAGACTAGCTAGCAATAAGACTAATAACTAAAATTAGAAGCTTATAAAGTGCAAATACCTTAGCAAGATTAACACTATTAGCGTAAAATACTACCTAGGGAATATTATATTTACTAAATAACTAGGGTTAGTATAATAGCTACCTAGATACTAAAGCAAGACTATTAGTATAACTAATATACCTATAGTACTAATAGTATTAGTAACTATAGTACCTATAGGATTTTATATAATAACAGGCAAATCCACACTAGATATAGTATTAAACTGCGTATTCCCTAGGTCTAGAATAGTATATAACTTCCTAACCTAGAAAAAGAATAGATCTAGCGTTTAATTAGAATTAAAATAACTAATAGATAGAAAACGCAGAATAAAACGTGGATTTAACATAGAAAATCACAGATATTAGACACTTTAAGCCTTATAATAAATTAGAAGAGGCTAGCAAAGACCTTATAATATATAATAGGAAGTAAACTATTTTTTATAATATTAAATTATAGGTCTAGGTAGTTAAGGATTACTTATATTATACTAACCCTAGTTAATAAGACATTATTTAAAAGAAGATCTAGACACTATTCTAAGGAGACGTAATAGTATAGTACTAATAATATCTTAATTTAGAAAAATAAAGCACTATATTTAGTAATATACTATTAGTCTTTAAGGCAGTTTAGAAGGAATTTAGTATTTAAGTCTAGGATATAATAGCGTAGCTTAATAAAGCAAAATACACTAAAGAAGACGTTAAGAATAACATATCTTTTTGTAATTTTATATTAAAAATTTTCTAGTATACTAGAGTAAATAGCAAAATAATAGATTATTAGCTTCTAGTGCGCTTATATCTTAAACTTTATCTAGGATTATACTAGATATATCTAGTTCTAATAATAATAGATATAAGATTAGCCTATATTACTATAGTAGATAATAAAAGGCAGGATTTATATAATTACTTATAAAGTAAAGATTAGTCTATAGTTAGAAAAGGTAAAGGGAAGCTAAAAGTTTATTTTAACACTAAGATATCTAGTAGTAACTTAAAAGAGAATAAGAATAAAGCTTAAGTAAATTAAAATAGACTATTAAATATATAATTTTAGCTAGGAAATTAACATTATAAATAGGATAATTAGAATATCTAAAGATCCTTAGGTTTTTTCTAACTAAAGCTATACTAGCAAAATACGTAAATTAAGGGATAAAACTAGAGACTATAGTAAAATAAACTACAGGAGAATAAAGAAAAGTGTCTAGGTTTTAGTTAGAATTAATAAGATAACCCCCTAGTCTAATGTAATAAATAATAATCATAGGATCTAGGACTATTAGAGGCATTTAGCTAGTAGTAGTAGCCTAGGTAATTTTAATATTAGAAGAAACTATTTACTAGGGATAAGGAATATGCTTATATTATAGTATATAATAATAATTCTAATATATAATAATATAAGACCTATCTTTAGGAATATAGTTATTATATAGCTAAAGAAGGGGAGGTTAAAGAGAATAACTATATAGAAACCTAGGTATAGGACTTAAATTTTATTAAAACTTACTTTATAGAAAATATTAAAAAGAAGGTAAATAAAAACACTATAAGGATAGATTTAATAAAGCTAAACTAACTAATTCTAGGATAAGTAATTAAGGCTATTATAAAACTATAAGAAGTTAAATATAATAGGAAGTAAGTAAATATATATTTAAAGATTAATATTAAGTTTAATAATAAGGGCAAGAGTTATTAGATTTGCCTTAACTTAGGAATATTATTAATTTTAGTAAATAAGGCATAGCTCTAGTAAAATAGATTAAATGTAAAATAGGTAATGTAGGAACCTAAGCCTATATTTAAAGTAAGGTCTTCCTTTTTTATAACTAAAAAAGCTATGTTTAATTTTTATATTCTAGGGATAGCTTATAGAACTAAAATCACTAGATATTTTATAGTAATAGTAAATATAATACTAAATCTAGGACTAAAACTATTACTAGGAATGAATTTCCTTTATAAGTATAAAGTAAAGCTTAATTTTATACGCCCTAGGGTGGTTTTTTAGTTAGTTTATAGTATAATAGTACTAGCAGAGATTTTTAGGCTAGCTACTAAAGTTCCTTATTAAAGGGTAGTTACTATATAAATAGTATTAATTCCGCTAAAAGCATTAGTATATATACTAGTTAGTTAGAAAGTAGTATAAAGAAATTAGGAAATAAGCGTATATTATGTGTAGTTATATTTAGAATATTTTCCTAATGCTTTATTTAGTAACACTAGTTAAAGGTAAATAATTACCTATAACCTAACTAATAAAACTATTATAATCTATAAGTATAAAAAGGTTATATAGCTAATAGTAACTAGCGAAGTTAATGCTAATTATATAATTAATAACCCTTTTATATATTATACTTATTTTAGCAAAGATATTATAAAGAAAATAAAAAATAAGGATAAGGATAGTAATAAATTTAATAAGGAAAAGGATAAGCTTAACCTAAAGAAAGTTAATATAGAAGTGCTATTATATAGGATTTTATATCTAGAAAAGATTTTATATATTACTAATAAATTTAGAGTATAAATTACTAATATTAACTATAAAGCCATAAGTAAATTTATCTAGCTTTCTAATAAATATAATATCTATTAGGATAGAGGTATTATTCCTATGCCTAAGGATAAGAAAATAAGGATTAATCTTATTAATAGGTGGTAATATTAAATAAAGCTAATTAGACCTTATAAATTAGGTAGCTAAGATATAAGTAAACTTAATAAAGTATATAATAAACTCTACCTAAAAGGGAAAATAATATACCTAAATAAGCTAGTAACTATAGTATATCTAGTGTTTATAGTTTAGTAAGAAACTAGTTAGAAAAGGAAAGGAAGAGTTATAATTAATATAAGACTACTTAATAACATAGTAATACTAGATATATACCCTTTACTAGACTAAAGTAATATTATAGATAATACCTATAGTAAGGAGGTTTATTCTTTATTTAATAAAATAGGATTTTTTTACTAGCTACTAGTTAGGAGAGACTACTAGGCATGTATAGTGGTTATATTAAATTAAGGCCTTAAGGCATTAAATATAGCTTTAATAGGATATAAGAATTCCCTTACTTTTACCTAATAATTTATAAATAAATTATTCTAAAAATATAAACATTTTATATAAGTATATATTAATAATATTATTATATTTTTAAATAGTATTAAGGAGTATTTAGTTTACCTTAATATTATACTTAAAATCCTTAAGGAAAACAGGATAATAATTACTATAAAAAAGTCCTTTATTAGTTACCTAGCTATTTAACTACTTAGTTTTATTATAAATAGTAATAGAATTATTAATACTAATAATAGACTTAAAGCCTTTTAAAAAATAATTTTTCTAAGCGATTTATTAAGTCTTAAAACTTTTATTAGAATAGCTAGTTTTCTCTATAATAGAATCCCATGGTTTAATATATAAATCTAACTATTATAAGAATAAAAAATAGCGTTATTAAAGGAGTTTTATAATAAGGATAAGAAAATCACTAGTATCTTAAAGCTAGTATAAAAAAGATTAATATAATAAAAGATATTTTTACTAACTAAGGAGAAGAAAAAGGCTTTTAAAGATATTAAAACATTCTTAAGTAAGAAATAAACCCTATAGTATTATAATCTAAAGAAGCTACTTTTCCTTAAAATTAATGCCTATAAGGAAGGATTTAGTTTATATATATTCTAATTACAAAAAGAATAGGATAGTTAAAGTATTCCTAGAAGGGATATTAAGAGTAACTAAATATAGCTAATTCTATTTCTTTTAAGGATAATATTAAGTGTTAAGAAATAATATAGTTTAACTAAAGTAAAAGTAGCTATAATTATATAGAGTGTTAGAAAGCTCTAAAAAATAGTTTAATCTAATAACATAGTGGTTAATATATTAACTAACTATTCTCTAGTAAAAGGTATTATTAAATATACCTTCTTATTAATAATAGATTTAGATAAGGCTAATCTAAAATTAGCTAAGGTTACAAATTATCTATTATAATTTAACTTAAAAGTAATATATATACTAGGAGTGCTAAATATAGTGCTAAATATACTTTTAAGGTTACTAGTAAAGGTAACTTATAAGGAAGTAGCGTAAAAAAGTTAATATAATAAACTAGATATAAGCGCATATTTTACTACTAAGGAATACATTATAACTACAATAATTAATAATAACCTTAAGGCTAGAATTATCTAAGGGTATTAATCTAACTAAAAGTTTAGCTAAATTATTATAGCTATAAGAGCGTACTAAGAGAGATAAGCAGTAAAGAATACCTAGATTAGACTAAAAATTCCCCTATATAGATAGGATTTGCGTGAGGATAGTTTATTATATTATTATAGTAAAGATAGGTTTTTCCGCCTTTATATTCTAATAATAAAGGTTAAATCTATACTATAACTAGTTTATAATAAATAGTAATATTTTAGAATCACTAGGATAGTAGTAAAGCTTTAATTAGTGTGTTTCCTATAAATAAGCTAATAGATTTATAACTATATAGCTTATTATATAGTATATTAGGAGAATGCAATTAATTACTTAAAACCACTAGAAGAGTTATAACCTTTATAGTTAAAACTAATGCCTTTTTACATAATTTTACATAATTTTATCATAGATATGCTAGAAATATTAGCTATAAATATAATATAGTAAATAAAAGGATATATAATATATAATTCATTATACCTAGTAAATTACCTATTTAGTAAAAGGACTCTTCTAATACTAGGGCACACTATATACCTAGTAGAAATCTAGGTAAAATTACTCCTTTATACGCTATATATCGCAGATTAGGGATTACTAAGGCAAATTATTAGCAATAGAGACCTAAAATTCATATCTAATATATAGAAAGAGATATTTAGATATATAGGAGTTAAACTTCTTATAGGTATAGTATACTATCCCTAAATAAATAGAATAGTAAAAAGGAAAAATTAGATAGTAATAATTATAATCTAATATTATATAGTAATAGACCTAGATATAGCGTAGATATTATTACTTCTAGCGCTATAGTATTAACTAAATAATACTATAGTAATAAGCATAGGGCAGGCTTTTAATAAGCTATTATATAGATTTTGCCCTTTAAGTATTATTAACCTTCTTTCTCTAAATAACATAACTAACACTAAGGCTAGCATAAATAATATAGTAGTATTATAGAAGCTATACTAGTATAAGGCTTAGCTAGTAATTATAATAGCTACTACCCTTACTAAGATTTAGTATAATAATTATTATAAACTAGTTAATATTAATATAAGAGATATAGTATATCTATAATTACATAAGGAATATAAGTTACCTAGTAAGCCTAAGAAAAAATAGTTACTATAAAGAGTAAGGCTATATAAGGTGCTAGAAAAGGTAAACCTATTAGTATATTAATTAGATTTCCCTCTAGACTCTTAAGTTTATCTAGTAGTATTAGTAATATAAATATAGAAACTAGCATAAGGAAAGGATTTATTTAATAGGGAAGAACTAGCTTTACTACTAATTATATTTAATAATCTAAAGGAAGCGAATTATTAGGAGATTAAATAAATCTATAGTTATTAGGTTAAGATTTTTAAATAGACTAAAATAGTAAGAGTAAAATTCCTTATTAAATAGAAGGGATATATAGCTAAAGATAATTAATAGATAGCTAAAAGCAAAATACGAATTAATATAGCTAAGATAATAGAAAACTACCTTAAGAAAAACCTAATTAATTAGCAAAGGGAATACGCAAAGAAAGGCCTTAATTTACCTATAGAATAGTAATAATAAAGGAAAAAAGTTAATAGTAAATAGCTAGATTTAATAAAATAGATTAAAGCTACTAGACCCTTTTATATATATTACTCTTTTATGCTAACTAAAGAAAGCTTATTATACTCTTACTTTATATTATCCCCTAACACCACTACTACTTATATATAGTTAAATCTAATAGAAGCATAGTTAAATTTATCTTAGTCTTATTTTTACTTAATAGCCTATAAGCCTAAAGATAATAATATAAGTTATAAAGTTTTCTAAAAGCTATAAGAAATAGAATTAATTTAGCTATAGGAGATATAGAATTATAATAACTATAAGAAATATTAAGTAAAATATAAAAACATTACACTAGAAGTTAAATATAAGCTTTATAGATATTATATAAATCTATACTATAACCTAAAAGTTATACTAGATTTTGTTTATTTTAATAATAAGGTTAATATATATAATTAAATACTTTATAAGCAAATATAAGCAGGATACCTTTACATTTAGATCCTAGCTTTAATATAATAAAATTAACTATTAGGTTAGCTTATAGTTATGGATTTAGGATAGTAGTAATCCATTACTAATAGGGAAAGAGCTAAATATATTAGGCAAATAGATAAGCTTTTAGTGAAACTAGGAACTATAACCTATTATAAAGAGAAGAAGTTCTTTAAACGCTATTTAAGTTAGGTAAAACATTAGAATTAGCTAGAGATATATTTATACCCTATATAATAAATTATATAGTTATAATAGTAGTAGTATTTATGTTACGTGCAGGTTTGGCACGATGTAAGGCGAATCCGTCAGAGGGGCTAACGGATCTGCTATTGTAAAGTTATACTAAGTTTGCTATAAGAGCTACTATTAGGTATAAGGTAAGATATCTAAAGAAGGTTAATTCTTTCTATCTAGAGTCTAAATCTAGTCTTATATGCGCCTGCATTTAGCTCCGCCACGTAATAAGTGCTAGGTATGCCTTAAAAGACAACTGTTCTAGTTAGAGGTAGTTAGATTATAACTAGATTTATACTCCACCTAGCTAAGTAAATTAACGAAAAATTATCTATTAAAATCGCACAAAAGAAAAATTTAGAATAGCTATTGCCATGTATTGCAATAACTTTTTAGCGCCCTATATCCCTTAATAGGCCCTCTAGAATCATTATGTTAAATAATGCATTTAACCTTTCTAAAATTAATTTTCTATTTACTACCTTCCTATTTTCTATTACTAATTTCCTATTATTTAGCAAATTCTTAAGTTCTATTATACTAACTATTTCTATTCTAATTTAGTCTAAATTCATCCTCTTAGTCTAGCAAACTAGCAAATTTATCTAGCTTTTAGCAAATTCTTAAATTCTATTATACTATCTATTCCTATCCTAATTTAGTCTAAATCCATCTTCTTAATTTAGTAAACTAGCGAATTTATCTATCTCTATTACTTTAATAATTAGTAAAGGTAAAGTTAGAGATGCTATTTATCTTTATATTACTACTGTCTTTAATTTATCTAATAATATAAGTAGTGTTTTATTTAGGCTAGGTAAGACTAGTATTACTAGCGCTCCCTATTGCAAAACTATTTAGTTTTTTGCTATTTTACTAGGTAGCTTAAGCTTCTTTATTAGCATTAGTAGTAGCGCTATTTCCTCCTATAGATATTTATTGCCTAATCTTAGTGTTATTTAGCGTTCTTTATCTTATAGGGTGTTAAATCTACCTAAAACTAGTGTTATTAAAGACTAATTCTTCTTACTTAGTGTTAATAGTAAGCCTATCTTACCTTATAGTTACCTATTACCTAAATTTAGTGTTACCTAAGCTAGTGTTACTAGAGTTAGCATTACTAGAGTTAGCATTGCTAAAGCTACTCTTACTTTCCTAGTATATTCTTTATATCTTTTTTACTCCTTTATTAGCTTATTAATAGTTACTACCTAATCCTATATCTTTTTTAATATCTTTATTACTATATTAGCTAAAGCTATAATCTTTTCCTTATACTTATCCTTTTAAACTATGCTTTATTTTAAAGTATTAATTTATTTATTAAATTTAATTAGTATTTTACCTATATTAAGTTTAGTAATTCTCTCTTTCTATTCTTTTAATATATCTAATATCTTTAAAAACTTATCTTAGACTACTATTACCTCCTTCTATATTAAAGCTATTAGTTAGTAGACTTCTTTTGCTAAATCCTTTACTATTATATATGCTTTATTTACTTATTTTCTAGTGTCTTTAAATCCTTTCTTTACCTAGTTAACTTAATTAACTAAGTTATTAATCTTACTTTACTTATATTATTTACTCCTTTTCTTATCCTTTTATAATTCTAATGATTTCTACGTTAACTCCTTCTCTATACTAATATAAAGTAGGTTTACTTATCTAATACTAGCTAAAGCGCCTATAATTATAGTATTTACTACACTATATTTATTAGCAAAATAAAGAGCTAAAAGATTTACTTATAGTAGTAAAGATAATATACTATTATATATAGCTATTTACTATTTATATTTAACTATTATACTATTATAGAAAGCTACTACTACTGTTTTTGCCTAGCCCTTTGCTTTTCTTATTCTTTACATTCTATTAGATTAATAGTAATCTAATATGTAAGCTTTCTTACTTATCTTACTATAGCTTATTTTGTAATTAATATAGCCTTTTATTCTTTAAATATAGTAAAGATCTATATAATTATATTTTACTATAATATAAAATACATATCCTTTAAGTTAACTTCTAATCTATTAAATACTATTATAGTGCCTTTAAGGGCGAATTTATACGCGTAGGCTTATATTACGTGTTTAACGTCCTAATTGCTATTCTTATAACCTAATTTAGTATATTTAAACTTACTAAAACTAACTCCTTTAATGCTCTTTCCTTTATATTTTATATTAAACTCTTCTATTGCTCTTTTACACGCTACTATACTAATATTAGGCATTAGCATTTAAGCGTTAGTTCTAGATCTAGGCTTCCTAAATCTAAGGAATAATAGCTTAAAATTAAGGTCTATAATTTGTTTATAAACCTATAATAGTCTAATAATATACTTAGCGGGCATTTTACTAATATTATTATTTATCTTACTTTTTACGTCCTTATATTTACCCTTAGCGCCCCTAGCTTTAGTCTTCTTATTACTTTTAGGTTTAGACTTTAGTTTAGGACTGTCCTTAGTAAGGTTAAATCTTACCTTATTACTATTATTTTTATTTAATTTATTAGTAAAATCCCTATCCTTTTAATTTACTTCTATTTTCTTTAGTTACTCTTATCTTATAACTCTTATATAATTATCCTTAATTAAATTTTCTATTACTTATCTATATTTTCACTGCTCTATATCTAAATCTAACTTTATACTTATAAAGTTATTATTATTATTATTATTACCTTACTCCTTAGTGTTAACTATGTCTTAAATAACCTTTACTATATTAACATTTTTATTATATCCCTTTATTAATTATAATAGTATATCTAATTTATTCTATCTTATTCTTAGTTTATCTAAATACTACTACTATTATAACTATGTAATTTGTTATATAAGGCGTAAATATATCTCTAGCTAATTCTAACGTTTTACCTAACTTAAATAGCGTTTAAAGAACTTCTTCTCTTTATAATAGGTTATAGTTCCTAGTTTTACTAAAAGCTTATCTATTTGCCTAATATATTTAGCTCTTTCCCTATTAGTAGTAAATTACTACTATCCTAAATCTATAACTATAAGCTAACCTAATAGTTAATTCTATTGTATTAAAGCTAGGATTTAAATGCAAAGGTGTCCTACCTATATTCGCTTATAAAGTGTTTAATCATATATATTAACCTTATTATTAAAACAAACAAAATCTAGTATAGCTTCTAGGTTATAGTATAGACTTATATAATATCTATAAAGCTTATATTTAACTTCTAGTGTAACGTTTTTATGTTTTACTTAATATTTCTTATAGTTATTATAATTCTATATCTCCTATAGCTAAATTAATTCTATTTCTTATAGCTTTTAGAAAACTTTATAACTTATATTATTATCTTTAGGCTTATAGGCTATTAAGTAAAAATAAGACTAAGATAGATTTAACTACGCTTCTATTAGATTTAACTACATATAGGTAATAGTAGTATTAGGGGATAATATAAAGTAAGAGTGTAGTAAGCTTTCTCTAGTTAGTGTAAAAGAGTAATATATATAAAAGGGTCTAGTGGCTTTAATCCATCCTATTAAATCTAGCTATTTACTATTAACTTTTTTCCTTTATTATTACTATTCTATAGGCAAATTAAGGCCTTTCTTTACATATTCCCTTTGCTAATTAATTAGGTTTTTCTTAAGGTAATCTTCCACTATCTTAGCCATATTAATTCGTATTTTGCTTTTAGCTATCTATTAATTATCTTTAGCTATATATCCCTTCTATCTAATAAGGAATTTCACTCTTACTATTTTAGTCTATTTAAAAATCTTAACCTAATAACCATAGATTTATTTAATCTCCTAATAATCCGCTTCCTCTAGATTATTAAATATAATTAGTAGCGAAGCTAGTTCTTCCCTATTAAATAAATCCTTTCCTTATACTAGTTTCTATATTTATACTACTAATACTACTAGATAGACTTAAGAGTCTAAAGGGAAATCTAATTAATATACTAATAGGTTTACCTTTTCTAGTACCTTATATAGCCTTACTCTCTATAGTAACTATTTTTTCTTAGGCTTACTAGGTAACTTATATCCCTTATGTAATTATAAATACACTATATCTCTTACGTTAATATTAACTAGTTTATAATAATTATTATACTAGATCTTAGCAAGGGCAGTGGCTATTGTAATTACTAGCTAAGCCTTATGCTAGTATAGCTTTTGTAATACTACTATATTATTTGCGCTAGCCCTAGTGTTAGTTATGTTATTTAGAGAAAGAAGGTTAATAATACTTAGAGGGCAAAATCTATATAATAGCTTATTAGAAGCCTGCCCTATGCTTACTACTATAGTGTTATTTAGTTAATACTATAGCGCTAGAAGTAGTAATGTCTACGCTATATCTAGGTCTATTACTATATAATATTAGATTGCGATTATTACTATCTAATTTTTCCTTTCCATTATTCTATCTATTTAGGGATAGTATACTATACCTATAAGAAGTTTAACTCCTATATATCTAAATATCTCTTTTCACATATTAGATATAAATTTTAGGTCTCTATTACTAATAATTTGCCTTAGTAATCCCTAATTTATAATATATAGCGCATAAAGGAGTAATTCCACCTAGATTTCTACTAGGTATATAGTGTGCCCTAGTATTAGAAGAGTCCTTTTACTAAATAGGTAATTTACTAGGCACAATAAATTATATATTATGTATCCTTCTATTTGCTATATTGTGTTTATAGCTAATACTTCTAGCATATCCATAACAAAATTAAGTAAAATTATATAAAAAGGCATTAGTTTTAACTATAAAGGTTATAACTCTCCTAGTGGTTTTAAGCAATTAATTACATTCTCCTAACATACTATATAATAAGCTATATAGTTACAAATCTATTAGCTTATTTGTAGGAAATATACTAATTAAAGCTCCACTACTATCCTAGTAATTCCAAAATGTTACCGTTTATTATAAACTAGTTATAGTATAGATTTAACCTCTATTATTAGAATGTAAAGGCAGAAAAACCTATCTCCACTGTAATAGTATAATAAACTATCCTTACGCAAATCCTATCTATATAGGGGAATTTTTAGTCTAATCTAGGCATTCTTTGCTACTTATCTTTCTTAGTATGCTCTTATAGCTATAATAATTTAGCTAAACTTTTGGTTAGATTAATACCCTTAGATAATTCTAGCCTTAAGGTTATTATTAATTATTATAGTTATAATGTATTCCTTAGTGGCAAAATATGCGCTTATGTCTAGTTTATTATATTAACTTTTTCACGCTACTTCCTTATAGGTTACCTTTACTAGTAACCTTAAAAGTATATCTAGTACTATATTTAGCACTCCTAGCATATATATTACTTTTAAGTTAAATTATAATAGATAATTCATAACCTTAGCTAATTTTAGATTAGCCTTATCTAAATCTATTATTAATAAGGAGGTATATTTAATAATACCTTTTACTAAAGAATAGTTAGTTAATATATTAACCACTGCGTTATTAGATTAAACTATTTTTTAGAGCTTCCTAATACTCTATATAATTATAGCTACTTTTACTTTAGTTAAACTATATTATTTCTTAATACTTAATATTACCCTTAAAAGAAATAGGATTAGCTATATTTAGTTACTCTTAATATCCCTTCTAGGAATGCTTTAATTATCCTATTCTTTTTATAATTAGAATGCGTATAAACTAAATCCTTCCTTATAGGCATTGATTTTAAGGAAAAGCGGCTTCTTTAGATTATAATGCTATAGGGTCTATTTCTTGCTTAAGAATGTTTTAATGTCTTTAAAAGCCTTTTTCTTCTCCTTAGTTAGTAAAAATATCTTTTATTATATTAATCTTTTTTATACTAGCTTTAAGATACTAGTGATTTTCTTATCCTTATTATAAAACTCCTTTAATAATGCTGTTTTTTATTCTTATAATAGTTAGATTTATATATTAAATTATAGGATTCTATTACAAAGGAAACTAGCTATTTTAATAAAAGTTTTAAGACTTAATAAATCGCTTAGAAAAATCATTTTTTAAAAGGCTTTAAGTCTATTATTAGTGTTAATAATTCCATTACTATTTATAATAAAACTAAGTAGTTAAATAGCTAGGTAACTAATAAAGGACTTTTTTATAGTAATTATTATCCTATTTTCCTTAAGGATTTTAAGCATAATATTAAGGTAAACTAAATGCTCCTTAATACTATTTAAAAATATAATATTATTATTAATATATACTTATATAAAATATTTATATTTTTAGAACAATTTATCTATAAATCATTAGGCAAAAGCAAGGGAATTCTTATATCCTATTAAAGCTATATTTAACGCCTTAAGGCCTTAATTTAATATAATTACTATGCGTGCCTAGTGGTCTCTCCTAACTAGTAACTAGTAGAAAAATCCTATTCTATTAAATAAAGAATAAACCTCCTTACTATAGGTATTATTTATAATATTACTTTAGTCTAGTAAAGGGTATATATCTAGCATTACTATATTATTAAGCGGTCTTATATTAATTATAACTCTTCCTTTCCTTTTCTAACTAGTTTCTTACTAGACTATAAACACTAGACATGCTATAGCTACTAGCTTATTTAGGTATATTATCTTCCCTTTTAGGTAGAGTTTATTATATACTTTATTAAGTTTACTTATATCTTAGCTACCTAATTTATAAGGTCTAATTAGCTTTATTTAATATTACCACTTATTAACAAGATTAATCCTTATTTTCTTATCCTTAGGCATAGGAATAATGCCTTTATTCTAATAGATATTATATTTATTAGAAAGCTAGATAAATTTGCTTGTGGCTTTATGGTTAATATTAGTAATTCACACTCTAAATTTATTAGTAGTATATAGAATCTCTTCTAGATATAAAATCCTATATAATAGCACTCCTATATTAACTTTCTTTAGGTTAAGCTTATTCTTTTCCTTATTAGATTTATTGCTATCCTTATCCTTATTTTCTATCTTCTTTATAATATCTTTACTAAAATAAGTATAATACATAAAAGGGTTATTAATCACATAGTTAGCATTAACTTCGCTAGCTACTATTAGCTATGTAACCTTTTTATACTTATAGATTATAATGGTTTTATTAGTTAGGTTATAGGCAATTATTTGCCTTTAACTAGTGTTACTAAATAAAGCATTAGGAAAATATTCTAAACATAACTGTATATAATACACGCTTATTTCCTAATTTCTTTATGCTACTTTCTAACTAACTAGTATATATACTAATGCTTTTAGTGGAATTAACACTATCTATATAGTAACCACCCTTTAATAAGGAACTTTAGTAGCTAGCCTAAAAATCTCTACTAGTACTATTATGCTATAGACTAACTAAAAAACCACCCTAGGGCATATAAAATTAAGCTTTGCTTTATACTTATAAAGGAAATTTATTCCTAGTAATAGTTTTAGTCCTAGATTTAGCATTATATTTGCTATTACTATAAAATATCTAGTGATTTTAGTTCTATAAGCTATCCCTAGAATATAAAAATTAAACATGGCTTTTTTAGTTATAAAAAAGGAAGACCTTACTCTAAATATAGGCTTAGGTTCCTGTATTACCTATTTTACATTTAATTTATTTTGCTAGAGCTATGCCTTATTTACTAAAATTAATAATATTCCTAAGTTAAGGCAAATCTAATAACTCTTACCCCTATTATTAAACTTAATATTAATCTTTAAATACATATTTACTTACTTCCTATTATATTTAACTTCTTATAGTCTTATAATAGCCTTAATTACTTATCCTAAAACTAGTTAGTTTAGCTTTATTAAATCTATTCTTATAGTGTTTTTATTTGCCTTCTTTTTAATGTTTTCTATAAAGTAAGTTTTAATAAAATTTAAGTCCTATGCCTAGGTTTCTATGTAGTTATTCTCTTTAACCTCCCTTTCTTTAGCTATATAATAACCGCATTCCTAAAGATAAGTCTTATGTTATTATACATTAGAATTATTATTATATACTATAATATAAGCATATTCCTTATCCCTAGTAAATAGTTTCTCCTAATATTAAAATTACCTAGGCTGCTACTACTAGCTAAATACCTCTAATAGTCCTAGATCCTATGATTATTATTTATTACATTAGACTAGGGGGTTATCTTATTAATTCTAACTAAAACCTAGACACTTTCCTTTATTTTCCTACAGTTTATTTTACTATAGTCTTTAGTTTTATCCCTTAATTTACGTATTTTACTAGTATAGCCTTAGTTAGAAAAAACCTAAGGATCTTTAGATATTCTAATTATTCTATTTATAATGTTAATTTCCTAGCTAAAATTATGTGTTTAATGGTCTATTCTAATTTACTTAAGCTTTATCCTTATTCTTTTCTAAGTTACTACTAGATATCTTAGTGTTAAAATAAACTTTTAGCTTCCCTTTGCCTTTTCTAACTATAGACTAATCTTCACTTTATAAGTAATTATATAAATCTTACCTTTTATTATTTACTATAGTAATATAGGCTAATCTTATATCTATTATTATTAGAACTAGATATATCTAGCGTAATCCTAGATAAAGTTTAAGATATAGGCGTATTAGAAGCTAATAATCTATTGTTTTGCTATTTGCTCTAGTATACTAGAAAATTTTTAACGTAAAATCACGAAAAGACACGTTATTCTTAACGTTTTCTTTAGTGTATTTTGCTTTATTAAGCTATGCTATTATATCCTAGACTTAAATACTAAATTCCTTTTAAACTACCTTAAAGACTAATAGTATATTACTAAATATAGTGCTTTATTCTTCTAAATTAAGATATTATTAGTACTATACTATTATATCTCCTTAGAATAGTATCTAGATTTTCTTTTAAATAATATCTTATTAACTAGGGTTAGCATAATATAAGTAATCCTTAACTGTCTAAACCTATAATTTAATATTATAGAAAATAGTTTACTTCCTATTATATATTATAAGGTCTTTGCTAGCCTTTTCTAATTTATTATAAGGCTTAAAGTGTTTAATGTCCGTGATTTTCTATGTTAAATCTGTGTTTTATTTTACATTTTCTATCTATTAGTTATCTTAATTCTAATTAAACACTAGATTTATTCTTTTTCTAGGTTAGGAAGTTACATACTATTCTAGTCCTAGGGAATACATAGTTTAATGCTATATCTAGTGTGAATTTGCCTATTATTATATGAAATCCTATAGGTACTATAGTTACTAATACTATTAGTACTATAGGTATATTAGTTATGCTAATAGTCCTGCTTTAGTATCTAGGTAGCTATTATACTAACCCTAGTTATTTAGTAAATATAACATTCCCTAGGTAGTATTTCGCGCTAATAGTGTTAATCCTACTAAGGTATTTACACTTTATAAGCTTCTAATTTTAGTTATTAGTCTTATTACTAGCTAGTCTATTCCTACTATTATTTTAGTTATTATCTCTTTTTACGTGGCCTAATGTTACTTTATTACCTCCTATAAAATCCTTATAGTATTAGATTTACTAATCTTAGTATAAAACTCCCCTAGATCTTATAGGTTCCCTAAGGATCCTAACTAAAGGTTATGAAATTCCTCTAAATTTAGTAAGTTCCCTAAGAGTCCTAATTATAGGTCCTCTAGATATAACCCCATTAGCTAGTTAGGGGGTTTAGTACGCTAAATAGTAGTGTTATTTTTAGGATAGTTTTTAATTCCCTTTCCTTTATTATTCTTATCCTTATCTATGCTATTCTTAGTTCTAGTGGTTATAGTGCTATAAGTAAGGCTAATATCTTTAGATTATCCCTCTAATACCTCACTGCCTTTTAATCTAGTAAATTTATTAAGAAAACCTATAGATTTAGCTTTATAAATGTATAATTTAACTTCCTTTTACGCGAGATATATAGCTTATAAATCTATTAGATTCTAGTAAATAGGTGGTTCTTAATATATTAGGTTTTCGCGTCTTTTAAGTAGTCTATTATTAAATTCGTATTTCGCAAGTTTAATTAAATCTTCTTATTCCTTAGTTTTAATAAGTTATTATTTTTAGTACTTAAATATAAGGTTTGCTTTATTAAAAGCCTAAAACTAGTAAATAAGTTATAGTTTATTTTTAGTAACTAGGAAGTTAGACTAAATATCTATAAATTAATATTATAAATAATTAGATTTAGACATATAGTTTTTATTTCTAGGTTTCTAGAAGGGCGTAATAAAAGAATCTATAATTACTACTAAATATTACATATAGGTTTAGCATAATGTAAGGCGAATCTATTAGAGGGGCTGACAGATCTGCTATTATAAAGTCATACTAAGTTCGCTATAAGAGCTACTATTAGGTATAAGGTAAGATGTCTGAAGAAGGTTAATTCTTTTTATCTAGAGTCCGAATCTAGTCTTATATGCGCCTGCATTTAGCTCCACCACGTAACAATTTAAATAAACTAAGAATAAGATAGGATAAATTAGATATACTATTATAATTAATAGAGGGATATAATAAAAATATTAATATAGTAAAGGTTATTTAAGATATAGTTAACACTAAGGAGTAAGGTAATAATAATAATAATAATAACTTTATAAGTATAGAGTTAGATTTAGATATAAAGTAGTAGAAACATAGATAAGCAATAGAAGATTTAATTAAGGATAATTATGTAAGAGTTATAAGATAAAAGTAACTAAAGAAAATAGAAGTAAATTAAAAGGATAGGGATTTTACTAATAAATTAAATAAAAACAATAGTAATAAGGTAAGATTTAACCTCACTAAGAATAGTCCTAAACTAAAGTCTAAACCTAAAAGTAATAAAAAGACTAAAGCTAGGGGCACTAAGGGTAAATATAAGGACATAGAAAGTAAGATAAATAATAATATTAGTAAAATGCCCGCTAAGTATATTATTAGACTATTATAGGTTTATAAACGAATTATAGACCTTAATTTTAAGCTATTATTCCTTAGATTTAGGAAGCCTAGATCTAGAACTAACGCTTAAATGCTAATGCCTAATATTAGTATAGTAGCATGTAAAAGAGCAATAGAAGAGTTTAATATAAAATATAAAGGAAAGAGCATTAAAGGAGTTAGTTTTAGTAAGTTTAAATATACTAAATTAGGTTATAAGAATAGTAATTAGGACGTTAAACACGTAATATAAGCCTACGCGTATAAATTCGCCCTTAAAGGCACTATAATAGTATTTAATGGATTAGAAGTTAACTTAAAGGATATATATTTTATATTATAGTAAAATATAATTATATAGATCTTTACTATATTTAAAGAATAAAAGGCTATATTAATTACAAAATAAGCTATAGTAAGATAGGTAAGAAAGCCTATATATTAGATTACTATTAATCTAATAGAATATAGAGTAATAAGAAGAGTAAAGGGCTAGGTAAAAATAGTAGTAATAGCTTTCTATAATAGTATAATAGTTAAACATAAATAGCAGATAGCTATATATAATAGTATATTATCTTTACTACTATAAGTAAATCTTTTAGCTCTTTATTTTACTAATAAATATAGTATAGTAAATACTATAATTATAGGCACTTTAGCTAGTATTAGATAAGTAAACTTACTTTATATTAGTATAGAGAAGGAGTTAATATAGAAATTATTAGAATTATAAAAGGATAAGGAAAGGAGTAAATAATATAAGTAAAGCAAGATTAATAACCTAGTTAATTAAGTTAACTAGGTAAAGAAAGGATTTAAAGACACTAGAAAATAGGTAAATAAAGTGTATATAATAGTAAAGGATTTAGTAAAAGAAGTTTACTAACTAATAGCTTTAATATAAAAGGAGGTAATAGTAGTCTAAGATAAGTTTTTAAAGATATTAGATATATTAAAAGACTAGAAAGAGAGAATTACTAAACTTAATATAGGTAAAACACTAATTAAATTTAATAAATAAATTAATACTTTAAAATAAAGTATAGTTTAAAAGGATAAGTATAAGGAAAAGATTATAGCTCTAGCTAATATAGTAATAAAGATATTAAAAAAGATATAGGATTAGGTAGTAACTATTAATAAGCTAATAAAGAAGTAAAAAAGATATAAAGAATATACTAGGAAGGTAAGAGTAACTTTAGTAATACTAACTCTAGTAACACTAACTCTAGTAATACTAGCTTAGGTAATACTAAATTTAGGTAATAGGTAACTATAAGGTAAGATAGGCTTACTATTAACACTAAGTAAGAAAAATTAGTCTTTAATAACACTAGTTTTAGGTAAATTTAACACCTTATAAGATAAAGAATACTAAATAACACTAAGATTAGGTAATAAATATCTATAGGAGAAAATAGCACTACTACTAATGCTAATAAAGAAACTTAAGTTACCTAGTAAAATAGCAAAGAACTAAATAGTTTTATAATAAGGAGCGCTAGTAATACTAGTCTTACCTAGCCTAAATAAAACACTGCCTATATTATTAGACAAATTAAAGATAGTAGTAACGCAAAGATAAATAGTATCTCTAACTTTACCCTTACTAATTATTAAAGTAATAGAGATAGACAAATTCGCTAGTTTGCTAGATTAAGAAAATAGATTTAGACTAAATTAGGACGAAAATGTGTAATAGAATTTAAGAATTTGCTAAACAATAGGAAATTAGCAATGGAAAATGGGAAGGCGGTAAATGGAAAATTGATTTTAGAAAGGTTAAATGCATTATTTAATATAATAATTCTAGAGGACTTATTAAGGGATATATAGCGCTAAAAAGTTATTATAATACGTGGCAATAGCCATTCTGAATTTTCTTTTATGCGATTTTAATAGATAATTTTTCTTTAATTTATTTAGCTAGGTAAAGAACAAATCTAGTTATAGTCTAACTATTTCTAACTAGGATAGTTATCTTTTAAGGCGCGCCTAGCACTTATTATATAGCGAAGCTAAATATAAGCATATATAAGACTAGATTTAGACTCTAGATAGAAAGAATTAACTTTCTTTAGATATCTTACCTTATACCTAATAGTAGCTCTTATAGTAAACTTAGTATAACCTTACGATAGCAGATCCGTTAGCCCCTCTGACGGATTCGCCTTACATCGTGCCAAACCTGCACGTAACACTTACTAGGAATTTACTAGTAAATATTACTTTTCTTCCTAATAACTTTTTTTATTAGAAATTTACTAATAAAAATTACTTTTCTTACTAGTATTTTACTAGTAAAAATTACTTTTCTTACTAGTAACTTTTCTTACTAGGAATTTACTAGTAAATATTAAATAATAATAGTTTCTAGCTATCCTTAATTTAGAAATATGTTCTTAATTATATCCTCTATTATATAAGCTATATTCATACATATATCCCATAGATTAATACCTATTATATCTATTAAAATACATATATGATTAAAATTACACCTACTATCCCTATTACGCCTAGAAATACAATGCCTTGTAAGCCATTGACCTTGTGTACTAGCTCAGTGAGCACCCGGTGGCTCTGCTAGGCTAGTAGCTAAAGGTAAAATCTAAATTACATCTCCTTACGCGGATACTCTTAGGGCACCATCACCACATCGTATTCAAAGGCGCTTAAATGAGGCTATGTATCGGCCAGCCGTTGATCTTTTCCCAACTTAGACACGGAGACAAAAGCCCTGCAAATGCTAGGACTTTGGCGAGGGCGCCTAGATGTAGCACATTACAAACAAGACCATATCGCTGACAACTTCGGTCCTCATCATCGGATTGTAACTTCCCCTCTCTTCGGCCCGAATGAAAATACCTCGGAGTCGGCTAGCATTACCAGGCCTTCTAGGAAAAAAGGCGCGGTGAGGTGTCCAGAGAGGCGGTCACCAGCGGCAGGATTGAATTTGCGTCCCCTCGCTCCAAACCGGCCTTCAACATAAACCCTTACGAAGCCAACCCGGCAAAAATACCAACCAATGACCGATACTCCGACATTCCACGTTATGGTCGATACTTGCCTGCTTCAGACGACTTCCAGCCTGACCCCAAGCACACCAACTCGGTCTCGGAAGATTCGCTGAAGTACTGGGCCTCTGTGCTTGACCTTTGCAATACTTCCAATAGAATATATGAGGGCTTGGAGGGAGCTCGGGATGTATTCGCCCTCGGTAGCGTCATCATCAAGTCAAGCCATCTCCACGCTCGGCTTCAAGGCAGACGCGCAAGTCGAGACTTCTCCTATGCAGATGCAAACGAAGTAAAGGCAACTGCCCTCGCAAGAAGTGTGTTAAAAGATGTCAAAATTCCAATCGTCTATTTTGCAAGCAAGATCAATGGCAGGGATGTCTTAGTGCAGGAGAGGATTGCTGGTGTCGGCCTCAACATCGCGTGGCAATACATTCCCGCGGCACAGAAACAACTGTTCAAAGAAGAAGCACGCGATATCTTGCGAAGCATGAGCAAGGTCAAAACTCCTTCCTCAAGCACGACCCGATCCTATATCGTTGAAGATGCGGATCCTCAAGCACATCGAGGAATCCAGGAGCTCGAGTACGATATTATCTTCGGAGAAGACAATCGTGATCCGGATCACTCCTTTATGCACAACGACTTTACTCTATCGAACTGTATTGTGAACAATGACAAGATCGTAGGGCTTGTCGACTGGGAGATGGCAGGTTACTTTGGGTGGAAGACAGCTGCTCAGGTGCACGTCAAGATCCGAACCCCTCGACGAGAGAACTTCGCAGCGCTCAATCTGTCCGAAGACGTTCTGAGTGACATTCTTTTCTGGAACGATTTATATGAAGTCTAACGGCGAAGCAAACATATCTCCGGCCACCCATCACAATTGCCCTCCTACCGTTGACTCAGGAATAGAATATATCATAGCTAGATTGAAACCATTTCGACATGCAGCAGCTCCTTGACGGAACGCATCCACATCAGTTGTCAAGGACCAGCCCTTCAGCTGTTTCATCACATAGCCAGGCTGCATTGCGGGAGTTGATGGCGGGATGGGATGACTTGCGTAATCCTTTAGTTGCCCTCCATAACTTGTCTTGGCGAGCGAATAATTTTCCGTAGCAGTCAAAGTAGCCAAGCGTGAGAGTACTGCTGCCACCCTCGCGCTTCGCGTCTGTCACACAATCACTCTGTTCGAACCATTTCAGCCATCGACTAGTACATAGAGCTTGGTAACAGCCTCGTCGTAGGAGGCCATGATTGGCCTATCAAGTTGATCTGGGTCTCCTGCTGGGGGTTCCAAGAACCAGCCCCGCAGTACGGATCAAGAGGCCCCTAACTTGTCGAAAATGTACCGAGTAGGGAGTATTAGCGAATGAGATTTGCTTGATTGACAAGACACATGTTTATGCCACGGGAGCCCCTTTGTGAAACCGATGGACCCTGCAGAATCGAACCGAGGACAATGCGGTGGGAAGCCGACCAATGACATGGTCGTCGTTTGGCATGAACTGTAATGCCGTATTAGCGGGCATGTTGACGGCAATTCAACTGCCCCGTCACGGCAATCCGAACATACATACATGCACATCCCTTTGGAAACGATACATACATGTGAGGCCTCGCTGCGGTCACTGCATGGGCTTGTGTGCAATCAAATCAACATCCACCGATCAAAGGCACATATGATCTGTAGAGTTATAAGTACCTACTACTTGGTAGAATACTTGGTATTTTATGCATTTCCTTACGGAGTACATAGGCTTTAAACATCACTTATAATAGTCGACGGTAGTTATAGCTCAAGTGACTTGGCCTTATCGTTTCCAAAGATAAACGCGATCCAACCCTGGTCGTCGGCTCGGCTCGGCTCGGCTAGTGCACCGGCCCGCCCGTCGAGGAGTTCTCATCCGACAGGGCATCGGAACAGATGGCGCCACTTGCAAAGTTGATGCCCGTCCCATCCGAGCAGCAATGTGCATTTCTTTACTCAAGCAAGCTTCATCTTTTTTTTTTTTCTTTATATCCCCCACCCTTCCCAGCCAGCAGCTGTCATCATGATTCCCCCGCATTGTATTGGCTCGTGAGTTTTGCGGACTTGGCACGAACGGCACCACCACTTCTCGCATCGCAACCAGCAGGCAGCAATGGGTTCCAACAACAACCAACAACAAGGCGACAATGTCCTAGGACGGGACTTCACGCAGAATGTCATCGATGCCATGGGGCCCAACACCCCGCCTCGCCTGCGGGAGGTCATGGCGTCTCTGATCAAGCACGTCCACGACTTTGCGCGCGAGGTGCAGCTCACGACGGACGAGTGGATGGCGGGCGTGCAGCTGATCAACCAGGCGGGCCAGATGAGCAACGACAAGCGCAACGAGGGCCAATTGCTCTGCGACGTCATCGGACTCGAGTCGTATGTATCATCATCATCATCATCATCGTAACTTTGTTACTTTTCCTCGCGCAGCGGAGAGAAGTTAAAAAAAAAAAAAAAAAACTGACAAGCGTGCGACAATCAAACAAAGCCTCGTCGACGACATAACCTTCTCCGCCGCCACCAAGAGCACCAGCGGCCTCACCGCGTCGGCCATCCTCGGCCCTTTCTGGAGACGCGACACCCCCCACCGCGCCCTCGGAACCAACATTTCGTCTCGCACGCCGCCCGACGCCCAGGTCGTGTACATGCACGGCACCGTCACCGACGTCCAGACGGGGGAGCCCCTGCCTGACGCGACCGTAGACATCTGGCAGGCCTCCACCAACGGCAAGTCCCTCCCTCCCACGTCCCTACCAATATATATATATATATTGCTGACTGACTAAATTCCACCAGGCCTCTACGAACAACAAGACCCCGACCAGGAGGATCACAACCTCCGCGGCATCTTCCACACCGACGCACACGGCAAGTACTCGCTCTACTGCCTGAAGCCGACGCCCTATCCCGTCCCCACCGACGGCCCGGCCGGCAAACTGCTCAAGATGATGGACCGCCACGTCTTCCGCCCCGCGCACATTCACCTCATGGTAAGAAAGTCATCACGGCCGGGGAGAAGAGAGGAGGGGAGAGGAAAAGAGAAAAAGGAACCCGGTTCTAATGCTCAGACGAACAGGTCCAGGCCAAAGGCCACAAGCCCCTCACCACCCAGATCTTCGACAAGGACTGCAAGTACCTCGCCGACGACTCCGTTTTCGCAGTCAAGGACGAACTGAGCGTCTCGTTTGCGCCGCGCGAGGGCGACGCCCAGGCTGCGCTGGAGCTCGAGTACAATGTTACGCTGGCGCAGGCTTAGGCGGATGGGGGCTCGGGTCTACGATGAATATGAATGTGGAAGAAATTGAAATGTCAACTATGCAGCGACTCAAGTACGAATTTTCATTTTTTTTTGTTTTGTTTTTTTTGGAAATCCACACCTTGGGCTGATTGATTCATTTGTGATTGCTGCCCAAGGTCAGGCCGTGGCTCATTGAACATGGCACTGGGGCTACTCCGTATACATCACCTTCCATTCAGCGGCACAGTTGACATTCGTGAAGATGTACCACAGTGTATCGTATCCTGTATTCATGTTCTCATTCATCCTGTGCCTCGGCGTCCAATTCCAATGGCCATGCTCACCAAGGGCGGCCTAGCATACAAATGATGCCGTTTCCAATGCATCAAACAAAGAGAAAGAAAAACAACACACACATACACACACACACAATCATGCGCCTACCACAACACCGTTGGGCAGCTCAAGACCTATCGGCAGCCCATTGATAAACTTGTCCGTGTACGTCACGCCCCTTTCCTTGGCGAGATGCTCTTCAATGTCCTTGTACATGTCGTACGTATTCATCTCTTCAATAGTCAGAACCTTCTTGGGATCTTCCACCTTGTAGGTTGCGGTCGACTTGTTCACCGAGAAGCCTGGAAACCAACCCCCACGCCTTGATTAGCTGGCTCTGTGTGGATTCGTCTTTGCTCGGGACAATAACCTGGGGTGTCAAGTCAGACTTACCGATTCTCTCGTTGATGTTGTACGCAGCCTTGGCAGCAGCGGACTGCACCCTCGTTGCTCTTGGCAATCTCACTTGGCTGTACACCTTGAGTGACTGCTTGATATCGCCGCTGAAGTGGTCCCGGTCGAACAGGATTCCCAGCGCCGCCGCGTCTTCAATGGCCATGCACGCTCCCTGGCTCTGATGCGGCATCATGGGATGGCCCGCATCGCCGAGCAAGCACGCGTTTCCCCTGGCAAGGTACGGGTAGGGATCGTGGACCCAGAGCCTCCATGGACGGATCTCCTTGCCGATGGCGAGGTGGCCAAACACCTGCCTGTCCAGCTCGGGGTATGGTCGCAGCAGCTCCTCGGTCGGCAGGTCGGCGCCCCCCCACGTCTGGTTGGCGTAGTCGCCCTGCTCTCGGGGGAAGAAGCAGTAGTAGGACAGGAGCTTGCCGTTGTTGCAAGGAGACAGGACGATCTTGTCCCACTTGCCTTCCTGGCCGCCCCAGTACTCGAGCGCGCTGTTCTGGGAGTAGTCGACGAGTCCCAGCCGGACGGCCTCTTCGGTCGTGACGTTGGCGTGCAGGCAGGATTGATCCGAGGGTCGCTTCTGCGGGAAAATGCCAATGGCGCCGCGCACGGCCGAGCCGATGCCGTCTGCTCCGACGATGAGGTCGTGCTGGACAGTGACGCCATTCTCGAATGTAATATTTCCAGATTCGGTATCAATCTCTCGGCACTAACATTCCCCAGAATGAAAAACAATGAGCTAAAACCCCAAAAACTCTTCCTCTTAAATGAGGGAAAAAAAAAAAAAAAAAAACTCACCTTGTGGTTCATAATCAACTTGGCCGGCTTCCCCTCCCCTTGCTCCCCCAGCGCGCTATCCCTCAACATGGCATGCATATACTGCCGATGGAACATGTTGTAGACGTATCCCCACTTCTCCTCATAGTCGGCCAAGTCATACACGCTGACCGGCTCGCCCGTCTTCCAATCCCTGTTGATCAGCTTCTTGAGCACGACGGGGTCGCCCTTTGCCACATCAACCTTCCACTCGTGCAGCCATCTCGTGCCGTTGGCGGCGCAGGATACAGAGGCGCCCACTTCGCCTGAAAAGTCCGACTTTTCGTACACGGTAACCGCGTGGCCGCCTCTGCGCAGGGCAATGGCCACGGACATGCCGCCGATGCCGCCGCCGATGACGCCGACATTGAGACTTCGCCAGCCTGGGACGGAGTTGGAGCCCATTGGGAGGTGAGTTGGAATAGATTGTCTTTGAAGAGTCTCTTCTGAGGATTCGTCCTTTGGCTTGGGGAAGAAAGAGTAAAAAGAAAAGAAAAGGCAAAAAGACAAAACGGGTATTCGATCAAGGGGGCGATGACTTATAGATGGAGTGACTCGCTTGATGGTCTCGATGTCCCAAGATCCTCCATTATATTGTCACATGCACCATACTATATAGCCGCAAGTTATATCAGCCAAATCGTTGCATCGGTAATGTACGTTCTGACATTTTTCGTTGCCTACCTGCCGTCAAGGCAGTCACGCATGTGGTGCATTATCCGCCGTGTCGGATATGTACTATGTACATAGTCCGTACCGCATGTGGATGACGATCTTGAACAAGGCGGGGGTCGGGGAAGGGGGGGGGTTGCTGGGCCGCTTCTACCCGGGTTGGCTCAGACCCGCCACCGTGTTCCGAGGACAAGGGTTGTATTTGAGATATTGCTTCGCGAGCTTCCGTTGAATATTGGTAAGCCACACACACGCAAGGGATACGGACGTACGTCATGGCCGCTTGTCCCCCGCGAAGACGTCTTTGATGACCAATCATCAACCAAGTACCGAAGAAGTTGCGACTTGGCAAAAAAAAAAAAAAAACCCCGACACCAGGTAATCCCCATGTTAATTAACCCAACGCCGTGCTTACTTCGTCCGGCACTCATAATATGGCGCGACATTATGCCTTCAGGCCACGAATGGGAAACTGTCCCATTGGGATATATCCAAGCTGTCCCATCCCAGAAACGCCTCTTGTTGCCCTGCGTCGGCTGGCGTTTGACTTCCATTCGCCCAATTGCCTCCGTCCTCCATCAGTGTGGGCATAAGGTTGGCCAACATTGGCGTGAATCGACCCTGGTCTTCGTTGGGTTCTTCTGAAGAGGTTTCGTTGGTTTCCGGCAGCGTGAATATTCTGGAGACATATCGACTTCGTCCAGTTGCGGCTACACTCTGGCGCTGTTTGGCAATTGCGTTTGCCAAAAGTGTCAAGATTTCATAGTAGTGGCCGGCCTGTGGACTCTGCGTAGCCAAGAATTTCAGAACATCCCTTGCCCCAGTGAATGCTGTCTCGACATGGTATTCAACGGATCGCTTCGCGAATATCTCGAACCCCAACACTAGCCCTGCTGCAAATACCAGCGCTCTGGGAAATTTTGTCAGAATGCGTCAGATGTCAGAATGTCCACAACGCAAGATTGCTTACTTCATGATGCACATGTTTCCGAATAACAAATCTACCCTTCTCGCATCAACGCATGTTTGAACCAGGTACACTGCGGCGTCCAGACAGGCTGAGGCTAGCTGGGTCTGCGCGAGTCCGCCACTGGCTGGGGGTGCGGTGAGTGTAGATATGAGAATGGGTCGCGTGACGAGAGTGATGGCGAAATAGTACAAGCATGATACGTGAACGCAACCGATGGCTCCCTTGGTGTGCTTTGCGCCCGAGTTCGGCACTCCTTTGCCTGCTGACTGGAGGCAGCTCGGGAGATTCTGCGACCAGGCTTCGATCTCCTTCAAGAGGGATTCGACGACGGGCGTGGATACTTCTTTCCGGTCGTACACGGTGTCCACTACCCCATTGATAATCGAGACGATCTGGTGTGAAGCGATCAGTCGGGCCAATTCATCCGACTTTTCTGCTTGAGATAAACCCTCAATGATGGTGTCAACGTCCGAGTTCAGACCTGCTGTAGCGGCGGGACGGCCCAGGATCGAGTTTACCAGCATGTCGACGATGCGAAGACTGATCCAGACTCGCAGTCTGCAGCTTCGTCAGCATTTGTAGGGCCAGTACTGGCATTATACGCAAAGGCCTAACCTCGGATTCTCTTTGGAGTCACTCAGGTCCTGATAAGATTCGCGACTGTGTAACCCAAGAGCTACGGCAGCTCTGGTTGCAATCCCCAAATACATGAAGGCCGCGTTCCTTCGGCACTCCCCCAAGAGGTAGAACGCCATGAGCACGAACGTTCGCACTACATCAATATCAGGGTCCTCCAACATGCCAGTAAATGCATCAGACTGAGCTTGTTTAAAGTATCTTTCCCCGACATATTGCGCACTACTCGCAGATTTGCATTGAGCACCAATAGCGATGACCATGCCAAAAGCTGCACGCTTCTGCGGGCTACAGGCTTTTCCATTCGGGAGCACCAAGTGTTTCTCAACCTCGGACGTACCAAACACATCGATGAAGCCTTCGGTCTAAGTCTGGTCAGTTGCTTTGCTTCACTCGCTCAATGTCATTGGTTCTTGCGGTGCACGCCACAACGTCCTTTACTCACCACTGCATGAAAGCACTGCGAATAAACCAGCCTCGCTTCCACATCTAAATCGGCGATCCGGGACACGGGCATGTGCCTGGCTGATCGGGGCGAGTCTTTCTCGAGCATTGTCTCGCTCTGATCATTATGAGAGAACTGGGAAGGCCCAATCTGATCTGCCACGATGGAACGAACAAGCTGTAAGAAAGACAACGAAGCCGCTCCTCCGATGTACACTGATGGACACAGTTGGTCCCAGTCAGTATCAACTGGACAGAGCGATGCTTGAAAACAGAAAACTCACCTCTCTCTCCGCGTGAGTTCAGGAGCATTCTGGGATGCGGGTTGGCAGAGTCTCCTCCTCCAAGGCTCAGCCGGGAATCCGATGATGGAAATGATGATGCTCCGCTTTCCGGTCTCTTCGCTTCCTCGCTTGAGCCACACTCTGCATCCGTTCTCGGGTCAGCTGGAACTGAAGCCGTGGTTGTGAAGGAATCGGTTGGTGTCCTGCTTCTTGACCCGCGCGGTCGCGGAGTGATGATGCACTGTGAGCCTATGCCCCGATGGAGGCAATAAGAGCAAGGGGCCGTTCCACTACATTTCTTCTTGGTCTCGCGACAGAAACTGCAGGCTTCAGCTGCGCGCCGTCTCTGGCTGGGAGCGACTCTGGGGCGAGGCATTGTCGCTGCAGCACAGGGCGACGAGCCGGAATTGAAGCTGGAGGGCTGCTGCGGAGTACATAATATGTAGAAGAAGGAAGGATGGATGGCGCCTGCCTGCAAGTAGTAGTTAGTAGGCTGGTATTAGGTCTTTGTGTCAGTGGGGTGGGTGGTGGGGCCAGATTCCGTGAGTCCTTAGACTCCTTACACAATTAATACATGTTTGCACATGATGTACATTCACTTCTCGAGGAGATGGGACAGTACCAGAGTCGATATATCAACATCATTCCGTGCAACGTGGATTGTGGACCGTCACGGACCGGGTTCCAATCTCTACGAGCTTCACATCATGTCCTTCTCCAACTCGTCCTTGCTAGGAGACCACTTGTCCTGAAGGTCCCTGTCCACCGTCTTGCCAATGACATCCTTCTCCCACCACTCGCCCCAGCTGGTCAAGAAGATGCGGTCTGGGTCCTCGGGAAAGTCGCTCCTCGAGAGTGCCTCCAGAATGCTGGAGGCGCCCTGCGGTATCGTCTTGGCGTCGGGCGAGTCCACCGGCAACTGAAGACCTGCGCCTCGTCCAAGGCCCGTGTTCGGGACGAGGCCTGGAGAGACGGCGACGACATCGCACTGGCCTTTGAGCTGTCGACGCCACCAGTGTGCGCCGAGGAGTTGGATGAATTTGGTAGATGCATACACGGGAAAGCCATCAGTGCCTGAGCCGCCCCTGATTTTTTCCTCAATCGTGGCTGCGGAGGGAGGGGGTCTTGTCAGTATCTTGAGGCCATGAAGACGTTTTCTTTTTTTTTTTTTTTTTTTTTTTTTTTTCTGTTCACAAGCAACGGATGGGGTCGTCAGGCGTACTTGGATCTTGGACATTGCAAATGGCGCCTGATGAAACGACTACGATTCGCGAGTGCGAGGCGACCAGTTTCTCGCGCAGCAGGTGAATCAAGTAGTGTTGGGCTGTCATCGTTGGTCCTCCCAATATTAGCTCCGTCGCTCACAGCAAAACAAATCTCGCTAGCGAAGAGGCTTACAAAAGTGATTCACCACGGCGGCCTCGCACCACTTGGATCCATGAGGTCCTTTGTCCTCCGCCCCCTTGAACATGCCTGCGTTCAGCAAGAGGTAGTCAATCTTGCCTTGGCCGACACTGTCCAATGCCTGCTGGGCGAACGTCTTGACGCCCTTCAAGTCGGACAAATCGACGGGCAACACGGTCACGGCGTTGGCGGCCCGATCGTATTGCAGCTTCTCGACGGCATCGTCGGTCGTCTTTGTGTCTCTGACGCCGATGACGACGTTATATGGGGTGGTCCGCTCTAGCAGCTGCTTCAATACCTCGAACCCCTACTCCCGGGTCAGCGTCGGCAAGATGGTGCCGTATCGGGTGTCGGGGGGCTGATGACTTACCAGGCCGGAGGAGAGGCCGGTCGCAACGACTGTCTTGGCAAGAGAAGTCATGGTGTATGTGGTTTGCTGAAGAAGGTCTGTTGATGCGATGCATTTACTCCGTACAATTGGGGCAGTTACACGATTTATCCTTTTGAGTCGACGAATTTCAATTACGTCAAGGCGGGGCACAATTGAGGTGAGTGTGAGTGAGACAAGTGAGACAAATGGTACATAATAAGCTGTTGGATGGGCGTCGTGGCCGGTGCAGCTTTTCCAAACGCCAGAGCTTGTTGACCAAGAGCCTTGCTTGCCACCTTTCTTCAGAACACATTGGTTTGAGTATCATAGGAATGCTTTATTAATTCAGTCATCAGGCATTTCCAGTCATGTCAGGTGTTTGACAAAGAAACCAAAGGCGTCCGCCCACACACCCATACCCACAGGGTACTAATAAATAGCTAATTGTACAAGTTTTGATTCTCCCCATCGAGAAAAGTGATAAATTACCCCCCCCCCCCCTTCCCCAAAAAGAAAAGAAAAGAAAAAAAAGAACGCCTCGCTTACTCTGCCTCCCCCACGCTCCACCACAATCACGCAGCAGATATTTGTCTTCGCTCAATTTCAAATAACTGAGGCACAAGGTCGGCCAGAGAATCTTCCAAAGTCCTCCACTTCAACCCCAAAACTCGCTCGGCATCACTGGCATCGACACCGAAATGGCTGTGGCTCTCTCTTCTGCCAGGCTCGCCGACGGGGATTTTCTCTGCGTACTTGGAAGTCACTTTGCGGCTAACGTCGGCGAGCTCCTGGTTGCAGTAGACACCCTGGCAGAGCATGTACCGGCCGCCACCGGCTTCGGGCACGAGAAGAGCGTTGACATGAGCGTCGGCTACGTCCCGGACGTCGACCCAGCAAGGGCCTTTGGTGGGAGGGACAGATTGGTCCTTGCCCGCGGCCACGACAGACCAGACCATGAGGTTACTAGTGTTGACATGTTGAATGGCCTTGGGCCTCGACCCGGGGAGGAAGGGGCCGAACACCATGGTGGGACATAGGCTGACGAGATCATAGGCGGGTTTTTGTTCGCTCACGAATTTCCATGCTGCCTTCTCGGCGGCCGTCTTGCTGGCTCGGTAGGCGGTTGGGGCGTTTGGTGCGTTGACGCCATCCTCATACGTCAGCGGACTCCAGTCTCTGGAGGTATATGTCTTCTCAGGGCATGGTCCGGCCGTGGCGTCATAGATGCATGCGAAACTGTTGGTGTGAACGACCCGTTGCACGCTCTTGATTTCGGCCGCCGCCGCGAGAATTGCCATGGATCCTTGGACCGCAGGGACCATGAGATCTCTCTCGAAGTTGCTGGCATTGTAATGAAAAGGTGCGGCGAGGTGCAGGATGGCGCTCGGTGTTAGGCCAGTAAAGGCATTGAGGTAACATTGTGCGGACGTAATGTCATTGACGACGACTATTTGAAGGTTGGGGTGCGAGTTGTGAGTTGCCTTTACTGGCTCGATCTTGGACGATGTTCTGACGGTTCCGACTACGGCATAGCCCGTCTTGAGCAACGAAGAGATGCAATGCTGGGCAATGAATCCATTGGCACCGGTGACAATGACGGTGGCCGGCGGCTTCACCGGACAGGCAATTCTGGACGGCATCGTCGATGCGTCCGCTGTAAGTCAATCCGAGCTGATGGCTATAGTTGGGAAAACGTTGGCTAGTAGTGTAGCGCAGGTTTTTCGAAGCGAAACCCGGATGGATTTAAGTAAGATATTATAAGAGCGAATTGGGAAGGCGGAAGTTCATGTCAATTCCATTCACTAGTCTGTTCTCCCAAGAGTCCGCTCTTTCTTGGGCCCGAGACGCCGCCTTCCACCCTTTACGGGGGAAACCTGGCGCGGAGTCATGCATCCATCAGGTGCCCGCCATGCGATAGTGTTCTTTCCAAGGGGGTATCAGACTGGCAGAAAATATTTACGAGTACTCCGCACTCTGTACGTGGGAATCCCCAACCAGTTGTCGGCGACGATAGAAGGGACCGCACTCCAAACAGAAGGGCGGGCCACTGTAGTCCGTACATATTACACGTGTGCAATCGACTGCTGGGCGTGATGCCTTGTCTGCGGCCGTCGCAACCCGACCCGTGGCCGAACCATTGTTGTTGATCCTTTAAAGTTTGGTTGCTGTTACTGGACTTGTCAGTGGGGAAGCCTCGCCTCGACAGCCGCCAGAAAGACCCCCTCCCCCTCGGTTCAGGACTTGTTGGGGGGTTTTTAGGTTTTGGTGTGAGGGCCGGCTGATGGTGGTTCATCATCGCATCGGGTCCGAAGGTCCGGGTCGGTCTGGCAGGGCCGCTTCGGAGCGACGCATGATGAGGAAACGTTCTTCTGTACGGAGTAACGTAAAAGTGACCTAATGCGAGCTTGTACGATGATAGCGCGGGACGTGAACAGGACAAACATAGAATTACCGTAGTACCACACTGCACTCTGAGAACTTTCGAAATGCACGGCGGACCGTCTCGCGAGTGCAAAATTGTTTAGTGTTTGCCGAGTGCACCATGATAAAAAAGAACACCGTGTTCAATACGATTGCACCTTGATGGACCTTTCCTCAGGCAGTAATTGGCTCACCATTCCTCATTATCCCATAGGCAATTCCGCATTTCGTCACAGTGGTGGTGGCTTTGGTGATCCTGAATGTTCTGGCCCTTCAGAGCAGAACAGAAGCAGTTGGTCATGGCGTTGCCGCCCTAATATCGGCCAACCTTGTAGACCATGGTTTGGGGCATCGGTCTTCCGACGGAAAGGGCGCGCTTAGTGGTAATAAGTATTGGCAGACAATAATCGACTCGACCATTCATTATTCATTGCCTGTCCCCGCGGAAGTCGAGGCCGATATCTCGTTGCCAGAGCTTGCCCCAGACCAGCTCTGCTGCAAGGAAACTATTGAAGTCGTGATGCATACATCGAATCAGGTCGGTGACTTGACATGCATTTTTGAGTTGTCGGTCGTGATGGAAGAGAACAAACAGCCAACAAGTTCCAACACAGTTAACTATACGGAACAGCAGCGAAAATGTCGTCCTTATTGGTCCCATTGGACTCCATCTACTGTGTATGCGACGAGTTGCTTGCCATTGGCTCGCCGTGTGGAAATGAGCAGCCTTGCATCCGTCGGATGGTTATTAGATGGTGCCTCCGCATGCAGTTTTGGATCCGAGATTCCCGCGTCTTGCTGACTGAGATTCGAGTCTCGAGTCGGGGCGTCTTCATTGTTCAAGCAAAGCATGACGAGCCATGAGTGTTGGGTGTTGAGTACGGAGAGCTCGAGAGTGGCTGATAATAGTTTTAGGAAATACCTCACGTCTCATGTGCAGTCACGAACGACCGATTCAGATTCGCAGTGCTGCCCAGCTTACGGACTGGACTACGGAGTACTGGCCGCACCTTCCCGTCGCAAAAGCAGTGTCACTCGCCACTGGCACTGGCAGGGTATAAAATTATGGACCCAGATCATGGGTACATCCAGTGCCAGGTGCCAGTGCCCCATCCGTCCACATTTGGCAGGCGGCAGGGGAGCAGGACGCACAGGACGCACATGAAGCAACATGCTGACAAAACAAGCATCACCACATCACATCGGCCCTGCCCTGCGGCGACGTTCTTGCTTGTCGGCCCTCACATTCGACCTTGGGTCCTGTCTTGACAAGGGGTTGTCTCCAAAACCGGCGCATTGTGCTCTAGAGCTATTCGTAGAGCTCAGCACAGTCAATGCAGTATAAAACAGCTAAGCGCCACATGTCCCCGACCGATCCGACAAGCTGTAATACGGCGATGGGACGTTGTTCGCTACTCTCATGGCTGCTCAATTTCATCCAGTATTATCAGCCTGATCAATGTCCCCTGTTGGTCTAGAGATTCCTCGTTCTGATGTTCTAAAATATGCGCACTGAATCATATGTGCAGTTCCAGAGTTCAATGATCAAGATATGCGCCATCACGAAATCAGATTCCCCCTAGGCAATGACTCGGGATGGCTACGGCAACCTGGCTTCAAACAGGAGCTGATGGATTAGCTAGTGGAATGTGTCCCTTGGTACAATTTAACTAACAGTCATGCAAAGACAATGAGAAGAGTGACGTGAAACTTTCCTCCAACTAGTACACGTATTGGAACGCCGGATTCGTTCGGTCCATCATCTCTTTGCTCAAGGCCACAGGCATCAGCATCACCCCTATCAAGAGACTCAAAGCTCTTTTTCTCTGTGCCCCTTACGTCTGTCTGTGGCGCCAGCCACGAAGCACACGCAACAGCGTCGTCACAATCACGGCACTCCCGCAGATACCGAAGACGGTGATTTTTGCGACAAGATAGCGCGGCGCATCCTCTTTCTGGAAAGTTGGTGGGCCGATGAAAACGATTAGCGACGGCAGCGTTGGTTGCGACATTTTCTTTTGTTGTTGTTGTTGTGTATCCCTGTGTGTTAGCACCCACGGTAATGGGCCTACGTCGAGATTGATGAGATATGCCGACTAACCTAGGTCTGCTGCTTGCGACTTGGAGTAGAACGACATGAGGCCTGGCCCGAGCAGGGTTGGCACCAGAAGCTGGGTGATGGCGGGCCACCGTGGGAATTTGCGCAGGATCGCATACGTTCCCAGGAGCGTGGGAAAGACGGACACCACCCCCGAAGACATGTTGAGGAGGGCGGCCGTCTTGGGCTTGTACCCGAACCCGGCGACCAACGTGGCAGAGAATGTTGTAATGATGCCCGAGGGGATGACGATTATACTATTATAGATCGGCGTTGAGGCAGAGAAGCCAGACTTGCAGGTTGGGAGCCGCCTCGAGGATGGCCCGAAGCTGAAAGACCTTTTTGCCATTTCTCGACTGATTTCTGCCGATGGACTCTTCGATCAGTCTTTTCTCTCAGCCGCTGGGGAACTTGGCCTCGCGGATGCTGTTGGGCAGCCAGACGGTCATGGCGGCACCAACGTCCTGCAGAAACAAACATGGCGCGCCAGCTCTCAAACGACATCGGTACCATATTCCCGTCCGCGTCGTGGCCTGTCGTCTCGTATAACACTGACAGGCGATGAACCTCCCAGCAGTGTATGTAGTCCGTACGCACGGCCGTTACACCGGGAAGTCCTGCGTTGCAGATCACGATGCCCCAAAGGATGACATTAATGCCAAGCATCTGTGTGACGAGGAAAATCGTTGAACGAGGTTTCCTAAAGGGAACTCGGCCACCGCGTAGCCGATGAAGAATGATTTGGCCATGCGGGAAAAGTCGTTGCCGTTGCCAACCTCAGACTCTCCTGGATATGGCCGTGATGTTGGCATAGTTTATGAGAACCTTGACCAGTAATTGGAGGAAGTAGCATAAGAATAAGCACATGAGTGGTATGATGGCCTAGTCGATGTTTCGAACAACCTTTCGAAGCTTTTCCCCAGAAGCATCTTCGAGCTCAGAGTGGCTCGATGCCTCACGACTTGAATCCTTATCCATGGCTTTGGTGTCCATGAGACAGAGAGCCATGCTGTTCAGCAAAGCCGCACTACCCAGCTGTTACAAGAGGTGTGCCATAGACTTAATCTCGCGCAACGATGTGAAGAGGCGGGAGGCACTATATTGGAATGTCTCAAGGACGTGGACGGGTTCAAAGCACGATGATCTTCATCCTTACAATATCGACCTTTTGCGAATTCTCTGTACTATGCCCCGTACACACCTTGTCTTCTCCTCTAGGTTCGTCTAATCATACAGAATACGTACGACGCCGTGTCACAAGGGGTCCTTCCTGCTCTTTCTTCTAGTCCGCAATCAGGCAAACGGCGTTCTAATCCTAACGCCGCGTCGTTTATAACCTGACAAACAGACCCGAGTACAAAAACCCTTGGCGGAATTTCAAAACTACACATCACTTGATACCAAGAGTTTTGACCTTGGCACGAACAAGCCTATTGCAATACGATACGGTCGAGCAACAAACTCTACGGCTGCACGTTACACAAATGTCGTGACTTGTGTTTGATATCACAAAAGTCGTCGCCAAAACGTATAAAAAAAACGCCTTATCTTTGTCTTATTAGAAAACCAGCTCAATTTTTGAAAAAAAAAAAAAAAAAACCATCCATTCCGCTTTCCCGCTTTCCCGCTGGTCCTCCATTTTGCTTTGCCCCCGAATACGCAGGACCCTCGGATTCTCCTCAGTAAAAATGGCTCACAGTACAGAGTATCACATTTCGCGAACCTCTTCCTTTTGTAATTTGCGCCTCCCCTTTGTTCCACTGCCATGCACCTCGGTGCGCGGCCATCACGAGTTCATGGCAGGGGGGTGAGTTCGGAAGCAAGCCTACCCAACCAACCCCCTTGTTGGTCGGCACGTCGCATCATCCTTCCTTCGTCATCTGGCAGATACGAGCCGCCCGCAGCATCGAGGCTGCGTACGGATTACGAAAAAAAAAAAAAAAAAAAAAAACCACATTCATGAGCGGTCTGCAAATCAATCTGATTTTTTCGTGGACGCATGGGAGTTTTTCCCTTTGCCACTCACTTCCCACCGTGGGCACTTGACACGTTCCGTGCTCCAGCCACTCACTCACTCGGCCGGTGATGTGACCGTCGCATCTCCATCTCCAGTGTTTTCATTCACACGGGTATCCAAGTTGCCGCGCTTTTGGTGCCGCCGCGGAACCAGCCAGGCATGGCCAGACTTGATATTACTCGGGGCCGCTGGGCGTTTTTTTCTCAAGACAATTCCCTGGAAATGACCCAGGGGCCTAATCCCCATACTCGGTTCCTCCGGACTACATATGGATCATTAACCCCCGGCACGGCGACTTTCCCACCATCCCAACACATTGACTACCTACGGACTACACAACAAGCTTTAGCTGCGCTCCGAGGGATCCGCGCGTGCGCGCACCATCAAGGTCCGATCCGAAGCGTTCGCAGTGGCCCGAACCCCGGAATGGGAATGCGGATTCTAAAGCTGATTGCGTCGGTGGGTTTCGATCCATATCCCGTCTCTCGAGGAGAAGCGACCCAGCGGATCATGTTGTCAAGGATGGCCTCCGTGCAAGTAACGCAATCGTACGAACAGCATGGAAATGTTTGAAATATATTCACTGTCTAGTCAAAAAAAAAAAAAAAAACCCCTTTTGTGAGTCAAGCCAACCCCAGGCTCTTCATACATATCGAGATGTAGCCCTAATAGAACCGGCTCAAGATGAAACTAAGCACACACGCTGAGGTCGCTACTGCACCATTCAGACTGGGTCCAGCAGACTCGCAACCCAAACAGACACGCGACCAGAGAGGGAAAGAAAAACACACCAGCGAGTGGGAAAATCGCCCGAGTTCAGAAAGGAAAATCATGCCGCCAAGTTCCGTTGGTTCTCAGCAAAAACGTCGCTTGTATAGCATAGCTATTGTGGGCTCAGGATTAGGCGGCTTGTCAGCAGCAATCGCCTTCCGCAGGCTGGCCACCACAATCACCGTCTATGAGAGACAAGACTTTGGAGGAAAAGTCAGCGCTTCGCTGTCATGTGCAACCAATGGATCGCGGTTCTTGGAAGAATGGAATGTCGACTTCTCCAAGGCGAGGCCTGTCATTTCAAAGGACGTCAATACGGCACGACTGGCAAACTGGCGAAGTGTGCGGAGCATATCCTCTCGGCGACTACCGACAACGCTTTGGAACTGATTCCAACAACTTTCATCGGATCGATCTGCATCAACACTTCAAGCAGGTTGCCATCTCTTTAAGACGGAGAAGGATGTGCCGCTGAGCTCAAGCTGTGGCACAAGGCGGGTGGGTGGACCTGGATCCTATCGCTGGAAAGATAACATTTGAAATTGGCGTCGTGGCGTCGTGGCGTCGTGGCATCGCATGATGTTATAGTTTGTGCCGATGGTATTCGGAGCCAGATGCGCCAGAAACTTGGGATTGTTCCCCGAGTCACGCCTTCCACATTATGTGGCTACCGATGTATCTGTCATCCATGCCGATAAGCTGCGGAGACTTGGCCTCTAGAGAGGGTTTCGCGGAAAGTAGTGCCATTCAAGTCTGGGGAGGCAACGGGATTGACGAAGTTGTCATGAGCAGCGCTTGCTCTGACCATGACGTCGCTATCTGTTATTGCTTCTATTCTGCGAAAAAGAAAGACCTGAAAGAAGATGGCTGGAACATCTCTGCCACAGGCGAGAGTCTTGCTGCGACGTTTCCCCAATTGGACCAGAGACTAATGGCTCTCTTGCTGAACGCCGAGGGTATAAAGACGCGGCGCTTATACAACAACCATGAGCCTTACCCATCTCGGGTGAAGGGAAATTGCTGTCTTCTTGGCGATGCTGCTCGTCCCATGCATGATGCCAGCCTACATGGCTATGGAAGATTGCGGGAGCTCTTTGTGTCCTCTTCTCCCCAAAATATGCCAGCCTCGATGTAGCCGAGAAGCTTCGCCTGTATGGGTTTGAACGCAGACCTCGTGCCACCAGGGTCCAAGACAGCAGTCGCCGGGCAAGAGTAGATCTAAACGAGCGAGTGAGGCTGGAGTAGTGCCAATGACCGGCCGGGAAAGCTGACCATCGAGGACGTATGCGGCCATGGTATGCATATGCATGCTCGTGTGGCACAGTTGGTCAAACAGAGCAATGGCGCAGGTGCTGGCGCTTGAATCTTGTTTCTCTGACCTACCTTTTTGTACGCCAAAATTCGGTGACAACGTCATTGATGACGTAGATGATCAGCTTCGAATGGATCGTTATTGTTGCGTTTGCCGATCAAAACACGACAAGTCCGTGCATCTCGTAATAACGAATTCGAGCCCAGTTCACGATGGCTCCTGTGCCTTCTGACTGATCTCTTCTTGACCAAACCCGCTCAACAAGATCCCGAGCGTTGTAGATGTAGCCAAAGCCACATGTTCGTTCCATGACCAACAGTCTGTCCTGAATTATGACGCGATGTTCCATCTTCCAGCATGACCCACCAGCCATGACGAGAGGGAAGAGGATGCATAATTCGAGAGGGCTTCCATATCTGATCTTCTGCACGCACTCCAGGATACCATCAACGTACTTTCCGACCTTGGGATCCGTCAATTCATATCCTTCCACGATTTGATGAAGTCTCAGCCGAATGGCGCATTCAAAAGCCAGAGTTGCATGGATGACATCTTCGTTGGTAGGTGTCAACGTGGATACTGCTCGTGATATGCCGCCATATTCATACGACCAGTTGTTGATCCGATGCTCAATCTCGGCGGCATGTCGTCGGAAGGCGGCTTCGGAGGCTTGGTCCACCCTGGTACTTCGGAGTTCGGCCAACGTGTTGACACGGTCCACTAGATGGAAAAGCTCCTTGGGGATACCGTAAACGGCGGAGTCCTCTTCGTCAGGCGTAGCAGACCAGCTGTCGAGAGCTTGAGCTTCAGCGGCTTCGTCTCCCATTAGTGGTGGACGGCATGTAGATGTGGTAGCGGCAGAGTCGAGAAATCTGGCCAGACGTAGTAAGAATTTATAATGCCCAGTCATCATGTCGCCTTGTTGTTTCCTCAATGTGATCAACAGACGCTTAGCTCCCTTGAGATGCAGCTTCCACCCCTCACTTGTGCCGTCGAACAATTCCGTCATGCAAAGCAACAGGCTGCTGACTAGAGCAATATCTGCACTTGTCTTGTCCACATGTTGTAGAAGCCCTGCGAGAGCCTGCGTGGCTTTGCTCTTGTGCAATAAACCGCGGTCGCCCATGTCGGGCTGCAGCTTGCGCCAGTGGTTGGCCGATAATGCGAGTATGCAGTGCAGGACGAGATCATTTGACTGGGCCATTGGCAGTAGGTATCCGTTATATGGGTTGTCCGTTGACGCTCGACGTGATAGTATTGACGATACAATTGTAGAATAATGATTGAGTAAGGCCTTATCCTGAGGTGCATTCAGCTGCGGCATCAATTGCGGAATATAGATTGACAGTGACTGAGAGGGGGAGCCTGACTCGACTGACGCAGTCGGGCTTCCATTGCTGATTGGGGTGAAGCAGTCGAGCCAGCCTGGGGGTGAAGCCGACACGTCCCACGACATTCTTTGCGGGCTCATGTCTGGTGCGAGTTCCCCAATGATGCCTGATGTCGTGGGCATACCTGCGGGTGATGGCATTGCCATAGATGTTGTGGCCATGGTCATGACCGAGGCCTGATCAACTGGGCGATTGAAGTTTGCATAACTGGAATGGGTCATTTGCGAACTGTGGCTGACGTGACTGTGTTGACTCTGGCTGTCGTAGCTCCCATGTCTGCCACTGCTTGAACTGGATGACGGACTAGGGCTGCTGCGAAACGGAATGTCTCGCATCATCATCATCTCTGGGGGTGTATGGTCGTTGTTGGATGTCAATGGAAAAGTTTCAACGATGCTGCCGTCATCGTTTGGTAGTTCGTTAATGGCTTCATCGACATTGCCAGAACCTGGTTTGGATTTGGCGTGGCGCTCCGGAGGCCAGGCGCAATCGAGGCATAGACGGCGGCAATCGCCACATCGCGGTTTCGTCTCGTCACACTTCTTCTTGCGTCGCTTGCACATGAGGCAGCCTGTCTGCACCCTTCGTATCCTGGCTTTGGGCACATCACCGACTTGGGCGTCATCGCCAGGGCCTACCGCATTCCGTGGACGGCATGGAAGACTGAGGCGTACGCATCTTGCGCACGGCAAGTTGCCGTCACAAGCCTGTTTGATTTGCGCACAGCGATGGCACACAGGACGACTATCTGAGCCCATTTTGAATACAATTTATCCAAATGCACTGCTGGAGTCGGCTGAATAAAGTGTCGTCGGAAAATTCAAGCGGATACTTCCGCCGGAAAAATACCTGGCGTCGCAAAATCGGCAAAGTTCGGATTCGAGGGCAACACGGCTCTTCTCGTTTCAAAAGCCCCAAGCGCGTAGGAGAAGACGGTGTCTATCCAATAGTACGGTGATGATGTGTACCTGGGGTTCAGGCGTGGAAGCTATGGAAGAAGGAGATGACAAATGGGATCTGGCGGCGAGGCGAATTTTGGTGGATTTGGACACCGGTTGGGGGGGGTCGCCTCGTAGCCGATTTGGGTGGAGCGTCACAGGCACATTCTGGAGACAGCCACGACAGCCAGAGATAGGAGGAGAGGAGGGGCCAGGGCCAGGGATCCTGACCTCGGTGGCGGATGACAAGTGGCAGCACCAGTCCGAAACTGGACGTTAATGCTCGACAAGCTTTGGCCGGGGAAATCACCGCGTCTGTTTTTCTGTCGACTTTTTCCGCACATGCGAGGTCAGAGAGACCAGATACCTACATAATAATCCGTACATGTATGTATTATGTAGTAGGTGCCAGGCCAGGCCAAGCGGAGCCGGCAGAATCGCCGAATCCGAGGCAATACTCCGTGGTGTGGAGTAGGCCTACGAATATGTTTGATGGACTCTGTCTGGCGACTCACGAATTACTCGGCCAATATTATAGCCCGTGGACGAGGTTCTGCATTGATCGGCTTGTCCGTTCGGGCAAATCGCCTGGCTTCATCAATCAATTTCAGAGGGTACGTACGGAGTACTAGGCAGTTAGCGTTAGCAGTCTACGAAGGATTATGGTTGCACAACCTTACCAAAACTGCTCCTTCCTTCGGCCATTGGCGGGAAGGAGCCACCAGAACCACTCACTAGTTGATCTAGTTGATCTAGTTGATCTAGTTGATCGTCCAGTGTTTTGTTTGTCTGCGCTGACGCCCGTAGATCAGATGATAATGCAGCATTCATCTGAGTAGGCATACTTCGTACGGAGTACTCCGGTACTCCGTAAACATTTCGGCAGTTGGCAGTTGGCAGCTGGCAGTCAACAGTTGGCAAAACGCATCCAATGATAGTTCAAGCTTCGCGTGGTCGTATTGCTGTTGTTCTAGGCAGGCTAATCATGCAGTTCCTCCTATCAACAGTAGCCCAGGATCAAGGGACGACGGCAACTCCAATCTCGTTAATAAAACAACAAACTGGATCTTGGGCTTGGAACGGTCGCTGTGGTGCGATTGGAACGCCACGGGGTGGCGCCCATTTGTTGAACGGTTCATCCATCCTGGCTCACTTGTCTTTTAAGGGGCAGGATAAACGACATCACCCGGGGTCACAAAAAGCTGACAAACCGAGAATTGGCCCAAGTAATTCCGAAGCCCCCAACCATGTGCGCATGGGACCGCCAGAACGACTGTGGGCAATGAGTCTGGCAGGCAGCGAAATGTTTTCGGGTGCGCCATGTGTTATTGATACCCGGGACGAGACCAGGAAGGACCGATGTATACTTCTGGGCAGAAAGCAGCATATTTATCTGTTACCCATGTTCATGTATTGGCATGCTGCTGCATGCACGCCATCCTCACTCCGGCACCTGGGAAGTGACGGGGCTGAGAGAGGATTACTCCGTATGTAGTCCGTATTAGTCCGCACTAATTTTATTTCATTTTATTTCGTCGCAGAGTATTAGTCCGTAGACTTTCTTGATAGCCGTCTTGGTCCTGCAACACACCCCGGTCAACAAGCAGTCCGCGACCAGGTGTCTGGTTGGACGCATTTCGTCTCATCAAGTTTACTTGAGCATACGGATTCGTAGATGCCGATTTCTGTGCGCGCGCGCTCTCTTTGTTATTTAAGAGTTTGTTTTTGCAAGGCCGGTACGGAGTCATTCGTACAAAGTGCGATCACGGCGTCATAAGTTGGTTATATATGGCAGTTTGGAGTGTTTGCACCTAATGAATCACGGCAAACATCGGAGCTTGAAACCGCGCCGCGATACGTCACAAACAAACGTTTTCTGTGAACAACGACGAATAAAGTTACGCTAATAAATATGCAAACTTCTGCAAGCTCAATAATAGCCAGCGGCAACACGCGCAATTCAGTCGAGGTGAGGTAGAGCCCCCACCATATACCATTTTAAGACTAGTCTTTTCAACGAATCTGGGTAATATTGGGGCTCCGCGCTGTTGCCCGATGGCGGATACAGCGTCTATGACGAATAAATCTGCACCTACAACCGTATCAGGGGAGCTGAAGATGCACGTTGCTAAACGCGATAATTTATAATAAAAGCATATAATCTATAATATAATAGCTTTCTCTATAAAAGAGAAGCTTTTATCCTTCTATTTATATAATAGAAAATAGCTTTAATCTAATCCTTTTCTAACCTTCTTTATCCTACTAGGGGAGATCTTTTTAAGTTACATACCTAATGTATAATAGTTATAAGCCTAGAAGGTACATGCCTATAACTTCCACTAAGTCCCTTATATATAAGACGTGTGTGTGCACTGCGCCTTACTTACTAATAATGCTTATAATAGATATAATAACCTCTTACTACCTAAGTCTTAAGACTAATATTAAGCTAGTCTTATCTAATAAATAGGAAGAGTAGTATAAAGTATTAAAGCAAGCTACCTAAAGCTAAGAGATCTAGGAAAGGGTTAATCCCTAGCTCCTAAAGCTTAACTCTAACTATCTAGAAGAGCCCTTTGCTATTACGCTAGAGTTATGTAAAGCTCTTATTATAAAGAACTAAGGAAGTAATACTATAAAGCTTACCTTCTAAGAGGCTCTTTCCTTCTTATCTTATAAGTTTATATCTAAGTACTAAGCATATAAAGCAATAAAGTCCTAAGAAAGGACTATTAAAACTTAGATTATAAGCACTATTAATCCTAATGCTTATACTATAGTAATTAATAAGATTAAAGAAAGTAATATAAATAATAAGAAGCCTACTCTTTACTAAATCTCTATTAAGCTTAAAAAGAGGTTTTCTCCTAGGTAAGTAATTATTAAATTAGAGGTATTAGCTAAGTATATAGCTTACCTTAATAATACTAAACGCGCTAATACTTAATTTAAGTATTAGATTAAGTAATAGGGGAAGCTATACTAGAAAGCATTAATATATAAGATTAACAAGGTTTAGGGTTCTAATGTAATTTATAACTTTATTATAGCTATTAGTGCACGCTTTAACCCTAAATAGGCAAAAACCAAGATTATATAACTAGTATAGACTTCTCATTCTCTTCCTAAAGAAGTAACCCTTTAAGGCATTACCTCTAAGTATACTAGATATTATAAGGTAACTTAAGCTATAAGCTTTGCCTCTAGAAAAGGAAGCTATATAATAACTCTTAGGGATTACTTAGACTAAGAAAAAGAGAAACTATAAGGCTAAAAGAATAATAGCTTAAAGAAGTGCCCTTACTATATAGGAAAGGCACTAACTACGCACTTTTAGTCTCCCTAAGTATACTATAGCTTACACTATATAGTAACTAGTAAAAAGGTTCTAGGATTTAAGCCCTTTATAAAGGTTAACTATAAAAAGGTTAAGGAATACTATAAAAGCGCTAAATAGAAAAACCTACGCTCTAAGGTTATAAAGGATAGGTAGATAGTAAAAGGCATTAAGGATTATAAAGGAGAAAAGTTACTTAGTGTTATTATAGTAGTAATTATTAACCTAAAGATTCTTAAGAGTATTCCTCTAGCTTAGGGAAGCTATATAATACTTAAAAACATAAAATATATACTCTCTAAGAGCACTCTCTTTAATAACTATAGTGCTTTATATATTATAAATAATATTAGTTACTTTAAACTAGGAACCTTTAAGGAAATATTTAATAATTACCTTAAAGTAAGAATAACCTTATTCTAGATTACTAGAAGAGGTACTTATATAATTAAGAATATTTTTAATAGGCTAAAGGGAAACCTTATAGAAAGCCTTACTTTATAGAATATTACACTTATTCCTAGGTTTTATATAAATATTATATTAGAGAGCTTTCTTTAAAAGAAAGGCATTTAGTATTATAAAGTAAACTACTCTTTATATATTAGACTCTTTTATAAGAGCTTATTATTAGTAAAGCTTTAGAGAAAGTATAATATTATATTCCTTTAATATAAGCCTCTTTTCTCTTATAAGAGTCCTAACTAAGCAGTGAATTTATTTATACTACTAGTAATATTCTTAATAATTAATTTAAAAGCACATAATAACACACTATACTTATAATGTAGTTAACTAAGCAAAGATCCACGCCTTATATATATAAACCCTAAAGAACTTTAGCATTTATATTCTAAGTACCTTAGTAAGAATACTCTAGCTAAGAGTTACACTTATATAAGGGGAGTGTAATTACATAAAACTAAGTAAAGAGACTATAAGACATATTCTTTAGTTTACGCTTACTAAGTTATTTTAAGAAGACTCCTAGAATATACATTACTAAGGCTATTTTAGAGAATCTATTAGGATCTTTAAGACTATAAGCCTAGTTATAATAGTATAAACTAGCTAATGGTTATAAAAGATAAGTTCTTAGGCATAATATATGTTTATATATTACTTAATAAATTATAAGTAATAGTATTTAATGTGTTAATCTATATTAAATAATAGATTATAAGGCAATTTAGATTATTAATTACAAAGATTAGGCAAGATTATAAAGGAGCTATTATTAGTTAATTTAGTAATATAATCTTTTAGATATAGGCATGCTTATAAGGCATTAATCTTAAGCTTATGCCTCCGTACACTTATAAACCTAATAAAGTTACGGAGAGGGCAAGGCAAATAATTATATTATAATTAAATATAATACTTATAGGTATATAGCTTTTACTAAACTTATAGTTAAAGAGTATATAAGTAGTAGCATACCTATATAATATAAGTCCTATTTAATAATCTAGGTAAAAAACACTATTAGAAACCCTAGAAATCTAGTTCTAAGATAATGCTTAACTTCTAATTAAGGAGCCTATGGCTAACTTAAGGCTAGATTAGAGCGAATTATATGTATATAGCTACCGCGCTTATTCTCTTTAGAGGGATTATAAGGCTAATAAATATAGATAGTTTTATAAGACTAATCCTAGGGGTTATATTAGATATCTTATTAGGTACTCTGCCTCTAATATATATTATATCTAGATTCTAAGACTAGGAAAAGTTATAATAATAAGGAATATTATATTTAATAAGTTAATTTTTTATAATCTAATAAAGGAGAGCGTAATAGAGCTATTAATTAACAAGCTTAAGGCACATTTCTAATCCCTTAAAATTAACACTAAATTAGATAAAGAATTAAATCTTTTCCTTATGCTAACTTTAATTAAACTATAATAAGATTAAACTAAGAGTTTAAACTTAGGGGTAAAAGCTTTATAGACTTCTTAATAAAAGGAAAAAGAAGCTATATACCTTAATAAGTAAATTAGACTTTAAACACCTTAGCTATTACTAGATCTAATAATTAAAGAGTAAGAGACTTTTAATCTAAAAGCTTAGTAAAGCAAGAAGAAGTAAAACGCTCTAGATTCACATGCTTAAGAGAGTAATATAATAATAGATCTAATAAGTGGTAAGCGGGATGCTGCTATAAGGGCTTAGGAGAGCTAATGTCCTTATAAGGTTCTAGAACACTAAGTATATAATACTAAGGACTAAGTTATTAATAACTTAATAGGTAATAAACTACCTAGGCTAGAAAAAGAAGCAGAGAAAAACTAGTAATAAGATAAACCTATAGGAGTAAATACTAGACTAGCTACTTGTGTGGAAGGCTTAAGGGGATTACTAGCTATATAGTTAGAAATTACGGAGAGTCTTAGAATAATAATATAAGAAAGTATATAAATAAGCTTAAGGTTATAAATAAAGAGAGCTTAAGGTAATGTTCCTTCTTATGCTTAACTAATAAGAAGAAAGAAAAAAGGACTTAATAAAGCTCTTATTAATAGCCTCTAGGACTTAAAGGATCTCTTTACTAAATTTAGGAAGACTAAGGAAGGAGATCCTTATAAGCTCTTTCTAGGAGATTAGGATTTTAAGAGCTATAAAATGGTTTTTTTAGTAATTAACACGTATTATAATAAAGAAAACAAATTATACTTTAACCTAAAGAGAAAGGCAGGGACTATTTATTAATCTAATCTTACTAAACCTCTAAAGTCATGGAAAAAGGCAAAGGATTATCTATTTAGAGAGAAATGGTTAAAAGCAATAAATAAAGAGATTAATAAGCTAAAGGAATAAGGAATATAGCGGCAGATAAAGCATTCTATAGCACAATCAAAGCCATTGCCATTAAAATAGGTGTTTTCTTATAAGTTTAATAAGAAGGGGATGTTAATCTATTGCAAAGCGCAATTATGTGTGCGCGGAGACCTCTAAGATATCTTTACAATCAAATAAACCTATGCTATAACGCTTGCTACTCACGTGTTTTATGTATTTATAGCTCTAGTTACTAGGTTTAATTTAGAGACTAGGCAGTATAACATTAAGAATGCCTTCCTTTACATAAAACGCAAAAAGGATAAAATACCTATAACTTATAAACTTCCTAAAGGTTTTATAATCCTTAGAGAATATATAAAATTACTTAAGGCCCTCTATAGATTAAGGGACTCTCTATAACTATAGTTTAAGGAATTAAGTAAATCTCTTATAAAGCTTAGGCTTAAATTAAGCAAAGAAAAGCCTTACTTATTCTATACAAAAGATTAGACTATTTTCCTTATATTCTTTATAAATAATATTCTTATAGCGTTTTATAAGGATAATAAAGGCATTACTAACCGTATTTCTAAGGGCTTAAAGGAGGCATACAAATTAGATAAGAAAGGTAAAGTAGGATTCTTCCTAGGGATCTAGATTATTAAAGACTAAGAATAACAAAGGGTGTATCTTAGTTATAAGGCATATATTAATAAGATTAGGGAAAAATTTAGGTAAGTAAGAAAAGGCACTTTCCTTACTATACTAATCCTAGTAGTAAAGTATTATAAGTTTAAGGGCAAAGCTAAGAAGTAAGTAATAAAGGTTTACTAAGAAAAGATTAGATTAATTCTATATACCGTAATTATAATTAGACCTAACGTTGCTTTTACAGTGGCAAAGTTATTATAATACCTTATAAATCTAGGACTAGAGCATATAAAGGCAGTAAACTAAGCTATTTACTACTTACTTATTATAAGCAAACTTGCGCTATGCTATAGTATAACTACTAAACTTTAAGCTCTTTAAATCTTAAGTAACGCCTTCTTTATAAATAATCTTAAGACTTATAAATTATTATAAGGATACTTAATTACTCTCTTTAGTAAACTAATTATCTAGAAAGCTACGCGCTAAATAATAGTAATTACGTCTATAATAGAGGCTAAATTACTTACTTTATAATAGGTAGTAAAGGAGACTATAAGTTTATAGCGCTTATTTAAAGACATTAAATTTAATGCCTATAAAGATTAAGTTATTAATTACAATAATTAATAAACAATTTAGCTTATACTTAATAAGAGCAAATAATTAAATACTTAACTACATTATATTAACATTTATAATATATAGTTAAAGCAAGAATTTAAGAAAGGAAGCTTTAAAATCACATATTTGCTAATAGAAGAGATGCTTACTAATAGATTTATAAAGGCATTAAATCATTAGCACTTTAAACGCTTTAGATCTATACTTAGTCTTATAGATTTACGCATAATATATAATATTTAAAGCATATAGGTTATAAAGGAATTATAGGTATATTAATAAGGGGGTATGAAATTAATTACCCTAGAAATATATAAAGGCCCCCTCCTTAGCAAGTAAAGCGCTGCTAAGGTAAATAGGATTAATAAAATAAAGACTCTAAAACGCTATTACGTAAAAACACATATATAAACGCTATTCTAAATAAAGGAAATAAACTTATATAAGGAGGTAAATAACCTCCTTAAGTTAGGCTATTACTATAGTTACCTTCTCCTTAACTACTACTAAAGAGCCCTTAGCAGTATCCTTAGCCCTAATGCTTAGATTAATAACCTTACTATATATAAAATCTAGCTCTATAATAAGTTCTAATTAAAGTTATAGTGCCTTGCAGCACCACTTTACTATCTATATATATATAAGCAAAGAATTAGGGGAAATTACAATTAAAAGCGCCTTACCTTAGTGTCTTTATCTAGCGCTAATAACATTCGCTTAGTAAGGGGAATATAAGCGTTATATAAAGGTAGGTAATAGTAATTACTAACCTTATATAAGTAATATCTCTAAGATTATCTAGACCTAACCTTAAAGTAATAACCTAAGTTACCCTTACTTATAAGGCTTATTTAAATATACTTATTATAGGGAATATTATACTTAAGACCTTAAGGAGTAAGTAATTTAGGCTATACTATTAGTATATACTAGAGAGAAAGGGAAAGCATAGTACTAATAGGTTATTTCTATAAAATTTACAGAGGATTATGCCTTAAGCGTCCTCCCCTTACCTAGGCCCTTATAGGACATAAGGTTTATAGAGGAGTATGCTTAGGGTATTTTCCTTACTTCTCCTTAGGAGATAGTAACTTACTATTAAGTAGCTTAGCACTAATTAGTAAAGAATTACTAATAGGTAGCTTAGACTTAGCTAGGGGAGGTAAAGAATTATTATAAGCTACACTAGGGCTTAGATAAGAATATATAGCTAAATTAGCTATAATATAAGTAATTTACTAAAGAGTAGTTAAGCCCTCCTAGGAGTAAAGATTCTCTTTAGCCTAAGCGTATATATTAGAATTTATATTAATTAAAATATAGGCTAGTTAATAAAAAGTGTGTTATAAAGGGAAAAAAAGAAAGCCTATAACTATTATATTAAGAGATCCTTTATAGGAGGGGAGCGTGGGCATAAAAGTAAGAGAGCTTACTTTAAATTTATATTAAATTTAGGCACTACTAAAACACCACATATCCACTAGCTAAGATAATAGTTAGTAATTATAATAACCTTAACACTAACTAGGGGGTGTGTTGCCTAATAGCGGATATAGCGTCTATAACAAATAAATCTGCACCTATAACCATATTAGGGGAGCTAAAGATATACGTTACTAAACGCAATAATTTATAATAAAAGCATACGATCTATAATATAATAGCTTTCTCTATAAAAGAGGAGCTTTTATCCTTCTATTTATATGATAGAAGATAGCTTTAATCCAATCCTTTTCTGACCTTCTTCATCCTGCTAGGGGAGATCTTTTCAAGTCACGTGCCCAACGCACAACACGCGCTTGGTGCTCCACCACAAATGCGGTGTCGGATGAGTCAACTTGTAGCAAAAAAACTTTTATTGGAGCGGGATGGAACATTCGTTCAATCTCGGCCTCGACCCGACCTCAACGCCTTTGAACCAGAATCCCAATTGCAAAATCACAACCAAAATCGTGACCATGGCCGGCAGTAAAGGCAAGGTTTGCTTGGCGTGAGTCTGACCCCTTCCCCCGCGACAAATTGAATGCCACTAAGCTGTCTCCCGCGGCTTGGAGGTCGTGTAATCGAGCTGACAAAAGGCTGGCAGCTATTCCGGCGGACTCGACACGAGCACGATCCTGGCTTGGTTGCTGGAGCAGCAATATGAAGTTGTGTCAGTAGTTACATGTTCGATTCCAAGCTCACCCACACTTTTCAAGCTGACTGCTTGAAGCTGCTATTTGGCCAATGTCGGCCAGGAAGAAGACTGGGCTGCCGTTGAGAAAAAAGGTGAATAAGTTCTCTCACGAAGTCAGATTCCGCGTGCCCATTGAGAACACAAGTGCTGATATTCTGCGCGCAGCTCTCCAGATTGGGGCCACCAAAAGTACGACCCATTAACGCCGAAGATTTGCTTGCTGGGACGATGACTAAACGACACTGGCAGTGATCATTGATGACCTTCGCAAGGTTTTTGTCGAGTACGTCGCATCACTTTTCTTCTGATCATGACACTGACACCTGTTCTAGCGAATTGTGCTGGAAGGCCGTGCAATGCGTCCGTTAAACCCGCTCGATCCAGTTTATTTTCTGCGACTTACACGACCTTTCTAGAATGCCATCTACGAAGACCAGTATCTCCTAGGTCAGTTTGCTAGGATGCGGACAGGTGTTTGAAAGAGAGGCCAACGTCAGGTTTTAGGTACTAGCTTGGCCCGTCCTGTCATCGCACGTGGTATGATGAAGGCTGCCGAGAAAGAAGGGTTCGTCCACACCTGCTACGAACCGCTTTGGACCGACAGATGCTAACACTCATGGAATGTCTTCAGTTGCGACTTCGTCTCGCATGGTTGCGTGAGTGATGAATGACCGAAAAATTCAACCTGACCAAGTTGATTTGACTGACTGGATACAGACTGGAAAGGGGTAGGTTTTGTACTCGACGATCTCGGACAATGCAACTGACAACGAATTCAGGAACGATCAAGTGCGCTTTGAGGTACGTTATTTTCTTTCTTGGTGTGGCGCTTTGTGTGAATTTTCAAACTCTGCGAGGATGCGCCGCCCAGTTCCGTTGCCCTGCATAAAGCGATGGCCTCTGTTCAGCGATCGACTTCGAAATAGATAAATATTTTGCTTGGTGTGGTTGGAGCCCGGGTCACTCGGCAGCTGGCCGGGAACTCGCAAATGAACCAATTCCAAGACGCCCACACAGTTGAAGCTACTTGTTGCAAAGAAACTGACTTCAGCAGTTGGCCTATTTGACCATCAACCCCGCCATCAAGGTCATCGCCCCATGGTACGACTGCAAACCTGCTCCGAAAACGAACTTATCAAACAGATGCTAACTCACGACTTTCCCGAAGGCGTGACCCTCTTTTCTACCAGCGTTTCCAAGTAAGTTTTGCCTACTTTCAATCTCTGATATCATGCTGATTTTCTTCTCAGGGACGTAATGACCTTCTTGACTATGCGGCTGAGAAGGGTATCCCTGTGACTTCGACCAAGGCTAAGCCGGTTTGTCTGCACTACCATCATGAGGAGGGAAAGATGACTGATGGTAGCGATAGTACTCTATGGATGACAACCTGGCGCATTGCTCGTACGAGGTGGGTCGCTCGAGTTCCTTTCTCCATAACACACATGCAGCTGACGAGTCCAGGCCGGCATGCTCGAAGACCCCAACGTGACCCCACCAGAAGACATGTGGTAAGTTAAGACATGGTTTGCAAGGGGAAACCTCGACTTGCTGATTTTGATGCACAGGACGCGCACCGTCAGCCCTCTCAAGGCCCCCGATACTCCTCTCGATATCACCGTTCACTTTGACAAGGGCCTGCCTATCAAGGTTGTCACTACGCAGGAGACTGTCACTGAATCACTCGAGCTGTTTAACCTGCTCAATGCCCTTGGTAAGGAGCACGGCATTGGTCGTGTAGTAAGTCTCATCTCGTACCTTGAACAACCCGAAGCCTCTCTCTAACAAAAAAAAAAAAACAGGACATCGTCGAGAATAGGTAAATAGAGATATTCTCAGGAACCGAAAAAAAGACCAACAAAGGCCAAAACACGCTAATCTTGCACCACTCCAAGGTTTATTGGTCTCAAGAGTCGAGGCTGTTGTGCGTAACCCCCACCGCAACAGGATTTCCTCTTTCGTTCCGCATACTAACAAGCGCACAGATGACAGCCCAGCCATGACCATCCTCCGCCTAGCTCACATCTCCATCGAAGGCCTGTAAGTGCAAGGTTAGGTTCACACGAGCAGGATTTGTACTGAGTTCGTGTAGGGTTCTGGACGGTCGCGTCCGCTCTCTGCGCGACAACCTGAGCAAGCAATGGTCTGAACTGCTCTACAACGGGCTCTACTTCAGCCCCGAGCGCGCGTTTTTGCAGCGTAAGCCACCTTTCTCACTCGGCAAATGGACCCGAGGCTAACTTGACCACAGCCAGTCTCGACTTTTCTCAGCAGCGGGTAAAGGCCCTTGGTACCAACGATGTGTGTTGCACGGATCTGACCGAAGCTTAACAGGTCAACGGCGAGGTCCGCCTCCGACTCTACAAGGGCAACACCTACGTCCTGGGCCGCACTTCCCAGGAGAAGCTCTACTCCGAGGAAGATGCATCCATGGACTCTCTCACCACCTTTGACCCCTCCGAGACCGTAAGTCATGTGTGTTGAAAAAGAGATGTCAGTGTGGACAGAACACTAATGTGATGCGCAGTCTGGCTTCATCACCATCAACGCTATCCGCCTCAAGAAGGTATTTCGCCCCGATATTCCCGGCAGTGGCGAAAACAGGACTCACTAACTCGTTGAATAGTATGGTCTGCAGTTGGCCGAGGCTGGCATCGAGCTTTAGATGGCTAGGTCGTAGCTTTCCTAGGGGTATTTATTGTATTGATTTGTTCTTGAACAAAGGGACAAGGATAAAAAAGGACTAAAATAAAGGGTCAGACAAAATCGGAATTGACTTGAATTAGAAATGGATCATGTGGGTTTTTGTGACGTGACGTGTCATCTTTACAATTGCCCCCAACGACGCTGGCGTGAGTCTTGATATAAATGAAGATCCCATGTAGGCGATGCATGAGATGAACCAGTCCGTGCTTTAACGATTCCAAGTGAGTAGGCGGGGCCCCACTCTTTAAATCATGAAAAAAAAAAAAAAAAAAAGAAGAAAAGCCGTTACTTCATTCGTGAAGCGCAATGCGAATTTCCTAGCCGTCTTGTCAATGAACTCTCTGGCCGCTGAGATGCTTGTCCATGTGCATAAAGGATGCGGCACACCAGGAACCGTTTCATGGTCACCTCGACGCCATTCTCCACCAGCAGGTTGGCGTACCGCTCGCCCTCGTCGCGGAGAGGATCAGCACCGGCCGTGTAGATGACCGTCTTGGGCAAGTTCCTGAAGTTGGGAGCCCGGAGGAGGTTGGCGAACCAGGCGACTTTTTCGCGGGCGGCCCTGTGGCCTGCCGGGTCGGCGGGGAGGAGGAGCGAGGACCACTTGAGCTTGTCGAACCACGCCAGGCGGGCCCAGTTGAGGGTGGGCGCCCACTCGTTCTCCCGCATGGAGGGGAAGGGCGAGTCGGACGCCGACGAGTACTGCGAGAGGTCGTCGACGACGGGGGTGCCGGCGGCCACGAGCCTGATGGGGATGGGAGTCGGCTCGTTGTCTCGCGCGAGGTGGGCCAGGGCCAGGGCGATGCATGCGCCTGCCGAGACGCCGCCGAGGGAGATGCTGTCCGGCTTGATGTTGAACCTCTGGGCGCCGCGGGCGTGGATGTGCTTGAGGGCGGCGAAGCCGTCCGTGATGCCGACGGGGAAGGCGTGCTCGGGCACCAGGCGGTAGTCGACGTCGATGACGACCACGTTGGCCTTTTGGCAGATGTGTCTGCAGATGTGGGATTCGGTATCGAGGTCTCCCAGGCCCCAGCCTCCGCCGTGGTAGTCGATGTGCACCGGCCAGGGACCCTCCGAGTCGGGCTCGTACACTCTCACGTTGAGCCTGGTGGTGGTATCTGTGCCGTCGTCGAGGGGGATCTGCTCGTCGTATATGCGGCCGACGTCGGGCGCCGGGCCGGTGCCGTAGCTATACAGGACCGAGTACTTGGATCGGAGAAGGGCCAAGTCGATTGGTTCCAGGGGCGTGTTGGCGACGTTGTCGTTGTAGAGCTTCTCGAAAACCGGATCGAGCTTGCCGGCCATGGAGGGGTGAATGGGCTGCAGGGCCTCGTGCTTGCCGTCGGAGCTCGCCATGTTCTCTGCCGGGACGAGATTGTTGTAGGTTTCGTGTCTTGGGACGGTGGGTTCGACGAGGGTCTTTTTTTTTTCGAGGTTGAGGACGGCGGCGGGGGGGGGGTTCGACAGACGTCAACATCCCGCCGTCATGTACGGATTATGCACAGTGGTGTTTTATGCACAGTGGTGTACACATCCCTGCTGTACCAGCCGGCCCGGCCCGTCTCTGACTTTCACTGTCTGGAACAAAGCTACATACGGAGTACACCAAGCGATGAATGGCATTAGAATGCTCCACTGTGAGATAAAAGACGTCGCTGATGTAGAGGAACAGATGTCTTGCAAGTGGCCCTCCATTCTGTTTATTTCTATTTCTATTCTTGTTTTCATATTTTCAGATTCGCAAGCATCCATGTCGCACCTGTTTGTGCAAATTATTCTAAATCGCTTTCCAACTTCCTTTCGTAACATCCAACGCTCAACGCTCCATCGAGTCATAGTGCATAGATTTAAAATCGCCGTGTCATGCGAGGCATACTGATGACTTCAATTTCGTTCACCATTGATCAACCAGAGAACGGGGTTTCGAGTCCGTTTCCTGCGATTGGTGCAGAAGGCCACATGCAGACAAACAAGAGAAGCTGAAAAGTCTGAAAAGACCACGCATAGTAAACGTGTCAAACTTTGGTCCGTAGAGATCATCGTGTGCGTATGCATATGTTCGAGTAAAAAGTGGAAATACGGCACATCTACATCTATTTCCAATTCTCTTGACATGATGGGAAATAAAGGGGCTAGGGATAGAAAGCAATAATCCTTTATGCTGAAACATTGTGATGGCTGTTACTTTGTACCAGGCAGGTATTGTTTTTATTTTACAGCGCTTTTGGTACATTTGGCGCGGCATCGTTTCATTTATTCATTCAGGGAGTCAGCTTCAGAGACTTCACTTCTCTGAATATGTTGAGTTCTTTGGCCAGGTACTGCTTGATGGCGAGACGTCTCATCTGGTTCTTCTGTAAAAGTACTCGGTGTAGAGGTTTTGGCCGTGGCCGGGGCATTAACAGATGATGAAGAGCTTGAGCCCAGCGCATGTCCATGCGCTGACGGCGAGGATTTCTGATCAGACCGTAGGTGGGCAGCAACCGGGACTTCGAGCGTGTCGCGACGCTGCCTCTGTCGTCCGCGATTTGTTTCCGCACCGGCTGGTGGAGAGTTCCCTGTAACAACTTCTTCTGATCCTGACTGAGCGGGCATAGTACTCGCGCGCGGTCGAGACGATGAAGGTACAGGAGATGTTGATCGCGATCCGGCCTGCCCAGGCCTTGGCGATAGGCCTCTTGATGGTCGCAGGTTGTCAAGAGCATGACCAGACGGTCTATGATCGTTGAAGCTGCTCGCCCTTGACCGCGAGGCGAGAACCACAGGCGTGCCATCTTCCCCAAGCCTTTTGCTATAGATTTCTTTTACGTGAGCTAGATTGACGTTTCTCTCCTTTTCCCCTGGGATTTCTGGGAAGTCCAAGGCCGCCCCATCGCGAAATTTGGAGAGGTCAAACGAATCGTGCGTGGCTGAACCTAATGCGCCCCCGATGGCAACCAATGTAGCGGCTACTTTGAGTCGACTCCCACCTTCGCTGCGCGAGACCTCATGCTTCGGAATCGATGTTGTTGACTGTTTGGAGGTGTATCGTCTGAGTCTATTGCCAACATCCCGGGAAGAGTTTGGTCGGGCCTCCTCCCCCTGAGAGTCAAACTCGCGGACCAAGCTAGACGGCCTGTTGGGCAGTGAGTGAAGCGTTTCGTCTTTGTGATCCTCTTGATGAGACGTGGTATCAGCCATCTCTCGGTCTTTGCTTCGAGATCCTCGGCTACTCGGTGCCCGGCTAGACTGTCTTCTCCCCGGCGACTCGACTCCATGATGATGCTCGCATGTGCAGGCCTGTCCACTTTCAGTTGCACTGGTGCCGCCGCGCATGGCAGCCTCGATGTCTGCTGCTAGTAGCAAGTACAGTGAGCCCGCAGTGGCAATCCCTGTGCCGACAATCGGACCCCATTGGCCTGTTTGTTTGTTAACATGGCTCGAGATCTTCCAGAAACGACAAAGATGAGGCGAACTGGATCGCGAGTCATCTGGTCAAACAAGCACGTACCAATACTTGCCATGGGCTCGGTTTGAAACCTCATCTGATCGGAGAAGAAATTGACCTCGCCAACGATGAGCACAGCGAGCCCAGCACTAGCGAAGATGGGCACTATGGCAACACTTATGAAGCACCTGACAGTCTCGTTTACCACGTACATCCTCTCGACGGTGGTCCCGTTTGCACCCTCGATGGGTTCGTGGCATATATCGTCGTTGATACCGAATCGAGATTTCCAATTGATTTCCAAAATCTTATCCATCATGGATGCCAGCCAGAGAACAGAATGGACGCAACAGGCGGCACATAGAAGTGTCCCCGTGCCAAATGTGAGTTTGTCTGGCGCTGGTATCACGTATTTATTGTTCGCCGCGCCACCGCGCATGGGAGATTGGGGACCAGTATCGGCTGTGCATATCATGTTGCAAGCCGGCTGTGCGTCATAAGGAAAGTTCTTTGGATCTGACGACAACGGGGCTCCTTGACCATCCATAGTGCACAGAACAGGCTGCACCCTGTAGAACTCGACAGTTAGGCTGAGCAATCCTATTGATGGGGCAATTAGTCGTCACGTTGGGAACCTGATGAGAGCACGTCGATACGAATGATGTTTGGCAAGCTCACCAGCGAGAATGAGACCAGCCCACAAGAAGATGGCGTTGCGGCCTGGGTCATAGAAATACGTCCTGGACAATCTGACCGTGACGGGGGCAGCTAGTATGCCAATTGCACACAGTTGGAAAGCACCATAGATGTCCAAATCAACCGCACCTATTCGAGACTCTCAAGGGTCAGCGAACCCATATGTCATGAAAACAATTTTGTAGAACAGAGCATTTTGACTTGCCTTCCCGATGGAACGCGGCGAGACACATGGCATGAAATGACGCCACTGATGGAAGCAGCAAGGCGGCAGCAAGGCAGGCGTTTTTTATCCACTCTGCCTTGCGAGCCAACACACAAGCTGCTATAAGAACATAGTATCTGCACCGAGGTGAGCATTTCTAGAACGGCTGTTTCTGCGGCAAGAGGGAGACGATATGCGTGGGGAGGAACATACAATATTCGAGTACCTGGTCCATATTGTCCAGACACAGGCCAGGCACAAATGACCTCGAACCCACGAGCAGTTGCATTCGTGGCATCCCGCGCATAGACGTCGTTGGCAACGCCAGTTATGACTTGGTCGACCGTTGTGCTCAGTATTTGGGCTGGAGACAGAGCGGACAGAGCGGGCATGACCTGTCCGCCTCCATTGCCAGCCGGTGGAGGCTGGCTGTTCAATTCTAGGACAAAGAAGGGCGGATCGCAGCAAGCACGAAGCAAAAGAAAAGGCGAAAAAAAAAAAAAGAAAAGAGAAAAGAGATTTGCCGGTTTGCTACACTCAAACTGGATGCGATGATGAAGGATGACAGTTCAGGCACGCTCCATGCTGGGACGAACAACTCTTTGACAAAGGAGGACTGGTGTTGAACCGATCCTCTCCCATGTTTCCCGCCTCGCCTAGCCCAATATTGAGGCTGACTGACTGGTCACTCATTGTGTGTAGCTTTGCAGGTGATGCAGCAGCCAGGCACGAGAGTTCCGAAGGCTGACTGACAGCAATAAACCGTGTGGCTGCTGATGTGTTCTGCATATTTCCGCGGGTGACCAATGAAAGCGGCTGAGCGGCTGGGGGAGTGGAGAGACAATGCGGAGTAGTCCGTTGTACGTCCGTACTTGTCTCGTGTACTCCGTACTCTGCTGTACTCGGTACGTATTTCATGCTTCAGGCAGCAGGATAAATGCGACCAGTGTGCTGGCTGAATACGGTGTACCATTGTTGCGGCTGTTGGGGCGGCTGTTGGGGCGGCTTTCGGGACGGCTGCACGGCCTTGACGACCCCCGCAGATGTGTTCTATGTAATCAGCTACTGGGTCCTGCGCCGCACGCCTTGAACCCACTGTAAGTACCCACTGTAAGTACCCACTGTAAGTACCCACTGTAAGTACCCCCTGTAAGTACCCACTGTAAGATTTCTGTCCTTTCCAATCCTCACTAGTCCGTAGTCGGTATCGAGAAAATCGACTTGCCAACTTTTCCATCGTGACACTCGACCCTCGACCCTCAACCCTCGACCCTCGACACTCGACACTCGACCCTCGACCCTCGACCTGCTGACGATTGTAACCTTTACCGTATCTGCCAGCCACGCCTATACGCCCCAGCGTGTCTTTGCGCAAAGCTTTCATGTCTGTTTCTTGAATCGAATATCAGGCCAAAAGAAGTGGATAAATGATGCGTGCTTAAAACGATGAGTGCGCAGCAGGGCTAATTGAGTGATTCGAGACGCCCGCTTGGCAAATAGAGGGCGAGATCGACGGGCTTTGAAGCCTTCATTCCTCGCCATCTACACACTCTTCCGCTAGCGCAAAAGAATGGACGGCATTTCACTCGACACGGATCAGATCCGGAGTTGGCGATCCATCGTAACATTGATTGTCTTCGTCCTCACCAGTACGTACCGTACCAACCAGCACGAGCTTCTGGAGAAGCCGGGGCCTGGCCATGTCAATTATGCCAACTTGATTCTCTAACTTTCCTAGACACTATTGTCCTTGTCCCATTTCACATACCGTTATATATTCCACGGCAGGCTTGGAATATACTCATAGATTTGCTGAGCCATCTACGCATAATAGCACCCAGGGGAAGCACCTCTCAAGACGATGCCGACGGCGACAGCGAGAACGGCAAGCTCAAGCCTTGGGTGAGATTCAATTTCCCCATGAATCTTGTCACCGCACCCCTCATAGCGGACTTATTCCTACTCGCCATTTTGGCAATTGGTCGGAGGGAAGTTCACGACGGGATCATTGGGGCAGACAACATTTCTCCCATTGACATCATGGTCTTCTTCATCACCTTGGCCTACATCGCCATCTCTATCGATGCATCTGGGCTCATTCGGTATTTGGCTTTCAAGATTTTGCAGTGGGGAGGTAAAGTCGGCCATAGGCTCTTCTTCTTCCTCTACACGTTCTTCTTCATCATTGGCAGCTTCATCGGCAACGACCCCATCATCTTGTCAGGCACCGCCTTCTTGGCATACATGACCAGAGTCTCGAGCAATATCGTGCATCCTCGAGCCTGGATTCATACACAGTTTGCCATCGCCAACATCGCGTCTGCTATCCTTGTGTCCTCCAATCCAACGAATTTAGTACTCGCCGGGGCGTTTCGGATCCGGTTCATCAATTACACGGCAAACATGATCGTTCCAGTGGTAGTCACCGCGGTGGTTTTGTTCCCTTTCCTTCTTTATATTGTCTTCGCCGACGAGTCTCTGATACCATCGTCGATCAAGATGCATGAATTGCCACCAGAAGCTCGAGCCAAGAAACCAGTCAACCCGAACATCCCTCATGCTCGTGGCCAGACGGAAGAGGAGGAGACTGGTGCTGGGGATGATGAGCAAGGCAAACTGCTATCTTTGGAAGAGATCATGAACCCTTTCCTTGACAAGGGTGGCGCTGCATTCGGAGCCGTGGTCATGGCAGCGACTCTGATTACCGTTCTTGTCATCAATGCCGTCAGCACCGGCACTGAGCCGCACCCGGTCTTCTGGGTAACGCTCCCAGCGGCCTTTGTCATGTTTTGCTGGGACCTTGGCTTCGGATGGTCTCGCCGTGAGGAGACGAGACAAATCGCTCGCAGAGGTCGAATGGAGGTAGAGAAAGCTCGAGCAGAGAGAGCTCTGCGTGAAGAGGAGCAAAGGAGATTATCAACTTCTCAAGTCAGTCCCGATGACGGTACAAGCTGTGAGCTCAAGGACCAGACTCTGAAAAATCCGACATCCGAAACAGGAGGTCAAGATATCACTTGGCAAACGCCGCCAGCTATTATGATATCGGAAAACACTGATGGCACGGCAATCATGAGCAGCTCATCAAGCGAATCCATACCATCACACAGAACCACGAACCCCGATGATGAAAGACGACAAGCCCGCGGGGAGAAGGGCGTCGCTCTTGAGAACCCCGACCAAGATCGAAAGACACCTGCATCTCCCACCACCGACAAGCCGGCCAGGTCATCTAGCGGAGAAATCGACAACACGAGGACAAATTCTTCCATGCTGTCTTTTCAGCCACACAAGGGTCACACGACCTTGGTATCCCTGTCAAGGGATGGTTTCCGCTGGTGCCAGGAGACTTTCCCCACTGCAGCAGCAGTGGTTCTGCATTTGCCTTTTGCCCTAGTGCCGTTCGCATTCGCAATGTTCATTCTGGTGCAGGCATTGGCCACGAAAGGTTGGATTCCTGTCTTTGCGTACGGGTGGGACCATTGGGTGAGAAAGACGGGGACTGTTGGCGCGATAGGCGGCATGGGCTTTCTATCAGCTGTGCTCTCCAACGTAGGTTCGATGCTGGTGCAACGTTGTTTCCCCCCCCCCTCGAATCCTCGGTTAATAATCATGAGCGTAGTTTGCGGGAACCAACATCGGGACCACAATTCTCCTCTCCCGCGTCATCCAAACATGGCAAGCGATCAACACCGAAAGCCAGACGGACATCAGCGATCGCACGTTTTGGGCCACAGTGTACAGCATGGCGATTGGCGTCAATTACGGCGCGTTCAGCACTGCGTTCAGCGCGTCATTGGCAGGACTTCTTTGGCGAGATATCCTGTCCCGCAAACGAATATATGTCCATGGCCTGGAGTTCTTTCTGGTCAACCTGCCCATCATTTCGATTTCCATGATTGTCGGATGTGCTGTTCTTACAGGTCAGGTGTACATTATGCGGAGCGACAGTCCCTACAATCATAGTTGAGTAGTGTCATGCCAGACTGCGCGTGACTGTGTGTTGACACACAACAGGCTTTGGAAGCTGGGTTGAGGGCTGGGAAAATTGCCACAAGATGGATAGCGGCGTGGCATTTGTTAATGATGCATTACGAAATAGGGCATGCATGGCCCACTGCGGTGCAGCGGACCGTTGCACGCTTTATAGATGTCCATGAATGAGTCCTTGATCTGCTTCGTCCGCTCCTTTGTTCTTTCCGACTCTCAAGCCCGTGTTCCCCCCTTGAGCTCGTCCCCTTTGCCACACAGTCTGTAGCTCGCGACCCTACAGACAGGCTGCGGTCCTGACTATAGAGGGATGGTAAAATAAAAATAAAAAATGCTCGTCTTGAATCTTGGACCGCGGTTTATGGAAACCACTCGTCCATCGTAAAGGTTCTGCTATTCAGTCACGACTCCACAACCGGAGCTTGGCAAAATTAGGCAGGCTGGTAATTTGTCGTCGCATTGTTAGGCCGAATCACGATGTGTAAACCAGCCCCTTTAGGAAGTTCGATCAACATGGAGTTGAGAGGTCGGCGGCCTCGACCATCTGTGAATTCGACCGAGGCCAGTGCCTCCGTGTCCAGAAGAAGCTCCAGAATCACGGGCACGGCATTGTAAGAGATGAAATTGTCTCTGGCGAGTATGACTCGCGCACGTGTTGTTTCTTCTCGCCTGTCATTTCTCCTCCCTTTTCCGTCATCTTTTTTTTTTTTTTTCCTTCAATCTCATCTTCATTCGACACTTTGACAAAGTCGTGCGGATCAGATTTGGAAAGAAAGGAAAATTGTTAAGTGCCCTACAACGTTTTATGAAATCGGCAAACATGTCTTCACGGGCACGCGGCAAACACAAACGCCGATCCAAGTGCAACCTTCCCAGATTGGCCGACGCCCGAGCAAAGTCGTGCACAATCTTGAATTTTATCTCAGCGATACGACTTTTTTGGTTGCAGTGCCCGGGCTTTTCCAGTGTTGGCAGCGTCTTGGTCGTTGTCTCCGTCTCTTTGTCGTCGGGAGTTGCGGAATTTTATTTTTCTCATATATATAACTGCATGTCGTCGAGGATATGTCTTCTCAATGTTGCCCATTTTCGCTCATTTCCTCTCGTCCCCTTTTTGCCTCTTGGCCACAAGACTTCGTCAAGTAAATGGGTTCTAGCCAACGCGGCCCGCCCACCATGAGGACTAGTGTTGCTTCTGTGCTCCTCGCGATGCTTGCGGGCTCCGGGCTGGCAAGCATGCGGGTGGCTTCTGATGCCGAAAGTCTGCTGGCCTCGGACTCTCCGATGGCGGTGTCCATGGCGGAGTTGATGGAAGCGAAGCTATCCTACAGAGAGAAGGAGGTGGCTGACGGCGTCTTTGAAAAGGACAGGTACGCTCTCCAGACGGCCACGGGTTGCGTGAACGGCAAGGCTGGCGAGTATTCGTGCAGAAACGCCGACTTGAAGGGGTTTCTTCGTCACCAGGACCTGGGAAGTATCACCCGCGCTGGTAACGATGTCTGGGGTGAGTTGGGGCGGCTTTTTTTCTTTTCTTCTCCCCACCATGATGTAACTCGTTGTTTGTGAGAATCCATCACTGTACCCCCCCGTACTGACATTGGTTTTTTTTTTTTTCTCGCTTTCCAGGCTGGACGTCATCGACAGGACGAGAGTTTGGAATAGTCGGCCACACGGATGGCGTTGGGTTCGTCGAGGTCCTGAGAGGCGGTGGCCTCCGGGCGATGGGCCGTCTTCCCACTCAGACTGGCAATGCAGTCTGGCGAGACATGAAGGTGATTGGGAACCACGCCTACATTGGATCAGAAGCCCCGAACCACGGGCTTCAGATCTTCGACTTGACCAAGCTGCTGGACGTTGATGCCGGGAATCCGCCGACGTTCAACGTCAGCACCGACCTCAGAGGCCACTTCGGCGGATTCGGGAGCAGCCACAACATCGTCGCCCACGAGAAGACCAAGACAATCTTTGCCGTGGGCACAGCCAGGAACGGCACGTGTCGCGGCGGTCTGTGGATGGTCGACGTGTCCGACCCGTCCAGGCCTCGACATGCAGGCTGCGCCGCGCAGGACGGCTACGTCCACGATGCCCAGTGCGTCGTCTACCGGGGGCCTCACCAGGAGTACCGCGGCAAGGAGATCTGCTTCTGCTACGACGAGCGTGCCCTCACCATTGTCGATGTCACGGAGCGCAGCTCGCCCAGGCAGCTGTCTCGCACTCCCTACAAGGGCGCGACGTATACCCATCAGGGGTGGCTGACGGGCGACGACCAGCGCTTCCTCCTTCTGGACGATGAGCTGGACGAGATGAGAGGCAATGGCGCGGCGGCAGACGGTCGCACCACGACCTACATCGTTGATGCTTCTGACCTGACCAAGCCTGTCTTCACGGGCTACTACAAGAGCCCTGCCAAGTCCATCGACCACAATCAGTACGTCGTGGATGGCTTGTCGTACATGTCCAACTATGCCTCTGGCTTGCGTGTCGTCAACGTAACTTCGGTGCATACTCAGAGCAATGGCGCTGGGTTCCAGGAAGTCGCCTTCTTCGATGTCCGCCCCGAGGATGACGCCGAGGGCGGAAAAGTTACATTTAACGGTGCTTGGTCGGTGTACCCGTATTTCCAGAGCGGAAACATCCTCATCAACAGCATTGAGCGTGGCATTTTCTCGGTGAAGCTTACCATTTAAGCTTGGTGTTGTGTAGTCACTATGTCTTGGTCATGAGTTCAAATTCAGCCTGTATATGAAATGTCATTTTGTTCCCAAGCTCACGCAACCAGTGTCGCTTCGTCCTCTTACTCTGTGCCTTTGAGGGTCAGGGGGTCTTTCAGTCCAAAGACTGCAGCGTGAGAAAGGGTTGTTTTGTCAATATACTACCTAATAATTTGTAAATAACTCCTCTAGTTCATGTTACCGTTACGGCCAAGCGTAGCGGCCGGAGTTTGACATGGAACAAGTAGCATGTTCGTAATGATGATGGGGAAATTCTCATCTCCAGCTTCCTTGCAGGGCGCCTTTCCGCTGCTCGATCGAGGGATTCCATCGTTGGGATACCTATCCAAAGCCTTGATGTAGAGTCTTGGGTCCGGACGATTCAACGTCTCAGCCTTGGGTGCCAAGATTTTCCGAATCGTTTGTTGCTTGCTCAAGCTCAAGCGCGGCTGTCAAGAAGGCGACGGCATCATCTATGCCTCGAGGGGAATTGATCCAGTGTCCTCCATCCGGATACTCGCGCCACGTAACATTTGCCCCAAACCCCCTCAGGACCTCGCATTGCTTCCTCCCCCATTCCACCAATACCAACGGGTCGTTTGCACAATGCTCCAACAGCATGGGCGTCTTCTTCAGCACGTCGCCGTGTGCAGGACAGGACTCTACCTGGAGCGTCCGGCGCATCTCATCGAGTGTTTGACCGGCAAACGGGCAACGCCCGCTGAAGCCGATGAAAGCCCCGAGGCGTGTTTCCGGCGACGGGATATCGAGGTTGAACAGCGTGTGCACGCTTGTCGCGGAGCCCATGCTGATTCCCATCAAGATGATCTTCTCCCACCTCCCATCCAGGTCGTTGGCCTCCCTTGCCAGAATGTTGCGGATCTTTGGCACGACCTCTCTGAGACCCTCGGCCTGGAGGTTCTCGTTTTCCGCGAAATTCTTGACGTTCCACACGTCGAACCACTGGTTCCACTCTCCGGGCTTTCGGCTAGGTGCTTGAGGGAAGACCCATCGGAAGGAGGGAAATGCGTCAGAGAGCGTGCGGCCTCGGGAGTCGCGGGAGTACTGGAGCGATTCGCAGAAGTGGGGGACGTTGTCGCCGCGGCCGTGGAGGAAGACGACGGTGTGGGAGTGTTTTTGTCCCGGGGCTGGGGGCACCTGAACTTCTTTGAGGGGGGAAGTGTCCATTTGATGGGCAGTGGAAGAAAATGTTTGCACGGTGAAACAGCAACAGCAATTCAACAACAAGTGATGAGTACGATGAGGGAGAAAACGATGTTGATCAGTGTTGTAGTGTGTAGTGTTGTTCGTTGGACACTGAACGGTTACGTGGGGCGCTGCCTGCTTGCCGTGCGCTAATGAGTCAACGGCCAGGCTCCCTCCTTCCTTCACCGCACATATCAGGCCTCTTTCAAGTTTCACCGTCACGCATACTCCGTACACGCACCCTTCCTGGTTTTACTCGGCCAGTTCTGTTATTATTAACTTCTAACCACTTGCCACGACCCAACGACACAGTTCCCCATGCGAACGGCAATTGCTTTATAATGGATTTACACGCCGCTATGATCCCCTGTCCACCGCAGGTGTTTGGCACTCTAGCCGTGGTCGAACGCGCCCCCATTCCACATCATGCAGCGGCTCTCGCGCGCTCGTACATCGTCGAGGCCCTTCAGCCTCAGGCGGCAGCTCAGCATGTGCAACGAAGGTTGAAGGAAGACGGCCACATTGATCCTCTGGTTGCCGACTGGATTTTCGTCATTCAGTCATATTTGTCTCTCCTCTACCTTGGTGGCCGACGCGTCAACGTCTACAGTCATTTCTGGCGTGCCGCTGCCTGCTCCTGCAACTGACGAGATCAAGGACATAATCAAGCGAGACGGAAAAGGGTTGTATACCCGTGCCAGCCGGATGGCTCAAAGGCGGGGTTAGTTATTTATTTGTTGCATCATCACCTCGTGGCTTTCGTGCCAACGTCGATGCAGAAACGTATTCTGGACCTTCTTGTAGCATTCTTTGGCCGCCGATACTTCGATTGGTGGTATCGATTTATCGACAGAATCGATACCGCGTCGCCGTACCATAGCCACTGGCTCGTTCGCAAGAGCGTGCACGAGGCCCTGCAGCGTGGCATGATCCGGCTTTTGAGGATGCCGACAACGATGATAGAGGTAAAATGATTCGCTGATTCCTGATGATTCCCATGACAATGATCTTTTCTAGTTCAGAGTCAAACACGTTTCCCTCGACGGAGAAAAGCCTGCTGAGATGGACGGCCAATTTGCTCTACTTGGCGACCACTCCTGGCAAGGTATATTCCAAAAATTGATGCTCGCCTCGTTGGCTCGCATGCACGTTTCTGCAAACGCATACAGCTAGTGAATCTTGCGAGAAGAATAGCCCCTAGCCTGTCTCCTGAGTTTTCCGAGAAACAAACTATTGCACCTACCCCGAGACAGAGACTCTCAGCTCGCGTGCCCTCCCGTGGCTCCAATGCCGGCCATATATTGCTGCGGCTGGTCATGCCTTTGTGGCTCTTACTCCCAGCAGCCATTCGCGTTGCTGCGTATAAGTTGTTATAAGTAGAGTCGGCTTTCTACTCTTTGGAAAAGCCGATGTCCAAGCGTCGGTTCAGAGGCTGCCCTTTGGGCCTCTACCTCAAGCATCAGCATTTCCCAATCGCCATTCGCAACGAGCATAATGCTCTCAAGATACTAGAGCGACACACCACTGTTCCTGCGCCACGAGCGCTCGATATTGTGATGAAAAAAAAACGGAAGACAACGCCGACGAATCTGGATATCTCCTCCTCACGACGAGGATCCCCGGCACAACATTAGCAGATTGTCACGACATGCTCTCCGACCAAGACTGCGAAACAATTTCCACCCAGCTTACGAACTGCATCTCGCAGATGCGATATATTCCAATGACAGCCAATTCCGGAGCGGCCATCTGCAACACTTTAGGTGAGGCCTGCAGCGACCCACGTATTAAGAGATGAAGCGTCGTTTAGCCAACACCTTCGCTTCTCGGATGAGCCCAGCCGGCGGGGGCACAAGATTGTCTTCACCCATGCAGATCTCAATCCTCGCAACATCCTGGTAGAGAGAACCACAAGCCATGCTGGGCAGGAAGGACGGCAGCTGAGCGGCATTGTGGACTGGGAAACGGCGGGATTCTACCCAGAGTACTGGGATTACACCAAGAGCATGTTCGAAGGATTCCGGTGGCCCAGGCGACACAATGAGATGATGCGACGTGTTTTCAGCGAGTTTGGAAATTATGACGAGGAACTGGCTGTGGAGACACAGGCCTGGGAGTCTGGAGATGGTGTGTAAAAACACACAAGTATTCGGAATGGAGAGGATCTCAATTCATCGGTTCGTTTGTGGAACAAGGGGGCTTGTCAAGTGAACCTTTTCTCGTTCTGTGTAGAGGACCTGAGACGCAACTATTTCGGCTTACCCCTGTACTCTATATCCATCGCCGTACTTGCGATAAACCAAGAGTAGAGAACGATTCCTGGAGCAAATTGATTTTGCACCACTGCTGACGCACCAGCAGTTTGGAAACGATGTGTGCCAGCAGACGGAGTGCGTGGTCAGTGTGATGATGAAGAAGGAACTCGACCCGTCTTCTCAGAAACGTATCCATTGCCGCGGTGAGATGCAACGGTGGCGATACAATTGCACTTTTTCGTCCCACGGTTGGCCAAAGTGTTCAGTCTACTCCGTAGAATGAACGAAATAATGCATGTCAATCGGACAGCATGAATGAGCTGAAAGCTGCCTAGAGGACTTCTGCAAGCGAGCTCTAGCGCCAAGGGGTCGTCATGTCATTCATGTCATGATGTCAACCCCAAACAAGTTGGCGTTGTTCTTGTCTCCTGTCAATTGTGTCACGTGTGTCTCGGGTGACAGACAGATGAGCTAACAACGCTAACGACTTATTAGGTTTGGTCCGTCAGACATGTTTCATTATTCGATCGACCCGCACAAGCCGCCCAGTCTTTACGGACTGAATACGAGGTGAGATTCTTCGGATGCAAGCAGATCCGCCTCAAAGACAACAAAGACAATAGAACGCCACACCTTGGAAAATGGGCAAATGGCCCGTGCCTTCTCCTTCTCCTCTTTGCTCGCCATTTGAAGCAGCTAGACCAGAACTAGACATTGATGATGTCGGTCGCATCGTTGTCTGTCTGTCTGACTTCACGCGATTCCACGCACCTTGAACTTGCCCCTTTACAAAACCCTATCAAGTCTCAGGAGAATAATGCCGCAATCCTGTCCTCAGCGAGAAAATCCCTCGGAGGAAGTTGATCAGAATAAGAGGTTGCACCGGCCGAGCGAGCCAGGCCAGGCCAGGCCAGGCAAGACGCCCAGAAAGGAAACATCATCCGCTTTGCAGCATCGCGTCGTCGCCAACTTCCGTTGATGTCCATTCATCAATGGCTGACTAGATATATCTTGTCGTAATACCCGGCTCAGAACAAGAGACTGACATTATGTCGACGAAGAGTGGGAATGACGCTGACAATATGTCGGCGAAGTGCGGGAATGACAAGCCAGATCGCCCAAGCTCTGCAGACACCACATCGGTCTACAAGAAAGAGGGTGTCGATGGAATCAGGTTCTCTGCGTCTGGGGCCGGAATTCTGTCCCTTGACGATGTCGCCGCTGTCCATGTCCAGATGCGGCATCTTTCTGTGTCGGTCAACACCGCACCGTCGTGGTTTGAGCCGGGGACGTATCAAGGCTTACTCGCCGCCAAGTCCAGAGCGACGCCCTGCATAAAGTACCTATTACATTCAGTCGCGGCGGACCTTGAACCTGGAACCTTGACGGCTATCATCGGTGGTAGCGGCTCGGGTAAGTCCACGTTATTGAACACCATGGCTGAGCGCATCACGAGTTCGCGGCTCAGCCAGAAGGGCACCGTCACTTTCAATGGTCGAACGGGGGTTCACAATGTCCGACATGCATATGTCATGCAGCAAGATATTCTGCTACCGTCGTTGACAGTGCGCGAGACACTGCATTACTCGGCCGCCCTGCGACTTCCGCCGTCAACCTCTCAGGAGAACAGGAATCGAGTGGTAGAAGAGGTTATTCTCGAGTTGGGCTTGAAGGAGTGCGCAAACACTAGGGTTGGAAACAGCTCGCATCGTGGTTGCTCTGGAGGAGAAAAGAGACGAGTCAGCATTGGTGTACAACTACTCGCCAATCCATCCGTCTTGTTCCTGGACGAGCCGACAACGGGACTAGATGCTACAAGTGCCTACCAGCTCGTACGAACTCTCAAAAATCTGGCTACAAAAGGCCGCACCATCATTACAACGATTCACCAACCTCGATCCGAGATATGGAACCTGTTCGACAATCTGATTGTCTTATCCAAAGGCGGCCCCGTCTATGCCGGCTCTATTTCCGATTGTATTCCCTGGTTCAGGCGTGGTGGATATTCTCTGCCGCCATTCGTCAACCCTGCTGAATATATCATCGACGTGGCGGCGGTAGACAATCGGACCCCCGAACTAGAACAAGAGACAATGGCGAGGGTAGATGGCTTGAAGACGGCCTGGAAACAAGAGAGCGCCAGACGATATCCGGACCTGACCGACATTGTTGATACCGGAGGTCGGAAACAAGGGTCAATGGCCAAGACTCATGCTGGCTTCATCCGTCAACTGCATGTCCTCACTGACCGAACCCTCAAAGTAACGTACCGTGATCCACTTGGAATGACGGCATCCATAGTGCAGGCAGTTCTCATGGGCATCGTCACGGGTTACATCTTCTTCGACCTGGGCCGTGATCAAGCTGGTATTCGATCCAGACAGGGAGGCTTGTATACCGCTGCTGGGTTACAAGGCTACCTGGTCCTTCTCTTCGAGGTCTATCGCATGACGATTGATATCCCAAACTTCGACCGGGAATCTTCCGACAACTGTGTCAACGCCCTCCCTTTTGTTCTTTCGCGACGACTTGCCCGTTTGCCGACGGAAGATTTTCCGGTGCCCTTTCTTTTTGCAATCTTGGTGTATTTCATGGCTGGTTTCGAGCGGACCGCGAGCAAGTTCCTCATCTTCTTTGCCATAACGATTATTAATCATTATGTCGCCGTAACGTGCGCCATGACCTGCGTAGTCGCTGTGCGGCACTTCGCGGGCGCCAGTTTGATTGCGAATCTTGCATTTACCATCCAAAGTATTGCCTGCGGAATGTTTGTTCAAGTAAACACCATCCCGGTTTACGTCCGGTGGCTCAAATGGACAGCATACAATGTGAGCGAGAAATCCCAAAGGCACATCATCTTGTTCACGACGACAACCAGAAGCTAACATTTTGCGCCAAGTTCTACGCTTTCAGCGCGTATGCGGGCAATGAATTTGAAGGTAACTTCTATGACTGCCCATATCCGGGCGGTCGTTCAAACCCAGCTTGTAGACAGTACGACGGCAACTATGTCATGGAATCACTCGGCTTTCCCAGTAATTGGGTCGCTCGCCCCATCGTTATTCTCGCATCGTTCATCGGGCTGTTCATCAGCCTGTCGGTACTCGGACTACATTTCATAAAAGTCGAGATGAACATGACTCGTTCTCGTACTTCCGACACAGACCTGTCGGCCGGCAAAGAGAAAATGTCGGCGCGGCCGATTTCAGAAGTCAGGGCCATCGACCTCGGTCTTGAAAACTTCGCACTTGGTCTTGAAAAGAGAAACATGTTTGGTAAAAAGCTGCCACCAAGGACTATCCTACATCCACTGACGACAAATTTCCAAGCTGGGGTGCTGAACGTGATCATGGGTCCTTCGGGCAGTGGGAAGACATCGCTCTTGAACGCCATGGCTCTGCGGCTGCGGAACTCGGTCGGCACCAAATACAAGCCGTCTGGAAAACTGACCTTTAACGGAGCTTTGCCGTCCGACTCTGTGGTCCGCTCCGTCTGTTCCTATGTCTGCCAGGATGACGATGCCCTACTTCCGTCCTTGACTGTGCGAGAAACACTGCGCTTTGCTGCTGGTCTTCGACTTCCTTCTTTTATGAGCACGGAAGAGAAATTCAGACGAGCAGAAGACGTTCTGATGAAAATGGGCTTGAAGGACTGCGCAAGCAACTTGATAGGAAGCGACACGATCAAGGGCATCTCCGGTGGTGAAAAGCGACGTGTCTCCATCGGCGTTCAGGTGCTCACGGATCCTCGTGTTCTGTTGCTGGATGAACCTACGTCAGGCTTGGACGCATTCACGGCTAGCTCCATCATGGAAGTGCTCGAGGGACTGGCAAACGAAGGACGTACTCTCATTCTGACCATCCATCAAGCCCGGTCGGACCTGTTCAAGCATTTCGGAAACGTCCTGTTGCTTGCGAGAGGAGGGTTGCCCGTCTACGCCGGTTCTTCGAACCGAATGCTTGCATATTTTGGACGACATGGGTACGAATACCCTACGCATACGAACCCAGCTGATTTCGCACTCGATATGATCACTGTAGATCTACAACAAGACGACCGCGAGGTGGAGAGCCGCGATAGGGTTGAACGATTGATCGAACATTGGCGTCAAGGCGGAGCCGAGGAAATCGAAAGGACAACGGAGCGACGACTGTCCGGCATCCAAGAAGCTGATGAGCCGAGTGAGAAGTTGGCTCGGCGTGGACGCCAAGAAGAGGAGGATGTCGGCGGTGAACATGAGACAGCGACAGACGATCTGCCAGGCTCGCTTAGACCCGAGCAGAGCAAAGGACCGCAGGGGATCCCACCGCGACGCTCAATCAATAAAGCAAAGCTATCTACTCCCGCCGAGCTCGGCGCCCTCGTGCGCAAACGAGCTTCCATCTTCACGGCATTGCCGCTACTCCTCCAGCGAGCCTTGATCAACACCCGAAGACAGCCGCAGCTCGTCTTGGCCCGCACCATGCAAGTCGTCGGGCTTGCTGTCGTCTTTACGCTCTTCTTTGCCCCAGTTGGCAATGACTACTTCGCCGTGCAAACCCGCATGGGCTTTGTTCAACAGATCGGAGCCTTTTACTTCGTGGGCATGCTGCAGAATGTCGCTGTTTATCCCAACGAGAGGGATGTTTTCTACCGAGAAGATGACGACGGCGTATACACAGTGGGTGCATTCCTCGCATCGTACACGCTCATTGAAGTGCCGTTTGAGATTCTCAGCTGTCTCACATTCGGGCTCCTGGCCACTTTCGCCGTGGGACTCCCCAGAACAGTCCCCATGTACTTTGTTTCTAGCTTTGCCTGCTTCGGCGTCGTGTCTTGTGGAGAAAGTCTCGGAATCATATTCAACACACTGATAGGACACGCCGGCTTTGCAGTCAACATCATGGGCATATTCCTCTCCGTGGCAAACTCCATAGCTGGTGTTCTCTCCATCGACATGCCAGATCTGTTCAAGGCAGTCAATTACCTGTCTCCGATTCGGTACGCGACTCGGTCCGTGGCGCCGTATTCTCTGCGCGACGTAAAGTTCACTTGTACCGACGAGCAGCGACTGGCTGGCGGGAGCTGTCCAATCGAGACGGGAACGCAAGTCCTGGATCTGTACAACTTCAACGTCGATCCTGTTGTCAACGTGGCGTGTTTGGCGGCGTGCATCGTGGCATACAGGGTGATGGCTTGGCTGCTCTTGAGGGTCATGAGGGCAAGACGGACGGATAGAAAGAGACGGCAGGAAGCGTGATGGTATTTGTACTTGGTATGAAAGTTGCGGCGATGCCTTCTCATCGTCTTCAAAAGTAGCATCGGCTCACGCCAGAGCTCCAATCGATCTTTTTTCTTCTCTCTCCTAAACCATCCAAACTATGAGCGGCAGGCGCCTCTGAAAACAGTAGAAATCCTCGGTGCGATAACCGTCATCACGTCGTGCGTCTTGGCCCCAACCACGCTTTGCAAAAGATTATGTTGTGCACAAATGAGGAATGGGAAGACATGAATGTTTCAGCTTGCACAGAAGACAGTGAGCGCCACATGTCGTATCAACAATGTCCTCGTTGCCCAATTGTCATTATGAGTGAGAGGAGGGACATACGCCCGCGGAATAAAGTCCTGTTTACAGAATGTTGGCCAGGAGAGTAGTGGTCTCCATCATGGCGGCCGGTCTATTGTCAATAACTCCCTCGTTTGTACTGTCTGCCGAACTTGTAAACACTGTGCACGCTAACAAGTTTTGCATTGTACCTTGATGAAGTCGTTCTAGAACAACTGGGGTATTACGGGGGTGGCCCCATATTCCATATTCGTAGGCATCAGGATTGTTAACATGTCCCGGCACCTGTATTATTGACCAACGAAATGTGGCTGTTGTATTCCCCAAGGTGACTTAGGTGAGCATGGGCCGATGTATACTCGCTGGGGCCGAGTAGCGAGCAAGGCTCGGCTCCGGCGTTCCGGACGGGATGCAAGGAAGTTCAACTGGTTGCTTCACCAGTCCAAAGGATGGAAAGACTTTCTTTGGTGGCCGAAATGGTGTTTGCAGAAAGTTGGTAGTTGCGGTGCAACGTGTCACGGCACGGCGCGGCAATGAGCGGGCAGTGCGATCTGGTCACGGTTCTACACATACATACATATGTACATACATACAATCGAGGCTTCATGATTGAAGCAATCAGCGTTTTGTGGAGGAAGTGTAATATTGTGTTCCGTAGCGCCTGTGGAGACATGGTTCCCGGATCAGCACAAGGTCGACCTGCATGCCGCATCGCGCACTGAGAAAGAGTCAATGTTTGACACTAATACCTGTACTCCGCACTTGAGGTGAGCATGGAATTGTCGAATTGTAGAGCTTTGAAGAGCCTTGACAGAAAATTGGTGCGAGTATCTAGTCCGTATGTGTACTCCCGAAAGGAGCCGGTGTTTGCCGTCGCGAATTACCCTTGTGGTTCTATCTCAGAAAGGGGCCACTTCGGGAGTCACGTGGTGGTCCAGAAGCAGATCCAAAGAAAACAGACTAAACAGGGGTCACCCACTACTCCCCGCAATCGTGGCCCCTCCCCTCCAGTCGCGCCTGCCCTCTTGAAAAAAAGAAAAGAAAACAGAAAAAAAAAAAAAAAAAACTTGGTCATCCCCCTTTTCGAGAAGTTTGATTCTCCACGTCCCTCTCGCATCTCGCATTCCAGTCCACCCCATGACAGTGTCAGCACAGACGAATCACGGATCATGCAATAGACTACTGCTGTTAGCCCGTCTTCTGGACGTCGCACAGCTCTGCATTCTGCACTACTCAGCAAGCGAACCTCGACCCCATGTCCCCTCATCCACGTCCCGTCCATGCAAATGTGCCATGCCGGGAGGCGTACTACATGTACTACTGCCCGGCAGCCCGGCCCCCAACTGGCAAGGCCATCTGCACGGTGTAACTAGGCAACTTCAAGGTGGCTGGACCGTGGTTCACCATCAGGCAACAGAATAACATAATGATAGGCCGAAGGCTTGCTGTTTGCTTTTGGGAGAAGAGGGTGGCACGACTTTGGCGCAGGGCGATCAGTCAAAGTGTTCGCAAGAAGGCGTTGTCGCAGGAGATGTGTGTGGCTGGCGCCCGGCGCAGAGCAGCCGTTTAATCTCTCCGGATCACGCCTCACACCAGAGAACTAACTTTAAATAGCAGCACCGTACGGAGTGCTCCGAACTGAACGCAGCAGATATCACCGCAAGAAGAGGATCACGGGTCAGAGCCAGGAACGGTCGAGTGGCCAATTATTACTGAGTCCCTGACTCGCAGCCGTCCGCTACAAGTCATTCTATTGAAGTGGAGAGCAATGGCAAAAAGGCTCATCACGGACAGTGTGGCGCTAACTCGTCGTCGACAGAGCGAAGCCCACGGGAGCAGTGTGGTACAAGCTGTTATTGTTCTTGTTTCGACAATCTTGGCGGCGCAGTCGGTCCATTCATCATCGTGGAAATTCTGCTGCCTGGCCGCATCCGGCTGCAATGGCCCATTCAGGCCCATTGACCAACAGATCAACATGTCAGAGGGACAACTAGATTCCCCTGTCCGCCCACCTATTGTGATCACTGACGAGACTACACGGAGGACTATGTACACGGAGCATTCCACCGTTCCAGCCCAACCCCGCTTATCCATCCATCTGGACGTTTCGAGGATGCTGGGGTGCGGGGATGCGGACCCATTGCGGAGAGACAGCCGGAGCTGTTCCGTTTTCTATTCCCTCAACAAGCCTCTCTCGTGCCTCTCTCGTGCCTCCCACGCGGGGCGAGGAGCGACGGAGGTCCAGTACCAACAGTTGATCCAGCCAAGATGAGAAACTGTCCGTTCTTGGGCCCCAGCAGCCTTGTTCAATTTGCTGCATCCACACTTGTCATACAAGGGGGAAAAAAAAAAAAAAAAACCGTTCCGCCTGCATGAGGGTGGCGTCCCCCAGGGTCTGTGGTCACTTCGACCTGTTTGTTGGTTGTAAGCCGAGCTGTACGGAGTAGCGTAGCAAAAATGCGGCTGACAAGGGTCGCCGGCTCGTTTTGCTCGATCGACATGGCCATTGTCTGCCTGCCGCTTTGGTATCCGTTGTTGGCCATCTGTCTCTGACTACTTTAACTCGAGGACCCCCCCCCCCCTTCCTTGACGACTGCAGACAGTGATCAGAGGAGCATCGGCCAATTCACAAGTCGCTTACACGCAAGAGACCAGAAGATCAAACCACATCTTGATCTGAAGCTCTCCACCAGCCAACATGGCAGACCTTTAGTCAGTGACTCAGTACACCTTCGCCTCGGCGCCTGGACTCGGCATCGAGACGAGGCCATCACGAACTAACACACATCCCCAGCCACGAATCCAAAACGGTTCGCGACGAGCACCTGGAGGAAAAGGGTGTCTCGCACGCCGAGCAGGCTGACATTCATCACAATCTCGAGGCCAAGTGAGTAGCTGAAGATCCGGGCGTCCCTCGAGCCATTTCGTGGCTCACGTATGCTGACCTCCATCAACAGGATTCGCAATCCTTTACAGGGCATACCCAGGGAGCAGCTGATGCAAGATGTAGAGCTCTTCGCTCAGAAGAATGGCCTCCAGGAACACTCTGCGATGCTGAGGAAGGGTGCTCTAGTAGCCCAGGATCCCACCGACATTCACAACATTGACGGCCCCGAGAAGCTTTCTAGCAGGGAACTCGAAGTCCTCACTGAGGAAGTTACACACAAATGGCGAATGCCAATGCGACTATTTTTGACCATTTTCACTTGCTCCATTGGTGTTGCCGTGCAGGGTTGGGATCAGACGGGCAGCAATGGAGCCAACATCTTCTTCCCGACATACTATGGAATCGGCGGAACATCGACCAACGACAAGCTCATCGTTGGTCTCATCAACGCTGGTCCTTATATCGGTTCTGCGTAAGTCTGACGGATCGCTGTCATGCCCCCGCGTCTGACAATTCTCTGGAAATACGCGACTGACAAGCTTCTAGTCTCCTCGGCTGCTGGCTGTCTGACCCATTGAATAACTACTTCGGACGTCGAGGAACCATTTTCTTTTCTGCTCACTTCTGCATCTGGCCGGTGATTGGATCAGCTCTGTGCCACACCTGGCAGCAGCAGCTCGCATGTCGTATTCTGATGGGTATCGGCATGGGCGCGAAAGCTTCGACTGTGCCAATCTACGCCGCTGAGAATGCTCCTGCTTCTATCCGCGGTGCTCTGGTCATGTCCTGGCGTAAGTAGTCCTGACGTATCGTGGAAATGGGTGGAGAGGCTGACATAACCCCTTAGAGATGTGGACTGCTTTTGGTATCATGTTGGGCACGGCCGTCAACCTGGCTGTTTTCAAGCTTGCTGGACCATTGAACTGGAGACTAATGCTTGGTATGCCAACATGTAAACTGCTCACTCTCGCTTTGTTACATCACTGACCGAGACCTGCAGGTGCTCCTTTTATCCCCGCTGTTCCTTTGATGTTCCTCATCTATCTTTGCCCCGAATCTCCCCGTTGGTACATGAAGAAGGGTCGATATCAGGAAGCTTGGAAGTCTTTGATGGTCCTCCGCCGAGACCCCATTCAAGTTGCCCGAGATCTTTACTACATTAGCGCACAGCTCGAGATTGAGCAATCACTAATCGGTCACACCAACTATGTGTCTCGCTTTACTCAGCTTTTCACCATCCCCCGTGTCAGACGAGCCAACTTGGCAGCCTTTGTCGTCATGATTGCTCAACAGATGTGCGGTATGTCTTTTGGGTCATATACCCTACGGTGAGCGAGGGTCAAGATACGAAGAGCACCCGTCCGCTAACTTTGCCAGGCATCAACATTATCGCTTTCTACTCGACGACCATTTTCGAGCAGGCTTTCAAGAACGACCCAAACAAGCAATTCAAGGCCATGATTGGTTCTTTTGGCTTCGGTCTGGTGAACTGGCTATTCGCTTTCCCTGCCTTCTTCACCATTGATTCTGTAAGCAAGCAGCATTGTACAGGGCTTTCCCCTGGGCTAACAAAACAAATAGTTCGGTCGACGAAGCTTGCTCTTGTTCACCTTCCCACAGATGGTCAGTTGCCTTATTCTTATCCCAAGACGAACGACTTCTCCCTGACACGCAATAGTTCTGGACGCTGCTTGCTGCCGGTCTTTGCACCCTCATTGATGAAGAAGGCCCCATGAAGGAGGCTCGAACAGGCTTGGTTTGTCTGTTTGTTTTCCTGTTCGGCGGTCAGTATTCCTTGCCCCATCTTTGATCTACCTCTGGACTGCTTTTAACACCCGTCTTTTAGCCTTTTACTCTCCTGGTGAAGGTCCGGTGCCGTTCACATACAGTGCGGAGGTCTACCCCTTGTCACATCGTGAGACCGGTATGGGTTTCGCTGTTGCCACATGTCTTTTCTGGGTAAGTGAACAAAAAGTCCAACAACCAAGCATCCATTTCATGATGCGACGAGTGTAACTAATGTACCCCAGGCTGCGGTTTTGGGCATCACGTTCCCATTCCTGCTCGAACGTCTCGATACTCTCGGGGCATTTTCCTTGTACGCGGGGTTCAATGTCGTCGCCTTTGTCATGATTTTCTTCTGGGTGCCGGAAACCATGCAGCGCACTTTGGAAGAGCTCGACTGGGTCTTTGGCGTCCCGACGCGAAAGTTTGCCAAGTACCAGCTGACTGTTGCCCTTCCCTGGTGGTTCAAGAGATACGTCTTCTTCCGACGCAACGCCACCAAGGAGCCCCTGTATCACTTTGAGAAGGTTGCAATGAGCGCCCGAAAGGACTCAGTTGCCAACCAGCACATGGTGCACTCTGACTAACCAAGGACTCGGTTCTCAGTGAACAGATCCTGGCAAAGTTTGCGCAGGCCCTCTACGGCTAGTGGCAACACAAGATGGCCAGTAAAATTCTGGCGCCGATACCCAACTGCTGTTTAGGATGAATGGACGAATGGATGCCCACGACGTTGATGGCGGGAACAAACTTCATGACTGATTAATTAGCTGTATTTTACGACCGTTCAGCATTATTCGAGATGTACGAGATGTGGTTGGCTTTTGAGAACTTGTCCATATTAATCAGGATTTATGTAGACAGTAGTTGTATGTTTTCGAATACCAAGACAAATGCACTGATAAGCCTCAGCCCAGCCTCGTCACTAGCCGGGAACCATGTACTTATTGTACGAACTGATGGCGTGGACCGCAATTGCCGCCCGCAATCTGCTGCATCATGCTCGACAGAATACCGGCAGCTCGACTCGACATCGAGGCAGCGACTCACACGCCGCGCCCTTGGCATCGGGGTTCGTGGCGGCGATGGCCACGTTGGCTCAAGAGAATGGCCTGCGTGGGTGGGCCCTGAGGGCAGAGTTGGGAGACGACGTTGATGTTCCTGAATTGTTCCATCTTTTTGGGGAGGGTGAAGAAAAAAAAAAAAAAAAAAAGTGAGAAAAGTCTAAAGATTTGATTCGATAACACTTTTGTCAAAGGAGGAAGTCGGAACCACAGTTACGATACACCACCCCTATCTGATGCCATCGCCCACGAAACATGACAACATGTCGTTCTCATCTTTCAAGTCTTCAAAAACACCTGGCATGGAATAATAACGTGGCCCGCTGGCCTCTTCGTGTTAGTCGTTGCTACTGACCACTCTCGATCTGACAATAGTTGCGCCTCGCCCCTTGCCATGGAGATAGATACCCCAATATCAGAAGAGCGGCATCAAGAAAAAAATGAAAAAAAAAACCCCCCCAAATCCGACGTCATTGAAACTGCATTCCATACGATCCAGATCTCACGTCGCAATCCAAGCTCGACTCAACATTCAGTCCTTGCAGAACCACAAGCACACAACAGGCTTTTCGCGCGGATTACCCGTTCGAGTCGCATCCCAGCCGATTTCTTTGATGGATTTCTTCAACAGATCCTTGCTGGCACCATTGACTTCCAACCCCTTGTACCACTTGCCGCCACCGGCACTCTGGATCTCAAACACCTTGTTCTTCTTGCTCACTGGGTTCGTACAGCCGAAGCCTTTGAGCAATTCTTCGAGCGTCGTGTTGCATGGGATATGGACAGCTTTGAACGGGAGCTGCGCCGTCGCAGGCAACTGCCAAGGTGGAATGTTGGAGCGGAAAATGTGGGCCTTGGTGTGCTCGGCAGCAAAAAACAGATTGTAGCCAGGCTCGCAGCCTACACCTCCTGTGGAATTGGTCATTTGGGCGGCGGGCATCGTGGGATCGATCGCGGGCCAAGGCTGGGCTTGGCGTGGGAGCATGTTTCCCGTCCCGTTGGGCTGGTAAGAGAATGTCTGCTGGGCGTAATAGCCGCCGGTCGTGCCCTGAGGGGCAAAGGCAGAGGTCATGGGAATCCCAGCTGGAGGAGCAGCTGGGGTTCCGGGGTTTCCTAGGGGATACATCCCGTAAGTCATGCTGGCCCATGGATTGTGGTGAGGATAAGTACCAAAGTTCTGTCCCGGCCCGCCAGAATGATAGATATAGGGCTGGCCTTGGCCAGGGACAGGGGCTCCGAAGGGAGCAAAGTTGGGACGTGTGCCGCTGGGGTCGCGGCCCGTGACTGGATTCCAACCTCCAGGCATTGCTGCTCTTCCGTCGTGGCTTTTGGGAGAATTGGGCCGAGGAGCCGAGGGGTTTGATGAAAATTATGTCAAGAGGAATCAGAAGTGGGACTGCCAGGTGTGTATCCAGCGACGTAAATGAGGATCAAATCTCGCCTGCCAATGTCCAGGTACTGGTCCTTGTATGACAGGATCCCAGATCGGGGGGAAGTCGTAGGCGTTGCTTGGGGTAGAGGGTATGTAACTTGGGAAAGATTGAGAATCCTGTTCAAGGGATGAACTTGCAACCAAGTCTTGCGTTTCCTCTGTTGTTGAATTGGCCTCTATTTGAAGTTAGCTATCTGGCCGGGAACTCGCATCACACCAAGACACAGCATATTTTTTATTAGGGCAGCACAAGCTCGCAATCACCCAGTCGCTAGCAAACATAGGGGCAGACCGTAGACCATGATATGACTCACCAGACTGTAGATCTTCACTGCCTCCGTGGTACGACTCGTCAGTGTTGTCGCTGTATTCTGAGTCCGAATCGATGTCCAGTTGAGCAATAAAGATCTCTGTGCTCCACAGAGGTTGATCTCGGCTGTCGAAAAAGGTCCCAACAATGATCCACGCCCAGCTTGAGGTGTCTTCACATTCCAGATATTGCGTGATGATGAGTTTGGCTGCTGAAGCAGGAAGGAAATCGCTGTCTACCTCGACTGTCCTTTCCAAGACTGGCACCGTCGACATGAGGTTAGAATGTAATCTTCACTCACGCTCGCAACGGAAGTTGTGATGAACAAGTCGTTTAGTAGAACTGTATTGAGGGGGGGAATTGGGTCCATTTGAAGAAGGCAGAGCCCAAAGCCCGCTGATTGTGTACACGTATGGGAGACGTGATCAACATTTGACATGTTCAGATGAAGGGAAAGCGATAGCGGATTGGTCACTCAGACCAGATCGGCAAACATGTGATATCCTCCGTGAGTCAATCGTGGATGCGGAAATGTCATTGACCAAGTTCTGCATCCCGCAAATGTGCCAGAACGGTGTACCAGTCCATCTGCCTTGATCACGCGCGAGTAAATCGAGAATGGACGACACGTAAGCACATAATCATCACGCGGAAATTTCTCCCACGATGATTGGGCTCTTAGCGTTCGGTCAAGTTGTCATTCACAGTGCGGATGGAATCATCTGATGAATTTGGTGATTTGTTGTGAACCACATTTGGTCCAGCAAACGTCGAGTTGTCGGGGACGGTGTTGTTCCAAAGCCGCAGATGCACACGTACTGGATACTGAGATTGGAAATGCAGGAATTTGCTCAGTTCAGAATATAACCTTATTCGGAGTGGTCAGATTCAAAGTCATCGTTTGCTGTGAACGCCTCGCATCAACGCAATCCTCCAACGGCGAATGTAGCATCACCTGTGGAGGAGATGATTTCATGTGTCGTGTCTGCTCACTCATCGTCGCTGTCCGACACAACGAGACGGACTGCTGCCCCTTTCTTGTTTCTGGTATCCTCAATCTCTTTCCTCAGTTGCTGTCGTTTCCCAACTTCTGAGACCAGCCCTTTGAGATAAACCTCGGCTTGAACTGTGGCACTATATGCAGCGGGGGTCCAGTTCCAGATGTTGCGGCGTTCTACGTCAGCGCCGGCTGCGAGCAGAGTCCGAAGTCCAAGAAGGTTCCCGTTGCTACTGGCAAAATGTAAAGCCGTGTTGCCCTCAAGGTCGGCCCGTTGCACTGCGTCTCGTGGACCACCAGGGACATAAGTCAGGAGGATTTGCAAGGCCGTGTCGTGTCCTCCCATGCTGGCTCCCATGATTGCATCTCGGCCTCTGCTGTCCCTCCGAAGAATGCAGCTTCTGTCGTGTTCGCAGAGCAAATGTACAACTTCGGAGTGCCCGCCCCCAGCGGCCAGCATCAATGCCGTTTGGTGGTTCTCGTTCAAGGCAGGGCAGGGATCTTCGTGACCTGCTTCCAGCAGGGTTTCACATACGGCTTTATGGCCGAGTGATGCTGCGAGATGTAGGTTCGAGTTTGAGAGTCCCGAAAGAGATGCATTGGGGTTGTGAAGCAGAGTAGGGTGTGATTCGAGGATGCGTTTGACGAGCAGACTGTCACCGACGTGAATAGCGCGACGAATGCGAATCGAAGGGTCGATCCTGCGGTTGGAACATACATTAGCAACACTCTCAGCAGTACATGTTCCGCCAAAAAACAAACACACATACATGGTGGATCGTGTGTCATGGCGTGCGGTGTGTGCGGTGCGTGCGATAGAAGAGCACAAGCTCCAAGCTTCAATGTCAGGTCCACGTGGGAGGAGGAGCGGAGCGGAGCGAACACGAATGTCGCCTTGACCGACGTCAACTCCACCAAGCTACGGACATGGAGCATCATCATTATTGGTTGAATCATTGGACCACCGGGTTCTACTACCAAGGGCTTTAAAAGCCGTTTCAGGCGTATCGTTTGCGAGATCCATGCTTATAGGCAGCCAAGTTGAATCTCACTTACTCGTACAGAAGAGGTCGGAAAGGACAAGAAGCATGTATGTACAGATGGAAATGGATTCGGAAATGAGGCGATTGAACCTCGAGAGAGATGAAGAAATTTGCCTGTCAAAACATCGGACTGAATATCATTTACAGCTCATCTTCCTCCCTCTTCCGCTTCAATCTCAACACAGCCTTATGCCTCTTGTCGTGATACTTTACATCAGGAGGATGCAACGGATTCCAAACCGTATCGCACACCTTGCACTCTGCAAACGCTGCCTGGGATGAAATATTCAGTGTGGTTTGAACGGTCGGTGACCGTTTTGACCTGAGCCGGCGGTCCTTCATCCTGCCATCGGGACATGTGCCATCCCTCCTAGTCTGGTTCAGCAGATTGTCTGCTCCATCGCGGAGGCTCTTCCTCTTCTTGTCAGGAGATGAAGGGTTGCCATCTGTTTCATCCTCGTCTCTGCCCGAGAGGCTGAAGGCATCTTCTGATGAAATGTCGCTCGGTAAAGAAGTACCCTGAAACCTGAGCAGCCTTGGTTTCCGCCGGGTTCGTACCAGCAACATTGTGTCCGTCGACGGCAGCGATGCGATTTTTGCGCCTTTGTCCACGCTCCGAGGTTTGGTCTCTGCTGGGAGAGGTCTGAAATATTTGAGAATCGAGGACCGCGACGCCTCCTCAGTACTGGGAAGAGGTGCGCTGTCGCGTTCCGAACGTGAGTCTATTGTCGCAGGCTTCGACGGCTTTGTTGATTGTGGCAGGGAGCCTGGCTCGAATCGCGCCTTCTTGGCAGATGGTTCGCCACGAGGTTCCGGTGTTGACGCGGGTTTTCGTCCGTACGTTCGGAGTGATTTTTCGCGTTTCCGCAACATATGAGGTGGCATCCCGGGCTTTGTTCTAGGCACGAATTAGTCCAATCGACTCAAATTTTCCTGGTGCTCGTGAACCATACATGGCATATTCTGGAGAGGAGCTGATCATCATGATGCCTTGACGCCAGCTGCTCAAGAGCAAGCAGCTTCAAAATTCGGAGTAGCACCGATTCAAATACCCATAGACTGCTGAGACAGTTTTTTAAGACTTTTCGGCCCAAATCAAAGAAATACAGCAAAATATCCAGAGGCTCGAATAATGTCCAAATTATAAATGCATGTGGCGGCAAGTGGATGATGAATGAGTTGGATGAGTGCTTGGCCCCACGTGAGCTTGACCAAGACGCGTTACGCGACGCAATGGCGATGCATAACCACTCTACGCGACATCACATGCGACACATATAAATTTGTCGCGCAACACATGACAAGGTTCGCTAGTGGTGTCGACCTACCGAATTACGAGGGTAAGTCTCCTACGTGCAACTTCGCATATCTGGTATCATAATCCGTAGAGCCAATGTCATTTCTCTCGTCCACTAATGGTCAGTCGTTACTCGTCTCCTGATGGTGCCATCGACATCATCTTCTTTACTTCGTAACAGAATCGTCCTTTGGTCCTCCTTCTCTTCCGACCCAACCACCCACGTGTTCACGATCTTTTGTGTCTCCTTGGCCGCCTTTTGCTTTTGTTTGCCCTGCTCCATTCTCCACATGTACCCTGAGTACACTGCGACTTCGGCAATTGCAACTACTATACTTCCGCCCATTGTGAGGAAAATTCTGGCTGGCAAGCCCCACCATCTTGAAGTAACCCACAGCGTTCCAGCGACGCCCAGTATGCTGACCATGAAATTTATTATGAGCATGACTTGGCGGTGTACATCTTGTAAAGTCACATCGTCGTCACCGAGGTCCGCAGCATGGATTGGACGATTGACTTGGGAAAAAGCTTGTGCTGATGTCGGGAAGCGGTCGTTGAAGGTTTCCATCTTTGGCGGCGGGTTGACCATGCGGTCGTAAGCTCGTTGTGCTTCTTCGTGTCGTAGTCGGGCCATTAGGGCCTTGTATTCTTCAGACTGGTTCCGAATTTCAGGTCAGTAACGTCGGGCAACATCAGCTCAGTCTGGCACGGAATCCTCACCGGTTCTGGCTTCAGGGGAGGTGGCGGACAGTAGACTTGCGAGCCACGCAACAGTTGTTCCAGACTATGGCTTGCTTGGTCGCCCTTGTTGAGTCCTCTCCACAAATCAACAATCTGCCCATGAGAGATGGGATTTCCAACTGCAGGGTCTCTAAGCGACGGTTCACCGTTCTGAGGGGATTCCTCAGCACAATCAGAGGCATCTCCATCAGGCGACCTGCGACCAGTGCGTGGTACGTCTGTCTTCAGTAGACCGTCCACAATGGCCGACGTCATCGTAAGGAGCACCATCTCGACAAGTGTGTGCGTTTGTGCCAACATCGGCTGGGCGTCCGCAATGTGTTCAGATCAGGTGCAGAGTCGTCGTCGGGATCGGCAGGTGCGGAAAGCAATTTGGTGTATGGGCCGATACGTCGTCGCGAGATAAGGATCTTCTAGATCTAGAGCCTCCTGTGAGTTGATGCTTGATGTGACCTTGCTGCTCTGCCAGACAAGTTGTATGTAATCCGTATGTACGGATTATGTACGGATTACTAGCGCAGGTCCTGCAGGCCCTTGTCAGCACTGGCACGGTAATATGGCCAATCAGACGACGGACAACAAAGAAGCTAATGCCGGGTGGCTCCGAACCAACCTGTGCAAGGAAGCCGCTTCTGGTGGTAATCAGAAAAAGGCACGTAAAATATATCGGCTTCGTCACGACTCCCTTTCCGTACCAGAATCAGCCTTTGCATCCCTGCGCCGACCTGCCATTCCCAATTGGCAATCCATTCGACCATCGCGGCCATCCGAATACATCCAAGTTCATATCAGGCCTTTGGCAGCGACAGCACTCCCAATCATGCAGCTCCGGCCGGGAGCCGCGGTGTTTCCGGATGCCGTCGCTCGAAGAATCACAGCGCCGAGCTGTGCATTGAGTCGCTATTCCGCCATCAGCCTTAACAATTCGAGGATTCATCGATCAAGCATACACACAAGTCACAGGAGGGATTCCGCGTGGGCCGCGGCCGTGCAGGTTGCTTCCAGTGTGGTCGGCAACGTGGTCAAGAAAGCCTCCAAAGATGGCATGGCGATTGATCCTCTGCGAACGGTCGCAAAGGAGATGCAGTTCCTCACGGGAAACATCCGCAAGCTTCTTGGCTCTGGCCACCCGTCTCTTGATCGTGTAGCCAAGTACTATACTCAGGCGGAGGGCAAGCACGTACGGCCTCTAATCGTGTTGTTGATGAGCCGCGCAACACATCTCTGCCCCAAGAATCCTCGGCCGGAACATATCCAAAGTGGGAGAGCCATCGATTCCTCGATATCGCCCGTTCAGATCCTCAGTGATTTGAACCCTTCGGCTACGCCGCTGTCTTCGACGGAACCCGACATTACAGACGGAATCCTGGGCATTTTGCCAAGCCAAAGGCGGCTGGCTGAGATCGCAGAGCTAATACACACTGCGTCCCTACTCCATGACGACGTCATTGATCACTCAGTATCAAGGCGTGGTGCACCATCAGCCAACCTGGAATTCGGCAACAAGATGGCCGTGCTGGCTGGCGACTTTCTCCTCGGGCGGGCTTCAGTGGCCCTCGCGAGGTTGAGGCATGTCGAGGTTGTAGAGCTTCTTGCCACCGTCATCGCCAATCTGGTAGAGGGAGAATTTATGCAACTGAAGAATACGGAACGCGACGAACGAAACCCCAAGTATTCTGAGGAGACCCTGACATATTACCTGCAAAAAACCTATCTCAAGACTGCCAGTTTGATCTCCAAATCCTGTCGTGCCGCGGCATTACTTGGCAACGCAGATGTCCGCATAGTCGACGCTGCTTATTCATACGGCCGAAACTTGGGACTCGCATTCCAGCTTGTCGACGACATGCTCGACTATACTAGAAGTGGACAGGATCTCGGTAAACCTGCAGGGGCTGATCTAGAATTGGGCTTGGCAACTGCACCACTACTCTTTGCTTGGAAGCAGAACCCAGCGTTGGGAGCACTGGTCGGACGCAAGTTTGAGATGGAGGGGGACGTGGAGAAGGTGAGGCCATCTCTTTCGACATTCCACTGATACGTTGTCACTGGTCGGTTTCGTACTGACTGAAATCCTCTACAGGCCCGCCAACTGGTATTGCAGAGCGATGGTATCGAGCAGACCCGAGCCCTTGCGCAAGGCTACTCCGAGAAGGCCATTGCGGCCATTGCGGACTTCCCCGAGAGTGAAGCCAAGGATGGTCTCGTTGAGATGGCACAGAAGACGATCAAGAGACAAAAGTAAAACTGTCTCGGCGTGTTTGATTAAAGGGAAAGATGGGCATGACGACCAGCGTCAAGTTCCCTCTTGCTGTGTACAAGTACTTTGTACTTGGTATTTGGAATGAAAGTCGAGGGGCCCAAGACGAGAAGAAGGGAAATCAGGAAGACTTTGGAACAAGGAGGATGGAAGCGACGAGAACGAAGCCCCAAGGGAGGAATGCATGGGCTACTCGAGAGGTACATTCACGTTGCATGATGCTAACGCATATAGAAAGGTACAGGAGGCGGCACGGGTCACCGTTTTCAATAGTACTGGACATATTATCTGGGGGAAGGGGAAAACAACTTGCGAGCAGGCAAGATCTTGGTTTTGCAGTTTTGCAGACATATCCGCTCCTTCAAGAATCTTTACGTGCCCACATTATCGGTATCCTTAGACAATAAAAATTATTCTCCGACTTTTTTGGGTTGCCGACGGGGTGAAGAGTTCTCACGTCCAGTTCCCTACTTCCCTGTATTATGGCTGCGCGGCGCCGGCCAAGTCCGAGAGCGAATGAAGAGTTGCAGCTGCTGGCGATGGGTTCATTCATTCGCGAAGTTTACTAATTAGACCACTTTCCATGCCGTCGTCCTGCCATTTGTTTTGTCGTCGTTGACCGGCGCCGGCCGATGAACGGCAGGGCCGTTTTTTTTCTCTAGTCAAGTGACCCGAACGAACTCTTGCAAAAGCGTGTTTATTTCCCCTCCTTTTTAGAAACCGTCCTCGGATGATAAATTTTTTTATTATCCCGTCTCCAAGCAAACCTTTCCCGCTTTCACGCTTTCATAGCAGCGCCATGACCATGACGACAGCAGCCCCCCTCACCGTGCTGGTCTCAAGTCGCGCCGTGCTTCCTACGGCATCGGGCTCACTGACCATCTCGCCTGCAACGGTTTCCGTCTCACCGGCCACAGGAAAGATCGTGTCCGTGGTGGCGGAGATTGTGCCTCGGACCAGCTTCCCCGCGGAGACGACCACCTATCTAGACTACACGCCGAAGCTGCTGCTGCCGGGCCTGGTCGACGCCCACGTTCACTTGAACGAGCCAGGACGCACGGAATGGGAGGGTTTCTGGACGGGCACCCGAGCCGCCGCCTCTGGGGGTGTCACGACAGTCATTGACATGCCTCTGAATGCCATCCCGCCCACGACAACCGTCAGGGGATTCCAAGAGAAGCTGGCGGCCAGCGAGGGCCAGTGCTGGGTGGACGTGGCCTTCTACGGAGGTGTCGTTCCTGGCAATGCCGACGAGCTGAAGCCTCTTGTCGAGGCCGGCGTACGGGGGTTCAAGTGTTTCCTCATCGAATCTGGCGTGAGTTTTTTCCTCTCCGTCATGGGCATTCGACAATGAAAGATCAAGAAAATTGCTGACTGATGCATTGCCCCATTGCAAAAAAAAAAAAAATGAAATCCAGGTCGACGAGTTCCCCGCCGTATCACCAAAGGACATGGCCCTGGCAATGGAAACACTCAAAGACTGCACCACCACGCTCATGTTCCACGCCGAGATGGAGCCTCCCAACGACGACGACGCCAACGACGACGGCCCATCATCGACCGATGCCACAGCGTACCAGACATTCCTCAACTCCAGGCCCCCTGCCTTTGAGACCGCTGCCGTCCGGGAGATCCTGTCAGCAGCCCACGTGGCCCCCTCGCTGCACCTACACATCGTGCACCTCTCGGCAGCCCAGTGCATCCCGCTCCTCAAGGAGGCCCGCGCCAAGGGCGTCAACATCACCGCCGAGACATGCTTCCACTACCTGGGCCTCTCGGCCGAGGAGATCGAGACGGGCGACACGCGACACAAATGCTGCCCGCCCATCAGGGAGGGCCGGAACCGCGACCGGCTCTGGGAAGAGCTCGTCGCCAGCGACGCGTGCATCAAGACGGTCGTGTCGGACCACTCGCCGTGCACGCCTGAGCTAAAACTACTCCCCGAGGGCCTCTGCTCCTCGTCGGCCAAGGACGAGACCAACAACAACAACAACAACAACAACAACAACAACAACAACAACAACATCCCCGGCGACTTCATATCCGCCTGGGGCGGCATCTCCTCGGTCGGGCTCGGCCTCCCCATCATCCACTCGGCCGCCAAACAGCGCGGCAGCAAAACCTCCAAGACACCAACCATTACGGACATTGTCCGCCTATGCTGCCAGGCCACGGCGGAGCAGGTCGGTCTCTCGCACAGAAAGGGCTCCATCAGGACGGGCATGGACGCCGACATGTGCGTCTTCGACGACGCAGACGTGTGGACTTTTTCACAGGGCGACATGCGCTGGAAGAACAAGTGCTCGCCGTGGGAGGGCCACGAGTTCACGGGGAGGATAAAGGAGACGTGGTTGCGCGGCCGCAAGATCTTTGAGCTCGGCGCGCAAAATGGGGGGTTCGTAGAGGGACGGCCGTTTGGCGAGAGCATCACGGAGAAAAGGACGGTCTGAGCCTGCGCCATGGGGCCTCGAGGGGGGGAAGGGGGGGGTTGTGGGAATTCCAGATGGGGGAAAAGAATATTGTAAAAAAAAAAAAAAAAAAATTCCCGAAACGCACATGTTTCCACAAACCCGTGATTCCGTGGCGATTTCCAACCCCATTTTGTAAATTTGTGCATTCCCTATCCCTATGGCAAGTCATGGATGATGAAAGTCTTGCACGTTCAACTGATTGATCAACAAGGTACATAGTACGTAATAATCAGAGATCCTTCATCTGCGGCCATAGATTAGCTGGGAGATCGTCAGACTGAAGTCAACTTCAATCCTACGGATGCCTATCTGAAGGTCGTGTGTTCGAGTCACACTGGCCGCATTTTCTTTTTTGCACACCTTCATTTATTTTTGACCCAGCCCTCCCCCCCCATCTTGTTTCGAGTCGTATGCCTTTTCTCGCCTGATGAATGAATGCTGTGGGAGTTCACATGTCACCTTTCTTTTATTACTTGTGATGAGCCGCCGCCGCTTTCTGCTCGTGACTCGGCTAGTGTATTGTCAAGCATCAAGTACATGTCTTGTGATCAGCTATGGAATGAGATGACTTTCCAACAGCAGTCGATTGGCAGTTGTGTTGCCACTTGTTCCCCCGCTTCTTGGAGCACCTCCCAACCTATCCTCACCACCAGGTACCCATCTCGATTTGGATCGCGAGGCTATATCACCGTGCTTCGAGTTTGACAAGCCTCAAACTCCGGGTCCCATGGTTCCAATAAGTGATAAAGCACTACACCGCCCACACCTGTAAATCAAAAACGTCATAAAAACAATGTCATGAGCCTTCCCGGCTTGTATAAGTCGTCAAAAACACAAAAGATGTCCAAATAAAAACCAGAATATTAAATGTAACGAAGAAAAGCAGAGTAAGCAAGCCACACCAGTGGTTCACACAAACGTTATTGCAAACCCCACATGAAAACGTGGTATATGTTCAGGTTTGTAGGAGTCTTACACATGAGCCAGAAAGAAAAGACCAATGGAAAAAAAAAAACCGGAGAACAGAGAAAGCATCGAACGCCATTTCATGCATAGGTATATTCCTCACGAGAGGGCTTGTCGTAGTAGCTGCTGTACTGAACGTCTTCGTATCCGTATGCTTTCGACGTCTTGACCTTGGGGAATTTTGCTGTCGCAGCGGTGGCACTGTAGCTGGTTTCACGAACTGGCATCGATGGCCGGGCATCAGGGGAATGCGCATAGTAGGGGTAGGACTCGACCATCTCGGGGTCAATGTGACGAACGTAGGAGCTATGAAGTCTGCTTCGGGCTCCATCAACCTGGTACCGAGAGACGTTTTCAGTCCTCAATTGCTCTGGTGAATGGTGACGTCTCCTGCTTCGATGCTTCCTGTCACGACGTCGCTCGTACATTTCTTCCGAGTCCGATTCGGGATCCATTTGAGGCTGCATGCGAGACCGGTCGCGACCTCGTGGATCCGAGTCACCAAACACGTTGAAAGTCTGAGATCTCGAAAGCCCGGCTGGTGGACGAGCGTAGGGTACGGGCTCTGGAGGCATAGTCTTGGTTCGAGGCAAGTCGGTCCTCGGAGGTGAAGATGGCACTGTCGAAGCCGCAGTTGCAGTCGTCTTGGGAAACTGGGCAGTGTGACGTGCGGAGGGTGAGACGTTGACGACGGGTGGATCTTCTAGTGCCTCGCGTGAGGAAGTACGGTAGGATCGCTCCCTCGGGAGCTTCGGGTCATCCCCAGATCCACGACGAGGCTTGGCTGATGGCTTTGCTGATGAGCGGCGTGAATCATCATCTTCCGGGGCAGCGAAAGGTGCACTTTGACCGGAAATGGGAGGGGGAGTCGGCGCGGGTGGTTGACCGGTGCGAACATGGTAAGTAGCTGAGCGCTGCAAACCGGGCGGCCCACCACTCTTAGCTCTCGAGGCTTGGATATATGATGTCGCATAGTCCACCTTCGAGGTGTAAGATCGCTGAGGGGCCGGAGGAGGCATAGGAGCAGCTGTTGGTGTATCTTCTCTACCAGAAGAGCGATCCCACTTCTCCTCGTGCTTCTTGCTGTTGTTGCCGCTGCTAGATTTTTTCTTGTCGGACTTTGTCATGGGAACTTCGTCTTCGTAGGGCTCAATATATGGCCTTGCGTATCGCTTCTTCTCCTCAGCCTCTCGCTTCATATCCTTGTCGCGCTGCTTTTCTCGTGCTCGTTTTTCGGCTCGTCGGACTTCCTTTGCATCCTTCTCAAGCCGCCTAACGGCATCTTCTTGTCGGCGCCTACGCTCTCGTTCCCTTTCTTTCTCTCTGTCCTTCTCTCTTTCCCTTGCATCACGCTCACGCTCACGCTCACGCTCTCTCTCCCTCTCCCTCTCCCTCTCCCTCTCCATGTCTCGTTTTGAGGGCTTATCCGCATAGCTCGCTTCTCGACGAGAGGATCGAGGAGCAGCATCAAAGATGCGTGCTCCACGACTCAGGTCTTCATCCGAGGACCGCGTATAAGTGTACTTGGCGCCAGAAGGAGTTGTGCTAGCCTTGAAAGGAGATGCCCTTGACTCCGTTCCTCGAGCTTCATCCTGTCCCGAAAATCTTGGCGACGATCGGGGACTTGAAATATTGGCTTTGGTTTGAAACTGCTTTCGCAGCTCCTCCAATCTCACTTTGTCGTCATATCTTTGTCGTTCCGAATCGTTGCTGAGCAGTTCGTATGCTTGTTGAACTTTCTGGAACTCGTCCTGCTTTTGGGCTTTCAAGGTGGGGTCTTGGACCTTGTCTGGATGGCACTTCAAGACGAGCTTTCGGTGAGCAGATCGAATCTCAGGAATCTGCGCATCTTTGGAAACGCCTAGTATCCTATACGGATCAGGAGGAAGAGGACTCATTATGATATAGCGCCGCCCAGATGACTCCTTGAGAATGAGGGTCCGGGATCAGAACAAGGTGTAATGTGGTACAAGTCGGGCATCGAAGGGCAAGAGATTTCCGGCGGCAGAGCGGCTTCTCACTCCGGTGGCGAATGACGGGTTGACAATTGTCGAAGAATCCCTGGTGAGCAGTTGATCCTGTACAGCGTGCACGGGTCTAGGGAAATGCAGACAGGCCAGCAGTCTTGAACAGGTGGGAGAGCAAGAGCAAAGGGCGCTGAGAGAAAGCTGTCAGCCTTCCCTGCGAGACCAAGGACAGAGCACAGGCCGCGAATGTGAATTTCAACGTTGCGTGGTGCGAAGACAACTAATAACTGTGAGGTAAAGACTTTGGTGGTTGGGGTTCGAGTCGAGGCCGCTGAGAAGGTGATGAGGTCACGGGCAGCCAGGGGTGAGCGAGGACTATGATTGGACGAGACAGGTCGTAGAGACAGGTCGTAGTAGTATTAGAATGGGGGGCAGGATCAGACACCACCAAGCCGGACGAGGGCGGGGTGGTCTCGTCCAGTGGATGATCTCGAAGTGGCCCACCCTGCAGAGTGGGATGGATGGCAGGGCCTGAGAGGGTCTCGGTGGTCTCGGTGCTCAGCTGATGGTGGTCACTGGTGGATGCGACAGTTTGAAGGCGGAGAGTTAATAGCGGCAACAGCGGATTGAAGCCAAAAAAAAATAATGCGTACAACAGTGAGCAAGTAATCGGACAAGGAGTCGAGGTTCTTGCGCTTGCGCTTGCGCTTGTCTGTACTAGTCGGGTTTTGATAAATGGCAATTAGGTTCGGCCAAGGTCTGCCTCTGTCAAAGTGACTCTTCCTTTCGGTATGCCACCAGAACCCCCGACTTCGCTTCGCTGGCTCGATCACGCGGCAGCGTCGGACAACGTCGGAGAAGGCGACAGAAGAGGTCGAGTCGAATGGAATGACAAACGGGGAAAGAACGAACGAGCGCAGTATGTAAAAGACCTTGAGGACCTCGGTGTTAATGATTGGCCAACGGACTAGGATGGGGACAAAAGCACTTACCCCACCGGACCGAAAGCAGTGAGGAGACTGCCAACGTAATCAAGTCGTGGCACGTAGCACACAAGTGGCTTCCGCTATTCTATGTAGTACCTGGAACCGGTACCCCTGACTGTTGTCCGTCCTGACTTGTGAAGCGAGCGGTGGAGCAGGCGAGTTATCAGTGGTGGGTGCAAGTACCGACCGACAAGGTCAATGCCATGGAAGTCTGTGGAATTCCGAGAAAGCGACGAGAAGGCGCAGTCGCCCAACAAGTGAGACTTATTATAATCCGTAGTCCGTACAACAGCGTTCGGCTTCGACGTAAGCCGTATTCCCCGAGGTAATACAGCCAGTGATGCGCAGCGCGGTACAATGAAAGTGACGAAGACAAGAGCTGAGCCTGCAGCTAGACGGCACAGCCGCTTCAGCAGGACAGAACGATGGGGATTTGACCAAGAAGAGTGAGTAACGTGAATGATGATGCCAAGGAACTTGAAGGAAGAGACTAGTGGAGCGCAGGTCGAGTGCTGGCGCGCGTGGTTTATGAATTCGGAAGGGGCGAGTGACAAGTGGCAACAAGCCAGGCGGGAGCATCGAGCCGGAGGTGGTGGTGGAGTGGTGGCGAGTGCGACACGATTCCAACTGGCCGAGTCCAACAGCAAAGCAGGCAGGCAACAAGCAAACAAGCAGCACCTCGGTCCTAATATCCCAACAGCCCAAATTCTGCGCAATACAAAGTCGGGGAGGCTAAATTGGAAAAGAAGAAACTTTTTAAAAAAAAATACGCAAGAGAGGTTGCGTGCAATTGTTTATGATACTGGACCCTGTCGCTTAAAGAGGCATATTGTGATTGACCCGGCGACCAAAGGGACAAGCGGTGAGGGAGCTCTCAATCAACAAGAGAGACGGACAGAACGAAGCTCAACTCGCCAGCCTGAGAAAGAGAAATGCAACTGGTCCAGAGATGGTCGCTCCCCACAGATGGTGTTTCTGGTTCTCCGCACGGAGTAGTCCGTAATAGTGGGGAGAGACAAGGACGATGCGGGTAGAACAGAGAGAGAGGAGGGGAAGAAGGGAAACAAGAGACAAAGCTCCAGCTCCACCCAATGTCAAGGTCAAGGTCAATTCAATCCAGTCCAACAAGACAGAGAGTGCAGCGTACAACATAGTTTCTCGAAGCTCAGAACAACACACCACGCCATGCTACATACAGTGAGTGTAGCATGCGCACGCTGGTAAATGCGACGCCATGCCATGCTAAAAATGCTACGCCAGCTCGTCCCGACCCGCCCTTGCAACAACAAGATTCCTCGTTAACATCAGCTGTCATGCCCACATTCGTCACGGGGCGCCACGGGGTGCTTCACATCGGAGCAGATCACGGCGCTCAAAAGACGAGGACAGCTGGAGGGATGGTTCAGGGTGCTGTTATTGGACGCGTGTGCCTTGCTCAATCAGGTTGACTTTCTCGCCTCGCCAACATGGTAAGGAAGCAAAAAGTTTATTCTGGCACAACGCTGATTCTTGCGCGAACATCCTCGCTGGCCACTTCTCGACTATTAATTTAATCAAAATCGTCAATAACGATGCATTCCGCAGCCGTGACTTCAATCAACCCGCAAAAGACTCAAGATGAGCGACATCTTTCCGCACCAGCTTGCGGCCGATCGATCTGCCTTCGTATCACTCGTCTTGGATTGGGGTTAACTCTGATCTGTCTCATCCACAAATCGTCTCACTTCCTGCTTGCTACGGTCCTACCCATATATGCTAGCTAGTAGACTCTATTAGTTGGGTCCAGGGCCGTCCAGCTCTGTATTATCAGCCGCCGCACAAGTTGTCGCCCACGCCCCCCCGTGCTAAATTTAGCTTTGAGAATGATTGATATTGAGACCAAATCGACAGCCAGTACCGTGGTGAGCAATTTTGAAAACCCAAAACTGAGACAAGACTGTACTCGGCTGTACTCGGCTGAGCATGTACTCTGGTCGCCGTGAAGAATCGATCAGCTTATAGTCTGCGCTTCTGATATTGATGTTGCCCGTGTTGAATGCTTGGATGTTGACGCCCCGTCCAGTCTCGGTGAGCGATGTGTGTGTGGGTGCCTGGGCTTCAATGGGGGAAGCAATCGTATCTGTCGAGATGTGCCCATCAATGAGAGAGCGATGCCGAAAGGATTTGCAAAAGACGGCAATGGTGAGGAGTTTGGCTAGGCATTCGACGGCGGCTAGAGAAAATGGCACATAAGCTCATCGGCAGCGGTAGGTTTGCGATTGAAGACCTCGCGAAGTTGACCCCGTTTTTGACAACTCTTCCGTCTTGTTGTACGGCAATTGGATGATGGGAAAGGCGAAAAGTCGGCCGGCCTCTGAGCGTAGATAGCGCGACCGGTGTAAAGGCTTCTTCTCGTTCTACCAATAGGATGACATGAAGGCGTTTAGAGCAAATGCTGTGACGACGGAAGGATTCAATTGGCGAGAAATGCTAGAAACAATATCAGTACATGCCACTCTGTTCCTATTGCTGATACGTAACCTCATCATGACTGCCCTCATGGTTCATGTCAAAGGAACGACCAAATGAGCCTCGGCAATTTCTCTCAGTTCGAGAGCTTCCACATTGGTAGAGCCCGAGTCCAAGCCGTTCTGCATTCACAGTGCAACCACCCGCTGCTGGCCGCAGGTTATTATTACATATCAAACAAAAAAAGCAGCATGAGCACTATTATTACTCCACGTTTTGCCAGGCTGCCACCATGAATGGTCCTTTCCCGCTTGACTTCAACCGTTATCAACAGCAACGAGACGCAGCTTAATACCTACCCATCAGACCCATGCCATGTTCCGCATTGCATGCTTGCCTTCCGGCATATGGCCAGACGGGGGTTCAATTCGTCCACGAACTACAGAGTACGGAGTACGGACTACTCCATTGATTGCTGATTTGATTGATTGTTCTCCATCGCCACGAGCTCTCGAGAGCCAGCCTATGTATGTAATTGAAACACCCGGGGCCAGCCTCCCATCCGGTCGTCCACCATGCCTCCTCGGCAGCCAACACATCTTGGCAGCTGATTATATGGTATGGCATGCACGGCATTGCAGATGACCGGCCAAGGCTGGCGGCATACATACGACAGGGAAGATGTAGTCCGTACACCTACTTCATATGTGCTCGGGGATGGGCCCCAACAAGGCCTAATACATAAAGCTGGCGCGGCATAAACAGCATTTCCGAATGATCAAGGGGTGGTCGCCCCGTGTGGCCCGGCCGCATTATCCGCGACCACATGGACCTGCATCGTGGAGCGTGCCAAAAGGCCGATTGCATCAGACCCATCTCCAAGACCTTCTCGCTTCCGGCAGTTCCCCAATCCCATGCAATGGCCTACTTATGTACTAACTCCGTATGTGAGGACGTAATAGGAGCTAGTGCCATTCTTTTCGAGCTCATGTTGCGGGCAGCTACTCCGGAATTACACATACGGATTACTCCAAGTTGTCCAGTCAAAAGTCTTGTCTCGACTGGAGGAGCGCAGGAGGGGCAACGCAGACGGCGGCAGCGGCCAGGATGTGGAATTGAGGGCAACCTTGCAACAAGTCGGACAAACCAAGACTGGCGAACTGGGGGCTCGTAGGAAACAAAAAAACAATATCTGCAGTCTGCATCCCGCAATAGCCAAAGCAGGCCTCCTCGTTCTCGTGGGGCTTGTCTCATCTTCAACGACGGCTAATATTGAACCCTTGCCATCTACATAATAATAGGAGTCAGGCCAGCCAAGGTGATAACGATAATGTACGTCCGTCCGTATTATTACATGGTGAGGGGAATGGTGAGGGGAAAGAACTGTGTGAGTCTCGAATGCGGCACGTGGAGCGGCCTCGTTCCTGGCCAATTGTGGAGTTTTCGTCATCGGCCTGCATCTCAAGTTGTTCAACGTTGTCTCGAACGACGTGGCCCGACACGAGGCGAGCTTCTTGGGCCTTGTTGACTGCGTCCACGTTTGGCTCCAAGATTCGTTGGAATCCACGCCCGATTTGGAGCCTGGAGAAGTCAGTTGATCAATCATGCGCCGGCGTTCTTTGGCTCTACATGCAGCGTACTCCGTACAGCACATCAACAAGTCAGAGTGGAATAAATGCTTGATGGTCAGTGTTCTGGCTTTTTTTTTTTCTGATGGACGCGTCAGGCCCCCCCCCCCCCGACCGAGAGGAGCTTGGATACATCAAGGGGTGGTCCGACATTTTGCTTGTCTCCATACCCTACATCCAGATATTTTTCAAGATGAAATCGATCAATCCGATGACCACAAGCCCCTTTCGTGAACGGAGTAAGTCGGGTAAAATGAACTACAACCGAGAACGAACACGACGAGGAAACTTGTCATTCTCCAAAAGTTATTAGCCCACGGCTCGCATGTCAGCAGTGCGTTATTCAGCAGCCCACACCGGCAAATCAACATCTACCACAATGGGTTTGTTGAACTGTTTCTCTCCCTTGTGAGGATATCTGCTCTTGAGTATAGAAGCATTCACCACACAAGTCTCGTCGCTTCTCAACGACAGGCCTTTCTTGGCCGTCAGATCAACGAGACTGAGCTTGTTGTTGCCGGCGCCGGGATCTGCCCACATGGAGACCGACTTTTCCGCATAGGTACTGCTTTCGGCATCTTCACCCCAGGCTACTCTCTGTGCTCCTCGACCGTCATGGATATGGCCGCAGACGGCGAGCCGCGGCTTGACGCGCCATAGAGCGCGCCGAAGGGCCTCGCAGCCCTTTGCCCTCTGCTCGTTAGTTGCGTCGCCGTGGTGTCGCGGGGGAGTATGAGTCACCACGATGTCTGTGTTGGCCGGGATGTCATCCCAGATCTTGGTCAGTCGTGAGGCATCGCTGGAATCTGCGGGAGCGTCATAGTAGAATGCCCAGTGTCCGTAACGCGGCGAGTATGGTGATCCGAACACAGTGAAATGCGTGTGGGGTCCTTGTGCAGAGCGAAGTCGCATCGTGACGGCCTCATGATGTAGATACGTGATCGAGGGCGAAGACGTGAACAAACCCCTGCATTCTGTCGATGATTGTGGTTTCTGGTTGTGGAACTCATGACCATGCTGTGAGTAAAAGAATTCATCTAGAGTGATGTCGTGATTACCTGCATCGCCGTGGTTTAGTACTCGGCAACACATCGCGGCTGGACTGTGACTGACCAGCTATGACTATCTTGGCCTCAAAATCCGCCGCTTCCAACCATTCCACAGCCTTGGAGATCTGAAATTGGGACAGGTTAGTCTGTTGAGCCCGACTACAGTACAGGGTAGTTGAAGCAACCAAACTTCAGAGTAGCTGCCCTGATTCGTGACATCGCCGGCGTGGATGAGCACATGGCCCTTTGGCAATTTGACGGTACAGTTGTGGGTATCCGAGATGCAGACGATCCTCGTCCTTCGTACTTTCGGTTCTGTCATTCAGAGGAGCGGGTGTGCCGGTACGAGGGGTGAGATGGCGATGGTGAGACTGGACGAATGACTCAGTTGTAACTTGTGGAGGGCAAGATTGTGTCACAGAGGTCTTAGACACCCGCGCGGGCGCGTCGATGAATAGTCGTTGGAATGGTGAGACCCGGAAAATTGACTCCAGATGAGAATTGTCTAGTTCGGTTTTTGTTGTCTGAGAATCGGGCTGTGAGCAGACGGGGAAATAGTAGAGAAAAAGCATGCACCGCCAGGGAACGTACATGGCCTCCTTGAACGAATGCTGCCCAGTGTTTATTCTCGTGTGTGTTAACGGCGTACATCTGTAAGAATGATGAGTATCGAGCCGATTCTCGTTTTGAGTTTGGCCGCTGTTTCAAACCGAACGACAATGGCGCACGGAGGCTGCAAAACAATCCTCCGACGCTAATCCGTACTAACATCATGAAAATTCGCCATCGGGCTGCACATGTCTTTCTTCCCTTTGGACGGGCTCGGCAATCACTTGAGACCTTCTCTTGGCAGGACAGGGCAGGGCAGGGCAGGGCAGGGCAGGGCAGGGCACAGCAGGGCCTATGTACTCATGTCTTTCCTAATCGGATCATAGTCGCAATGTTGGCGAGATGACAGTGTGGCGAGCCCACCTCACCAAATGGAGGCTAATAAGCTCATGAACGGGGTGATGAAGTGTTGTATGTAATAATCCGTGAAAAGCTCCGCCTTTTGTTCGTGCTCTACTCCGTACGGTCCGTACTTTTTCGGTACTCGGCTGCCATGCAGTGGGCTTTCAATTCAGTGAACGGCGCCGTCAGGACTCAGCAGGAATCACTGCCATTGCAGTGCTGCAGGCAGTCTCATCACGCGCGAATCCCTGGAAACCCCCCGTAATAGGCCATGGGCCATGGGCCATGGTGCATGGCTTCGGCGGCCGTCAATGGATATCCACTTCCGCATCGTCCGCATCGCACTCATCTCCTTCGCTCTCAGTCACCGACCCCTGGCCAATCCTTCTTCACACTCACCACCTCGTCTGCTTCACTTGTCACCCCATCCTGGCTAATTCCAGTCTGGAGTCCAGCCTCCCGACCCGGCGCACTCCCTTGGGTCAACATTCACCCTTTGAACCCGGCGCCATTGAAGCTCGCAATGCACATGTTACTGTAGCCACTGCCAACTTTGCATGAGCAGCTGGCTCCAGCAGTTGCTGATCCCTGTCCACCCATGGTCTGGTCTGTCTGTCTGTCTGTCTGTCTGTCTGTCTGTCTGTCTGTCTGTCTGTCTGTCTGTCTGTCTGTCTGTCTGTCTGCCCTGTCTGTCTGTCCTGTCTGTCTGTCCTGTCTGTCTGTCCCGTCTGTCTGTCTGCCTGTCTGTCTCATGTCTGTCTGTCTGTCTGTCTGTCCTGTCTGTCTGTCTGTCTGTCTGTCTCTGTCTGTCTCTCCGTCTCTCTGTCTGTCTGTCTGTCTGTCTGTCTGTCTGTCTGTCTGTCTGTCTGTCTGTCTGTCTGTCCGTCTGTCCGTCTGTCTGCCCGTCCGCCAAACCTCGTCTCTTTCCCCGTTGCAATTTGCTTGACACCAGACTCACTTGCCCGTCGTGCATTCGCAGGAATTGCTTCAGGCTGACCTCGCCGCCGATGACCGGCTGGTTTTTGGTGCCAGACGTCGATTGCAGGTGATCGAATGGTCAGGAGCCCTTTGGAACCCTTTCGACGACGCTTCATCAGCCTCCTACCCACCCCTTCTTCTTTCTCTTTTTACTCAACCCAAAAAAGGCAACAAATTCCGTCATCTTCTCCCTGGACTGCCTTGAAACCACCGCGCAACTCACCCGAGTGCAAAGGGTAGCCGACTCCATTCAGCCGCGCGACAACTCTCCATGGCAGCAGTTTCGTCAGCTCCGACGGGGGCTACGGCATTGACGCCACCGAGCAGCAGCCATGGAGACGATGTGTGGGATTTCTCCGGCGGCGCTTCCGAGGTAAGCAAGGAGTCTCTTAGCAAGTCTAGACAATTGCAGCAGCTCTCCTCTCGGATGCCGAGGCTTTGTAGCAAGTTTATGCCGTGATGCAGGTTCGCTAACTACATCACCGATAGAATCCGATGTTGGACAAGCATGATGCAAATCGATTTGAACAAGTCTCGAGAGGTCCCCTCGGTTCAAAAAACGGCAACATCATACCCTCGTCTTATAGCAAGCCCGGCAATCATATGGAAATGGAAGCCAGAAAGATGCACTCGGCGGATAACCTCAGTTCCGCTCAATGGGGAAAGTCGGCAGACGGGGGCGCCGATTTGTCATCCGCATTGGCAATTGTGCCGCGATTAGTTCCCGCCAGCTCTTCAGACTGGGCCATTCCCTCGAAGCACCATGCAGCAGACGAACGCAAACGACACATCCAGCAAACCCTGGGCATGGAGTATAGTGAGGAGGATTCTAAATGGATCCACAGAGACAAGCTGGCCAAAATCGAGAACGAAGAGCTGCAAGCCGCTGGATTCATCGTTCCCAGGGCACGGGCCTCGAGCAAACAGCGACGCGCGCGAGGTCAGCATTCGATTGATTCAGACCTTTCCCGACATCGAATCGACTCTGCCAATGTGGACCACCGCAACGACGAGACTCTTACAATTGGTTGGGATCTGAGGACACCTGGGGAGATAGCAGACGAGGAAGAAAATGCCTACTTCACAGCCCAAGGCTCCAAAGGAGGAACTCGAATTCCTGTGGCCAGAATCAGTCCTGCACCCATTCCACAAGATTATCTGGCGCGCAGCTCTCCATCTGTTCGACGACTCGACTCCCTGGAGGGCGACACCTTTGCTTATACCAAGACGCGCTCTCGAAGTGCCAGTGCCTCTACCAAAGAACTGGAGACAGCGAACAGCAGCAGTAGTCGTGCGTTGGCGGCCAAACGATCGGTCACGGACATGTCTCCAAAGAAGACCACGCCACGCAAGGCGTCTGCCGCGTCAAAAAGCAGCACGGCCACTGGTAGACCGAAAACGAGATCGGGACCTAGCAAAGACGCCAATCGTCCCGCGACGCGATCTGGGGAGCCGGTCGCTTTCAGCCATCAACCAGAGGGGGACCCGCCCTGGGTCTTCGACTCTTACAAGCCGGATCCACGATTGCCTCCCGATCAGCAGCTCTTGCCCACTGTAGCCAAACGCTTGCGCCAAGAGCAGTGGAGAAAGGAAGGAAAGTTTGGCGATGCGTACGACAAAGAGTTTCGACCTCTGAACGATCACGAGTTTCCGCAGCCGCAGCCGCAGCCGCAGCCGCAGGAACCAGAACCTGTAACTCACGAAGACGAAGATGCAGAGCAAATTGGAGAGTGGCCCCTGAAACCCGGTAGCGCGAAAAGTCCCAAACAAAGCTCATACTCGACGATGCCGAAGATCTCGGACAGACCTCCCGTCAGTCCGATGAGCCCAATAACTTCCATAACCAGCCCGAAAACCCCCATTCCACCAATCACTGCCCAATCGCAAGCTGCCGAACCAACGACCGAATTGGGACCGGAGATGGAGAAAGAGAAGGCTGGCTGTGGATGCTGCGTGATCATGTAACGCGTCGTTGCTTGCATACTACGGCTTTGGGTTGCTTTTGGCGGGTTGTTGGGCCAAGTTGTGCTGTCTTGCGCCTGGCCTGGCCACGCATGGCCTCTTCACCAGAGGATTACGAATTTACGACTAGTGATTTTTTTTTTATTGGCTCATCCACTCGGCCTCGTTGTTTCTCTTTCGACCAAAACATATTTGGAAGCTGCCAAGCTTAGCGATTTTTTGCTTTCATCTGTGACTTTACTGCGCGGCGTCGCCTGGAGATGGAGACGGGCACGATTCCGAACGAGCCGCTCCATCGACTTCACTCACTGCTTTGAGTTGGTGGCTTTCCGAGGCTGGCCATGTCTCGGGAGTGGCATTTCATCTCTCATCCATAGTTTTGGACCGTGTACGACGTCGGATTTTGGCATACCGCCTATCATTCTTTTGCAACAAATGTTTCAATCCGAATTCATATGACACCCTTGTGAGGCCGATCTGCAATCCAGTACCGGGATAATCATCGCATACACTTTGGCTCGGGCAGATGATGTATGCGAGACATTTGATGCGCGAAGCGCGCAGAAGTGTAATTTTCAGCCCCTCCCCTTCTTCTTTTCCGATACTAGCCACGGCATTTGTTGTGTAGTAGCAAATCTGGTAGACTGAGTCAACAGCTCCCAGGGTTTTCATAAGCTCTTGTGGGAAAATTTATTAAAGGAGCGCTTTCGGCCAGAATCTCGTGTGTATAGATAGATAGATACCCCCTCTTGGCAGGATAGGTACCAGCCAGTGATGGAACCAGTAGATTCTCAATTCAAAGAAGAAGCTCTCTTGTTGTACACATTATTCCTGACGCAGCCAATATGCTCCCGCAGCCACGCACGATAATCCCGAATTGCCGATCCCACGGGACTCGCGGCTTCTGACCCGAGTGGTTCACCATGATGACTTTGACCATGTTGACCATGTAGACCATCGTGTGTAACCACTTCTGCAGAGCACTTCTTCGCTGCAAGATACTGCTGCCCGATGGTGGATTATCGTCTATGACGAATTATATGCGCATGTGACGGTATTGTGGAAGCTGAAGATGCAGGTAGCCGAGTTCGCGATAACTCACACGAAGAAGCATACAACTTTCAACTTGACTGCTCTCTCTATAAAAGAGGAGCTTTTATCCTGCTATCTATAAGATGGTCCAAAGCTTCAATTCAGCCTTTTCTCTTCATTCATCATCCTGCTAGGGGACATCTTTTACTTCATAAAGCAGGCAACATGGTCCACCAACACGGCGACCACCACGACATCCCCCCCCGGTACCGCATCCGCAAGTAAGCCCACACTCACTCACTCACTCACTCACTGACTCACTCCTCGATTTGTCACTTTTCAGTCTCTCTGCTCCGTACTTGGAGAGAGCTGCTGCTAATCGCTCGCTTCCCCCCCGCCCCCCCCTAGGCCGGGCGCCTGGCTCCCAGCCGACCACCGCGTGCACCGCGAATGGCTCTCCAGATTGATCAAGCACGTGGATTCGCATCCGGCCGAGAAGCTCACGCCGGCGCTGTGCGAGCTCAAGCAGCTGATTGAGGGCAACGCCAGGATCTACATGTACTTTGTGCAGATGTTTGACGAGACGCCGCGGAAGCACCCTTACTGGAGCGACGGGGCGGGCACGAAGCAGGTGCGCGACTACGAGCACATGCTGCGGGTGCTGAACTGCATTGTTGGGAGGGCGCCGGAGTGGACTGAGGGGCTGGTTCGGGGAGATCGGGATCAAGGACATGCTCGAGGTTGCGAATGCGCCGTACAATTCGAGCATGCGGTTCGAGGAAATGTTTGTGTGTGATCCGAGCGCCAAACACATGGGCTTCGCATCCTGGGACGGTAAGCTGGGGGTTTTTTTTTTTTCTCCGCTTTCTCTCTCTCTCCAAGTCAAGCCCCCGAAGGCTTTGCTGATTTGTTTCGGGCCCCAACAAGACTTCTTCACCCGTCGAGTTCACGACTCGGCGCGCCCCGTCGCATCGCCCGACGACGACAACGTCATCGCCAACGCGTGCGAGTCCAAGGTTTTCAACATCGCGGACAACGTCAATCTCCGCGACACGTTCTTCGCAAAGGGCCAGCCGTACTCGCTCGTCGACATGCTCGCCCACGATCCGCTGGCCCGCGAGTTCGTGGGCGGAACCGTCTACCAGGCGTTTCTGTCGGTGCTGTCCTATCACCGCTGGCACTCGCCCATTTCGGGCACCGTCAAGCGGGCGTTTGTCGAGGATGGCACGTACTTTAGCGAGCCGCTCGTCGAGAGCGCGGGGGACCCCAGTGTGCAAGAAGACATTGACACCAACGACAGGCCAACATTTTCGCGCAGGGGTACTTGTCTACCATGGCGACGAGGGCAATCATCGTCCTGGAGGCGGACAATCCCCGCATTGGATTGCTGGCCTTTATCGGGATAGGAATGGACGATGTGAGCACGTGTGAGATTACGGTCAAGGAGGGACAACATTTGAGAAAGGGCCAGGACTTGGGCATGTTCCACTTTGGAGGGTCTAGTCATTGTCTGATATTCCAGAAGGGTGTGAGAATGGAGGGGTTCCCTGCCGTAGGGAGGGAGGAGAATGTTCCGGCGAGGGGGAAACTAGCCGTTTTGAAGCCGTAATTGGCACTTGACGATGGGGGGAAAAAAGGAATTTTTGTCAGGACTAGATTATAAAAAATTTGACGATTGTCATTTCTTGGCATCTGCAGCCATGCCACTTTGCACCCAGGCCCTCGACTTGCCAGCCTTTTCATCAAGCTCTTCCTCAGTCAACTTGTCATTGTCAAAAGCAGTATGGGGAGTGGGCACATGGCGACCCTTTTCGAATCCAGGACGCTTGAGGAGCTTGAACAGCCACTTCTCGAGATGGGGGAAATCCTCAAGAGATACGCCTGCCCAGGCTGTCGAGGAAGAAAGCTGTTAGTACACCAAAGGCCGGAGCAACGGGCACGACGCAAGGGGAAAAGAAAAAAGAAAAAGTTGCAGCGCGACTTCGACTTACTATGGGAAGCCACCCATCCCCAGCACGATATGTCAGCGATGGTGACGCGATCGCCGACCAGGTAGCCGTGGGGGGACTTGGCGAGATCGTCCATGGTGCGATACAGACGGCGCGTCTCGTTTGTGTAGCGGTCAATGCCGTATTGGATCTTCTCGGGGGCGTATCCTGAGTTTTTTGCGTCAGTACATACTTCTATTTCTTTCTTTCTTTTTTTTTTTCCCAGCTGGATCGATCCAGCCATCTCGCCGCCGATTGAGCCGGCTTATTACGTACTCTTGAAGTGATTAGCTTGTCCTTGCATAGGTCCGAGGCCACCCATTTGCCAGTGGAGCTGCGAAAATGTCATGTCAGTAATCTAATGGTGAGCGCAACAGCCATGAGGTTTCAATGACGTACCCAGCTCGTAACTTCCCAATGCTCGGCGGATCCATGAGGATACGAAATCTTATGGTCCTTGTCGTATCGATCCGCGAGGTACTCGAGGATGGCGCCGCTCTCAAAAACGCGAATCTTCTGGCCGTTAGGCAGCTTGTCCGTCAAAGCGGGCAGGCGGCCGTTGGGGTTGATCTCAAGGAACCAGGGCTCCTTTTGCTCATTCTCCATCATCTTAATGGCGTAGACCTGCGGCGCTTTGTCAGAACAGGGAGCTTGGCCTCGCCAATCACCGACCCCGGTGTTCTTGGCCGCAGCCGGGATTGATGTAAAGATGATTTATGGCGTCGCAGAAAGACCCTTACCTCGTACCCAGATATTCCGAGCTCCTCAAGTAGGATGGAAGCTTTGATCCCGTTGGGGGTCTGTCCCGTGTAGAGAGTGATGTCTGATTTGGTAACCATGCTGATGATTTGTCGTTTGCCGAGCTGTGAATGAAAGTTGTGACGGCGGGGAGGGGAGGGGAGGGGAACAGGCGGAGCTTTAAATACGAATCAGATAGAACACAGACACATCGGATCCGTTGTCCCTTTTTCTACTTTTCGTCTTCGGATGGGCGGGTACATTGGAAGCTTGGTAATTCCATCCATTTGCTTAGAAATCGGGGCTTTCCCTCATTCCCTTGGGCCTTGCTTGAATCCTTGAATCCCTTCCCCCCACGATCCCGCATCACGTCAACGACCCACAGTTTGTTTGCCTCTGCATTGTGTTGCCCGATGGCGGATACAGCGTCTATGACGAATAAATCTGCACCTACAACCGTATCGGGGGAGCTGAAGATGCACGTTGCTAAACGCGATAATTCATAATAAAAGCATACGATCTATAATATAACAGCTTTCTCTATAAAAGAGAAGCTTTTATCCTTCTATTTATATAATAGAAAATAGCTTTAATCTAATCCTTTTCTAACCTTCTTTATCCTACTAGGGGAGATCTTTTTAAGTCACGTGCCTAATATATAATAGTTATAAGCCTAGAAGGTACATGCCTATAACTTCCACTAAGTCCCCTACGTATAAGATATATGTGTGCACTGCGCCTTACCTACTAATAATGCTTATAATAGATATAATAACCTCTTACTACCTAAGTCTTAAGACTAATATTAAGCTAGTCTTATCTAATAAATAGGAAGAGTAGTATAAAGCATTAAAGCAAGCTACCTAAAGCTAAGAGATCTAGGAAAGGGTTAATCCCTAGCTCCTAGAGCTTAACTCTAACTATCTAGAAAAGCCCTCTACTATTACGCTAGAGTTATGTAAAGCTCTTATTATAAAGAACCAAGGAAGCAATGCTATAAAGCTCACCTTCTAAGAGGCTCTTTCCTTCTTATCTTATAAGTTTATATCTAAGTACTAAGCATATAAAGCAATAAAGTCCTAAGAAAGAACTATTAGAACTTAGATTATAAGCACTATTAATCCTAATGCTTATACTATAGTAATTAATAAGATTAAAGAAGGCAATATAGATAATAAGAAGCCTACTCTTTGCTAAATCTCTATTAAGCTTAAAAAGAGGTTTTCTCCTAGGTAAGTAATCATTAAATTAGAGGTATTAGCCAAGTATGTAGCTTACCTTAATAATGCTAAACGCACTAATGTTTAATTTAAGCATTAGATTAAGTAGTAAGGGAAGCTATACTAGAAAGTATTAATACATAAGATTAATAAGGTTTAGGGTTCTAATGTAATTCGTAACTTTATTATAGCTATTAGTGCGCGCTTTAACCCTAAATAGGCAAAAACCAAGATTATATAACTAGTATAGACTTCTAATTCTCTTTCTAAAGAAGTAACCCTTTAAGGCATTGCCTCTGAGTACACTAGATATTATAGGGTAACTTAAGCTATAAGCTCTGCCTCTAGAAAAGGAAGCTATATAATAACTCTTAGGGATTGCTTAAACTAAGAAAAAGAGAAACTATAAGGCTAAAAGAATAACAGCCTAAAGAAGTACCCTTACTACATAGGAAAGGCACTAACTACATACTTTTAGTCTCCCTAAGCGTGCTATAACTTATACTATGTAGTAACTAGTGAAAAGGTTCTAGGATTTAAGCCCTTTATAAAGGTTAACTATAAAAAGGTTAAGGAATACTATAAAAGCGCTAAATAGAAGAACCTACGCTCTAAGGTTATAAAGGATAGGTAAATAGTAAAAGGCATTAAGGATTATAAAGGAGAAAAGTTACCTAGTGCTATTATAGTAGTAATTATTAACCTAAAGATTCTTAAGAGTATTTCTTTAGCTTAGGGAAGCTATATAACGCTTAAGAACGTAAAATATACACTCTCTAAGAGCACTCTCTTTAATAACTATAGTGCTTTATATGTTATAAACAATATTAGTTACTTTAAACTAGGAACCTTTAAGGAAACATTTAATAATTACCTTAAAGCAGGAATAACCTTATTCTAGATTACTAGAAGAGGTACTTATGTGATTAAAAACATTTTTAATAGGCCAAAGGGAAACCTTATAGAAAGCCTTACTTTATAGAATATTACACTTATTCCTAGGTTTTATATAAATATTATATTAGAGAGCCTTCTTTAAAAGAAAGGCATTTAGTATTATAAAGCGGACTGCTCTTTATATATTAGACCCTTTTATAAGAGCTTATTATTAGTAAAGCTTTAGAGAAAGTATAATATTATATTCCTTTAATATAAGCCTCTTTCCTCTTATAAGAGTCCTAACTAAGTAGTGAATTTATCTATACCACTAGTAATATTCTTAATAATTAATTTAAAAGCATATAATAACACGCCACGCTTGTAACATGGTTAACTAAGCAGAGATCCGCGCCTTATATATGTAGACCCTAAAGAACTTTAGTATTTATATTCTAGGCACCTTAGTAAGGATACTCTAGCTAAGAGTTGCACTTATATAAGGGGAGTGTAATTACATAGAACTAAGCAAAGAGACTATAAGACATGTTCTCTAGTTTACGCTTGCTAAGTTATTTTAAGAAGACTACTAGAATATACATTACTAAGGCTATTTTAGAGAATCTATTAGGATCTTTAAGACTATAAGCCTAGTTATAATAGTATAAACTAGCTAATAGTTATAAAAGATAAGTTCTTAGGCATAATATATGTTTATATATTACCTAATAAATCGCAGGCAATAGTATTTAATGTGTTAATCTATATTAAATAATGGATTGTAAGGCAATTTAGATTATTAATTACAAAGATTAGGCAAGATTATAAAGGAGCTATTATTAGTTAATTCAGTAATATAATCTTTCAGATATAGGCACGCTTATAAGGCATTAATCTTAAGCTTACGCCTCTATACACTTATAAACCTAATAGAGTTACAGAGAGGGCAGGGTAAATAATTATATTATAATTAAATGCAATGCTTATAGGCGCATAGCTTTCACTAAACTTATAGTTAGAGAGCACATAAGCAGTAGTATACCTATATAATATAAGTCCTATTTAATAATCTAGGTAGAAAACACCATTAGAAACCCTAGAAATCTAGTTCTAAGATAATACTTAACTTCTAATTAGGGAGCCTATAGCTAACTTAAGGCTAGATTAAAGCGGATTACACATATATAGCTGCCGCGCTTATCCTCTTTAGAGGGATTATAAGGCTAATAAATATAGATAGTTTTATAAGACTAATCCTAGGGGTTATATTAGATATCTTATTAGGTACTCTACCTCTAATATATATTATATCTAGATTCTAAGACTAGGAAAAGTTATAATAATAAGGAATGTCATATTTAATAAGTTAATTTTTTATAATCTAACAAAGGAGAGCGCAATAGAGCTATTAATTAATAAGCTTAAGGCATATTTCTAATCCCTTAAAATTAACACTAAATTAGATAAAGAATTAAATCTTTTCCTTATGCTAACTTTAATTAAACTATAATAAGATTAGACTAAGAGTTTAAACTTAGAGGTAAAAGCTCTATAGACTTCTTAATAAAAGGAAAGAGAAGCTATATACCTTAATAAGCAAATTAGACTTTAAATACCTTAGCTATCACTAGATCTAATAATTAGAGAGTAAGAGACTCTTAATCTAGAAGCTTAGCAAAGCAAGAAGGAGCAAAACACTCTAGATTTACATGCTTAAGAGAGTAATGTAATAATGGATCTAATAAGTAGTAAGTAAGATGCCGCTATAAGGGCTTAGGAGAGCTAATGTCCTTATAAGGTTCTAGAACACTAAGCATATAATGCTAAGGACTAAGTTATTAATAACTTAATAGGCAATAAACCGCCTAGGCTAGAAAAAGAAGCAGAGAAAAACTAGTAATAAGATAAACCCATAGGAGCAAATGCTAGACTAGCTACCCACGCAAAAGGCTTAAGGGGATTACTAGCTACACGGTTAGAAATCGCAGAGAGTCTTAGAATAATAACATAAGAAGGTGTGCAAATAAGCTTAAGGTTATAAACAAAAAGAGCTTAAGGCAATATTCCTTCTTATGCTTAACTAATAAGAAGAAAGAAAAAAGGACCTAATAAAGCTCTTATTAATAGCCTCTAGAACCTAAAGGATCTCTTCACTAAATTCAGGAAGACTAAGGAAGGAGATCCTTATAAGCTCTTTCTAGGAGATTAGGATTTTAAGAGCTATAAAACAGTTTTTTTAGTAATTAATGCGCATTATAACAAAGAAAACAGATTACACCTTAACCTAAAGAGAAAGGCAGGGACTGTTTATTAATCCAATCTCGCTAAACCTCTAAAGCCATAGAAAAAGGCGAAGGATTATCTATTTAGAGAGAAATAGTTAAAAGCAATAAATAAAGAGATTAATAAGCTTGTAAGGGCTTGGGCTTTGCCCAAGCATGTTGCGGATAGTAGGAAGGGTGGGGGGCAAGCAGGAACAGGTAAGGAGGAGCTTACATAAGAAGCTAAGGGGGTATAAGGGGCGCTACTAGGGATAGCCTCTTCTCCTTTCCCTTTTCCTCCTCAAGTCTCTTAATACTATATTAACGCCCTATTGCAGTTGCCTAGGGGCTAGTCCATAACAATTAAGAGACTTCCTTTAGTCCTTTACAATAACTACCAAAAGACATAATAGAAATACCAATGGATGCATCAATGGATGCAACAGACACACTTTAACCACAAGACTAACCTAGCTAGGGGACGATAACCCCCCTATCCAACGCCACAGCACCACTAGCAGCTTAACAGGCCTAATTTAAGACGCTCTAACTTATACTTAATAAGCAAATGGCAGAGCTTATGCGCCTCTAACAACAAGTAGCCGCAAATACCATAGGACCTTTAACCTAACCACCTGTCACAGCCTAACCTAGCGCCCTAGTAGTTAACCCTACTCCACCTCCTGCCTCTAACCTAGTCTTAACTATACCTAAGGTAAAACAAAAACCTATCCCTATAGGTAACCTATATAATAGTAATAAGGCCTTATTTGCCGCGTAGAGGTTCCTAATAGAACATAAGCTACAGGCAGACAGGGACTTTATTGGAACTAATAAGAATAGGTGGATGTTTATTTACTAGAACCTATCCTCTAAAGTCTAGTCCTAGGTAGCTACTTTCTTTGAATAAGGTAGTACTTATAATTTTAACCTAGCTAAATTCCTAGAATACCTTAGGTCTATATTCTCTAATTTACATAGATAGGAGATAGCCCTTACAGAGCTTAACCAAATAGAACAGGGCCTAGGGGAGCCATTTTCCGCGTTCTTTATTCGCTTTATAAAGAAGCTCTTATTAGCAGGAGGGGATTATTAGGGGGACAATATAAAGCTAGTAAAGCTTTAACAAGCGCTTAATAAGCGTTTAAGAGAAATTAGCGTAGGCTAGGGTATTAGCCGGAGCGTGTGGCACATAGCTATTGCGCAGTATCGTGAGATCATAGTTAACATTAAGGCCCTTGCTATAGAGGACAAGTACTAGTCCCAACGCGGACCGTAGCTAGCTAAACCCGTACCTTAGATTAATTATAAGGGTAACACGCTAATAACTAGGGTGCGCGCGGTAGGGACTTAATTAGGAAAACAGAATAGGCTAGTTAAGAAGGAGAAAGGTCTAAAGCCTGCCGCAAACGCATAATAGGCTAAATAGGTATTAGAAGTAGAGTTAGCTAAACGCTGTTAGGAGGGATGCTGCCTATAATGCAAATCTAAGGACCACTATATTTAGGAGTGCACGTTCCTCCCGCCCCGCTACCCATAGGTTAGCATTAACTCACACAGAGCGGACAAGGAAAGCGCAGATAAGGAGGTAAACATTCCCCCTACGGAAAACAAGTAGCCCCTAAGCAGAGTCTTGCGTGGGGGCAAGTAGGCTAACCACGTACTATAACATAGGATAACTATTTAAGCTATATAGAGTTGGAGCAGGACATAGCATAATATATAGACTAACTGCCATTCTTAATTCCTATACTCTTTAATACATATTATTATATTAATGTCCAGATTAATTGTAGTTGCAATTATTATAGCGCTATAAGCAAGTTAGCAGTAAAACAGTTTAGCCTAGAGCTTATATGTTTACTAAAGAGGAGGCGCGTCTGGACCGTAGTAGAAACAGAAAGGAGGGGAAAGAGGGTATAGGAGAACACCTCCTTAATTACCTATATAGTACGCACTAGAATAGACATTAATGGCTAGGAGTCATCAGTGTATTTATATGTTATCCTAGGCCTCACACAAGACGTCATACTTAGGATGCCGTGGCTAGAACATCGCAATGTGGTTATTTACGTAGCAAAACAGCAATTAGTTATTAGAGCGGCAGAGGGCTTACATGTCTCTAAAGCCTCTGCGCGCGGGGTGGAGACTCTAGTATAAGGGATTATCAGGTTCTTATATGCCGCGGAAGCGCGCTAGGCACACTATAGGAAGGACACTTCTGCGACGTTTATTGCCACAAGCCTTAGGGAGATAATAATGGTACTATAGATTACAGCGCCTAAGACAAAGCCTAATAGCCTAGATACGTTAATATTACCTAAGGAGTTAGCTAACTTCGCGGACCCTTTTAATAAGGCTAGAGCTAATAGCCTACCCCCTCATTAGGGGTCCCTTAATTACCACATACGCTTACGCAAGAATTAGGATAGGTCCGAACTAACGCTCCCTTAGGGACCGCTATATAATATGCTAAGGGACTAGCTTCTAGAGGTTAGGCGCTAGATTACGGACTTAATGGATAAGGGTTGGATCCATGCTAGCTTATTATTGGCTATAGCTCCAGTCCTCCTTATTAAAAAGGCTAATAAGGGTTAGCGTTTTTGCGTGGACTACCGCGCTCTTAATAAGATAATAGCATAGGATCGCTATCCTCTCCCGTTAATTAAGGAGACACTCTATTCCTTATCCTAGGCGCGCTAGTTCATAAAGGTAAATATTCACGCAGCGTTTTATAAGCTATAGATTACTAAGGGCTAGGAGCACCTCATAGCGTTCTAAACTAGGTTTAGGCTGTTTAAGTGGCTAGTGTGCCCCTTTAGCCTAGCTAGCGTACTAGCAACGTTCTAACGTTATATTAATAAGTCCTTAGGGGATACGTTAGGGGATTTTGTTATAGCGTACTTAGACGATATCTTAGTTTACTTAGGGGGATTAAGGAAAGACTATATAGCTAAGGTCTGGTTAATATTAGGCTACCTAAGGGCTGCAGGTTTGTACTTAGACCTTAATAAGTCTGTGTTCGCAGTGAAGGAGGTTTAATACCTAGGATACATCATTACGGCAGGTCGTTCTATCCATCTAGACCTAGCAAAGGTCGCGGCTATTAGGGAGTGGGCAGCCCTAATGAAACTTCAGGGGGTCCGTAGCTTCCTAGGGTTCGCTAACTTTTACTATGACTTTATTAGTAACTTTTTAGAACTAGCGGCACCGCTAATACAATTAACTAAGAGGAATGTCCCTTTTCAATAGGGACCTAAAGAGAACAATACCTTTAACAGGCTAAAAGACGCCTTCGTTACGTACCTAGTACTAGCATAATAGGACCTAGATCTCCTTACAGTAGTAGAAGCTAATTGTTTAGGAACGGCCATTAGAGGATGCCTTTCCTAGCAAGGCTAGGATAGCGTTATGTACCCGGTTGCCTACCACTCCGCTAGCCTTACAACCTCACAAAAGAACTATACAATTCACAACAAGGAATTATTAGCTATTATCTCATGCCTTAAGGTGTAGTTAGCTAAGCTACGGGGCATTTCTAGTCCGTTTACAATCTATATAGACTATAAGAACCTAGAGTACTTTATAACTCCCTGGTTAATGTCAGAGCGGCAGGCTTAATAGGCAGACACACTCGCGCTATTTAATTTCCACCTCCGGTATAAACCTAGTATGTAGGCGCAGTGGCCTAATGCTCTTTCTTAAAGGGAGTAGGACTAGGAAGGGGCGACCTCTAGAATAGGACGTATCCTATAACCTATCACTATCGCACGGCTCTTGCCAACGCTAGACAGATAGCGGGATGATAGCGGCATAGCGCTGCCACTAGCCAGCAGGGTTCTCTTTGCTACTAAATACCTTTAGACCTTATAGGACTAGGCCATTGTCTCTAACCCCACATATAGCATCCGATTAAGGGCCATCTAGGAAGGGGCCTGGAAGTTTCCTATTAAGGCACTCACAAGAGAGTAGGTGGCGGATTATTCCATAAGCGCTCACAGGGCGCTCTAGTTTAGGGGCCGTACCTAGGTCCTAGCGTAGGAGCCTCTTACAACAACCCTAATATAGCAATGCCACGATTCGCTAGTAGCAGGGCACCTAGGCCATAACACCACGTTCCAAATCTTATAACGGTAGTTTCACTAGGACAGGATGTCACAAGATGTCGCTAGGTTTGTTTGTAACTATTATTACTACGGCAGTTATAAGAGCTATTAACAACGCCAGGGCTTACTAAAGCCTCTACCTATCCCTAACTAGTTCTGGTCGCAGATCTCTATTAACTTTATAATAAACTTACTAGCACCGTCCCTAGAAAAGCCACAATACCTAATGGTTATTACAGATTGACTCTCTAAATTTGTTTAGCTTAAGGCTATAACTTCTATAGGAGCTAAGGAATGTGCGGAGAGGTTTAAAATGGTTTAGTGGCGGTTTAGGGGGTTTCCCTAATTAATTATTATAGATCGCGGTTTGGATTAGTTAGGAAAGTTTTAGATAACGTTATACTCCCTAGTTAGGATTAATTAGTTACTTTCCACATTACACTACCTACAGACTAACGGCGGTACAGAGCGAGCAAACCAAGAGGTGCAGGTAATACTACGTGTTATAGTCTCCTTCTTGTAGTTTAACTAGCTAGAATATCTAGCTACTTGCTAGCTCGCAATTAATAACAGGCTATCTTCCATGACAGGAGTTAGCCTAAACAAGCTACTACACGGCTATAACCTAGAGCTAGTCTAGTTACTACTAGATACGTCTGCTTTTATAATAACACTAAAGGGGCAAGTGGTGCGGTTTCTTAAGCACCTCTAGGAGGGTACTTATCTAGCATAAGCCGCGATAGCCTACGTACAACAAAGGCAGTAGGACGCCACGTCTACTTTGCGTCAGCTAGTGGAATGGTTTTAGGTTAGAGATAAGGTGTGGCTTTTACTTAAAAACATTAAAACTAACCGCCCCTTATGGAAACTTAATTAGGTGGCGGCGAAGTATATAGTTATAGAAGTCCTAACACTACTCACAGTGTGGCTTAATGTCCTAAGAGGTATCCACCTAGTATTCCACGTAGACCTTATTAAACGCGCTATAGAGGACCCTCTCCCTAGTTAAAAGCTCTAGGACTCCCGTCTAGGACTAGAATAGGTCCCCACAGAGAGTGATAATAAACTTATTAAGAAATATTAGGTTAAGCGGATCCTAGTGGCTTAGAACGCCCTAGGCTAGGGCAAGAGACACAATGTACTTATCAAGTGGGCGGGTTATATATAGCCTATATAGGAACCATTAGAGAACATAGCATAGACATAGGCCCTTAACGAGTTCGAGGCGGAATAGGGAGATATATAATATAATAATAGACCAAATTAATTTTAAAAGACTTATACACCTATAAAGACTCCTATAAGCACCTAAAGCGCCAAACCACTGCGTTCCACCACTACCACTTAATAAGGATAATCATCTATTAAGTCATTACCTAAATCACTAGGAGAAGACAGGCAGGGGCGCACCGCCTCTATCTAGAGTTATGCTGCCGCCGCTACAGCCATAGCATTATTATCGCTAGGCAACGGTCATGGTACAATAAGTTATCCACCTTGTCTACCTCAGGCGTGACCTAGGACCCAGATAGTGTGGACAGGGTTAGTGTAGGGAGTATACGCGGGAGGGGGCGCAACAGGAGACCTAGCGGGAGGGCGGCAAGTAGGAGGAAGATAACTAAGGGGAGGAGGAGCATCGTTTCTAGCTAGAGGACAGCTAGCTCCTAAGGCTCTAAGAACATAATCACGAGTTAGACCCATCACGGAGGGGAGGCGTAAAAGTTGCTAGCAGCAACAAGAAGGAGATTCGTCACTTAACCCAGTAATTCAAACACGTCGCTGGATTTCATCCCAGCAATAAGGCGTTAAAGCTTGGAGGAGCGCGGTAAACTGCTCACGTATCTCTTCGCGCATCGCAGTCAGTCCGCCAATAACTTGTTAGTTCTATTAGAACAGAACGCTTGCAGCTTGCTACACAGAGTAGGCTATACCGCGGCTAGCCAAAGGGCTAGCGCCAACAAAAGGGGCGACTTCAAGACTAGTTATATTCGTCGCGGCAGCATTAGTAGCAGGGGACGCCCCAAGGGCTAACCAAACAGGAGCTAGATTAAACTAAGCTTAAGCAAGGAGGGAGTTCCACTAACTAACAAGGTAGCAATACCTTTAGGACAGTATAGGCATTTTCTTTTTTTATTTCCAAAGTTTTAGGGACTCCAGGTTCAATAATATGCGTACCTAAGGCAATCTCCGCCTTAATATCCTTTAGCGCGCAACGGAGATAAGGGTTAGCGAACAAAAGCCTAGTGTACTACACACAGGTAAGGTGTCGCCTCTGACACAGAGGGCATGATTCTCTAGATTCAGGCGGACAACATTCCAGAACGCCAGTGGTAAGGGCCCGTTTCACACACAGCCCGCAAGGGCGCTAGACCAATTAGGGAGCAGCATATTGTTCATCGTCTGAGTCACCTTCTACGAGAAACTCGCCAATAGAACAGGCCAAGGGCGTTGCGGGAGCGGCTAGGGGCAGAGGAGGGTTAGTCAGATTGCGAGGCATATTCCAACAGGAGAATAATTATCTAAGAAGGAGGGTCTAATAGGATAAAGGGGAAGGCGTAATAGAATTATAATAGTGGAGGGATAGTGTTATACAAGGGAAGGTAAGACATAGAAAGGAACCAAGTGGGATATTTATACGTGGTTTTAAACCCATATTAGGCGATTAACGAACTAGTAGGGGCGGGGCTAGAGACCACAACAAACAACGGGTTAGCAGGGTGAACGCATTACGCGCACCGCAAAACCAAGGCACGGAAGTGGGGCGGTTATTGTCACCACGCAACGGCCGGCGGGGCGGATGCGTCACGCACCTAACAACAACAAGCAGGGAACAGGATCGATTACCTGTGGGATAATTCACAGGACCATCACAAAAAGGGGACTTATTAGACACGCCTAAGTAAGGGCATATGTAAGGGCTTAGGCTTTGCCTAAGCATATTGCGAATAGTAGGAAGGGTAGGGGGCAAGCAGGAACAGGTAAGGAGGAGCTTACATAAGAAGCTAAGGGGGTATAAGGGGCGCTACTAGGGATAGCCTCTTCTCCTTTCCCTTTTCCTCCTCAAGTCTCTCAATACTATATTAACGCCCTATCGCAGTCGCCTAGGGGCCAGTCCATAACAAAGCTAAAGGAATAAGGAACGTAGCAGCAGATAAAGCGTTCTGCGGCACAATTAAAGCCATTACTATTAAAATAGGTATTTTCTTACAAGTTTAATAAGAAAGGGATGTTAATCCATTGCAAAGCGCGATTATACGTGCGCGGAGACCTCTAAGACATCTCTATAATTAAATAAACCTATACTGCAACACTTACTGCTTACGCGTTCTATGTATTTATAGCTCTAGTTACTAGGTTTAATCTAGAGACTAGGCAGTATAATGTTAAGAATACCTTCCTCTACGTAGAACGTAAAAAGGATAAAATACCTATAACTTATAAACTTCCTAAAGGTTTTATAATCCTTAGAGAATATATAGAATTACTTAAGGCCCTTTATAGATTAAGGGACTCTCTATAACTATAGTTTAAGGAATTAAGTAAATCTCTTATAAAGCTTAGGCTTAAATTAAGTAAAGAAGAGCCCTGCTTATTCTATATAAAAGATCAGACTGTTTTCCTTATATTCTTTGTAGATAATATTCTTATAGCGTTTTATAAGGATAACAAAGGCATTGCTAACCGCATTTCTAAGGGCCTAAAGGAGGCGTATAAATTAGATGAGAAAGGTAAAGCAGGATTCTTCCTAGGGATCTAGATTATTAGAGACTAAGAATAACAAAGGGTGTATCTTAGTTATAAGGCATATATTAACAAGATTAGGGAAAAATTTAGGCAAGTAAGAAAAGACACTTTCCCTACTATACTAATCCTAGTAGTAGAGTATTATAAGTTTAAGGGCAAAGCTAAGAAGTAGGTAATAAAGGTCTACTAGGAAAAGATTAGATTAATCCTATACACCGCGATTATAATTAGACCTAATATTACTTTTACAGCGGCAAAGTTATTATAATACCTTATAACTCCAGGACTAGAGCATATAAAGGCAGTAGACTAAGCTATTTACTACTTACTTATTATAAGTAAACTTACGCTATACTATAGTATAACTACTAAACTTTAAGCTCTTTAAATCTTAAGTAATGCCTCCTTTGTAAATAATCTTAAGACTTGCAAATTATTATAAGGATACTTAATCACTCTCTTTAGTAGACTAATTATCTAGAAAGCTACGCGCTAAATAATAGTAACTATATCTATAATAGAGGCTAAATTACTTACTTTATAATAGGCAGCGAAGGAGACTATAAGTCTATAGCGCTTATTTAAAGATATTAAATTTAATGCCTATAAAAATTAGGTTATTAATTATAATAATTAATAAATAATTTAGCTTATACTTAATAAGAGCAAATGATTAAATACTTAACTATATTATGTTAATATTTATAATATATAGTTAAAGCAAGAATTTAAGAAAGGAAGCTTTAAAATCATATATTTGCTAATAGAAGAGATGCCTGCCAATAGATTCACAAAGGCGTTAAATTATTAGCACTTTAAACGCTTTAGATCTATGCTTAGTCTTATAGATTTACATATAATATATAACATTTAAAGCGTATAGGTTACAAAGGAATTATAGGCATGTTAATAAGGGGGCATAAAATTAATTACCCTAGAAATACATAAAGGCCCTCTCCTTAGCAAGCAAAGCGCTACTAAGGTAAATAGGATTAATAAAATAAAGACTCTAAAACGCTATTATATAAAAACACATATATAAATGCTATTCTAAATAAAGGAAATAAACTTATATAAGGAGGCAAATAACCTCCTTAAGTTAGGCTATTACTATAGTTATCTTCTCCTTAACCACTACTAAAGAGCCCTTAGTAGTATCCTTAGCCCTAATGCTTAAATTAATAACCTTACTATATATAGAATCTAGCTCTATAATAAGTTCTAATTAGAGTTATAGCGCCTTATAGCACCGCTTCACTATTTACGCGTATATAAGCAAAGGATTAGGGGAAATTACAATTAAAAGCGCCTTACCTTAGTGTCTTTATCTAGCGCTAATAACATTTACTTAGTAAGGGAAACATAAGCATTATGTAAAGGCAAGTAATAGTGATTGCTAACCTTATATAAGTAATATCTCTAAGATTATCTAGACCTAACCTTAAAGCAATAACCTAAGTTACCCTTACCTATAAGGCCTACTTAAACACACCTATTATAGGGAATATTACGCTTAAGACCTTAAGGAGTAGGCAATTTAGGCTATACTATTAGCGTATACTAGAGAGAAAGGGAAAGCATAGTACTAATAGGTTATTTCCGTAAAATTCGCAGAGAATTACGCCTTAAGCATCCTCCCCTTACCTAGGCCCTTATAGGACATAAGGTTTATAGAGGAGTATACTTAGGGTATTCTTCTTACTCCTCCTTAGGAGATAGTAACTTACTAGTAGGTAGCTTAGCACTAATTAGTAAAGAATCACTAATAGGTAGCTTAGACTTAGCTAAGGGAGGTAAAGAATTATTATAAGCTACACTAGGGCTTAGATAAGAATATATAGCTAAATTAGCTATAATATAAGTAATTTGCTAAAGAGTAGTTAAGCCCTCCTAGGAGCGAAGATTCTCTTTAGCCTAAGCGTGTATATTAGAATTTATATTAATTAAAATATAAGCTAGTTAATAAAAAGTGCGTTATAAAGGGAAGAAAAGGAAGCCTATAACTATTATATTAAGAGATCCTTTATAGGAGGGGAGCGTAGGTATAAAAGTAAGAGAGCTTACTTTAAATTCACATTAAATTCAGGCACTACTAAAACACCACACATCTACTAGCTAAGATAATAGTTAGTAATTATAATAACCTTAACACTAACTAGGGGGTGTGTTGCCTAATAGCGGATATAGCGTCTATAATAAATAAATCTATACCTATAACCGTATTAGAGGAGCTAAAGATGCACGTTACTAAACGCGATAATTTATAATAAAAGCATATAATCTATAATATAACAGCTTTCTCTATAAAAGAGGAGCTTTTATCCTTCTATTTATATAATAGAAGATAGCTTTAATCCAATCCTTTTCTGACCTTCTTCATCCTGCTAGGGGAGATCTTTTCAAGTCACGTGCCCAACGCACAACACATTGTCCATTGGAAGCGGTTGCGGGGCGGGAGAACTCGTAGCGTTGTCCGTACATGTGTATGTATGTATGTACTACCGAGTACCGAGTACCGACTTAATCAATTAGTAAGATCCAGAGCGGCGCTACATGGTGAGCCAGCTGTCTGGCCTCCATGATCCAAAAACAGTTGGTCACCGAATTTCGCCTCGAGGAACCTCCGCACCTCGGCGTTCCCACCATATCCCACTGTCAGTCCTTGGGCACTGCCATCCACCTTCAGCCCCCCAAGGCTCGTTGCTCGCGATAGAGCGACGTAAACTTGGCCTTCCTCAAAGGCATTGGACAGGTCAACGATGACGCGATCGAGCGTCATACCCTGGCTCTTATGGACACTCATGGCCCATCCAGCCACGAGAGGGATCTGCGTTCGATAGAGCAGAGAGTATGGCTCCGAGTCACCAACAGAGTTGACTACACACCAGGGATAGATGGTGCGCTCCACGCCGTTGTGAAAGCGAATCCGGGGCCAGTGCCTCGCCTTCGTCTGGCTGGCCATGAATGTTCGAACCTGCGCCTCTCTAAGACGGGAATGTTCACCGCTAATAGTGTCAACTCCGAATGGCATGTTTTTGCTATAGGCCTTTGGAAGCTTCTCATCACTGAAAGCCTCCCAACCTTTGATAATGCCTTGGCTCCCATTGACCAGTCCCTTATCCATATCAAGGTTGACTTGTAATACAACAAGCATGCCGCCTCGCAGCTGGACCATTGCATCTAGTCTGTGGTCTTTGCATGCTTCTAACGTGCCGTCCGAGTTCCGCTTGTTGTAGTACCCGATCATCGGGTGATTCGTCTCGTACCAACGAAAGCCGTCCAAAGCTTTGTATGTCTCTATTGGCGTCTTCATGGCCACAAATTTCCTTCTATTCTCGTCAGCCACCTCTTTTCTCCTGCAGAGGAGTCGCGTAGCTCTGGTGACGTCGCATTCATGGTTCATGAGAGTGTCCATTTCGTGCTGAGTAAACGATATACCTAGTCGACATTTCTGGAGCATTTTGATAAAAGACTCGTCGCTCTGGCGATGTATCTCTTTTAAATTCACATGGGCAAAGTTAGCTTCCTCCCAAGCAGAGCTCTTGAAAGCCCACTTATCCGTCTCGCGAAAGGGGCCGTGGTTTTCGGGACAATTGAACTCGTCCTCGTCGTCGTCGACAAGCATCTCCGATCCACACTCGATGCAAAATTGAAACGGCTTGACAGGCGGTAACTGGCAGAAGTCGCCTGTCACGATGAGCTGAACGCCCCCAAAAGCAGGAGCGTCCAGTGCGTAGCTCTTATCCTGAGCTGACCAGCACCTGATTGTCTTCATGCATTCATTGATGCGCTCGAGATGATGATTCTCAACCATGCTGATCTCGTCAATGATGAGCACATCTGTCATTTTGAAGCGCTGCGTGACATGTTTGCGCCAGCCTTTAGTCTTGAGCTCGTTCAAACGGAGTTTATGAAAGTCTGGCGTCCAACCCATGTAAGACCATGTTGACATGCCGTCGACCTGAAGAGCCGCTCGGCCAGTCGGCGCGATGACGTTGACACAACGCCCCATCTCCCGCAGTTTCTTCACTGTTGCCTTGAGCACAGTCGACTTGCCACAACCCGCCGAGCCCGTGAAGAAGACATTGCGGCCGCTCAGAATGAGATCTACCAAGTCTTGCTGTTCTTTACATAGGCTTGGTTCTTCGTTGGCAGGGGGTTTGATGTGACCGGAGGGTGATGTCAATTCTTGCTGGCTCATTGCCAACAACTCTTGGCCTGTTGCGTCGTAGTCTGGGTTCTGGGACCAATTTTCTGCACTAATATGGCTTGAAATTGGTTCTTGTTTGGTAGAATCGTCCGAGCTTGAGGGAATGGAGATGACAGATGATGAGCGATGAAATGGCCGAGGTAATGGCTGGGGGGAAGGCAACTGATCACTGGTCGTCCGCTTTCTCTTGATAACAAGTGTTGGGGACGAGAGAGGCTCTGTAGCGCCGCTGCTGGCGGGAGGCGATCTGCCTCCCAAATCGAGCTGAAACATGGCCGGCCACAAGAGGCGATGATGGTTTCCCTCTGAGCTGCTAGAAAGAGCCCGTTACATGCACACACACCAGTCACTCACGAGTCACTAATAATCACGCAAACCGCTACGCGCCAACTCGCGGAATCATGTGATGTTCGGTGGATTACATAAGCGAGATGCATGACCCGGGGAGGGCAATTGCTGAATGTAATCCGTACGTAAGTAAGCTGAACTCTCCAGTCCAAGTATTAGGCCATCATTCCTTCTTTTGCCCAATTCCTCGCAACCCAAGACTGCAAGGGACACGACTTTTGACCTCGACGTCCGTATCTTAAATAGTAATGTTAAACAATAAGTCCTAAATGTCATCCCAGATCCAAGCAGACCTACGATTAAGCGCTTGAGAATGAAGCTAAGCCCGGCCGTTCAGAAACAGCGCCTTCATTCGTAATAAGCTATTATCGCTCATGTCGTCTAACCTTCCGCACCCTCATTCGTCATGTATTGTTTGTTCATCTCATGGACCTGTTGCTCGACGATATGGCTTGGTCCATGCTTTCATGGGATCTCGCACCGAGACTTCGGACCTTTGGGCCATTCCATCTGGTGGGAGGCAGGACATGACCTGGACAGGACACGGAGCCATTTCAGGAGGCAACAACGGAGGCGGGTTTCGCTATATCCACGGCACTTGCCCGATGAGTATCACCGGCACAACTGGAGAGATTCCGCTGTATAATCGAGAGTCTTTTGTTTTATCAACGGGCTCGAGATTGGCACGCCCACGCTAGCAAACCGCTATAGAGCTGAGTGTAGCAATTCTCGTCATAGGCTTGTCTGGCAGCTCCCCCCCCCCTACCCGAGGCAGAACAAGTATTCAAGCTGAAGGGCGATCTTTTGTCAACCCTGTGGCCTTGGGGATGTCTCCGAAAGATCAAGTCGGTTCATGCATGCGCTCGAACAATAGAAAAAGGGAAAGACAAGAAGAGAAAGGGAATAAAAGGGTGGAGACCGACCGTCTCGTCGTCTGCGTTTCATTGAAGAAGGTCAAGCATGACGAAGCTGTTCAGCCATGGCGGCAAAACAAAAAGGTGTGGCGACTTTGGAATTTCTCCAAACTGGCATTTCTCCGTAATAATATCTCCAACGACAAATCGCGTCGAATCCAGGACCTGCAAAAACGCGCTAGACCTAATTCTAGTGTTACCTAATTCCAGTATTACATCATTCTAGTATTACCTAATTCTAGTATTTACTAGCGGGAATGGCCTTCTATCAGCGTCCAAGTCGCATCTGACATGAAGAAGAAGAAGAAAAAGGAAAGAAAGCGAAAATCGATTGACGCACACGCACCATAGAGTTTTTCAATAGTTTCGGCGACGCTAACAAGGTAGCGCACGGATTCCTAACCATCTAGTAGTCCGGAATCGTGGCGATCCGACCCTAGTGCTAGTGCGGAAGTTATAATTTGGGAAATCGGCAAAGTCACGCCTTGTCCATGATCCGGATGAAATTTTGCACGTGGAAATGACATCGTATATATGAGCAGCTTGTACGCTTGTTGATATAACCCACCACCCCTCGTTCGTTTCCATGGTTCACATACGAGTCGTTGTCTTCCACCCGTCGTGTCCACTTGTCGAATAAGACCTTTCAAAAGGGGTGGAACAAACCCAAACCTTCAACACAATGGCCACTTCACTTCGAGTAGCGGCCGCAACGCTGCTGGCGCTTGTGGGCGGTGTCATATCGCAACCAGTCACGCAACCTCCTCACAGACTGATTCATCAATTCCCAGAAAATGTATGGATAGAGAACATTGCGGTTCGACACAACGGCAATCTTCTCCTCACCACACTCACACCCAACGCATCTCTCTACGAAGTGATAAACCCAGCCAGCAAGAACCCATCAACAGAGCTCCGCTTCACCGAGACAACGGTAGACAGTTTCTTCGGCATTGCCGAGCTCTCGCCAGACAAGTTTGCTATTCTGGGAGGCAACCACACTCCAACCGCTGGTCTACCAGGGCAATGGTCCGTCTGGACAGTCGATTTTGCAAGACACAATGGCATCAAACCACAACTCGCCGCAACGCTTCCGGATGCAGTCCTGCTAAACGGCGCCTCTCCCGTGCCTGGATTTCCTGATTTCATCTTAGCCGCTGACTCTACAAGGGGCGTTGTCTTTCGCGTGAATGTGAGAACGCACAAGGTCGATATCACGCAAGATTTGCCAGAGATGAAGCCGCGGAGCGACACTGCGATTTCCATCGGGATCAATGGACTACGCATACGAGGAAACCATCTCTACTTCACCAACTCCGCCACGCACGCCTTCTACCGTATCAAGGTGAACAAGGACGGGACCACGGTAAACGGCGCCAAAGTCGAGACTGCTAGTGTCATCGACGCCTCCTTTGCTGACGACTTTGCGTTTGGCCCTGGATTGGATTCGACGGCTTGGGTGGTGACCAATTCTGATGATTCCATCGTGGCCGTGCACTCAAATGGTCAGTCTCAGGAGGTTGCCGGTGGCGTCGGCAGCCCCATCATTCCGTCAGACACATCGTGCCGGTTTGGACGGACATTGGCCGATGCGAGCATGCTGTACGTCACAACTGCGGGCACAGGATCGGCGGGTGGGAAGGTGGAGGCCATTGACGTGAGCAGAGTCCGACGATGAAGAAGCGATTGACCCATTGCTGCCTGCTGATTGAGTAGATGCGGTTCCTTGGCTGTTATGGGTAAGTCATTGTACGGGCGGGTTGAGCCGGGTTCATGGCATACGTACATGTATTGTGTTTCAAGGAAATCCAGTTTCATTGAACTATTCTTCGTTTGCGTACATCCATGTCCAATAACCGTTTTTCACCGTTGACTTCACCGTCGAGCGCATCGAGCATAAGGTTTGTGACCGGAGGCATAGCTTTCGAGGTTCAATTCTAAGAAACGAACAGCAGGGGAAAGGATAGAGGAATGGTGTAGGGTGAAGCTTGGGTGAAGCCTGAGAGTTGGGAAAGCCTCCGCATCCAGGTTGCTGCCAGGTTGCTGATGGTAAGTAGTAGGATTGGTGGAACATAGACTTAGCTAAGGAAGAAGGAAAGGGCCCTAGCGGGTCTTAACACCGTACAGGAACCGTGGAATTTATGGCAAGCAATGCTTATAGCAAGCTGAGCCGCTGAGTATTTAGCTTAGTTGTCAACTGCCAGATACCCCACGATACTATTTACTACTACCACGACGCAAAAAATATGCTTCTAGATTCCGCGAGTTCCAGCATGTAAAACAAAAGCAAGACAGCATTCCAATGGATTTATATGCGGTGAAAAAAACGTTTGTCGTCATAATCAAGCGAGAAAGCTTCCGTAGCTCAGTTGGTTAGAGCTTCGTACTAATAAACATTAGTGATGCGGAGGCCGCAGGTTCAAGCCCTGCCGGGAGCAACGTCGTTCCACGATGCTTTCACGCTTCTCTTTTTTTTGTACGAATCGTTTCGTACATGCACATGGATAGTAGTAATGTAATCTTTCTTTTTCTCCTCTTCTTCTCGCTGTGCATCGATAGACATCGCATTTGTTAACTTATATATACCCTTCACCCATGCGCACAATCCTTCCGTGATATACATAGCCTACCTAATAGACTAAGAATTGCTCGTATACTAACAACTACATTGGAGGCAATACACTTCGACTCACGCCACCTGCCAGACCAACCAAGCATTTGCCCTGCGGGCCAGGAAATTCGGACAATGGCGAAAGTGGCACATCAGTCCTATCAAGGCGGGGGACCCCGGGAAAGTGAGAGTTCAAGAGTTTTAGGCCTTCAAAGGACATGACGGCAATGGCTGACCTATGGGCCATGGCAGCAACGTACTGCCTCGTATTATTATTATTAGGACCCGGCTGGAAGACCATGCCGTCTAGACTCTGTGCCGCCAATTTTTATCCCAGTTGCCCCACTTGACTCCACGACCAGATTTCCAAACAAGCATCTCTCCCAACAAAAAAGAGCAAAAACAGTTCGCGCGACGACAACAAACTATCTCGGAAACCCCGGCATGCCGCATACATATGTAATGGCCGAAGATGACTTTCAAACCTGGTGGCAATCCACGTCAATCCCCCCCACGCACCGAGCCCTCCAGGACTCCGTCATACCCTCGCTGCTCCAAAGCATATCAGAAATCGGCAAGGCCCTCCGCCGCTCCCACCACGTATCTCTTGCCGGCACAGCCAACGCCTTCGGAGACGACCAGCTCAACGTCGACGTGCATGCCGAGAAGCTCGTCCGCGACTCGCTCGCCGGGTGTCCCGCCGTCGTGACAGCCAGCAGTGAAGAGGACCCGGTAGAGAGAGCAGTGAGACACGACGGCGGCGGCAGCGGCGCAGGCACCGACGAGAAGTACACGGTTGCATTTGATCCACTGGACGGGAGTTCCATCGTCGCCCCAAACTGGAGCGTCGGCACCATCATCGGCATCTGGGAAGGCGCGTCGGCGCTGTCCCAGCTGCCGTCCAGGAAGCAAGTTGCCGCCATCCTGGGCGTGTACGGCCCGCGAACAACAGCCGTTGTGGCGGTTCGTGTTCCCGGCATGGAGCCCATCTGCTTCGAGGTGGGCCTGGGGGATGATGATGATGATGATGGTGGTGGTGGTGGCGTGCAGGATTGTCGAGTCATTCGGGCATCTGTCCGGCTGTCGCGGCCCCCGTTCAAGACTCGCTACTTTGCGCCGGCGAACCTGCGCGCCGCGGCGGATGACGCCAGATACATGCATCTAGTCACTCACTACATACAGAACGGGTACACCTTGCGGTACAGCGGCGGCTTGGTCCCGGACGTGGTGCACGCCTTGGCCAAGGGGCACGGCGTGTACCTGTCTCCGGTGACTGCGCAGAGCAAAGCCAAGCTGCGTAAGCTGTTTGAGCTGTTTCCCACTGCTTTGATCATTGAAAGTGCCGGGGGCAAGGCCATTGATCCAGCTGATGGGAGCGATATTCTGTCTCACGCGGTCGGCGAATGCGGTGAGACAGGGGGTCTGGTTTGCGGGAACAGTGACGATGTAGATTACGCAAAGAGGGAATTCGGGCTGTGAGTTGTTTCAAATCTTGGAGACAATTTTTAAAAAAAAACAAAAAAAAAACAATCTAAGACCAGTGTCATTGGTTGAATCCGTACATCTATGCTGGAACAGCCTTGGGCTCAGTCGAGAAGAAGAAGAAAAAGAAACACAGGAGCATAAGAAAGGAGTCGCAACCCATCCATTCCATCTTTCATGAACAGCATCTCTTCAATAGTTCCACTGACGACACCAGCTTCTCATCAGGTCCGCATTCACGGGCTCCATCTTGGCCGCCGTTTCACTGTGCTCCATAGTCCTCTTCATCTCGAGATAGACATGCTGCTGACCAGCTTTCTTGGACTGCACAAATCCTTGGAAGGTATCCAGCAACTTGATGGCAGGGTTCTTATCGAGATCCGCGCTGTCGGCGGCCGCAGTCTTCTCGAGGGCACCGAACCATTCTTCGAAACTAACGAGTTTCTGGATGCGATGCCCATAAAAGTCCTTGATCGCCAAGGCCATGTCCTGCCATGTCACCTGATGGGGATTCACGCAGTGGAAGTAGCCGCTGATGTCTGACAGAGCCTTGCCGGTTTGCGTTATGCCAGCAATGTCCAGGATCAGTCCGGCCACGTCCTCGATGGCCACCCAGTCGACGACTTCCAGCGCGCCCAAGTTCGTCGGAAGAATTCCCATGTGGACCGAACTAGTGACTAGGCTGGGCAGGAACTCTTGTGGATTCCATTTGCCCTTTGCGCCGCGGGGACCAGCAATCTGTCCAACTCGGACAGATGCGCTGGGCACACCAGACTGCTCGTAGGCTGCGTCCAGGATCAGGCTGCCTGCCAGCTTGGAGAGACCGTAGCCCATCGCGGCCAGCTTTGGGTCGCTAAACTGTTTCTCGGGCACTGGCTCGGGCAGTGTCCATCCGTTGACGGTGCCAACGCTGGACACGAAGACAATGGGAACCTGTTTCGCGGCGGCGCTGGAAAAATCCACCAGGTTGCGTACACCGCGGATGTGAGGCTCAAAGGTAGAGACGCTGATGTTGAAGTTGACCGGCCAGGCGTTGTGGATGATGCGATCGCACGTGTCGAGCAGGCCCTTGTAAATGTCCCCCAAGCCAAGGTCAGGCTTGGAGAGGTTAGAGTTGAGGAACGTGACCTTGGAAAAGTCGGTTGTAAGGCCTCGGTCGCTGTTTATGCCGGGCTGTCTGGATGCACCACCATCGTCACCACGGTTCAAGGCAATGACGGACTTGACGCTGGACAATTTGCCGAGAACATCGAGCATGTAGGCGCCGAGGGAGCCCGTCGTGCCCGTGATGACGATGGTTTGCCCCTCTTCACGCGGCTCTGGCTTCTCCGTCTGGCGAGCTGGTAGATTCTCTGTGTATTTCTTGACCAAATCTTTCCAAGCTGAGAAATCAGTTCCACGCTGTTCACTCCCCTTCGCATTTCCATTTGCATGGGTCACAGCGGTGTACAAATGCTTCGCAAGTTGGCTCGGGGTCGAGTTCGCATAAATTGCCCGTGGAGTAATTGCTGCAGGGGACACTTTGACGCCAGCTGCCTCGAATGACGCTTTCAGAAGCCTGCTAAGGCTCAACACTTGTAGGGAGTCCATGCCGGAGTAGTTGAAGAAATCCTGGTCAGCTTCAATGTGTTTGATCTGCATCTTGTCGACGAGCAGCGTCAGTATAGACTGCACCATGGAGTCTTGAGAGCTAATGTTCAAAGGCTGAACATGGTCAGTATCAAAGACATCAGCTCTCCGGTAAAGCTCATCCGTTCTCTGTTTATACAAGCGAGTAGCACCAACACGCTGGACAGTTCCCTTGGGGGTTCGGGGCAATGGCGCGTCTGGGTCCGTTATAGCCACAAGTTGGCGGACGATACGGCCATGTGCCACAGTCTCTTTGTTGAGCTCTTCGATCAGTGGCCAGACATCTTCAATGAGCTTCTGTTTTTCAGTTTCTGACGTAGGTTGTTCGTATGGCTCCAAGAAAATCGCGGGCTGGAACTGGTCCTGTCCGACCACCAGGGCGCCCTTGATCTTGGGATGCCCAGTCACACCGTCCTCGATTGTCGTAGGGTTCAGCTTCTCCCCGTTTGAAAACACGATGACGTTGTCCATTCGACCTTGATACATCCAGTTGTCCTTCAGAGTGGGATGGGCCTTGTACAGGTCTCCGCTAGACCATTCGTCCTTTTCCGGGAAAGTGAAGAAACATGGCTGATCGAGCGGATCATGGGGGTCTTTGCGGCGGAACACGAGTTCGTAGACTTGCTCCGTTTCATCATAAGGCTTCCAAAATGCGCCCATCGCCTCACTATTGAAGACGAAGTATTGCCAGTTCGCTGGGTCCTTCTGAAAATATAACGCGTAGGGGGAATGTCTAAGCACACCGGTCAGCTACTTCTCTGTTGGAAGGGAATCTTGATGTAGGGACAAGAAAAATCCACATACTCTGTCGAGCCCATTATATTTGAAGGCGTCACTCCGTGCTCGACAAGTCGGTCGCCAGCTGTCTTGGACAAGTTGCCTGTTGGCGTACACGTCAGCAATTTGTCTTGGTCTTTGGGTGGTGTTGATGAGTGTTGATGTCCGTACCTCCACCAAAGGACACGAAGTTGAGCTTTTTAAGAGCCTCCAGGCCTTTCTCCCACGAGCACAACTCCTCGATAATGGACGGTGGCATCAGAGCCCCGTCTGAACCAGAATTGCGCAGGCACCTCATTGCCAATTCGGCGGTGATGGGCTGATGGTTTGGCGGCAGAGCCACAGGAAGTGTGAAATAGATGGGCACGGTAAGAAAGTTCACCACCACTCCAGCAGCGTGGAAGCCTGGCATCGTGGATAAGAGCCTGGTGGAATGTGACTTCCAGTAGTTCAAGAGGAACTCGCCTCCATGAAAGGGAGCCAAGTTATGTCGGAACAAATCGGAGACACCCATCGATCCTTGCCTCACGATGATGGGCTTGGGGATACCCGTTGAGCCACTTGTGTGCAGGACCACAAGAGGATCCCAGCGCGCTTCTTCGTAAGTCTTGGTATATGGGAAAAGTGTCGGTTCCGCACGTAGCCACTCCTCCCAGGGAGGGACTTGCCAGGACGTGATTTTCGTTCCCCGTGTCCAGGTATCGACTGCCGACTGGAAAGACTCGGAGTACCAGATATGCTTGCAGTTGGTTCGCTTGAAGAGAGACTGCTGTCCCTCGACGGTGTTTCTCGGCGATACGAAGAAGGCCTGGCATCCTGCTTTGACGGCAGCGAGTATCACGATGCCGTTTCGAACATCGTTCCCGCCTGCGTATACGAGGGTTGGGAACTTGTCTGTGCTCTCCTTCTTTACAGTCTCGGAGATGATGTGTGCTACGTGGTTCACGGCGTTGGCCAACTCTCCAAACGAGACTGGTGCCCATCCATCTTCAGGTCTGCTGGACTTTGCTTGGTAGATATACGGACGTTCAGGTTCGGAGGCAGCGATTTGATCCACCACGATGGGCAACAACCTTGGCACATATCTGGGCTGCTGCGCTGACTGTCCCTCGGTGACGGCCATGTCGTCGTCTTGTCTGTGTGGAAAAAAGGGGGCTTCCGATTGTGTGTGGTGATGTGAGATGAAGATATCACGAGGCGGCCTGGTGCGTAGGCTAGATAAATAGTGCAGATCACGACGACGCTTCGTGAGTAAGGAGTCTAAGGATCGATCCAATGTGCAAAGCGATGTGATGTGATGTTTTGCAGAGGAACCGATGTCCAAAATGGCTTCGATACCCATGATGGTAAGTACCTTTCACGCACGGCACTAGGATCGGATATGACGGAGCCATCTTCCTTCCAGCTTCCACAGCTACTGGATTCGCACTTTTCCCGCGGCCCACGGTGGTGAAGATCTGCGGCACGCACATTCTCATACTACCGGCGCGACCATTCCCGATGACACGATGACGCCGTAACGTAACGTGATCGAGACCAAGATGTACTCGACCGAGGTCGGGGTGGAGACTTGAACGTCAACAAGACTCGAGAAGCTGCCGCTAACTTAAGTACTCTCCATCACCGATCTTATTACTGGTGAACAATTTTGCTCTCGGCTTATTCGGTCGATTCTGAGGACCGAAGTTGCCGAGTTGGTATTCGCTCCCCTGCCGATGTTTCACCGAGCTAGCCTACTAGCCACTCCCGAGTGGGCCGAAAACGATTTTGCCTCGGCAAATGCGGCGGCGATGCTATGTCCGGCGCTAGGGTGACGCATCCGCTCGTTAAACCGGCATGCATTTGCCACAACCGAACCGTGTCCTTCCATATTAGTAATTACGATTGGTTCCAAAAGGTCTTCTCCATCTCGAGTACATATACAAACATGGGCTATTCAGAGCACCATGATAAACTCTGGATCGCGGTCATCACCGCTCCCGGCGAACTTGTTGTAGGAACCCAAGCGCTTGTCTCTATTTATCTTGGCGCACCACAAGACGTTGGCAAGAATCCTGTTGTTCCGCATGACCAGGACTCAGCGATCAATCTGGAAAATGGCCAGAATGTGGTCGGGGTCACAACTCACGCCACCCACGCATAACACAGCAAACTCATAATGATGGTATGCCCACGGTGGAAGTTGGGTCCATCGCGGCTGGGATACAAGAAGGCTTTTTTTTTTTTTTAAAAAAAAAGGGTTAAAAAAATTGATAGAACGTCGTCAGTACTGCCTGCCTTGTTGGAGCGTAGCTGGACTCTGGACTTACTTGCAACGAAACCCCCACAGTTTGCCACGGCTAGTTGCAGTGCCGAAGTCGTGGCACGTTTATAATGGCCCGCTGAATTGTTGGAATTCCAAACCAATACACATGGTACAGCGCAATACAACCCCATGGCCATCAGACATGTCATGGCAAATCGGACCGATGGGCCAGTCGCGTTTGCAATGACGGCATAACCTATAATGGCAACGGGCAGGACGAATAGCATGAGGGTGCCTCGCAATTGGAGGCGATCGGAAAGGAAGGCCACGGCCACTGGAAGAGACGGAGGTGAGCGGAAAAGCCTTTGGATCCCACTTCACGAAAGACACTACCTGTTATGGGTGTCGCAATTGCGTATGGAATCACGCTCCATAGCTGTGTCTGGTTGGCGCTGCTCGTAATGTGCAACGCATTCACAATGGTTGGCAGCTGCGAGACGACTCATTTAGCTCTTGTTTTTGGTTCGTAAGTCGAGTGTCTGTTCGAGGCATACAAACAAGCCAAAAGAATACAAGCCAGATAGGATTGCGAAATAGGCGGTCGATGTCAGCCAGACCTGGACGTTGAAAACTCCGCGCCCAACTTCTGCCCAACCGAATGGCTCTTCTTGTTCCTTGGCGAGGCTAAGGAACAGGGTTAGTGAGTTGCTCTACATACAGTAGATGAGGCATACTTGAAGCGTCCATCGGAATCATTTGCGAGTCTTTGCGTCGCCCACTCGCGCTCCTCGAGTGTGAGGTAGCTCGCGGTTGACACGCTATTCGGAAGACAGAAGTACGCAATGACACCGGCGACAAACGTCTGGCATATTTTCAGCACGAATGGAGTCAATGGACCCTGCCATGGGATACGGAATCCGAGTCTTACCATAATTCCTTCGAGCACCAGAATCCATCGCCAGCCTTCGAGACCACCTCGGGGGTCAATCGCAGACAACCCACGAGCAAGAAGACCTGTTATTGTGTCAACTTGGCGGCCAAGAGCGATGCAAGATGCAAACATGACTGCCGTGCCGTACCCCCAAAGGCGCCGGACAAGGACGCAGCCGAGTAAAAAATGCCAACACGCAGTGCAAGTTCACCACGCGTATACAGACCAGACAAATACAATACCATGCCCGGCAACAACCCTCCTTCAGCCATGCCCAGGAGTGCACGCACGGCAACGAAACTGGCAGAGCCGCGGACGAAGCCTAGACACATGGTGACGATTCCCCACACGCATGCCAAGCATGGTAGCAGGATCCTGGGAGATGCCTTTTTCAGTAGTAAATTGCTTGGCAATTCGCTGCATGAGAACGCAAGCGTTAGCCCAAGATCTGCGAAGGGTTTGTATTCGGCATGATTCAGCTCACCTGGCAACATAGGTCGCATAGAAAACGGCCAACCCCGTGGTGAATTGCTGGTCAGACAGGTGAAGACTTTCCTCGAGGCCGAGGATTCTGGCGTTTCCGACATTGGTGCGGTCCAGAAAGGAGCACAAGAACAAGAGAGCGAGAACGGGAAGAACTCTACGTGACAAGATGTGAGTGAGTGAGTGGGCAAGCCCATCCTGATGTTTTGAGAGAACGGTTCGGGGCTTGCGGGACGTACGTACCGAGTGTCGAGTTTCCGCAATAATCGCCTCGTCAGCATATCATGCTCCGGCATCTGTGGGGGGGGCTGTACCGCGTTCCTCATCTTGAGCAGCCTTGCCGTCCCCAGCCAGTGTCAGTGTTGCTGAGATGAATCCTGCCTGTCAAGAGTCAAGACTCAAGAGTCTTATGTCTTGTGGCAGAATCGTCAACTGGGGCCCCCCCTGTCAAGTAAGCACGGCAGCTACTTTTGAGCGCCGAGACGCCTTCTCTGATATTCAGTGGCGTGGATGCCCGGAGCTACGGAGCTGCTCAAGTCAGTGGGCCCAAACGGATTACTCATAGCCTGTTATACATGTAGACTCATATTGATGGCATGCAAACTTCGACAAGTTCGTTCCTTCCCTTTTCTTTTCGTCTGGAAACATTGTTCGCGTCATTCTACTCCGTATCTGACATGTAATGTACGGAGTTTGACGGAGTTTGACCCCATCTTTCTTTCCCTCCCACCTTTCCCATTCATTCCCTTTGTCAGCAGAGAATCCTCCAACACCCTTCTTCTCTCCATCCTGTAAACAACGTCATGTTTACCCTTGGAGCTTCTTTACAGCCCGCGCTAGGCCAGCAACCTGCGAGGCTAGCCTGCTTCATTACCACTAGGGTGTCGCGGTCCAAGATCCATTGTGCACGTCGGACATTTGTCACAACGTCCATACGATGTTCCCAACCGCACGCCAAGTTCTCCAAGGTGTATGCAACGGCGGACGATGCCGTCGCAGATGTCAGAAGCGGATCGACGATTCTCAGTGCAGGGTTTGGTCTTTGCGGCGTGGCACGTACGTCTTGTCCCTACTCGCACAGCGGCTCTGCAAAGCGTGGCTGTGAGTATTAACAGGTCTACCCATAGAGACGCTAATCGAGGCTCTCCATCGTCGAGGCGTTGAGTCGCTTCATTCTTTAACGGCAGTATCAAACAACGCCGGCATGGAAGGCAAGGGCGGGTTGTCAATTCTCACCAAGGCCGGACAGGTTGACAACCTCATTTTGTCTTACCTGGGAAACAATAAGGGATTGGAGAAGAAGTACCTCAGCGGTCGGCTGGCAATCGAACTATGTCCCCAGGGGACCTTGGCTGAGAGACTTAGGGCCGGGGGGGCTGGTATTCCTGCTTTCTATACCCCCACCGGAGCGCGTAAGCATACATCGCTTCCTGTCATGAACTAACTGCAGATAGTCTTCTAACAGCAAGTCAGATACCTTGCTCCAAGATGGTGAAATCCCAGTCCGAGTCGATGAGTCCGGACAGACGCTTGAGCGAGGCAAAGCCCGTGAAACAAGAGAATTCGACGGCCGTTCATTCCTTCTAGAGACTGCTCTAACGGGGGACGTTGCCATCGTACGGGCTTGGAAAGCTGATAAAGCCGGGAATTGCGTCTTCAGGTAAGCACCATGTGAAAACTACTGACCCTTGATGTCATACAACATATTCGCTCACCGTATGTACCGTAAACTAAAATAAAGTTCCCAGATATGCAACCAAGGCCTTCGGTCCTCTAATGGCAAAGGCAGCCAAGCTCACCATTGTTGAGGCGGAATCCATTGTGAACACGGAAGAGATAGACCCTAACGATGTCGATTTACCCGGGATTTTTGTCGACCGTGTCGTCCCTGCCACAACAGAAAAGCACATTGAGATCCTCAAGCTACGGGATCCCGAGGCAAACGCCAGATCTGAGACGTCGGCGACGAATTTTGCTCAGGAACAGAGGAACCGCATCGGACGGAGAGCCTCACAGGAGTTGAAAGAGGGATACTATGTGAATTTGGGCGTGGGTGAGTGCATTGGTTAAAGGAAGATATTCTGTTCTGTGTTGAGCTAGATGCTGACTAGTCGGACAGGTATCCCAACTTTAGCAGCAACGTTCATCCCACCTGGTCGGACGGTCTGGATTCAATCAGAGAATGGTATCCTTGGCATGGGCGCCTATCCCACCAAGGACGAGGTCGATGCCGATATTGTCAATGCAGGCAAGGAGACTGTTACGCTTGTCCCCGGTGCATCTTGCTTTGACTCCTCCGAGTCATTTGCTATGATTCGTGGTGGCCATGTAGATGTTTCTATTCTCGGGGTATGCATCCGTTCCTCACCATCTTGCAATCTTTCACAATATTCTTTACTTACCATGTACTCGCCAGGCCCTACAAGTAAGCGCGAACGGCGATCTCGCCAACTTTATGATTCCAGGCAAAGTCTTCAAGGGTATGGGCGGCGCCATGGACCTGGTTGCCAACCCGGACTTGACCAAGATTGTTGTCGCCACGAACCATCTTGCCAAGGACGGCTCATCCAAGATTGTTGACAAATGCGAGCTGCCTTTGACGGGTGCACGATGCGTCAGCACCATTATTACAGATCTCGTAAGTACCTTCATTCCTCGTTGTTCTGACAGATAGATATTGTTTTCCAGTCATGCTTACTCCATCAATTCAGTGCGTGTTCCAGGTTGACCGCAAGAACGGCGGCGGGTTGACTTTGACAGAGTTGGCGCCTGGGGTAACTGTCGAGGAGGTGCGAAGTAAGACAGATGCTAGGTTTTCAGTTGCAAACCAACTCAAGGCCATGGAGTAGATGTATTTTGAGCGGAGCTTTGGTTAGCAAGTATCAAATCGGACCAAAATACTGGCGACACCCAAAGACGCGCGCACCCATTATTCCGCCATGGCACCCACTCCACCATGTTCACCATGCGTGATGTATCTATCCCGCGTGCTCCAATGTACCCAACTCCCACTCGCTATGCTCCAACACAGTCTACAATTTCGACTCTCTCGTGCCTTGTGCGAAATTGCTACCCCCCAAGGCCTGCGCAATTCTATCCACCGTGTTCAAAATCCACTTTAGCCCTTCATCCCCCGCCAGCCATGCCACATTGTCCTCGCTCTCCGCAGGCTCATCGGCCTTGTACGTCCCATCCTCATACGCCTTCCTCAGCCCAAAAACATGTGACAAGACCTGCGGCCCTACGCCCGTCTGGGCACGCAGACAGGCAATGGCCACCATGGAGGTCAGCACTCTGCCCGTACTCGCCAGGGACCCGCGCTCCACGGCCGCAGGGTCAGACAGCAATGGGCCGTAATGGCTATTCAAGATATGAACGGGCAGATCGGGGTGCGCCAGCGCAAGCTTCTCAACCAGTCTGTCTTCAAACGGCGCGTAAATCGAGTCCCATAGCTGTCGTCCGCGGGCCGAAATGTCCCCTAGGTTCCCCGTCGTCGGCGTCCGCGACGGCCTCGTCTCCAGCGTCGACGCAACACTCTCGGGCAGGGCGGCGTAAAACGCATTCAGGCAATTGATTGTCCTGGGGATGCCGTTGAAACTGATGCACTTCAGCCCGACCTCCCTCATCAATTCGGCCGCGCGGGTGCGCGACCGTTCATCCTGGTCCCTGGCCCCGGACGCAACGTCGTGTAGAACCGGTAGCGAATCCGGCGAATTAAGGGTGAAGGTGGCGGCGGTCTGAATTCAGGGAGAAAAGGGGGAGGTTTGCAAAAAATGAGAAAAAAAGAAACCGGCACAAGTTTCGGCGTGATGGAGAAGCCGGACTCACCGATATCGCTAGCCACGGCCTCGTCCCGAGCTTTCGATCCGCTGCGTCCCGCGCGATGGACTGGTAGACGTCTCTAATGATGGTCGGCGCAGGAGCGGGACCGGGTCGCGCAAAGGGTGCGTGGACGAGGGCTTTGAGGGACGGCGAGAGCTTGGCCATGGTGTTTTTGGCGGTTGGTGCTCGGTAATTGCTGGCGGGGGGGGGGCGCTGTTTCTACTGCGCGGCGGGAGAAGGGAGACTTGGGTTTCTTTAATTCGAATGCGATTGCCGAAAGCTAAACGGCGTGACGTCAAGGATTGGAAGCGGCGGCTTGTTTGCGACGGCGTTTACTTTTGGGTGCCGACATGAAGGGGGCGGAGGTGGGGGGCGGAAGTGGGGGGCGGAAGTGGGGGGCTGTGGCTGGCTGATGGACGGGGTTGCTGCATCTACGGATTTTACTGTTGGTAGATGTGATGGCAGCCACGCTCGGACAGACACAGGTTCTGAGTGATGAGAAGTGTCGGGCGTGGTGATGTATAAGGCTGACGGGATAGGGAGCCATGCTCAATTTCCTATGCAGATGATTTCTTCATGTCTTATGGTGCAAGTCTTTCTTGTTTAACGTCCCGGTGTAGAGGAGATTCCTCATTTGGCTTGCAATACCGTGACATCATGGCGCGAGGTCCCGCGAAAACGGAGAGAGTCTCTCTGGTTTGGGCATGTGTACTTGAATGCAGATAATTAACTGTGTGATTTTGTCTCTTGACCATTTTCTAGTTCATTTAATCCATCGTAGAGGAGGAGGGCCCTCGATTCTTGGTGAAGGGCGAGGGCTGCGGCTTGCGTAAGTAAGAATGCAGTCTGAGTCAATAACGAGACACTGACACGTAGACCTGTACCATACTAACCTTTATCTTGATGGGGGGCGACCGAGAAATCTCCATCGGCTTAGCTGGTCAAGAAGACAGCAAAGAACTGCCGAATTGTGACGAAGCCCGAAATGTCCTGCAGGGTTCAGATATTTTGGCAGTTTGTCGTCAGAAGCAATAATGATTTGTTCAAACAAATTCGGGCCAATGCAGCCAATCAAAGTTGTTCATGTCTTCCCAGGACAACCCGCCGAATGAAGGCTCGAACTCGTTACCCGGCTGGTTGAGCACATGGGTGATTTGGTCATCCGACATCGCCGAGAATTGCAGTGGCTCAGGCCACAGAAGTTGCTGCCCGTTCAAGAAGTTGGAACCATTGTTACTAGTTTTAGTAGCATTGTCAGCTGTAGCAACATGGCCGCCAATGGAGATGCCCAACTGTTGCAGTTCCGGCGCTTGAAGGTTGGTCGTGTTGTGTGGAGGTGGAGGTGCAGATTGGGAAGGTCCATCTTGCTCCGCCGCTTTGCGGACGATTTGTCTTAGATATTTGCCATATAATGATGAAAGGCCATTTCGATGTGTGGTCACCATGCCAATTCTCTCCAATACACCGGCTGTTTCGCCTATGAGTTTTCGAATACTGGGGGCCAAAGTTGATCCGCCAGATGTGTAAGCGCTCAAAGTCAAGGCAAAACAAGCTGCAAATGTAATCATGATGGCGGTATTATTTGGCATGGATTGCAACTGCGATTCGCCTCGGATCGCGGCCCTCATGACATTTAGAGCAGATGACAGACCAGCGGTGCGGAAGAAACGCCGAACTTCTAGGGGGGCTGTGGGGTGATTGATGACACCGCCATAGGTGGATAGGCGAGTATGTGCGACAAGAATATCGACGTAAGGAGGTAAGCGACGCTCTATTAGAGAGCAAGGTCAGTATCTGCCAGGAGTACGGAGTAGTTGAGGGCTCATTTGACAGGGCTTACGCGGTCCGATCCCTATGGAGACGCCCCATTCAGTCTGCCACTGGTCAAAGAAGCGCTCAATTGAGCTTTGAATTCTGCGTTTGCATCAATAAAAGGATCATTTCCTTGTAAGTTCATTGGAACTCCGGGGTCTTACGATTGCGCAATCAGTGAGCCGTCACTAACTAGGGTCTGTGAGCCGTCACACAGAGCACGAACGGTAGAGAAGAGGCCGTCCTGAAAGTATCATAAGTGGCCAGACCAAAGCGCTGAGGGTACAGTAGTCTCACCAGATCACGTCGCAACACAGCCATTGAGACCAGGTCTCCATCTTGCGGGTCGCCAACCGCGGAGCGATACCAGCTATCGCCGCAGTCCTTGATCAACCTGGTAACAGGTACCACAAAGGGCCGCCCACGGGCCAGGGACATTCTAAGCATACGTCGTCAACACAATAATTTGGATGAAAAACAAGTCAGATCGAAACCCTACCCTCTTTCCAGAACAAAAAGCGATATCCAGCACCGCTCCCGATTTCGAAGCAGAAGTTTGGCCTTGTCTGTACATGGATCAAGGCCAGGATATCCATCCATAGCCAAAGCTGTCCGAATATCAAGGCATTCGCCGCGGGCAAGTGCCAAATTTAGCCCTGGTGAAGGACTTCAGTCGGCACAAGAACTTTATGAAGGGACAAGTCAATAGCGATACTGGTTGCCATAGATATATACACGCAGGCCTCATCGTCTGTGCTGTGATTCCCAGGAAACATCCACGGTATGTTGACCATGAATGCAAGGACAATCTCAATCGATTTATGTCTTCGAAGCATGACTCTGTGCGCCAATGCGATGACATGATTTGAGAGGCGTTTCGACAGAGCAGAGGCCGTTGGTATAAACAGTGCGGATGCCGCAAGTATAGAGGTACAGAGAAAAGCAGATCTGCTTCTAGTGTATGCCATGGTATAGAGTCTTGAGTCAAGTCCCCAACGTGTGTGGGCCAGGTTTGCATGGAAGCTAAATTTTTTTTTTTTTTCATCAGCAGGACTTTGGAACATTGATGCGGCTTGCAACATGCGCTACTCACTATGAGAAAAGGGACTTGGCCTCCTCTTCTGTGACAAGGCCCAACTCGATAGGATCCACGTCGCTGCCCACGTCGAGATTCACCTTGGCGCCTGAGAAGAAAGCCTCGAGAGATGCAGCTTCTGCATTGACAGCGGACGTGAAGCCTTTCTCGCAGGCGTGATGCGATGCGCTCTGGCTCCGGGGGTCATCTCGTGACGGCTGAAAATAGGAGGCCCGCGCTAGCAACTGGAGAGGGTTCTCGGCGTCGTCGACAGCCAGGCCCTCCTCTGTACGCTGCGCAAACTCGGACACGGAGGTCTGATCGGTTAATTCCTCGGCGTCTTCACTAGATGAAGCCTCATCATCGCGACTATCCTGATTGTTGGACAATTGGCCGGGAGACCACTCGCTCCCATCGATTTGACCCATAAGGGCCCTCATCTGGATTAGAACTTTGTCATCTTCTGCTGTCTGGTGCTGTCCGCGCCGAGCTCGTTTGACAGCCTGTTCGACTTGGAAGAGTGCCTTGTCCAGACCAACTCGTTTGCTGTGAGAGAAGAAGAGCGAGTGGCACGATGTATTAGCTGAAGTTTCAGATGCGCCATGGTGTGTTTATATGGACTATAGCGCATACTTCTTGATGCCTTTTTGGCGGCCGGCATGAAAGTTAGGACGGATGCACTCTTGTCCCAGCTGGACGCATCGCTTGCAGCGGCCATCTGGCGGTTCCCAGTCGCATTTGATCTTGCTGCGACGGCATACCAGACAAGCCGCTTGCTTGGGCTTCGGTGTCTCGCTCATGGTGGTGATGGTTGAAGGCTCATGTCACGACGACGTACGTCTCCTTGCCTCCTTGCGATGGGGACGGAGCTCTGGACTGTCATGGTCCGAGCTTGAAGGAAGTGGAACTCTCGTAGGGTCAAGCAAGATGTCAAGATGGAATATGGTCTTTGAGCCGGTAAGCGTCCCCGAGCGCCGAGGGTCGGTCTCCCGCTTCCTGAACGATGGTCAACCCAGGTAGACTGACCCTACTGATGTGAGGCAAGAAGTTGGAATGAAGCTGGTGTGAGAATTGATGGGTGAGCGTCGAAGTAGAAAGCTGGTGGGATGAGGTGGTCATGTCATGGGTGGGTCTGCCCGGGTTGGCCGGCTGCATGTGCGTCGACCAATCAGCCGGGCAGTGCTGGCAGTTGCATACATACATATTATCCTGACGACATCAACGCGGCCACCGTCCTCTCTGACTACAAGTTTTTCAGATTCTCTCGACTAGGTTTCCATCATTTACATATTTGGGAAAAATAAAGCACTTGTCACACCCCAACACGCCGCAATACGTATTGCTCCTCCGTCTCTGATGATGACGACAGTAAAGTGTGCAGGGTAACCACCGTTTTTCAAGACGTCGTCCTGTCCATGAGAGGGCCGCAATGCAATGATGCCGTCTCATATTTCCCATCAGTGATTCACGACGGCACCGCGAAAGCTGCGACAACTTTGTCGATGATTCATGACGCAAAAACCAAGGCCAAATTGTTTTCGGAGAATAATCGCTCCACCAGCCTGAAACTTTTTTTTTTTTTCCGTCCGAACCAACGACGAGTTTAACTGTCACTTCACATTCGTCACCACAAGTCCACACTGCACAGCGCAATAGTCTTGATCAAGATCTCATCAACCAGGCACTTGCCGATGCAGACCACCCGGCGAGACGAACAGAGTTCCATCACAATCGTCGCAAAACACACTGCCCAGTCTGGGACAGATGCCCTACGAAGAGAAGGGATTTAAAAATACAAAGATGAGGCCGTTCCCCCTAGACCCGTCAACTCGTCACATCATCACCACATCGACAAGATACTGCGAGAAATGCGGAGACTCGTGGCCCGACCAGAAGCTCTTCCACTGTAACAAATGCCGAACAACGACATGTCTCCGCTGCCAGTGCCTGTCGGGGGGTGGCTTCCATTCGCACGTCCAAGACTGCATGGTCTTTCCTGGAAACTATCTCGTCGGGCCGCCAACGGCGTCGTCACGGTCTGAGACCTCGCAGCAGCCCGTCATCTCGCCCCGCCGGGGGCTAAGTGAGCCCCGAGAAGAGCCCTTCACCAACCTCCAAGCCCAATCGTGGCTTCATGGCCGTCCTGAAGATGACGTATACCGACTTCTGATAGACTCGTACCGTCTTCACTCTTACGACAAGTTCCAGTTCGAGAAGGAGAACAAGCTGGGGAGCATCTTCGCCGGCGCGACAGACTCGGCACACGACTTCAGCTCGTACCTGTCCGCCGCGGCCGGCCGGCCGGCACTACTGCCTCAGTGGTGGACGCGCGCAAACCATCAAGATTGTGTGCGAATGGGCCTACGACATGCGCAGTTCCATGACCTACATGTCCAGCTCAACCAGGCCATGGTGGTGGACTACTACCGGGATGCGAGTTTCCCGACGCAGTTGCGCTTGTTTGCCGAACAAGTCCTGGGACGTCCTGTCATCATGAGGAGCTGCACACCTGTGCTGGATAAGCTGGCGTTGATGGAGAAGGAGCTGGGGGACACTGCGTGTTTTGAGTGGAAGAAGTACAACAAGGCGTTTGCAATACAGAAATGGCCGGGTCGGTTCTAGTCGAGGAAGAGCAACTGGATGGCTGCGGTATAAAGGCGAGATTCGCTTTTGTTTCCCCAATGTAGACAAAAAAAGGGAAACGCCACGGAGATGGTGGGTCACACTGGATGCAACCAGAGACAGTTTTCAACGAGCTCAGTTTGATTATTAGGGAAAAAGAAAAGGGGGAGAGGGGTTGGTCATTTAGTTATCTACTGTGTTCATCATGAGACCAACATCGACCCAGCGAATCTTGTAAAAAAAAAAAAAAAAAGCTCACTAGACATGCACCAAAGCGATCGAATTCATAATGCAAGCCATTGAACGGTTGTACTCCACGAGACAAGCATCGTCCGAGCAAAGACGAGAACCTGGAACATGACGATGACGGGTGCGCAAACCATGTGCACTACTCCGTACATGACCAAACAGCACAGGAAGCCGAAATCGAATAAAGGCACAACGTCAGCCTCACGGGCGCCGGAGACAGACCCCTGACGATGCGGCAATCAGAAGAAGGGAATCTGATTCAGGGTCCAGTCAGACAAGTCCCTGGCATTTCGCCGGAGCGAAAACATTCACAGACGGCCAACTCGCGGCCTCGTCTGCTTTGCTCCGCGACTCCCAAAGATGACCTTGCATGGTGTTCTCTCTTTGGCAAGCAAACAACTCCGCATCGCCCTCGCTATAATAAATACGGCTATGCTATGTTTAGGCAAAAAGTACTTGCAGTATGCTCTACCACTAAGGTGTTTCCCAGGCTCATGTCACCGCCAAGGATTGATTTACAAGTACGGACGTATAAATATTCAGATAAAATCCAATTTGTACTTTTTCATCTACTGAGTATGAATAAATTTTTACTCTATAGCTATTCAGTCACTATTAATTGTCCTCCTACAAACCTTGCTCAAAACGAGTTTAATAAACCTCTTCGTTTCTCTTTTCCCTGGAAGTGCCAATACGTGAGAACAGAGCTCTTTAATTTTGTGGTTTTGGCTATTCCAACGACGGCCGCTGCGTCCAAGTTTGAGGCCGCGACTGAAATGACCACAGTAGTAGAGGATCCCGCACGCAGCCAAGTAAAAGACCAGCTTACTAGCTTGTGTTCTGCAAAAGTTAGCAAAGTACATGGCCATGCATATTAACAAATTGAGGCCGGTGTTATGCAGAGTTTGGGGACGGAGCTTCCAGGGGAGATCCATGAAGCGAGACGAAGCATGCTGGGCCTCCGATTTTTCGACTGTCCGTGGAGCGACTTCCTTACTAATAGCCATTGCACCAAACTCTGCATCAACCCTTTTTTTTTTTTTTTTTTTTTTTTTTTCAAGCGAGTCGCCCAATCGGCCAGGACCGTGAACAGTGATGTTCTTTTTAGCGGTTCAAGCAAGACTTGGGTTATACTATACTGGTGAATTTAACAACAAACGTCTGCATCGTACAGAATATGAAGATATTTCAGGAGGCCGACCGTTTTGCTTGTGGAAAGCAAAGCAAGCCCAAAATGGGGTCGCGAGCGGTTCCGAGGAAAGTGCACGTGGATCTCGAGAGCTGTTGGGGGAGACATGCTTGGCAGTGAACTTCTTGGCGTATCAGGAGAAAACAGATGCTATTACGGGGTTTTTCGATACCGAAGAGTGACGGGGTGGATCGCCTTCTTTCGCATTATTATGTACTGCTCGGTGATATTACCGCAAGAGTTGCCTGGCGTGCGCATCTGATATGGATACAGAGAAGATGTTTGCGGGGACAAAGGAAAAAAAGATCTGCCGGGGGAGCCTGTCGAAAGACGGCATTCGGTTCGGGTGAAGGGAGTACATACATATGGCGGCGCGAGCCTTCCGTGTATGTTCCAGCCTTGATCAGGTCAGCTCAGCTCAGTTCTGCGTGCTTTATTCGTCTCTTCTTGTTGGCCTCAAAAGTTACGGAGTTCCCGGTTCCATGCGGAGTACAAGGTACGGATCCGTAGTCGTACATATTAGCATGTTGGCCCACAGGGCGGCATTCTTGTCTGATGCAAAGGTGATGGCGTACTTGCACTCTGGTCTGGTAGGATGAGTAATCCGTTAAGACGGAAACGAAAAGGGACCACCGTGATACAGTGATACTGGAACGTCCAGACAAGAAGACGGGGAGGGGGCGTGTGATGTGAATGATCAGTTCATGACGGGAGGGACCGCTAGACGGATAACTGCATCAAACTTTGACATGACTGTAACGGTACAAGAATGATATTCCAACGTTACTCATTACTGTGATATGTGATATCAATGCTGTTCAACGAGGCTGGCAAAGTGGCTAGACGCCTTGTTGGGGCTTGTTGGGGGGGTTCGAGCTTTTGGAAAGCTCCGGACCAGACATGGACCGCGGGTCCAGAACAAGCCATCGATCGACTCCTTTATGAATGATACAACACTTGCAGCACAGCCAAGTAGAACCATACCACTCAGTACTATACTTGTACGGGAGCAGCACGGGTAGGAGCCCCAAAAAAAAAGCAACGACCTTGCATGTATTGCCGTTGAACCTCGTCGGTGATAGCGCATGCGCAAGCGCAAGCGCAGCCAGCCAGCCAAGCCCACAGTCCGATGGAACTGGGACCAAACTTTGGCGATGCCACGGAGATGCAGTGGGTTGTAGACTTGTAGACTTGTAGTCCATACTCCGTACATGACATGTACATGTATTCATTTGGGTGCCGTCAATACCTGTATCCTGTACCCCAAGCATGCATGGCAAGGCAAGATGGTGCCGAGCCAAGGGAATTGATGGACGAAACAAAATGGAAAAAAACACCTCCATCGTGTTTGCACTTTCCCATTGCGAGCAGGGAGTTGCGATAACATAACAGCTTCTTGAACCTTCTTGAAACGCCTGGGCGGGGTGGGAAGGCCATGCACATTGCACATCTGGAACTTTTTTTGTTTTGTTTTTGTTGTACACTTGTCTGGCGGCTGCCCACGGCTGCCAACCCACACAGTGAGTGGGTCTGAAGCGAATGCAAGCCCCGCCTTCATTTCCTCCTCGGCCACTTCGGACTTTGGCGAGGTGACAAGCGGGAGCCAGTTTGAGTGCATTTGATAGTGGAGAGGATTTCGAGGAATGTTTTTTTTATTTTATGATTTTGGGTTCGCCTGCCAGGATGCTGGCGGCCAATCGGCAATTGAGCGAAAGCGCTCAGCCACAGGGCCAGTACGTGGAGTACCGAAGCAATCCATTTGATGTCAAGTAATCCGTACGGACGTATGTACAATATGGCGGCGACCTCGGGAGGTGATGGTGTAATAAGATGGCACACACTCACTTTGGAATTTTTGATGAATGCAATCCGTACTCCGTACTTCTGTGCTTCGTCATTGCACCGAGCACGCTCTCTGTCAAATGCGGCTTTTTTTTTTCTTTTTTTTTCTGCTACTGGTAAAGTTGACTCAGTCCGGAAAGTCAAGTCGGCAGGCGGCGGCGGCGGCGGCGGCGAACGAGGCTTGTGATGTGATAATCGCACCGAGACCATCAGGATTCAGATGCAACCTGGGGGCGTACAGGGTGCAAGCTAATAAGCCTCCAACAAGCCGATGATAGGCAGCTTGTCGTCTGTGGCTTCATGAACCTCCGCCCATTCCGTCTTGGTGTTGCACTTGTTGATGCTGTGGCGGGCCCAGCTTGGAAATTGGGCTGCTCCGTACATGTAAGTTCGGTCTGGATGGAATGTTTCGAAGCCCCTAAAATCCGTACATTGCACAGGTGTACGCTATACGGGTCGTATCACTCCGTGCCGTGTTGTGTGCTTGATATTCCTTTTTGGAACCAGTTGAACCTCGGAGACCTCGGTGGTCACTGGTCCGTAATGCCTCGCCAGCTCCCATCTTCATGGCAGGAAGTCAAGGTTCACGTCCATCCCCTTGTGGAGCAAGCGAAAAAGGGGAAGAAAAAGGGTTTACCCCGGGCAGAATAAACTCCAGAATGTCATCGCCAACTCCTCATTCCCCCCCCCTTCTCCAGAAACAGACAGGACGAAAGAAGAAGAAGAGATGGCAAACGTTTGGGAGCGGCCAAACCTTCTTTCCCCAAGGTACCCCGGTTACCCACCAATCAAAGCCCACGTCGTCCCACAGCATTCGGTGCCATGGCCGGCGTTCAGCGATAAACTTTGAGCCCCTGCAGGGGAGCTCCCAGTCCCAAAGATCCATGGCTTGTTCCTACCAGTCACAGTCAATCGACAAGTCTCAAACTTAAATTAGCTAGTAGAGCAGCTTGCTGATAAAGCGTGGGCTGGCTGGCAAGGCGGTCGATCATGTGTGATTTTCTGGAGTTTGCCGGGCCAATCTCCCCGAGAACGGAAGAAACCCCTTTGCTCCGTACACATCATGAATATCCCAATCCGCCATGGCCGAGCCCTGGTAATAAAATGACAAGTCAGAATTGAACTGTACTAGCTAAGCCCCTCGTGATTGAATCGTGGCGTACTGGAACTACCATTCTCAAGGGGACTTGGACAGATGCAATTAGGGAAAACTCGGAATGGAGATGCGGCGAGAAGGGCTAGAACGTCTCGGGCCGAAAACCAACCGCCGATGTCTTACATGTACATATGGGCGATTGGACGTGAAGATTTGTTGTTGATGTGAACGGGTTCCAGATTCACCCGAGCCGGACGGAAAGCGCCTTGTTGCGGCATGAACGGTACCGTTCTCTTCCTGTCTACAGCATAGGTATCACAAAAGGTTCAGGCCTGGCATTTTGGCCGTGATTATTGATTGCATGCAGGGTCTGGGTTGGAGATTCTCGTTTTATTATTGTTTCCCCCCAGAACCTAGAACAAATCTATTGGTCGCGGACTGGACCCCGACGGACCCACACCCGATCGAGCCCTTCTCGCGGTGCGCGATTGTATTCCGGAATGGCACTGTCCTCCGCGCATCTTTCAATGGGAAAATCCCAAAATCGCTTCGGGAGAATGAGCAATCGCGATGGTTTCGCGCAATCGTGATGCTGGAACTGAGTAAGGGCTCTTACAAACGCACCGCTGCCGTGCCGCTTGTGATGAATGGCTAAAAGCTCATGCACGCCATGACCGGATTAGTCGATTGAGGGGGAGGAGTGTTCCAATATTGTCTGTATTTCGACCAGTCGACAACCATAGGGAAATGAACCAAGAAAAAAAAAAAAGGGCGCGTTTCTGTACTCCAAACTGTATATACTTAAGACATTATGATGATGTGACCAACGGAACTACATGTCCAATGCTCAAGAAACCGGAAGCCTCCCTTCCATGATTCCACGAGATGATCGCTTGTGGGCGATGAAATCGGATCTTGGCGACGGAATTAAGATGCTCTGTCCGTGTCCGCAGGAGTTTCAGGCTTTCATCAAAGTCTTCCCTCGGATCCCTTATCAGCCATCGAGAATCTTGCACCAAATCTCGAAAGGGCTTCTTGCATCGTGATGGATCCACGCCGCCTAGCGCAACGGAAACGGGGGACACGTGCGTGAGTCCCGTTGTTCATCGGTCAAGGAGAAACGGTTCGTTTTCTTCCATAAAAGTAAGGCAAGAAATAGGCCCTGAAAAGTTGGAGAACCCAACCCCCCCCCCCCTTCCCGAAGTGTATCTCATCGTACACGATCGGTCACGGCCGTTATTCCTATATGTATGTAACCAGATGCGCGACCCCTGTAAGAACTGCTAGTCCTACTAGCCATGATGAGAATTAACTCGTTAGTCTCTGTCAAATTAGTTCGAGTCACAGCTTTGTAGATGTGTTTCAGAAAATGATGCTCTCTTTGCGTGATGTGATATGATGCAGCTTGACTGAGTAGCAACTCGATACGGAGCACTCCGTATCTCTCGAGAAGATCGATCAAGTTACCCCACCATCATCATCAAACTCCCTACGGTCTGTGGAGTTGGTGGAAAATGCCGAAAACGTGGTGTTTCCAGGGATTGTGACATTGAGAATTCTCAAGTGATAAACGAAAAAAATGTGAGTAAAAGTTATGTGAAACGGCTAGACAAGCATCATGCCTCCAACTTTCCACCAGACTGCTTTGCTTTGACTGCAGAGATAGCGAGCTGTAAACCTACTACTCTTTGCTGCGGGACTACATAGGATCTGCAAAACATGGGTAGATGGATCGAGTATGTTGGCTTTGCATCGTTCTGTGTCCATGAATGAAACAAAAGTCCCTTGAAGACGAACGGAACACGACAAGGGGCTTGCGGTTGCGATGTGCGCACCAATTTCAGATACTTTGTCAAGCTGATGATTGTCTTGGGAAGCACCTGTCCGAGGCCTTTACGATGCCGAAGACATGACGCCAAGGGAGCCTGCTGTGCGTGTGTGCGTGCGTGTGTGCGTGTGCAGAGAGTCGTCGTGTAATTAAGCCGTTGTCTTGGTGCAATGTTGACGGCGTTGTTTCTTGGAGTTTGCCAGTGCCGGATCGACCCCCCCGCAGCTTTGGTGAATGATGACTCCGTTTCTGCGCCGGAAGGGTTCGATTGGAATGCGGCGCGACAAACGGTTCTATCAAGTGGCGCAAGGGCAAGCAAGGTCAATGCCGGGTGACCGATCCACTGGGTTTTCCGGTTGAACCGTCATCGTAAGCTCGTCTGGGTGTTGCCAAGGATCGAAGATTGGCAGGGCCATCAAGAGTACCCGACGGCGCTAAGCCACTTCAAGCTACTCGACATCCGACCGGCGACATCCCCCCAGCCCAGTCAAGTTTGGGGGGGGGGGGGACTTGGCACTGGCCTAAATTATGTAGTAAAAAAACTCTGTGCAGACACACACGCACGCATCCAGAGAGGCGGAAGGAGAGATGATTGAGATGATGCATATACCGGGGGAGGACAGGCATCACTCCAAAGTCAGGGACTTCTCGTGCATGAGCCCAACTTTTTCTCCGCTGCAATAAAAGTGACTGGTGCTACGCCGCACGCCAGGAACATGCACACACGTTGTACATTCTTCTGCCTGTTCTAGCGCATTACCATTTCTTACTTGCATGCAACCCGTGCCGGTGCAGACAGGCCAGGCAGCAGCGCAAGTTGTACAGTGGGGTGTAGTTGGCCTCCAAGGATGCCTGCCTGATGATGAATGTGAATGATGCTTGAAGGCCGCGTAATGAATATTAACGCCCTGTGACTCATCCTGGCCCACCCGCTTCTTTGTATGTACCAGACACTCACTGGCCGGGCACACAACGGCGCACAACACGAGATGATGATACTCGAGAGATAGTACACAATGCAGCACGCCTTACGGAGTACAGGTACCGAAAACGGTTGGCCTGCCGATGTGTTCCAGTCACTTGCAAGCAAAGCGAGTTGCATAATGATGCCCTCAGACTACTGACCTCCTGGTGTCTCTGAATATAACGCGAGAATCAGCCGTAGGTAGACATGTTTCAGTTCGTCATAAGCCTCAACGCAATCCTTGTCGTTAACCGGCTTCATCGGCGCCGCAACGACACATCGGTTTCCTTCAACGTGGCAACAGATTAACAGATTAGTAGTAGTTCCCATCTGAACTGACAGGATTCATTGTTTCTCGCTTTTTTTTTTACAAGAACGTCCAAGCTGCAGTGGGTCACAGCGGGCTCTTACCAGGCAGCATGTCAGCAATTGCTTCGGTGCCAATGCAACCCAATCAACGCACCAGGACCAGACCTCACCTCTCACTCTCACGCCTCTCTTTGGCTCGACCCCACTGTTGCCAAAGTGTACATACGGAGTAAGAAGCCCGCGGTGGCTTGGCTGACGTCTGTATGTAGCTCACGAACAGGCCGAGAAGAAATGGCTTGCTTGCTCTGCGAGAGCTCCGTCTTGGCATCGCGAATTAGTGCATACATAGAAGCGGGTTTCATGTTTCATCCGAAAATTACTTTGCGCTATAATCCGAACATGATAACCGATATCCCGAACGGAAGCCTACTTTTGCGTTCTCACAATGCCCATATGGGCCGGCGGCAGAGCCCTTCAGTTTTTCAAGCCCAGCTCGCGAGGCCTCGGAGCCAATTCTGATTTTGTAGCCTGATCTCTGGCCTCCTGCATCGAGGGACTGGCTGACTGCCTTGGCCAGTGCACGAGAGGCATCACGGGCTCCTCATGATATGCTGACCTGGCATGGCCATGCAATTGATTAGACGGAGTGCCCGGGATGGCAGTGCGCCAGATGCTCGGAAATCTCCCTGCTTGTTTGGAGGCGTGGGTATGAGAATGACGCTGCTTTTCATGAAATGCCAGTGGGGCCACGCTTCAAATAATGACAGAGCTCGGGTCCGTAGTGTGCTGGGCATTGATTTTCAACATCGTACATACGGAGTAGTTGCTGGTCTGTCGGTATTTTCCAAGTGTGCTTCTCAACGCACAAGGAGACACCGAACGGCGGGGTGATCCATCTTGTTGTGACTAACTTGCAGCCCAGTCGGTGGTCGTCAAGTGGCTGGGTGGTTGGGTGGATAATAAACCACCCGTTAATACGGATCCGTAGTATGGTCTCATGTCAGTGCGACATTGAGCTTGGCACAAAATATTGTGGGAACTTGCCAAGTTCCGCTTCACTTGCCAAGTCGAAGGATTTGGCTCCTGACACTGGGTGAACTGGGTGAATAAACTTCTACTCCGTACGGATCCGTAGTCCGTAGCCCGTACACATACTCCGTATGGCAGGTATTGGGATCGTACGACAGTTGAACGAGGCCTCCACTTTCTCAAGAGGGAAGAACGTCTGAAGCCTAATGGCGACGCGGCCCAAGATCCGGGCCTGGTCCTTGGTTTTGGCGACGTGAAAAGCAAGCTTAGGTAAGATTGGTGTCCAAGCACGGGAAGCACGGGAGTCCAGATGTCTGCAGTGGGCTTCTTCTTGCTTCTTCCGCCTGCCTTTGTGCGGTCTGGCTGGCAGGCCGGCTCGCATACGTGCATAAAATGCAGTACATAATCCGCACCGCCCAGACTTTCTTGTCGACACACCCCTTCACACGCCCAACTCCTGTGTCCACCCACCCCCCGTCTGACTGCTATTTCTTAGAAACCTTGCGGCACGCGGCCAAAGCCGATCCTGGCACTCCGTATTCTGGCATCGACGATCAAGCTGTTACACGCCTTGAGCAAGGCCGTGGATCCTCTCTTATAGCCATCGCAATACCCTTTTTTAACTCTACCCATCCCTTCCGGACATTACTTTATCAAGCCCCCCTTCCCCTTCCTCCCCTTCACTCATCTGCCTGCTCTTCCCTATCACGCACCCCCTTTTTTTCTTAGGAATCATTCTTTCCATATCGAGCTTCGAGCATCTGATGCTCCTTTACACTCCGAGAAAGAATCGCAGCAGCCGTCGTTGACTTTTTGTCCAAGACCACAACACCCTTGACCTCGAAACCAGTGCACGATTCGAGGACCCTACCAAAACTGTTCACTTCGGCCTCAATATTGTATTATTGGAAAGATCACAACACATCAGCTTCGTTCGGCGCCGATCCTCTCCCTTCGAACCTTTTTACCGAAAGCCGATCTCTCAATTACTTCGACCCGCCGCACTATACTGGGGTTTTCATCCAAATCGGGTGTAGACATATGCGCCAACTGCTGTCAGCTACAGATATATCAGCCATGTCTTCTACCACCGCCCTCCCGTCTCACCCTTATAGATCATCCTCCTCTGCCTCCTCCTCCTCTGGACACTCCACCGATACATCCTCCATTACTGGTTATCGACGCAGCATGGATACTTCTGCCCCTCGACTTGTTGCCTCTGTCGAGATACTGCGCTGCATGCGTTGTGCTCGGTCAGTTGAAGCCACATCAACAGACGATGTAAGCTCCACTGGCATGGTTCGCATCGCCCACAACCTGTATTATTGCGAGCGTTGCGCAAAGATGGTCGGCTACAAATGAGCCATCAACGAACCTCGATACCGAACGACACATGACTGCTAGCGAGGGCGAAACTTGTTCAGTGACGAATTCATGATCTTACACCCCATCAGCGCATATGTTTGCGTGTACACGGACGGGCAGCGCAAACTTTTGTTACATACCACCACCAAGTTCCCAATTTTTTTTCCCCAGCGATAGGATACCCCCCCCCCTCTTTTTCTCCCCGAGAAACATGTGTAGCTGCGAGTCGACTCCAGGACGCTGTCCACGCGTCTGCCCGGGGGGACCGCCGGACTCGACACGCGAACAACCAGAGGGACGATCTATCAGTTTGACATGGCACGGTAGATATTTGGTGCTGGCCCATATCGACAAGATTGAGTGCGAAACATGACTCCAGCTGGTGCCGTCGAACATAGGCCCTCATCTTCACGATACTGCCGTTTCGGTCATGGTGTACCGATCCGCCAGACGAGGTGCCATTGTCGAGTAAGAGGCTTCTGTTGCCGGATTCATCACGACATAATGACAAAACTAGTGGCACTCTGGTAGTGTTTCATGGAACGGCAACATTCAATTCGGGGACATCCTTCTACAACACATGCTGCAGGCGGTGTGGCGCCGTTGTTCTCTCAAAATGTTGACTCGGAAGAATGCGATGGCGGTCAAATGAATCGGCTAGAATTTCAATGGCAGAATACGATGGAAGGAGAGATTTTTGTGGAATGCATTACTGGGAGAGGCTATGACGGTACATTTCAAACAACCGCATTCAAGCCATGAGCTCGATCATATTCTTGGCGAAGTCATGGCCCCTGAACGAGTGCAGGCGCTTGTAAATTCAAGATATATTGCCGCAAGGTATTTATTGATGCATGGACTAGTCGCGCAGCAGGCTTGTTTGGAAAAGCAAAAGCATAGAATGAAGCGAAATAAGACATGTCAGGTTTTTTGACCTCGCCGGAACCAAAATTGCGGTTCTTTGCTTTGCAAACGTGAATGTAATGAATGGCCTGCACCAAATGCCTCAAGGCCCAGCTCAGGAACGTCGTAGCCTGTGTTTCGAATCCCGAAGAGCCAACATGACATGACGCACGATGGACAAGTACAAGGCTATGCTGGACCCTTTTTGTTGCCTTGTCCTATTAAATCACACAACTCTACGGATCCGTACGAAGTACATGTGTATTAGCGACAACATTCCCTTCGTATCTGCACCTACATAACACCAGGAACAGTGGGCCCTTTCATGCCCTGAAACGAACCCTATCCCACTGGGTGCCGGCACGCACATTTTCGACTGTACTTTTCCACCAATGACGAGCGGGGGGCCCTGCCAAGATCCAAGATGCACATGCAGGGAGACGAGACGAGACGAGACGAATGGTTTTCCGCCGTCCTGGAGTTTCCTTTCTGCCTCGCAGCCGCGCCCATTTAATGAACCAGGCTTATTTGAGATTTCTGGGCGTTGGCTTCCCTCGGCCGTCATTGCGTTGCAGATCGTAGGGGACTTCTTGTCGGCCGCCCACCCGTTGTCTCGCATGGGCGCTGAATCATGTGATTTCACGGATTGATTGGGGTGGCTTGAACGTGTTGTTTCACTCGTGAGAAGGAGGGACATGTAGGCATTGTCCTTGGCTTGTGGAATCCACGGATGTCGCGTGGTAGAAAAGGGGCCGGGGCTTAGACGTACAGCTGGAAAGTTGCAGAGCGGTGAATGTGTACGTCGTGAAGTGCGGTGAAAGTCTTGCATGGTCTGAAATCAACCTGATTCGGGGGGGGGGGAGACGCAAGTTTCGAAACTGGCGGGGACGGGATGGCAAGAAGCGACGCCCTGGATCAGCTTTAAGGGGGGGGTTTTTTTTTTTTTTTTTTCTTCTGAGAGATTCACAACGTGGTGCACTGCACGTGCATGGGAGATGGTGTTCCCGTGGCTGTGGCACGATGAAACGCGCCCTTGCCACGAAGTCGACGAGAAGGAGAAGGAGAAGGAACTTTTGACTCGGAAGTCGCTGTGGAATTTTACTGCATCGTTGGCACTGGCTGGGATGCGTGGAATTGACGGCTCGTTCCTCGCTTCGTCGCTTCTTTTTGTTTTCAAAAATAGAGATGTAAAAATATAAAAATAAATAGAAAATAGAAAGAGGCCGGGCGGGGTCCAGCAAGCAGGGGTTTTGTCGGGCCATGGCGGTAACTGCGGGATCGGAAGTCATAATACTTTTTGGATATTATCGTCGCGAGCTATTCCTGTCCCTAATACGGACTACTTTTTAGAGGGGGGGGGGATAATTACATATCATACATCGCACCCCCCTTGAGTTGGGCGCAAGTTGCGCACACCCACTGGGGCCGCTTGCGACTCAAAAGATCGGGCAAGGATGAGAGAGGCCCCTGTAAGTGTTCGAAAGGGAGGGGGGTACGGATGAATCCGTACATCGAGAAAAATATATGAATGCAGATTGTAAATTCTTTGGTTCAAAGGAATGGCCGTGATTTCCCTCCCGTGGGGGAACGAAAAAAAAAACCCCCCCGGTCTGGCTGGCCCTCGGTTAGACGGAGGGGGGTTTTTTTTTTTTAACCTCCCCTCTCTCCGGTAGGGCTGGCTTGCATACGGACGGACGGCATGGCCAGAACTGATTGACGTTTTGTTGTTGTCCATGAAAAACGCTCGTGCGACTAACACTCGAACTTTTGGATTGTCGGTTGGCCTCGCGAGGAGCGGAAGAGTCATGATTGCGTGCAGATGCAAGCAACGACGCATCACACCACCGATGTCATTGTGCATTCTGTCCTTGTGACTCTTGACTTGTGACTTGCACGCTTTTTCTGCCTTTCAATTAGGCACGACCCGAAGCCTTTCGGGCCCGACGACTCCGAATGCCATGTGTGCGCTGCACTACGACGCTGTACCTGGCTGAAGGGCTGAAGGGCTGAAGGGCTGAAGGGCCGAAGGACTATTGCCTCGAACGGATGATGCCAAGACGCTACGCTATGTTGCTATGCCATGCCATGCTATATCATGCTATAATAATCCGTCCTGTGCTATGCTATTGTCATGCTGTGCCATGGGATGGTTGCACGTTGTACAATGTTGTGTCTCCGTTGACCATGTTTTGTCCAGCCCCAGAAAGAAGTGGCATGTTTGTTGAAGCAAAAGGCAAATTCTGCTCTCGGAATACCACACTCCTTGGCCCGCAGGCAGTAGAGTCTTCCTCTATGTATCTCACGTGGCACGCAATACATAGTAGCAGGCCAAGACTGCAAGACGTCAGACTCATGCTATCCTCGGGGCATTATCATCTTTCTTACTCCTCTTCCCCGCATCTCGACCGACAACTTGCAGCCAGGAATAAAATTTCCATCACATCATTAGATTAACCCTCCCTCTCGCGGTGACCTCACTCTGCAGGTGGCAGCCCCCCCCTCGCCAAGAGGAAAAAAAAAAAAAAAGACCTTGAGGCTCCCTTGTATCTCCTTAGAGGTCATAAGCCTTGTGGAGTCACGTCAGCTAGGGTCTGTATCCAATGAGATAAAAGTGGACTAGAGGTATATTCGCTAATATGTAAATAGCCTAATAATTAATGTGCTACTAAGTTTCCCTATATGAATTACTATACTATATTTCGCGTACTTAACGCGGTCACCGACCTTGTGGCAGGGGGCTTGTGGGGGCCCCGCAGACCCACAAGGCTTATGACCTCTAAGGAGATGCGAGGAAACTGCCGTTGTTACCGAGTTCCTGGGTCTGTCCAGCTCCACAGCCTCTGGGTCCGCGTCCGCCGCAACGTTGTCGCACATTTCGTCACCGAAAAAAGAACCGAGAAACTCTCCACGGATTGGAATACATGCATGTTGTCGTCGGCGATGTTGCTTCACGCTCCATTCTGGTTCAGAGCGTTCAATTGTGTCGTTGCTGACCCGTGGCTTTCCTCGTGAAGAGCATGGAGCATATTCTTACAGGCAATTTTTCTGAAATTGCTTCTTTGAAGAAAGAAGGGAGTCATAAAATCACACGAGGCTCGCCCAGTAATAATAAACAGTTTAACGGTGCGCTGGAACCAAGACCCTTGCGGCCATAGATTAGCTGGGAGATCGTCAGACTGAAGTTAAACTTCAATCCTACGGATGCCTATCTGAAGGTCGTGTGTTCGAGTCACACTGGCCGCAATCGTTCATCTTTTTTTTTTTCTTAAAAAAAGAAAGAAAGAGAAAATTTCCCTTCTCCTGAATAGTTGGGGTAGGGAGAGAGGTGCGTGGCAGTCTTGGGGGTGGACAACAAGGACATTTGCAGGGGCATAGGCGCTTAGCAAGTAGGGAGGCCAGGGAATTCAGCATAGGAGTATATTAGCTATCGTTCGTTTGGGGAGGAAAGGCAAAGGGGTCTCATTAGGTGTGGCTATCTTCTTGGGGTTATGGGTGGAATCATACATGGTGATTCGTACAAAGAGGATGTCCGGCTGGTACACATGTATTGCTAACCTTGTGCTCAGGTGGTCTTGAGAAAGTAGTATCCTCAGTCGTAGTGGTAGCTGCTCCATCTTGGCTGCGTCCGGCCGAGCACATCTCTTGATCCTTTCGTATTCTTATTGATGATCCCAACGCGAAAAGTGAACGAAACAAACCTCCAAAAAACGAGTGCAGAAAGAACACGCAGTTTCACTAACCAAGTTTACAAGAATAGTGCTGGGAATGTCATGGTTTGATATAGTAATTGTAGTATTCAAGACGAATCAACTCCCTACGCCGCCACCGAGATGCCACCTACTCATGCCCCCCCCCCACCCCCCAATTTTGTGCTGATCGAGAATGTCCTAGTTACAAAGTCCCAAATTATTCCTCCATCTTGACATCGCTATCCTTTCCCAAGTTCTTGAGCAGGTAGCTTCGCTTAAAGTATTCGTTTGGATGAACAATCGTCTCCAGCTGATTGGACGTCATGACGCTCTCATCCTTGGCCTTCTTGATCTCGGCCTTGTGGACATGTTCGAATACACTGTTTTTTCGCAATGTCAGCTGTCTTCCGTCGAGTCATCAATAGCATTTTTCCAATCAAATCAAGCCATCTTTCAAACTTACCGGTTGCAAGCCATGTGAAACTTTTGCTTGTCCTTGTCCTCCTTGACACCCTGCAGTACTGATCGGTCTGAAACACCCATTGCTTGCACCAAAGCCGTGAGGTTTTCAATATTGAAGTGCCTATAGGGGCAACCGTGTGCCTCTCCAGGGCCTGGGGAATGTTCCGTCAAGATTTTCTGACAGCTGAAAGGGCTGTAACCGCCGCCTCTGCGATTAGAGTCACCGCCAACGTCGCCGTAGGCGTGGCGCACATTGTATCGATATTCCTTGTTGAACTGGTCGTCGGTCACCTTGTTGAAAGAGCTCCGCCAGAACAGCAGGGACTCCTCCAGATTCAGGCCGATACCCTTGAGGAACAGTGTGTACTGCAGGCGACCATAATGCTTGAGATGAGCGTCTCGCCGTAATGATCGGTGCAGGTGGGACATGCAAGCTGGAAAATGCTGTGACAGGTTGTCGATGTTGGATGCGGTGATTTGCGCGCCAGCCGGGGCCGACGAGTTGGAAACGTAGGCAGAATCCGGGGTGATGAAGTTTTTAGAAAGATGGTTCAAAATCGGGGTCAGACGATCGTCCTCGTCCAGGCGCGGTAGTGCCCGAGCGGTAAGCTACTCAAGACAGTGTCAGTCTTGTTGGATTGTCTGCTGTCTGCACATCCGTGGTCAGTCACACTGGAACGCCATACCTCAAGCTGTTTCTCCAAACGGGATGAGAACTCGGCGACCACCATACTTGATTGCTCACGCCCAGGAACAAAGGCCTTGCCCTGCTTCAAAAAGACTCTCCTGCCTTCGATCAAGTCAGGTACCCTCTCCCAGTCGACTTTGAACCACATGTCATCCTCGATCCCTGACTTCTTGCCAATCATTGCTGCCAGGTCTGCAGCATATTCTCTCTTCTCATCGTCCGTCACAGCCTCCCACCAATCCAAATCAAGACTCGACACGAAAGCAGATCTCTCGGATAAGTCGTCATTGCTGAATCGCAGGCGGAAGAGCATTGTTTCAACACGCGTAAACCGGCGGCGCAAATCCTCGGTCGAGGAAAAGGCCAGCCGAAGAATGAAGTGGCTGTAATGATCTTTTTGCCTCTGGGCAAACAGTCGCGCGGTAGAAGAGCTGTTCGTGTCTAGAGGGATATATTTGTCCAGTATAGGCTTCATATGTGTAGCTGTTTCGGCGAGAGATCGGTTGCGAAATGAGCACGCTTCCAGCTCAGCCAGAACTACCAGATTGTGTCAGCTACTACGTGCGTCCTATGCAACTGTAGTACAACAAGGAAGCTGCGTACCTCTCAGTCGATCAATGGCCCATTGCTCGAACTGCTCAAGCGTGATGTCTGCTGTCGGCGCATCCGTGTAAAAGTTGAGTCTGTGAGGGTACTCAGCGTCCTTGTACTGAGGTGTAGCGAACTGCTTCTTTCGATGATCAACGACATTGCGTCGCTTCGGGTCTACCCGACTGAGATCTTGTCGCAGCATTGCGGAGTCGCGCAGTGCTGAGCCTGGCTGAAAGATGCTAAAAAACTTGACGTCTTGTCCAAAGGGTCTGTGAGTATGTATCGTGAATCCAACGTGAACGGGGGTTTCTGTGGAAGACGCGTCGCGTCGCGGAATCCAGGCGGGGCCGATCAATTAAAAAGTAGCTAGCCAATCACATGCGCTCTCTTAATCTGTTTAACATGTAAGCACCCCTTTATTCCGTACACCTGCCCCGCCTCGTCTAACCCGTGGGCCATCCTTGACTTCATCTCGTCAATGCCATCTGCCACCGCAAAGTACGTAGAACGACAAATGCCATCACATGTTTCGGACAAGAAACATTAGCTCGCGGCTCCGCAAAGACGACTTTACAGCCTTGCGCAACAAGGCAACTAGTCGCAATTGCAACGTAATTCGGACGCTGAAAATGCCATCCGAGGTAGGGACTCTCCGCCGTCTTATTCTCATCATCCTGCAAGCTCTTGGAACTTGACGAAGAAAACGCCTTGGGGTCAAGTGACGATCATTGGGCTTGGAGCATGGTCAAACCTCTCGCGTTTCGCTGATACGCGGCTGGCAATGACGTATTGATGATGATGGGAGCACCTTTTTTTCGACAAGTGAGGAACGGATTGATCTGATTGAGAACATATACATGGAAGAATATTCGTTGTTATAATGCCTGATTATCATGGTATATGAAACTGTAGGTCAAGAAATGCCTTCAAAGTGAAAAAAAGTCAATGGGGTAAGACAGATTCCGCTCCGCATTCAAACTTGGCATGTACTTTCATCGTCACACGCCGAGCAAGCTGCTCTTGCTCTTGTCTCTTTCAAGGGCACTCGTCTCAATGCTGTATAGCTCAATCGGCTTGCGGCCCATTGCGTTGCTATTCTTCACGAAGCGGTCGGTGTTGTGGTGCGTAGTATTACGGGACCCGTTTGTGCTGAAGATACAAGGGGCCATGCGCACCAGGACCAATCGCAGGGTTGGTAAACATGTGCATACTATGCCGACATTGACTTCGATGATGGACCACCATCCAATGATCCAATTGTCCCAGGTTGGGTTGGTCGAGTTGGAGAAGTAAATGAGACTTTGTAGTCTCAGGACGGAGACGACGGTGACGCTGTGTAACAAAGTCAGTAAGTACATGCTGCTGTTGATGTTCTTTCCAAAGAAAGGGGGGGAAAAGGGAAAACGAAGAGAAGAAGAAGAAGAAGAAGAAGAAAAAACCATCCCGGTAGAAGAAGAAAACAAATAAAATACTCACAATGTACCCAGAAAGAACATAAAGACGACACCAACCTTCTTTTTCCAGTGCAGCTCCAAGCCCTTGATTTGGCTAAGTGGAAGAGCAATCATCCACACATCGAGGACAATGTTGCAAATGCCATGCAGCCACGCAAAAAGGTTGAGGTTGATGCAATGGCCCGTCAAATCCTTTTCGACGTGCTGTGTCCAGTACCTGCTCACAGGTGTGCAGGAAAAAATGCCAATGGTGACAAAGACGACACCAAAGATGACGTTCAAGATGCAGGTTCCCGTCAAGAGGCGACGAATGGTGGCTCCAGGAAAGATGCCGAGGTAGAACAGAGATAGACTCAGCTTGACGATGGCCATCTCAGCCAAGTACATAATCTCGATTATGAAGAAGTATTCCGCAAACACGGTGATCTGAGAGGGCGGAATCGTCCACACATCCTTGCCCAGGCCGTGATCTGTCAACCCAACCTTGTTGATGATGGTGCACGCGATGCCAGTAATGAGGGCGAACAGAATGACCCAATCGTCGTAGCCAAGCTGTTTTCGATAGCTCCAGAATTGCTTGTACACTAGCCGTACGATGACGACCATGGCCGCGATGGTGTTCGCGCTATAGTTCAGCGCGTCATATAGTCCCCTTTTGTCGCGAATCGGTCTGTTGCAGACGGTTTCGGTGACGTTTTTCGTAACTATCTCGAACACCCTGCCGGTTAGCAACTTGCAATTGCGTGTTTTTATATACGGCGTTTTTTTTTTTCGTTGGCCGGGGAGAGCAGAGCGTTCAAATCGACCAAGACTTACACAGGGCCTCGGTCAGGTCACAAGCTCGCAGGACACATGGCGTCGCCGAGCCCGAGATGTGTGTGTACTGCCCGACACATATACATTGGGGATCGGTAGCCGAGCAGCCTGCCTTGGCCACAGAGTCTGTGAGGCATTGTAGCTAGATTTATCGATGTCTTGTCAGTTCAATGTTTGGAAATTCGTCATTCTTGTTTCCCCCGTGTCCTTGTGCTTGATGCTCTAGATGGCACATCATCATCACCATCATCATCAGCAGCAGCATCAGCAGCAGCAAAAACCGTGAGAAACATACCGCGCATGATGGCACCATGGCCACAGATGATATTAATTGGGCGAGTGTAGGAGCGGTTCCCTCGTCACCTAGACAAAGCCGTGGCAGCGTCATCATGACAGCCAGGAAAGCGAACCCCGGCTGGAACCTCATATCGACAAATCTTTAGGTACATGTATACATGTATATGAATATACGTGCCGGGCAACTTTCTTCCGGGTTCACGAATGCATTCGGTCTTTATTGGGGTGATTTAGAAAGCGATTGGGTAGGTTGAAGAGAAGAAGAGTGATCAGCCTCGACTGGCGGGTGAGAGAAACGACTACCAACAAGACCAACAAGGCCTCCTCTCACCATACAACTTGTCTGGTCGCAGCGTCATCTTCACCAAAATGTGCTGGAAGCAATTAGCCTGGGATCCCTGTGCCTGGTCCATAATTCACGATGTTATCGCCCGATGTCACTTGCAAGTGCCACGATGCGTCAGGATAAATGGATAAAAAAGCATGCTTTAGAGGCTGAGTTGGTATGTACATAGTGCTTGCTGTTGCTGAATGACTTGAGCGACGTTGACGGCCCAAGGCCCAATGGTATAGCGATCGACACTGTTCTAAAATACATAGAGGCTGCGAAGTCGACGATGTAATCCTGCATGGTCTCCGTAGAGCATCTGCCTCCTGCTTGGCAGGAGGAAAGGGAGCCCAACTCCCAAGGAGTCGCCACGAGTTTTATTTTCCCCAGATATCGCCGCGTCCGCTAGCAACACAAAGACAGACAAAACCAATCTGCACAGCTGTTAGAGACATCACATGTCTTGCAAGTACTCGGAACCTGCTCGGCCCAGGGTCTGGTCTGAGGCCGCTCGTTGTTTAGAAATCATGCCAATTACACTACTGAGACTAGTGTTGACTGGTGAGACAATGTGCCTGTCTTCAGTGTTCGCCAAGACATCGTTCGACACCAAGACACATGGCATTGGGCCGACAAAGGGAAGCTTGCCTTGGCCTGCCGTCGTCCGTTCTCGCTGTGCGCCGGACGGACGAAGCGGTGGCCCTAGCAATGGATCTGAAGCTAGGCGTGAGCCCCTTTTGTACATCTCTATCACTAGACTAATGTAGACATAATAGTAATTTAAGAATAGGAGCACACAAAACAACCATAGCCGCCGGCCCTAGGCCTTGCCTAATTCTAACTCGCACACTATCTCCTTGGACTCTGTCCACCTTGTGGAGTCACGTCAACTAGGGTCTATATCTAATCAGATAGAAGTGGATTAGAGGTACATACATTCGCTTATATATAAATAGGCTAATAATAAATACTACTGATTTTATCTATATAAATTGTTGCTACACCACACTTTCGCGTACTTGCGCGGTCACTGACCTTATGGCAGCCGACCTGCAAGATGGACAGAGTCCAAGGAGATAACAGGCGCAACGCCGTATATATAAATAAGAAACACGCAGTAGGATCGTGGACGGCCCGGGGAGGAACCGTTTGGAGTCAGGAGCTTCTTGGGGTATCGCTCAGAGAGCGTAGGCTCCTAGACGGATTAGAGCCGGTAACGCGTCGAATAGCAGGGAATTCGCGGGGGATGGCGCCATTCTGTCAGCATGTAGGGGATAATGTACGCACAAATTAGTGACCAGTTGGCTGCGCCTCTTTTTTTCGTGCAAGACCACCATCTTAGTCAAAGAAGGGGTCCATGCCCAGTTCATTGGCTATCTTTTCGAATGCCTCGTACTGATCCCTTTCCTCCTCGGTTAACTCATTTGTGGGAGATGCTCTTCCGCCCATGAAGTTGTTGATGGTACCCTCTGTGCCCTCATGAGGCAGATCCCTCATCTCGGGCCAGTGGTCCGCGCGGTCCATGACGGCTAGGCCGTGCTTTTCGCCATGGAACATGCGTCGCAACTTGGCTCGGGCGCCAGTCACCTTGACGAGCTCGATCTTGCGATAGCCCATGAACACGATAGACTCTTCCTCGTAACAGGCAGAGTACCCCTTTTCGCGAATGACACCAAATTTGGCTTCTCCACCGACCCTGATGCCCGTACTGGGGTCGATGGGGATTTTTGCAGAGGCTCCAGCTCCCATGCTTGAGCCGTGTAACTGCGTCGCTTCGAGGTTCGTAAACGTCACGATGTCGGTGACGAAGTAGCCCACGCCATGATTGTCCTGTAGCAACTCGAAAAGCTCGTCGAAATATTGCTTGTTATGGAGGAGATCCTTGAACTTTTCGCCGGGCAAATCCATGTGCCAAACTCGAGCAATGGTGGCCAGGTTTTCACTGCTTCTCGAATTGGCTCGATCGACAAATGCATCAATGATGCTGGAAATGGTGGCCTTGAGTGTCGCGTCGTGAACGTTTCTCTCCCAGAACCTCACATTGTGCACCTGAACTGGCTTAGGATCCAAGTCTGTAACCAAGTCCTTGGGAGGTTTGGAAAACCGATGAGGGATGCGGCTCTCGGTGGGCCAATCGGGATATTTGACCACGCTGCCCATGAGCTTGTCGCGGTATTCAGACGCGTCAAGCCGAGGAGCTATAAGCCAGAGACCCTTTCTCCGCTCGGCCGGCGTCATATGTATCAGCCGTGTTAATTGATGTGGTAAATGTCAGCCGTGTTAGTCAACGTGGTCGATGTGGTCGATGTGGTCGATGTGGTCGATGTGGTCGATGTGGTCGATGTGGTCGATGTGGTCGATGTGGTCGATGTGGTCGATGTGGTCGATGTGGTCGATGTGGAAGGCTTTGTAGTTGGCATGAGGTTGGTTCTTGTAAATTTACAGCGATCCTGATTCAGAGCAGCTGGCAGCTGATGAGCGCACATGCCCGATGACCAATATCTCTGTAATACTCTGTACATGTAACCCTGACATGCGCCTCCCACAACGGGTTGTGTCATTTGGCCACCAGCGGCCTCCCGTCCGGGCTCCACAGTGACACTGCTGATGAGACTGTTGCACGAGAGAAAAGAGGCGCAGCCGATACGAACTGTGGCGGGGCTGCTAATAATAAGGTGTGGAACGATGCAGGCGATGTCAAAAAGTCAGAAGGAGAGAAGATAATGAAGATTTACTATCTAGGAAATCGGAATTAATAGAATCTATTCACAAGTGAATCTAGGTCTTCAAACGAAGCCTACGATAAAATGTGGTAGCAAGCGCGCTGCGTGAATCTGCACTCACAAACGAAGAGGGGATGACAGAAGGGATGACAGGGGTGATGCCTCAGATTTGAGGCTGCAGTGTGAGGCTGTGATGTGATAGCCTTGATAATTAATATAATATCACGGAGTATTCTTTCAAACTGCGGTTCATGGGGTCTGTTCTCGGCCCAGCCTTGCACCGATGGACGTGACCCATCATACTATCCCGCAAGAGATATTTCAAAGAAAAATGATTCCTGTTCATAAGCCTCGCGCGGGCGCCACCACGTGGACTTTTGAAAGTTGAGCGCTACATATACAATGCTCCACAGTGCACACCGTCCTTCCGTTATCGAAAACGCCGCTTTGCTTCTCGTCATTTGTCGACCTGCGCTACGTTTTGAAGTCGTTTTTTTTTTCTTTTTTTTCTTTTTGCGCACTTATCGAAATCACAATTGGGTCTTTCACAAAGTTTCGAAATAATCAAAGTCGTTCCAAGAGAAAAGAGGCAGGGTTTGGATGGCGGATACGCTGGAGCCCCTTCGAGGATTACTCCATCGCGTGCGAGGAGCTGTCTCGAGACACAAGAATGCCGAAATCAGTGGACTACGAGTGGTTCACGATCCAGAAAATGCAGACATTGAGTAAGTCGTTGATACGAAACCCTGTTATTGATCTCATAATGTTCATTGAAGCTGGGTTCTGATGTCATGATAGTATCGTTGCAGTACATGGCCTTGGCGGCCAAGGTTTCCGCGCATGGATTAATGGGGATTCCAAAGGAGGCAAGTCCAAGTCGTGGCTCGAGGAGTTGTTGGGCGCCGACATCCCCAACGCTCGCATCATGACATATGGCTACATCTCCGACGGCGTCAGCTATCGGTACATCGTGCGCAATATTGTGTATGGTCGAGCGCTTGACCTCGCCAAGGCGCTTGCTGCCCAAAGACAGCGAGACCATACCAATCGCCGTCCACTTTTCTTCATTGCACATAGCCTTGGTGGGTGGATCGTCAAGCGTGCGCTGATTATTTCTAGCGAGGCTGCTGATTCGGACCTGAAAGACATCGAATTGTCCACCTCTGGAGTCGCCTTCTTCGGTACACCGTCGCCCGGTCGCCCGTCTTCGCCTTCGCCGCTGGCTCACGTAATACGAAGGACAACATCTGGGCTTGCCGACAACGGTCAATCACGAGCCGCGAAGTCTTTAGCATCGCAGGAACCCCATGCTAGCGACATGGTGTGGCTCGAGCATCAAATGGATGCATTTAAAGCTATCACTGCCAACCTGCCCAGACTCTCATTTTATGAGACGAAGCAGACACGCGAGGGATATGTAGTGGAGCGGAGGTATTCCATGACTGGCTCAGATGGTGTTCAAATCGGGCTGCAAGCCTCTCATTCAGAACTTATCAGATTCAATGGTCGCGACGCAAATTACCAGACTTTTATTGGAAAATTTCGCGAAATGGTGGACACAAGCACGGCTTCGGGCTTGGCTGATACGAAAAGGAAGGCTTTTGACTTTGCAGCAGGTGAGTTCCTTTCGTGTATCCCAACTTGATATCACGCATGGAAGCGGCTTTGTTAATACTGTACCTCAAGTGCATCTTCTCGAGTACCTTTCGCAAGGTTACTCAATTCCGTACCGACTACCCAACGAGTCAACTCCCATCGTCCCTCGACTAGATCTTATCGATCGACTAGAACATATGCTCACCAGTGATGCAGACCCCTTAATTGTGAAGTTGGGCATCGTCACCATATGGGGCTTGCCTGGCACTGGCAAGTCTACTCTCGCACGACACTATGTGGAAAGGAATCGTGGAAATCTGTCTTTCGTCTTCTGGATTCGAGCTGAGAGTTGGCAGACCGTCATTGCTAGCTATCTGGAGCTTGCCAATACTATTGTCGAACACTACGCCAAAGAAACTCCGCGAACTGAAGTAGAAAACGACTTGGGACTCACGGGCGTCGAGGACATGCTCAAGGTAAAGAGTGTCCTTCAGCTTGACACGTCGCGTATCAGATCAGTCGTGCGCGCCGTCAAGGACTGGCTACTACGTCCAGATAATGTTGGTTGGCTGCTTGTGTTTGACAACGTCGAGCCCTCGTATGACATCTTTGACTTTATTCCACTCACCCTGTCCGGCAAAGTCATCTTAACATCTCAAGATAGCAACTGTTGCTCATGGGGGACTACGTTACGAGTTGATGCCATGGACGAGGCGGAAGCTATCAGTTTACTGGAATTGATTCTGGGAGATGATGCAGTACAGGAACCGACTCAAGGTGAGAGAATCAACACAACAGGTGTCGTTTCATAATCAGAATTAACCAAAATGACAGCGATCGCAGCATCAAGACTCGTGCAGCAACTTGCCTACCATCCACATAACATAGCCATAGCGGCTGCAACAATCAGAGCCAAGGGGCTAAGCGTTTCAGAATATCACACCATCATTGAGTCAAAAACTCCATTGACACTATTAGGGTCAACACTTCATCAGTCTCCTGTGACCAAAACTGTTTTGCAGATTAGCTCTATGCTGTCCGCCTCAGCCATACCGGTTGCCCTATTTGGAAACGTCTCCGAACCGAACCACGCTCCAGAACGATTCAGGGCTATTCTCGAGGAGATCAGAGGTAAGTTCAAGGTCGAGACTCAAATGATGGATAATCACTTTTTTTCTGACATAGATGCATCTAGTCTGTCAGGAGTCTGAGCACCTAGATGACGTACTGCAGTACCTTCTCGATGAGAATTTTATCCAAACAACGGCCACTCCCTCGGATACGTCCTCGTCAGCCCTTTCCCCTTCCTCGCCGTCTTCTTTGCCTTCGTCTCAGACATCAACCTCTTTAGACTACTTTGTTGTCGACGCAGAAGCTCGTGACCACGTTCGGTCAATGCTCACGGACGATGAGAAGGTGAATCATGCTTGGATGGCGTGCAACGTTTGTGTGGATGGGATCAAGCTGAAGGAAGCCCAATCATCCACTTTTCAGGAGATATACGATTTTGGCAGAATTATGGGACCCCATGCCAAGACTTGTTTTGACGATTGGTCTGGCGTTCTAGAAGGGATGCCAGACGATGGCGACATTGCATGGCATGTCCTAGGGCAAGTTTGCATGACGCAAGGCGCACTGGACCAAGCCATTGGATGCTTTGAGCTGTCTCTGCGCCGAGGGTCGAAGGAAATGGATATTAGAGCGCGCGCCGAGGCAACCTTATCTCTGTCGTCACTGCTGCAGAGGTTGGGGAAGTTTAATAGGAGCCGCGAAATCTTAGCAGACCTCAACATCGACTCCATCGACTCCATCGACCAAGCTATTGGGTTTCGGGTTGCTTTGGCCAGGGCCTCGGCTACAGCTGCTCAAGGAGAACTTGCCAATGCAGGAGATCAATACGAAATGCTAGAACTCGAGCAAGAGGCGGCCCTAGGACCAACAGACTTGGCCACTGTTGGCACGGTACAGCAGCTAGCATCCACACTCGAACGACTGGGCAAATTAGAAGAGGCACAGGCCTTGTATAGACGAGTCTACCTATCATATCAGAATATGTACGGCCAAAATGACCGCATGACCCTTGAGGCTCTTGACGATTTAGCAAACAGTTGCAGGGAAAGCTTTGCCATTGATGAAGCAGAGACCCTGTACAAACAGTCTGTGGATATTCGGACGCGAGCTCTCGGGGCTGATCACCCGCAAACGGCCTACGCAATTCAGAATCTCGCCGTCATCGACGACTTGCGCAGCCGCTACATTGACTCTAAATTGAAATACCAACACGCGCTGAACATCATCGCTCCCACCCTCGGAAAGGCCCATCCGCTCTACACGACCACAATGGAGAATATGGCGCTGTCTACTCGGCGGCATGCGCATTCCCTGGCCGATAATCCAACCACGAGACCTCCTTCATCTCGCTCATCCTCGCAGTACAGCAGACCAAAACCTCAGAGGCGCAAGGAAGATGTGGTCTTACGAGGAGCCACCAGCCAGCGGCTGTTTGAGGAAGCAGAGCGGTTGTATCTTGATATACTCACCATCAAGAAATCAGCCAAGAGTCTTTATTCCGACCAAGATGTGGTATCGACGGGTTCAAAACTGGCCGAGATGTACGAGAATGAAAAGTTTTTTGAGAGCCGACGGGGCGAGAAAGTCGATTTGCTCAAGGCCATGCTGAGAGATGGGCGGAGACGGGGTACTATTTGACATGGAGCCTTGACGCACCCATGTTGTTTGGGGCTCGGTCACCGTCATGACCTTTTACGAATTGTTACGGATACTCTCGGTTTTTCTTTACTTTTCATCCTTATCCTTTTTCTCTTTTGCAAACGAACATGCCAGATATGTCAAAAATTATGTCACACGCACAATATTTCATGTAATGAGAAACGACGGGCAGCAAAAAAAAAAAAAAAATGAACGGGGTTGAATATCGCCATGTATCAAATTATGTATTTCCAAGGAATGCTTCCTGTCATTCATCATGACAAATGAAGTTCTCTTTTTTCTTTTTTTTTTTTTTCAAACCCGTTGTTGATATGCCACGTCCCCCCTCTTCCTGCTTCGGTTCACTTTCCACACATGTAGCCATCCAACTCCTATAGTTCAGGAATGCCAAGTACCCTGTTACCTAATGTCCGCACATCGTGACGCCAAATGAAAAAAAAAAAAAAAATTGCATGCCCTAGATTTTTCCAGCATTTTTGCCTTCCTTTGGCATCAACTGCCTTCTTTTTTTTTATCCGAAAACAACCGGGTTGCGCTGTAGTAAGAGAATTCTTAAACTGGCGTTGTTCTTAATAAATCAAGATATTTGTGCTCTCCGGACCTGCCGAGCCCCCCTCCTCACACGACATCGTATTTTGCCGGTGGCGGCTCACTGGACGGAGCAGGTGGTGGTGGAGGCGGCGGCGGTGCGGCGGGTCTGCCGCCGTCGACAATGATCTGCTGGTCGATTCGATCACCAGTTTTGCCGTGCTCGACGCGCTTCCATGTTAGGATGCGGGCCTCGTTGGTGTCGACTTCGAAGACGCGCAGACGCCGGATGAACCCTCCGTAGCCGGCGTAGCCGCCGAAGCCGACGCCGCCGGCGTAGCACATCCATAGAGCGGGTTCCTGGACCTGCGGGGGGGGCTGTTGGTCGGGAGGGGGTTGTTCCCGAGATGATGTCGGCTGGGTCACGTTTCGGAGGGACAAGAGGCAGTAGTCGTTGCAGTGGTCGCTGGTTGGTTGGGATTGAGGTAAGTATAGGAACCACAACGTTCAGTTCAGTGGGTCAAGGTCCAGGGAGCAAGGAATTTTGTTTGGAATACGTACTGTCCTGCGCTGACCATGACGACGCCCTGCTCGACGAGGGCATCTCTGAAACCGGAGTTGTAGACGGGTGCCGTGACGCCCTCTTTCCAGTCGCCTACACGGGGCAATTGGGGACTGGCGTATTCGGTGAGAGGGATGTGGATAAAGGCCATGTCCATGTGGCGATGGCTGTATTGCGAATGGGCGTGCTTGAGGCCGACGGCTGTTTTCTTAAACCAGTCGATCTGGCTCTGCTTGATCCAGTCGTATCCGGGGTACTTGCGCTCGTTGGGGGAATACGCGTGCGTGTCGAGGAAGTAGAGGGTGAGGGCGGAGTGGTCGGAGCCGCCGCGGGCGAGGATCTCGACGTAGTAGTTGCCCACGCCGGCAATGTCGGCGGGGCCGGCTCTGGATAGAGAGTAGGGGAGGATTTCGTACAGGGCCATTTGTCGCGCGCGCGACATTGTGGATTCATCGTCGTGGTTGCCGAATATGCCGGCGTAGGGAATCTTGCGCTTGCTGAGGAGGGAGGCGATTTTCAAGATGGCCTATTCATTTCAAGTTTCCAACCGTGTGGTTAGTTTTTGTCGATTGCAAACAGTGATGATAATTTGACACGGGTGTAATATAGGCGATGGATGTAACGGGGGAGTCAGAGAGGCAAAAGCCAGAGAACGAGGAAGAAGAGAAAGTAGGTTTCAAAAGACTCGCGTTTGGGGAGAGCTTTTTACCGTTGGCGCATCAGGTGCAGTTTCTCCATTGACTTGGTCACCACTGAGCACGACAAAATCCGGCTTCTCCTCATCCAGCATCTTGGCGACGAAATCTAGGGTCCGGGGATCCGCCTCACATTTGCCTCCGGCGTACCCATCTGGAACGGGCTCGCGGCACTCTCCCACGCCATTACTAAGATGCAGGTCTCCGATCTGCATAATCTTGAAGCGGCCGTTATCCGCGATTCTAGGCTTCGGCTTCTTGTGCTCCTTTGGTACGCCGCGATGGATGCTGAGGTGGACACTCAACGGACCGCCCGGATCCATGAGCAGCTGCATTCCAGTTATTGCCCAGCCGTGGCGGGCTTCCACGGCATCGTCCCCGAAAAGCACGTCAACGTCGGTGACGGCGTCGCTAGAGTCGCTGGACTTTCTGTTGCCAGATCGCTTGATCCATAGACCACACGAGCGACGTTCCCATTGTTCACCTGACTTGGGTGCCTTGCCCTCCTGCGCTTCTGCTGGGTTGAGTCTCCCCACGGACGCGTCCATGACCACCTTGTCGTCGGCTGTCAGATCCTCCTCGTGTTTGCGGCTGATGTAGAGGAATGCCTTGGAGGTCCATGATCGATCGAGGTACAGCTCCTTGTCGACCCGATGCCAGATGGTAGAGTCGGGCTCGCATGAGGAGAAGGGATTGCGCTTCCAGCAGGTAACAATGTCTATATCGGTGATGACGAGCCCAGGGTGGTGCATGGGCATGTATCCGTGTATGGCATTAGGGAGAACTCTGTAATTTCGGTCGAGGAAGAAGATGACGACGAAGATGAACGCCAGCGCTACTCCCAGCTGAGTGAGAGTGCGAACCTAAAAGTAGAAACAGCAGCCAGGATCAGCTATGCGGGCCAAGAAACATGGGGAGAGTGGCGCACAAAGGACAAGCGCATCGCGAATACATTGGCATGGGACACGCACAATCCTTCTTGTCATCATCATGACGATGGAATAATGAAGCACCGACACCATCGGGTGCCAGCGGCCGCGCTTTGGTCGGAAACAGGCCTGCGGTCTGGAGGGCGTGGACGTTCGGAAAGGGACTGATGATGAGAGGTGAGGGTTGGGGGGGCCTTGGCGTCGTTGGAAAGCAGCTATGGCATGACGAGGGTAGCTCGAGAAATCGTTCCGGCGTGATCCGTACGCGATTATTATTGTCTGCGTGTTGTTCGAGCCGCGCCGGGGCAGAAGCATCAACCAGCTACTTCCGTACGGAGCAGAGCAAGATGATTGTGTTGCGAATGTACATAACGATACGTTCTCCACAAAACCCTTTTTTTTTTTTTTCTTCCTCCGTTTATGTTTGTACAGTGTGAAAGCTGACCAAAAGTTGATGGGGTAAATGATGCTTGTATTCCTCAAGTTCTCTAGCTAGTGCAGCCCCATATAACTATAATCATCCATTACCTAATACATTCTCCACCTTAATAGGCCAGCTATTTTTGAATAATAGTGTTAACCTTAACACCAAGAATACCAAGAATCACTATCTCCTTCTCACCTAAGCTCCAAGTCCTTATTCTAATTTGTCTCCGGATCCTATTCTGCCTTATCCTAGGTGTTCAATCTTAGCGGTTGGAGTCTTTCCTGTCGTGGGATATAAATCTTCAGATCATTAATATGGATTTTCCGTTAAACCCCTCCACTAAGTGGTTCCACTTAGTACGTGACTGATAATAACTTCTTCACCACTCTTAAAAGTCTCCCCTAGGACTTGTGGAATTTGCCTTTCAGCTTATGTTCTTTATCTATTTTCTCCTATACTATATTGCCCACTTTAAAACTCCTTAGGGGTTTGGTTAGGTCTTTATAATTATCCGCCTTCTAGGTCCGAACTGATTCCCTTCGTTCTTCTCTAATATTTACGTTCCATAAATTAGTCTCTCTAATCAGAGTTGGATCTTCGTTCTCCTTTTCGCCTAGCGACACTTCTTTGTCTATCCCCTAGTGCTTGGAAAATGGTTCGAAACCCAACATAGACGTTGCCAGAGTCGTTCCTACGCTGGACATGTATTGATTGTTTAAGATAACCATAATGTTTAGTATGGTTTAGTCCTAATAATCTAACGAAGTTCCATTTCGTTCCACGGCCTATTTCATTAGCTATTGCTTCACTAATCTAATATTGCGCTCTGCCAGCCCCATGGACGAAGGATGCGACATAGGCCTAAATAAAATATGTGTCCTATGTTTCCTAGCTGTTATAGTGAAATTTAAGTTCTTAAAATAGGAACTATTATCACAGTAGATTCCCCGTGGCTAGCTAAAGATAGAACTCTAATGTTTGCTCTAGGTTTTAACCACTAAGTCCCCTATAGCCTCCTTATAGGATTGTCCTAGTGCGAATCTGGATATATAATTAACTGCAATCAAAACATAGGCATCTCCATTCTTTGCTCTGGGAGTTATTAGACCTAAATAATCTATAGCTACCATCCCCTACGGTTCTAGAATCATAACTGTCTTTAGTTTAGCTTTAGATAAGCGCGTACCTATTTGTTAGCAAATAAGGCAAGATTAGCAATAAGAGTTAATATCTTTTGTCCTATCTGGCTAGAAGTATTTTCCTCGGAGTTTCTACATTATAATAGCAGCGCTAAAGTGTCTAGTAGTATTGTGGGCTTATTAGAGTTTTATTGGAATATCCTTAGACAGAACACACTCTAAAAGTGATTCATCCTGTTCTATGTAGTATAATATTTGATCGAAGATTTGGAATTTTAGGGATTGATATTGTATTAGTTTTCGCTGTTTAGTTAGTATAGTTTAGTGCCTGTAGACTATAGCTATCAGAATTTCCCTGTACCATTTAGACTTAAACTAGTCTTATAGTTCTAATAAGATTCTATTAGAAACTTCCTAGTCTAACTCCCCTCCCTCTAGTAAAACCATTTCTATATTTATTAAGATGAGGATAGGATGATCTTCTGTCGCAGGGATAACGTCCACTCCCATCCTCCTTGTCACCTCCAGAGGTTCCAATTAAAGGTTATCTAGAAGTCAAGACATTCCATCCGCAATGACTATGATTTTAGTTGTGTTAGGTCGGTGTATGTATTTAACATTTGATTCTTATAGGATATCCACCTAACGAGCGACTTTGCCGTGGACCTCTGCTAAATTCGCCATTAAGTCAATGATTCCTTTGTGATTAGTGTACACTTTTAAGGCATATGGGGATCTATCCACAAGCCATTTCGTTTCTTTTAGCCCCACCACTATAGCTAGCATCTCCTTTTCTAGTATTAAGTATCTTTTCTTAGCGTCCCTAAGTTTATAGGAAAGCCACATAATAATTCTAACTTTGTTAAAGTTAGAATCCATCGCTATTGTCCTAGCTTCTGTGTCCTCTATCTAAAATAAAACCCCACCTATTCTAGTATTAGAAGCGTCTGTTGCTAAATAGAATTGCACCCCTAGCTAGGCTCTAAATGTAGCATTCTCCTAAATGCTATTACAAATCTTAAGCAGAGCTTACTAAGCTTTATTTATCTATATTGGTTTCTCCCTTAAAATCTCTTCCTTCTAAACTAACTGTTTTCCTATCTTTATAGTCTTAAATATTTCCTAGAAAAACGCCTTCTTAATAGTAACTACTAAGTCTAATCTACTAGGAATAAACTTTCAGAGAAATAGTATAAGGTAGATAAGTACTAAGATCTTATCCTATGTCTTTAGAGGCTAATTAGTAAACTACTTAGCTAGATTAGCAAATCTTTCACAGTGTTTCTAAGCTAGTCTAATCTTCCTATCTTTTAACAAGTAGCCCACATAATCTACCTCAGATGCAAACAAAGTAGTTTTGTGTCCGCTTAATCCAATTAGTGCCTACGTAACACAAGGGAAATATCGCTTCCATAGGAAGTTAAAGTAATCTTCCCAGGTCTCAGAGCCTACGTAGTGGTTATTAACGTAAATCAAGAAGGAAGTTTTAATGTCCTCTATATAACCCAATATTAACTCGCTTTCTGTCCTATCCTAGAAGAAAAGATAACCAAAAGTAAGATCCCTAAACCTTACATATGTTAAGGGGGATCCCATTAGTCCTTAGGCCATATTATTATAAAAATACATGCTATTAGGACTAGAAAAAGCTATCTTTAGTCTATTAGGGGGGTAAATTCCAATCGCCTAGAACCCATTTAAGGCGTTAGTTTAGGAGATAATCTTCAAACATCCACAGTGAATCAAGTCCAAATCGGCTTCTATATTATAACATGGATATCCTGACTTTATTGTCTTGCTATTAACGTCGCGATAATCATATACTACTTAGAACACTCTCTTTTCAGGTTTTAGGGCAAATATTGTGGGCATAACCCATATTAAATCCCCTTAGGTGATAATTCCAGCCCTTTCCATAGCTAGGAACACTTGCTTTGCAAACTAGCGATAAACTCCAGAATAGCGGAATTACTTCCTTTTGCCTAGTTAGGCTCTAGGGATAAGGGGAATGTGGTGATGTAAAAGATCTATAGTGCGAATATCCTTAAGCTTTAAAACAAAACAGTCCTTAAATATATAGTAAAGTCTTATAATCATTATTTATTAGGATATAGTGCCCGCACAGTTCCTAAGTGTAATGCGCGACTATTTAAACCATAAAATGACGGTTTCTAGGTCTAAGTTAGTTAATGGTTGATTTATATATAGATTTTGGAATCTTAAGGGGTACCCCTTAAGATCCTGATTTCCCATACAAATTAGGATTCTAGCCTGTCCAAGCTTGTCCGCGTCCGCCTTTCCGCTCCCACTCGCACCGCTTATTTTCTCTAAGTATGAGGAATGCTCGTCACTATCCTAGATTTTCAGGTCACAGTCGCCAATTTGCTTATTTATATGGGGATTCTAACTTTGCAAGGGGTCCCCCTTGATTTTCGGATTTACCATACAAATTAGGAATGTCTCGTGTCCGTGTTTGTCCAGTTCCAAATATCGTGATTACTAGAGTTCTAAGTCCGCAGCATAGAGCATCCTAGGACTAGTTTCTATGGTTAAGTTAGCAATCTGCCCGTTTATATAGGGATTTTAACTTTCCTAGGGGGTACCCTTAATTTTCGGATTTCCCATATAAATTCGCTTATCCATATGTCTAAGCATGTCTGTTTCTAGTTCTTCCTAATTTTTCACACTAGATAGGTGTACTAAGATCTTCAGTAAGTTAAGATTATCTATCCCATTCTCTTCCCATTCTTCTTCTAGTTCCTTATTGGAATCGTGATTATTATATTTTATCTATTCTTTTTCCTTCTTTATTATTATTCCTTTATTATCTTCTTCTCCTAGGATCCCTATATTCCACAGTAATCCTAGGTCTTCTCTATCTAGAGTTACTCTTTGCTTCTATTCTTTTAGGCTTAATATCTATTTTAAATGCCATAAAGCTTGTCGTCGCTTAATCTAACTCTAAGTGATTTGCTAGGTAGGTAATATAGGTTTTATAGGAGTAGAACTAATAAAGTAAAAGGTAATATATTTAATTTCTGTCTTTAGTCCTAACTTAAGGGTTAATCTATAGGTATTAACAATTTCCTAGGGCCTCTAGAGAACCATGGCAGTTGACATTGTTCTAGGTTCGTCTGTCCTAACGTTGATGTCGTCCTTCATTATTTAGTTACCTAGGTTAGAAACCTGTGGTTGTCTATCCTTACCATCCTCCAAATTAATTTTCCCTTCAGATCGCCTATCTTCCCAACGGAGTCCTCAATAAGGGCTTATTCCCCGAGTATTCTCTAACGGTGTTTAATCAAATTCTGTTATTCCAAAATCATCTAATGTGGTTGTAATAATAGCTTCTTTTCGCGGACAATCGCCAGAGTTATTATCCGCGGTGATTAGTTTTCCGAAACTTTATCTTCTATTCAAGAAGTCAGCCTATTTAGGATCTCCTCTACTTCTTCTAGGATCTCTTGATTATCCTTAACGAACTCTATAGCCTTATTTAGTTACGTTCTCTAAGGCAATTAAGCGTTTATCCTATCCTTATTCTAAAACAAGTCCGGATATAAATATAGTAGGAGAGTTTGAGTTTATCCCTTAGTCCTAGTAATAGTGATTTTCTCTTTGCTATAATGTTCAATCGCATTAACACGGCAGAGCTAAACTTTCCCTAGCAAGATTTCCTAGTCTTATTAAGTGGGCATAACGTAACATTTCACTAGGGCTAAAATTCCTCCCATGACAACTCTTAGATAAGCACACAGATAGATTGGCTATTCGGCGTTATTTGCTATCCAAATGAATCTCTTTTCTTTAAGTTATACTGTAGGGAGCCCATGTTTTGCTAAGTAGTTCTTGCTAACTAGTTCCACACTTGATCCTCTATTGACCAAGGCTAAGTCGCATTGTACACCTTTAACATATGTTATAATGTATCCTAAAGATGTGGGAACTTCGCCTTCTAATCTCGCGACATCATTCCATGTCACCACGGCATTTACCACTCCTAAAGATTTAGAAGTTATTAGGTTTAACGCTTCCTAGTATGGTTCTATTAAATAAGACATAATTAACTTCGCCTTATCACCCTTTAGTTTCCGCTAGCATTATATTAAGTGTCCTATCTAATAATAGATAATTAGAGCTAATTATAAAAGTTATAATACCGTGATAGGAACCGTGGTTTCCCCCAAGTGTTTTCCTAGATTAAAAGCTAGAACATTGTATTTTTCCATAGCCTAGATGTTTTCTAGATCAAGTTTTCGCCGGGGTACTTTCAATTAGCATCTTTTATCACCACTTCATGAGGTAAGGTCAAAACTGCTAGTTCCTAGGCTAGTGCTATGGGTTTCTCTAAATGTGGTCTTAAAGCTAGTAATAACCTCTGGAACTCCATTTTAGTTAGTTCTTGGATTAGTTAAGATTATTATTAAGTCTCCTCCGAACCACCTTCTTGTGTGTTATTGGAATCCAGAAGTTCCTAAATCCAATTCTAAAATCGTTTGTCTATAACTATACCCGGTTTAGCCACAGGTTTAGTGATTCTTTTGTTTTGTCCCCTTGTCTGTACTAGTTCGGGGGCCTTCCCTTTGTCTTTAGGTGTTTTAGCTACGGCACCCGCGTAACCGATTTCATCTTAGTTCACAACATAACTTAGGGGGTGATAGTTTGTCAAGACTATAAAGCAGGACAGCGCTTTTAGAATCGGAACGAATCCCGGAGGTGGGATCTAGTTAATCCCAAGATCTCCCACGTAGTTAGCCTTCATTTGGTTTTCTAATTCTCGTTGTTGCTCCCTCTTTATTTAGAGTCCGTTCTAGAACCACTGTTCTCGTCGTTTGTCCTCATCAGCTATTGAACATTTGTCCTTAGAAGTATAGTTATATCCTATATAGCCCTATTCTCCGCACTTAAAGCACTAGTAAAAGTCTGGATCTCCCTTTCTAAAGGAATTAGTTATATTAGCTTGTTTTCCAGGGGATTAGGAAGTGTCATTCGAACTGTATTTTTGCCGGTTATACTGCCCAGCCGTTCGGTTCATGTCGTTGGCAGTTTAAGCTCGGAATGCGTCAAGTTGTCGAACCAATTCCAACATCTGCTCATCTTTTTTTCTGTCGCGTTTTGCCTGTTCCTCCATCCACTGCTAAAAAGGGTTTGCTAGCGTGATAGCTTCTTCGCTTAACTAAGAAATCTTCTTAGAAGCGGATGAACAACAGTTATATAAAATAACTTTAAGGTCTAATATAGTTAGATCCTTAGATGCCATACCACTTATCCATTTCTCCGAAGAAAACAAACAATCAGATATTCTTTCTTAAAGTCGTGCGTCCACGTCTCCATCTGCCAGGTTAGAAACGAAATTAGTGAACAACATCTGTCGCATTTCGGATTTCACCTTAGATGTGATTTGTTCTGCCCGATAAATATAAGACTTCAGTGTCTTGCCTTTTTCACGGGCAAAACCAATTACCTCCTTCTATAACGCTATTTTAAAGAGAGGGTCTGGCTTATTAAACTTTTTTAAAAACTTATTAGCTATGTTTGTCCAATCGCGATCTTCGAAATCCAGATCTTGGTACTACATTTCCGCTTTGCCTCTAAGGCCCTAGATAAAGATATGTTAAGTGAATGTATCTGTGTAATCTTTCGGAACGTTTGACATAGCTGCCATCATTTGACAATGTTTCACGTACTCCGTCGCTAGCCTATCTTTCGGAAGTCCTAAAAAGGTGACGCTAGTAGGTGCCGTGGGAACGGCCATAGAGAAGAAAGGGTTATTCATTATAGCGAGTTGTCCGGTTTTCCCAGTATTAACCTTCTCAGCCAGTTTAATTAACAAAGAATGGAATTCTAGAAGTATAGCTTCACCCGGAAGAATATGTAGAGGGAAATGTTCTAGGCTTAGAAGGTATTCCAATAAGTCCCTGTCTGGTTCTGTATCTAAACTCAGTTCCAGTTCCTCTTAAGTCTAAATGTCCAGATGTTCTTGCATGAGGTTGTTTTGAAAACTTGTGCTAGGATTTTAACTTGTCCGCAGTTAAGTTAAGTCTGATGTGAATCCGAAGACCGAATTTACAACCTGATTAGAAGTTGTCTTAGTCCTAGAAGAAAAGAAAAATAAGTGAACACGCAGAACACTACTAGGAAATCTCTTTAGTGGAAAAAGATGGCGTTCCGCTAGAAACAAACTTAAATTTTGTTGCTACCTGTCTGGATAGTTAGTTGGATAATTAAGTCTAAAAAAAAACCAAAAGAAAAATCCGTCTCCCTTTTTCCTTTCCTAAAACCTTCTGTCCTTCCCTTGTCCGCAAGCTACCTTCCTCTACGCGAAGTAAATCCTAACATTAGGTAAGTGTTCCCCACGAAATTCGCCATTCCGCACAGTGCGTCGTTCCATTTCACACTGTGCCCACCAATCAGAGTCGCCCATAAGCGAAAAGTGGAGACAAAAGTGGGGTAAAAGCGGGGCGCCAGGTTTTCAATCCGCAGTCTAAAATCCATAGTCAGAAATTCCCTTAAGGTTCGAGGTCATGTCCAGTGGTGTCTATTATCCAATGTTGTGTAATCGTCGAATTCCTATCTTCGCTAAGTACGCAAATAGGGATTCCCAGCTTCCGGTTCCCCTGTTCAAGTGCGCTCAACATAAGCGTTCTAAACCGTAAGTTTGTAACTCCAGTCTGACGGTGTCCTTCTGTAGATGTCATTTATTCCCCAGCGTGCTATCCGGGAAGTTATTCTATGATAAGGGGTTCTAGCCTGCTGCTATAACTAAACCAGGTCTCTGACTTCCACAGTTCCTCAAGTTTATTCCTAACTTTCTTACCATCAGATATTCTCCAAGGGGGTTCGATCATTATCACAGCCATCTTCCCCGTCTAAGTACCATCTAGAATATCAAATTCCTAACAGAGATTATTCCCAATAGTTGCAAGTTTCTTTATAATCCCGCAGTTTCATGTTCTATCCAGCCTTATGCCATAGCTTAAGGTATTCTCGCTTTGTCTAACAGAAAGATTCCCAACCGCAGCTAGAGGTTCTCTTCATTCGTTAATAGTAACCGCAGCTCCATCAGTTAATCTTCATCGCATCATAACCGCAGCCATCCCAATAGGTCCGCAGCACTCTGTCTTGATTTCCCAATCCCATTATGTCAGTCGTTCGATCGTTCGGACAGCTTCTTAGCCACAACGGATTGTCGTTCAGTTATCGATTATTTCAAAACCAAGTTCGTTTAACGAATACAATTGGGTCCCAGTCTTATCACCATGAAAGCTGACCAAAAGTTAATGGGGTAAATGATGCTTGTATTCCTCAAGTTCTCTAGCTAGTGCAGCCCCATATAACTATGATCATCCATTACCTAATACATTCTCCACCTTAACAAGTGACAGGTGTACGGAGTACGTATATCGGGCGGGCGGGCAGCAAAAGGCGGGCACCTCCACTTCATCATCAACTTGTTGGGACCCCGATTTACCGATAATCGTGCCACGCCCTATCCAGCATGGGCGGGCAGGGCAAGTCTTTCCGAACTGAGAAGAGAAGAATTGGCATGGGATGTAATCCGTAGGTCATGACGAGATTCGTTGTTCAATAGTCCGTATGGCGATTCGCTCTCAACCACCACTGGTCCTACACCAGTCATGAATCGCTCAGCCAACGACGGGCGATTCGCCTCCTCTGCGCAACAAACACATCATCATCATCAATCCGTCCCAGTGGCATCGCCGGGACAGGACGCGCGTTGATGATTGTCTGTTCTCCTCGGTCGATATGCTTTTTTGCCTTGTGTTCATGAGTCACCCTGGCCTGGCGACCCAATCGATCGAGCGAGCAGCTCGGAACCAACTAATAACCCTGGACCCTGGACGCGGCGTTCATGTGTGTTTTGACCGAACATTAACATGTGCATCAGTCAAGTCGTGCGATCAACATGAACATGATGTCCCATCTGCCGTAGCGGCCCGTAGGCCTCGTCGTAATCCACCGCGCGAATTCGAGCGCAAGGGGTCCTGGACACGCAAGCCTTTGAGCACTAATAACGGAGTGATTTCGTGGATGCGTAATGCGTACGCAACTTCTGTCTCTCTTTTTTCCTTCTTCACTGCTTTGCCTTGCCCCGCCGAAGATAATGCATGTGCGTGCCATGATAAGCAAGGTTGTGTGTGACACCGTTTGTATGAGTTGTTCACTGCGCAACAGACGATGATGCAAGCGACATGGTCCTCAGGAGGACACGTCTCGCATCATGTAAACATTCAAATAATCACCGCAGCCAGTTTCTCAATCTGCGCAAAAAAAAAAAAAACCACCGATAAACATTCACCGAGATATTCCAACCACAACCATCAAAAAACCCCCCCCTCCCCAAATTCTCAGTTTCGTGAACCCATCACATCATGAAGTTCAGTCCTTCCTCGATCCTCGGCGTCTTCTCCGGCGCCTCGCCCGAGCTAGACGCCATCATCAATGTCCTCCTCCTGGTCCAAGACGACCTCGACAACCTCGACACCGTCATCAGAGAAAACGGGGCTGCTCTCGACCCCATGATCGAGGCGTCGCGATTGATCATCTCCACCCTTTCTTCTGGGACACACACCATCTCCTCTTTGGCGAGGCTGAAGCTCGGCTCGTCAATCCGGCTGCTCAAGCCTGTTTCGGAGCTCAGACGGCATTCGCAGGCGCTCGCTGATCGACTCATGGGGGTGAAGCGGCTGATCGATGATCAGGGCAACACGGAGATTATTCGTCAGCAAGTCTGTCATATCAAGGAGGCTACTCAGTCGCTCATCACGACAATGTTGGGTAAAATCCCGTCGGAAGGTCAGAATGTTGCGAAACAGCAGGCGCAGGGGATCGTTGACATTTTGAGCAACTTGGAAATATCCTTTTCAACAAATTCCGGCTCCAACTAGTTTTAGCTTCAGCACGGGGAACGTGGTGTGGTGTGGTGTGAACAGTGTAGCAGTGCATGAGCTCTTTTTTCAGCAAGTAATAGTCAATCATGTTTCTATATAGATATGAAATATTCATTTTCGCCTTCCAGACTGACAAATGGTCCGCGGATTAATCTTTGTAGACGTCAACTTGGTTCTAATAGATGTTTGTGTGTGTTCCTTCCTGTAGGGTACGCCGATCTTCTACGCTCAACGAGCACCGACCGGGACTAGCGCGTAGTACTAACAGCTCGATCTACTAGCCAATCCCGCCACGCAGCGCCCAGGAACGCGCGCTGGAATCTGGAGCAAGCTTCATCAAGTTCCAGCCACGACTTCACGACCTCTCCGACATCTGATCCCGCGCAACAGCATATTGCACACATCCATCCTCGGACCTACCTCGAACTCCGTCCCGTAATCAGATAACTTTGAGCGGTGAGAAGACATATTGAAGACTGCATCGCCCTCTGCTTTTCGACCACGGCCGATCGCTGCGAACACGGCCGCATCGTCCGCGCCTCAGCCCTTGCCTGACCACCGTTGAGCAAGACATTGGCATCGCGACAATCCTCTTAGTAGTGCGCATCGCTTACGAGACCATTTGGGAAATATTCAGAAAATACGATTCCGCTCAGAATGACAGACTATAACGCCCTCAAGGTCCCTGACCTGAAAACCATGCTGGGGCAACGCAAGCTGCTCCAGACTGGAAACAAGCAAGCTCTGATTGCACGATTGCAGGAGGATGACGAGAAGAATGCACCAGTTTCAACAGATGAAAAGCCAGGTGAGTGCAGCGACGTGCCCAGAAACGCCTTCTTCCCGCACACACACGCTATGGACGAATTTCGTCTTCTTGCGACAGCTCCGGAAACAAGTGTCTGATGCGATGCTGCAGATGCCAAGGAGATTACCTACAGTGACGATGAAGCTCTCGTATCCGAGCCTGCCGTCGAGGAACATGCACTCGCCGTCACCGAATCAAAGCCAGAGGAGGCTTCCGCGTCAGAAGAGGCCGCCGTTCCCGCTGGAGGAGACGGCTCAGCAGCAGAGACTACCGAGCCAGCCGCGCCGGCGCCATCGTTCGCAATGGGCCTGCCATCTACTGCCGCTGAAGAAGAGGCCAAAAAGCGTGCTGAGCGCGCCAAGCGATTCGGCCTTGATCAGAAAGAGATTGCTTCTGGTCTAGATTCTGCGCTCCCAGAACGACCATTGAAGCGTGGGCGTGGCCGCGGCATCGAAGGTGATGGAACTCGACCTGGCAAGCGCCAAAGTCTGGACCAAAGGGGCCGTCACGGCCGCGGTCCCAGAACTGGTGGCAACAGCAACGAGAGCAACAAGGAGCGTGGGAGTGGCCTTCTGGACGACGCTTCTGAGAGGGCAAAGGCGGAGAAGAGAGCCGCTAGATTTGCAACCTCTTAAAAAAAACCCTAATATATCGTTGTTGATACATGAAGAAAAGTGTCTCCTTTTCATTTCAGCCGAAGAATGCTCCCGGCGACAGTGTCGCGACCTCACAGCAAGGCATAGAGCTTACGACGAAGATGAAGGGCCAGCCACGCGAGGCTGATTGGAATGCAAAGCAGGACGGAGTATACCAAGAACATTTCTGGTCTAATATTGTACTACTACACACGAGCGACAAGGAACAGGGTATCAAACAGGTTATGAATAAAATGAAGAAAAACAACGGCGTTGGAAGAGTCAATATATAAAAAGGCCGATGGGGGCTTGAAACTGGGATACACTTAATTCATCGTGGGGAAGCTCAACAACTACCATGAAAAAAAAAAGAATCATCAGCTTTGTTCAACGCCTGGGTCTGCTCCGGTCTAAACTTGCGTTGTCAACTTGCTTCCATGGAACATACTCAATATAATGAAACACGAGTGCAATCGATGTTGATGCGGCTGGGCAGACCGGGTGATCCCTGTACTCAGCTCGATCAAAGCACTTTTTGTCTTCTTTTTCTCCTCCCGCATGTGCCGGGTACCGTTTCGGCCCGTCTATCGTACTCGGATCGGAGGTGTCCCTAATTGGGTTTGAATGGGCGTGTACCCTGCTTTTATCAACTTACTCTTCCGGAGTGGTGAATTTGCTACACGAAAGAAGTGACCCTCCTGGTCTACGAATGGAGCCCAATCGTCGGGAATATGTATGTCAGACGGGAAACGCCGGCGTTGAATTCATGTCCATGGACTGTGGTACGTGGTCAGGTCTGGTGACACGGCGTTTGCAGGGCGTTTGTATTGGAGTTTTTCCCGCTCGGGTGGTATAACGCCTTTCTCCTTTTTTTTTTCTCTTTTCTTTTTTCTTTTCCGGAGCTTGACCAGGGATTTCTGCAGCCCCGGTTCACTATGCATTGTTCAGCTAGGGTTGTGCTAATAGCTTGAGTTGAATGCCTGACAAGCTCGACTTGTCATGTGGACGATACGTTTACTTTGACAACGTGGGGCGGGTTCATCAAGGCTTGCGATAAGGCGATGACACTGTCGGTATTGGTGTTTCTGGGACACAGGCCTTGTTCACCGATTCCCATAATGGGATTCGTGACGAGGTGACGAGGTGACGAGAAGTCACCTGCTTGTTGTTGCCCAGGTGGGATGGGCTTACGCCGGTGTCGGTACGGGTACGGCCGAGACTCCCGTGGCTTGGGCTGGTGAGGAAACCAAGCGTCGGTGTGATCTGTCGTCATTCGGGTCGTGGTAAAGTATATTTGTTGAGGTGATGGGATCCCGAGTTTTTCTCATCTTGAAGAGCATCGAGTGTTGCCATGTTGCTTTGATTTCTACGTTCACTCTGAGTACATAAATACATCAGATGAGATACGACAGCAGAGCTCTAGCCGGACTTGCGCAGACCCTTTCTACATGCGGTTGTTGCTACATTTCGGCCCTGTTTTGATCTGTAGTATCAGACGAAAGGGTTCAACGAGCATCTTGCTTACCAGAGTTCACCCGCCAGCGCGGTCGTAACGTGTGATGACAGCCGGGGGGACTTCATTATTAGCACACCTACTGGTCAACTTACGCATCCAGTCCTCGAAGTCCATGACACTCCGTGACTCCTCATGCTCGAGGTTACATTCACAGCACGGCGAACGACGCGTTGAGATTTGAGCAACGACGTGGGACGAACTTGCCCGAGTTATGACGAAAAGACCTGCGTCAGTTACCAGACGGCGAGAGAAATGGAATGCCAGCATGTGACCAGTTTGCCTCGTTGCATCGGTCAACGCGAGCTGACCCATCTCACCCTGTCTGCCGTGGTCTAGACTGACTGGATGGATAGGACTGTTCCCTTCGGTGGGCAGCAGAACAGATATCGCAGCCTACGATCCAATTATCTCGTGGGCAATTCAAAGTAATGTGTAAGCTGCGCGCTTGTCCCGCGTATCGATCGCGAGGACATTGCTCCCAACAGCAATGAACAAACAAAACGGGCGACTGCCAACCACGTAACCGGTTTCGTGGGGTCATGCCCAACCGACCAATTGATTCATGCAATCGCCAACTTCATCGAGCACGTGAATCACGCTGGATGTGAGGAACAATGGGAAACAAACGCCGCGTCTTGAACTTCAGGGGCCTTTTTGCAAGAGATGATTGGAATCAAGCTCCTGACATCTCATCGCTTACCCAATGGTGTTGCTAGGCCCCCTATTCACGAGCTGGTTACCCTGGTCGCTACCTCACCTTGCCTTACGATTGGGGCGGATTCATCAACTGAAGGATAGGACGAGTTTCAATTCATCTCGTATCGTCGAACCGGGGACCGATGGAAAAAGACCTATGCATTGAACAGTCAGTACGTGGGAAGAAGAAATTGAAAACACACGACTGTGACCTTGGAGGTATCGTGTACTTGGATCTGATCAAGAAGTGACTTCGAATTCGGCATAGACTAACGGATGACAGCAGTAACTCGTCGTATATAGCCTAGGGTCTGTCTGGCAAGACACCGCCCCAACGTCGGTGAGCCTCGAAGTGGAAAATTCACTGTTTTAGCCACGCGAGCTGTGTGAACGTCACAAGCCGCAACTTCGTTGTACTGTGGCGAAGCATATCCCTTTGCCATCAAAATGCCTTTGGTTCTGCGGGTTGCCTCTCAAGGCCATCACCGCCCCCAACGCCTCGACCCGGCGCATGCAAGTCCTGCAGGAGTCCATGAGGGCTTACATAGAGCTGTCTTGGACGCGCATACGCATGAGTTAATTGCCACTTTTGAGACCTGCAGCTTTCAGCTTGCTTTCACTAGAGCGTCGATGGCCCTGCGATGCGATGGCCGAATCATTTAGACTTGTTTGATTTCTTGTTCTATTTTCGTCGCAACGTGGTTGTTTGAAGATGACGCTCTTGAACACTCAGTAGGTGCGTTTTTGCTCCAACTTGCTCGGCTTGTAGGCGCAGCGAGGGAGAAAGGCGTTCAAAGATGCGATACGCATTCATTGCTTGATCTTCTTGCAATGACGGCAATGGAATGCCATGCTAAGCCATGAGTCCAACACACTGGCCTGAGCCCCTCCGTGATACTTGCACAAGTACTTTGATGCTGTCATGTCGTGTGATTACTGATGTCAAGTGCCAAGAATTGGATACCGAGGCGGGCGAGACGCAAAGGCGAGAGGTAATAAGGCGAGACAAGGCGAGACATGCAGCGGAACAGGAGCGAGCCAGACAGGGGAAGCTGGTCTCGCAGGCGGCTGGCGCTCTGGAACAACGATAGACGGCAAAGTCTTTTCTGATTGGTAAAAAAAAGACAGCCTCACCGCCAATCACGGTGCCAAAAACATGGGCTGCTCTTGCCTCTTGCAAGAGGGAAGGCGCGGGTCGTGCGAAAGCACAGTCTTGCAAAAGTTATGGTCAATCATCTCAAACGCTGGGAACATTCCAGAAAATCGTGCCTGAGCACTTCGTATTCCCTGCGCGTCTCTTCGCACAAATGATCACATTGTATGACAGGTTGCCAAAGCGAATGTGGGCATGATGATGGCATTGGCACCTCAGCACCATTTGTTGATTCGAATGTATCATTCATGGCCTCAAGAAATCAGGAGCCTAGATGGCGATGCCATCTTTGTCAACGAGAAACACTAGGCGATCAGAGTGCCTCTTTCAAATGCAATTGACACCGGTATGGACGAGTCGTACGTACGATATCAACTTTATCCCCTCGACCAAATTGACTTCATCTTGCATCATCCTCGAGTCACAAGACCCAAGATTCCGATTCTATCGCCAATTGTCTTGATCAACATGCCTTGTTCCGTTTTGAGGCTCATTACAATGAGGCTTGGCCCACTAGGTACATACACATCTACTCCGTTAGAGGGTTTACAATCTTGAAGACCAATGGTGTCGGCCACTTGAATTACCGTCAAGAGGTGGTGGCGCCGATGCTCGCAGCGCAAAACAAAAGGGTTGGCGTCCAAAGGGCAAAACCTTGACCTCAGAGCGTCCTCTCGGAGTCTGTAGAATAAGACATGCAGCTCATGCATGTCTAGGACATGCCGTTGAGTCTTGACGAATAACGCGGGTTGTCGAATCGCTGCACCCAGCTTGCGAGACACGCGGCGCTTTCCACTCCCGCAATCTGGTCGTGTTTCGTCGCCGACGAAGAAGGACAAACAGATCCGTTCGACTCAGCACAACGCAACACAGTCCTGAAGGCACCAAAATATTGTACCAGACTACCAAGTTCCAACCCACTGTATCGCGGAAACAGGATGCACGAGCAGGCGGTCAGGGGGGTCATGTTCTAATTCACTCCCCGAGTCCCCGCATGCTAATACTAATACAGTTACGGAGTAGGTGGGTCGGTCTTGCTTGACGCTGTGATCGATCACCATTACAGTGACAGGTAGGTGTATAATTAGCTCAAGAGTGCGGGCGGGCAACGGGCCACTTCTAGCACCCACAACTTCCCATTTCTTATCCGTCATTTCTACTCCGTACGGACGTCTGGCTGTCCCTCTGGTTTTTTCACTCGAGCAACTATTATGTAATACGAACAAGGAGGCAGCGCTTGCTTTGAGTCTGCGGCTTCGACCAGACGACATCACACCCCTGAAGGCTGGCCGGAGCAATGTCGTACGCCTGGGACGCCGAGGGCATTCTATCTCACTGCCGCAAAGCTTGGTGCCAGGGTATGGTACCCAATCGAAGCCCGAACGGGCACACCGTCTATCTTCATAGGACGACTCTGCATGCAGCCGGATGGGCCATTTTCGCCATACATGGCGGCGCAGCTATTATGCCTATTGCAATGCAGATGCAACTGGCGGACAATAGCACGCCCTAGGTTACCCGGTCAAGGCGAAGGGCTCTTCGATATTGGTGATATTGGTGATCTGCCTTTACGGAGTGTTCGCCCAATCCAATCCGACCAAACGAAGCCATCGCCGAGCAACCAGGGTCGATCACTTATGGATAATTGCCTGTTTTCAACATGCCATCAGGACCTTTTGCCTGGGCCGCACTATCGCACTATGGGCCACTATGCAGCAAGCAGTAGGGGCCTGCACGCCACAGGCAGAATAGTAACTGACAAGGAGAATAAGTATTTGCATCGTCGGTCGAGGTACGGAGTACCCGTGTCCCTCTCATCCCTCTCGTGCCTCTCGTGCCTCTCGTCCCCCGTCTCAGCGTCTTCGAAGACACATATTTTGCTCGTCTTCACCTAAATAGACCTCGTCGACCTCCCCACCCCGGACATCTCAACACGATTCTCTATTCTATGTCTCTGGTTCTTCTACGGAGTATTCGCGCTTGATTCCCTTTCCTCATCACATGGCCTCTTTTCAAATACTGGTCTCATGCTCGAGCTCGATTCCATTGTGGTCCTCGTCCTCGTCAATATCGACACTCCCGCGGTTTCTTCTCATCAGTTTCTCAGTCTTGCCACACGCATAACCCCTGACAGGACTAATCCAACCAGGCAATTACATCCCAGCCCCATGAAATCTCTTCCTTCGAGCAGCCGGCAGACTTCCATCACGAATTAGACGCGGATTGATCCCACCCTCCATCCAGAGCCAGTCACTTCTACTTCTATTTCGGTCTAGTCTAGTCTAGCCCCTCCATCCGTCCGCCCCCTCCACACCAACCCATATCCACCAAGCTACCCCCATCCTCGTTCATACTCGATGTTTTGCTTCGCAAGTATCTTTATTTGAGCATCTTTCGAAGTCCGCATTTTGCGTGGTGTTTTGTTTCGTATACAGTTTCTGTATATTTCTTCTCTGGTTCTGGTACAAGATTTTGCAACGTTTGAGTCACTACCCAAGTATTTGCTTAGTTGCGGTTCTCGCATTAGACGAATGGTAACGATATGCAAGTTTTGAGAGTCGAACCACATTATCATCTGGCATAACACCCATTTCAGTTAAACGCCATCTAGAATATCGAATCCACCTCGTTCGTCGAATTTTTCTTTGTTTTCTTCTTCCAATACAGGCACATGGAATCACTGCAAATTCGAAGGCATGTTTAAGTCGCCATTTTGCTCAGGGAAAGTCGGAATACCATGGCGTCCCTCAGAACAGGCTATGGCCTCCCTGCTAGGCCTTCAGATGGATATCGTCCAAGAAAGAGCGAGGATGGTGCGCCTCGTGCCTCTATTCCCCGACCCGTGAATCGAACGGGGTCGAAAGATATAGACACATCTCAGCCAGAGAGACAGATGTCAAGTCCTTCTCATCTCCTCAACAGGAACGCTCAAATTCCCCTCTCCCGGGAATCCGTCCTCGCTCGACCTTTCCTAAAAATATCTTCAGATACACAAAACAAGCCGTCCAGTATAAGTGGCAGGACCTTGTCGGAAACAAAAAGGACGCATTTCCAAACTGGTTCGGGTTCTTCATCCTCATGTCGGTCCTTCGACAACACCTCGAAGGCAACGCGAGCACTGCACAAACGAGACAGACCGCCCGTGCCTCGCGAATCTGGATCCGGGAGTGCAAGCTCTGCAAGCTCAATATATTGGTCTCCAGATCCATTTGATCCAGGACTGGGGATTCAATACGGCCGAGATATGACTGAGAGCCCAGCGCAGATTCAGGTTGTGGAGGTAGTCGAAATTCGGAAAGCACTTGCCCAGCCCGCGGCCATATATCCTGAACTGAATCGGTATCGCGACTTCCAGCGTCCAGATTATTCACTCGGCCGACAAGAAATCGACGTTCCGTATCGATTGGCAACGCATGATCTGCCACCACCAACTCCGGGATCGTTGTGGTTTTCTGGGAGCAGTCAAGTAAGTGCTGTCAGTGGGAGCCCCTCCACCAAGTTCTCAGAGTCGCCCGGCCCTGGACCATACAGTCGAGACACAACACCTACTTCAGTCTCATCCCAGTCTCCTGTTCTAGTTGCTCCGAATCGTGTCGGAGCACCTTGCAGAACCACGCGCCAACTCAACACATGCTTAACCAGGCCCCCTGTCACAAGGCGTCGCGCTGGAAGCTTTCCCAAAGAGCTTGATACGGAGGCGGTTGATCCCAATGGTCTCGCTTCTGTTCGCGAGTCTCTGGCATCCTCGTCGTCCAACTCTACCGTCAAAGACGGGGACAGGGCAGCTAGAAAAGAGACATCAAAACGAAGCAGACTACCGCCAACGCCGCCGAGTCCCCCACTCAGGAAGTCTTCACAACATTTTGGCAGGGCCAGAGAGAGCAGTGAACAGCCAGAAATTTCTAGCCCTCAGCAAGGCCGACCAAAGGAGATCTTCCTCAGCCCTCAAAGTCCTCACGGCACAAATAATTTGCCGCTGTCCCAGACAAGCCCGCCTACTCGACCAAGCCGACAAAACACACCAGACATGAAGTCACAGCTCTTCACAACCAGTCCAATCATACAGAGTAACCTGTCGTCGACTATACGTGGCTCGGAAGGACGCGGGGGCAAGCTCATTGGGAGTACATCTCTTCCAGGTTCAACAACTTCGCTTCTACAAACCAGAAAAATTGCTGCAACATCTTTGCCTGCCCTTGAGCGTGAAAAGACAATTGCGTCACCGAAGTCTCGACCAAGTGCTGAGCGGCAACTGAGAAGTGCGACAGAACCTGCCATACCAACGCAGAGCTCACAGGTAAACACACGAACATCTTCACGAACAAGATTTCCCTTTTTCGGAAGGAAGAAGCTAAGCTCCGAAGGCCCAAAAAAGCGAGACGAGAAGACAGAGAACAAGAAATCTGGACGGAAAGGTCCCGTGGCGGGTACTGGTCATGAGGGCTATGGCAGAGTGGGTGCTGTTCGAAGACGTAGTGAAAGTGGTGGTTCTGCCTTGCCTCGTAATGTGACGGAACCGCAATCTTCTTACGATAGCTTGACAAGTTCGGATTCCTTCTTGGCCGATAGAGTCAATCCAGTCATCATTTCGGGCGGAGAAGTCATCGAGAATAGAAACACAAGCTCGGAACTGCCTCGCTCTGAGCCTACTCAGGAAGTTTCTACACGTCCTAGTATGGACTCGAAATTGTCCTCAGGAGGCTCACCGAAGACCCGGACCACATCAAGGTCTCCAACAGGAACACCTGCCCTGCATCGAAGCCAAGGTAACAGTGCTCGTTGGCAACCAGACCCTAGTGCCTCTGATGGCGGCGTTGTCATGGAATCTACTCTTGCATTTAGGCGGTCTGTGCAAAGGTTGCGGTTGGCTCCTGATAGTCCATTGCGACTTCCACAGCCGATTAAGACCAGTGGAAATGTGTCTTCTTCGTCACCTTTAACAAGCTTCGACACCAGCATCCTGTCCGACGAGTCTCACATAGAATTACAACGAGACATCTCTAGAGAATCGAATGCGCTCCACCCAGCACCGAAAAAATTGCAGAAGAAACCGCGCTCGCCTCGTAAATGGAATCTATTCAGCAGATCACAGAATCAATCCAATGCCAAGAAGTGCAAAACAAATGAGCAGGTAGCAGCTACTGTCAAAGCCGTCGAAAAGCGTCCCGTTGCATTTTATACAATCATGGACGCCACCGAACAAGACGATATGAGAGAATCTGTGCATGCCGATATCCAAGAAGTCTTAAGGGACGCGGATGTGTATTCACGGACAGCGAACATTGGCAAGACGGATAATAATTCATTTGAATTACAACAGAAACTGGCGTTTCAGTATCGCGACTGGGCGCAGCAGCAGTCATGGCAAGCGAATGTGGACAATGTGTCCATCACCTCGATCGCCTCGCCAGTCGCCGACTCTTCTCAACTAGCAACCAGTGGACGACCCAGTCGACTCCCCCAAGTCGGCCGTATTCCAAAAGTGGTAAAGCAACGTCAAGAAATTCCACCCGCACAAAGCTTTTCCAGACCGTTCCGAGCCAGCAATAATGTGGCCAAGATCTATGATCCTCAATCCATTGCAACGGGTGTCACCTCAGCACAATTATCGACTCCACTCACTGAACCCTCGGTTGAGAGTTCAACATTGGATAGCGGAGTTAACTCGACTTCCAACACGAATTCGGGCTCTAAACTGTCTCCAGAAATTGACCCGGGAGAAAAAGAGTTCCTATCTTTTTCTCCACGAAAGAACTCGAATGGTACAGTATACACAAGCTCTAGCAGCTCTGGAGCCGCCAATCCATATGCCACTGCGACCGCTATCATTCCTAAACCCGAGGACCCTCCCATTGAGGATGAAGTATGGGACGAGTACGATGATTTTTTCGGTGACGATTCCATGAAAGGACCCCAATCTGCCACCTCTTCGACGGGGGTACCTTTCCACCTGGAAACATACCAGAACAAGCTGACGAAGGAGGAAGCCCTTGATTCTCCAGTTGTTGTCACTGACAGCCGTAAGACTTCAACGTGTTCGAAAGCCCCCACGAATTCTACCTGCTACAGCGCGGACATGACTGAGCGCATCCGGACCGCGTTCCAACCCAAACCAAGCCCTACTACAGGCCAGCTTAATATTCCAGTCATCGCTGAACATGGAGGAACGGAAGATTCAGGTCACGCGGCTCATGACTTTGACTCAAAAAGAAGTAGTTCGTCATCTTGTCGAACGACTTTCTCTGACTGCAGTGCATGCTCATCAAAGGATGGCACACCCTTGGCTCAGGTCAATCTACGAGTGGGATCAATGACAGTCAGCAAGTGGCTGACGTTTGGACACGTTTTGTTCAGCGAAATACGTCATCAAATAATTCCCGTGAAAACCTCGCTCAAGAGCCATTCGATTCTCGTCATTGATGGCCTTGGTAACGATGATTGGTCATTTTATGCAGCCGAGACGTACCCGTCAGCTTTCTTCTTCAACCTTTCCCCTCGAGCACCACTTCCAGCTGAACTGAAGAGTTGCCCGACAGGATTTCCTCTGAGCCCTCCGAATCACCATCAAGTCCAATACACATCTCATTTGGACAAATTCCCCTTTGCACCACAAAGCTTCGACGCTGTAGTATACCGCTTCCCCACAGTGGCGCCCGAATCACATTACCGAAACGTCTTGAGCGAAGCTCGACGGGTATTACGTCCTGATGGCTACATTGAATTGTCCATCTTGGACTCTGATCTCAACAACATGGGCAATCGTGGCCGACGCACGGTTCGACGCCTGAAGGAACAGATTCGACTGCAATCTCCAGACACGAGCTTCGCTTCCACAGCCGATTTAGTTATACGTCTACTCGGGAAAATGGGATTTGCCAATATCAAAGCTGCCCGCGTTGGTGTTCCTGTTGCCAGCTCTATCGCACGACCCGGTTCCCGCAGGGAAAAGGATAAGTCTGAAAAGTCTGAATCTGGCAAGAGGAAAGACCCACCTAGTTTGGCAGAGATGATGAGTGACAATAGTGCCTTGGCAGATGAGAATATCACTAAAATTGTCACCCGTGTTGGCCGATGGTGGTATACTCGATGCTACGAAAGAGCTTCTGGACGCACACAAGACAACAGCATCTGGAACGACAAGTCTTTCTTATCCGAATGTGAGCAGTTTGGAACCAGTCTGAAGCTCATGGTATGCTGTGCAAGAGCACCAGATCGCGTCACCAGCTTCTGATTGGCATACCGATGACATATCGCCGCAAGCATATCTTCTTCTTGCAGACTGAATGTTTGTTTGTATTTCTTTCCATTGGAATCATTTTACAAGTTCACAATACACCTGGCGCAAACCCACGACAAAGTGTTTCACACGAAATACGCACTACACAAATTTGGACTGAATAGCGAACTACACGCAGATTATGACAGTCTTTTCTCATTTCCCTCTTTGCATTTCTGGTGTATGAATATGAAACACCTTTTTTCACATTGCCTTTGGTGCGATGCGCACAACCCTCTCCAGACGTCAAGAGCATTTATTATTTAAACGGCCAGGGCTCACGCCCAGTGGTTTCCATCAGTTTGGCACATTCAGCAAGATTGAAAGATGTTGAAATCAAGCAGACTTATACATGAAGGTTGGATTTTGTTTGGTGCGGGGGGCCGCAGGTCGGATTGGTATCGGCGCATTTGCATAATTAACGGGTCGAAGTGAAGGAAGATAATTGGCAATGCTGGTCATTGCACTCTCTCCTTTTTGGAGTCGAGGGGATGGCAGAGTGCAGTGGATGGAACGGACGAAGCTGGGCTTGGACACATGAAATGAGCATATGCGGACATGAAGAAATGGAATGGATGGATGGATGCGAATCTTGGCTTACAGCGCTATGCGACACGTGCATGATAGATACCCGCTTGTCTTTCTTTTGAATAGCGTTAATTAATAGGCAAACGAGTTGATGGTTGAAAACGGGACTCTTGCAGATTCGTGATAACAATGCGCTAGATTATTGAACACCGCATACTTACTGACTTGGGAGGGGATATTCTCCGTCAACCCGTTGTCAGTCTTCTCCCTACTGTTACTATGCTTTATAAAGAAAAACTTTTCCTGGTATGAATTCTGATGGTACAGGTTCGTGCTATACATATATTATACAAAACAAACAAGTTGTTATCACGCAGCATCATCACTCCTCTCGGGCAGATGAAGGGTTGGGTATCATTTACGGTCATCAGAATGTTTATCAGCATCCATATCCGCGTCCACATTGCCTTGCCCCGTGCCATCTTGGCCAGAGTCCATGACATCTTGTTCTCCAGTAGGCCAGCGCCGCAGAATCGCCACGAATCCTCCACCTGCAATCCTTTCGCCTACCTTGGGACGCATCACCTGGACTAGCTTGCCGTCTCCGTCTTGCGACGCCCTTGGCAGAACCGTCTTGACGTCCCAATGCCTGCCTCCGCCGGCGTCATGAACGCCATCAGACGTGGTTGACACGGGCAGCTCGAGGACCTTTTCCAAGCGAATCGGTTGTCGATTTTCGGTAGACCATTTCTGAAAGTCTCCGATCTGGCTGATGGAGGGCTTGAAAAGGATTAATATGCCGTTGGGCAGCAATGCTTCGATGACGCGCTCCGCGTTTTCATGTGCAGAGGGGAGATCGAGAATCGCGCGGGAGAGGAATGGTTGGCCGCCTGACTTTGCGAGACGCTCGGATAGATACTCGTCTATACTGCCAATGTGGAAATCAATCGATGGGAGGTATTGCGCTCGTCTGAAGTTGCGTATGAGTCTGTATGCGGCATGCGTATGTTTTGGCTTTTGATCGAGCGTGTGGAGGACGGCTCGGCGCGAGGCCCTGTAGAGGCCAAGCGCCTCTTCTGCATCTGGGTTGAGGTCGACACGCGTCAGGGACGGGTTGCTTTCTGGTCGAAATTTAGCCTCGCATATATCGTGACGGAGAGATGGAGGCAGGGGCGGGTTGGCGGCATGAATGGCGCGCGCAATGTGCAATGTCAAGCTGCCCATGCCGGTGCCGGCTTCAAAAATCTCAAATATTGGCGTGCTATGTCCTTGATCGTCATCGTGGTCCTCTTCACCCGGTCGCGAGGGGTTCAAGTCCAGGAGCGACACGATCGTGTTCGCATCGTGCGGGTAAATCGGCGTGGCGTGGCGCTCACTGTTCACAACGTAACTGGAGAGAGTCGGTTCTTGTAACACGACGCGATTCCCCTTGCTGTCGTGAACCAGGTCGAGTAATTTCTTGCCTATCAGGTCGGCGGCCGGGAGGGACGCGCCATACGAGAGTTTGATGGTGCCGGAGGGGCGGAGGGGCGCCGTGAGATGCCATTTGGGGTACTTGAGGCCCTGCTGGCGAAGGAAGAGGACATCGTGTTCTGCATCAGTGATAGGATAACGTCAGTAAGGCCGGCAACTAGAACGTGCATTGCTTGCATGTGTGAGGTGGACTATAATGAGCGTGTGCGTGTACCTTGGATCCTTCGGTTGGAAGAATATGCCCTGCGCAGGAATTGGACCGTTTGGTGCCTACCGCAGCGCATGCCGAGCGATTCCAACGGACGACCTAACAATACCTATCTGCGGTTGGACATTGGTGATGCCTCCAGTCCTATCTCTTTACAAAAAAAAAAAAAAAAAAAAAAGAAAAAAACCGGGGGGGGGGGAGAAGGAGACGAAGACGGTTCGGCGTGACGCGGCTATCGTCTCCCGTATTAGCTAGTAGTAGAGCCCACTAGCTTAAGCTCCAAGCGATGGCACGCCAGATGAGCATCACAGGATTGATTCAGTGCGATGCGCCGCGGACTGATTGCTGATTCTTGACCTCCAAGTGGGATAGACAGCTAAAGTGTGGTTGATATAAGCAGCTCTCGATAATTCTGGCTCTCGACCAGAGCTACGTAACCGCCAGAAGCTGTTCGCTCCTTCCCTCACGCCCATCTTGACGCTTCGGGACCCCTGCACACGCGCATCTCTCGCAGCCATCCTCGCTTCCTGTTTTCATTTCCCACTACTCTTGTCCCGTTATCTTTCGTCCGACTCGTCATGATGACATAAGATGAATTAGAACTTCAAGACTTTCTCCTTCGAAAGTGCTCCGGGGCATCCGCTTCCCAATTCCATGTCCAAATACAAAAAGGAAACCCCGATACCAAGTCCCGACAAGCAAATGGAAGAAGAAAAACAAACCTGCTGCTACTATTTATTACACAATGCCCTTTTTCCCCGAGACCTTGATGGATGCTCGTTTCCAGAACGCCAGCCACATGAGACGAGTCAAAAAAAATATATACAAGAAAAAGCCGAATCAGGACACGATGGGGTGAATATTTAAGAAAATGATCAAATCGCACTTGATAGGGAAGGTGTGCTTTTATGGTTTCCGAAACGCCTTGTGCTAAGGTGTGTAGTGCCGGAAAACAACCGAGCTGACGCGATGACAATAACAAGGTTGCTGAAAAGTTGTCAAGTTGCATTGCTCTTCCTTGGATCTCCTTCCTCTTGGGGTATGTTTGAACAGTGAGACTGCGGGTGTAGTGACCCTGGGCGTGCCATCCTCCAACTATTCCGCGCATTGTGAGAAACAAGACACGACTACCGTCGTCCTTCAACCCGCGCCCACACGCGAATCGACCACTTGCAGGGTATCCCCGGTGCAACAGTGGCCGGAATGGCAGTCTTATCAGATGAATGCAAATTTCCCCGATCCCATATGATCAAGGGCCGATGACCAAGCCTCTGCTGCATCAGGAACGTGGACACAGTGGTGAAAGTCTTCTTCGAAGTAGGGCTGAATCCGAACGCCGACAAGCTCTTCGAATATGGCAACACCCGAATCGTATCGCCGCCGGCATCGCTTCGTCCATGGATCCACCTTGATGGGGCTGTGATAGCAGTACACGTTAGGCTTCGCATCACGTATACCGAATACAACACCCATGTTTTTGAGGTGGTTCCACATCTCGTGGGCTGCGTTCCTTGTGGCCTCCGACTGAGGACTGGCTACGTACAACGATTGAGTGATTGCGTACCGCAAACTCAAAGCATCGGGACTATTGGTTCCAAAGCGTTGCTCTATTTGTCGTTGCTGCAGACGAAGGTCCGATGCCAGTTTCTCGAAACGCTCATTATTAACATAATTATAGAACAAGGCGAGATCTATCCAGGTTCTGGCAACATAAGGATGGCGGCTGCTGTAGATTGCTTCCAGCTCTTTAGCAATGGTCGGTATGCCTCCCCACAGGAGTTCCGAGACAGTCATGGACCCATGTTTTTGTTGGACTTCGTATAAGCAGATGAATATTTGCCGAAGAGGGTGTGACCTCTCGAAGTTGGTGGTTGAGTATGCAGCGAGATATTTGCAAAGCGCCGTCATCATGCCAGGATCTCGATGCACCATTCCGAGCAACAGCTCTATAATGCCCAATGGTGATAGCTTTTTTAGGTCAAGCTCTACTTGTTTGAAGGCTTTCATCAGGAAGTCCCCTCCTTGGTCGGCATCTCTTGCCTCGAAATAAAAGTTCGCTTCTAGAAGAAGATCACTCGATCCGGCTCCCCAAACCATGGTAACTGGCCAACCGATGCGAGCATCGGTCTCGACCTCGAATTGACGGCAGTGCAGGAAGGCCTTGCGCATGTTGCCGACAACAAGTTCCTGTGCGCGGATGAGATCGGGAGATTGGAGATAGCCGGGAGTTGGTGGCGGTGTTGGCGTGCGGCATCGTATATGAGCTGGCAAATCGGCGGGCAACTCGAAATCGACCAAATCGTACTCAGTCACGCCTTTTCTCTTCAGATAAGTCCCCAAGTTCACGACTCGGCCATTGCGAACGAACTCCGATACTTTACCCTCAGCATCGCGCTGGAACTTCATGGATAACAAGCGCTTAACTTCGTCCTCGGTGTTGTTCTTGACAAAGCCCCACTGCGAGAACCTCGTTTTATACATCTTCGGCCTAACTGAAGGTTAGCGTCGGGGCATACGATTCAAAGTTGTGTGGATGAAACAGAGACTTACGTTGCTTGGAAGCTGTACTTGTCGACCATGATGGACATGACTTCCTTCAGTGGCTTTCTTTCTTCCAGATACAGAGTTCGAATTGTTGGTTTGAACTGCTCCCAAGCCTCAGCTGGAACCTGTTCCCGTGACAGTCGAGGTCCTACTTGGCTTCGAAAAGAAATCAATTCAGGCTTTTGGTCCTTGTGGTATTCATTAGAACGATGTTATTCAGCCTCGGGTCACTTCTTGAATCATGCACTACTTACTGGCATTGAGAATGCAGACCCCGGCGTTGGCGAGGCCAGTGGCATATTAAGTGGCTTAGGTGTAGCGGGTTCTTGTTTCACCTCCGGCATAAGTGGCATTGGAATTGGAGGGGGGACTTTTGGCCTAGGTGGTTTGGCCGGTGCCTTGCCTTTGGCCTTGGCACTAGGATTCAGTTCTAATATGAACTGATTGCTGGCACTAATGTTAGGTTTAGGGGTTTTTGGAACGGGCGGTTTGAAGAAGCCGGCGCTATTAGTTGGGGGATTCTGGTTATTGGTTCTGACGTTGAAATACGTGTTGCTGATGCTGTTGTTGCTGCTGCTGCTGCTGCTATTTTTGTTGACATTTCTATGGCTACTGTTGTTGAAAGTAGTCGTGGCAGATGTAGAGATGGTGTTGAAGCTGTTTGGTGGGGATGGGTTCATCTTCACGGTGGCCGACCCGGGGGGACGCCATATCTCGAATCCGGGAGTGCCTCCCACTGTCGGGGCGATCCGATCTGCAGAGCTCGGAGTGACGGGTGATGCCATCATCGGAGATGACGCCATGTGGGTGTTGGGCATAGGGGAATGAGCAACTGAACTTTGCATACGGTTGCTGGACATGAAGTCGTCGAGGCTTCCAAATTGTCCAGAGGAGGAGGTAGCGACGGGGCTCGCCGCTGTATTTTCCTGAAAACTCCCGTATGATAACGGCGGAGGGCTCGTGGATATGGGGCTTGTCACTCGTTGCATCGAATGAAACGAACCCCAGCTCTCACCAGGCGTAGTGACGGGACTCGCGATTATGTTTGAGTCGAATGAAGTGTTGCCTTCACGGCCACCAACACCGCTGCCGCAATAAGAAAGCGGGTCGAAACTGAGGCTTGCCTGGAAACTGTTCATGCTTACCGACGAACTCTGAAGGGTGTGTTGATGGTTCTGGCTGCTGCTGTGATTGCTATTGCTGACAGCAGTGCTGACAGGTCTCGGTGGTAGAGGCGGTGCGGATGACTTTTGCTCGAACGGATTGAATCCCTTATTCTCGAAGTGAGCGACTAAACGACCGACTCCTCCTCCGACTCCTCCTCTTCCATTTTGCGGCGTACTTGGAGCCTCCAGTTCCATGGCAGTGTGTCCCTGGTTGTCCTGCTGCTGGTGGACATAATGATAGTCAGTCGGCAGGTCAGATGGCACCGGGGCCCAATCCATTCCTCCCACATCACCGAATGATTGCCTCCTATCATGGCTTTGCTGTGTCTGGATTCCTGAAGATGAGGCTGAGTATTGGCCGAAGTCGAACCTGGACCAAGCCTGGTCAGCGAAACCATAGGAATCTGTGCTATAGACAGAAGCCTTCGGCTTTTCTGGCGGAAAATCAAACATGTCAACGAGAATCCGAGCAGACGGGGCTTCTTCAAGGCCCAGTCTGCTGGCTGAAGGTCAGTCAGTGACGGGGGCTCGAACGGGTCGAGTACCACCTGTTGATGCTCAGCCGCCAACACAAGGATGCATCACTCGTCAAATTGATAGATTTCCGGACCGGACAGAAAGGGTACCATCAAGAAACTGAATGACGAAGTGAGCAGCCACTGGCACCCATAATCACTAGTATGAGGGAATGAAACTTGTGGTCAACCCAGAAAGGGACAGGGTAACAGTCAAGACCGTTCCCCAGAATCGGCTGAATGTGGGTAACGTCGTGGTAGGGCAGACTCCAGGTCGAATCGAGTAGTATTATTTGCTTGGTTGCGCTGCCAGCGCTGTCGCACACAGTGTTGTCAGACAGTCAGGGTCGCGGGCTCTATGGAGGAAAAGCCAGAAAGTGCTAAAGTACAAAAGTTCCTTCGCCAAATTATCCTACAAGGGAAAGCCCAGTAGATGGCTCCAGAGGCGTTGTCCGGGAAGGGCCTCTTGCTGGGGTCGGCTCCGCTGCGCGATAAGAAGGCAGTGGATTACTCCGCAGTACTCCGTACCTACTCCGGAATATCACGCGACAGACCCAGGAGCGGGAAACAGATGACGACGGGTTGACGGGGTGGGGAGAGAGGGGGCAGACGTGAGGAACGGGGGGAAAGAAGCGGTTCCAACGAATCCAACGAAGAGGGGGATGCAACAGATGTAACAGATGCAACCTAAGGCGGGCTGAAGACAATGACTTGGTGACGGAAAGCAACTGGCAAAGCAAAAAGAAATCAAGACCGCGGAGGAAGAGTAGGGCTTCCCGCACTCGACCTGGACTGGACTGACTGAATCATTCGAATGGCTGTGATGAGAAGGGGCAGACAAGCATGTATGGAAATGCGACGAACGGCCAGAAAGAGAAGGTGAAATAGCCGTGCCCCCGGACCACCGCACAACGAGAAAGAGAAAGACGCCAATCACAAAGCCATGCATGATACAGGCCCCTGGCACACACACCTCGGTGCTGAGCTGGCAAGCTGGGAAGAACGAATCAAAGAGAGCAGGAAACCCGTGTACCAGTCAAAACATCAACTGGTCTGCGCTGGTTCCAGAAGGACTCCGCCTTGTCGCCATCCAGATGGTGATTCGCCGTCGTTTTGATAGTGCACAATTCTGAATTCTCAAGTGTGCCCCTTGACGACCAGATCTCCCCTCGTTCAACGCCATGAAATCGGATCTACTTTCGTGCAGAGCGGCGCCACTACACGGGCCTCGGAGAGTCAAGTCTCGAACTCATTGTATGCGTCCGCCGAGGCAATGGGGCGCCATGGAGGACCGTCATGGAGGACCGTCCGGAATCAGCGGTAGAGAGAGTCAGTCAGTCAGCCACGGCAAAACGGCTAGTTCGATGCATCTTGGAAATTCGGTGTGGTTGTTTCCCTCGGCAGCAACTTCAATCGCAAGGTACACGTCAATGGCCCCTCTTGAAAAAGCCGGAGATACTATCACTTTTGGCTGAGCAGGACCCTGACTGCGCGGGCTAGAGCCGCCATCCGTACGGAGTACAAAACGGCGGGACTCTGAGGACCCGACATAACCATGAGTCCATGACATACCCCGCCATCCAGCTGCTAATATGGTGCAGTCTGTCCAGTAATATCGGCGCATGAGCTCATCGCCAAGCCAGCTCGATGTGAGACGGGGCCATATTCAGAATTGCCCGTTCTGCCTGGGGGGCTGGGTCGGTCGTTCAAGATGGGGTGCACGGGGCATCGAGTCTGTTCAAAGAGGAACATTGCTCCGGCCCAGTGAGCCTACCAGTAGCTGTTATAGGAGTAGCCGTTTTTTTCGGCCAGTGTCTTGCTTTGTTGAAGACGCCGACAATGGAAAGGCTATGACAGCAAGGCCTCGGGAGAACACAAGTTGAGCGTGTGTCTTTGCGTACGGAGTACGGACTAAGTGATTCTCAATCACCTCCGTCTCCGCACTCGGGATTGGTTGGTCTGGAGAGAAATGGCGCGATGCTCACTGCTGACAGCTTTGGAAATGGCCGTGTGGCCAACGAATATGCTCTTCTTCACCCACTTGTGGTGCGGTTGATCAGTTCGTGATGCCTGCCCGTTGGCTAGAGAATCATCGGAAAGAATTATCGCCCGACGACTGAGCTGTCCCCTCGTACCCTTCACCCGGATAGGTCAACGAGTCGACGAGCTATCTTTTTATCAGTGATCACTGATCCCTCAAGGACAGGCAGATGTGAGGGAAGGCTTCGTGCCCGTCATGCGTCAAATACAGCTGGATACCATGACATTGTCGAAACGGGCCAGGCCATGAGGAGCTACGGATTACGGACGGAAGCATTTCCATTTGGCGAACCACCCAACAGCAGGCAGGCATGCATGTCATGCTGTCTGTCATACAGGGCGCATGAACCTACCCCCTAGCCCTTGCTACTCGGCACCATCATTTCATTCGCACTTTCTTGGAGACGGCAAAAAAAAGATTTCGAGACCAGGCAGGCAATGCGAGCCGTCCAATGTTCTCTCTACTTCAATGTACTGCTGCCGCCGTGGAGCAAGCGAGCATCCGCATTACGGGGCACATGTGGGCACCGGTGGCGGACCTCGCCGTCGATCTACACCAACTTCCTGGATGCGGAGAGCCAACCCGCGCCAGCATACACGCCACGACGGGGCTAAGATGGCCCCTAGCTAAGGTATTCAGTCTCTTCCAGCATAGAGGTACAGACGAGACATTGGTATTCTAATAGTATTATCTATCAAACTCAAACACAATGACACCGGTAATAGCCGTGGCAATGGGCCGCCTCTCATGACAACGACCTACTCTTTTCGGACATACCAGCAGCCTCAGCGGGAAAAGGCGGCTCCCCAAGATCGACACACAAGCATTGGCAGATCCCCAGGAACCTTGTTCATATTTGCAGCAGAGATGATGTGTTTCCTGTCGAGAAGATGCATTGTTTCAAATAGGAAGTGCGTCGCTGCCTGCCTGCTCCAAGCTGATCCACCGGCCGCGCTTGCTTGCTTGCTTGCTTCTTGGGACCACAGCATCATAGCCATCCACGGCTTCTTGTGCTGAGATGTTGGGCGGACCGCAATTTGGCCGAGGTCCCAGCCAGCGCCGCTGGTGCATCAGATTACTAACAGTCCGGTGCAGGTTCAGGATGAGAATGATCATGAGCACGCCGTGATCGACACCAGAATATGAGCTACCGTTCACAGCCTCGTTCGTGCCTTGGCTCAAGCATACCATGCCAGCTGATCGAGTACAATCTCTGGCGCACCATTGTAACAACTCTCCCAACTTCTATGCTCGCAGCCACGTCACAAGGGCTTCGCCTCATTCGAAGCTTGTAAAGGACACGACAGGATGGGGGGTGGGCATGACAAAGACGTCCACTGGTATTTGAAGTCTTGATTCGAGTCGTTGTTAAATATCCCTGAAGAGGAAGTTGAAGTAGTCCTCTGGCCTTAGTGAGGATGATAATTATAGTACAACCCTGGGCGAATCCAGGATAGGTAGATGGGTGGATCCAAACGTCGTTTGCGCGTCATCCTCTTCCATGTTTATGAATATCTTCTTCGTTAGCTGTCCCATAATTTATGCCCACGCCATCATCACCATGTTTAGTCTCGAGTAAATGATGCTGTCCCGTGGGTCTGATTGGTATGTCGTCACACTAAATTTTTTTGCATGTTGAGTGAATCGTTGGATGTAAAATGGAGAGGAAAGGTTCAAGGCAAATAGAAAAGCGCCAAGTAAGCAGGCGTGACGAGAACTTGAAGGGAATGGGAAAAATGGAACAAGACAGAAAAGTTGACAGAATATATTGGGTATAGTAATCAATCCCCGGGGGGGTGGTAGCCCCTGGGCGTGAAACGAAAGTCTGGGAAGAAAAAAAATGTTGGATTTTGGAAGTAAATTATGGGAACACAAGGAGGAAAGTGAGAAACAACCAGTTACAACGAGGCATGGAATACAAAAGGTGCAGAATCGACTTGAACCACTGTCATGTAGGGGCAAAAAGTCCGCGCCATCATTTGCAACGCCATTGCCACAACTGACGACGAGCCAGGCGATTGAAGTGAAGGCTTGAAAAGAAAAAAAGGGGTGCGGAAAGTGGGAACCGGGAGAAGAAGAAAAGAGCAGGGAGAAACTCGGATGGTCCGTTCAAATTTCTTCTCCCTCATCTTCGTCCCGGAATCGGATCCCGCCTTCGACTTGGATCGCGTCACGAACCCAAGGTTGATCGGCTACCTTGTCAATGGTCCAGCGACTGCGGGCACGTTTTAAAAGGCCTTCCGTGATTTCCATGGCACCGAGAAGCCCCTGTTCCTTGAACTTGGCTTCGTTGGCTTCGTGATCCCCGTCATCACCAGCGAACTCGACCCAGCGCCACTCAACTCTGGCAATCCGATGACTTGTCCGACTGCGCATGCGGTGGGCGTCACTCATTCCAGGATGGGGATCAAAAGGAAGGCGAGATTCCAAAAGGGCGTAGAGAAGCACACCCAGCGACCAGGCGTCTATTGCTCGGCCATCGTAGGGTTGGCCCATGATGACCTCTGGTGCAGCATAATCATCAGAGCCGCAGCGTGTCTCAAGCTTCTCGTCATCTGCGATCCGGCGAGACAATCCCAAGTCGGCAAGTGTGATTACAGAGGTCGGAAATTTTGTCCAGTCGACTGAAGCATCTGCCAGCTCCAGTGGCGTCAAATTAACTAACACGTCTAGAAAAAGCAACATGTTAATGAGCCCAACGCGGTATAAAATACAAAAGGCGGGGAAAGTGGGCAATGAAGTTTTATGGACTTACTCTCTAATTTTATGTCTCGATGGACAATGTTCTTCTCATGCAGGTATTTTATCGCACCGATAAGCTCGGCAAAAGCTCTCCGCAATAGAGCAGGCGTGAGTAGCTTTCTCTGGGTGGTCGCAATATCAAAAAGGTCTCCACCTGGACAGTAACTCAGAACGAGAATGGCCCTTGTCGGTTCTATGCTCCAAGCCTTGAGGTTGACAAGGGACGGGTGATGAATGGCTTGCATTATCTCCAGTTCTCTTTTGAGGCTCATTTCGATGCGTTCTTCACTGGCGCCACCACGTGGGCCGTGCTCGCAGACTTTGACAGCAACCAGCTTCCTGCGATATTCTTGGTCTGCCACAATGGGCGAGGCGGCCTCGATCCGCTGATCGTAAGAATGATGGGCAGACACCGCCTGACTGCTTGCTAGCATAACACGACTAAAGGTGCCTTGTCCGAGGAAACAAATTGATCTCCAGCGACGACGTTTTTGATCATGTCTCCCGCGGGCCTCAAACCACTCATCATCGCCATCCTTGGACCTCCTTCCGTCACTGGAGTCCTTCGAAGATTCACTTGGAGGTGGCGTCGGCGGTTGTGCCACTGTGGGCGTGATTCCTCGCGACTCTGCAAAATTTATCTCTCTTCTCATGAGAGACTCTCGGGCTTCTGCGGCGAGCTTGGTATTGACCTGGGACCCGGAGACAACTACTTTTCGCTTGTGGGATGATTTATCTGGGATATACTCGCTGACGCTCCGATTCCGTGAGTGATGAGCGCGGTTTGGTGGTGCTGAATCTTGAGATGATGTCGACGCTACGATTCTGCTGTCGTCATCCAGGCTACCATACTGCTTACGTCTGGCAGGGCTGGGCATGGTATTGTCTGTATCGGTTGGCTTGCTGTTGCTCACCACTGGAATAGGGGCCTCCCCATGTTCACTCGGCCTGTTTCTCATCTGAGGGGGTGAAGCAGATCCTGTATTCAGCTTTTTCCACGGGCCCGGAGAATCGCTTAGGAGTAGTGGACTAGGCAAGGGAGTCATGTCCCCCATCGCCGTGATGACGGGACTTGGGATGGTGCCACCCGATTTCCCGAAAGAACCCGAAGAGCTCGCGAATGCAGCTTTGATGCTTGGTGTTCGTGATAACGGATAGAGGTTACCAGAGGAAACTCTATGGTTCAATACCCCCGGGGGCGACAGACCGATATTAGCTGGATGGGGTTCACGGCCGTGAGCTACTGAAGATATCGGAATCGGATTAGATGCATTGGTTGAGATGCGAAGTGGTGAGGTGTCATTCTTATCATCCGGCGGTTGATGAAAAGTCAAGCGAGAGGGAGGAGGCGAGGGGGCGATCGTTTTGTACTGAGTCCCGGCAAAAATTTTCGGGGTCAATGTAGTGGCGGAAGGGCTGAAAAAAGAGTTTGGGCCTTGGTTCCCGGAGCCATTGTGGCTGCTGTCATGTAATTTATCGTGACATAATGGTGCAGTTGATCGGGATGCACCGGCATCACTCATGGCTATCGGCCGAGAAGCTGTTTCGATGATGAAGATGTTGCGAAAGATGCAGTTGTTGAACTTTTGCTCGTGTCAGCGCCTCTCATTCCAGAGATGTGTTGACAGGAAAGCCAAGCATACCCAAATCAGGTCGTACGTCGAAGGCTCTTCAAGTCAAAGTGATGTATCGCGGACAGTGGAATTCGTCGGCTCCTACGTGCGATGGTAGGTATCGAGGGTCGGAGTGGCTGTGCCACGTCTCGCAGACGTTGACGCCGCGAAGGCTAAAGCAGGCGCGCGTTGGAGATGAATGGCTCTTCTGACTTCTATAACAAGGACATGGGAGCGGTATTGCGCCGTGAGAATAGTCGGCAACTGGCACTGAGGATGAAGGCGTGCGGAGCGGGGTGACGACCCGGCGAGCGGTGACGACTCGATGGATGAGGACGGCGATGGAGATGCCAGGTATGAGGTACGAGAGCGAGATGAGGCATAAAAAAGAGAGGTTGGATGCGGGAGGCGGGAGGCGGGAGGCTTTAGGTGAGGTTTGTCGATCACCCGGCGACAAATAGGAACGCAGCCAGCGCCACGAAAGTACAATGAATCGAATTTTGGCAGGAGCCTTGGCCATGGGCTGTGGATTTGGGTTTCCGATTGCGCTAATCTACAGCCTAGACAGCTCGAATCTGTACATGGTGATTTTTCAATCATACAGTGGTAGCTAGGCCTAAAACGGAAGAGATGCCTCCGCCCGCAAATTTGTAAGAGGAGTGACCTCTTGGAAAACGAGTTTTTATTATTAGGCTTTTAGAGATGCAGAGCTTCAGTAATTCTATCAAGTGGAGTGGCTAGTTCCTGTGCCCTTTTTTTTTTATAATTCTTCGCGGAAAGATACCTCTTCTGTTTTAGGCCTAGTTACTACTGTATGATTGAAAAATCACTATGGAGTTGGAGTACTGCACATTTTTACGTGTTGATCTTCGGCGTCCTTTTTTCGTCCGCATGCAGCAACCAAACCATTCCATTTTCTGATGCTTTGCTTTGCTGTCCCTCGCCTTTGATCCATCATCGAAGTCTGCCCAAGTGTCAATGAAAGAAACGGACCTTTGCCTGAAACATATTTTTTTTCATGGATTCATTTTTTGGTCGACGAGAGCGGGCATCACCGAGGCCATGTCCGGTCGAGAGCTGTAGCTTCCCGCTTTGCCTCTATGCAAAATACGAGCGTCATATAGAGATCAATGTGCACGAGTCCCAACTATGCAGGCCGCGCGTTGTTATGATGGGTGCATTTTTGCAGTTGTGGTGTTGTGGTGGCTGATGAGGGAAACTCTATGGCCAACTTGCAAATCAAATGACCCCTCCCAAGTCCGCCGCTGAAGAACTTGCTTTTGCTGCTGCCTTCATCCATGGATGAACAACTCCATTCCACCCCGCCCTTTGATCTTATCTTCTCATCGGGAGCAACTTCGCATCATCACTGCTGATGATCAGGTCTTGCCTGTCATGGCCAACCTCTTCTCTGGATTGTGAGTCGGCCTGATCTGATTGATGCATGCGTACTGATTCCCGAACTGCCCGGCAAAGCGACCCAACGTGATTCCCAGCAATGCACGTATGAGAGCAGCAGCCCCGAGACAGACGCAACAAGATGCAAGCTCCTCCACTGCCGTTGCTGATCAGCAGTTCACGTTCCCCGATCCCTTGCCACCATCCAGCTCGGCGCCTCGCATTTCACTTGCACAATCGCCGTCGTTAAGCGTGTCAATGGGCATCGTGCCTCCGACACTCGACGTGCCTCGGCCTCTTCCGCTGTGGCTTAACTCGGCATATGTACGACACATAGTCAAGGGAAATTTCATGACACTCAGTGCGAGACCAAAGACTGTAGAATCCGGGGAATGGATTGCGCATCAAGGTAAGCGAGTTGCCCGCCAGTTCGCGAGAGCATATCCACAGACAACGAATCATTCTCACCATGACTGCAGTTGTCGAGCATCATCGTAACTTGTGGAACTTTGTTCGTGTGATTCATGAGAAGGAAGACGACGGAACCACGATTTGCAATTCGTCCACGTGTCCGAAGATGTCAGCTGGAGAGTAAGCTTTGTACAAGGCGTTCAGCCTCTTTGCCTTCCGCTTCTTGAATGCTGACGTACAGAAAAGGAACCGCTCCTATACTTGGCTAAACAAGGATCATGAGCCCGTAGACCTGCCTGCCCACGAATACCTGACCCTCATGCAGCGCTGGATCTCGGGCAAAGTCGATGATGTGGCCATGTTCCCTTCCGACCCCGAGGGCGTCTCTTTCTTCAATCATCCAGACTACTCCCCGCCAGAAGGCGTGTATCCCTTCCCCCAGCCAGTCAGCGACGGGTGGCTCGGCAGTAGGAGTGGATTTCCAAAGCAATTTGCAGGTACAGCTCAGTTGATCTTCAGGCAGATTTTCAGAGTCTACGCGCATCTGTATTGGAATCATTTCATCACGCCCTTCTACCATCTTAACCTCGAAAAGCAGCTCAACAGTTGCTTCAGCCACTTCATTCTTACAGCCACCACGTTGGACATGCTGAAGCCCGGAGAGCTTGAGCCCATGCAGTATTTGATCGACTTGTGGGCGGCCGATGGCACTTTTCCACAAGGGTCTAGGCCACACTCGTACGCTGATTTAGACAGAGGGAAGTACATGATTAGATTAAGTAGTCGAGCCTGAATCCCTCTTTTGTATACTTGACAAATGTTGACAGAAGAAGGTTTGAATTCTGCACATGACTTCTTTTAACAGACTTGATCGTATGCAATGTAATCAAGGGCTGGAAAGCACACAAAAACATATTCATGTCTATCGGATTCCAAAAACTCGCACAGGTTCATACAAATGTATATTGCACCGTCTCTTCACTCTTAGAATCCACCAGAATGGCCTCGCTCGCACTTATGACAGCACCAAAACCAGCCCAATAACCATGTTGGATAAAGTAGTCGAAGACCCCAACAGCCCGATTCTGCTCGTCTGCTCGTCGAAAAAAAAAAACACAACCGCAAGCGCTATCCACGTCTGCTAGAGCCTGATGCGCTCGGGGTTCCCTGCCTTCCAACTTTTTCCGGACACAGGGGGAAAGACTCGTCATCATAGGGTTTCATCAAATTTTGAACAATCACGAGCAAGTGTTGAGTATGTCGGTCTTGGTCTGCACTGCCATGCCTGCGTCCGCGGCACTACCACACAGTGCACACTACACGAGACCCGTTGATTGACCTGGTCAAGACTCGAGATGGGATGATACATATCACCCGAACCTTGATCGACGGGAACTCCACTTGCAGGCAGTGGCGGGTGCAAGCCAACCCCGCGAACATGTTGGACCCCGAAGAGCTTGAGCCCATGCAGTATTTTCAACTTGCGAGCAGCTAGAACAATACCCCCCTCTACTAATAAAGTACTGGAAAAATATCTCTCAACTCGATTTTGTGCGTCCGTAATTACCAAGCTGCAAGTGCGGACGTAAGAACTTCTTTGCCAGCGCTCGTTCTTCAGGCTATGCATCATAGAGTAGAGTATCGAGGCAATCGCCCATCAAGATGACCAGTCTTCATGGCTTAGTTGGTTAAAGCGTCGGTCTCGTTCGTCTCCCTCACACAATCTTGCCACAACCCGTCACGCCATATTAACCTACCCGCAGATATCAAATATGATCCAGTGGAAACATTGGAGTAATCCGAAGGTCGCGAGTTCGACTCTCGCTGAGGACAGTCTTTCTTTTTGGCTCATCTTGTCTTTCCACTCCACACATTAGGTATTTTTTAAATCCGCCCTTTACCTTTTTTTCTTCTCTTTTATTTTGTGCTATATGATTTGGTGTTGTATTTGCCACTGCGAGGAAATTGTCCCCCTTGTTGCGCTAAAATCCAGGGTGAATCTACCTAGGCCGTATCATTTGATCGGCAATTTTTACGCGGCCCTGGGCGCTAACTCGCAGGGTTTTGTGCATCTTCGGAGCCTCAGGTCAGGTTGTTCCATCTTGTTTTTTCTTTCTCTTGGTCTTTTGTGCCGTAGTGTTAGTCGGAAATGTAATATCACGATGGGTCAACAAGAGGTATGCAGTTCTATGCCCGTGTTTTTATTAAATCTTTTGTAAATATGTTAGTTACACTAAGGAACGTTACACTAGTGCAAAGGGTCAAATTTAACAATAGTAATAAAGTTAATAATAATAGCTAAGAAGAGAGAGAAGGAGAGAAATCTAGCTAGGAGAGAAGGTAAGTAAAAAGGGGGAAAAGTAAGGCAGTAGTGCAAAGCCACTGTGAGTAGTGTAAGGTTACCTATAATATAGCTAATTATATTATATACATCCCTTTAGTAAACTTACACTTTAGCTATAGCTAGACTAACTATTATCTAAGAGTCTAGAGGAAGCTACACTAGTAGTCTCTCTTTTTCTTTATAGCTAAAGGAGCCTAAAAATATAATAAAAATTAAATTAAAGGAAAGTATATATAAGTAAATCCCTTTATAAGAATCTATAGCTTTAATTAGCTATTATAGCCTTAGTTATTTTAATTAACTTAGTTACTATAATCTATACCTATATGCCTATTATATTAATTCTCCCCTTTACCTAACCTTATAAGTCTCTTAACCTAGCCTTTTACATAAATTATTAATTTATTTAAATTAATTAAGGTTAAAAGGGCTAAATTTAGCAATGCCTTTATTATTATATTAGCTAGGTTATTACCACTATTAATTTACCTAACTTTATAGATCTCTTTTCTCTTATATAACTATTAGAGAGCTATAATATTAATTATAAGCTACTTCTCTTTTATTATACCTAGCTTTATAAGGCATTTATATAATAAGAAAGAGTCTATATAAAGGGTTATTAGTATTTAAGGTATCTTTAATTAGTCTATAATCTAATAAAGGGTTATAAATATTATATATATAATATTAGCGCCTTAAACCATGCTATATAGCTTAGATATAAGTGCGCTATAAGTTATATATTTACTCTTTATAAAGCTATATATAATAATATTCCCTCTTAAAGTAAAGGTATTATTCTCCTTTATTATCTTATTACTAATTATAATAATATATCTAATCTATAAACTAAGGTCTTTATTATTAGTAAGAGACTTATTTATAAATATAAAGAGCTTTACCTCTTTAAGAGTTAAGGGGATATACTATAATCCCTATTACTAATACTTAACTTATTACTTAAGGTGTTTATTAAGTTATAAGATATTATTAGTAAAGGGTTCTTAGTGTTATATAGTAATTAATAGGTTATAAGATACTTCTAGTTAATAGACTATTATAATATAACTCCCTTAGGCTCTTTACTCTATATAATCTTACTTTACTATTAGTAATTATAGGTTAATTTCCTTAATTTTCTAACTTTAGCCTTTTTAGGTTAGGGTTAGCAAATTATTAGCATTTTAGGTTAGGATATAGCTATTAAAGATAAGGGGATTTATAGTTATTAGGTATTATTTTTCTTTAGCTATAAACTTTACCTTTTAAAGCTCTCTTTTTTCTTTCTTAAAGAAGTTATTATTACTAAGGCCTAGTGTATTATCTATTTATATTCCTATAATTCTAAAGAGGTTCTTATTATTTAGGGCTATAATTAGTAAGTAAGGATTATACATTAAGGTTATTATCTTAAGGTTATCCTTATAGTAATAAAAGTATATTACTTACTAGTAGGTTCTAGCCTTTATAATTCTATAAAGAGGTTTAATTACCTTTATTACTATGCCTTTTAAAAAGAGGTATATAATTTGCTTAGGTAACCTTATAATAATTAGCTTATTTAGGGTTATATAGGATTAAACATAAGCTTATATAATGTCTTATAGCTAAAGATAGATTTCTCTTTGCCTTAATAATAGGGTAAGGGCTATAATAATCTATTAGCTTAATTACTATATTATTAGTAATTAGGTTAAGATAGCTTCTTTTCCCTTATTATTATGCTCTTATATAATAAGGCGTAATTTCTTATATAGTAATTTAGTCCCTTTGCCCTTAATCTCTTAGACTATATAAGAATTAAAGATCCTATAGCCTTTATGCTTTGCTAGATTAAATATTATAAACCTAAATATATTATAAGCTTATAGGGCGTTAATCTTAGCTTAGTTAAATTATTTAAAGGGGCTTCCTAAGGTTATAATCTTTCCTTCTTAGTAAAGTTAAAGGGTAAGCTTCTAGTTAGCCTTTTCTTTTACTATAAGAAATACTATATTTAGCACTTCTCTAGCTATAATCTCTTTAAATAATACTTTCTCTTAGTCTTTATTAATAAAGATAAGGAAATCTATAAGTCTAATAGCTTTATTAGGATTATAAGCCTAGGCCTTAATTACCTTTACTTTTACTACCTTAAGGTAATTAGCTTTATAGCTTCCTATAGAGGTAGCTTTTATTACCTTAAGATAAGCTATAAGTTCTTTAACTTTATAGCTTCTTATAGAATTACCTTTAGCTTTAATAGCCTTTATAGGCCTTTTTATACCCTTATTAATATAGAATTAAACTATAAGGCTTTTCCTTAGCTTTCTTTACTTCCTTTTTACTAATATCTCTTTTTTTTTTTCCTTTACCTTACTATTTTTTACTAGTAGCTTATCTCCCCTAGCCCCCTTATAGAAAGGGGCTATCTTATAAGAAAAGGCCTCTAAGCTTAAGTTATACTCCCTAATACCCTAAAGGCTTTACTTATTAGCCCTTATATACTATAAGTCCTTATAGTATAGCTTTATTACTATAAAGTAAAACTTAGCTAGGCTATAGGGTATCTTAACTATATAGGTCTCCTTATTAGTAGCTAATAGCTTATAAAGGCTATGCTATTTACCTTTTTCTCTTTATATATATATATTAGCCTATAGTAATAGCTAATATATTAGTAATATATTAAGGCTATTCTAGGCACTAAGGGCCTTATAAACCTACCTCTTAGCTAGGTAATAGTAAACTTTATTAATTACCTTTTAAATTACTTTAGCCTATTAAATAATAAAGATACTTAGTAATAACTTATCTATTATTTATAGGTAGGCTTTAAAGACTAGTAGTATAGGCATAAGGCTATTAGGGCTTACTAAGTTATTAATAGCTTTAATAGCTATTTAGAGTTATTACTTAGGAGTAATCTCTTTACTAATTAAATCTATAATAATATTATAAGCCTAGTAAAAAGGTTTATAATATTTTTTAACTTTTCTAGTGCTATTGTAAGCTTTAATAGGTATCTTATTAATCTTAATTAATATTAGGCAAGTATAATACCTAAATTTAGCTAAAGTAAAGTTATTACTAGTATTATAAATAATCTAGTCTAGAGAGCCTAGATATATATTAATCTAGTACTTTCTAATTATATCCTAAATATTATAAGCTTTTTACTTCTTAAGGTTAAGGAATTAGGCTACTTAAAATAAGGTTACTAAATTAATAATATAAAGGACTAGCTACTTATTAATTTATATAATATTAATAATAATCTTATAGTTAAAGTTATAGTTATCTTTAAGAGAGAACTTAAACTAGCTAGGGGCTTTTTTATTTATTTAATAATAGTAATAGACTTTAGTAAGCTTCTTAATTATATAGTGTTTAATATTATAACTAGCTTATTAAAGAATCTTTATAAGCTACTAAATTAAAGAATAACTAAATCTTTAGTAAAGCTAATAAATCTCTCCTTTTAATAGGTAAAAAGCAGTGGTTTCTCTTGCCTCTAGAAGCTACTAAGGGTAGCCTTATTTATATATAATAGGTATAGTCTTATTATTTTAAATTAATATATTAGTAAGGTTATTAATCTTAACCTTTATCTTATTTATATTAGTAAGGGAAAAGAGAAAAGGTATAGTAGTATTAAGGACATAGAAATTAATTTAGCTAAGCTTTATAGGTATATAAATAACACTACGTGTTATTACTAATCTAGCACTAAATCTAATAACTTTTAGGTTATAAGGTTTAATTATTAATAATAGCATTAATCTTAGTAAGGCTCTAGCCTATACTAGACTAGTAGTTAATTAGCCTAAAGCTCCTATATCTAGTATAATTTCTCTAAAGACCTCTTTAGAATAGTGTCCTTTAGATATATAATAGATTAAATTATCCTTATTAGAAGCCTCTTTAAGGTATAGCTCTTACTTAAGTAAGGCATACTAAAAAGCCTAATTCTTAAGCGTTATAAGGATATTAATATTATTTATTACTTATAATCCTAAGTAAAAGAATTATATAATACTAAGGTATGCCTTTAATAATAGCTTTTCCTTAATATTATTATTATTATTATCTTAGGCCTAAGTAAAGGCCTTAAGCTAGGTCTCCTAGTCTTTTACTTTCTTTTCCTTAGGGTTATTATTACTTTTAAATAAAGTAAGGAATACTTAGAACTTTTTCTTTATAAGGGGTAAGTAATAGTTCTTACTAGCTTATTACCTCTCTTTCTCTTTCTAATATTTAGTATTAGTGTAGTTTAATAACTAGTAGCTACTCTTACTATAAATAAAGCATTACTTAAGTTATTTAAAGTTACTATAATAACTTTCTTTTCCTTAGTCTTTTTAATTTTATTAGCTATATTAGTAATTTATAAACATTATCTCTAATAGGTTTTTATCTTAATACTAGTAGTATTAGTTACTTCTTATATTACTCTTTATAATTATAATTAACTTATAGAGATTACTAGTAAGGTTCTTAAAGCCTAGTATATATATATACTTTATTACCTAATATTTAGGGATACTAAAGACTATATTTAAGGTTTACTTATAAAGCTTTATATTTACTATATTAAAGGGATATAGCCCTTTATAGACTCTCTTTAAGGTAGTTAATAAAATCTTAAGGCACTTAAGCTTACTTTTTTTAGGGTTTTAAGTAATAATATTCTTAAGGGTAGTATTACTTTACTTATAGTAATAAAACTATTAATTACTTTCTATTTTAAAGTATTAATAGATATTTATAATTATCTCTTTATAAGAGAGGTTCTTACTAGTAAAGTAGTTAAGAAAGTGCTATTTAGTATCTCCTATTAATATAATAGGAAATACCTTACTAAAATATAACTTAGGGAGGTTAATCTAGTTATACTTACTCTTAAAGAGCATAAGCTTTAGTAAGAGAAAGTTATATAGCTTTTTACTATAGTAATTACTATTCTTATATATCTTTATAAGCTTAGATATTTTCTTTATAATTTATTTATCTAAAGGGAAGGATTAAGGAAGGAGAGTAAGCTATTAAGAGTTAAATTCCTAATATAACTAAGATTATTATAAGGGTTCTTATAGGGGATATAGTAATTATTTCCCTTAAGGGTAAGGAATATTAGGGAAGGTCTTTAGGGCAGTGAATTATAGGGGTTATATATAAGGTAATTTAGGGGATTATAACCTATCTCTTAGCTATAGAGTTATTATTACCTCTTAAAGCATATGTTTAAGAGCTATTAGAATAGGAAGGCCTGCTCCTTAGCTAATGTAAATATTATTATTTTATAGAGAGTTTTGTAGCTCTCTTATAAGCTTATTAGTAGCTCTCCTAAATATGTCTTTAGTCTAACTGTTAAAAATAAGACCTATTTTTAGCCCTTTCTAGTTAAAGGACCTTTTTATTGCTAACTTGCATTGCAAGCCTAACAGCTGCACTACAGCTGTTAACGGTCGCGAAGGTGGCTATCAATGGCTACGTCGCAGCTGTTAACAGCTGCGACTGACCGTGTGGATAACTAATCTAAATCAATTATGAATTATTCAATTACGTTGTGGCTGCAAGCGTAGCTACAAGCGTAGCGCCACTAGTAATTAGGTAAGCTAGGGTGACGTAAGCAGGTTACCCTGTACGCGGGTTACCCTATAGCTATCTTTAACAGCGATTTTCTCTTTAACTAGAAGTTATACAAAAGTCTTATATATAGTAAATTAAAGCTAGAAGACAGGGCTTTTATTTAATGTAGGAATATTTTTTGGACTAAAAATTGGTGCATATAGGTTGCTAGTTTGTATAGTGGTAAGTTGATTTTTTGGATTTTATATATAAATGAATTTTGCGGAAAATCAAAAGTGGCTCTTAAGACCTCTCTAGCAGTCTAGATCCACTAATATAGTTAGTAGGTATATGAGAGGAAGAAGATCTTTTTAATCTAGCTAGATAGCTAGGCCTCTTAATCCAATAGCCGCATTACCTGTATAACGTCACTAAAATCAATTCTATTAGTATATAAGATATTATAAAAGTCATCTAAATTAAATTCTATTAGTTAATAACTGCCACAAACTTCCGTTGCGTTACGTTAAATATTTAACGTGGTGGTTCTATTAGTCCCTAACCGTAGAGCTACACCTATATAGCTGTTGCTAGCTGGCAACTAGCTCCCTACTTTTTAATAGGTTATGAGCCCGGACTATCACTATAAAATTCTTTCTAGTGCACTTTACATATGGTTATAGAAGACTTCCCTTCTATAAAATAGGAAGGACCCGCGAGATAGAAGCTATTCCCTTCTATAAAAAAGGAATTATTGTGGTTATAGAAGACTTCCCTTCTATAAAACAGGAAGCGTATAAGCAATATAAAAGCTTTCCCTTCTATAAAAAGGAAGTTTAGTAAGAATAGAAGCTTTTCCCTTTTATAAAAAGGAAATTCAGCGCGAATAGAAGCTTTTCCCTTCTATAAAAAAGGAATTTTAGTACGAATAGAAGACTTCCCTTCTATAAAATTAGAAGATAAATACTAATTAACAAGATCAGGGGCCTTCTACCCCTAATCTTAGTGCGTAAGAGGTTCTGAATAATCAGCTAAAAGAGCAGGTTATTAAGTAATAAGATGCTATTAATCTATTATTACAGAAGCTAGAGGCTCTAACTATAGCTGTTAATAATAGAGGCATAGAGGGTGTGGAAGCTACTAAGCCCGCTAGTTAGTAGCAAGTTTAGCAGCCTATTTAAGATAAGGCACCTGAATCTAGCTCTGTATAAGCTGCTTTTAATAATTTAATTATTAAGGAATTTAATAAGAGGGTTTATAGCTTCCCTAAGACTGCTAAGCTTAAAGGAGCTGAAAATTTCGATCAATAGAAACAAGCCCTAGCTATCTAATTTAGAGCTTTAAGCATGCCTAATTTTCTAGATAATCCGGATATTTCTAGGGTGCTAGGGGACGCTAACTAAGCTATTATCCTTATGTTATTAAGGGATAGCTATACGGAAGGCCCCTAAGCCACTATAACTTGGCAAAAATCACCTAAAGAAGCCTATAATTTACTTGTATAGCAGTATTCACATAGCGTTAAAATCCAGAGGGGGTCCCTATATTCTAAATTTTATAACCTGAATTTTCATGGTTTTAAGGGGACTTTAGAAGCCTTTAATGTAGTCTTTAATAATTTACTAGCTAGATTATTAATTTTAGGGGTCCTAATTAATCCTATAGATTAGGTTAATTAATATCTTTAATCCCTAAAATTAACCTTCCCTTAGTGGGCTAAGAGGTAATAATTTAGCATGCGTACAAATAGGGCTATAGGGGCTCCCCTAGATACCCTAAATCTTTAATTTCTAATGGCAGACCTTCTAGCTAAACAGAGGGATAAGTTATTTACGGTATCTAAAGCCCTAAATTATAGGGCTAAAGACCTAGAAAAGGGTGCTAAAGATAAGGAAAAGGCCCCTAAAGGTTAGAAGAAGAAAAAAGAAAGCTCTAAAGAAAATAAGGGCTTTTCTAATTTTAATAAGAAGAAAAAGAAGTAAAAAGGTTAAAAATCAGATAAAAAGGATAATAAAGAGCTTATAGAGGGTTCTTTTATGCTAGGAAATTACAACCTTTCTAACGGAGCCCTTAATTCGTATAAGAAACCTAGTAATTACAAGACTAGTTATAAGAGCTCTAGCAATAGTAGCTCTGATTCTAGCTCTAGTGATTTGGATAATAAAAAACAAGAAATTAATTCCTTAAATGGTTTTAATTATTACAGTAAAGATATGAAAAAGGCCCTATTATATAATACAGGTTTAACTATACATATAGTTAATTCTAGGGAGGTCTTTAAGGATTATACCCCTTATAAAAAGGGGGAATCTAACCCTATTATAACTAGTGGTAGCCTTATTTATCTAAAGGGTCACGGTAGTGCTGTTTTTAAGGTCTTATATTAAAAGAAACCCAATAAATATAGGACCTTAGTGCTAAAGGACGCTCTATATTTTCCTTAGCTTAATGTTAATATAGTTAGTGGCCTTATTCACTATATATCTAGCGGTTGCTTTATAAAAAATCATCTTTATCTTAAAGATAGGTCTTATATTGCTGCCTTAGATATAGAAAAACATGGTTTTTTCTTCTATGTTAAAAACCAATCTACACCTAGGTTACATAAAGGGCCCTATAATAAGGAATCTCATTACATCCGACCTTTTACCTATGCTAGCTTTAGGGGTCATAGCTATCCAATTAGCTACCCTATAGAGGTTTAAATTCCCTCTAAAAAGCTGGATTAGGCTTCTGATTTAGACGAAATCGCTAAAATCGACGAAAATAATGATAATATTGAAGAAATCGTACGGGATGATTTAGGGGATTTAGTCCCTTCTCTAACGCCTATAGCCCTAGGTTAGGTCCCTTATAAATCTAAAGATATAGATTTAGGGGTATTAGAGGGCCTTAGTGAAGGAAAAAGGTCCCTAATACCTCCCTAAGAGGCCTGTGGTTCTCAAGGGGCCTAGCAGGGGACTAACAGAGAGGGCCCTAATCTAGACTCTAATTTAGGCCCTAAAGATCTTCAATATTAAAAGTTACTAGAACTAGCTGGCCTATGGCATGTATAATTAGGGCACCTAGGGCTTCCTTTGCTAAAGAAAACAAGCCTTATAACTAAAGGAATCCCTAATTTTTCTAAAATTAAGGATAAGGATTTTAAATGTATAGCTTGTGATTAATCTAAGGCAGTTAGAAGACCTAGGAAATTAGCTATCCCTAACCCCCCTAGAGCTCTAGATTAAATAGAGGGGGATACGCTAAAAATCAGCCCTATACCATACAATAAACAGTTAATTTGCTTATTTCTAGTTAATTAAAAAACTAGATATAAGTGAGTGTTCTTATTACCTAATAAGGAAGGCCTAACTGTTTATAGGGCTATTAAGGGCTTCTTCAGAGGGCTTAAAAATTAACTAGGTTAATATCCTAGGCACCTTCACTTTAATAGGGGCTAAGAAATTGATTCTAGTTGTTAAACCTAGTTAAATTACTTCTAGTCCCTATATCCATAAGCAAAATAGATTAGCAAAGCGTTTAATTTGTACTATTCTAAATCAATTAAGGGCTACTATCTAGTGGGCAAAATTACCCTTATATCTATGGTGTTTTGTATTACCTGCAGTTATTAACCTAGTTAATATAATTACTAATACCACAAAGGATAAAAGCCCTAAACAACTGCTAGCTAGGGAGCTAAATCAGCCCTATATAACTGATATTAGCAGTATTAGAGCCATAGGATCTCACTATGAGATTCTAATCCCCCTAGAAAAACAACCTAAAGCCTAGAAGTTAGCAGCTAGAACTATCCCTAGAAGGTTATTAGTTATACTAGGTTCTAATACCTACCTAGTGTACATCCCCTCTAAAAGGCTAGTTATAAAGACTAGCTTTATTAAGATTATAGAGCCTATAGGTCCTATCTCTAAAGGATTACCTAGGCTTTCTATAGGGGATAACCCTTTAGAGGGGGAAAATAATTTAGAAGATTAAGATCTAAATTAAGGTTTAAAGGATTACCCTATAGACAATATAGGAGGTCCCCTATAGGTTAAGAAAAACACCCTATAGGGCCTGTACAACCCCCTAAGGAACTAATTCTAGAGGCCTTAGAGAAGGCCACGCCCGTAACTTCACTAGAAAATCAGATTTTAACTCCGGACCTGGATTTTAATAAAATCACTAACTTTAACCCTAATATTAACCCCATAGATATTAATATTAGTTCTCCTTCTTCTCTAGATTTTATAAAAGAAATTTACTTTAAGGTATAGGAAAAGCTAAAGGAAAATAACCCTAATAGCCCTAAACCTAAGACCTAGAAGCAAGCTATATCTAGCCCTAATAGGGATAAATGGATAGAAGCTATGTATAAGGAATATAAATAGCTTCTAAAGGCTAGTACTTTTAAATTTATAGGGAAAGACTAAGTACCTAAGGGCTAAAAAGTACTAAAGAATAGGCTTATTTATAAGCTTAAAAAGGATAAAGAAAATAATCCTTTAAAATACAAGGCCTAACTCATTACTAAGGGATTTATACAAATCGAAGGTCTAGATTATCTAAAGACCTTTATAGCTATAGCATTCCCCCTAGCTAGAGGATTTTACTAGCCCTAGCGGCTTGGAATAACTAGGAAATCAAATAGGTCGATTTTATAGGAGCTTTTCTTAATAGTAAGCTATAATAACAGATTTATATAGTTATTCTGGATAGATTTATTAAATTCCTTAAAGCAAATCCTAAATTAGCTAAAAGTTTTAGCTATAAACCTTCTAAAGATTAAGTAATTTTATTATAGAAGTCTTTATATAGCCTAAAATAGAGCTTAAGGGAGTGGCAATAAGCACTAATAGTAGTGCTAAAGTCCCTAGGATTTAGCCCTCTAATTTCTAACCTAGCTATATTCTATAATTCCTTCACTAAAACCTTTATTATTACATACATAAATAATTATCTTCTAATTAGACTGGATTTACCTTATATCCAAAGACTTAAAAAGGAACTTTATAAAGTCTATCTAATAGAAGATAGGGGGCCTACTGAATTCTTTTTAGGGGTTTAAATCATATAAGATAGACCTAATAGGATACTAAAAATCCACTAATCTTAGTATATCTTAGAGGCTTTAAATCAATTTAATATGCTAGATAGTAAGCCTATTAGTATACCTCTTTAGCTAGGCGTTTTAGCTACGTAAACTACTAAGCTATTAATAGCTAGCGAAATTAAGCTCTATTAGTGTATTATAGGGACTATAATGTACCTAATGTTACTTATAAGGCCAGATATAGCCTTTACACTTTAGTGGCTATCTATAGCACTAGCTAGGCCCTATATAGAGCACCTAGGAGCAGCTAAAAATTTGCTTAGGTACCTATTAGGGACTAAATTCCTTGCTATAATCTATAGGGGAGACCCTAAAGGTATAGCTAGCAAAAGCCTAATAGGTTATTATGACAGTGATTTTACAAGGGATAAAAAGACCTCTAAATTAACCTATGCTTATCTATTTAAGCTAGCTAGCAGACCTATTAGCTAGAAATTAAAGAAAGCTAGTATAATAGCTCTATTAACATTAGAAGCTAAAGCTAACGCTATTTGCAAGACCTTCTAGGAGCTATAGTGGCTTTAGGGCTTATTTAAGGAGCTAAAACCCCTATTTCTCCCCCTATCTAGATATATTGCGATAATTAAGGTGCTATAATCACTGCCTATAACCCTGCCTTATATAGCTATATAAAGCATACCTTGCTAAAGTTTAACTATATTAGGCAATAGGTTTTAGAGGGTTTAGCTAAGATTGAATATCTAGATATGAAGTTAATGCCTGCAGACAGTCTAACGAAACCATTATCTAGACCTCTTCATCAGGCCTTTATTAAGCTCTTAGGACTTAATAATCACTAAAAAACCAACAACTAAATCCCTTCAATAGGGAACCAAAAACAACGCTAAAAAGGGAGTTATATTTAATAATAGCTAGGAATTTAAAAAGGGGGTCTTTTATCTTTTCCTGTTTTTCCCTTTTATTTGTTTTTTATCTAAAAGTTATTGTTTACCCTATAGTCTCCTTATACGCTTTTAATTGCTTTTAATGTAATTCTTTTGTAAAGGGGGTGTTAAAAATAAGACCTATTTTTAGCCCTTTCTAGTTAAAGGACCTTTTTATTACTAGCTTGCATTGCAAGCCTAACAGCTGCACTACAGCTGTTAACGGTCGCGAAGGTAGCTATCAATGGCTACGTCGCAGCTGTTAACAGCTGCGACTGACCGTGTGGATGACTAATCCAAATCAATTGTGGATTATTTAATTGCGTTGTGGCTACAAGCGTAGCCACAAGCGCAGCGCCACTAGTAATTAGGTAAGCTAGGGTAACGTAAGCAGGTTACCCTGTACGCGGGTTACCCTATAGCTATCTTTAACAGCGATTTTCTCTTTAACTAGAAGTTATACAAAAGTCTTATATATAGCAAATTAAAGCTAGAAGATAGGGCTTTTATTTAATGCAGGAATATTTTTTGGACTAAAAATTAGTGTATATAGGTTGCTAGTTTGTATAGTGGTAAGTTGATTTTTTGGATTTTATATATAAATAAATTTTACGGAAAATCAAAAGTGGCTCTTAAGACCTCTCTAGCAGTCTAGATCCACTAATATAGTTAGTGGGTATATAAGAGAAAGAAGATCTTTTTAATCTAGCTAGATAGCTAGGCCTCTCAATCTAACAGCCACATTGCCCGTACAACGTCACTAAAATTAATTCTATTAGTATATAAGATATTGTAAAAGTCATTTAAATTAAATTCTATTAGTTAATAACTACCACAAACTTCCATTGCGTTACATTAAATATTTAACGTGGTGGTTCTATTGGTCCCTGACCGTAGAGCTACACCTGTATAGCTGTTGCCAGCCGGCAACTAGCTCCCTACTTTTTAATACTAACCTTTAAAATCTTCTCTAAAGTTCTCCTAGAGGTCTTCTCCTTGCTAATTCTAATGCTTACTAGTATAGATAAACCTTATAATCTAATTATTAAGCTTAGGCTACGTAGTAGTCTCTAGGTCTAGTTAGGTAAGCTCTTCCTAGTCTTTTATAAGCATAAATAAATATAGCTATAGTTACCTTAGTAAACTATTTTTTTCTAGTCTTTTAGAAGCTATTACTAATAGCTTTTAGGGTGCCTTAGTATTAGGGGAAGTAAGGTAAGGAGTCTATCTTATTAATAGTTTAATATTTAATTCTATCCCCTTCTTAAGAAGGGTTTAGTTTTCTTAAATAATTAGAACAAACTAACTAGTAGTATAATAATAGGGTAATTTCTACGCTTATTAAGAGAGATAAACTAGGTAAATCTAAAGGATAAGCAAAACGGGAAAAACAGGAAAAATAGGGTAAATAGGATAAATAGAATAAATAGGATAAATAGAGTAAAATAAATAGGATAAATAGAATAGGATAAATAGGATTAGTAGGATTAATAGGATAAACAGAGGGAAATAATAAAGATAATAGAAAAAAAAGTAAAAGAAGGAAAAATAGTAAAAGAGGGAAAAATAGGCTATAAAGATAGTATAGACATAGAAGTAACTTAATACCTAGAGCACTAAGGTGTAAAAAAACCATAAAGAAAAGAGAAAAGGGTTTATAAAAGAGTGTAAAGAGAGGTTATATAGGTTAGCTAGCTTAGCTAAGGGTTGTTTTTAACGTTAGGTTTAAATAAAATGCCTTATAGCAATAGATTTAGTTATTTAGTTAGTTTTCTTATAATAGATAATAAGATTAATAATTAACTAAATATCCTAAAGGCTTAAGAGTTAATAGATTAATCCCTTAGAAGTCTAATAAGCCTATAACTAGGATTCTAGTCTATTTTCCTTTAGCACACTCTAGAGTTATGCCTCTTTACCTAAATAGCCTATATAAGTTAGCTTAAGAGGTAAGGGGCTATATTATCTATAGGAATATCTTTTCTTATAATACCTAGCTTATCTATAGTTATATTTAACTACTAATTAGTATTAGTTATACTAAGGAATATTACACTAGTGTAAAGGGTTAAATTTAATAATAGTAATAAAGTTAATAATAATAGCTAAGAAGAGAGAGAAGGAGAGGAATCTAGCTAGAAGAGAAGGTAAGCAAAAAGGGGGAAAAGTAAGGCAGTAGTGCGAAGCCACTGCAAGCGGTGCGGGGTTGCCCGCGATATAGCTAATCGCATCGCGTGCATCCCTTTGGTGGACCCACACTTTGGCCACGGCCGGACTAACTATCGTCCGAGGGTCCGGAGGAAGCCACAAAATATGTGAGCGAGTTACGAGTCATACCTATCTATAGAACCATGCCATAGTAAGACAACTCGCCCTCAAGTGCGCGATCTTAATACCATTTTATAGTTGTATATCCATATGCTTCTTCATACTTGAAAACTAGCTTGCACATCCACTAGTCTCCCAAACACTTGACAAAGCTAATTATAACTTATAGCCATAAATGTGGTGAAACCCATATTGACATGGATATCCCATCTACATGCAAGGCCGGACTCCAAACTACCAATTGAAAAGATGAAATACATGAAATAACATCGCTGCCGTTTTGTCCCATACAAACCCCCTGGCGGATATTTGCCCGCAAACACCGTTGGATTACATGCTTGGTCGAACTTCGGCCACCAATATTCATATACTTGGTTTTTCCTTCGATAAAAAAGACGGCTCAAAATAGACGCGAAGAGGGGATATCAACTAAATGCAAGACGGCTCCCATCCAGGCCCTTCTAAAAGTAGGTATCGTAAAACATGAAAGAGAAGAGAAGAGACACGCGGGGGGGAAAGAGAGAGAGAGAGAGAGAGAGAGAGAGAGACCACCCCTGAAACGGGCAAATTGCGTGCAGAAATGCCTCCCGCGAGTCATCTACGCTCGCAACACTTCTTGATGCACAAGCCTGAGTACCGCATTGGCCTCGGCGGCATTACCGAATTGAAAACACCACTTCTTGATGTTCCCGCCTGTGGCTCCAGTCTCGGGAGCCATACCCACGACACCATCCCCATTCTTGACTTCTTCCCATACGCCACAGACGATTCCTCGACTGCCCATGGATGAGAAACACCCGCTTCCTAGAACCGCATCGAGAACAATTTTGGGCTCATCGGTCTCCTTCCTCGGCAACGTGGTTACTGTGATACGTTTTTCGAGACCATGATTGGCTCGCAGCGCTTGGCGCCATCCTGGTGGTGGTCGCCTGATTTGCAAGCTACAGTTTCCGTAGTCTTCCCACTTGGCCGAGGCGACAAGCAGGTGAAGCCGGACTCGGATACTTTCTGTGGCGACATTTATCGAGTGATGGCCGCTATTCTCAACACTTACCGAGGGAGAGCGGAGAGGAGTTCCGCTTGCTGATGATGACCCCGAGGTGTAGAGGCTGTTCTCACCGCTGCTGGCTCGTGGTCGTCTGTCAATGGACGACCTGGCAATATTGAACGATAAGTTGCCATTCACTGTGAGTCGCTTGAGGAAGCTCGATGCTGATGGCGTAGATGATGGCGTGGTGCTGGCTCCATCATGAGATCGTGATGGAGCGCGTACTGAGCTTCGGTAACTCTCTTTTCTGCCAAACCAGCTGCGTCGTCGGCTGCTGGTGTCGCCGTCATTTTCAGATGCCTGTCGCTCGCCAAAGTTCTTGAATCTTCTCTCGTTTTCCAGCTGAATGAATTTTTGGTTATTCAACCGCGCTTGATGTACCGACATGTACAAATTATAACAATCAGGGGCTGCAAAACAGCGGAATCGAAAGTTGCCCCCATTGTGCGACTGGTAGAGTCTGGAGTGAGACTGGACCGATGATCGAATTTCTAAATCGACAGCGGTGCTTTGCCTGATAAGAACCAGCGGAGTAAGATCAAGGGCGAGGATTGGCGGATTAGTGTCACTGGATCCCGTCGCAGTACGCAAGGCATAAGCCTCGATGAGGCCATCTCGAACAACGATAGAGCATGGGTCACTCATAATATCTTTCCATGCTCCTTTGTCAGACCATCGGGAAATCCGCGCCATGAACCACGAGACTTGGTCATCGGGAACATTCTTGAATCCGTGAAGCCCCGCCTGGGAGGCTGGATTGGACGGGGTCAGGCTGCAATCGGATTCCAGCATGAAACGAGGAGCGGCATGGGTCTGGGAGAATTGTGCGTCGCTCTTGATACTGATGCCTAGTTCAGTCTCTGGTATGTCGATGCTCTCGAGTTCATCGTCTGATGAGTCGGGATCAGATTCCTCCGTCGAGTATGCCTCGGATGCTGAAGACTGATCTGATGGTAAATATTCATGTTTCAACGGCGACGATGTGCGGCGCTTTAGTCGATCGCTGCTATGGGTATCCGTGGGTGGTGTCAAAGATGGTGCCGACTTATGAATACCCCCTGCTCCTGTCTTTGGACTCGTGCTGAGGGTTCTGTGGACGGGTGGCGGAGGAGCTCCATCGTCACGGTATGGCGTTGTGTTTGGTGGCTGGCCTTCTTGTTGCTTTGCTTGAAATTGCGAGAAATCAGGCCGCATACTTTCCTTGAGCGGCCGGCCTCTACCCTCGGGCACAGAAGCTTCTTGATGAACCTCCTTGATCGGTGTCTTACCCGGATCGGCAGAATTGGGCACCGAGGGGGTAATAGGTGACGGAATATGATCCATGGTAGGAGCACGCTGGCGGTATCTTATAGGCGAGTTCTTGTTCGCGGGCGCAGAAGTCGACCCAGACGCAGAGACATCCTTCGCAATCGGCGAGCGAGGGGACATTTCGGGCGAGCCTTGAGAAGGGGTCGCTATCAAGGGTTCGCGGCGCTGTGAGGATGTCGTGGGCGTCGTTGGTTCTTGGGATTGGCCAGAGGCGACGGGGCCGATTTCCAATGGTGGAACAGGCAGCAATGGAAGGATGTCGAGCCAATCGAGAATTTGATCCTCATTGTCAGCCGTGAGCGTTATGAACTCGCGCCATGTCCTGTCCTGGCTTGTGCCTCGGATCATGACCACCATCTCAAAGTGGCTATCGCCGGTGCGAGCGGATATTTCGGTCATGGCTATGGGTGGAAAGAGGAGATAGGAGCGGCCGCCCTCGCCAGTTTCTCGTATCAGCAAGTCCCCTTCGTCACTGGTGTCTTTTTGGTTGTCTCTATGCACCAATTCTACTTGACAATCGAGTCTTTGACTGTTGGAATGCGATAGGCTGAGGGAGAAGACATCCTTGGCACTTACTTGCCGGGTCGGGTCGATTGTCACTGCTGGTGTAGATCCCAGCGTCCCTAGATCTCGACACCTTGACGTATCGGTACAAATTGCCTCCTCGTCCACAATCCGCGCGGCCTCTTCCTTGTAGCGCCGCCTAGCTTTATCTTGCAAATTCTCAAAGTCTCGAAGTAGTTCCCGTGTATCAGTAGTGGCCACGAGTGTGTCTACGCATTTGATCAATTTCGCAAGTTGCTTGACACGGATTAGAGGCCGTTTGAGAAGGTAAGCTACTGCCACACGCTCTCCGTGGTCATTCACAACGTCCCCCTGTTCATTTCTTGGCAAAGCAGCCAGAAGGGATTCGTCGTCATTCATGCCATCTGCAGCCGGCGCCAAGTTGACGACAACATCATCGAACCCGAGCCGCCAGGCGCTGAGATAGCTATTGTACATAGGCACAACCCCATGTGCCCAGTTGGCCATCTTCCGAATATCGGACGTGGGGGCTTTCTTGTGAGCACTCTTGAGCTTCTCTAGTGCCACGCCCATATTCACAACTGATTTAGACACAGAGTCTGGGATCTTCCCCAACGATGACGGGCCGAAAAGCTCAGTGACATTGGTGCCGTTGACGACATGCGATAGTAGAACAGGGACAACACCATCCACCAGCGTCTTGAGTTCTCGACCGTATATATTCTCGTCATCAATAAACTCTCTCAAGAGTTCTTGCGCCGTGGCGTCATCGAAAGGGCTTCTGTGCTTGCACAGACTGGGTCTTGAGCGATTGCTCTTCATAGTATTCGGGATGGTGGAGTCATCCGGAAGAGACAACACGGACACTAGGTCAGAGTGTTTGGTGAGTCTTCTCTTCAGAGCCGGGGCGTGATTCTTCCGGGTCTTGGAAATTTCGCTATCCTTTGTGAGTACAGTCGATTGTGTAAGTGTCGATTGAGTCACGTCTGAGCTCAGGTCCGAGTCGACTGCACTGTAGCTTTCTTCAGACAAAATTGTGGACAATTCATGATCTCCTCTGGTAGGAGGTCGGAATCGAGGAGCAGCCAGCTTGAAGTTCAACGATTCTTCATCTCCGCTGCGCTGGGTCGAATTTTTCGCTTCAGTCGCTGATGAGGGTGGCATCGATTTCCTGATCTGCAATGGCGGGGGAACATCCTCCACGTGCGAGAATTTGCGTTGTTCGCTTCCTTGGTAGCTCTTGGGCCGGACTGGATGAGGGCTCGACTCGCCCTGGAAAGCTTCCTTGAGAACGCCGAGTAACTGTCGCTTGCCGCTGCCAACCTTGAGAGGTGACGGATTACTTCTAGTAGCTCTGCTCCTCTTCAGCCCAGCCGAGGTTGGTGTGGTGGCGGTCCCCTTTGCAGAGTCAGGGGTCGATGTGTTCTCGGCACCATCTACAGCCGACTCGTCTAGGGCCATTTTCTCTTCCTTGTCTAATTCGTTAGATGATGACTGCTGTAATATTTTTGTACCGTGTGAGCTGCGACGACGTGGCTTGGCCATCTCCTGTGGGCTCTGTTCCGATTTCTCATCTGTTGGCTCTGCGGATCGCGAGCCTTTTTCTGTCGCAGGCTTTGAATCTACGAATGGGTCCACGGTATTATTCAGCCATTTTTCAATGCTCGGTGGATTGTTTGCGACCTGGTGTCGCGGCGGCTCGTTCATCTCATGGATGATTTTCTTGCTCTCTTCGACCACTTTCTTGAAAACTTTTGGCATTGACTTGAGACTCGTGCTACGATCAACCTTTGTGCGTTTCGGTCTGCTTCTCGGTTGCCCCTCGATGGTCAAGTCAAGTTCACTGAACGCAGAATGACCAAATGGTATGTCTCCAGATATGTCTGCGATGGACTTGTTGGCAAGGCTTGGCGCAAGGTCAGACGCAATATTTCCTAGGCTACTCAGGTTGGGCCGCTCTTCACTTAGGCATGAAGACTCATCAATCAGTTTAGACAGATCGGAGTGTAATTTCTTAGGCATTTGCCGCGGAAATCTCTTGCCTTTTGTGGGAGTGTCGAGTGTCGAGCCCGGCCGCTCACTAGCCCTCGGCTTGCTTCCGCTTTCATTCGTTTGACTGTCTGTTTGCTGAGAGAGGTTCGTCGCGTCTTGTGAGACGCGACTTCCAATGGATGGCGAACTTGGGCGCCCAGAGCCCGATGTAGTTTTGCTTCGCGGGCGTGAACCCCGTATATGGTTGTCCCAAGTGACGTTGGTCTGGGCAATTCCACTCGCAGGACGCACTCTTATGCCATCATCGTCTCTGTCTGTGGTAGAATCGATAGGTGGGACACCAATGCCGTCGTCGTCCAACTTCTTGGGTTTCACAGCTTTGACACGGATCCCATCGTCTTGTCGCGTCTTCTTCTTCGTAACCCATCGCGCTGTGATATCACTGGCTGAATCGCCGGCCTCGCTCTTGGCACCTTCAGACCGCGCGCTTTCACCGCGCGATTTGGATGACCGATGGCTTTGAGCAGGAGGTGGCGTGTCGGGCACGTCGACTTTGGCTGCCCATTCTTTGACCTTATTGGCTACTAGAGGATTTCTGCCAGAATTCTGGACGAAGTTGCTAGGCAAACCTTTGGGGCTTGCAGATGGGGGCACTCGCCTCGACGGACTTCTGCGAGCACAGCGATTTTTCCAGTGCTCATCACTGACCACTCTCTTCTTAGGAGGCGAGGACGGTGGCGTAGCACGTTCCCCATCAGTTTCCTTGTCCGTAGAAGGGCCACGGTGAAGGGATTCAGGGGGCGGCTTTGGCTTCGATGTGATCCTCTTTTTTTGTCGGAACTTGATGCGCACACGATCCGACTCGGTCACGCTCTTTTCATCCTCTCCCTTGAAAGCAATGTCTGTCGGTTCAGTGGCCGCATCGTCTGGGTCTCCTTCCATCATGGCAACTCTATGTGCCTTCTGCCAGTTTTGAACCCTGTCCTTGACCCCTCCAGGCTGCTGAATCTTCATGACTGAACTTGACTTCATCTCCTGGCGTAACTCGGCTTTGACCAACTCGATACTTTGCCGATGCTTCCGCTCTGCTGCCAAGCGGGCTGGGGACTGTTTACCGCGAAAGAAATCGGTCAACAATGTCGGTGGCTCTTTCCTGGAATTTGCTCTGGGTCGAACTTTCACCACGCCAACAGGTCTAGAATCGGAGCCTGAAGCCCCCGAATTAGAGCCATTCTTTATTGGTGTTTCGGCCGTGGAACTGGCGTCAGATCTGCTGGTCTTGGAGGGGGTGGTCGGGGGTTGCAACACATCCGCGTCCAGTGATATCGATAGTGGCATGGTGTTTTATTCTGATTGACAGCAGTCAGCGCAACAGTTCTAATGATCATGTCGGGCAGCGATATGATGCAACTGTGCAAGATGATTTGCAAAGTTGTGCGTCGCAAGATCTTGGGTTGTGACCAGGGTCGTCGTTGAGACCCAAGATGGAGCTTCCCACAAATAATAACAGGAGAATTCTATTTAAGAGCTCACCCTGATTAACACCATGCCTCGCGAAACGGGCGGAGGATTTTTTTTTTTCTTTTGGCACTGCCGACCTGGCATATCAGTCTTTCGATTGATATCGTGGAAGACGGCTATGCTACTTTCGTCCTCTCCCCGCCAACAAGGTGGTGTATTCTGTGTGTTGTCGCGATCTGTTTATCCGCAAAGCACGGGATTGGCGGGCTAAGGAGCGATGTCACAAAATGGGGCGGCAGCGGCCTGCAGATCAGACCAAACAAACTGAAGATGGAAGTATGTTTAAGCGGCACCATGAAAGAATTCTGTTCCATAAGCTCTGTTTCTTCTGCATACGCAGACGATCAACGGTGCGAAGACGGATGGTCGTGAGTTGCTTGTCTGTCTGTCGTCTGTCTGTGCGAAGAAGCGGTTGCGGGCAAGCGGCATAGAAGCTTGAGCTTCGAGCTTGCTGCGCCCCGCCCCGCCGTCTGGTGAGCCGTCGACCACTGGCAGAGATGTTCTGTGCCTTGGGTTTTGGAAGTGATGAATGATCTGGGTGCCGCGGTAACCGATGGGTCCGCTAGTGCAGTGGCGCCCTGTCCACCCCCCGGTCTCTTGTCTTGTTGCAGATGCGGGAAAAACAAGGAAAAACTAATAAGGGAAGGAGAAAGGGGTGATTATTAATCCGTATTAATCAGATTCTTGACTACTCCAATCGCCGTGAGCAGCAGCTTCATCGCGCACGACCTCGACTGAATAAAAGGCCAACAAGGCTGCCATTCGCGCATGTCAGAAATCTCCCGATTGCGGCTCTGCTCCTCGTCAGCCATCAAGTCCATCCGAGACTCCAGTGGCCCAGTGACTCTTGGAGAGTTTGGTCGCGCCGTCGGGGCCGCTGAACTTGACCAGATCAGCAACATGACAAGGGTCTGGTGACGAAGCCAAATGCCCAATCGTGTTGGACCATATTACCGATTATGTACGGAGTAGTCCGTATGTCCTGCATAAACCTTGAGTCAAAGTGATCCCCCTTGTCCATGGGACAAAGGAATTCATTCAAGAAAGGCGAAGAAGGATGCGCGTCATCTTTTGGCGGAGCCTTCATTCAGGAGCATGCATAAGCGGCTCGCAGAGGGGAACTACTATCCGCTGCCGCATGCAGTACTCCGTCTGGAGAGCAGTTATTCTCAACCGGCATGGCAATCACACTTGCTGTCTTTTTTCACGATTCCTTAATATGTTAGCCCAGCATTCATTTTATGCACTCGTTCAGCCCAGCCCGTGATGGTATGTCTCACTTACTGACACTACGCAACATGCTCAATCGTGAATGCAAATAATAGCAAGATCGGTCTGTCAAGAGCAAAGTCGCCGCAATACCGATATTGGTTTTGCAACCATCACGGGAGAGAAAGCTTGCAGCAGCTCGGCCAATCAGATGGGACATGTCTGTCCGCCTCCTATCACCACCACCACTACAGCGCTGGTGGTGTAGAAAATCATGGTCACAAGGTGACATGAGCTAACCACTAGCAACCGGCTACATTATTCGCAATTCAAAGTTACTCATGTTCCACGGCTGTGGTTCGGGGACAGGCGATGGCGTACCCACATCATTTGATGCCGATACGATGACGTGAGTGAAGGTGTCCTCCGCAGAGGAAGCACCGTCTCCGTGCGAGGGCGCGACTGTTACGCTACGTCAATAATTATTCGGCGACTTCAGCCCATGCACGTTCTTCCGCCGGGCAATTGACGAGCCTGTCGAAGGTGTTATTCAACACAACAAGTCAGCACAAGAGACTAATAACTAGCCTCCCGCCTCCCTTCCCGCCAAAGGTGCCAACCCTCTCTCCATCTGATACATGCCATCACGACTCCGCGCACCCGTTCATGTGGTCGCCGTTCTCCAGTCACACCGTCTCCACATGCCGGGCCATCAAGCCATCCAGTTTTGACCCCCCACAGCCTGTCACTCTCACACGCCACTCTGCTAGACCCGAGTCAATCTTCAACGACGCCTACGACGCCACTACAGGCTTTGGTAGCAAGTGTCGCGTTCGTGGAAACAGATATATCATTTTCAGACAATGCGGACAATTGCCTCCAGGAATGTGAGATATGAGAGATGACAAGAAGCACCGTGGCGTTCAGTGTCTGGTGATTCGCAACTTCACAATGGATGATTTACACGGAGCACGATGTATGAGGAAAATGGGACAGATTTTCGTGTTTCAGAAAGCGTGTTTCAGAAAGGAGCGTGTTATTTTCAAGCTAATCTCGCAGTAACAATATCCAAAGTAGGTACCAGACCATGCAAAACAGACTCAACCCGGTCAGAAGGAAACCCAGAAGAGTATAAAAAAACGTCCCTTGCCCTTGAAACGCCGTGAGCTCCGCCTGAGCAGTTGATGGGAAAGCAAGGCAGACATACCGCCCAGTTACCATCCCATTCCATCCGTTCCCAATAAAATGAGATATATTAGGGGGGAATAGAAAACACAGTCAGCCCTACCAGCGCCACACCTATGCAATGATGAAACAGCTGAACCCCCGGAATGACAAAACAAACGGCCACCAACGCCACTATATATGCAACGGACAACGAGAAGAATGACATGCCGACGACAGAAGGAAAAATGAAATGTTACTCCCTGGGTGGGAGCAAGAACCGAACCTTCTTCTTGGGCTTTGCAGCCGCCACCTGTAGGCCCTGAGAGTTCTTGGCAAACGCTGCCGCCTTGGCCAAGACAGACGCCTCCTTCGTTAAATCCTCCTCTGTCTCTTCCGAGATGGACCATACGTCGGGGCTAGGCTCCCGCCACAGCCGTCGGGCACGGGGCGGTAGTTTGCTACCCGCAGAGTAGCTCCTGGTGAGAGCCTGACGAGGCCTGCCACGTGGTGGTGAAGAGGGAGCCGGGAAAGAGGCTGCCGGGGTGAGGAAGCCGTTTGTGGCCCGACCGAAAGGAGGGCTCTTGGAGCGGAGCTTGAAGGTCTCCGCGGATAGTCCTCTGAATGGGGTAAGAAAGGATGCCGTCGGTGGGGAGAAACGGATGTAATCCTCGTCGTCCTCTTCGTCTGTGGTGATGGCATCAGAATCGAAGTCGGGCGAGACAGCTTTTGCGCGGAGCTTGCTGAGACCGTCGAGAGTGGATGGGCTGACGGAGCGAACGATTTCGCGGGGCTGATTGACATCCTCAATGCCCGCGTCGAAAAGCATGTCGTCGGCGCCAGAGTCTTCGACGTCGTTGTCCATGTCAGAGGGAGTGAGGAAATACGTAAGAGGGTTCTCGTCAATGTCTTCCAGAAGAGGACGTGGTTCGTTCTTGTTGCAGCGAGTAAGACGAATTTGAGTTGGGGGGAACGAGTCCCGTCGAGACCAGATCTCGGAAGGCATGACGACTTTGGGAGAGGTGTTTTGCGTAGTAGATAGACGCAGACTCCCGCGGACAAGCTCCAACAGATGTTTTGTCCCCCCTAATATGACGAGACCTGGTATGGTAAAGCGGGAGGTTTGTGTTGATCCGATCAGACTGTCGAACTGACAGACATGAGAAGAAGACCAGGAGCGAGAGGGAAGAAAATGAGAAACACCCCGAAGGAACTCTTAACGGCCGGCGAGGCCGGCAACAATGAAATTCTCAGCTGGAATGAGAAGAAATCGTCCAGAACTGAGGAAGCCTGTCTTTAAATAGAGCGGAGCTTGAAGAAACAAAATCAAGGTCTCTCCTCGTCAGGAGTGGTGGAGGGCATGCCGAGACATATTTATATATATACGCGTACGGGTCTCAGGCAGACTTGACAACTTGCCCAAAATAAAATCCGAGACACGGCGTGAAGAAACAGGGCAAAAGACGAGCAAATGATGGGCAAAAAGATGAGCAATAACTGCATTCTCCACCACACAGCAGCCGCGTACCCTCCCTTATCGGACTTGCGTACTCGGGACTCGCAGTCACACACACGCACACTCGCCTCACACACACACTCACACTCACACATGCACACACGCATGCACACACACCAGACGGCCAGTCGAGGATATTTGCCAGGCTTGCACACACCTGCCCGTCGGTAAGCAGATAGCCGGAGATGCTAGCAGTCACATATCGAGGGCACTAGCCACAGCCACGGGGTGTGTGGCCTTGGCGAGGCGGTATCTTGTGGTGGTCAGGAGCAAGAACCAACGAGCGCTGCGCCCACGTGAAGCGGCCTATGGGAGGAGCAGGATTTCTGGTATCAATCAAGCGAAGCGCCCTTGTGGGGATGGGCTCATGTAGGATCGTGAGGTGGGAATAATACGACCGGAACGATATGGTGTCAATGGGTTTTGGCCGAGAGGGACACGAGACAAGACCAGCCCAAGTACGGATGTTGAGGGAAGGTTTTTTTTTTTTTTTTTCTCCGGAGAAGGGAAACGAGAAATAGACTTCGCCGAGGTGCATCTTTGTGCAGCAAACAGACAATGAAACGGCTCGGATGCCTAGCCCAGGCAGCCGTGGTTTTTTGTCTACATCAAATGCATCAAATGCAAGCACTTTACCCCGTGCGTTCAAGAGGCTAGACAGATGGGAATGATGACAGGCTGGGCCCCAGACCAGACACAGCTAGCTGCAACACCAGAAACGCAGGTCCCTTGGCAGACAGACGACCCCGGCACATGCAGGATTGATGCGAGGCTGAAGAAGCTGAAGCGGCAAAACCACACAGTGACAGTGACTGAGCGAGTGCATGCCGCTACTTTTATTAGTCCGTATTAGCACCCACATATTACGGACTACGGACTACATTGGCGCATGTAACCACTTGGCACTCGCCACTTGAGCAAGTTGATCAGACATCTTCACCTCTGGGATGGGCCACTTGACGCCATTCTCCTCCAAGCCACGTCCGTCTAATCTACTATTTACTCATCTTCCCTTCTTCATCTTCCCTGATTTCCCACTGTCCCGCCCATCTGACTTTCCCACCCATCCGTCTCATCAATCCCGTGAGGCACCATGGAATTCCACAAATTCCCAACATGACCATTTTCCCCATATACGCCACAGCAAGGCCCTTGCATCCCAAACTCCGTCCTACTCCGTCTTACTACCCTCCCAGAATAGCCAACATGGACTTTGTGCAAAAATACATGCCCTTGTGGTTCAAAAGACGACTCCGGGACCCGTTCCATGGTGGTCACTGGTCATGCTCTTCCCAAAACATGGCCTTGGGGGCGTCCTCTTCCCATCCTCCCATCCTGCATGATCTGCGCTGAAAGATCGGGGTAATTCCCGTTGGATCGGAATCCCGCTAGTTACTTCCGGTGGGAAGTCCTGTGGGAAGGAACCGTGGGCCAAGATAATTCAGGTTCCTTGCATTCTTTTCTGCGTGGCGTTGGATCGCCGTGAGTGTGGTCTGGGCGGTGAGGATGGGAAGTCAGTGACTTTGGGTTGGTTGAGAACGGGATGAGGTTTTTTTTTGGCTACACGACGGAGGTTAGTATCGGTTTTTGACTGTACAAGTCGTGTCAAGTGGTCTCTGCGTGAAGAAGTAGGTCAGCTCGTCTGTATCTACTTTATTATTTAATAGGATAATATAGTGGTCATATTCGCTGCTTGTTGCCGAAGACAGATAGAGGTTGACCTTTGTTAGGGCTCTGTCCACCCTGACTTGAAGTAACACTTTTCCCTCCTTTGACTCTTGGACAGCCGTACTGGATTTCCTCTACGTGTCCCAAAGAATGGAGAGGTTGAAAAAGCTGCTTTCCACGAACAAGGCTGCATGTGCATGGTATCCCACCCCGGCGTGTGCGTCCCGGGCCACAAGCCAAGGTCACACTGATCTGGTGGTCTGCGATGCGCTCCCGTACTTCCGATGCAAACTATGAGACCCGTTGTACTACGGTACTGCTCAGGGCCCATGCTTCTAGCACATGGGGTTTTGAGAACGAGCTGCTTAGCTTGTGAGCACGATGTCGTCATTGCCATGTACGCACCGGATCATGCCTTCCGAATGTCTCCGCGCGCACAGCTTTGCCACGGGAAGCCGACCAAAACGTATTGTCTTTCGTCTATTTCCATGATCGTCCAGCCGTATGCGAGCGATGACGAATCCTCATCGTCTCGCCGCGTCATGTAAGGAAGTTGGAGAGGGGTCGACCCTCATGCTGCGCCTCATGTTTTCTTCAGCCGCCTATGACCAAAATGGAAGATGGGGATGGGATGTGCATGTTCGCTTGACTTGGTGGAATATGACGAGCCAGTTGTGAAGTGAGAACTGCGTGGAAGCGGCCGCTGCTCATGGTCGGACTCGTTATTGATGACAAGGAATGGCGTGATAGGAGTCATGGGACGCACCCGTCGTTCGCAATCTGATGGAAGTCCTTCGTGACTTCCGTCATGAATGTGCAAACACTCGTTATCCTCCTGGCCCCGATTCCAGTGATCCACAACCCGCCAAGTCCAGCCAAGTCCAGCCTAGCCTCAGAAGGGTCGGCCATGGATGGAAACCACCGGGAACCCTTGTTGCGGAAACGGCACATCGGAACGAAACGGACGAAAGCGAACGGCCGGCCATAATAGGGTCGGACCACGAACTTATTCCTGCCTCCCCAGCCGTTGTCAGAATTTGCTACCAAGATACTTTCACGTCCCTCCTCAGCCGAACACACGCGCACACGCATAATAATACGTCATGGTCCCGTGTTTTTGAAGCCGTCCTCGTCTCGCCCGACTTACCCTGCACTCTGGCGGTCGTCGTGGTTCTTCTGGTGCCCTTCCTCGGTTTCCCGGTCCATGAGGACCACAACTGCTCATGGCCTGACTGCACGAAGGCGCGAAATCAGGTCGTCGAGCCATTTCCAAGTCGGCCTCGCCTCCTGTCTCATCTTCTGTGTGCTGCTATCCTGGTGTAGTAGCCACTTCTTCTCCAGCAATCGGCAGTTCCTGAATCCACACCGTCGTCCACTTGCGAGCCCCTCGTTGCCCGAAGACAACCCTGCGTCGCAGATGGGTAAATCCTCCGACCGACAACTTCAACTGGGCGACCAGCAGGAGCAGCAGATCATATCGCCCGAGACCTCTGTGACCATGGACGTTGAGACACACCATGCTACGATGCCCCTGCGGCTAGTGAGCTTCAATATTCGGTTCGCGACCAACAAGAGCGAGCGGGTTCTGGGCGAGCAGCCATGGGAGGTGCGGTGTCCCAAGGTCTGCGCACAGCTCCGATTCATCTCCGCTGGCCACGAGAGCCCCTTCCTCTGTCTCCAAGAGAGCCTGTATTCGCAGCTGAACGACATGCAGGCGCAGCTGGGCAAGCCATGGGCGCACATTGGTCGTGGTCGCGGCAAAGGCGAAACAGATGAGGAATTCTCGCCCATCTTCTATCGCTCTGACACCTGGGCCTGCGAGCACAGCGAGACAAGATGGCTGAGCAGCACGCCCGAGAGGCCGTCTCGCGGATGGGACGCCGCGCTCAACAGGATCGTCACCATCGGACTCTTCTCGCACCGAGCCACGGATGCAAAAGTCGTCGTCATGAGCACTCACTTTGACCATGTCGGCGTGGAGGCGCGCAAGAACAGCGCAAAGCTCCTCATCAAATTTGCCGACGAATGGAGCCGCGGCAGAGATAGGGCGCAACCGCCGCCCTCGGCTGTTCTCGTCGGCGGCGATTTCAACAGCCAGCCTGACGATGAGGCATACAAGATGATGACGGCGCCTGGGTCCGGCATGTCCGATGTATCTGACCTGGTCCCCGAGAGCAAACACTATGGTAATCGTTTGACGTACACCAGCTTCGGGGAGCCCAGCGAGCACCCACAGAGGATCGATTTTTTGTTCGTCCAGGAGCCGACGACGGCAAAGGTCGAGACGTTTGGCGTGCTAGCAAACAGCTTTGATGACCAGATTCGCTTCTCGGACCATCGGCCTGTGGTAAGCAATTTGCACATTCGCATTCAAACGTAGGAATTCGTCCGTCGTTGTCTACGGGGATACGACTAAATTATAGGCGTTGGTCTTCTTTTCTTCTATGGATTCAAAATGTGCCTCTGCTAGGGCACGGTCTCCTCGCCACTGGACTCCTCATCCACGAATACAAAGCTTTTCGCGATATTGCTCGGTCTCCGTCATCCTTGGCACGAATTGTCTAGACTTATCATGTTCCTCAGTGATGATTTCCTCATGTTGCCAGTCCCCACCCTAGGTCAAAATACAACAAAACGATAAACCCCAACCAGATATAAATCAGAATCAGCCTCGACGACCAAGGCTTTTGTAATGATGAAATGAAGTTTCTGAACCCATCACGGCGGTGCATGAATATCCCACATCCCCCCCCAACCAATCCACCCGCTTCTGCATGCGGTCTTGTCCGTCGATCCTACGATCATGCACATGTCGCCACCAGACGCGCCACCGAACCGAACGCACGCACAGCTCAACAGAGGAGGTTGCAGCCCATCTGCAACGAAGCAACCTGCGCTGCTCTGCTCTGTTGGGCGAAGAAGCGGTGTACGGGAGTTCAGTCGCAACGGCCCGAGCTGGCTGGAAAACTTATTTGCACGGCTAAGTGATTCTCGTGTGTACACTTGCGCTTTGAGCATGAGCCCTTTGTGATTCTTTTTTCAAATATTCCCCCAACAGCCTGCTTCTGAAACCATATAGTACCGGGATATACTCACGAGGCAGGCTGTGCCATCTCGGAAGAATTGGGTTCTTCACGGCATACCATGACACACTGCATTTCGGGCATCAATGGCACGGTGCTATGAAAAGCCGCACAACCCATAGGACAAATCATCTGAGAGGGAACACACTTGAACAGCTTGGCTGGGTGTTTTTACTGCTTGCAATTCGCTGTCGGATGACGACCTGACGGGCATGTATGTAAGTCGGCAGATCCGGGCCTACCTTGAATCATACTAGAAAGATGGGCGTTTCGGCACTGCTCAAGCAGTCAGCATGGTCCCTTTTCGTCCTCGATTCACCATCCACTAGATGTACCCTTCCACAAGACGCAAAACTGCACCTCTCAATCTTAATTTTCCCGAGCCGCTAGGAGCGTTTGAAAGGAAGAAAAAAAAAAAACAGAATTACAATACAGAAGCTTTTCAAGGGTCCGGCAAGTCATGGTCTTGGCCGACCCGTTATACGAAGCCAGAACATGATGACCTCCCAGCGGGGGAAATGGCAGGTGTATCGACAGGTGAAGGGGGTGTCGCTCGGGCCAATCACTGTACATGTCTTTACCGGATTTGACCTCGACACATGAGGAGGGCAGTGAGTAAGTCGGCACGAGACGTTGTGGACGAGTGTGCGCGTGCGTGTGCAACGTGCCCGCATGCCTTGTTGCTGCGAGATATCAAGAGGATATCGCGAAGTACTTCGCGAGGTGGGTTGACGCCCGCAGATTGCTCATGGCTTATTTGTGATCGTTGGAATTTCCTCACTACTACGGAAACGAGAGCGAGATTCATGAGGTCGAGTGGGGATGTGCAGCCGGTTTGTGTTCACAGTCCCAAGATGGTGACAGGTGCTGCGAAAGTGGGAGACCCTGGTCTCGGTGCATCATTATAAAAAAAAAAAACCAATAGACCTCTTGCTACATAATGGTCGTTTACCCTTCAAAATGCTGGCTTAGCTGGCTGTCTGAAGTGCTCGTCGTTGAATAAAGTGATGCAGAAATTGATACTGGAATTTCTCAAGACCAGTCGGTGCGTTTTACAGCCATGGGAAAGAAGATGGATTTCGGGAAATGCACAGTACAGCCTGCTCAGTGTCATTTCCATGTTGAATTAGCCAGGACGATGAAGTTGTCGTCGGAGTCGAAAAGGGACCCTCATCGGCTAAGGCGTACCGAGTTGGGTTACAGAAGCGGCAATAGCCGATCCATGGACCATGTGTGAAGAGGGAGAAATTTGGGCACGTCCGGATGTTATAGTCATCCAGCAGGGAGGAAACAGGCAATCACGTTCGGAGCAGCTGACTAGGCAATTCAGTTCATGGCGTCGACAGGGCCTGGCGTGACGTGACGTGACGTGACGGAAAAGGCTTGCATCGCATTGCCATGACTCCTTCAAGACGAAATGAGCAAACAAAAAGGTTATGACTCGGATCAGAACGGGGATCCAAAGTCGGTCCTACATTCAGGAAAAGATGATGTGTGACATGGAGGCTTGCATGATGAGGCTTGTCGATGATTGGCTCCGAGGTGATCATGAATCATGACGATTAATAGCGGACGTGGTGCCGGCGCGTCGTCCGTCTCGCAGTATGACTTGTTCCCGTATCAATGCTCAGATGGCAACGATGGCGAGGCCGTAGCTGGATTGCGAAGGAGACCAACGCCTGTTGCGGATTACGCATGTTTCTCTGATCTCCTTGGAGGAGAGCCGTTGTTGTACTCCATGCTCCGTGGTTGATACCCGATCCGCCACCCCGGGCGGCGCCAAGTTCGTCAGGCAGACAAAGACGCGAGCAGTAAAAAGTGGCCTTGCACGTCCTGACTCCCGGGGGGATGAGCGTAGGATGGCCCAAGAGCACCGGTGGGATGAAGCCTTCTTTCACCTCTGGCTCTCGTTCCAGGCAGGATTCGCCTGCCAGGAGCAACAGGAAAAGTCGAAGTGCATTACAGCGCTGTAGCCTAAAATGCCCTCGGACATCTCGACGCTCGATTTTATTAGACAGATCCACAGTTGGGCTGTGGTGCTTGTACATACATATACAGTGGGTCTCAGGTATTTCCGAAAATTATCTGGTACATGATCGCGGGCGACGTTTTTGAAATTACCTGAACCCACCGTACATGTACCTACCTACCTTAAGCAGGCAGGCAGGCAGGCAGGAGGCAATTCGATGAAGCATGTTCAGGCTTGAAGCATCTACATGTAGGGCATAGATCGCAGGGGTGGCCCTGTCTGGTTGGCTCCAGCAAAGTTCGCCTCGTATCAGCCACGGTGGAGCCTCTGGATCCTAATTAGGTAGGCGGTGAAAATCTGCATATAGTAAGTATATGTCAAAGACTACATGCGAATTCACTTACAATTAGGAAGTCAGGAAGTTGGTTCGTTAGGAAGTTAAATAGGTCAAGGAGCTATGTACAGGGGCTATGGGGGCTAATTATAGGTGGTATATGCCCTATTATATGTAGTGGTATAAGTGGAGTTGGGTTCGTACAATGTACGTCCGTAGGGGTCCAGCCATTGTGACCCCCTTCCGTCTGGGGCACCAGGGACGGCCAGCAAGGCGAGACTGACCACTGCAAATAACAAGCCTGCCCGGGTCCACTCGTCAGTGAGATTGGCGACCTTGGCCTGGGTCGATGAATGTGGGAGGCCAGTGAAACATCGGCAGGTCGCACTTGCCATTTACAACAAGACGAGCTTACCAGCTTAGAAGAACGAAGGAGCAGCCAGGCGTGTCTTTCTGGTTCAGTCCAGTCGATGACGTCCAACTTGGATAAGATGAGGGAACTTGGACTTCCGCTGCGTAATCCAGCAGCGCTTCGTCTTGACGTTGATATTTGATACTTTGCTGTGTTGGCAGCCACTGCAGCCACCCCAGCAAATCTCGCATTCTGGGCTTCTAGCCCATCCACCCACCCCCTCACTCCGATGACCCAATAATGCATCATCATCACCAGGCAATGCCGTCTGTGTCTCCTCTCTCTCTCTTTTGCTGTCCGTCTGTCCGTCAATCTTGAATGAAGACACTTTTCATTCCTCCACCCTCCACTCCGGGTCTTGATTGTGGATCTGGACCCAACACTGAGATCGAACAATAAATGGGACAGATTTCAAGGCACCCAACACGTTTTCGAACAGTCTTCGTCTGCCAATGTTGCCATGGACACGCAGAGCCCGAATCAGAGTCAGAGACAGACAAGTGGAGATGAGAAGGGAAACAAGAAGAGGAGTTTCGTTGCTGGCCCATGTTATTATAAGCACACACCCATTCCCTCACGCCGCCGGTGCGTCTTCTTCCACCTCCCCTTTCGTAGGCCTCCTCTCGGAATTTCTCGTTGACCTGCTCGAAATGGGATTGCTCTGTCGGGGACCGTCTTGCTTCCGACTTGAATGCGCCCCGAAGCGTTTGCGTGTCCAGCTCGTCTCGTCCACCTGTTACTGGCCGGACCCTTCACCCTTATGCCTCTCGGTGCTTCAGGCTGGGTCGAGTGTTGCGCCGTGCTGTGCTAGGATGGAGACACGGAGACTGGACTACGGATTACGTGGGATTGGATGGTGGGAGAAGCAGACAGACAGCATGTGCCAAAGCCTAATAATTTTCAGTCTGCCTGCTGGCCCAGCTGTGTCATAGAAATACGTCTCCTCCATGCTCTGCGTGCTGACAGATGGATTCTCGTCGGTCATCAGTCTTTTAGTCACCACCCATCAAAACCATCAGTCTGCCGCTCTCGGTTTTCTTGTTCTCTCTGGGCTCGTCTTCCCTCCGAGGGGCCGGCCATTGACACACAGCCAGCTCGACATCTAAAAAAAAAAATTACTGCCTTTTGCCTGTCTGCAGACTGATATTCTCCCTTGGGCATTGGGTGCCGGTGGCACTCAGCATTGTTAGCTCAGATCAGGTCTCTGTCACCTGTTGAGGCGCTGCCCAAATTCGCCTTGTTGTCTCTGCCTTCTCCTCTCTCTTCGCTTCTTCTTTCCCCCCTTGCTCCAACACCGTCGTCACCTCTGGGTCCTTGCGGGTCACCGTCCAACGCCCGGCATTTCCAGAGCCCACGGTTTGTTTTAAGCCTCATCGAGCAGCTAATTAACGGCGCCTGTCGAATTTGACCCCCCCCCCCTCTCCCAAATTGCGCACTCAACCCCCTCCCCCACAAGCGGGATCTCCCTCGCTCCCGACTCGAGGGCAGTCGCATCACCTTTAAGAGCCTAGAGCCCGCAAAGGACAAAAAGCCTTCCCAAGTCCCACCAAGACCGGCGCCCACCGCCAAAAAGTCGACTGGTGTTTGGGCAGAAAACCATTCTCCATCCATTCCCCCCCTGCGCGCGACTAGAGGGCTGAGCGAGTTGACCCTGTTCAACTTCGCCGAGGCATAACCTCGCGATATTCAGTTCACCTGCAGACCTCAACATGTCATCGAGCTCCAAAAGCTATTCCCGTGTGGCACATGTCGAGGATGCGGATGAAGACTCTGGTAGCTCCATCAATGGCAAGCCCGACACCCGCAAGTATGCCACATCTGAGGCACCTGTGAGCCCATCCAAGGCCAACACGAGCAGATCGCGCTCCGACAAACGGCCGGGCAATTTAAGGTCTTCGTCCGCCAGCGTCAGCTTCAATGAGTCCGATTTTCGCGGTGTTGCGGAGAAGAGAGAAAAGCCAGCGTCAAGGCGTCCATCTGAGAAGGACCGTGGCGACCCCGAACAGAGAGCTCGCGATCGTGAGCGACAGAGAAAAGATCGGAGGCTGAGGGAGGACGAAGAAGACCGACGGGCCACGGCCCAGGATGCACCTCGACCACTTCGAAAACAACGGCCGACGTCGCTGAAGCAATCGGCCACACAGCCCGTCGTGAGCCAGTCCTCGTACAAAAGAGGTCATGTAGACAACCCCGCGAGCTACGGTGTGCAGCAACCGGCCATCTCTGGAAGTCGCCCTAGAGCCCAAACACGACCTGTCAGCTACTACGCCGGGCAACCTCCTAGGCCTCCTGAGAATATGGCGTGGCATCCGCCCCGTCATGCCGCTGCTCCCTTTCCCGTTGGCACGTTTCCTCCTACTCCGATATGGCAAGGACCCGGTGCATCTCCAGGCGGGTTTGCAGCCCCTCCACCGCCTTCACCCGTCGGCCCTGTTCCTGGATTCTTTGATGGCGTGGTCGCTGCAAATCCGCACAGACCTGCTTCGGCAATGGGATATCAGAAGCCACCACCGCCCCCGCCGCCTAAAGATTACTACGATCGCGAGGACTATCTGGATGACCCGCCTCCCATGCGTCCCGTATCACGCCGGCCCTCACGCTCAAGACGGGCAGAAGACGACCGAAGGAGGATGCCACCTCCAGACCTTGTTCCAATTCGGCCGCAGTCTGCACTCCCACCAAACACGCCGTATCGCCCGCCCGCGCCACAGCAACGTCCGCCATCCCGCCAAACCCAATCAAGACCCCCGGTGGTTCATCGGAGATCCGTGGGATTTGCAATTGACCAGCCTGGATACGAAGACGGCGACTTTTTGGGCGACGAGGACCTGTTCCATGACATTTCTCCCAACGCATCGTTTGATGACCGGCGTGCTGTTGTACCTCGGTCAAGGCGTAGCTCTACAGCATATGATCACCACGACTACGATGTTGTGCCAGCGTCGACCCGACGACGGCGGTCTTCCATGTACGGCTCAAATGCCCTGCCTTCTGGTGGGGTTGGTCTCGATGATGACAAGTATAATGACGCTTTGAGATACCAGGAAGCCGTGAGTGGTAACCCGCAGATGCCTTTGACTGCAGAGTCCCTGCGGAAAGCCGGCAAGCGATGCGGAGTGGCTAGCAGCCGTTCCACACGAAGCAGCGGTAGCCGGGACGACAGCGACTACAAGCGAAGCAACGCAACAGGTATTACACGCACTTCATACAACAGTGAAGACTTCACCATCAAAGTTTCTGGCGGCGCCCGTGTCCGTGTTCCCGGCGCTGAGATTGAATGCGACGACGGTGGCGAGATTGTCTTTACAACTCGAGGGGGCGGAGGTTCCCGTCAGGGCAGCGACAAAGCGAGCATGATTCTTCCCCAGCTTGACGATTCTCGGAGCCGCGTAGAGCGCAAGACTTTGCCTTACCGACCCCATGCCCCTAGTCAATCCGATTCCCAGAGCAGAGGCTACGCACCCAGTCATGCTCCCTATGACTACCCTGGCGGATTCTTTTGATGATGAATTTATTTTTCTGGAAAACGATGTTCACGACTTTGACGACACCCCTAATGAGCTAAACATAAATCGCCGATTCGCTACACGATCGACTTATCTGACTTCTCAAGCTACTCTGATATCTTTTAATGGTTTTCGCAAGTTATATTCGGGTCCCCTCCGTCTTTGTCCTTTGGAACTTTTCTCCCCCTCTTCGTCCTCGAGTCCTTCCGCTCTTCTTTTTTCCTCCAAAGCAAGCGTTCCATGTTCTTCTCATTCTTCAATGTTTCTATCAATTACTGCTGGACATTCCACCTTGAGTATGTTTTGATGCCAGGCCTCGAGGTGTCTGGTGATTCGACGAGGCGACTTTGTCGCACGCTTCGCGCTCCTTTCACTACTGCGGATTGTATAGGTCCGGCTTGTCATTGCTGGAGACCCAGAAAAGCTTGATACCCCCGAGTGTTTTTTCTCTTTTTTTTCCGCGATGGATGAGAATTGATCTTGTTTCGCTCTCCGCCTCATGAGCTGTATTTTGCCGGACAAATGCTTCATGTGCATGTTGGCTCGGTTGTAGCAAATTATTGCCTCATTGCCTCAGAGGCAGCATGTCAGATTTTGATGTCGGGGCTCGTGTTGGTTCGGACATGTACTGATTTGTTTTACTCCCCATTTGTCATTTTACTTTTCTTGTCTTTCGACAAGTCACATAATCAACATGTCCACTCTGGAATCGCATATCCTGTCCATCCATGTGCGGCAGCAGGCATATCGCCAACATGCATGGCAGGGAGACCCAAGGAAGTGCTGTCTGTCATGCACGCATTTCCTAAATCTCTCGATGCCATCAAAGCTATATAGACTGTATGGACAATGGGGGTTCGCACCCTCTCACGCCTCACGGGCCCGTTGCGCGTTTTGTTATTGTTACGACTAGGATGGCATCTACTTTGTGTTTGCTTTTCTTGTTGAAATTATAGTTGCTTTAGCTGGCCTTTTACTTTGTTGGATCATGATGCAGGTGCAGGTGCAGGTGCAGGTGCTGGTGGGTTGCTTGGTCGAAGCTGCTGCAGAGCTGGCGAATTCAGAGTGGCAGGTATTTTGTACATGGCATTTGGTGTTGTTCTGATACAGATTGAAGATGTATGGTTGCGGAGAGACAATGTGGGAAGGAGGTCGCTTGGATTGATGATGGGCTTGATGAAAACGAAATGACAGGACGGGAAAGGAATGTAGCAGACGATAGATGTGGTAAATGGCAAACCATTTGTGAGAGAACGTGTTTGGAATGATGGTGGAAAGTACGGATGGCGGCCGGCTTGGTCAAAGAAATACCTTGTGCGCGGGAATAGATTGCCCAACCCGTCAATTTGCGTCTATCGTGCCGTTGCGATAAGTCTGTGAGCTTGCCAACATGTCGAAACAGTGTTTTTGTAAAGGTGGCGGAGAGGGCAGGGAGCCTCGGTGTTGGAGAAAGAGGAGAGGGGGTTGCCCGGCCAGCCACAAGGGCTTGTTTACTCGGTGCGTCATCAACCCGCCGACCCAGCAGGGGGGGTTGATGCAGCCTTGTCGTAACACAAAAAGCCAGTCTGTCTAATATTACATATGTGCAGACTAACTTGCCAACTTTTGATTCCACCATTAAAGGCCCTTTCATCAGCTATTACCAGCGCGTGACGCTGTTGGGAAAAGACGCTGCTGTCGATGCAGCCCCAGCCCAACCTCTTTTGCGTGCACCCCAGCCACGGCAATTTATTACGCCACTCGCGTTTCTGTAGGAACTGCAGGCAGCCCATGCAAAGAAAGGCTCGACGAGAACGCTGCACCGTCACCACCATCACCAACTCGCACTTGCCCATAGACTGGAACTCACGCAGCGTCGTGCTTTTCCCTTGATGAACCCACATTCCCGACTTTGAAAATAAAAATTTCTCCCCAAAGACTCATTGCATTCCTGTACCCTGAGGACGGCAAATCCATCATGGCTCCAGCTCTTGTGCTGGCGCGCTCTCTCCGGAGCATCACTATTACCACAACGGCCGATACCAACTCGGCTCCTGGTCTTCTTGGTGGAGCAGGCCGGCTGTACGCTCGAGGCGAGAAAAGCACACCAGACCCGTCTCACGGCGCTCTGGATCCCCACGATATCAGCAACGTTGGGTTCTTCGTCTTGTTCGCCCTTATAGGCGTGGCCTTTGTCGTAACTGGGATCTGGTTCTTCTTCTGGGCCAAGAACGGCGGCTTCCACTTCAAAGAGAACGACTGGGATGAATACAAGTCCACGGTGTTGAGGCGAAAGGGTCCCAACGGAACCATTCTATCTGGCGCCACACCTTCCACCAACCTTGGCGGCGGCAGCGTGTACAAGGACATCCGTGACGACGATGGCACCACTGTGGTCACAGAGAGCACGGAATTGAGCGGTGTCACGGCCGGGGCAAGCGACATTGCTGCGCGGGAGAAACGCCGCGCCAAGCAGGAGCGACGAGATCGCGAGCGCCGCAAGAGACGGGGAGAAAAGAAGAATGCCGAACGGCACGTCGGCGAAGACGGCGTACTGGACGAATCGGCTGAAAAGGAAGCACTCAAGGAGCTGAGAAGATATCGACACGAGAAGGCTGCTCGCGTGGGCGGACTCAACAAAGAGTCGGACGGATCCCAATGGGATGGATCGACGAACCCGTCTGACTCGACCGTCTCGTCGGAGCTGTTGTCAAATCGCGAGGCGACGCCGAATACGACTCCCACGAAGAAGCCTGGCGCCATTCGCAAGGTCTACTCTACTGCGGATCGGAACGAACAGCGCGAGTCGGAGAGAGTTCGCGCCGAGGCGAGACGGTTAAGAGAGGAGAGCCGGTCAACCAGGAGGGTCTTTAGTTACAACCGACCAGAGGCGAGCGAAAGCGCCGCGACGGAGAGTTTACTGGAGGGTAGCGATCTGGGAGTTAAAAGCTACTACCATCCCATACCGGAGTTGAGGGCCCAGAACAGGGAGAGGGAACGGGAGAGAGAGGAAAGAAGGGCACGGAGGGGGGGATACAGGCGCGGCAAGGGGGACGAGAGCGAGTTGTAAAGGACTGGACGAGATGTCGGCTTTTCGCGACCAACGAAGCATCAGACAACAGCAGATTGGCATGGCAATTCACGGACGGATATCAGGTTGGGTGGCTCGTGGGAAAGGGGTTTAGTTTGTAGATCTTGCCGAGGTCGATGGATGCCCATCGGATCTTGTACGGACTATTACATGGAATAGGTCAATTGCGGCAACATGGCCATGGTAAATAAGAATTAAGAATGACGTAGCATTTAGCATTCATTCCCGTTGGTATTTCCTTGCAAGTGCTTCGAGATGTTTCGAGTTTCGCGAGAGCCACTCACAAGAGTCACAAGCCACTGACTGGATTGGACGTTGCTGTGGTGGGCCGCATGACCCAGAATATTCTTAATAATAAAAGAAGAACACAGCGCTAGTCTCTAGTCCGTAATGCTCAGCCATAATAAAAAACAGCCATCAGTCATTTGCAGTGAGGCCAACTTCCCCTGCGGCGTGTGCCGCGTGTGCCGCGTGTCTGACTCTCTCTTGTCTCTCCATCAACCTTTCCCATTCGCGAGTTACTACATAATTCTTGCGAGTACGATCCAAACTCAAAGACACGGGACACGCCAAAGTGGGCTGCCCGCTTACCAAACCATTTTACCCGTTCCAACCGCTTTGCCAAACCACTTGCTCCTTAACTTTACTTCTTTTCTTCCTCCATATTTTTCCCTCTTGTGCCGACGACAAATCTGGTTCTGCTGTCCAGGCGACTGTCCTCCACTCGCCTCCGGTGGACCCCACTCCGCTCTCCGCTCACCTCTCACGCTCACTGTGGCGAAATCGAACCAATCCAGCGCCCGCCAAGGCGTCATCCACTTGCGATCTGCCTCAGATCCTCAGACCCTCCCTCAGACCGTACTTCTCGCCGGCCCTTTGACTTGCAGCATCATCCTCGACACCCTCAGTTTCATCGACTTCCCGTCCCCCGATCCGCTGGTACGCTGGCGAGCGCTTCAATATCTGCAGCTTGCCTTTACGAAACCCCCTTTAGCGCATCTGCTCACGATTCTCCCACGTAGCCTGGGACACCCTCGCTTGCCAACCTCGAGCGTCCTGACGATTGGGTTCTCCTACGCGGCTCCGTTGGCTGATGACGACGATCGGCCAAGGCCCTCGTGATCCCTCGCCATCCAACCTACCAACATCGCATCCATCCTGTGCAACAAACCATACAACTCCCAAGGAGCGTCCAAACACTTGGAACCCGCGGCGGCTATCGCCACTGTCGTCTCTGCACGACTACAGAAACTCCCATCGTCCGTCTGTTGAGCGCCTGCTCGTGCATGGATAGGAGTTCGCACTCAATTTGTTCATCATGACGCTTACCGAGCCCCCTTCTTCTGCCTTTACCGGCGTCATCATTGGCCTTGTCTCCTCCTTTGGGTCCATCGTTCTAATCGCTTTGGTCGTCTTCATCTTTTGGGCTTCGGGATGTGCTGGATCTGGCCGGATCATACTGGATCGATTGGGACGGCCTGGCGAATATGACGATGAGCAAGCATTTGTGAGGGAAGAGGCGGAGGCTCTGGAGACAATGGATGACATGACACGGACGGAATACTTGAGAGCAAAGGGTATGTTTTTTTTTTTTTCTTAGACTGCAGGCTCATGCTTGATTTGTCTCAAACAGAGTCACAAATGGGCTTGTCTTGGACGTTTTTGCTGCGAGGACTGACAGGACTGACATAAATCAATAGCTTTCGTTGCTGCGAATCCGCCCGAGTCGTTGCCTACTGATATATCGCTCTCGCAATACCTTGCGATTCAGGAAAAGGGCGTTTCCGCGTGGGAGTTCGAGCCCGAGTTGGAGGTCGCCAACTGTTTTGTCGAAGGGCGCACTGAAATTGAATTCTTCGACTCCGAGTGCACTGTCATGAGCAACCTACCTGTTCCCAAACAAAACGATGTATATTACTGGGAAGCCAAGATTTACGAGAAGCCCGAGAATACCTTGCTGAGTATCGGCATGGGCACCAAGCCCTATCCGTTGTTCCGCTTACCAGGTATGTTCAGACGCCGCCAACACTAGAGGGTTCTCCATCTGTTTCTCCGTGTATTCGTCCAGCCGTTTTCCGATTCCCCTCGTGCTGTTGTCATCAGAAGCTAATGGAATGACTCGCAGGCTACCACAAGTACTCGGTTGCGTACTTCTCGGACGGTTCTCGTCACTATAATCAACCGTTCAGCTCTACACCATACGGGCCACGACTTGTCCAAGGCGATGTCATTGGAGTTGGATATCGACCCAGAACTGGTGCCATCTTCTTCACACGAAACGGCAAGAGATATGAAGAAGTGGTTCATGGCTTGAAATCGCAAAACTTCTTTCCTGCCATTGGTGCCACGGGCCCCGCCATTGTCCACGTCAATTTAGGCCAGTCCGGATTCGTCTTCATCGAGGCCAATGTCAAGAAATGGGGGTTGGCTCCCGTCACTGGCAGTTTGGCGCCGCCGCCGCCCTACGGCTCGGAGCAGGGGAGCATCCTTCTGGAGACTGGGACCAAGGATGGCATGACGTCTGGTCAGGGACGGCCTCATCGCCAATCTGTCAGCGGCTCACCTTACAATGTTGGACCACGCAGCAACCACTTCACCCCAGGCCACGGACGCACGTGGAGTGGGAACTTTAGATCCCTGCCACCTACCAGCCCAGGACCAGTGAGAAGTCCAACTGACATTTCCTTGGCTCAGCTGGTTCCAAATGATGACGGAGGCGAGGCTAGCGGCAGCATTGAAACTAGTAACACCCGTCACCAGGAAGAATATCACGACGAAAACCCACTACATCTGCACCTGGAGGATGCTACCAACCCCCCTCCCGAATACGCGGGTCTTACTCACTCCGGGTCCGGGGAGAATCGACGGTACAGTACTGATACCGAGGAAACGCCCTTGATCGACGTCATGATCCGGAGCCGAGGCGACTCGTTGACCGCAACTCCTCGGGCACAGTCTGCCAATGAACACACGCATCAGCAGCCACATTCCCCTGTTCCAAGCTACAGTGACGTCGTTCGAGAAGGCGCTGGAACCCAACGACGCGCCAGCTCAGAGTCGGAATCGTCCGATAGTACTTCCTAGCAAGGCTCGGGATCTAGTTCCGTCAATACGAGAGATGTGTAGAAGAGAAAGTCATTTGGCAACGCCATTTCTGCTAGGACAAGCAAGCGCCCAAACAAAGGTGTGGGAGTCAGACTTGGATGGGAAGACGGTGCGGAAGTTGCATCAGCAGCAGCACAGCGACACACTCATAAACAGTCGTGATATCGACTCAGGCGCTCGGCATTTTGTATAGCATTGGGATCAGCACGCTTGCAAATTTTTTTTTTTTCTTTTTTTAATTTTGGCGACAAGGACGAGGGCATATGCACAACATGACGACACAGGGCAAGCATTCGAGACTTTGTTCTAGGCGAAACACATCAACGCACGGACATATGCGTCGACGCGCACCCGCGTATACTACTTTTTCTTTCTCTCTTCTCTTTGTTTTAGGAACCGCCTGCCACCGTGCTTCGACTGCCCACGAAGCATGTGACATGGAACTCGTGTTGTAGAAATGATTGAATTCGGTCCGGACATGACTGAGGGAAACGGTAGGAGGGATGGTGACCAGTTTAGATACCCCTTTCATGGCCGCTGACGAGGCAGCAATCGTTGACAAGATGTTTTTTTTTTTTTCTTTTCTTTTCCCCTCTTTGGTTGTGCATGGTTTGTTATTGAACCGATGGGTTTCCGGACCAGAGACCCATTTTAGTCGGCCGTGGCGTGGCGTTTTGAACAGGGCATCCAAAGCAGGTAAATTTTCAACATGCCTGTTTTTTGTCCATGTCTGGTTTTTGTTTGTTTTTGTTTTTGGATTTGGTTTCGGTTTCGGTTTCGGGTTCGGTCGTCTAGGGAATTCATTCCCTCATCTTGGCCCAAAAAAAAAAAATTGTTAGAGAGGGGGTTAGGTTGGAAATCCTACGTACGTACGTAGCCTTGGTGCTCTCGGTCGGTAATCCGTATGAAATATAATTTCTGCTCATGACGCCGCCTGCATAGCATAGCATAGCATGCAGCTCGCAAAGACATTTCCAGGTCCTAGGTCCTAGGTCCTATTACGGAAGGGAGTAACCTTCCATGTTACTTAACTGTCCTCGTACTCCGTACTCCGTACTCCTACTCGTACAGGATCCTACTCGTACTCGGCTTCAGTACCATGCTCACGACGTTGCACGCCCACCCACACTCCATCCATGCTGAGCCGGCAGAACTACCGGCCTCAACCCCGGAGCATCATATTGAGGACTTGTATACTTACAATCCTCGTGCCAGACGCCTTCTCGTCCCCGAGCAAGCTCGTTTCCTCTCCTGCTGCACCACTTGTCGGAACCTTTGCTCCGTGCCTGCCGCATGCACATCCGCAGACATGCAATCAATGCCTTCTCCAATTGGGGTCGTGCTCACCCGCTTTCCCCCCAGGCACTGACTGCCTGCCTGCCTCCCTGCCATACGGTTCTTTGCAACGTTCATCACAGGCATCAATAGCGTCGCTGTTCGAATGCGGACTCGGTGGCACAATCAAGCAAGTATTACTCATCCTCTGTGGTTATCCATCACCTGCCACTGTCTCGACCCGGATCGCACGCCTTCTCCCATGTGTTATGTTTTCCACCGAACCCAAACGAGGCACCTCCCCTCCTCCCTCTTTTCCCTCCAAACAAGATGAGCATAATCGCACGGAATAAAGTCAAAAAAATTAAAAAGCTCTTCAACTCCAGTCCATATGCGTGCTTGCTTGCTTGCATCTTTGCGCCAAAAAGAGGCTCTCAAAAAATATTAGTAAAAATTAAGAAAAAAAATTAAAACTTCTTGTATCAAAACTCCCGTAAAACGCCTTGCTTTATTACATCCCAAGGTTGCGTCTCAGCACGCAGACGCAACTATCATTAAGTAACTTTTGCAATCGCCAATGCAAGTAATCTGTCGCCATGTTTCCTCGCTTAATGTACTGGTTCTTGGTCCGTAAGGAGTGAATGTCTATATGTGTAGTGTCTTTTGTGTCGTAAAAAAAAAGGAATGTCTTTATGCTTTTGACGCTAGGGTATCAAGGGTATATGCAAAAAGGAGTGTCGTTCATGGGGTATCATCATCGTAGAAAGAATGTTGCGTATTAGTGAAATAATACATTAGGTATCGATGGCATGTCGTCGGGTATATATATTTGGGTCGTAAGGATCGCCGTCGAGTTCAACTCGAGTAATCAAGGAGTGTAATTGTGTCGGGCCTGAAAGAAAGCCATTCCACCAGACCAAGCTGGCAATGATGAAATCTCCCTACCGGCAGGATTTAGCGAGTCTGGAGGAATGTGTACATGGCGCGTCTGAGTTAAAAAAAAAAACCGAAGATCCAGGTTGCGTTGAAAAAATTGGCCGTGTTTAAAATCAAACAAATATTTGTGGTTTTTGTTTTTTTTTTTGGGGGGGGGGGGGTTCCAAAGAAGAAAATCTGCAGATCCAAGAAGCATTCAAAGCTTATTCATTCTCGTTGCGACAGCTGACGGTCTTTCATTTCTGGGCAGGCCAGTGCGGCTGAGTCGGTCCTTCGCTCTTGAAGTCCTTGGGGAAAGGGGACGTGTCGGGCGGAGGGTTCAGAGGAGCCAGGGCCAGCGGCGAGGATGGATGAGGCCCGCCAGAAGTCATTGATGGTGTGTCGCGATGTTGGGACAGCGGTGTGCTGTGTGAAGGGACGGGAGACTCGGGCAGCGGGAGCATTCCCAGTTGCTCAGCGTTGAGAGGTTGAGACAGGATACCTCCTGAGAAACCAGCTGCGTACATTGCGAATTCCTCTGGTGGCGGATGCGTCGGAGTGGTTGTCACTGAGTGCCTGAAGGGAGAAAACGCATAAGCAAGGAGGGTTATGCCCATGTGCACAGGATTATGTGTCATGCAAAGGAGGTTGAGCCTAGATCCACACAGGCTGGTGGGGAGTCACGAACCCGAGGCCGTAGCTGCTTTGAGCTTCGTTATACATGGAGGGCTGGCCAGCAGTAGTGTGGTAGGCAGGGCTTCCTCGCAAGTCGCATGATCCATACTCTTCCGTGTCGCTGTAGGCAACCGACCCTTCGAATGTCGACGAGGCAGGGCTGTAGGCAGCGCCGCCCGCGTACGAAGGCGATGGCACGCTGAGGTACTGCTGGCTCGAGAAAGGAGACGAGAGCATCAAAGGGCTTCCCGAGTGGGAATGGCTTCCAGGGATTGCGGCGCTGTTGAGCATGGGCATCTCCTCGGCGCTGTAGCTGAAGGCGACGTTGCCGTAAGGCAGGAAGTGCGGAGAGGCAGAGGCAGAGGCGGCGGCGGCGGCGGCGGCGGCAGGCATCGAGTACTCGTCGTTTACCGGGAAGTTGGGCGGGTGGAACCGAGGGAAGGAGCGAGTCCTTTCAGGATGAACCCAGCCCATGCGGGAACGAAATTCACCGACAGTGTTGATGGGATACTCCATCAAGGTGAGAGGAGTCTCGCGCTGAACGCCGCCCTCGGAACCGCCAGCGACGCTGATGGACATCATGCGTCGGGCAATCTCCTCGATGGGTGAGATGCACAAGCTGCCAAAGTAAGCGGCGCCAATCTCGGGGAACAAACGTTCCATGAGAAGGGCTACCGTGTACAAGTGGGCAATGACAACGAGCGAGTTGGCCGACCCATGGTAGTTCTGGAGGTACCCGACAGGCATCCAGAAGAGCCAGGTTCTCAGAGGCTGAAGACGCTCATACTGCTGGGCGATGGAAAGCGTGGGACTGATCTTGCGAGAGCCCTTGAGAAAGCCAATGAGGTGCTGAACTTGAGTAGTCTCCTCCTTGTGGTGCTTGAGATGCGTCTCAACCTTTTGAACTTGCTCGAGTGTGCGCTGGAAAGCTTGGAGATCCTCATCCCGTGGCTGGGTCGGCTTGTGGTCGGGTCCAGGAGATGGAGGAGCCGTGGGAAACGTGCTGCTTTCGGCAATGAAGTCGCCAAACTGAGACTCGTGCTTCCATGCGTCCATGGCGTCAATGACCTGTCGTGCGACCAGCAAATGTCAGTACGACGCTCCAATGAAAAAGCAGGAACAAGGACAACAAAGGTTGGACCACGGTGGTCAGCATGAGCGAATGACTTGGACACTGGGAGAAAGTGATCCATCCTCTCGCGCGTTGATCCTGTCCCTGTTCAAGCATCCACGTACCGTCGAAGTTCCCTGCATCAGCTGAGTCCAGCTGCGCCTATCCATGCTGTTAGCCGGTTTGTACTCGTATACACAAGGCGGCAGGTTGCAGTGTCTCTCGTTGTGCTTACCAATCCGTAGCTTGCCAGGAAAGCACGAGAGAGGCTGCGAGAACGGCATCCGATGTCTCGCGGGAAAACGTGCCAATGGCCTCGTGAAGTCCGCTCAGGGCGATTCCCCGATGTTCAAAAGCCATGCTTCCGACCAAGGGGCAGTCGGTGAGGAAAGCAATGTGCATGGCAGAGAAGGCAAGCAAAGCGTGCATCACGTAAGGGGCTGTGGCACCAATTCGGAGCAGTCTAGACAAAACAAGGTCAGCCAATGCCCTCTCTCTCTCTATCTCGTTTTCTTCTCTGAATCACAACCTACGTGGGAATATGGCGAGTCCATAGGGTAAAGTTGTTGGCGTCGATGGCAGAGAGCTGATGGTAGAGGTTCGCAACGTGGTAAATCAGGCGCAAGTCCTCAACAGAATACATGAGTGGCATCGGCGCCGGGTAGACCTGCAGAGACGGAAAGGGGAACACGCCTGTGGCCTGCCACTCAGCAATGGATGCTTCGATCTGAGGCGTCCACATGAGATCAGGTTTGTCCGGCGTGGTAGAGCGGTCAGCGTCGGGCACCTGTACGTCGTTGTACGGACAGCGGATCTTGTGCTTGGTGCAGTTGCGGCTGGAGAGATGGGTTGTGTTAGCCAGCTGAGGGGGTATTGGTGCTACTTTGTCCGCCTCCTTTTTTTTTTTTTTTTTTATCTGTTTATCCGGGCTGCACTTTCTGTGTGCCGAGATGGCGTCACGGATATACATGCTCAGGGTACGGGGGAACACAGTACAGACACAAAAGAACAGTCTACTAACCATTGAGGGAAGTTCTCATCACAGCGGATGTGTCGTCGCTTGCAGGTCTCACAGCCCTTGCGAGATTTGGTGTGGCTAAAATTCGCGACAACGTTAGCATCGCAAAAAACAAGCCATCGGACCCCCATTGCTTTGGGGGGGGACAAACACTGACCTGCGACGTGGAGGACCACCACCAGGACCAGCCATTTTGATTGATTGGAGCTGGGTCAAATTAAGAAAGAAGAGAAGGAAGCAAATATCCTGCAATTCACAAACAGCGTTAATGGGTGGTCGAAAAACACACAATGCCGCTGGGCGAGTACTCAACCGGCTGTTGGTTGCAACATACGTAAAAACGTTTTAAAAAAAAAGTATTAACACACGAGGCAAACGCAAGTCTTGTGATCAGTCGTGGAAATTGTAAAAGAGGTTGTCGAGCCAGATATACAAGAGTCGAAGAAATGACGAGGGAGTCTTCTTGTCCAACGGCGTAGCGATCGTGATGTAGTTTTGTGTCGAGCTAAATCCGGCTCCTTACTACTTCTGAATTTCCCAGCCAAGGTGGAAAATAAAGCGAGTGTGTGTTTCCTTGAATAGCGAGTGTGGGTTGTAGAAATCAAACAGAAAGAAAAACGACGAGTTTATAGCAACATGGGTGCTTGCAATTTGTTTAAATAGTTCTTGTGGTCGTTTCTCGAGAAGACGCCGCGAAGGGGGGGGGAGAGGGTGTGGGGGGAAGCGGACGTTTGGCGGTAGGCGATGATCGAGGACGGGCCCGACGAAATCGACAAAGTCGACAGAATCGAGTCTGTTGGTTCCTTTCGACTTTCAGAAGCCTCACTCTGTTCTTGGACCCCTTGACGTTTGGTGAGCGGCGGAGGATTGGAGAGCAGTGGCAAGCAACTAGCAACTAGCACAGCAACACCCGATAAAGCGAATGACAGGAGTCAACGAGGACTTCCCAAAGATAGCGAGAGTAGAGTAGCGTGAGGCTAGCGAACGTGTGTTCAGAACAGCACAAATCGAGCCGAGATATGTTTTGAGACGAGATATCAGACCGGGGGAAGCGGGTTGTGACGAGAGGGGGGGGGGCAGTGTTTGTTAAATAATACAGAGCGTCGAAGGAATAGAAGGAATAGAAGGAATATTAAGGTGGGCTGGGGTCAAGACGGTCAAGACGGTCAAGACTCAAGACCGCTGGCTTCGTGCCTTGCTTCGTCTTGGGTTTCCAATTCTGGTGGAATCCACTAGCCGTAGCCGACCTCTGCTGGTGACCCTGCATGACAGACACTGACTCTGTCTGCTGCGCTGCGCCGCCCATGGCACATTTTTAGTGACATGACGGATCCGTACCCGTTGACGGTCTTTGCGTCTGCAACTTCGGTCCCCTGCCCTATAACAATTGCCTAGTACCTATTACCTATTACCTATACCTATACCTATCTATACCTATACCTATCCCCATCCCCTGTGCAGGCGGCATGGAGAGCGGAGAGCGGAGACGAGAGAACAAAGCCGTCGTTCTTCTGGCTCTGCCCTTCTGTCGTCCATGACTCCATCCAGCATCCAACGAACACCCATCTACGGAGTATTACCCCCCCCCTTTCTCCCCCGTCCCTCCCCCGTCCCTCCAAATAATATTGGCTGTGCGAGAGATGTGTTGCTTCGCTGGCTGGCTGATCTGACCCATGACGCTCACGCTTGTTTTATTAGCAGGCCCCGCGTCCATGCCCGTGCTCGGGCTCGGTCGGGCTCGGTCGGGCTTGGTTATACTGCAAAAGCTCCTTTGTTCATGCTGTGTGTGCTGGCTGCGAACCGACCAAGAAGCGCGGACAAAGTGATGAATGCTGGAATCGGACTTGGGGACTTGTCACTTGGCCGCGACTGGTGGACGTGGACATGCACAAGTATATTTTGGTGTCGTGGGTCTGGTGCGTTGTCCGGTCGAACAGGAACAGGCGGTGGAGGAGGATACTCAGCCGGTCGCCGGGGGCATGTATGGATGATGGATGGCCCAGGATGGGTGATGCCCCCGGGGGGTCGAACAATGAACAATGAGTACGGACTATTAGCAAGAAGTGTAGAAGTGTGGAAGTGTGGAAGGGGGTGTGTTTCGAGCAGAATCAAACGCCCCCTTCGGAAACCCTTCGATTTGCCTCATTGCTTCCGAGCAAGGACCACAAAAAGGGGAGAAGGAATATTAATGCAAATAATGCAAAAGTGGTAGATGTGTGCGAAACCATTCTCTGGCAAGCCCCCCATCATCTTTTGACTTGTGTAATCTGCTCTACACACATGTACTCCGTACTCCGTAGGATAGGCAATCGCACCTGAATGGAATATGATTCCCTCTAGCGACCACTGTCAGTACGGATTACCGTACCGTTACCGACGACCGTTACCGCACACATCGTGATTCGTAGTCGTAGAGCCGGTACGGATTATGCTGCAAGCGAGCCGCCCTATGTACATAATCCGTACAAGCCAAGGGACGCGACGCGACTCGTTCAAGCGAGTGACCAGCCATGATCGAGGTTCCCTTTGACGAAATCACAGAGGCTGGATGGAGACAAGGGACCGTGAGACCGTGAGACCGTGAGCCATGACGCACATCCTTCAACGGAAGGATGCAGACACGCCTGCCATGCATGCCATGCCAGACGTCGAGCTAAAAATAACAACGGACACGAGCCGGTGGCTTGGGATTGGGACAAGTTGGTGTTGGGGCTGGCTGGCCCTGAAGGCGGCACCGACCGAGGTGGGGACGCTCTCGGCAACTGCGATGCCCGACGCGATGGCTCCAGGGTTTTCTTTGTTCATCATTCGCGTCGATCCATATCGAGTAATTGCAAGTAACAAGACACGGTATTACTCCGTTGACTAATAAAGTAGTAGTAATAAAGTGTCCAACAGGGGTCTAGGAACAGCGCATGCTTGTCATGGCATGTCACGGCATCCAAAAGTAGGAAAAGTATCGAGCTAAAACGAGGCCATGAGACTACATTGGTCCGGCCGAACCGTTTCAATCATTTCAGTTGACCCATAATACATAGCTCTGGGTTGACTTTTCCAGGGCCGGCATCGAGCGAGTAGTCACGTCACGCCTTTTACATGCATGCAGGTGGTCGTGGTGGCAGGAAACGATGTCCAAGGCTATTAAGATCTGACTGACATCAACAGACCGACCTAGCCGGCCTGGTTGCTGACCGCCGTCATTGATGCAACAGGAATGCTCTCTACGGACTACTTCATGTTGAAGGACGTGCTTCTAAGCCTCAAGTTGGATGACATTATCTGCGAGTGCAATGTTTCTTCGGGCTCTTGCGGTTTTGGGGGAGTGCATCTGAATAAGAATCTTGGGTTTTTTTTTTTTTTTTTTTGTATATTTACATACATGTCGATCAAGTTCTGTCTGGAACTGTGCTTGGCCGCCCCGCTTCGTCTTCGGTTGCCCGCTCCGCCACGAGGCTGATGACAACTTTTAGGCCACTTTCGGCCACCAATCCGTACATATTAGTTCTCGGTACAGTGAATGCTAGTCCGTAGATGGTGTAGATGGTGTAGATGCATGCCAGTATAGGCATGTATGTATGTATGTACGGATGTACATAGTGCTCCTCGAAGATCAACGTCTTCAGGGGTTCTACCGCCGGGATAGACGAATGAGCCGGTGCTCAAGTCAGCAAAATAGGGCAAGCTCGCTGTCTGGGGTGGGTGCCATGAGTTACTAATTAGTCTGGGATGAACTTGATAGGGAACCTTCTCACCGCAAAGCCGACTTCAACCCTATTAAAAGATGTATTAGCGAAATTTCGTTTCCACAAAAAAAAAAAAAACGTCCAGTCCGCAGGATGCTGTCACTCTCTCTGCCCTGGGGATCCTTCTCAGAAGGTCGATCGTGCTAGCTCAATGCACAGGACCCTCAGGGTTTCATGCCTCCTCCTCCTCCTCCTCCGTTGTCTGTGGCTAGTATTCTGACTCTTACGGACTTACTAGCCAGAAGTTCTCACAGCCAGCTCCCGGGACGACAAGAGACCAATCACTCGTCTGGGGGAGCACATTCCCTTTCGGCGCAGCTCTTTGCTTTTTTTGGCGCGACGACAACGATCCCCCCATGCGCCTTCCTGCACGCGTGCGATTCAGCCGCGCCAATTAGCCATGATTGGGGTGGTGTCGTCAGTGACCAATTGACGAGTAACTAACAGACTGTGACTGGCATGACCCTGGCCTGGTTTACCCAAGACTTGTCGGCGTGGTATTATTACCAAGGATCGACTTCCAGTAGCCCGCACCTCTTCTCTCGTTGGCTGAAATTTAAAAGCTCGTGTCCAAAATTGGCTGCCAAAATCCTGGGTTCGCCTCCGCACTGCTCTAGAACGCCCCATTCGATGGCACGTATCCTGCGTTGCTGGGGCGGTCGCCGACCACCCGCGGGCCACTCAGTTGCATACAACACCAATTCTGGTGTCAAAATCTTGATATTCAGACTGCAAATACGTCAAAAAATCTTTTTGTGTTCGGAGTGCAAATCCAGTCGGCAGAGGCGCCCTTACCAAGTCAATGATCAGCATCGGGAGACGCAAAGAAGGGCCGATGACTCCTATTCTGCTATCGATAGATATAGTATGGCAGTTTCTTGTGTCTTGGTGCTCATTTAGTGATGCAAGTTACGGAGGACTATTTGCCAATTGTGGGATAGTGCCTCCGATCCAAGGAAGACAGATCAAGAGTGGCGGGCCACGAAAGACCAAAAGGCTGATCTAGATCTTCAGCGCAAGACATTTAGCCTTTGCCCCTGACGATGGCTGTGCGCTGCCTTGTCTTGCCTTGTCTTGCCTGTCTGTCTTGTTGTCAGTGTGCGTGTTTGGACGTGCATCTGGTCCGGTCCGGCGCAGACGGGAATTCATGCATATTATGACGTCGAGCCCACGTCTCCATTGGTGTTTGTGGTGTTTGGAGGTGATGCAAGAGGCGGAAATACAACGTTTCATGGCCACTAGCGCCAAGGTGGTCGGCAGCTGGCACATCTCTCAGCCCGGCGACAAAATAGGGTTAGTGCCTGAGGTTAGGGCAGATCTTATCTTCAGGACAAAAATCTGATCGCCCAATGCCCAATGAGCGACCGTGGGCAAAAACACCTTGCCCCTCACGACGATGATCCAAAAAAGAAGCACGGGGCATGGCGCAAGCATTGACTATTGTTATTAGTGTACAGTGCTGGTGCAGTAGACTCCCAGTCTATTGACGCTCAGCACCAAATTGGGGCTAGATTTGAGGCTTCGGAATGGATATGACGAGAAAGTGCTCGCTCAACAGTCATGCTTGTTGATGACGAAAGCGCTGCCATCCCTCGGTGTGCCACGCGTGGACGTGCGCGACCGTACATCGCTCCGGCAGACGGGTCTGTAGTAATACTACTACTAGTCCGTACGGAGTAGTACAGGTCCGTTCTACGGAGTATGCGTTATTGAGAGTTTGCCTTCCCAACAAGTCATATGCAAGTACCCTGCTCCGACGACTGGAAATAGTAACTATTACGTTGTCAGCGGGCAGAATCCAGCGCGGAAAAAAAAAAAAAGAAAAGAAAAGAAAAGAGGCCGGCTGGTCATTGGGTCATTGGCTGCAGGGTCCGCTTCCCACGACCCTTCCCACGACATGAACATGACGCCCTCGCCGACGAGTCGCCACGCCGCAGCCTTTCTTTTCAACCCCATCTCATTGGATCCAGCATCAGGTAGGGGCGGGGGTAGCCCTACTACTTTCAGGGTCTGCGGATAGCGGCAACTCTTCTTTCTTCTCTTCTTCGTGAGAGAGAGACCGCAGGCAGGGCTTTCTTTGGCCGCCAGCATGCTGTCTGTCGCCTTCCAAGGTTGCCAGATCGAGACGAGACTTGGCATGGCCAACAAGTGGATGGAGAAGACCATGGGCGGCGTGTCTCTCAGCAAGTACATGTATGTATGTACATTTGCCCATTGATGAGCCGCGATGCCGAAAGAGCAGCGCTAATTTTGAACCTTTGTGGCTTGGCAGACCACACCACACGGACGGATGCAATGCAATCTTGCGACGGGGAGGAGGTGTCTGCCCGACAACCCGCCGCTCCGGTTTTCCACATCCACGGTTTTAATTAGAAGCGTGGCTGAGTTGGAGTTTGCAGCCATCAAAGTCCAAAGTCCAATTTTCATCTTCTCACGAGAGCGCTCCGATAAAGACGGTTTGTTTCATGCTTGCTTGCAAAAGTGCCGACTCATTCTGCACATCCATTGTCGGCATGATGGTGGGCTGATTCTCTCTGCCATACTCCGTACATATACATACATACATGTAAAGCGATGCGTCACGAAAGAAGTGTCACAGCAGCGCCTAATTTCTCTTTGACCAATTAGACACGGCTTCGTTGATGGCTTTCTCTCGCAGAGAGGCCGAGCAGGGGTCTTTCCTTGGCAGCGAATGACGGCCCACCGAGATGACGTTCAAATCACATGGCTTTCATCCTTACATCCGCGCTTCAAGGGAAGATGTCTCTGAGCGTCATGCGACTCCGTTGCATCTGAGGCGCAGATGGCCTAGATGGCCTAATATTCTTTGAACCAAACGGATTTTGCATTCGCCTATTTTGGCATGCTTGACGATGTCGCCTCTATCTACGAAATTGCTATCTAATAAATGTACCATCAAAAATGCCTAGATGATGTGTAGCCCCGTAGGACATAAAGATGCCGATTATGTGCGTGCGTGAAACCCATCCATCCATCCGAAGCCTGCCTTAATGAAGCTGAAGCTCTTGGTATACCCGCACCATTCGCACAATAAATAAGCCACCTTAACCTCCTAATATGTTTGTTTCTGATTCATCGCTCGTGCGTGTGCCCTTTATTTCCTTCCACCCATATCCGTCCCAAACCCTAACATGTTGTTGTCTTTCCCATCTACAGATGGTTGGACTATGTCCAGGGTAGCTACAGCCTTGCAGTCTCTCGATTTGTCTCGTCTAATAAAATAAAAAAAGCCTCGGGACTTTCAATATTTCTATTTCAGACGGAGTATTTGGCGGTGAGCGTCTGGCGATCTTGAGGACACATCTGTCCGAGAAATTCGTTGAATTGTGGCATCATCTGCTTATACACGTTGAGGACCTTGTTTGCCAATATGTGTCAGTATAAACGGATAGAGGCAGGATCATCGAGGTCTTAAACACAACTTACATGCTGAAAGACGTCGTGAAGTTCCTGCTTCATTGTATCCGGTAATTTAGACTCGTCGTATTGAGCTAGGGCTACAAAGTAGTCTAGTAGAACCTTTTCAATCGCCTGGGGATTCTGAGCAATAACCATGGAGAAGCCTTTGAAAGCCGAAGCCTTCTCATCGGTGGAGTCGACCTTCCTCATCACAGTGATAAAGTCCTCGGCAAAGGTCGGCAAAGCAGGGGCCAAGAGCTCTGAATTTTCTAATCCAAGCCGGCCAAGTGCAATAGCGGAGTTCTCAGCGAGACTCTTGGGCACCCGGGGGTTGCACATGATTTCAACAAGGTGTTTCAGTAGCCCTGGAACCCATTGCGCCATGCCTTTGCCATGCTGCATCGTAATCTCGCCGATGGACCAACAGGTGTTGTTGTAAGCCCCAAATCCATCACCAACTTCATCGTCGAGCATAGAATCCAGGTCGAGCTGCTTGAGGGCAATAGGTATTATGGTATCGAGATGAGGCTGCATCAAGTGATAAACGAAGTTTGCGCAATCTCCCAGCAAAGCGTAGGCAGACTGTCTGACCTCATCGGTTGGGTCTTCCATGCAGAATGTGAGCAATTCAAAGAAGGGTTGGGGAGAGTTCTTGACGAGCTCCGTTGATGGTCCCTCTCCCAGTGCCTGAATGATTGCACTCAGGAGGTCGAGACTGGTGACCAAGAAATCCTTGTCGGGGCTATCGAAACCGACATTGCTTACGGCAGCCAAGCTCTGTTCCAGGTTCATGTGAACAATGTTGATGCAGCGAGCAAAGATGGGTGGCGCATATGGGGCAAACGACGGTCCCAAAGCCAAGGCGACATAAGATAGACACTCGAGAAGAGGGAAAACTTCTCTAGACTGGTCTGATACGATGTTATATCTCTCATTGAGAGCGGGCATCAGCTGGTCTTTGAGCTCCGGGGTGGCCAGGAGCGATCCAGTGCGTTCTGCCAGCGTTTGCACACAGTCGTATAGGACGTACATATTCTTGTCCTTGTACTTGCCAAAGCAACGAACAAATTGTTGGATGATAGGGCCGCAATATGGTTCCAAGTGGGAGCCTGCCTTGTATTCAATATTGGCAAAAGCAGACGCGCCAGCGGCCTGGACCTTCTTGTTTCTGTCAAGCATCTTTCTAAGAATGCCATCCATCAGAGGCACGAAGTACTGCTCTTTCTGTCCCCCAGAAAGCTCTGTGGCCCATTCAGAATAGCGGCCCAGAGTCCAGCACGTAATCTGACGAACGACTGGCTCAGGGTCCTCAAGTAGTGAAATCAGATATGGCATGAGTTGGGGGAGATGAGGCGCGACGACATCCATACATCCCTCGGCTACTGCACCCAAGGCCAAAACAGCTGCCTCACGATGAGGCCATTCGTCATGTTTGAGATTCTGAGACAAGTAAGGGAAGATGGCTTCGAATACAGGGTTGCGAAAGTCCTTTGCGAAGACGTCCAAGGCAGCTGCGGAACATTTGCGAAGAGTCCATCTTTCATCGGGGTTTTCGTCTCCATCGTCGAGTTCGTCATCGATCTCCCCCTCTTCAGGATCATCATCCATCCCTGTGTTCTTGACTTGGGCATCACCGCTCTCGTTCTGATCAGCTGAATTACCATTTGCGGTGGTATTTCGGTTTAGATTTTTCTTTGCAAATGCAGGCTTGATGTCTTGTTCTTTGTCATCTTCGTCCTCGTCGTCCGAGGCACCACCAAGAAGTGCAATATCTTCCCCGCTGTAGACCATGCACTCCAACAGAACGGGAATAATTTTGTTCAAGTATGGCTGGAGGCCCTGCCACAAATCATCATGCTCCCCAACTGCCAACCAAAATTCGGCTGCCTCGCGTGCGAGGTCCTCATCGTCACCTTTCTGCTGAGAGATGAGGTAGTCCACCAAACCGCCAATGTGAGGTTGTAACTTGTCAGGTCGTGTTTCAACAAGATGAACAAAGGCGCGACATACTTGGCGCCGTACATCGTGACTGCTGTCGCTGGAGAGAACAAACAGCTGCTGCAAGAGGTCGTCAATGGAATCCAGCATTGCTTGCGAAGCTCGGGGGGTAAAATTGTTTATCGCAGTCAAAGCTCCAGCCCGAACTTTTGCAACCGGGCTCTTGGTAGCAGCTATGAGCTGGGGGAGTACGTGATTGAGCGGACGCTGTCCGTTCACCTCCCTTATGAACACCCGGGGACTGTCCTCGCAGATTTTTGTCATGGCGGACATGGCACCCTCCTGAGCCTCGTTGGACACATTGCCGCTAGTGTTTCCAAACATGTCTATCAACTGAGGGAGCAGATCCGGCCAAGTAAGCAAGCCGCCTCTTCGAATCACCTCAGTCGCAATATTTCCAGCATAGTTGCGAATCTGGACGTTCTTGTCTTGCAGGCCCATTGGAACGGCCATTCGTACAAATTTCAAGCTTTCTTCGGGTATGGTTTTCCACTCGTTCTTGACATTGTTCTTGAGCATAATACCAGCGGCCGATCGTACAAGGTGGTAGTCAGTTTCGCTGCAGTCTAGCCCCTCTGGAGGCTGCGTGCTCGAAAAGAGGTAGGCCAAGTAGTTGTTTATGTCTGGCGAGTTCTTCGCTTGTTGCAACATCTAGTCGAGTATTAGAACACCGTCTTTGTCAGCCGAGCTAGTTGGGGGAGGACGCACCACTTCAGCGTTTTTTTGGGCATTCTTATCGAGGCCGCTCAGGGAATCTTTAAGGCAAGCGGCGAGCTGCCTCACCGAGTCTGGGGACGGTTGCCAGGACATGTTGGTGGCGGGTGATGGCGTCGATTCAACTCGAGTTATGGCTATTGCATGTCCTCACGGCGACGAAAGACCTGAACGCATATTAGCTACCGGTTGAGAATCGCCATTACACAGTAGAATTCAACTGCGTGAGAGTGCCCGCGAGCTAGATAGCCCAACAAGCAATGATGGCATACAAGTGATTTTCTAATGTTGCCCCTCTGCAAGAACAAGGGTCGTGGGGCAAGTAAGTGGTGGTAGTCGAGGCTCGAGGGCTCGCGAGCGGTGCGGGCAGCAGGTATTGGAGATTTAGAACTCGATTGAAAGGATCTTGTGGCAGTCGCATCGAGCAGCCTGTGCCACCTGTGCCTTGACTGTGAAAAAAAAAGTCGTTCAAGGCCGCTCAGGAACGATTGAACGTGTGCGCTTGCTGGACGATGTCTGGCGGGGGAGCAGCGCCCGTTCCAGAATAGGTTGGCGGGTGCGATAACGATAACCCGGTGGCTCCGGTTCCAGGCCAGGGCAAGCAGCAATTTTTTCCCGGAAAGCCAGAATCATCCATCCGTTTCGAACCCAGTCCAGCTACCCTGGACAGTCAGTTGCAAATTGAAAAGAAAAGACACGTAGATGTTCATGCTGTGCTCACATATTCAGTTTCGTGCGTCACTTATGCGTATCACCATGGTGGTGCTAAAGATTTTATGACGTTCGGTACTGAATTGCTGTGAGGGATGGCGAGCACATCAACCGCGCCTTTGTCGGCAGTTATTGGAAGCAACCCAACACTTTCAAAGATGAAGACGGCATCTGAAGCCCCCTCATTGTCATCCATCCGAAGGCTTATCAAACACCTTATTTTCCAGTTTGTCATCATGAAAGATTTCCATTCACCGCCAGGGCTCCCACACCGGCCTCCTTGAGCTTGTTTAGGATCACCTCAGCAATATTCTTGAAAGCCCCCATTTCTTCCTCCACTGTCCCTCCCATGCCTGCATTGGTGAAGCTCGCCGAGTTGGTGACATAGACGGGTAGTTGGACTCGTCTCACGAGAAGCTTCGCCAGCCGCGTGGTGAACTCTAAGCTGGACTCTGAAGGGAACAACGTGGTTGCGAGAGGTTGCTTGTCATCAAAACGCTGCACCCATTTCACCGTCAACCGAACCGAACATTTTTAAAAAAAAAACAAAAAAAAAAAAAACAAGGCTACTGACATTTGGTAGCGCATAGACAAACGAGCCCATGGGCTTCGGACTGCCTACTTCACCCTGCGCTGCAGTCGTGAGAGACAGCACCAAGGCCTTGGCCTGCGTGCTGAGACGCAGGTAGATGCGGGTATCGAGCGAGCGAGGGAGAGGTAACGAAAAGCTGACGACTCGGGTTTCGGGGACGGCCATGCTTAAAGCAATCTGTGACAAATCCTGCTTGCCAAAGTAGGAATATTTTCCCTTCCAGCTTCCAGGCTTTGCTCACTATGCAAAGCGTCGAGGAGGGTAAGGATTTGCTGCCAGTGATGAAGCCTAATCGCCTTGTTTCCAGTGAGAGACGAGACGGGGAAATCACATGATTGGTTGGAGAAACACTTTCTCTGAGACCTCTCTTATCAAAGCTTCATTATCTACTCCGCGTTGGAGCTGAGGAAGGAAGACCAGTGCGCTCATTTGGTTAGGATGGAAGGGTAAGCCAATAACACGAACAAGAGGGGAAAAAAAAAAGGAAAAAGTCAAAGCCGTGTGATATTAGTCGGCGTCTGGCCATTGCCCCATCAATTTCGTACTCATCCTCAAAACCTCGACACAACATCATGAGCAGCGTCTAGCCAAGTCTTCGTCGAGGAACAATCATGGCTGATGAGGTCCGCACGAAGATTTCCCAAGAGGCAGGTGCCTGGGAAGAGGTGGAGGAACATCTGGACGATCCCGAAGAGGTCAGAGTGATCTTCTGTGCTTTAGACTCATTTTCGTACGTTGGATCCGAATCCTCTGTTACACGACCCGACAGTCACTTCACTCTCCTTCCACTCCCTCCCTCTATTGACAAATTGAAAAAGACCACATAAAACAAAACAAAAACAAACAGAAATTTCCGTTGACTCCGTTCTGCTTTATTTCGCGTGCTAATGGTGCGATCCAGACAATACGCCAAAGTCGCTCACTTCAACGTCACTCACTTGCGACGTCGGTCGTTCTACGCCCTTCCCCAGGAACACTGGAAAATGCTCGCAGCTCCTCCGTTCAATTTCTTGGAAACCCTGGACAAGGCCGACGATGCCATTGACGCTAATGCGGAGCTGGCCCGGGCCATCGTGTCCCACGGCCTGAGGAACTTCGCCTCACTTGCCAGCGTGTCACCTCAGGGCGAGCCCATGATGCCGCTTCAGTGGACGGGCGTCGCCAAGCACGCGGACATTGACAAGGCCAGGAGCACGATCCGCCAGTTCTACAGGGACTGGACGGCGGACGGCGCTGCGGAGAGGGACGTATGCTACGCGCCCATCATGAGGGCTCTGGAAGACCAGCAGGCCAGGCTGGGCAACGACCGAAAGCAAAAGGTTCTGGTCCCGGGAGCTGGACTGGGAAGACTAGTGTTCGAGATCTGTCGAAGGGGCTACGAAGCCGAAGGCAACGAGATCTCCTACCACCAGCTCCTGGCATCGTCGCACATCTTGAACGACTGCCAAGTCGCCGGCAAATACACCATCTATCCCTGGGTACATGCCTTCTCAAACCACCTCACGCGGGAGAACCACCTCCGAGGCTACAAAGTCCCCGACGTCCATCCCGCGACCGAGCTCACCAACTCTGTCAATGGCGGCGGCGGCGGCGGCGGCGGCATGTCCATGTGTGCAGCCGACTTCCTCTGCCTCTACTCGGACGACGACCACAGAGAGACGTATGATTCCGTGGCGAGCCTCTTCTTCTTGGACACTGCCCCTAACCTGATTCGCTATCTCCAAGTCATCCACCACTGCCTGCGCCCGGGCGGCATCCTCGTCAATGTCGGACCTCTGCTGTGGCATTTTGAGAACCAAGCCCCTGGCAACCATGGGCATGATGACGACGGCGACGGCGAGCACGACTTCAACAATTCGTCCGGGATAGCTGATCCAGGTAGTTTCGAGCTGTCCAACGATGAGGTCATGGCGCTGTTGAAGAAATTGGGGTTTGACGTCGAATGGACGCAGCTTGGCATTGAGGCGCCTTACATCCAGGACGAGGAGAGCATGTTGCGGACCGTGTACAAGGCTACTGCCTGGGTCGCGCGCAAGTCCGGGAGAGCAACATGATGGGCAGACAAAGTGACGATGCCAGACGTCATACCTTGAAGAAGAAGAGAGAAAGATTTTTTCCGTGAGCGCGGCGCATAATAATGAGAGGGGGTTTGAAGAGAGCCGCATGCCGGCATTGTTAGACAACACAGCGCAACTGGAGCAGTACAATAAGAACATGGCATATTGCATTGCATTTGCACGTCAGAGATCGAGCCTTCTTTCCCTACCTATTCTCAACAGTAAACAAGAGTTGACCATCTAGGAAGAATAGAACAGAACAGCATAATCATATACATTCCATGAGGGGTTTTTTTCCTTTTTTTTTCCTTCCCACATGGCGCAATCTACAGCTTTGAGCTCCCTTGGCCATGGAAAGCCAGCTCACCTCGAGCCCACATGGCACCACCATCAATGGCAATAGCCTCTCCATTCACATGGGAGCCCGCCCGACTAGCCAGATACACTACCGCACCGGCGATATCCTCGGGCATTCCCAGTCTGCCCATGGGGTTGGCGTTTCCAATCTTGTCCGCCCCGCCAGCAATCTCCAGCAGCCCATTTGACATCTTGCTGGGGAAGAAGCCGGGACAGATGGAATTGACGGTGATGTGCCGGGGACCCAGCTCAATGGCCAAGTTGCGGCCCAGATGAATCACGGCCGCCTTGCTAGCAGAGTAGCCGTACGTGCCTTGCTTTCCGATCGTCCCGATGCCCAGACCCGCGACGCTGGCCGTGATGATGACGCGGCTGGGGCTGGTGCGCGACGCAGCCTTCTCCAGCAAGGGTGTGAAGACGCGGATGGTGTTGAAGACGGCCTTGACGTTGAGGTCCATGACCTTGGCGAATGCCTCGTCGGGGTGCGTGTCAAAGGCTTCGCCCCACGTGGCGCCGGCGTTGGCGAACAAGATATCCACGCGGTCCGTGTGTTTCTTGACTTCTTCCAGGAGGTGCTTCACACCCTTCATGTTGGCCGAGTCGGCGGGGACGGGAATGGCGACGGCGCCGGGCGCGCGGTTGGGAAGCGCATTGAGGGCTTTGCAGGCCTCGTCGCACGCAGCGGCTTTGCGGGAGGAGATGAAGACTTTGGAGGCGCCGGCCTGGAGGAAGCTGTCGGGAGATGCGAGTTAGCAGGCGATTGCGAGGGGACTGGAGGAGAGAAAGAGGGAGAAAAAAAAAAAAAAGAAAGAAAGAAAGAAAGCAGGGCTGAGCTTGCCGAAGCCTTCCTGTGCAGCGACACGTACGCAGAGGCGGCGTGCAGGCCGAGACCACGAGAACCGCCGGTGATGACGGCGACCTTTCCTTTGAGCGAGAAGAGAGAGGGGAAATCGTCCAATTGCGTTTCAGCCATGGTGTTGTTTGGGGTTGACGATTTTGTGGTGAGGATACGGGAGACGAGATTTTTTGCGCGAGAGGGTGAATGACGGGGAGGGGAAGCTGGGACTCGGTAGATGTAAACCTGACTTTTAGTCCACAAGTCCACAAGCAACCTGGGCTAGGTTTTGTATCATCTCGGTTTGGCCGGCGGAGATGATCAAAGCCTCGCCCTCCCCCTCAGGAACCAGCTTGAAGCGCTTGTTGGGGAGTTGCCGAGGTCTGGCATGGATGGGGCGGCAGTGGGGGGCGGCAGTGGGGGGCGGCATTGGGGCCGCTCTACGGAGCATGTACAACGTCTCTCGAGTCTCGGCTCGGTCAATTCCATGTGGGGTGCGGTGCAGCAGGCTTCGAGTTGCATCCAGTCACATTCATCAATCATCCAATATTGACATCTTGATCACTATCAACTGCAATGTGGCGGGGCCGTCGTACGGAGCCGTGCGCAAAGAAGAAACAGACTGGAATCCTCAAGAGGGACAGTGACGAGATGAGCGTATAGTTGAAGAAGAGTCGTGAACAAGGGAAAAAAAGATCAACGTGAAAGTCGTAGACGTGCACTTCCAAGACGAGAAAGATATTCCAAAAAAAAAAAAGACAAAACAAGACAAAAGAAAAGACAAATGGAATGCGGCGGGAGAAGCATTGTCCGGCTGTTCACGCGGCATCAGCCTTTATTTTGAGAAAAGACTCGAACCGTTTATCAAACAACCTAGGCCTTGACTCGACGGCAATCATGCTTGAATAGCGAAATCGCAAAGCTTCAGGCCTGTGCCCCAAGCGACTGCCTGTGCGGGCAAGTGCTATTTTGAGCGTTCGGTGTTGCTTATAATCGTACTGCAAACCCGCGTCGAGACGAGTTTGCGGTATGGAACGTATCAAGTGATGTGCGATACCCTCGGTACAGACAGACACCGAGATCGCTATAAGACAAGAGCGGCGTGGAACATTTGGTTCACAACGTGACTGGTAACCGAAGAAAAGAAAAGTGAACCACGGTCATGACAAGAGAGCCGCGGCATATGTCTTAATTTCTTCTTCGCTGGTGGGTCTTCTGGCACCAACAGTCGTTCACCGCATCTTGGAAATTGACCCAGCTTTCAGGCATAATCGAGCCGATGAAGAAGACGTTGACATTGTGTTCAACTGTGATGAGTTTGGAATAGTTGACGCGCGATTCTTTGGACAGTCTCTCACCATCTTCGGTGATGCGAGCTTGCACCGCAGGGAAACCCAATTTTGGCTCGCCGTCCAGCGTACGAGCTCTGTGCTCGTATTCGTAGATGATGCCATGTTTGGAAGGCTTTACGCCGTTCTTGTTGCATCCTTTGCCACCGTAGGTCAAGATTGGCCTGTAGACGCATGAGTATATTGACTCACCCATGACCATGTTCATATGGCGGGCGGATAGATGAACGGATTGACTTACACACAGGTGCAATGACCTTGATCATTGGCAATCACGATGAATCGCCGAAACCCGACAAAGAACTTCATGCCAAACCTGTTTTGAATCTCTTGTCTTCCCGACACACTGGGATGCTTATTCTCCCCAGAGCCTTGGGGCTCAGACCAGTACACTTTGAAAATCTACCTTCATGCATCAGCGCCGAACTAGCGTTAGTTATGGAATACGAAGAAGAAGGCTCACCTCCCCTGGCTGGAACCTCGAGGACGGCTCGATTCGATATCCTGGAAACAATCCTTGTCAGTGGTACAGTCTTCCTGCCGGGAGGTAAATGCAGGCTCTTACTCGGATCCATTTCCTCGAATTGATCTTCGTCCGCCGAGATAGCACCTCCTTTAGGTGTAGTAGATTCATCTTCATCTGGCTCATATACTGGTTGCAATAAGTTAACTACTACAGCTCCTTATAGTCGGGCAGCTGGTGGAATAAAAAGGCAATTACCATAAGCAGGAGTAGTGTAAGCACCGCTTGAAGACCCGGCGCCGCTTTGAGTGATGCCATATTGCATTTGCTGTGACAGGATCGCAGCTTGCTGCAGCTGCGTGGCTTCATTGGAGTCGTAGGATGTCGGGGTAGCTACGAGTACCGATGATTTTTAAGTAAAGGCAGATTGTATGAAGTTCTCTGGTGCCTCATAGTTTCGGGCCAGAACCAGGCGATGGTGGCTTTGCGGTAGAAATTCACTTACTGGCATATGCAGCTGCTGGCTCCGAGTACCCTGAGCCAGTGTAGTATTGAGCATCGTAAGCATCTGTCGCAGTCAGACAAAGAAGAATTTGTTGAACATCAGTGTTGACTTGATGAGACTTACAATGTGTTTGACTGGGAGGTGCTGTGCTGCCGGTGGCTGCCGGGGCTCCGCGTCTCTGCTGCGTCGAGCCGGAATGACTGTGACCTTTGCGCTGAGAGCCTTTGTCATATTGAGGATGTTTTCCCTTGTCTTTGCTCTTCTCCTTGCTCTTCTCCTTGCTCTTTTCTTTGCTATTTTCCTTGCTCTTATCCTTACTCTTCTCTTTGCTTCTTTCCTTTTCCTTTTCTCTGTCCCTTTCTCTGTCCTTGCCCTTGGACTTGGAGGATCTCGATTTTTCTTGTGGTCCACTATTGAGTTCGTAATCTACATTTTGTGGTGTCAAAATCAGTTCTCAGGGGACGATGGACTTGAATGCGAGGCGAAAATATGGAAATATACGTCAAAGGAGGTGGTTCGTAGCAGATTGGGCTGGCGGTGAAGCTACAAGTCTTTTCCCAATGCGGCAACACTGACCTTGAGAATCGAAGTTGGAGCCAGGTGAGAGGCTGTCGAGTTGCGCCGTCAGAGCCTCTATTGTCTGCGAGTCCCCTCGGGGGGTTTCCGCTCGGGTACCGTAGTCATAGTTGTATTCGTAGTCCAGGTTTCCTGAGACTCGAGAGTCAACAACGAAAGTTGAAATCGAACCTGAGGTAATCAATAATCAATCGGCGGGCCAGCGCACCTTGGTGATCCTGCCTCACCCGATACAAGAGATTCTGAGACGGATCAACAGCCCAGTCCGACCATTCACTCCACGTCGACATTTTGAGCCTGGGGCAGCCAGCATAGGAGAACGTGATCGCTCTGTATAAGCCCCAATCGGTCTTACAAAGGGCGAAGTACGACCACAAGAGCGTCCGAGGGCGGCGAGGGCGGCGAGGGCGGCGAGGGCGGCGAGGGCAGATACAAGCAACACTACCTCTTGTAAGAAGGCTCAGCCGAGAAAGGTCGACAAACAGACGAAATCCCCGCTCTTGAACTATTCGTCGCGACAAGTACAAGTGGATGATGGGAGCTGGACAAAAGACAGAGTCCACAGAGTCCACAGAGTCCAGAATCAGATGACGGGTCCCAAACCTCGCAAGTGAAGACTTGCTCCGTACATGGCCGTGATACGTGGGTTACCGTGGGTTGACCCCGTGGGCCTGCTTCCCCTCTCTGGCCTTCTCAGCGCGCGCCGCGTTGGTGCGCCTGCAGCGGTGGCCTTGGGTTGGCTGGCATTTGAAGGTGCTTGCAGGACCATCAAGGCCATGCCAGGAAACCACAAAAAAATCGCCGGGGAGCGCAGTTTCGTGAATTCTGAATGGAGGCTTGGACGACAAACCACTGGGGAGGTGTCCCACTAATGCACAGCTTTGGCTATAAGCGGCATATCATGTCGCACAGCAGTGCACATACATGAATTGAGGTCCATTGGAACACTGCAGATCGGTAGGCAGTCAAGATGGACATCATGTGTTCGTGATGCGCCTCGGTCCTGAACTTGAGAAGTGATGCGAGAGCAGAGACCTGAGATGGGTACGTACTCCCTCCCCGAGTCCCCGTTGGCTCCTTTGTTTTGCTCTCATGGGAGTCATGGGAGTCATGGCGGGAGATCCACAACCCGCGCACCCGCAAGTTTGTTGACGCCGCCCTTAATAATCCGTACTGATTACGGATTATCTCCTTAACTGTTGTCCACCTTGTGGAGTCACGCTAACTAGAGTCTATATGTATCCAATTAGATAAAAGTAAACTAGAGATACAGTCTAACCCCTGAATGATCTTACACTCGTGACAAGCCCCACGCGGAGCAGTTGCTATTAGCTGTGAGTGGCTATAGTAAGTAAAGCTATTAGCGATTTTACAGGGGTATAAAGATACTAAATAATCCTAGTAAATACACCTAATATGTGGTACCTTTTACCCCACCTAGTAAGATATCATTGGCCTGCTACCCCTGGTCATGTACCTCGTGTAAAATCATACAGGGGTTAGACTGTACATACAGACCCTGGTTAACGTGACTCCACAAGCTCCAACACGCTCAAGGAGATAAGACCCCACGAGACTAGACTAGGCTCGCCCCGTGACGTGTCTGTCTTGGACTCTTGTTGGGACAGGGATGGTGCCGCCGCGTGTAGGTGTGTGTGTGCCGCTGCTATTAATCCGTGATCCCAACTCCGTACGGATCCGTAACCCGTACTAATAATGTAGGTCATGCATCCTTCGACAATGCACCGGCCTGCCAGCCTTCTCAGTCTGATGCATCTGCTGGCTGTATTAGCCTGTTGGCCAACGATTCCAATTCCATGTTGCACAGGCGTACCATTCGGTGGCCACCGCCGTTCGTAAAGGCGAGAACAGGACAGGACTGCCCGACAACAACGACCACGACGAGAGCGACGAAGCCTTGGAAGCCACATGAGCCAGACAAGCCAGACAAGCCAGACAAGCCAGACAAGCCAGACAAGCCAGACAAGCCAGATACCCGTGCGGCGATTTTTATCTGAACCGAACCACAAGCTGCATGCTTCCAGGCTCACAGGTCGGGGAGCGAGGAGCGAAAAGGCATCAGACGAAAGGAGGTGCACAAACAAGCCCTACCGCAGATTGACCGATCCACCATTCCGACGTCGTCTGACCGACTAGTCGGACTTGTTCTTTGTCTCTCAGTCTCTCAGCCTTGCTTCTCACTTCGCTGTCTTCGCCAGGCTGCCAGGCTCGGATGACTCCATCCCAGACACGATATGGCCGCTGCCCGCCGCTGACGCAGCCTCCCTGCTCAGTACGAGGTGTAGCGACATCGGGAGGCATCACCTTGGGGAAATTCGCCGGACGCTGCTCACTATGCAGTCCGTCGCTGTTCGAGCGCGAGGTGCTTCTGCCTCGACAGCCTCGACAGCTGCCCAGCACTTGGACGCAGCTGCTTCTGAACTTGCTGCTCAAACGAATCCATCCACGAGTTCGGATCCGCTGACGGACAAGCTAGCCACCACGGCTTCTTCGCGTGAAGACGACGACACCAAGGGCAGTGATAGCTGGAGATTGCAAAGCGACGCGTCGACCGTCTCCAGTAAAGTCACAACACCGGAACCCCATTCGCCTCCGAGATCAAGATCAAGACCGCCGCTTTTCTCTAGCACCTCAGAATCTCGAGCGCCTCGGGACGGCAGATCATCTGCGATACCGATACCAATCCCCGGCGCCGTACCACCACCACCACCAGGACTTCCAACGTATGGAGAGCTTCATGGTGTTGGTGCTATAACGTCAAGTGATGTTAGACAGTCCCATGTCACAGCCGAGGACGAGGCCGAACCTCAGGCTTCGTCTTGGATAGACCACGGCGCTGCTACTTCATTGAGTTCTGATGATGAGTCCGAGGAAGACCTCATCGCATATAAAAATGCCCGACAGTTTCCTCCGCAGCTTCCTGCACACTTGAGCACCCACATGTCGAACCCACGGAGCCGATCATCTGCCACGAACCGAATCATGAATTGGGTCTACCAGTATGAAAAGTCGCACAGCCCGGCAAGAATACGGCGACGAAACAGAACAACGTCCGCGTCATCCAAAGGCTCAGAGTCTCAAGCGACAAAATCATGCCCTGGTTCTGAATCGTCCCATGCTGAGGTCGAGCAACTTTGGCAACAATTGAAAGAGAGAAGGGGAAGGCTTCGCGACATAAGAAATAAAATGACACAAATACGTCAGGAGCTCCAAAAGTTGCGCTGGCAGAAAGAGGAAGCCGATAACTCATTCATGACAATTGTTCGCCCGCTACTCGTAGGTCAGCGGAGTGACACGTTCTTGTCGTCACTGAAGCTCCTCGATAGTCGGATGGCCTCCATGTTAGAGCTGAGAGAAGATTACCATTTCAGAGAGGCAAGCTACGAACGTCTCGAGCTCGAACTAGACGAGGAAGAAAAAGAAGTCAGCGGGCTCGAAACCAGATTCTTCAGTCTGCTCTCGGCAGGGCAACAACACCACCACGTTGGCGGGTCCGATTCCGCGCCTGCACGAAGAAGCACTACTGACACAAGACCCGGCGTCGACGTGAATGCGCCATATGAGCTCATTGGAATACAGGCTGACAAACCACTGGAAGACATCCATCCACTCTATGTCGAATTTTCGGCTGCCGTCGGGGATTTGGAGAACGCCAAGGAGGATTACCGTGAGTTGCTATTTGTGCATTCACAGTACGAAGATGAGCGCAATCTTCGCGACAGCACGGGGCATAGCCTATCCGCCGACGCTGAAACATTCTTGACCGAGTTTCCATCCGAAGAGGCAAGGCTGAAGGCGTCGATTGCCAAGCTCGAGGATGTGGCACAGAGGCTGAAGCAGCTTTGTCAGGAAAAGAGAGTCATGAAGAAGCACCTGTCTGTGCAAATGGCTTATGTTCTGGAGCCTGAAATGGCGTACGAGGATCTGGACCTGGACGACACTGCTCAAATTCTTGAGCACCACCATGACCTGGCCCACCCACGCTATACAGAGCTTCTATCTCAGCCGGATCATGTCCTGGCGAGCCCTGGGCCCATGACAGCGGAGCAAGCCCTGCGCGCTGCAACTCGGCTGCCAGCAGACGATCCTTTGAAGACGGAGAAACAACGACTCGCAGCCAAGGAATACAGCATTGAAACATTAGTACGGGGTCATGGGTCGGACACCAAAGCAGACAGGGTGAGCAAGTGGTTGCTTCACCAACTGCGTATCTCCCCCATGAGCGTATTGCTGCTTCGGTCAGTATTTGGCTCCAGCCGACTGAGGATCCGGGATTACTGGCGCTGGCAATGTGATGTGATGTATTACTGGTGGCGCGACGGCACTACGATGCAAAGGGACGACGGGAGCATGATTTCTACCACCGACATGTCTGAATTCTCTGGACATGGAGGTGATACATCCAAGCCTTCCGAGAGCCACCTCCGGAGGCGATCTCCGCCTGAGGCGCAGATCAATCCGGCAGATCAAGAGCAGTGTTGCTTTTCCCCGAAGGTTTCCTAAGTTGCCTTCTTTTCTACACTGCGTCTGTTCTACACTGCGACATTTTGCAAGCAAATGGTAAACTTGCATTTTGCTTCTTCTTCTTCTTTTATATCCCCGTGCGTCACCACTACATGTCGATTTTGCACATTCTTTCAGTACTGCACAGCATCCCAAGTCTGGAATCAACAGAACAACAAAAGACTGATGGGGCTGGAAAAGAAAGGGAAGGAAAAATACTCACTTTGCCATGTTCAAATATGCTTTTGATTACCCCCCCCCCCTCCCCCTTCTATTCGTCATGTGGCACGGCTTGTTGGCCCTGGATGCGGGTGTTCAGCGATTACTCGGAGCGTCTTGTGTACCATTTTCTCCCGGGATTCCTTCCTCTCTTGTCGGGACAGGGGGCCCCTCGTCGGCAACGATGAGCATACAGATTGCCTAGTTCCCACACCTACCTGCCGCTTTTTATTTTTATTTTCTTCAAGTTTCCGAATCCTCGTCTGTGCTTCACAGGTGAAAACAATGTGCTCGCCAGCCACCCAATGAATGGGGCGCGCCTCGAATTTTTTCCCAAGCTCCAACTCCACGCTCGGCGGTTCCAGAGATTGGTACAGCTGCTCCCCCGGGAGGCGCCTGCCTCGGTCCTCAAACTACAGGGCTGCGATATCCCATGCCATGGCTCTCGTTGGGGAAGGTAACATGATTGCAAGTCTACTTCAACCCAGGCCAGGTAGCAACCGAACAAAAGTGCCGTGGGGTAAAAATATCTGAAAATGAGGCCCCATGGATGCTCAGGGCCATCCATCAGTGCAGTGACCGCATGCAGGTGTAGCTTGTTGGGGGGAAACAGGGCTTGCCGTGTCAGTAGGATTCTTGCGGGAAAGGATCCAAAGAATTTGGCCTAGGCGAGTTGACGAGGGAAATAATGGGTGCGGTAAAGCCGCGATGGAATTTCGGGAGACCAACAAGAGATAACATCCGCGTCGTGACAGTGGATAATCGTGCAATATACGGACTACTTTCTTGAAAAAAGTATCTATAGGGGGATGAAAAAAAACTTGGATATCGTGTGAGAAGTGCACTTTTTTAAGGACTAGGAATAAAGTATAATATTGTATCAAGTAAGCCAGCAAGTATTAGGATCCAATCTTGTCGCCCAGACGACCTCAACGCATAGCATAAGAACGAGGTGATGAAGTACAGAGGTAATAATCAAGTCGCCCCAAAATAAAACGCCGACGTCCAGCTCCGTCAGCCACAACCAATCAAATGCATCCACTCGGCAGCGCGCTTGTTTTGTCTAACTCCCTCCGAAACAATCCCAAAGAGCACTGCTCTTTGACTTTTTAGGCTTTTTCGGTGCGGGTCGTCTGTACGACCTTGACACCGGCTTCGCTGTGTTACTGGAGGAGCTCTTCGGTCCATCTGGTCGTCTGCCCTTGGTCGACTTCGGCAGTGGCTTGTAGAGGAGCCTAGGGTCCCTGTCCAATGAGCTGATGACCGTCGATTTGTTGACCGTCAGCCCTGATGGGAGGGCGATGAAGACTTTTGACGCCGGGCCGGGCTTGAGCGCCTTTCGTAGAGGCGGATCGGTGTTGTTGTTTGGGTTGGATCCCGTGCATGCCGGCCACGTGTCTCCCTTTTCTGGCTGTTGCTCTCGCTTAGCTGCCACCGGGGGCGCGGGAGTGCGTGCAGTCTGTCGTTGTTGTTGTTGTCGTTGTGTCGTCGTGCGGTTTTTGCGAGGAGGCGAGAAGTTTGTCCCTGTAATAAATGGGCCGCTTGCGATGACGCCGTTGTACATTGCTCCGAATGAAACAAGGAGAGAAGGGAAAGAAAAAAAAAAAGAAAAAAAAAATATCGTGCTGAGCGACCGCGATGCAGACAAAAGCTTTGGCGGTAATGTTTTATCAATATTGCAATGAATAAAAAGGTTGCTGATAATGAAATATGCAGGCTCTGTGGAACGAACGGTAGCTAAGAATGGAAAGGGTAAATTGTGTCAAGGAGATGAGAAAGCATTGAGACTAGAAGTCGTGGCTTTCTTTGGCTCTGGAGGATGCTTTTAAGTTGGCAGTGAAGACGGGAGCTGCTCCTTCCTTCCACGTCTTTCTCGGCTGCCACTGACTGGTCAGGCACCTTGGGCCCTTGGCACAACTGATGAGGCTTCGACGGTGCCGACTTGGCGACTGCCTCGACAAGATCCAGAGACGGACTTGCCGAGCTGGGAAAGCCTTTCTGTGGTAAAGGCCGCCATGTATCAACTTCTCACTTGCGATGACGGGGCGCATCTCTGAATACTTGAGTTTGCAGCAGATCATCTCTTCCCTCAGCCCGTTGGTGGCAGCTTGGTGGCCACGGTGTCGCGGATGAACCACCTTGGGCCAGACTCATCACATGCATGTCAGAGCCGGAATCAGGCGCTCGCTCGTGTTTGATGCAAAGAAGAAGCTGGTTGCGCCGTCGAGGCAGCAGTGAGTGACGCATTGTGATCGAGGAATGTTAACGGACGGATCTTAAGCGAGACGGTCGTTAGACATGTAATAGGACGCGGCTCTTTGTCATCTCGTTCGGAAACAGGTAGGTTTCATGGCTACGTTATACTGGGTTGCAAAGCGGGATATAAGACATGTCCCAAGTTGGATAAACGGAGGGGCGAAAGTGCCTGGTCGGTATATTAAATATGATCAGAACTTGAACAAAGATTCGGCAAAAGGGGACCTCGTTTCCTAGGAGTTATGCTTTTGAAAGATAGATGGTCAAAGTATGGATCATCCTGTTATTTTTATCCATGTATACGACGTGAACTTGAATCTTACCAAATACTCCGCCCATTCCATTTGACTTCCGTCGACCAAGCATACAGCCTTCCCAAAACTTACACGGCGTAGAATACCAGTAGGCTTCTACAGCCTCCGAGCAACATCACATCACAAGTCATAAACGGTTCGTTTTCCCGTGATTACCCATTTCTCCCTTCGAAAAGGAGCCTGTGAATATCTCCCGCTCGCAACAGTGCGCCAAAAGGAAGAAGACACCAAAAAAAAAAGGGGGGGGGGGATATGCAGGAAAAAAAAAAAAAAAAGAACATGCCGCTAATCAACCCGACAAAGCACTAGAACCCGTCTATCCCCCGCCAATCGGCCATCCAACTCACGCATCTGGGTCAAACTGACGGATTTCGAATGCTCCAAAGCCTTGAGGCCTTCTCTCAGACAATCAACGTCGTCCGTCAGCCGCGCGACTTCCTCGTCCAGCTGAGCCGTCCTGGGCCTCGCAAACTGCGCAGCTGCTCTTTCCTGCTCCTGCTGCATGAGATAGCGCGTCGTTTCATGAATCTCCTTGTCGAGCAGGCCGATGGTGACCATGACCTCTTCCTTTTGTTTGCTAGTCTCGGCAATGCGGCGCTCAGCGCTGCGACATAGTTCTCGGAACTCTTCCGTCATGAAGGGCTAGATTGGGACTTTCAAGCAGGAGGCGGCACGAGAGCTTATTGAGATTTGGGGGGGGTATCAGAGTCGAAGTGTTTCGACAAAAAAAAATGGATACAAGAAGACGCAAAGTCGTGGATTTCTCCGACGGGTTTTCTCCCAAACGGAAATGGAAAAGGTGTATATGCCCAATATGATGTGTTCTCGTGGCAAGCGGCCTGCGATTGGGACGGTTGGTTCTTGTCACACCCCAGCATAGTCTTCGAGTGGACGTCGGGGGGGGAGGATATATATGGACATGTTGCACAGATGATCACCGACGACTCTTGTGTCAATTGAATCACGGGCTCGGGGGGAATGGTTTACGCACAACACCGGACGGGACCATGTTGATTGTTGGATCGTATGTGCTCATGTGTACGTGTGTTCCATGAGTGTAAGAAGCGTGTACTTTTTTTTTTTTTTTTTTTTTAATGAATGAGTTTAGGCGCGAGGCGAGAATAGTTGAGGGGACCGGACCCTGCTTTTCATGTGTTACTCCAGCCGGTGATGCTTCATACTTGATGTTTTCAAGCATCATTCGCAGAATGCCTGGACGGAGGATTTGGGTGAGGGCAGAATCATGATAATGCTAGTACAGTACATACCCTTCTTGTAATGCGGAAGGTGCCTTTTCTGCAGGGGGGGGCATTTTTCTTCTCCTTGTGTGGACTCTGGAGATGCCGCCTCTTGGACCAAGTACCGAGTAACTCATGTCATGTCGTTGGGGCGTGATAATACTGCTGGGTTGACAGTATGTACCGCTGGCTTCGACAAGGGGCTGTGGTGATTTCCCTCCTGTTCATCGTCGGACGCTATGATGCAGCATAAATTCACGTAATCTATTCCAGAGTCTCAGTCCAAAAAAATTTCCCCAACATGCTCAACTGGTACGTTAAGCAGACAAGCCTCACCAGACCAAAAGCGCCACGTATTCTCGTCCCGTATTCTCGTCCCGTATTCTACAATCCCAAAACCATGCCCATGCCCATGCCCATGCCCATTCAGTAGTTTCCCGTCGATGCGACCCCCTTGCTACGTGTTGGCAAACTGATCCCACTCACCCCAGTTGAGCGGCATCCCGATATCCAAATTAGCCTCCAGCGCGTCCTCCACAGCATCCAAGTTGAAGCTCGGGTCGATGTGTCCGAAAACGTCCTGCCCAGAGATGGCGTCAATTAATGAAAAGTCAATCGCGTTGTCCATGCCTATAGAAGATGTGATGCCTGTAGGGTGGCCGGCGAGCATCTCATTGCGTCGCATCGTTGCCGTCTGGAGCCCGGCAGACGTGCATCTCGATCTCGCGTCTGGCGGCAAGGGGCTGGCTTCTCTTGTTGTCAGCGCCGTGGCTGCTCTTTCCATTTCCTTCAGTACTCGCTCGCCCAGGTTGGCCACCACGTTGGCGCTCCAGAAGTGGTCGCCGTACTTCCGGAGCATCTCGCAGTTGCGCTTGAAGGAGCTCATGGCTCTGGCGCGGAACATGGGGAGTCTGCTGTGTCGCATCTTTCGGTATTCCACGCTCAGGGCCAGAGACACGGCGTATGGGACGAAGGGCATGGGACTCAGGTGGTCTCTGGGCACGGCGCAGGCGATGCGCTCGGCGGCAAGTGATCTCCTGGCGTTGGCGGATGGTGGCGGGAGCGTGGACGCGGCTGGCGCGGTTCCTGGGCGAGGAAGCCTGCAGGAGAGAATGATGACGGCGTGGTAAAAGGTTTCAATCGTTGCTGTTTTCTGTATTAGCATAGTGAAGCTTGTTGGTAGTTGGGTAGATGGGTAGATGGGGCCGGACAAGTCGGGACCAGCTCACCGATGAGGCAAGATGGGACCTTGAGCGCATCGGCGTTGACAATCATGGCCTCCAACACAGGCAAGTCGATGTACGCAATCTTCTCCAGGCCAGAAGCCTCTGCGCTGGGTCCCGGCCGATACAGCTCGACGACTTGATCTAGCCACTGCACCACAGACAGGAAAAGCCGAAAGCAGGGCGGCCGCTTCCTGATACACGCCTCTAGATCGGCACCAATGTCTCGCTCGTGAATCAAGCATGGCCGACCATTTTCGGCGGCAATGATACGATCCAGCGCCCACACGCAGCAGAACAAGTTTTCCAAGTCATCGCAGTTGGGCCCGTCGTATCGCAGCAGGTGCAAGCCAACAGTCTGCGTGTGGTGAATGGCACGGCCACCTAGCTGGGCGGGCAAGTCGGCTTCCTCGGCACACGTCGGCTGCGTGTACAGAGAGAGCATGACCAAGGCTTGGATATGCAAGACACGATCGGTGATGAGGCTGGTTTCCAGAATCGCTCTCACAGATGATGACAGGGACTGAGAAAAGTCCTGTGCAGCGAGCAGGCCGGGCCCGCGGTTCAGCAGACGAAAATGCTCCGTGAGCTCTGGATCGGCTGCGGCTGCGAGACAAACGAGCTGGCGAAGAACTATATTGCACGGGTGGTCGAGATTGTTGTCCAAGTCGGTGATTGGGATGACGGGGAATATAGGGTGGATTTTCTGTACGTAGACGTTCTTGAGGCGGGAAAAGTCCTCGGGAGGCGGAAGACATGACAGGCAATGCTCGCGAACGAAGGGAAGAAGGAATCGATCCATCATCGGGGGCGGCCGTGAGGTGATGAACTGCGATGACTGGGCGGAACCGCCAAAGGCACCCGAGCATGACCAGATACCGACGTCTCCTTTCTGAGACGATGCTCCTGCCGACACTGACGCGGTTGCTTCGAGGAACATGCCCTCGGGGTTCAGATCGCCTACAAACCGCGACGGCTGCTGCTCGAGGCCATCACTTTGCGCCGAGTTATTACGCGCTACGTGATGATGGTTTGCATATGGAGAGTGCGCGGCATGTGTAGTAAGCGTCACTCCATTCTCGTGCATCACGGCAGTAGGTCTCATCCGAGGCGTGGCAGCAAACGGTGAGGGGATCGAGGGCCTAGAAGTAGATGTCAGAGTCGATTTGATCGATTTGAAGCATCGCGATCAAGAGAGAGGGATATGAAATGGTCGAGATGATGACTCACGAAGCCTGCGAGGGCGACGAATCGTGCCCACGATGATCTTCTGAGGCGGGCTCCTCGTGAGCATCTTCTGCGTGGATGCATCGTCGCTGCGAGGCGCACGCAACCAAGAGTGGTGGTTAGCATGAGGCACGAGGTGGCACGAGGCACGAGGCACGAGGCACGAGGCAAGAAGGAGGCTCGGGGGATGATGAATGGAACCTTTTTGCGGCGACAGGCTGCACAGGCTTGCTGGACCTGCTTGCGCTTGACGGGCAAGCCTCCTCGGGCGGGATCCGAAGCCACGAACTTGACTTTTCGGAGTCTTCGTGTCGCGGCGGGCGCAGAGTTGGTGGCAGTCGGCGCGGCGGACATGACGACTGGCTGCATGGCATGGCCCTTGTCATGCATTGAGGAGGGGGGACATTGACATTGACATTGACATTGTGTGCTACAGCTCCAACGGTGAAAAATTGAGCCGACGGTTTGAAAAAGATTGAACTGGCTTGTTGGCTCTCACTCCCGGTCACTCTGACAGTGAGTCACTCACTCACTCACAACAAGACAAACAGCAGAAAACAACAGACCAACAGCAGACCAACAACACAACACACTCACACAAGTAATATTGAACAGAGAGAAAGACTGACACACAGCCACGCCTTGAGTGGCTTGGTGAATCAGGAACCCCACACATACTTTTCACGATTTAAAAAAAAAAAAAAAGCCCACGATTTGTGCTCAGTGCGCAAGCGACAAACAGAATGAGAAGCGCAACCGCAACCGCAACCGCAACCGCAAAAACGGCCAGAGTCACCATCACGACATGGCATTCTTTGTCGGCTCGACCTGTGCGACGCAAACCCCTACTTTCCACCTTCACTCATCTCTTTGTTTGCTCGCCGGCAAATCATGCTATATAAGATTCCCGTAGCACCCTTCCTGCCTCCCCTCCCGCTGTGCATGTTTCTCTCAAAAGATGGTGTAAATATGCCCCCCCCTTAAACATCATGTCACTACGAGACATTCCGTGGCTCTCCCACCAGCAGGCAACTCAAGCTATTGAAAATAACATGGCGGAGCGCAACATCAACATCCCACTCGAGTCTTTTGCCCCTCCCCCGACGTACCGCAAGACGCAGCAGGCTGACGGGCCGGAATCCGTCCACAACCACTACCACATAGGGGACGACCAACTACGTGCTACGCCGTGGTATCGTCGGAAGTGGGCGTTCTGGACCATGGTAGGGCTGTTGATCTTCTTCGTAGTGGCAGGCCTGGTCATCATGGGCGTGGTGCTCAAGGTGGAACTTGGCAAGAAAGCTGCAGAAGAAGCAGCTCATGCTGGCACGGCTCAATCATCCGGTATCAACACAGCATCGTCTCTGACTCTGGCCACCCCGACAGAAACCTCAGAGAGCAAGTCCAGCTCTGCTGCCTCTGCCTCTGCCTCGGCCTCGGCCTCGGCCCCGAGCGAAGCTCAAGCCACGGCCACTCCCTTCACCATGTCAGACCGGTCCCAGCTCGCCTCGGCGTACGTCAAGGCAAGCGATGCAGCTTTGAGTCGACGCCTGCTCATAAGACAGGAGGATACCAACCATCTTCTGGTCACCGAGTGGGCCAATGGCCAAGTAGCCCATTACCGTATCAAGGACAGGCTTGGCTCGTTCCCCACGGAACCCAAGCCCGGTACGCCACTTGCCCTGCAGGCCGACGCCTCGGGGACGCTTCATCTGTTCTACCTGAGCAGGAGCAACATTCTCTCGTACGTCTACGAGCCGACTGTCGGGAAGTGGAAGTCCGGCGAGGTGAGCAACGAACACGGCTCCATTCGCACATCGGCGTATTCCAGCCTGTCTACCGCTTGGCATAACGGGAGGAGAGCATCGGCTCTGCTCGTTGTCGCATTCGATGATCCGTCGCAGCAGCTTCAGCTGGCCATGACGGATAGCCCAGCGGAGCGAGGCTCATGGTATCTTGCCCGTGTCACATCTGTTTCAAAGGGTTCTGTGCCGGGTCAGTCGAACGTGCCGTGCTATTCCCTTGCCGGCGACTGGTTCCGTGCGGCGCAGCAGAAGCAGGATGGAGACAACCAGCATCTCCTGATTGCCATCGTGGAGGGCAGCGAGGTTCATGCATGGGAATGCGCGGTGGACTTTTGGCCGCCGCCAGACGTGCAGGTTCAGTGCAAGGAGGTTCAGGAACGCTTTCATGGTACGTTGCCTAGTTGCTTCCTCTTGTTGATTCCTTTACGCCGCAAAGACGAAGGTGGTTGCGGAAACTAACCCATGCATGCCATTGCGTACGTAGATGGGGCAGGCAAAGGCTTGGTTCTGGTGCCACCGCCCACGCAGCTCGCCTGGATCAGCCTCAATGACGGCCAAGATAAGTCTGTTTCCAACTATGATTTCGATCTCTTTTCTCAGGATGGAAGTGGGACTGTTCGCGAGAACACAGTCGGCGCGGGCATTACGAGAGGTGCAGGCGCAGGCTTCACGGCTCAGATGCCCATTAGAGCGATATCGACCACATCCGAAGGCATCGTGTTTGCGTCGTCGGGCAAAGACGTGTTTACTTACAGAAAGCAGGGATCGCGATGGCGACCCGACGTAGGCACAAATGTCACGTTTCAAGCTTAGAGAATGGGGGAGGATGATGATGATGATGATGATGATGAATGTAGACTGGTAATTTGTGGGAGCAATGAATGAGTTCAGAACAAGCCTACTACGGATTATGGCTGGAAACTTGGAAATGATTCACGGTAAAGAGCGCAGTCCGTAGTATAGGCAACCACACACACACACACACGTACACATACTTCCGCTTTAAGAAAAGAATGAAATAAGACGCGACCCAGGGATTCTCTGCCAGTCTTTCACGGCAGGCACCGCTGCTGCCTGACATGTTCAATCACAAAATCAGACAAACAAAAACAACCATGTCGCGAACCGGGACCTGCCTTGTCGCGACCAGCTACTAGACAGATGGCAGATCCCACGCGAAAGCGTGCACTCAATGTATGTATGTACTCCGTACGGACTACGTACTCCGTACTCCCACACAAATCAGAATCCAGGGTCTGTCTGACTGGAGCCCTGTCGTCCACCAAACAATTGGCTATCGCGAGCCGGAGCGGTGGGGCCGGGCCACCGACACGACCGGGAGCTAAACCGTAAATGGAAATAAGTAAACAAGAACGTTGGGGCCAAGCAAGCTTCGAAGAGGCATGGCGAGCAGAACACGGGGTCATTGAAAGATGGCCCCTCTGACACGGTGCGTATTTTGTTTTGGAATCAAGGCTTCTCTTCTCGATATCTCGCGATTTGCGTGCGGCCATTCTTCTTCTCCTTCTTCTTCTCTTCCGTCATCGTGGGCTGCCACCCCCATCTTTTTGCAGCACATTTCCTGCCATGACGGACCTCGACGTTCCCATTGCTCTTAGGCGAACGCGCCGCAGCAATGTCGGAATGGTGAAGAAGGAGGAAACGACGAGCTCGCTGACACCTCCCAAGACACCTCGGCGGGCAAGAAAAGCCGTCCGTTTCTCTGAGCCGGGGTTGTCGAGCGGTTTGACACCCATGATACGACGCACATGCATCAATACGCCCCGTCAGCAGCGACGCGCGTCCACGCCCGCCGTGTTCAGCAGAAGCGGTGCGCCGGGTTCCCAACCTGCGTCTCGGTCTTGCGAGAACCTCTCGGCGCCCAGTTCTCAGCTACATCATATCATCGACGGGCGCGTCGAGAGACGGGTCCGTCGAAACAGTCTGCGCGACCTGCTGAACAAGTTGGAACAGGAGAAGAAGCACAGGGCTCAGCGGGCTCAGTCGGAAATCACGCAGCTCAAGTCGGACATCAGGTCTCGGGATAGACAAATTTACGAACTGCAAAATGCCACCGTGGTCATTGACACGGAGCGCATCTGGGATCTGGAGCAACAGGTCGAGGGTCTGAGAGAAGAGCTGGCCAAGAGACCGGAAACGCCAAAAGATCAGAGTCGGAACTTCAACTGGACCCTGGCGGCCCGGGATCCATTCGCAGACGACTACACGGACATGATGGCCGAAGATGACCAGTTTGGTGACGCGACCATGGCTCATTTCGTAACGAGCACTCCCTCGCGGGCTCCATCTTCTTTTCCGACACCCCCGGCGACCAGTCCTTTGCTCCCTGCTACGCCCTGCTCGAGAGTGTGTCTGCCGACCCCACGAGCCCACATGGGCGTGCAAGCCTGCTTTCCCGATCCTGCCAGACAGCAATTGGAAGAGGAGCTTTCGTCCCTGCAGCTCGAAGTGTGCAAACTGACGACGACTCTTGACTCGTATAAGAATCTGGGGTCCAAGTTGAGGGAGCAGCTTGCCTCGGTGGAACCGCTCTCTGCTCTCGGTCGCGATGCGTCTACGGCTGATGTTCTGCAGGGCAAGGTCGCGGCCTTGCTGCAAAGCATGTCGGATCGCACCGCAGCACTATCCCTCCTCGGCACTTCAATTGCCAGCCTGGGCTTTCAGGGGTCAGATGCTAGTGAGATGGTTACAGCCTTGGCGTCTGGCTTCCGTGCTGCTCGTCTAGAACTAGAATACCTTACTCCGGGGGAGATCACACTTCCTCTTACCTCTCACGGCGCAGAAGTGCTCGATCTTCTGCTCGTGCGGCTTCGCGAGCTAGCAAAGAAAATCAAGGAAGACGAGGGCTGCATCGACGAGTATCACGAGATCGAGCAGTCGCTGCGAAAACAGCTCGACGCACGCGTCTCAGTCATGGACGAACTCAAGGCTGAGATGAGCAAGGCCGAGAGACTCCTCCATGAGAAGAACCTCAAGATACAGGAGCTGGAGGTTGGAAATGAGCGCCTCAAAGGCGCAGTAGACGGGTACATTCGCGACATTTCGGAGCTCGAGAGATTAGTAGAGCGCATGGAGCAAGAACACCGCGAAGCCAACGCCACACAGGCCGCTCAGACAGAGTTCAGCCATCAGGAGTTGTCGAAAAAGGAGAAGAGTATCAGTGAGCTGGAGGGAAAGCTTGCCGACGCAATGCGACAGACGGCCAATTTGCAAAGGGAGATAAGCGACGTGCAAGACAGCAGCACCAGACACGTCGTATCTCTCAACAGGCGACACGGACATGCCCTCGCCCTCGGCGACGCCCGCGTGTTGGAACTGCGCGGGGAAATCGAACGCGTCAATGACTCATTGCGTAGTGCGCACGAGACAATCCGGGTGCTGCGTGTTGAAAAGGGCGGGCTGCGGACGCAAATGGACGAAGAGAGAGAAAAGGCACAGCGGGCGATGGACTCGATGAAGGCCGAGCTGCAGCGTGTCTTGCAGATGAGCCACGAATTCCTGAGCAGTCCCAAGAGGGCGAAGAGGGCGCAGAGGGCGCAGAGGACGGAGAAGCGCGCTAATGAGGACGAGCTTGCATCGTCGCCTGCTCGTCGAGGGGCTGATGGAGAAGAGCGCCTTCGAGGGACGGGAGGAAAGAGACTGAAAAGGCGATATGACAGCGGGTTGGGGCTCTTGGAGGAGGACGAAGTGGAAATGTTCTGAGGCAGGCAACTCGCTCACTCGGATGATCCAATTGGAAGAACTTGAATTACGTCGTTACGTAATCCGTACTCCGTCACCTGTGCAGGCGCTGTTTGGGGGGGGGAAGGGAAGTGGGGAGGGACATGCATCTGTGGAGTCGTTCACATTTCATTTGTAGACAAGTTTGCTTCCCATTTAATGTTATTATTAGTTCAAGGTCAGCCACTCACATCATTTGCTGTCGGACAACTAAAACGCGCATCCGTCAAAAATAAAATGTGCATCCACTGGTATACTATTTAGTTGACTAGCTAATAGCAGTTAGGCCACTGCGTTCAGTCATCCTAGGACCCACCATATGGTCGCGCCTGGTCGCGCCTACACATGCCTCTGCCCTCTATGCCTCTATGCTCCTAACAAAAGGCGTGTTTATTATATTATATGATAAGAAAAATGCTTATATTATAAAATGGTCTATAGAGCTATGCTCTTTATTAAAAACTCATATTTTATCTTGTTTATAAGGCTTAGTAAAAAGATATATTAGTGGGTTCTAAAGACAAACTAGGGAAGGTGGCGGATGCACATTGAATTTTTGACGGATGCGTGTTTATTTGTCCTTCGCTGTCACGCATTCTGTCTTTCTTGGCTTGCATCTGCATCTGCATTCTGCAACGCAATGCAACGCAACGCAGATTATATCTCATCGTCCTACCAAAAATGGAGGTCACCAATTCCACGGCGCTACGTGGCGAAAGATGTCTAAGATTGGGCACCCACAGAAGCGACTCAGTATATCAAGATGGGGGAATCCCATTCTGATTGTTATGGACTAGCCCCTAGGCGACTGCGATAGGGCGTTAATATAGTATTAAGAGACTTAAGGAGGAAGGAGGAAGGGTAAGAGACTATCCCTAGTGGTGCCCCTTATACCCCCTTAGCTACTTATATAAGCCTCCTTTTCCTTACCCTAACTACTTTTACTAATCCTCTCTCTAACTACTATATAGATAATGCTTAAGCAAAGCCTAAGCCCTTACATATGCCCTTACTTACCTATTACTAATAAACTCCCCTCTATAATATCCCTTAGTAATATATATAACACTTATATTATATATACCCTTAGTTATTATAATAAAAACTATCCTTACTAATAGCTATCTATAAAGCATTTAATAGGTACTTGCCTTATTACCTTATTATTTATTATAATAACCCCCCCTTACTTCTAAGTGTTATTTCGCAATACGCGTAACACGTTTGCCTTACTAATAGTTTATTTATTATAAATAATTACCTTACCCCTACTTATTTATAGTTTACCTAATATAGGTATAACTTCTACTATAAATATCCTACTTATACTTATACTTATCTTACTTTCCCCTTTATATAATACTATCCCTTTATTATTATAATTCTATTATACCTTCCCCTTTATCCTATTAGTTCTCTTCTCTTAAATAATCATTTCCTTTACTAAAATACCTTAATACTAAACTAATACCCTTACTCCTATAGCTCTAGTAGCTATAGGAGTAGCTACTCTTACTACACTAATATCCTATTTTATTAGTAAGTACCTTATAGAGGGAAACTCTAATAATAAATAGTATATTACACCTAAATTAGTCTAGTGTCCTTATAGTCCTTATATTAAATAAGCTCTTACTACTAGTGTCTTAAACTATTATTTACCCTAAAGTAAGGAGTTATATTCTTCTTATTAGTAGTATTATATTACTTATATATAGTACACTAGGCTTCTATTTACTAATTTATAACTTTAATATGCCCTTAAGGATCTTAAGGCTAAAATTACTATAGGTATATATATTATTAAGCCTAGAGTCCCTAAGACTATAACTATAAAGAAAAAGATACCTATCCTATCTTAGAGATACTACTATCTTATTAGTTACTAAAATACCCTCCTTAACTAAGTATAATTTAACCTAGCTCCTATTTACTTAGCTCTTAGGGCATTCCCTACTATAAACACTCCTATAATAAATATAACTAGCCTTAATATTATCCCCTTTATTAGCGCTAGCCCTTTAGCTAGTTATAGAATAGCATAGTTTATATAATAAGTTACTAGCATTTTATTCTAATAAAACTAATAGGTTATTAGTAGCTTAAACACTATATATAAAGAAATATATAAATAGTTTACTACCTTTATCTAAGCGCTTACCCCCTATTACTATAGTAAGAACTAATACTATTATTAAATTACTAAGTTAGGTAATAACTCCCCTTTCTATTATTACTAGTAGCTTACCTATCTCCTCTCTAAGTTAAGGTTAATAGGTTTTTCTTCTAAATATACCCCTAAAAACCCTAGAGCTAGCTAGCCCCTAGCTAGAAATAACATTCCTTATCTTACTAGGATTACTATTCTTACTTACTATTCTCTTACTAGTGCTTTTATTATACCCTTACTTACCTATACTTTATATACTAACCTTACTTATACTATTTAGAACCTAGGTTATATCCTAGGTAAATAACTCTTTATACTATAACTATTACCTAGTAAATATACTATAGCTATATTAGCAAAGTACTAACTCTAAATAAAGGTAGTATATACTTATATAAGCTCTTTTATTAATTTAGATAAAAACTTAGAGAATAATTATTCCCTTTAAGTAATAGTAATAAACTATAATGTATTAGTATCTTAGATATATATAAGAGTTACTATAGGTAAATAAGTTTTCTAAAATTAATTTAGTTTATTATTATATTATATATCTCCCTATTTTACCTTAAACTTATTAAAGGCTTATATCTATACTATATTCTTTAATAGTTTCTATATAAGCTATATATAGCTTACTTACTTAATAAGTATATTATATCTCTTACCCTAGCCTAAAGCATTCTAAGCTACTAGGATTTACTTAATCTAATATTCCTTAATAAGTTTATTATTACCCTTTATAAGGACTTATTCTAGTCCTAGATAAGAGTTCTAAAGCTTTTAACTAGGGAGAGAGTCCTTTATAGCGTATTTAATAAGGTCTATGTAAAATACTAGGTAAATACCTCTTAGGATATTAAGCTATATTATAAGTAATATTAGGACTTCTATAACTATATACTTTACTATTACTTAATTAAGTTTCTATAAGAGATAATTAGTTTTAATGTTTTTAAGTAAAAGCTATACTTTATCTTTAACTTAGAACTATTTTACTAGTTAATATAAAGTAAATATAGTGTCCTATTACCTTTATTATATATAAGCTATTATAGCTTATACTAGATAAGTACCCTCCTAAAGGTGCTTAAGAAACTATATTACTTACCTCTTTAGTATTATTATAGAAGCAAACTTATCTAGTAGTAACTAGACTAGCTCTAGGTTATAGCTATATAGTAGCTTATTTAGGCTAACTTCTATTATATAAGATAGCCTATTATTAATTATAAGCTAGTAAGTAGCTAGATATTCTAGCTAGTTAAACTATAAGAAGGAGACTATAATATATAGTATTACTTATACCTCTTAGTTTACTTACTTTATATTACTATTAGTTTATAAGTAATATAATATAAAAAGTAACTAATTAATCCTAACTAAGGAGTATAATATTATCTAAAATTTTCCTAACTAATCTAAACTATAATCTATAATAATTAATTAAGGAAACCCCTTAAACCACTACTAGACTATTTTAAACCTCTTTATATATTCCTTAGCTCCTATAGAAGTTATAGCCTTAAGCTAAATAAATTTAAAGAGTTAATCTATAATAACTATTAGATATTATAGCTTTTCTAGGGATAGTACTAGTAAGTTTATTATAAAGTTAATAGAGATTTATAACTAAAACTAGTTAGGGATAGGTAAAGGCTTTAGTAAGCCCTAGTATTATTAATAGCTCTTATAACTACTATAGTAGTAATAGTTATAAATAAACCTAGTAATATCTTATAATATCCTATCCTAGTAAAACTACTATTATAAAATTTAGAATGTGGTATTATAGCCTAGATACCTTACTACTAGCGAATTATAGTATTACTATATTAGGGTTATTATAAGAGGCTCTTACACTAGGACCTAGGTATAGCCCCTAAACTAGAGTGCCTTATAAGTGCTTATAGAATAATTTACTACTTACTCTCTTATAAGTACCTTAATAGGAAACCTCTAGGCCCCTTCTTAGATAGCCCTTAATTAAATACTATATATAGGGTTAGAGATAATAGCCTAGTCCTATAAGGTCTAAAGGTATTTAGTAGTAAAGAAAACCTTACTAGCTAGTAGTAGTACTATACTACTATTATCCCGCTGTTTATCTAGTGTTAGTAAGAGCTATATAATAGTAATAGGTTATAGAATATATTTTATTCTAGAGGTTACCCTTTCCTAGTCTTACTCCCTTTAAGAAAGAGCATTAGGCTACTATACCTATATACTAGGTTTATACTAGAGGTAGAAATTAAATAGTATAAGTGTGTTTACCTATTAAGCTTACTACTCTAATATTAACTAGGGAGTTATAAAGTACTCTAGGTTCTTATAGTCTATATAGATTATAAATAGACTAGAAATGCCCTATAGCTTAGCTAACTATGCCTTAAGGTATAAGATAATAGCTAATAATTCCTTATTATAAATTATATAGTTCTTTTATAAGGTTATAAGGCTAGTAAAGTAATAGGTAACTAAGTATATAACACTATCCTAGCCTTACTAGGAAAGGTATTCTCTAATAGCTATTCCTAAATAATTAGCTTTTACTACTATAAGGAGATCTAGGTCTTATTATACTAGTACTAGGTATATAATAAAGGCGTCTTTTAGCTTATTAAAGGCATTATTCTCTTTAAGTCCCTATTAAAAAGGGATATTTCTCTTAGTTAATTATATTAGTAGTGCTACTAGTTCTAAAAAGTTACTAATAAAGTTATAGTAAAAGTTAGTAAACCCTAGGAAGCTATAGACCCCCTAAAGTTTTATTAGGGCTACTTACTCCCTAATAGCTATAACCTTTGCTAGGTCTAGATAAATAGAATAACCTACTATAATAATATATCCTAGGTATTAAACCTCCTTTACTATAAATATAGACTTATTAAGGTCTAAGTATAAACCTATAGCCCTTAGGTAGCCTAATATTAACTAGACCTTAGCTATATAGTCTTTCCTTAATCCCCCTAAGTAAACTAAGATATTATCTAAGTACACTATAATAAAATCCCCTAATATATCCCCTAAGGACTTATTAATATAATATTAGAATATTACTAGTGCGCTAGCTAAGCTAAAGGGGTAAACTAGCCACTTAAATAGCCTAAATCTAGTTTAGAACGCTATAAGGTACTCCTAGCCCTTAGTAATCTATAGCTTATAAAATACTATATAAATATTTACCTTTATAAACTAGTATACCTAAGATAAGGAATAAAGTATCTCCTTAATTAATAGGAGAGAATAGTAATTCTATACTATTATCTTATTAAGAGCGTAGTAGTCTATATAAAAACGCTAACCCCTATTAGCCTTTTTAATAAGGAGGACTAGAGCTATAGCTAATAATAAGCTAGCATAGATCTAACCCTTATTTATTAAGTCTATAATCTAGCGCCTAACCTCTAGAAGCTAGTCCCTTAGCATATTATATAGTAGTCCCTAAGGGAGCGTTAGTTTAAACCTATCCTAATTCTTATATAAGTATATATAGTAATTAAGGGACCCCTAATAAGGGGGTAAGCTATTAGCTCTAGCCTTATTAAAAAGGTCTATAAAGTTAGCTAACTCCTTAGGTAATATTAATATATCTAGGCTATTAGGCTTTATCTTAGGCGCTATAATCTATAGTATTATTATTATCTCCCTAAGGCTTATAGTAATAAATATTATAGAAGTATCCTTCCTATAGTATACCTAGCGCGCTTCTATAGCATATAAGGACCTAATAATCCCCTATACTAGAGTCTTTACCTTATATGCAAAGGCTTTAGAGATATATAAGCCCTTTACTACTCTAATAACTAATTACTATTTTGCTATATAAATAACTATATTATAATATTTTAGCTATAGCATCCTAAGTATAATATCTTATATAAGGCCTAGGATAATATATAAATATACTAATAACTCCTAGCTATTAATATCTATTCTAGTGTATACTATATAAGTAATTAAGGAGGTATTCTCCTATACTCTCTTTCCTTTCCTTTCTATTTTTACTATAGTCTAGATATACCTTCTCTTTAGTAAATATATAAGCTCTAGGCTAAACTATTTTATTACTAACTTACTTATAGCACTATAATAATTATAACTATAATTAATCTAGATATTAATATAATAATATATATTAAAGAGTATAGGAATTAAGAATAGTAATTAGTCTATATATTATACTATATCCCGCTTTAACTCTATATAGCTTAAATAGTTATCCTATATTATAGTATATAGTTAGCTTACTTACCCCTATATAAGACTTTACTTAAGGGCTACTTATTTTCTATAAGGGGAATATTTACTTCCTTATTTACACTTTCCTTATTTACTCTATATAAGTTAATGCTAACCTATAGGTAATAGGGTAAGAGAAAAGTGCACTCCTAAATATAGTAGTCCTTAGATTTATATTATAAGTAGTATCCCTTTTAATAGTATTTAGCTAACTTTACTTCTAATACTTATTTAGCCTATTATATATTTATAGTAAGCTTTAGACCCTTCTCCTTCTTAACTAGCCTATTTTATTTTCCTAATTAAGTCCTTACTATACATACCCTAGTTATTAGTATATTACCCTTATAATTAGTCTAAGGTATAGGTTTAGCTAGCTATAGTTTATATTAGAACTAGTACTTATTCTCTATAGTAAGGGCCTTAATATTAACTATAATCTTATAATACTATATAATAGCTATATGCTACACACTCTAACTAATACCCTAGCCTATACTAATTTCTCTTAAATACTTATTAAGCGCTTATTAAAGCTTTACTAGCTTTATATTATCCCCCTAATAATCCTCTCTTACTAATAAGAGCTTCTTTATAAAGTAAATAAAGAATATAGAAAATAGCTTCCCTAGGCCTTATTTTATTTAGTTAAGCTCTATAAGGGCTATCTTCTATCTATATAAATTAGAGAACATAAACCTAAGGTATTCTAGGAATTTAGCTAGGTTAAAATTATAAGTATTACCTTATTTAAAGAAAGTAGCTACCTAGGACTAGACTTTAGAGAATAAGTTCTAGTAAATAAATATTTACTTATTCTTATTAGTTTTAATAAAGTCCTTATTTACCTATAGCTTATATTCTATTAAGAACCTTTATATAGTAAATAAGGCCTTATTATTATTATATAGGTTACCTATAGGGATAGGTTTTTATTTTACCTTAAGTATAGTTAAGACTAGGTTAAAGGTAAGAGGTAAAGTAAGGTTAACTACTAGGGCACTAGGTTAGACTATAATAGGTAGTTAGGTTAAAGGTCTTATAGTATTTATAGCTACTTATTATTAAAGGTATATAAGCTCTGCTATTTACTTATTAAGTATAAGTTAAAGTGTCTTAAATTAAGCCTATTAAGCTACTAGTAATGCTATAGTATTAGATAAGGGGGTTATTATCCCCTAGCTAGGTTAGTCTTATAGTTAAAGCGTGTTTACTATATCTATTAGTGTATTTATTAGTATTTCTATTATATCTTTTAGTAGTTATTATAAAGAACTAAAGGAAGTCTCTTAATTATTATAAACTAGCCCCTAGGTAACTATACTAGGGTGTTAATATAGTATTAAGAGACTTAAGGAGAAAGGAGAAAGGGTAAGAGACTATCCCTAGTGGTGCCCCTTATACCCCCTTAGTTACTTATATAAGCCTCCTTTTCCTCACCCTAACTGCTTTTACTAATCCCCTCTCTGACTGCTATACAGACAATGCTTAGGCAAAGCCTAAGCCCTTACACTGATTCAGAAAATGGGGGGGGTTTTTTCCCTCTTTTTTTTCTTCCCCTTACCCATGTAGAATCTGAGAGGGGAAAACATAAAATAAACTTCGACCAAGGCTCGACTCACACGTTAAGCATGCCAAGCAGCCCTGTTCCGATACCGCTCCCAAAACCATCCAGGGAGGGTAAGTAATTTTTCCCACTGACAGAATATCCTGACTGAGATGCTCGTCTTCATCATGTTCGGGTGCTGATGTGGTGCAATGGGGAGGAGTAAAGAAATAGTCAGAGGCCCTGGGAGTCAGTACTGCGGAAGCGTCTATTGCGGCTCACCTCAGCTCGTCACTCGGGTTACGTCGGCAGGACAGGTCATTGAGACTTGGGGCGCGCCGCCGAAACCAGGGCACGAGACTTTAATTATACCGAGACGCCATTCGGAGAAGAAGAAGAAGAAGAAGAAGAGATGATTAAAAGCATATTGTGACGACTAAGAATTTGAAATTGACTGTGTATTTTCCAGGTTGTGTACGGAGTACTAGCGATGTACTGCAAGCTTAAACACTCGAGGCGACTACCCTCTGTCATGTCCCCTTGTAAAACCTCCATTCTGCCTCGTAATCCGCCGTCAAGCCATGGAATGGAACCAGCTCATGTTTCATTTTCCATCATTTAGTTGTGGTCAGGGTCGAACGTGACTGGCGTAGCTTGCCAGTCTGAGTCATGAAACTCTGAACGTGGAACTTTGCCCAGCTCTCCTGACTAGTCGGTTGATGGACAAGTCTTTCTGTTTGATGTCATGTCCCGCCCAGAGGTTTCAAGTTCGTGTCGGGGTGGGACCCCGCAGTACCTGCACCTACAGTAGGTTCAGGTACCAGATAATTTCCGGAATTACCTAAGACCCACTGTAGTACCCGCTCTCAGCTCCTCCCTCATAATAACCTTATTAGCACTCAGTGAGCAGTTGTCACGCAGCTAGGCCAAATGGCCAAAAACGGTAGCTGCGATCAAATGAGCATATGCTCAACAGCAGTTAGCACTGCCTCATCCACTGGTCCACCTGCCACATCGGCAATTTTCCTTGGCCAAGGGCCTCCAGGTTCCTGCTTCTTCTCACTTTCGGGGTGGATGCAAAATATCGTCTCTTGCCTCTGAAACACGTGCTGCATGACTAGTTCATCGTCATGAACTTAGGGAGCTTCGCTACAGCCATCCCTCGATCTTTGTCTTGAAAAGCAGTGATATTCGTCTCGGGTTCATGCTTCATTTTTATCCAACTTCCCGCCCTTCCGTTCCTGTTTTGAGCACCTTGAAACTTATTCTATCATCTCCTTCACTGCCAGTTCTGCCTTTTTGCTGTTGTTCTTTGGTATTCAGCATAGAAGCACCCTCCACGTCACCTCTCAGACCAGACAAAATGACAAACGACGGCTATCGCACCGTAGCTTATTTTGTAAACTGGTTGGTCCTGGCTGTTGTGCTTGATGTTAGGGGTCCCGGCTAATAGCCACTACGTAGGGCCATTTATGCTCGGAAGCACCGACCTCAGGATCTTCCTGTTGAAAAGCTCACCCACATTCTCTACGCATTCGCCAACGTCCGGAGCGATAGTGGAGAGGTGTAGGTTTCTCCGACCTGCAGAAATGGGAATCATGAGAAAACTGATCTTGAGCAGGCACTTGACAGACACCTGGGCCGATACTGATATCCATTGGGAAGGCGACTCTTGGAACGACACCGGAAACAACCTCTACGGATGCCTTAAACAGTTGAATCTTCTGAAAAAGCGCAATCGCAGCTTGAAGGTGTTGCTTTCCATTGGCGGCTGGACTTACAGCGCCAACTTCAAGGGTCCAGCAAGCACCCCGCAAGGCCGGCAAACGTTTGCCAAGTCTGCCGTCGAGTTGCTCAAGAACCTTGGATTCGACGGCATCGATATCGACTGGGAGTATCCTCAGAACCAGGAGGAGGCGCATAATTATGTCGAGCTTCTTGCCGCCGTGCGCAAGGAACTAGACGACTATGCTGCAAAGTCAGCACACAACTACCACTTTGAGCTAACTGTGGCCTGTCCAGCGGGCGCTAAGAATTACGAAAAGCTGAACATGGCAGGCATGGACAAATACTTGGACTTTTGGAACCTGATGGCATACGACTACGCTGGGTCTTGGGATCAAATCAGCGCCCATCAGGCGAACTTGTACCCAAGTGGCGAGCCTTCCACGCCATTCTCGACCACTGCAGCTGTGGACTACTATACCAGCCATGGGGTCGCCGCCAACAAGATAGTTCTCGGGATGCCTCTATACGGGCGTGCGTTTGAGAACACTGACGGCTTGGGAAAGCCATTCCAAGTTGTCGGCGAGGGCACTTGGGAAAATGGCGTTTTTGACTATAAGAAACTGCCTCTCGAGGGCTCAGAGGAGTGTTATGATGAGAAGGCACAGGCCAGCTATTGTTATAACGCGGCCCAAAGGAAGCTTGTAAGCTATGATACCGCTCCCATGGCCAAGACCAAGGCAGGATATGTCAAAGAGAAGGGACTCGGTGGCGCTATGTGGTGGGAGAGCAGCGGTGACAAATCTGGGCCTGACAGTCTGATCTCCACTGTTGTTCATGCATTGGGAGGAAGTCTCCAGAAGCTGGACAACTGCATCGAGTATCCGGAGACCAAATACGACAACCTTCGATGTGGATTCTCGGATAGTTGAGGGATGGATTCCTGCACTTCTGGTCAACGACCTTGTGTGCAGCCAACGTGAGGCAGACTAGAGACAGTGCTCACGGAGAATGCTTATACCTACATGTCAATCCTGTACCTCTTCAAACGAAATCTGGTCCCGTTCCAAAAAGCCAAAGATGATGTGTATGCGCTGCCCCTAAACGTGCCGACTCTGCGTTTTCCGGAGATTTATCCTCAGATGACCAGTTCGACTGAGTTGGCCGCGGGTCTCCGATTCCGGGACCAAAGGCCTATTACTTTGACGTCAGTGTTAGTGAAAGCGTCTACTCGCTCCATGTATTATGAGCTTCGCGAAACAGTGACACGTTATTGTCCTTTGCTAGTAAAATCTTATTGAGACTCACGAAAAATGTTAGGATGTGAGTGGACAATGCCACCCGCTGCCCCGCCGCTATCTCATCTATCACCACGTGACTGCAGCCGCACAAAGAGAAAGTTCAGCGCAGCCATGTAGATGGTCCGTGCACGAAGCTCAGAGCTGCCGCCAGAAAAATTTCGCCGGAAAAAAAGTGCAGGGCTGATGATTGTGTCTAAAAGAGCCTGCCATTGACAACATCTCCCGTCTCAACGGCCCATATTCGCCAGTCAAAGCATTGGAATAATTTGGGACGAGACACGATGTCGCACATTGATTACGCTCTTTACGAGTCCCCTGTGGGCTATGCCCTTTTCCAGGTGGTGCATCAGTCTGATGCGGTCGGCTTGAAACTACAAGAAACTCAAGCTGCCGTCAACGACCTCGCCAAGTTTGGCAAGATGGTCAAACTGATCAATTTCAGCCCCTTCCGGTTGGTTCAGACAGTGGCATTGCGAATGGATCCCTCCATGCTGACATTTTGCTCCTAGCGGTCATGTTGAAGCGCTCGAGAACATGAACCTTGTCTCCGAAGGCATCGTTTCCGAATACCTCAAATCCGTCCTCGAGCTCAACCTCCCGAAGAGCGGCAAGAAGTCCAAGGTTGTTCTCGGTGTTTCTGAGAAGAACCTTGCCGGTGCTATCAAGGGCGAATTTCCCGGATTGTCATGCGAAACCGCCGATACCTCTGATATTGTTGGCGATGTTATCCGTGGTCTCCGCCTTCACGCTGGCAAACTGTTGAAAGACTTGAAGCCTGGCGACATTGAAAAGGCCGGTCTGGGTATGGGTCACGCCTACTCCCGTGCCAAGGTCAAGTTCAGCGTCACCAAGAACGACAACCATATCATCCAGGCCAGCGCCACCATCGACTTCCAGGACAAGGGTGTCAACCAGTTCTTCATGCGTGTCCGAGAATGGTACGGCTGGCACTTCCCCGAATTGATCAAGATTGTCTCTGACAACTTGACTTACGCCAAGCTGGTGCTCGCGATTGGTGACAAAAAGACCTTGTCCGATGACAAGTTGCACGATCTCGCCGCCGTTCTAGGTGAAGACGGCGAGAAGGCCCAGGCTATCATCGACGCTGCCAAGGTCTCCATGGGTCTGGACATTACTCCCGCCGATCTTGACATGATTGCTGCGTTCGCTCAGGCCGTTGTCAAGCAGGCCGAGAACCGCAAGACCACCTCTGCTTACCTGGAGAAGAAGATGGGTCACGTTGCTCCTAACCTGCAAGCATTGATTGGTACACCTGTCGCGGCCCGTCTGATTTCTCACGCTGGCTCACTCACCACCTTGTCGAAGTACCCTGCCTCCACACTTCAGATTCTCGGTGCCGAGAAGGCTCTTTTCCGAGCCCTCAAAACCAAGAGCAACACACCCAAGTACGGTCTCATCTACCACAGCAGTTTCATCGGCAGGGCCGCCACGCGTAACAAGGGTCGCATTTCAAGGTACCTCGCCAATAAGTGCAGTATGGCCAGCAGAATCGACAACTTCTCCGAGGAGCCCTCAACGCGATTTGGTGAGGCTCTGCGACAACAGGTTGAAGACCGTCTGGAATTCTACGCCTCTGGCAAAAAACCTGCGAAGAACGCAGACGTCATGGTATGTGTCCACTACGAAATAGTTCTTGCGTGTTTCTTTCTTATTGGCCAAGTGCTAACTTCTGTGATGTAGAAATCTATTATGGCTGTTCTCGGCGACAGCGCCAACAAGGACAGCGACGATGACATGGTCGATGCCACTGAGCCCTTTTCCGCCAAGAAGGAAAAGAAGGACAAGAAGGACAAGAAAGAGAAGAAAGAGAAGAAGCGCAAGCGCGACAAGGAGGAAGCAGCCCCCGTGGTTGATGGCGAGAAGAAGAAGAAGAAGAAGAGAAAGTCAAAGGCTGCTGATGACGAGTAAAATTCTCTTTTGCCAAAAAAGCTTTGTCGGAACACTTCCGAACATGCTTCGATCACGCATGGTACGGACAGGAAAACGAGTCCACGACCAGATAGTCGGTGGAAGCCGATCATGAACGAGGGACCTGATACCCTTTCCTTCAGATCAGGCTGATGAGAAAACCTAGCGCCCTTGTCCCAACATTCGAACAGTGAACAGGCAATCATCTCGCAGGCGGCTTGTTGCGAATTTGCTTGAAAGGGGAGTTATTAAACGATTTTTGGCAGGATTTGGCTGCTGGCGTTTGAGGGCATATGGCTTTGTATTTAAATAGTTTGGCTTTTCGCTACGTCCTATTTTGGTCTACACATCTTGGTAGCCTCTGTAGTTGTCGTTGGATGCAGGGCTGTAGATTGACGCGAGTAGAATTCAACCATTTCATGACATGGTAGTGGCCGCAATGGGTCCACAAAGCGTGCAAATAAGTGTATGTATGTAACCCGTATGTGATGTCAATATGTTTAATCCTGGCCTTGTCCATGTGCTCTTTTGTGCGACCTGTGCTTTCTCGGTGAAGTGTTGCTTTTTATGTCAATAGTTGGGATCTCTCTTATCCGGCCAGTAGACTTCGCCGAGAACACTGGCCCTTTGTTTCTCTTATGTGTTGTTCGATGTCTCGAGGGTTCGGGGGCCGAGCAAACGCCTCGTAGTTGCCGCTGGTGTGGCACACTTTTGTGGAGCCGACAGGACATTTTGGGTTCATCGTTGGTGTGAAACGATTTATCTGGCAGGTATTGGGGCATTGGACTTGGACTTGAATCTTTGGAGTGAATCACCTGCGTGCCGGAAGCGAAGAGGGGGTGAGCGAGCTGCTGTTGCGCACCCTCATATTGAATACGCGATCAAGTTTGAGTTGCTTTCAATTGAAGACAGAACATCTTTCTGGGGGTCATATCCGTCCAATTCCGACATGTTGAAGGACTGGACACACTATAATAATGACAGGGCAGTGTTGTACGGGGCCTCACTTCGGACACCATCACATGAGCTGCTGAGGGTCTAGGACCACTGGGTATTACGGAGTACTGCACACAAAGTTGTGATATGGGTCTCGGTGGCGCTGGCACAGAATCGCAGAGCACTGTCAATTTCAGGACGGCATTTCACGCACGTCACGAGCAGTTGGACTCATTAATCAGTGATTTAACCGTTTTGTCAAGCATTCATAATCAAAGCCCGGATGTGCTCTATGCTACATCAACGCCCAGTTTTTTTTTTCCATCCTCAATACATTCCATGGCAGAAGTCCATGTCGTGTGTTTATTGCTTGTCAAAAACGTAGGTCAGGTGGCATCGACCACAGTACTGACGGTCAGGCATGGAGGCCATGAAGACACCAGCACCGCACTGAGAGGTTTATTATTAGCAGCCTGTCCAGATATGTAGTAGAGCGTAGCTTGGATCCCAAGAAAACTCACGGTGTCAGCAGGGCACTCGCGGCGGAGACGCTCAATGTTACCGTCTTTGTCGACCTTGTAGTACTTGAGGACGGCCAGCTTGGTCTTCTTGCGCTTGTGCTTGATCTTCTTGGGGGTGGTGTAGACCTTCTTCTTGCGCTTCTTACCACCACCACGCAGGCGCAGCACCAAGTGCAGGGTGCTCTCCTTCTGGATGTTGTAGTCGCTCAGGGTGCGGCCATCCTCGAGCTGCTTACCAGCAAAGATAAGTCGTTGCTGGTCCGGGGGAATGCCCTCCTTGTCCTGGATCTTGGACTTGACGTTGTCGATGGTGTCGGAAGACTCCACCTCAAGGGTGATCGTCTTCCCCGTGAGGGTTTTGACGAAAATCTGCATCTTGCCTAACTGGTTGGGTTAGATTTGAGAACATCAAAACGGCTCCAAGACCGATTTGCGTGGTGTAGGAGGGTTCTCGTCCCATTCATCCAGTCTCCCCCACCAATATCAAAAAGGTGTTTTTTTCTTTAGACATCGCCAGAGGAGATTGAAACGAAGGCATGAGAATGAGGAACAGGAATTGCAGATGGGTTTAGTCTTCACGATGGATGCATCGCAGATACATCCACGAGACAAAGACTGGCGAAAAATGCAGCATCTTAAGACGTACCTCGACAATAGAGCTATTGCCGTCCTAAGCAATCTTCAGATGTTGCGGATGTGAGAAACAGGGACGCTGTGGTCGAAGTGGCGGCGCACAAGAGAAATCTCGCCTTGGCCCAGTGGGAGGTGAAGTGGAGTCACATGACCTAGGGTTTCCCACAAGGTCACTGCCCTTGTCCGGCGAGCCAGAAATTTGCGAATTAGTTGTGTGGGGCACTCGCACCTTTGACTAAGAAGCGGTTTAATCCTTTGACAGCAAGCCGATTCCAGTACGTCCACCGCACTTCCTTTCGACAACTTGTCGCCAGCTTGGAATTAACAGGTTCGCAACAGACACCGTCAAAATGGTCAAGAAGAGAAAGAACAAGTACGGTTCTCCTCCAGATTTGCCCCTCCAAAGCATTGATTCCGCTTCACGTTTTCCCATCCCGTCGTCGACCTCAGCAAACTCTCTTGGCGAAGTGAAGCTGCTCACGCGCGAAGCCCAAAACGATGAAGCGACTCTTTGGCCCCAGACATTCCACTAACAACCTTCTCACAGCGGTCGCAACAAGAAGGGCCGCGGCCACACCAAGCCCATCCGATGCAGCAACTGCTCTCGCTGCACGCCCAAGGACAAGGCAATCAAGAGATTCACCATCCGCAACATGGTCGAGTCTGCTGCCATTCGTACGTCCACTTCTACAGTCAATGAAGCATAGTTCAATCTGGGCCGCGATGCTACGAACCCATGCGGACCCTCTTGAATCAATTCATTAAGAAATCATGCCACACGGTGATTCCCGACAAGAAAGCTAACTCGTTTCCTCAGGTGATATCTCTGATGCCTCCGTCTTCGCCGAGTACACCGTACCCAAGATGTACCTGAAGCTGCAGTACTGCGTCTCTTGTGCTATTCACGGCAAGATCGTCCGGTACGTTGTCTTTCCCGGGAGTGTGACAACTGCGCCTCGGCGTATGTGCTTTAGATGAACCTTGGCCGTACACCGCGTATAGGATACACTACCCTTGTTTTAATGAAATATCTGCAAAGATACCCCGGTACGTTGGAATGATTTGATGACTGACCTGACGCGATGATGATAGCGTGCGATCTCGTGAGGGCCGCCGCAACCGTGCTCCTCCCCCACGTGTTCGCTACAACAAGGACGGCAAGAAGATCATCCCTACCGTCCCTAAGGCTTAAATGGGGTTTCATGATTGGGATGGAGTCTGGTTTTGTTCAACGTCTGCATTCGAAAACAAAAAAGGGTTTAGATGAATCAAATGGGGGGTTGAGAATCTACAGGAAGATTCTGAAATGAAATCGGACTACGTTTCCTGTCGCTGTGATTTTGCGCCGGTGGCTTCTTTTCAAAGTGAAACTATTCCATCTATCTTGTGCCACTCGTGAAATGATCCCCTTTGTGTATTATCAATCTTGCTTGAACGTCTCTAGTATTCACGCACGCGCCCGTCTAAAGCGCGGCAAACAAAAATCGTGTACGATTCGCGGTGTGCGTGAATCATGTCACTCACGTGCACTTGGGGAAAATATGTCGAACAAATCCCAGTAATCAGTGGGAGTTAGTACTAGCTAACAATAAAGAACTAAAGCTTCACAGCTCTAGGGTGGCGTAAAGGTCCGATGCTACCCTACAGACATTCCCGACTCGACAGAGAAGTAAAAAAGAACAGAGTGTTTCTATGGAAAAAGTCCTCGCATCGTGGTAGGATCGTCCCCGCGTCATGCCGCAAATTTCATCCAGTGGTGCTGTAAGCGATTGTTTCCAAAACTTCGTATAGTAAGGAGGTGTGTACTTTAGTGTCCAAGAACGTGTAGACAGACGAGCATGCAGTGGGGAGTGTTCCCATGACAATTGACCAGTAAGGGAGAACTCCAATTCCCGAATGTACAATACCGGGAACGAATCAAGCCCAACGCTGTAGGTGAATCCAAAAACTGCACAGATGCAACTGACCATATTCCCCGGCAGGTAGACCACCCAACCCGTAGGACAAGCACACTCCATGGAGCACAAGAAATAACGTAATTCATTCCATTCATCCAAAATCTTACATACACAAAACAACCAACCATAAGTCGCCTTGCAACATGAATGACACCCATCATCAAATAGAGTCTGCGCGTATGTCCCATATGCCCCGATTATGTACAAAGAAGCCAGAAAAAGCATCTCCCTCCCAGCATCTATCTTAGCGCCAGCGTAGTGGTGAGCCCTGTCCCCGTCTGTGGCCGCTGCGGCTGTTGCGGTTGCGGCCGGTCGATGTAGTCCTTGTTGTCGATGGAAACACTCTTGGTCATGTGATTTACCTTGTACACACCGACCAGACGCGCCGCAAGCTCAAACATGTTGTTTCGTAACGAGATGACGATGAACTGGGCGTTTTTGGTTCGCTCCTTGATGTAGTTGGCGACAATGGAGACCTGGTACACTTGCATTAGTGCTGTACGCAGACTGCACGGTCCATATAAGAAAAGGAAAAAAAAAAAAAAAAAAAAAGGCCGTACTCACGTTTCTGAAGTCCAAGGCTGCATCAATTTCGTCCATGACATATAGAGGCGTAGGCTTGTAGTGATGTAGAGCAAAGACGAGTGCCAAACTGCTCAGCGTCTTTTCACCACCAGACAAGTTGCCAATGTTCTTCCAGCTCTTCTTGGGTGGCATAACGCTGAACAGGATGCCTTCGCTGAAAGGGTCCAAGCTGTCCACGAGCTCCAGCTCTGCGTTGCCGCCCATTGTGATCATTTGGTACATTTCCTTGAGACGAAGCGAGATGGCGCTGAATCCCTCCATGAAACCTTCCAATCGTAATCGGCGAAGGTCATCGCAGCGTTTCTTGGCGGCATCTCGTTGAGTAATAGCTGATTGCAAATCTGAAGATCGAGCTGCATGCTCCTCCACTCTGCGGCGGTACTCAGCCAAAACACCAAGATCAACATTGACGTTTTGAGTCTTCTCCTCTAGGACTGCAATTTCACCCTTGAGGGTTTCCTTGCTCATGTCAGCAAGCTCGTCGGGTGTGTATTGCGGTAGCTCGTAGAGAGGATTGTGAGACTGGGTCTCGGATAATTGATCCTCTGTGTCAGCTTCTTCGGCCATGCTGGCATCTTTCGCTTTGGCCCCAGACTCGGACATGTCAACGTCCTCTTTGTCTTCGCCGCCGTCTGATGAGTCTTGCTCTTGCTTCTCCAACTTCTGAGCCTTACCCGCCGCCGCCTTCTTCTCGGCAGGGCTGGATTCACCAATGAGATCCTCAATGTTGTGCAGGGCAAGCTTGGAGTGTTTGTCATCCCAATAACGAAGTCGCTTCTCGTTTTCAAGCAGAGTTTTTTGATTCTCTTCCAATTTGTTTCGCATCTCGATCTCGACAGCGCGACTTTTGTTGAGCTCAGCCGTCTTGGCGTCAAGTTCTTTCTTGAAGGCTCGAAGCTCGTCCCTTCTGGACATCAACTCCGTCTCGGCTTCCTTCACCTGTGCCTTGAGCTCTTCTGCCCTTTCGCCCTGGTTGCTCACATCGTCTTCGAGCCTCTCCAGGTCTTGCGCAGCTGTTTCATGCTCCTTGTTTGCTTTGACAATGTCTTTGGCGAGCTTGACCTTTTGCTTCTCAGCCTTGACACGACGAACTTCGGCATTGGACATTTCCTCGTTGTTGGTATTGATCTGTTGCTTGAGGCCGTCGACCTTTGCACGCTGACTTCGCAGCTTCTCTCCACCTGCTTCCATGATCTTGTCCTGCAAAGCTTTGATCTCTGCCTCAGCGCTGGCGGTTTCGCCGTGCAGCTGCTCAATCTCCGCATTCATTTTAGAAATTTCCTTCTCCAGAGCCGCAACTCGAGTCGAGTCTGATGCAGACGGCTGATGTTCCTGGCTGACCTCCTTGATACGCTTTTTGACGTCTGAGAGATTTCGGGTGCAGCTCTCAATGTCCAGACGGATCTTCTGCATCCTGGTTTCAAGCTCTGGAATTTTGGCGTTCAAGTCCTTCAAATTGCCCTCGCATTCGCGCTGGTAGTCGTGGAGTTCCTGGAAAGTCCCTTCCCACTGGTCTCGTTCCTCTTCCAGCTTGGCGACGTGTTCCTTTGTGATATCGGCAACGATCTTGGAAGACATGAGACCCTTTTTGACAGTGGAACCACCGCCCGACATGGTCCCTGACTTGTCAATCAGCTCGCCCGCGAGGGTGACCACGCGCCATCGTTTAGCACCGTACGCAATACGGTTCGCTTGGGCAAGATCATTGGCAACCAGGGTGTCTTGCATTGCGTGGTAAAAGGCTGGTCGAAACATGTCTTTGGCCTTGACAAGGTCAAAGAGACGAGGTGCATTCTCCGGCGTCTGGATGGGAGACAAGTCCCGGGCTCTCAGTTTATCCAAGCATATGAAATTGCCGCGACCCAAGCTGTTCTTTCTTAGATATTCGATGCATTGCTGGCCAGACTCGACAGTCTCGGTAACAAAGTTGTCAAGTGCGGAGCAAGCAGTCGAAACGGCAACGTCATACTTTTGATCGATGGTGCCGAGATTGCCCAGACGCCCGTGAAAGCCATCGATACGGCCAGACTCCTTCATGCGCATCAAGGCGGCCAGAACGTTGCCACGGGCTTGCGTGCTCGCCAGGCTTGAGCGAGCTTCATCTGCCTTTTGCCGATAATTGGACAGTTTGGCTCTCATCTTGGGCTCCTGTTCGGCAAGAATCGCGAGTTCCGAGGACATCTTGTCGGCTTCCTGTTGGAGTTTGCTCTTCTCAACTTCGCACGCTTCGAGCTCCTGTGTCTTGACAACCTTCTCCTTCTCGATAGTGACGACCTTCCCTTCAAGCTCTTCTATAGCCACGGCGCCTGCGTTTGCCTTCTCCTTGAGAATGTTCATTTCACTCTCGGCGACGGCAATCTGCGATTGCTTCTGGTTGATTTTCTCCAACCAAGGTTCAAGAGACTTCTGCTTCGCTGCGATTTTGTCAGAGAAGGCTTGCGTCTTGCCCTTGAGGCCATCTCGAATCCTGGCCAGCTCAGCCTCTTCGGTCTTGACTTGCTCCCCTAGCTCGGTGACCTCCCGAGTCCGGGTTTCAGTATCCCTGTTGCTCTCCTCAATGGTTTCATCAGCGTCATTTGTTGCATGCTGGGCATTGTCAATGGTCCTCTGCAGCTTCTTCTTCTTGTCCACGAGAAACTTGCGCTTCTCGTCAAATTTGACGCGTTCTTGTTCAAACGTGGCCAGGTCCTTGACAAGCCCCTGGGTCTGTTTCTCATGTACTTCGACGTCCTTGCTTCCTTTGGAGTATTGCTTCTCGAGATCTTTGATGAATTTCTCACTGCCGCGGTGCTTTTCCAGTTCTTCATCAAGCCGTGCCTGCATCTGGCTGATGGCTTCCTGGGTGACATTGATATTGCCGTTGCACTCCTGCATGAAAAGTTGATACAGAGCCGACTGCTTCAAAGTCAACTCGTTTTCGTCACGGATATAAGCAACGGCCTTGTCTTTTTTGTCTTCAAGACCGTGTTTCTCTTTTTCAACATGCTGAACGCGTCCGCTCTTCTCCATGCAAACGTCGTTCAAGGTTTCCACCTCGGCGGCAGACTCCTCGATTGGTGCCTTGTATTTTGAGGTCCCGATAATGTCTTCCAGATACTCTAGCAGGCCATCTTCATGCTCATTAGCAGCCCTTGATTTCATCTGAGCAATCGACTCTACTTCTCCTTGCAAAATCAAGAACCGTTTGTGATCCAAATCAACTCCGTGATTTTTCAACAAAGTTGTAACGGTCGTGAAGTCGGATCCTTTGCCATTAATGTAATATTTGCTCGTGTTGTTGCGGAACGCCTTTCTCGAAATTATGAGTGTCGAGTCAGGGATGACCTCGTGTCCATTCGGCTTGTCAATGACCTCTTGGAAGTGGACCTCAACTTCACAGTATTCGAGATTGGGATGCTGTGCCGAGTTGTGGATGAGGGCGGAAATTTTGCCCTGGCGCATCTTGCTGGCTCTGAAACCAAAGACGAAGAGCAGCGAGTCAATGACGTTGGATTTACCAGAGCCATTGGGGCCAACGACGGATGAAAAAGAGGCATGAAAAGGACCGACTTCCTGACGGCCCGCGTAACTCTTGAAGTTGTTCAATACCAAGTGAGTCAGAACAATCCGCGACCTCGGTGAAGACTCCCCAGCAAAAGGAATCGCGGTGGTGCGTGATTTGAGAACAATATCCAAGGGTTTGTCCATTATTGTGTCGAACGGCTTGATTGGCCCAACGATAGCATGTGTCTCGTCCGCATTTTGAGTCGTGTTCACACTGGCTGCCGTGATGTCTGCAAGCGGTGAGCCATGAAGCTGAGATACTTCGGGAGAAGCAGATTGTTTGGGCATAGGGGGTGCAAGTTCCTCTGTCGGGGCCCTGGAAGCTCGCGGAGCCACGCTCTTGCGCTTCTTTGGTGATGGTTTCTTCGGAGGTGTCTGGGGCTCCTGCGGTATCGAGGTGTCAGCATCGAGAGCCTGACTCGATTCTGGACTTCCGTCAAGCTCATCAGGCTCGGTTGCTGCTATGGATGGCTTCTTGACGCGCGAGCGTCGGGGAGCTCGCGCTGGCGCTGGCGCGGCATCAGGCGCGATTGACAACCGCTCGCTGCGAGTCTGGCGTCGAGAAGTCCTCGATGCTTCCGGTGTGTATTCCGCTTCTTCATCAGCGCGTACTCTGGTAGTGTTGGCCATCTCGTCCTCGTCGTCCGAGTCTATGATGGCCGCCCGCCTCGTCGCGGCGCGTCTGGACGGCCGCGTTGGTGCCGTGGCCGACATTTTGTGCGAACCGCTCGGGAGTGTGTAGCGGCGGTGTATGAAAATATCAATCCTCGCAGTACGAGTGTACTTTGGCCTCGTTCACGGATATGAAGCGATCAGGGTTGATTGAGTGAGTAAAGTGGCATCCTGTCGCTCCGCGCCACAGCTGATTTGTTTGGAAATGTGACAATGTCCTAATAATAATACGGATCCGTAGTAAAAAGGGTCGTTTGTAAACAATCCGGCAGCTGCCCCACCCGTCCACACAATTCACGGTTGGTTAACCAGCCACATTGCCACAGCTCATCAGCCACACGTGACGACGACGCGAAAGCAAGTTTGGCTTCTTGTTTCTCGTGGGAATTTCGAGCTTGGCACGAGCACCCAAGTAACGAGGGATTTCTGCCCCAACCAAGGCAATATTCTCTGTCCTACACCAAATAGAAACTACAGAAATGTTCGACTACACCAACTTCCACGATGTGTTCCCCACAGGGCTTCAACTTCCCTACGATCGCAAGCTGCAACAAGAGATTGAAGCACATCGCAAACATGCCGATGGAGTCTTGTTCATTGATCGTGTGCTGAAAGCACTGGGCATTCATAAGTGTAAGCAGCAATTCTCGCGACGTCTCCTCAGAATGCTGATCTCTAACGGAAATGAGCATTGCTAGCCAAGATTTACCCCCCCAAGACGGAAAATGCGCTCCGGCAAATGCACCAACAAATTTGCGAGGCGGGAATGTCAACGCACCATAAATTCTCCCTATTTTACTACCTACTTCTCGATCATGATGACTTGAGAAACGACATCTACGTCTCTGAGAATTTTGCAGGCCTCTCTGGCACGCCTGCCAATTACCAGCTATTCATGAAAGGATTATGGTACATGGATCGACGAGAGTATTCGGTGCGACTGCGGCCCCCTCTGGACTTTGGTCTGTAATGCTTGGACTGACACAGCGCTTTCTTCTTCTTCTTCTTCTTTTTTTTTTTTCGCAGAGAGCCCTCGAATACGTTGCGCACCCTTCGTTGGATCCCGATTTCGCCGACGACATCATCATTACGCTCGTCAAACAAGCATCTGACGATGACTTTGGGCTGGCCTTGTCATATTTCTACTCTGCCCGACCGATTCTGAAATCACCACTCGCCCTGGAACTACTATTTGATGCCATGTCTCGAACAAACGTCACAGAAGCGCTCTTGTACTCGCGCACGCATCCACAACACACCCGGGAGCAATTGTTCCGCCAGTGGGTGTCGTCAATCCTGGGCAGTGGCCGTGGTGAGGAGGACCTTTCCCATCGCACGAGCGAACTGGCATATATGCCATTTGATTCTTTGGAGGAAACTTGGTTCGAGGAATTTCTCACTGCAGGACAAGGAAGGAATTTGAAAAAGGCCAAAGATACACTGCTTATTCGAAAGATTGCATGCGACCGATTTGATGAGATTGGCCAGTATCGCGCCAGCGGTCAATGGTCTTCAATTCTGGAAGGAATCAGGGCTGGGACTCAAGGTCAGACAGAGTGACTTGGCGCAGACACGGCATTTGATGTTACGCGCATAGCGTCGGCGTTAGGCCTCGACGGCATCCCATTTGTGGTCTCCCATCTCCCGTCCAAAAGCTACTTGATTTCGAAAAGTGAAATTGCCCCGAGATCATGCAAATTTTATACAAAAAAAAAAATCAAAAAATCGAAGCTGGCACTTCAGGCAACTGGCAGTTGCGTCAGAATGATTGGGCTCATGCCTGACATTTATTCCAGAAACTTCACAATCAAACGCCCGGCAACTTGCTGTGCGCTCACCTATCGCATACCGGGTGAACCACAACTAGCAGTCAATGCATCCTGTCTCCGTAGACCCGACAACATTTCTTACCAGCGCATCGGAACCTGGGTGGAAAGTACATGTATGCATCTTAGATATCTCCGCCTTATTCTGTTAGAATAGGTGGTGACGAGAGAGTAGGGGTGAAGCCGGTCCGCAGCAAAACAAGCATTGGAATTCGCAATTCGCAGGATTGCCAAAATAGGAAAGGAGGATAGATGATCCAGCAAATCGGCGGCGGGCGTCAAAACGACGAATGGAGGGAGTATGGCAATCACGTGGCATCTAGCAGCTCTTTATTGTGTATCCGGCGCCGACAGCATACATAAGCTGGTGGCTGCCGAAATTGCCTTTTACGGCCATCGATAAACTCCGACGGCCCCGACTTGTCATGATCGGAATGAGGCGGCGATCAGGGCAATGGTTTTTTTTCCCTCCCCCAATTCGAACTAATTGACACAACGTGGTGGCACTCCGGCCTGTACTCCGTAGATACAACCCCTGACTATCGCAGGACCTCTGCCTTCTCCATCCTCGGCCGGGATGGATCACAGTCTTCGTCATGGGAATAGTTATCTGGATTCGTCTCGACCGGCCCCATCTTCTTGCACAACTTCTAACGGAGCCTACGACTCCTTGGGGCAAGGGTATGCCTACTGGCTTATTAGAACAGAGTCCAACATAGCCCAACAGCTCGGCTCGCGCTGCCGTTCTCGTTGGCGCTCACAAATAAATCCCTCCGGTCCGGCCGCTGAAGTATATCGGTCCCTTGATTATTGTGCTGCCCAGTGAAATAAAACTTCTCCTTTTGTTGGTCTCTAACAAAGTGTAGCACCACCCACTGTAAATATGCTAATAGTATATACATGGTGTATCTCTATCAGATGCCCGCTTGGCCAAGCATGTCATCACCGAGCTCCTGTAATATGCCACACCCTTGGAAAGAAAATGCGAAATACAAAAGACGCCATGCAAATAAAGACATGTCCAAATGACAACAAGCTCACTTGATACCGACGCCGACCAGTCAGTGGTCGCGCATCAGTTGCCGCTGCCGCTGCCACTGGTGGTGGCCTGGCCTTCTCGTACATACCTCGTATGCACGGTAAAGCTCCATGGCATGTCAAGCCACCATTCGCCTTCTAGATGCTTGAGATAGGTGCGCCACCATGGCGCATTCTGACTTCCCAGGAATATGAGGTAGCTGTCATCATCCTCGTGCAGTTTCTTGACGAATTTCTGCAAGCCTTCCTGAGCTGAAAATCGTCGCCCCTCGCGTCGCTGGTTCTCCAATTCATCAGCCTGAAAGCCCGGGTCAACCACCGAGTCAACTTCGCGCACGATGTGCAATGTTTGCCGAAGGGGTCCTGTGTTGCGTGGGAACCAGCGCTGCAAAGGTCCCCCGTTGCTGGCGCGAGTTCGTTTCTCTCGCGGCGAGACGGAATTATTGCTGGAGAGCATCTTGCGCCTCCCAAAGTCTTTGGCTTTGTAATAGTGTACCTCGTCGATAAGATTGGTGTTGAGCCACATATTGACCATTCTATCCATTGTGGCGTCGAGATCTGCGTCCGTCTGATGAAGGTCACTTGCGTATACTATTTTAAACGCCATGAGCTTGAATTCAAGTTCCAAAAGATGCAGCTTAAGGCGCATGATGGGTTCGTCTCCTAAAATGAGACTGTCCACAATCATAGGGGACGGCTTCGTCAACAGACCGCTGCGGAAGCTCTTTGTTGAGTTATTTGATGTAGAAGTCGCCGAGTCATGCGATCTAGCCGACGGCGGGGGACTGATCTCGCGAAGCATGCTGTCAGTTCTATGCATGTTTCGGGTATAGTTGACGCAAAGAAAGAAGTCTTGATAGACTCTTCCAGTGAGAATGGTTGGCTGTTGCCGGAGCGTCTCCCTGGCGCGTTGAGCTGCAATGTGAAAATCGAGACCCTTGACGAGCAACTCGTCATAAAACGCCTGTACGTAGGTCGCCACCGTCTTCCAGTGCACGTAGAACCACATGGCCGAGACATTGGAAATACCATGTCGTAGAAAGATGTGTGCCAGATTGGTGGCAGGACTGGATCGATTGTAAGCCGACAAACAAGCATTGAGCACGACATTTTCGATCTGAAACCGGGACAGGACTTCTGCCACATCTTCAGCTTTTGCTAGTCGTGTCTACGGGATGGAGAAATATAAATCGGCAGGAACATGTTTTCTCGCGAACAAGAGCCACGGTACCAGCTCGCCGGCCCTATTCCATCGCAATCAGCTCATGAATGCCTAAAAGGATTGTCACAACTGGGAACAAAACCCGGTACACTTACTCGTCACGCATGACACGCCCGTGAAGATCAAAATGAACTAAATTGAAAGTGACCTTCTGCTCAGATCGCAGTTCCAAATGCCGCTCCAATTCTTCCAGACTACCAGGTCTTACAATTTCGAGGGTCAAACGGCTGCGAAGTCTCTTCTGCAGATTCATCAGCGGCCATTGGGCCAAGTCAGGCTCTGGGTCTCGTTCTGCACCTGTTCGACTGAAGTCGCGCGCAATTACAAGTAGAATTTTGAAAGTGGCGTTTGGATTTGCTTGAATTGTTGCCAATCGTTGTGCTGTCGGTGGTGGCCGAAGATATCGACGAGCAGGAAAGTCGCTGACTCGGGTGACGCGCAGGCGCAATTTGGGCAAATGAGGAATCTGAACAGACTCCAAGAGCTCCCATGCCAGGCAGTGAATGCCTCCGACAACTCTGTTGGTCTGGTCGCTGTCGTGGCACTCAGCCACGTAAATTTGGGCCTCTGTAGTGTCATTGTTGACGCCAGTGGGAAACAAGTCCGCCTGTTGCTCCAACTGATCGAATAGTCTTCTCGCGTAGGCCCGGATGCGATCCTCAGCCAGAGAAATTTCATCTAGGTCTTCTGCATCGGGGACCAAGGTCACATCCGGAACCAGGCTCTGGGCGCTCCAGCGCGGCCGATCTGAGCTCTGCAAGTACTCCTCGAGGACTGTTGTGTAGTCTGCTTCAATGAACGGATCCTCAATGTACGCCGTGGTCGGTTCACGGTCATTGACACGAATCGAAACCCGCCATTCTCGCCTTCTGGTCCCTTCTTCCTCATCGGATGAAAGCGTGGCTAAGCAGAGATCCAGGGGTTGCAAAGGGTAAGAGCAAATGGTGATGACGTTCATCTCTCCGGCCCGGCCAGCGCCGTCGCCGCTGTCGAGCCGGTTGGTGAGAGTGTGTGGTCTCTTACTATTGGGTGTAATGGTTGCATATCCTGGCGAATTCGGCAGCTGTCGCAGCTTGCGCTTTCGAAGAAGGGGGAGAATTTGGCGGGGATCCAGGATTGCGGTGAGAGGAATGCTGCGTCGCAAAACTGAATAAACGAAACGACTGAACCCTCCCGTCACCCAATGTGTCCGTCCGCCTGGGTTAAACCTTTGTGATTCCAACGAAGAAGTACTGCTTTACGCTCTTTCCCACTTGCAGATTTTTGGGGGCTCTTGAGAAGCTACTAGTGCGTGATAGTGCGTAATGCTGCGTAGAAAAAAAAAGAAGGAGAGGAAGGAAGACAAAGACAAAGCCAAGTCGCCGCAATAGTTGATATCCGAGACTAGTACGGAGTAACCGGGGGGTGTCTGGTGCAAGTCTGGTGCAAGGGTCAACTGCCCGAGAGGTCAAATGGTCACGTCGTCGTGGGTGTCGTGGGGAAGGAGCGACACAACCATGTGTGTGGCCGTGTGTGGCCCTGCAGATCGCGGAGCTCAAGAGAAGCTCGCCAGCCCCTGTGACAGGCTGCACGATTCGGCCAAGTTGCAAAAAGACGAGCCTCTTGTTAATACACTTCGTACGGATTACTCGTTACTCCGTACATGCCCGTCAACATTAACAAGCTCATCAGTGCTCACAGACCAATGCGGGCCGGCACTTCCCAGGCGGGTGGCGCAAGGCGGCAGGGGCTGAGCCGTCGTGGGAAATGAGACGTCTTGGTGGGTCGCGAGCCGTGCATGCAGGTGAAGATGAGATACATACGGAGTAATCCGTACTCCGTACATGTATGTAATCCGTACAACATATGCAGAAAAAGTTGGGGGGGCTTGAAAAAGAGGCAAGAGTAGTAAAAGATTGATCATCATGCAGGGGTTCCAGAGATGATGGGTCGTGTCCGCGGCAGTTCAACAAAAAGGCAACCAGAGGGCCACGGCAAACGGCAGACACACTGTTATTATTATTATTAGTTACATCTAATCCGTAAACATCCACAAAATACGGACGGAATACGGACAATGGGCACGCGGTGGCAGCACTTGCAAATTCGAGGCGCATGTCGAGCATCATCTGATCTCGCCCCCGGCGGTTTCATCTGCACATCGAGTGCATGCACGGATTACCTCGCCAAGAACATACATGTACGGATCCGTAAGCTGTGGCGGACTGGCGCGGGTGCCTACTTTTTTTTTTTGTGCAAGTGAATCCGGCATATGCACTCGCACTGGCCATAGCAGCTGATCCATCATCGCCCAAGCTTGCCATCACGAGGCCCGATTGCGGTCCATGGTGTCGTCACATCAAGGCACCCAGTTTGCCTCACCAACAAGAAGTGAAATTGCGGGACAAGTCTCACAGCCTTGCCTTTTTCTTGGTTACGAGACCGGACCGTATTGCCCCATATTTTCGGGACATATAATCAATAAAGTGATGTAACATAGCCAACAAGGTTGTGTGACTCGTGGAGTCGTGGGGCAGACAGGCACGAACATTACATGTAGGCCCTAGGGTGTCTTGATTTCCTTATTAATCCTGCTACAGACGAACTCGCAATCGCGCCGACGGGGCCGGCTAAGATGCAGTATTTCAATATTTCAGGCCTTCACCACTCTGTTTTGAGATACCACGTAATCACTCCGTATGCTATTGTCATCCGTTGCATCCGTAACAACCCAAGAACGGGCTCATCCGCAGAGCCATTTTAATGCTTTGCTGAAGAAGTACGTGTGTCCTCCCGTGCCCAGACCAAGAACCATCATCACGTGAGCTGTCAAGCAATCGATCCTCCACGCGCAAGCTCGGACGTTCAGTACCGACGTACACCCCACTGTACTGTACCATCCATTTCTTTCTTGCCCCGTCACTTGTTCACTTTGGGTTCTCTCTTTTGCCAATTCTTCTTTCCCCCCGCGGTCCTTCTTGTGCTTGTCTTCCCCAGCCATCCATCCGGGGAGCTCGGCTTCTTTGTACTTGGCGACTTGTCGACGGTCGTGGCCCTGGCTTGACGAGGCGAGCATAAAATTGCCCCTTTGGCTTCTGGCCTGCGAGCTTTTTTTTTCAGAGCAGGCCCATCTACAAACAAATTCACATCTTCGTATGCCACATAGCTCTTGCCGAGTGAGCTACTCCTAGTGAAAGCACGTGAAAGCACGCGAAATCACGCGAAATCACGCGAAAGCACCACCGTCATCGCCAATGAGCTCCAGCGCAGACATCACGGCCAACGGCCACCATCACCGCCTTCGACCGAGAACGCGGGCATCTCAAGCTGCGCAGGCGACGCCCCCGGGTCCGAGCGAGAGCGACGCGCATCTGGGCGTGCCGGTCGAAAGCCCTCCAGCCTGTGGACTGACAAGGTAACTCACAAGGCAGATAGATGATGCATGATCCAAGCTTGGAATATCCTCCTCTACCTTCCAGACAGAAAACGACCAGAGCTAACGCCCGTGTTCCGTTGTGAAAGTGGCCGATCAACGCCCGTTCCCGAAAACGCTCCCCCGTCTGCCAAATCACTCTCGGTCCGCCAACATGTTCGCGCCGAGCAAAAGCGTCGCATCTTCCCGACCATCGAGTTCGCTTCACGCGTGTCTCACTTTGATCCAGAAAGCGACTACCGTGACTTCCATGGCTTCTTCAACCTCTTCTGGATTGGCCTGGCCATCATGGGAATCACCACGACGCTGAGGAACATGAAGGACACGGGCTATCCGCTCCGTATACAGATATGGACTTTGTTCACCATCAAACTGTGGCACCTGGCCGTTGCAGATTTCCTCATGGTGGCCACCTCCCTGGTCGGACTCCCCCTCCACAAGCTGTGTCGGAAAGCACCAGCAGGAGGTATTTTAACATGGGCAAAGGGCGGCATGGCTATTCAAAGCATGTACCAAATAGTGTGGCTAGTCTTCTGGATCGCTGTGCCCTTTGTCTTGGAGTGGACGTGGACAGCCCAAGTGTTCCTGCTCTTGCACACCATGGTGATGCTCATGAAGATGCACTCGTACGCCTTCTACAACGGCCACCTGTCCGAAACAGAAAAACGCCTCCGCTCACTCGACCGGCCGACCGACTCCTTGGACCGTCGTCCAGCATATGTCTACCCGCCAGCCCACCTGCGCCGCGGCAGCATCTCGGGCATCCCAACGTCTAAGAACCCGGTCCCGGAGATGAAGCTCTCCCATAGCAACCACAGCGACCAGTACAAGACGGCCGACGAGATCGAGGTCCTCCGCGAAGCTCTCGCCCGCGAGCTCACCTCCCCCATGGGCAATACCACGTACCCCCTCAACCTCACCTGGTCCAACTACATCGACTACCTCTTCTGCCCGACGCTCTGCTACGAGCTCGAATACCCGCGCACCGCCCACATCAACTGGACATCGCTCAACGCCAAAATCATCGCCACCTTCGGCTGCATCTTTCTCCTAACCATTGTATCCGAGGAATTCATCCTCCCCGTCCTCGTCGACGCACAACGCCGCCTCGGCCCCCTCTCCGATACGTCCGTCTCCGAAGCGCTCCTCATCCTCGCCGAGACCATCTCCTGGCTCCTGTTCCCCTTCATGCTCACCTTCCTCCTCGTCTTCCTCGTCATCTTCGAATACGTCCTCGGCGCCTTCGCCGAAATCACCCGCTTCGGCGACCGCCACTTCTACGCAGACTGGTGGAACTCTACAGACTGGATGGAATTCTCCCGCGAGTGGAACGTCCCCGTGTACTCGTTTCTCCGCAGACACGTCTACTCTGCGTCGAGGCCGCACACCGGCAAAATGGTCGCCACGATCATCACCTTCCTCATCTCGGCCGTCATGCACGAAATCGTCATGGCCTGCATATCCAAGAAGATTCGAGGCTACGGCTTCATCTGCCAGATGCTGCAGCTTCCCATTGTCATGCTCCAGCGCACAAGGTTCATACGAGGCCGCCAAACGTTGAACAATGTCTGTTTTTGGATCTCCATGATCATAGGTCTCAGCTTGGTTCGTCACAGTCCCCCTGTCCCAAATTGTCTTCTTCCCCAAAGAGGTAGAAAATGTGCTTGCACGAAATTCTGACCATGCGTAGATGTGTGCCCTCTACGTGCTTGTATGATTGCCAAATGCCCTTGCATAGGCTCGCCCTCTCATATACCGCCATAGGACGACGATTTATTCGCTGAATGTTGTGCCGCCAAGTATGCATATACAACGGAGAAGATGTAGACAGATTTGCTGAAATGGCCTTGAACGCTCTCTATAGTCTAATAAAGATACCCTTTGCTTTGGATGCATTTGACTGGCCTGGCCCGCTACTTGATCGTGGCTGTAACGTACAACTCCACTTTGACATGTGGCGCCCATTCTCGAGGGGCAAATCAATATCAAATTGATTCATGTCTTTTGGCACAGGCTCAAGACTAGGGCAAAACGTAGGAGTAAGTCATTTGACATGACACGATGTCATCATGTTCAATATGTACTTGGCCCCGTCATGTTCCTGCTCATCATGGGTTTACTAAGCATTCTAATTCGTACGATATTGACATTACCGCAAATCGACAAAACATCGAATCGACGTGGGAATACATCACATATTCGGAACACTTGTGAATCATGTCTTTATGCCATTTCATTCATTCATCTATCTACCTCATCTGCTTCATCATCGAGCTAGCTAGCTTAGAGTACACCCCACTCCTTGCATACACACAGGAAGTATCGTATCGCCAGGGAATTATGGCTAAAGCAAAGAAAGCATCAACGCAAAAACAAACTGTTTAAAAACAATATAAACACGTTCCAGAGCATTGCTCGAAAAATCCGTCAAACTCCGTGAGAAAACTTTTGATAAAGTCTGTGCGATTGTACAAACGAAAGGCGCTTAGTCAACCTCCTCCATGGCGCTGTCGCCAGTTTCGGCGGCAGGAGCACCCTCGACGGCGGCCTCGGTTGGGGCAGAGTCATCCTCCTCAATATTGAGACCGAGCTGGACAAGCTTGTGGATGCGCTCGGCGAAGCCAGCGGGCTCCTCGATGGTGAAGCCAGAGACAAGCAGTGAGGTCTCGAACAGAAGCTGGACAATGGACTTGACGGTGCGGTCGTTCTCACCGTCCGCCTCGACCTTCTTCTTCAGCTCCTGGATGATAGGAGACTTGGGAGAAATTTCAAAGGTCTTCTTGGAAGACATGTAGCTGGACATGGAGGTGTCACGGAGGGCCTGGGCCTTCATGATACGCTCCATGTTTGCAGACCAGCCGAACTGGCCAGTACGGATGGCGCAAGGTGAGAGACCGAGCTTGTGGGAGACAACCACCTTCTCAACCTTCTCGCCGAGAACGTTCTTCAGGCTCTTGGCCAAAGACTCGTACTCCTTCTCCTCGTCCTCGCGAGCTTTCTTCTCCTCCTCGGTCTCCTCGAGCTCGAAGTCCTTGGTGATGTCGACGAGCTTCTTGTCCTCGAACTCCTTCAGTTGAGTCATGGCGTACTCGTCAATGGGGTCAACAAGGAAAAGAACCTCAAATCCCTTGTCCTTGAGAGCGTCAAGGAAAGGAGACTTGGAGACAGCCTTGATGGACTCGCCGGTGATGTAGTACATGTTCTTCTGGTGTTCGGGCATGCGAGTGACATAGTCAGACAGAGAGGTCTGCTCATCGCCAGACTTGGTGGAGTTGAAGCGCAGAAGCTTGGCAAGCTGCTGGCGGTTCTGTGAGTCTTCGTGGATGCCGAGCTTCAAGTTCTTAGAGAAGGCGCTGTAGAACTTGTCGAACTGCTCCTTGTCCTCAGCAATCTCGGCAAACAACTCAAGGGACTTCTTGACGATGTTCTTCTTGATGACTTTCATGATTTTGTTCTGTTGAAGGGTCTCACGAGACAGGTTGAGAGGAAGATCCTCAGAGTCCGCAACACCCTTGACGAAGCTGAGCCACTCGGGAATGAGCTCAGTAGCGTCGTCAGTGATGAAGACACGGCGGACGTAAAGTTTGATGTTGTTCTTGGTCTTCTTGGTCTCGAAGAGATCGAACGGAGCGCGCTTGGGAACGAAGAGGATAGCACGGAACTCGAGCTGACCCTCAACGGAGAAGTGCTTGACAGCGAGGTGGTCCTCCCAGTCGTTGGACAGAGACTTGTAGAAAGAAGCATACTCTTCTTGGGTGATGTCCTGGGGGTTGCGAGTCCAAATAGGCTTCTGCTTGTTGAGCTCCTCCTGTTCAATGGTGGTCTCCTTGATCTTCTTGGTCTTCTTCTTCTTTTCCTTCTCCTCATCCTCGTCATCGACTTCCTCAATGCGGGGCTTCTTGTCATCGTCACCTCCCTCCTTGACTTCCTCCTCAGCCTCCTCATCGGGGACCTCCTTCTCGGTCTCCTTCTGAACGTGGAGGTAGATGGGGTAGGAGATGAACTCGGAATGCTTCTTGACAACCTCCTTGATCTTACTCTCGTTCAGGTACTCAGCCTGCTCGTCCTTGAGGTGGAGAATAATGGAGGTACCACGGCCGAGCTGCTCACCCTCGGTGTCAGCAGTGATATTGAAGGTACCACCGGCACTGGACTCCCAGACGTATTGCTCGTCATCGTTGTTCTTGGAGATGACGGTGACCTTGTCAGCGACGAGGTAGGCTGAGTAGAAGCCGACACCGAACTGGCCGATCATGGAAACATCGGCACCAGCGGTAAGAGCCTCCATGAACTGCTTGGTACCAGAGCGGGCAATGGTACCCAGGTTGTTGACGAGGTCAGCCTTGGTCATACCAATACCGGTATCCCGGATGGTCAAGGTCTTGGCCTCCTTGTTGGGGATGAGATCAATGCGCAAGTCCTTGCCAGAGTCAAGCTGGCTTGGGTCGGACAGGGCCTTGTAGCGAATCTTGTCCAAAGCATCGGAGGCATTGGAGACAAGTTCTCGCAAGAAAATCTCCTTGTTGGAGTAGACAGTGTTGATGATGAGGGAGAGAAGCTGAGAGATCTCAGCCTGGAACTCGAAAGTCTCCGACATTGTGATTGGGTATCTATGGGGAATCGTCTGTAAAGATAATGAACCCGTTAGAACTTGAATTCAACAAGGTGTGTGATTGTGCTTCACGACTTCAGCTTTTGTAGGCAGTTTTATATGCAGAGGCTTCCGAAGGAAGAAGAAAGGATCATTTTTTGTCCTTTAAGATTTCCTTCTCAAGCCTTCACCTGCTTGAACAAAGACCGGAAACGCAAGAAGCATTTGGGGTGGTGAGGCAAGTGATATGCAGGACAAATCTTACCTAGACGCTGTGTATAAAAAGAAAGAGGAAGTGTTTCTGAAGCTCCAAAGGAGTACAAGAGTCTCAATGGGCTATGATGGATGGTTTTGAGAGAAATGTAGAAGGATGAGAATTTGATGAGAGATAGAAGAGAAGATTTAAAAAGCGAGGGGGAGAAGAGAAGTGGTTGAACTAAAAAGGGCTGCTGCTTGGTGGTGCTGGTCAGTGGTGCTGCTCCGGCTCCAGAAAGTCGAGATTCCATGCGATTCTATGGCTGGTGGCCTTTCCACAGCAACGAGAGAGCCCCACGCTGATTGGCTGCGGCGAGCGCTGGGTGCTGCTGGGTTCTACTTGGATATGCTGGAGCCTTCTAGCACCAGGAGGAACATTGTTAATCGAGGAACAATTAATCCGTACCAGGTACAATAATTAGGAAGCTTTGCACCTTTGCACCCCACATTTTCTCACCGCCGTGCAAACCGCTGCTTGCGATAATTCTAGGCAATTCGATAAATGGTCCACGGGCATAGCGAAAGATGTTGTTGTTGCGGAAAGGACCTGTTGATGAAAGCGACATTGGAGATCTCGATTGCTGCTTTTTCGTGTGATTATCACTCCATACATAGCACTCATCGCTTTCAGTTGTGCTCACCTTGCCTTCTCCTCCATTCCTTTTTTTTTTTTTCCATCATAGCTTATCTTATCAGAGCCTCGTCAAGTGGCATGCAGGTGCGGTGCAGCTGGGGCTGGGACCAACCCTCTCCAGACGTCAAGAGCATTGTCGCCCAATTATCACAACACCAGGCTGCATACGTAGATTCTTTTTTCATCTTCCATTGCAGGTATTAACTGACACAATCACTCTTCGCTGCAGAGTCGGAGAACAGTAATTCATCTGGATCAACCACTGGCTGCTTGCTTGTTCCGCGACCAACATGCTATAGTATCGTCTACTATAAGTTCAACGTATCCTGGGGTTTGAAGTTGTTACAACGGGGAACCGAAATGTGATCAACTTATGGAAGTTCAACTCTGTTCCGAGCAAACGTATTTCGTGGCCAAGCAAGGCAACGACGTACTATTAGCCAATCTTTTACTTTATTTTGGCAGCACACGAGCTGGCTGCCGATCATCGCTCAAACAACATTGAAAACATGCACGTTTTCACCAAAACGCCACAGCTCCATGCCCAGTCCCAAGACGGAGAAGAAGTTATGTGACATATGCTATTGCTCACTCATTCTCGATTATACTCCCCACCTGCCTATACCTTCTATCCGCATACGCCAACCCAAATTCCTGCACCTTCGCCACGGGTATCATCTCAAGCACCTCACCGACAACAATCACATGGTCCCTCACCCTCACAAGCCCTTCTGTCTTCCCATCTCGCAGCAGTTTACACCGGAGAACCCTCAAAACCCCCTGTCCACGTATCAACGGCGCGGAGCCCTGCTCTCCGATCGAGTATGTCGCCCGCTCAATCGTGTCAAACACACCATCCATGTTACCTCGTGTGAAATGGTCAGCGACCGCGGCACCACTAGCATCCCCTGCCAAAACATGTATATTAAACTCTTGACTCGACACGATGGCATCTAGAGTCCTGCTAGGCGTGGCAATATTGAATGAAACGAGAGGTGTGGGCGAGAGTGTCAACGATGTGAATGATGACATTGTCATTGCGCGTGGTACGCCATCGTGGGTCGCTGTACATACGACAATGGGGTTGGTGAGCAGTCGGAGGACGGAGCGTACTTGTTCGGGCAGAGCGGTTTCGGCGTCGGGATCGGAGGTAGGTGGTTTTGGGGAGGAGAGTTTCCAGGACTGCGAAGGTACTAATGTCTGGAAGTTTCTGGATATCGATGCTTTGGAGATGAAAAGTCAGCATCGGGGCAGCCAAGTCGACGTTGGACAAACGGAGACTTACGATGTGTAAAGCGAGACTGCCTATTTACGATACGTTCCGACCTCCATCGGGCTGGCAATGGCTGCTTTCCTGTGATCCACCCCTTCGCCAAAGCCAGATTTCGAACGCAACAGCTCCGTCTTGGAACCAAGGAGCCGCCGCCTCGCCCTAATGGCGCATTTCGCAAGTATTTGCATGTAGTCCCCCATCGTAACAAACGCTTCATTATGCTGCTGATGATGGGCTTTCCCAAAGCGCCCAGAAGCCGAGGAACGGTAAGCTGGACTTATTTACAATGTGCAGTCAACAATGGCATGGCATGTTTTCATACTTCAGATAAAATCGTTATCGATAAGCACATTGGTACCAAGGGTGGTGTTGCTCACGCCAACAAACTTTCTGCCAGCGGGCCGGAAATTTTGCGCCAGGAACGCCGTTGTTGGTCGCCCAGAGATCAGGGATCCATCACCCTCAACTTCCGTCCATACATGTAGCTCATTGCCCATCACAACGCGATAACCCTACCGACATAGATTCCACGACACCCAGGTTTCAGATTCTCAAAACCGCTCATTCACAATGGGGAAGCTGCCATCTCTTCCCCTGGCTATATCGCCATCCCGAACCACACTCTCAGCATCACACGACAAACCCTCTCTGCCAAGCCGACTCAACACCCAAGTCCGCCGCGCGACATTCATCCCCAGACCTCGAAGACCATATACATTTACGCAGCTCGTAATCTTATCCGACGGCTCAACGTACACGATGCGTACCACATCTCCTGCCCCCATTTACCGGGCCTCAAAGGATACCCGCAACACGCTGCTCTGGCAACCGAGCGAAAAGTCTCTGCGAAACGTTGAACTGGACGAGGCCGGTAAGCTGGCTGCTTTTCGTGAGAGATTTGGTCGCGCATTCGACGCCAATTCTCAATCGGAAGAGGAAGGTGCCCCAGAAGAGGAAGATACTGGGGTGGACGGTTTCGCCGATTTAATTACGGGTTATGCCCCTCAGGATGCGAATGCAATGAAGGACTCAGGGCCAAAGAAATCACCGACGAGAAGAAAGTAAGCAATTGTATTATGCAAACAACCGTGGCGCACGAGGCAGAGCTCCTGCGTGGCTGTATATTCGATAATTGAAAGCATCCCAATTGGATCAGAAACGATTTGAAGCAAATGGAGGAAGATGATTGGGGTTTAATTCAAGGCAATACGCTCAATATGTACAATAGCCGAGCTTACTGAGCTTGCATGATACAAGAAGAATAGTAAGAACCATCATCTCTGGATCTTACAATCAAAGCTAAGCTCCCACGCCGACTCCAAATACTCCACTTAGCTATTGCTACTTGGATACCGTCGTTTCTCTTAATCGGAATCTTCGTCCATCCGTGCTCTAGCTCGGTCAATTGCTGTGTCACCGTGCGGCTTCGACTGTTGCTGGAATACCGGAGGTCGGTAGAAGGCAGATTCGTCGTCCTCAGCATCTAACTGCATCAAGAAAGTCTCCCACTTTTCAATAAGCTACACAGTGTTAGTAGGATGTATACATATCGTGACATCTGCATGCGGATTGGGATTCCTCTTTCATTTGGGGGAGGGAGTCCTACCTCCTTTTGTGCTTCAACGGCACTCTCGAGGAATGTCTCCACCCCACTCTTAAAATCCTCTACCTTCTCCTTCTCAAATCGATCAATCTCCGTTCTCATGAGGCGGCCCATATCTTCGAACAGTAGTCGAGCCTGATGGACTTTCTTTTCCGCCTCGCCAACCTCGGCGTTCATCTGGTTGAGACGATCTTGCTGACTCTTGCCCTGTCGGAGCAGCTTGTCCTGAGTGTTCTTCTTCTTCTGGAGCTCAGACTCCGCTGCATGCCAGGCGTAGAAGCCCTTCTGACGCTGAGTGAAAGCCTGCTTGATAGAACCAATGAGCCGAATGTACTCCTCGATGATGATACCAAATGTCAAAACATCCTGCTGAGCTTGTCGGTCATAGACGTCTCTGATAGTAAGCTGCAGATCTGATAAAGCGTCCAAGGGCCCGGACAGCGTTGGTGAAAGCTCGACAGTAGAAAGAGCGTGAAGCGACGCCGAGAAGTCGCCAGCAGCCTCAGCCATCATCTTACGCTGACTGACCATTGTCTCCATTGCTTTGAGAAGGCCCTTCAGTTGATTCTCCAAAGCATCAAGATAAACCTTTCGGTCATGGAACCAGTCATCTTGCTCAACAAACTTGTCTCCTCGACCCACGCTTATACCCAATGATCCGAGAACACCTTTGCTTTCACTGGGCAACGGGTCCTTGTGCTCTCTGTGCTTGACATCGACGTTGAAGGTCTCGCTTTCAAGGAACAGCTTCAAGTCGCCGTCATGCTGCAAGGTGGGGTGAGCGGCGGTTTTGTTCAGCATCTTCTCCAGAGCAGCTCGTCGACTCTCGACAAAATTGCTGTCGAAGCGTCCAACTGCCTGCTTCTCCGGAGGCGGTGGAACAATGCAGCCAGGATTATTCGCATGGAGGGTGTTATATAGCCAAAGAAAATCGCGGTATCGTCGTTTAACTTCGAATTCCGGTTGCTTATACGCTCGAGAGGTTGTCTGAATTACGTGAGTATACCAAGGTCAGCATGTTTGACACGTCTAGCAATCATATCCAAACAGAAAAGGTCGCAAAAAACTGACCCTTGTCCTGACAGAGTAGACAATATGCGAGCTTGTCAAATCTCCAATCTTGACTGGATCGCCAACTGTGATATGGAAGCTCGGCTTGGCAGCTTGCTCCACGGTAACGCTCGGCTGGGTAGTAGTTCGTACACTGCTCGGTCTAGCGGCATCAACTGGCGGCGGTGCCCGAGGGCCACCAGGGCTCTTGAAGTCATCATCATCAACATGGTGAGGGTCAATTGGTCGCCGAGGCTGCTGCTGGTGCGGCATAGTGGTTCGTATGACCATTTGTTCCTTTTGCGGCGGCACCGGCGGGGCATCTGAAGCGCCGTCATTGTCGTCGGCAGAAGAAGCACTCAAGGGCCCTAGAGGATCCTCGACTGCCTGAAGGCGAGTAGGGTGAGCAATAAGGCGACGGGGGCCGCGTGAGGAACGAGGCGTAGGAGAAGTAGCTTGAGATGTGGATGGCTGGGAGCTCGTGGGGTCAGCTTGGGAAGTTTGCTTTGAGCCGTGGCTCGAGTCGGCCCAGGGTGACTCCTCGACATCCATTGTGAATATTGTTTGGCCGTGAGTGGGAGGCACGGCGCTAGGAATGCGAGTTGAATGGGCGGCGGTCGGTGTGGGATGACTGAGAATGAGGTCGAGGCAGCGGCGTGGAGCCAACGTCAGTCAATGCTCGTCAGTTGTGTAACGCTCCACGCTATACACATCTTCAACAATTGAAGTGGTGTTGTCTAGTCTGGCTGGCCCCACTTCTATGATAGCCTTCTTGTTGTGCGTTGGGCACGTGACTTGAAAAGATCTCCCCTAGCAGGATAAAGAAGGTTAGAAAAGGATTGGATTAAAGCTATCTTCTATCATATAAATAGAAGGATAAAAGCTCCTCTTTTATAGAGAAAGCTATTATATTATAGATTATATGCTTTTATTATAAATTATTACGTTTAGCAACGTGCATCTTCAGCTCCCCTAATATGGTTATAGGTGTAAATTTATTTATTATAGACGCTATATCCGCTATTAGGCAACACACCCCCTAGTTAGTGTTAAGGTTATTATAATTACTAACTATTATCTTAGCTAGTGGATATATAGTGTTTTAGTAATGCCTAAATTTAATATAAATTTAAAGTAAGCTCTCTTACTTTTATACCTACACTTCCCTCCTATAAAGAATCTCTTAATATAATAGTTATAGGCTTCCTTTTCTTCCCTTTATAACGCACTTTTTATTAACTAGCCTATATTTTAATTAATATAAATTCTAATACATACGCTTAGGCTAAAGAGAATCTTCACTCCTAGGAGAGCTTAACTACTCTTTAGTAAATTACTTATATTATAGCTAATTTAGCTATATATTCTTATCTAAGCCTTAGTGTAGCTTATAATAATTCTTTGCCTCCCCTAGCTAAGTCTAAGCTACCTATTAGTAATTCTTTACTAATTAGTGCTAAGCTACTTACTAGTAAGTTACTATCTCCTAAGGAGAAGTAAGGAAAATACCCTAAGCGCACTCCCTTATAAACCTTATATCCTATAAGGGCCTAGGTAAGGGGAGGACACTTAAGGCATAATCCTCTGCGAATTTTATAGAAATAACCTATTAGTACTAGCCTTCCCTTTCTCTCTAGTATACACTAATAGTATAGCCTAAAACACTTACTCCTTAAGGTCCTAAGCATAATATTCCCTATAATAGGTATATTTAAGTAAGCCTTATAGGTAAGGGTAACTTAGGTTATTACTTTAAGGTTAGGTCTAGATAATCTTAGAGATATTACTTATATAAGGTTAGTAATTACTATTACCTACCTTTATATAATACTTATATTCCCCTTACTAAGCGAATATTATTAGCACTAGATAAAGACACTAAGATAAGGCGCTTTTAATTGTAATTTTCTCTAATCCTTTGCTTATATATATATAGATAGTAAAGTAATGCTATAAGGCGCTATAACTCTAATTAGAACTTATTATAGAGCTAGATTCTATATATAGTAAGGTTATTAATCTAAGCATTAGGGCTAAGGATACTACTAAGGGCTCTTTAGTAATAGTTAAGGAGAAGGTAATTATAGTAATAGCCTAACTTAAGGAGGTTATTTACCTCCTTATATAAGTTTATTTCCTTTATTTAAAATAGCGTTTATATATATGTTTTCGCGTAATAGCATTTTAGAGTCTTTATTTTATTAATCCTATTTGCCTTAGTAGCGCTTTACTTACTAAGGAGGGGGCCTTTATGTATTTCTAGGGTAATTAATTTTATACCCCCTTATTAACATACCTATAATTCCTTTATAACCTATGCGCTTTAAATATTATATATTATGCGTAAATTTACAAGACTAAGTATAGATCTAAAGCGTTTAAAGTGCTAATAATTTAACGCCTTTATGAATCCATTAGTAAGTATCTCTTCCGTTAGTAAATATATGATTTTAAAGCTTCCTTTCTTAAATTCTTGCTTTAACCACATATTATAAATATTAATATAATATAGTTAAGTATTTAATCATTTGCTCTTATTAAGTATAAGCTAAATTATTTGTTAATTATTATAATTAATAACCTAATCTTTATAGGCATTAAATTTAATATCTCTAAATAAGCGCTATAGACTTATAGTCTCCTTTATTACCTATTATAAAGTAAGTAATTTAGCCTCTATTATAGATATAGTTACTATTATTTAGCGCGTAGCTTTCTAGATAATTAGTTTACTAAAGAGAGTAATTAAGTATTCTTATAATGATTTATAAGTCTTAAGATTATCTATAAAGGAGGTATTACTTAAGATTTAAAGAGCTTAAAGTTTAGTAGTTATACTATAGTATAGCGTGAGTTTACTTATAATAAGTAAGTAGTAAATAGCTTAGTTTACTACCTTTATATACTCTAGTCCTAGATTTATAAGGTATTATAATAACTTTACTACCGCAAAAGCAATATTAGGTCTAATTATAATTATGGTATATAGGATTAATCTAATCTTTTCCTAGTAAACCTTTATTACTTACTTCTTAGCTTTACCCTTAAACTTATAATACTTTACTACTAGGATTAGTATAGTAAGGAAAGTGCCTTTTCCTACTTACTTAAATTTTTCCCTAATCTTATTAATATATGCCTTATAACTAAGATACACCCTTTATTATTCTTAGTCTCTAATAATCTAGATCCCTAGGAAGAATCCTACTTTACCTTTCTTATCTAATTTATATGCCTCCTTTAGGCCCTTAGAAATGCAGTTAGTAATACCTTTATTATCCTTATAAAACGCTATAAGAATATTATCTATAAAGAATATAAGGAAAATAGTCTAATCTTTTATATAGAATAAGTAGGGCTTTTCTTTACTTAATTTAAGCCTAAGCTTTATAAGAGATTTGCTTAATTCCTTAAACTATAGTTATAGAGAGTCCCTTAATCTATAGAGGGCCTTAAGTAATTTTATATATTCTCTAAGGATTATAAAACCTTTAGGAAGTTTATAAGTTATAGGTATTCTATCCTTTCTGCGTTTTATATAAAGGAAGGCATTCTTAATATTATACTACCTAGTCTCTAGATTAAACCTAGTAACTAGAGCTATAAATACATAGAACACGTGAGTAGCAAGCGTTATAGCATAGGTTTATTTAATTATAGAGATGTCTTAGAGGTCTCCGCGCACGTATAATCGCGCTTTATAATAGATTAACATCCCCTTCTTATTAAACTTATAAGAAAACACCTATTTTAATGGTAATAGCTTTAATTATATTATAGAATGCTTTATTTACCACTACGTTCCTTATTCCTTTAGCTTATTAATCTCTTTATTTATTGCTTTTAACTATTCCTCTCTAAATAAATAATCCTTTGCCTTTTTCTATAACTTTAGAGGTTTAGCAAGATTAGATTAATAAATAGTCCTTACCTTTCTCTTTAGGTTAAGGTGTAATCTATTTTCTTTATTATAATACGCATTAATTACTAAAAAAACCGTTTTATAGCTTTTAAAATCCTAATCTCCTAGAAAAAGCTTATAAGGATTTCCTTCCTTAGTCTTCCTAAATTTAGTAAAGAGATCCTTTAGGTCCTAGAGGCTATTAATAAGAGCTTTATTAGGTCCTTTCTTCTTCCTTCTTATTAGTTAAGTATAAGAAGGAATATTACCTTAAGCTCTCTTTATTTATAACCTTAAGCTTATTTACACACCTTCTTATGTTATTATTCTAAGACTCTCTGTAATTTCTAACTATATAGCTAGTAATCCCCTTAAGCCTTCCACGCGGGTAGCTAGTCTAGCATTTACTCCTATGGGTTTATCTTATTACTAGTTTTTCTTTACTTCTTTTTCTAGCCTAGGTGGTTTATTACCTATTAAGTTATTAATAACTTAGTCCTTAGCATTATATGCTTAGTATTCTAGAACCTTATAAGGATATTAGCTTTCCTAAGCCCTTATAGTAGTATCTTACTTACTACTTATTAGATCTATTATTATATTACTCTCTTAAGCGTGTAAATCTAGAGCGTTTTACTCCTTCTTACTTTGCTAAGCTTTTAGATTAAGAGTCTCTTACTCTCTAATTATTAGATCTAGTAATAGCTAAGGTGTTTAAAGTCTAATTTACTTATTAAGGTATATAGCTTCTCTTTCCTTTTATTAAGAAGTCTATAGAGCTTTTACCCCTAAGTTTAAACTCTTAGTCTAATCTTATTATAGTTTAATTAAAGTTAGTATAAGAAAAAGATTTAATTCTTTATCTAATTTAGTGTTAATTTTAAGGGATTAGAAATATGCCTTAAGCTTATTAATTAATAGCTCTATTACGCTCTCCTTTATTAGATTATAAAAAATTAACTTATTAAATATAACGTTCCTTATTATTATAACCTTTCCTAGTCTTAGAATCTAGATATAATATATGTTAGAGGCAGAGTACCTAATAAGATATCCAATATAACCCCTAGGATTAGTCTTATAAAACCATCTATATTTATTAGCCTTATAATCCCTTTAAAGAGAATAAGCGTAGTAGCTATATATATATAATTCGCTCTAATCTAGCCTTAAGTTAGCCATAGGCTCCCTAATTAGAAGTTAAGTATTATCTTAGAACTAGATTTCTAGGGTTTCTAATAGTGTTTTCTACCTAGATTATTAAATAGGACTTATATTATATAAGTACACTACTACTTATATACTCTCTAACTATAAGTTTAGTGAAAGCTATATGCCTATAAGCATTATATTTAATTATAATATAATTATTTACCTTGCCCTCTCTATAACTCTATTAGGTTTATAAGTATATAAAGGCATAAGCTTAAGATTAATGCCTTATAAGCATGCCTATATCTAAAAGATTATATTACTAAATTAACTAATAATAGCTCCTTTATGATCTTGCCTAATCTTTATAATTAACAATCTAAATTGCCTTATAATCCATTATTTAATATAGATTAACACATTAAATACTATTACCTATGATTTATTAGGTAATATATAAATATATATTATACCTAAGAACTTATCTTTTATAATTATTAGCTAGTTTATACTATTATAACTAGGCTTATAGTCTTAAAGATCCTAATAAATCCTCTAAAATAGCCTTAGTAATATATATTCTAGTGGTCTTCTTAAAATAACTTAGTAAGTATAAACTAGAGAATATGTCTTATAGTCTCTTTACTTAGTTCTATATAATTACACTCCCCTTATATAAGTATAACTCTTAGCTAGAGTATCCTTACTAAGGTGCCTAGAATATAAATACTAAAGTTCTTTAGGGTTTATATATATAGGGCATAGATCTTTGCTTAGTTAACTATATTATAAGTATAGTGTATTATTATATGCTTTTAAATTAATTATTAAGAATATCACTAGTAGTATAAATAAATTCACTACTTAGTTAGGACTCTTATAAGAGAAAAGAGGCTTATATTAAAAGAATATAATATTATGCTTTCTCTAAAGCTTTACTAATAATAAGCTCTTATAAAAGGGTCTAATATATAAAGAGTAGTTTACTTTATAATACTAAATACCTTTCTTTTAAAGAAAGCTCTTTAATATAATATTTATATAAAACCTAGGAATAAGTGTAATATTTTATAAAGTAAGGTTTTCTATAAGGTTTCCCTTTAGCCTATTAAAAATGTTCTTAATTATATAAGTACCTTTTCTAGTAATCTAGAATAAGGTTATTCTTACTTTAAGGTAATTATTAAATATTTCCTTAAAGGTTCTTAGTTTAAAGTAACTAATATTATTTATAATATATAAAGCACTATAGTTATTAAAGAGAGTGCTCTTAGAGAGTGTATATTTTACGTTTTTAAGCGTTATATAGCTTCCCTAAGCTAGAGAAATACTCTTAAGAATCTTTAGGTTAATAATTACTACTATAATAGCACTAGATAACTTTTCTCCTTTATAATCCTTAATACCTTTTACTATTTACCTATCCTTTATAATCTTAGAGCATAGGTTTTTCTATTTAGCGCTTTTATAGTGTTTCTTAACCTTTTTATAGTTAACCTTTATAGAGGGCTTAAATCCTAGAACCTTTTTACTAGTTACTATATAGTATAAGCTATAGTATGCTTAAGGAGACTAAAAGTACGTAGTTAATGCCTTTCCTATATAGTAAGGGCACTTCTTTAGGCTATTATTCTTTTAGCCTTATAGTTTCTCTTTTTCTTAGTCTAAGTAATCCCTAAGAGTTATTATATAGCTTCCTTTTCTAGAGGTAAAGCTTATAGCTTAAGTTACCCTATAATATCTAGTGTACTTAAAGGTAATGCCTTAAAGGGTTACTTCTTTAGGAAGAGAATTAGAAGTCTATACTAGTTATATAATCTTGGTTTTTGCCTATTTAGGGTTAAAGCACGCACTAATAGCTATAATAAAGTTATAAATTACATTAAAACCCTAAACCTTATTAATCTTATATATTAATGCTTTCTAGTATAGCTTCTCCCACTACTTAATCTAATGCTTAAATTAAACATTAGCATGTTTAGTATTATTAAGGTAAGCTATATACTTAGCTAATACCTCTAATTTAATAATCACCTACCTAGGAGAAAACCTCTTTTTAAGCTTAATAGAGATTTAGTAAAGAGTAAGCTTCTTATTATTTATATTACTTTCTTTAATCTTATTAATTACTATAGTATAAGCATTAGGATTAATAGTGCTTATAATCTAAGTTCTAATAGTTCTTTCTTAGGACTTTATTACTTTATATACTTAGTACTTAAATATAAACTTATAAGATAAAAAGGAAAGAGCCTCTTAGAAAGTAAGCTTTATAGTATTACTTCCTTAGTTCTTTATAATAAGAGCTTTACATAACTCTAGCATAATAGTAAAGGGCTCTTCTAGATAGTTAGAGTTAAGCTCTAGGAGCTAGGGATTAACCCTTTCCTAGATCTCTTAGCTTTAGGTAGCTTACTTTAATACTTTATACTATTCTTCTTATTTATTAGATAAGACTAGCTTAATATTAGTCTTAAGACTTAGGTAGTAAGAGATTATTATATCTATTATAAGCGTTATTAGTAGGTAAGGCGTAGTGTATATATATGTCTTATGCGTAGGGGACTTAGTGGAAGTTATAGGTATGTACCTTCTAGGCTTATAACTATTATGCGTTAGGCATATAACTTAAAAAGATCTCCCTTAGTAAGATAAAGAAGGTTAGAAAAGGATTAGATTAAAGCTATTTTCTATTATATAAATAGAAGGATAAAAGCTCCTCTTTTATAAAGAAAGCTATTATATTATAGATTATATGCTTTTATTATAAATTATCGCGTTTAGCAACGTGCATCTTTAGCTCCCCTGATACGGTTATAGGTGCAGATTTATTCGTCATAGACGCTGTATCCGCCATCGGGCAACACTTCTTAGGTAAACAACCCCACCCAGTCCCTTTCTGGCAACTGTGTAGGTCCGTCTAAACTCCACGACAATGTACAAATTCGCTGTTCAAGGATACGCGGAACCTGAGACCTCGAGATTCGAGCCTTCTGCTAGTAATTATCAGTTGCGCGAAGCCGTGTTGCGAACAGCCGCCAGAGTATCTATCTTCTATCTACACAATTACGAAAAGATGAACAAGCCCCGAACACAGAACGGTTATGTCCTTACTTTCGGGGCTCCGTCTACTGCCGATTCACCCAAAACGCCCGACGCGATTCGTCAAACAATTTTACGCCTTGCATGTAGCTTTCCCAATTGCTCTAATTAGTTTTCTCCTCATGTTGCGCTTAGCTTGTCTCCTAGCAGCCAATGGCTGAATCCGCGACGGAAGCATGTGATCGCACAGCCATGCCTGCTGAACCGGAGTAGGTGAGTCTGGAACTAAGCAATCCTATCGCTCAGGGTCATAACATCCACCCACCATCACCAGATTCATCCTCGTGAACTTAACCCGCATAACCGGCGTTTTCTTCGTAGGGAATGCACTAATCTGATCATGGGTAACCATAACCTCTTTGCTCTTTTTCTTTTGTGTCCCACTCGGTGCGGTAGCTGCTGTTGACTGGTTGGGGGCGGAGGCATTGACGCGCGAGGCATCCGAGGTCGTTGTCGCGGACGGCGTACCGTCGGCTGCTATAGAGGCGGCGGCGGCGGCTTCTAATCCAGCCTGCGCGGCAGCCTTTTGAGGATCAAGTGGCTCCTCGACATCCCATAATCTGACGGTGCCATCCTGGCCACCAGATGCTAGAACAGTCGATTCCATGCTGAAGCTCAGAGACCAAATGCCGCCTCGACCATGACCGCGCGACCGCTTGATGCGAGTCCCTTTGGAGAGATCCCAGAAAAATATGTTGCCCGCCAGGTCAGCGCTAGCCAGTATCTTGCCGTTGGGGGAGCATTCAAGAGCGGTGATATAATCAGTGTGACCAGAAAAGACTCGCACGCACGCTCCGGTAACCACAGACCACATTCGGATCGATTTGTCTGTTTCATCTGAGGCCGAGAACACATACATGCCGTTAGGATGCCAAGCAATAGCGGAGATAGCAGTGTCATGGCCAACCATGAGCCGCTGTGGGGAAGCATGGTCTTGCATCCACACACGTAAGGCCTTATCATAACCTCCGCTGATGAAGTAATGCCCGTGTGGACTCCAGAGAGATCGATAGATGGGCCCGTCGTGTGACTTGTACAGACAAAGACACGCCCAAGACTCTAATGACCATAGCCGAATATGTCCATCAGCGGAGCATGAGAGCAGTAGCTTGGGGTGGCCGTCCAAAGCCGAATTTTGACGTCCATCATCACCAAACAGCTTTTTGGGGGGACCAGAAGCCGAATCGGAAAAGGATACATCGTATACTGGCCCCGCGTGGCCAATGAGCTTTCGGCTATTGAACTTGGCATCTTTCTCATGAGCGTTCATAGTTGGCAGGCCCTGGCCGTCCAATGACCAAACGCGAATATACGACTCGCATGTGCCAACAGCGACTAGTTGACCATCGTCGGAGAAGTCCATACATGAGACACTGGGATAGACAGTTAGAAGAAGAGAGATTTCAATAAGTCATAAGATATTGACTCACCTGCCAAATGTATTGTGAAAGGTGAACATGCAAGCACTGACAGACGTCCCAACGCCACCAGTCCTCCCGTCGATCTTGAATCTGTCTCGGTTTTCCCGCACCTTTGACATCTCCAGCATGATATCCCTTGGTCTTGAGGGTGGCAGGGGCAGGTCCGCTCTACTGGGCACATCCGCATCCTCTTCACGCTTGATCTTTTGCTCAAAGTCCTCCAACATGCTGTTAGCTCCTCCTGCCGGAGGATTTCTCTTTTCCTCATCTTCGATCTCAGCACGAACATCATCGCGCAGGTCAGGGTCCATTGGCAAAGGACCTAGCTTCAGTGGCTGTGCAGGGTCAAGGATATCCTTATTCGAGAGTCCGATATTCACACCAGGAATGCCTTCTTTGGCATCAATTTCTTCGATGTCAGCATTTTTAGACCGTCTGAAGACAGCCTCGAAGCTGAAAGGAGTGATTGGGCCGCGGGCGGTTGAGTCGATTTGGCAATAAGTTACTAGCAGTTGTCGAATGACGGAACCTCCCTGCTCCGACTCTCTTTCTAGAAAGTTAAATAAATCGCCAGTTGCATGCTGGTTTAGTGGTATACGGTATTTACTTTCCATGTACAATTTCACTGTTGGATTCTCTGCAACATGTTGAGGCAGTGTTATTGTTGAGAACGTTTTGAGATCATCGGCGTGAACTCGTTGAAAGTAATGACTCAGTTCCTTGAGAAATAGCTTGGAGTCTTCCGTGTATCCCTGGCTAGCGAGCTCCAGAAAGGAGTAGACAAACACAGGCCAGAGTAGTTTTGAAAGCTCAAACTAGCTTCTTGTTAGTAGTGAGGCTGGGGGATAAGTAATGCAGAAACAAACCTTGTATAACTCCAAGTTATTTCCGACCCATTCTTTAAGCAATTTGAAGGCCTTTTGATACTTTTTAGGCCCAATGTTGGCTAATTGTTGGATAGGCTTTCCATCGGTTCCTAAGTGCTTCGATTCCTGTCGAAAAACTTCTTCTGTGCGATTGAACCCCCTCTTGAGGAGGTAGTCGGTAACCTGGTGGGCGAACAATTAGTATTTGAGGTACTAAGTGAAGGCCAGCAAAGTCGTAAGACCATTCATAAATAACAAAAAGCCAGAGATGAGGTGATGAAGCCCATGAAGAATGTAGTCTAGGGACAGGACCCAGGACTTTGCCAGCGTGGTCGGCAGATTCTGGCTGCGTCGGGTTATAGAACAAGATGAGATAAAAAGGGGAGAGAGAGAAATCAGAATCAAAATCCAAGAAACTCGCAATGCTTTTTTATGGCTATTGCTGATGAAGAAAGGCCACGAGAGAGAAGGGCACGCTGGGGGTGCCTAACACAAATAATGGGGGTAGTGAACAGAAGTGGATTCGTCAAGCATTCAGAGGAGGGCATCGTCACTTTACGTCCAGCAAGAACGTACAATTTGATTCAGGTTCTGGTTGGACATGGCACCGCCAGTTGCTCCGGTAGAGCCACCTGCTGCCGGCGCAGGCCCAGCCGGTGAAGTTGCTGGTTGAGCCGAATAGTTGGCAGCTGATGCCACAGGCGCAGGAGGCTGTCCTGACATGCTGGCCGTGCTTGATGCGGCTCGATATGTTGTTGAGCCCTAGGATATTTCGAAGACACTCCCTGTGACGATGATATGTTGTCAATAGGATTCGGGTTTGATGCAAGAAGAAAGGTGGTATTCGTCAAGCGGAGAAACAGCTGCGACTTGGATGGGGATATGAGTGGACTGCTGATTGCCGAATAAGCCACGCGAAATTTCGAAAAAAAGGAATGTAAAAAGAAGATTGCAATGCGCCCAGAGGAGCGTCAAGCTGAGATGAAGAAGTGGTGCGGTTGATGATGTCTTTCTAAAATGAAGCTTCATCTACTGAGTAAACTGGGGTGAGTTGACGACGGCTCAGTGAGGGAAGCACCAACAGCTATATTTAGCCGACGTTTACACGGCGCGTAACAACAAACCAAAGAGCTGCATCCCTAACTGCAGAGGACAAGCGTGGATTTGCTTTGCATAAAGTCCATGAAGCTAATAATTCCTAGGTAGGTTGGGTATTAAGCTTCGAAAGAGATGTCGCTCAGCACGTGCATATCGTCCACCTCATATCGTAATCGGCCGAGTGCAGATGTGGGAAAGTTGGCTTTGTCGCGTGAGGTGCCCCACATGCCCGTCCAAAGGTGAAGCCTCGACTTCTCACATTTCGATCTTTGACAACATCTAGATGGGCAAAATGTCCTTGGTCATCTCCCAAACGTGCACAGAAGCCGTGGCCCCGGCAATTTAAACGACGTGTTCCGTCCAAGACTACCTGATCCCCGGTCTGTGTGGGCGCGGTCACTAATTCGCTGCCGTCACTTGGCCATACGACGTGTACTCGACTCCCACCATGTCCTCACCAAACGACTTGACCATGGGCCAAGATGACCGCAAAGCAAACGGTCAAAGCTATCAACCGTTCACTCTCAGAGAGAATATTCAACAACTGAACGAAATTGACAAATCCATAGCCCAACTCATGAGCCAAACCGCCACCTCGCTCAATGCCCTCACAATACCATCATCAAATTCCACAACTCCTGCTGCAGAAGCACCAGCTCTGGATCCTCCCGCCCAAATGGAGGCCTTCAAGTCAGCAACAGACTCCTTCCTCACTACTTTGCATAGCATAGATGTTAGAATGAAGCGTCAAATCATGGCGCTGGAAGAAGCAGGGATTGTCAATTTGGCAAACGAGCCGCGGCAGGGCCCCAATGGCGGCACAAAAGCGTCATTAAAGCCAAACGGGCTGGGAACGGTAGCGGTTTGGACGTCGGTTGGCTCAATAGTCGGAGTACGAGGGTAGAACGGGAGATGGAAGGAGAAATGTGGCAGGAGGCCAAAGACTTTTTAAAAAAGGAGCAGAAAGGCCAGCCTCGGACATGATAGCGAGCGAATGAAAAAGAGAAGAGATATAATTTCGGTGCATGTTTTTCGTGACATATTTCACATCCCGCGACTCGTAGTCATCAGCCATTAGATCTTGTCCATAGTGTCTTCCTCCAGCCAATTCCTCGTGGCATCAACTACCTTCCCGTTCCCTCGCAAGTCGCAAATTTAGAGAGCTCCAGACGCTCTAGCTTCACCAGCTTCACCAGTTTCCTGCCCTTGAGGCACTTCGACCGCTGTATCCTGACGTGTCGCGTTTCTATCTGCCAGTGCAAACCCTCTTTCGTCAAGTTCTTTGCGAAGGTGCAGATATCTCATTCGCCAATCGCACAGTGCAATCATAAGTCCGATGCATGCCACGAAGAAAGCGCCGCTGGAAATTGCCAAGGCTATCATGATGCCATACCGTGCGGGAGGATCTATGTCCTGTTCGCGGTTGAAGAGATGATTGCTTTCCGTTAGATAAGAGCTGATCAACAGGCTAGACAATCCATTGTTGCTGGAGATGTGCATTTTGCCGACTTGGTGAAGGTGGCTGATTGACGTGGCAGGATGGCTCTTTTAGTAGATGCGATGTCTCACTTGCTATCGAAATAATTTGTATCAACGATGCAGGTTCGTCGTAAGTGTGAAACTATAGGAAGAACTAATTATTAAAAGTCTAGTAAGTGAAGGTCAAGTCGAATTTTGCAACGAGCGTGGACTCGGGATAGTCTTGCAAATGACTTGAAGATTGCATAGTTGGACGAAAAGCCTTGCCATACCAAACTTGGGGATGTTAAATCAAGCAATCTAGGTGTACACAGTGGTAGCAAATATTCGAAGTGCACAAAAACCATCAAATCATACTATAGAGATTTGAGGAAAGCTGTTTGCTCAAAATTTGTTGATACATTGCACGACTCGACCCGAGCGCCCACTGCAACACGATGTAAGTGAAAAGTCCCATTCGAGTGAGGTTAGGGACAGGCCGTTACAGGTCGAGATTGTAGCAGCATAGGCGAATATATACACAAACACCCAAATTCTTGATTCTCTCGTCGTCGAGGTTTGCAGCATACTATGTTGGCGTTGGCGGAGTGCGAAGTCTGAGCCTCCGACATGGCAGCCAATTCACCTGTGAAATATCCGATTTCATCGACAATTCTTCTGATCTGTCGTGAAAGAAGATTTATAGGCAGAGAAGTGCATCTTGCACATCCTGAGTTTGAACCTTGTCTACGGAGTAGATGGAAGGTGACGATCGCGTGTAATATAAACATTGGAATTTTGGTGAGGGGTACTATAAAGGGGCGCACACCAATGAGAATGTGCGCAATATTACACCAGTTGGCAGGTGCTACATATTATCAATATTATTGATCTCTCCTGTCCCCCCTTTGGCTTGCTACTGCTAGCGTGTTCCTTCCTTCCTCGGGCATGGCCAGGGCAGCTGCAATTTGATCCCTTTATTCTCGTCCTCCCTTTTCGCGTCTTTCTGTGCACCGAGAAGTCGCAGGCATTTATTTGTCTTGTACACTGTGTTGGGCACGCCGCTATCCGTCCTTCGCCGATTCATGATTCGTCCATTTATTCTTTGCGCCCCGTTGCGACCGATCCGTACACCACGCGACGAGACCCGCGACCCATCCAGGAGGTCCGAGACCCAGAAGAGCGTCTTGAAACGTAGCAAGTCGCCACAGCCATGACTACTCTTCTGTCAAGAGGGATCTTCACATCCCTCTTCCTTTTCGTAGCGACACTAGCGAAAATGGCAAACGGACACGATCATCATGGAGAAAGCAAAATTCCAGAGGGACAGACTGTCTCCGTGGAGCCTCTCGTGAGTATTGGAAACATGGCTGTCATTAGATGACAACAGCATCAATGATTCGGGCAAGAAGAACTAACGCTCGTGCCACAGGATACGACGCTATGGATACACATATTCATCAACATGTTTGCTTACGGCGTCATATTCCCCATCGGAATGGTTCTCGGGGTAGGTATCCGGTACAGACAAATCGATTCATCACCGTACTGGCAACTAACAAAGTGGTTTAGATGACCAAGTCGCGATGGCACGTCCCTACGCAGGTACTCGGCTCCGCACTCGCTCTGCTCGGATTCTTCCTGGGCCACGCTCATGGCGGCCGAGAGTTCACCGGCCACAACATTCACTCGATCTTTGCCAACATCCTGCAGCTTCTACTTATCGGGCAGGTTGTTCTGGGGCTTTACTTGAAGGGTCACTGGGAGAAGGGGCTGAATGGTATGATCAGAAAACTGATTCGACCATGTCACTCCATCATTGGGAAAGCGATGCCACTCATGTCCTGGGCGCAGATGATCTTTGGTGGCATCACAGCCCTCGGCTTCTGTCAGGGAGAGCATGTTGGACAGTGTGCGGCCCACTTCATCATGGGAGGCGCCTTTATCGCCTACGGTGTCATCCTGACCATCATCCTGCTAGTCGGACAAGTATGGATGCAGCGCTGCGGGCGTTCGCAAGAATTCTTTGATAGTGCTGTGATTGCCGCCTGGGGTTGTGTCAATACCTTCACTGAGCATCGTTGGGGAACTGCTTGGGTCAGGAACGACTGGCAACACACAACCATGGGAATCATTTGGTGGTGTGCCGGTCTGGCTGGCATGTGGCTCAGCAAGGACCGCGACGGCAACCCCAAGCGCAATTTCATTCCTGGGTTCGTGATTCTCATCACTGGTTGGGCCATGTCTGCTCATCCCCAAGAGCTGATGGTCAGTGCCATGACGCACTCTACATTCGGCAAGACCCTGATGGCTGTCGGCCTCACCAGAATTATTGAAGTTTCCTTTATCCTGAAGGACAAGCAGTCTTTGTCAGAGGATGGACGCTCCTGGAATAGCTTCCAGTTCATCCCAGTTTTTGTAGGTCAAAATTCTTCAACGCCGCCCCCCTCTTACCCCCTTGGCCTTTTGCGAGAACTGACACCTTGACTTGAAGCTTCTATACGCGGCTGGTTTCCTTTTCATGGGCGCCACTGAAGAGCAGATGAACCTCGTCGCTCAGTCCGACATGGATGGCATTTCTTATATTCTCATCCTGTTCTCGCTTGCGTCCCTTCTGTTTCTTTTCGTGAACATGGTCATTCACCTTTATGACCGCCTCGCCAACCCAGCCCTCAACACGAAATTCTTGGCAGATGGACATGCGCATGCAAACGGTCGAGCCGTAGAGGAGGGTCAGCTTAGAGATGCTGAGGAATTTGAGCTGGACGACCTGACGAGTGACGATGAAGGTGATGAGCGCCGGGTCATGCTGAGAAGGAGTCTGGAAAGACCCAGCATCGACACTCCGAGCACTCTCGGCAAGAACAACCACACACGAGTGGACTGAATTTGGACATGTTCAGGAAGAAGGTTGTTACAAGCTTCTCACACTGCAGGTTGGGATGGTCATGATTACGGGCGCATTGGGTTTGGATGTAAATCAAGATTTGCTGCCGTATTCATATTATTTCGTCTTCCGAACGCATAGCACTCAAGGCACCATTTGATCAGAGCGTTGCAAGTGTATTTTATCTCATAGCATAAACAGGTTGTATGTTTGCACTCAGCAGAAGATGAAAATATTGCACTGCTGGGTCAAGCTTCCCTCCCAAGGGACCATGTGGGGCTGCTTGCCTGCGTGTGTGTTGGTGAGGAACGGAGCAGCGGGGAAGAAAAAATATTTTGTTTGGCAAAAAAATGCTAGCGACTGAAGGTACCCCATGCTCAAAAGCAAGCTACCGAAGAATCCTTCTCGTCTCGCAGATTCTTGAAAATCGGAGCCATTTCAGGTTTCCAACAATGCCTTCCGTCAAGAACCCCAACGGCCCCTCAAAGAATCGACTTGCCGCCCGAGCCGCCGCGTCCAAAAAGGTTCGCAGAAAGCGCAGTGAGTTCGTCAAGAACAAGATCTCCAAGAAGGATATCGCGCGGGGCGCCAGACCAGGTCTCCTGCCTACGAGCGGTCCCGGTGCCAAAGTCAGTGCAAAGAAGGCGAGGAAGTTGGAGAAGAAGATGGGCTATGCGCTGAAGAGAAGAATGGAGGCTGAAGGGGAAGAGGAAATGCAAGGTTGGTTTGAATTCAGGGCCTCGTGAACGGGCATTCGGTATATTTTTCCGGAGCATGACATGGATTGGGATGGGAAGCTAATGCTTGTTTCGCTGGTAGATGCTCCTGATCTGGAAGCCGAGGTCGAAAAGCAGTTCAATGCAGAGAATGATGTGGAGGTTCAGTGAGGTAAGGAGTTGAGACGTTGGGGGGAAGATGTGGCGTGGATCTACGATGCTCCATCTCATGCAACAATGGGTTCAGCATTCTGGACGACCGATGTGAGCGATTACACTTGGGGATGATGAAGCATGGAAGTGAGCATGTGGTGAAGCTGATGAGGATGTGGGGAGTTTTCTTTGCGTTTGCACATCATTGACCCGATTTGTGATTTCTCAATCGGTCAGAACTTCTTTTGACGAGAGCTGCTCAACTATGATGTCATTCTTTCCTCCACATTGTTGGTTATTGTCGTTGCTCGATAGTGTGTTTGTGAATGGCGAGAACGATTTCGCCATTATGATGGACTCACATCTGCTTCTCCTCCCTCCTCTTTCTTGCATGCTGTTTTTTTTTTTCCTTGCCCAAATCTCTTTCCTTCCTCATCCCTTGATATTGATTCGGCTTTGGGCGTCGAGCTCGCAATTTCGGGCAACTCCCTCATTGATATATTATTTTGCTACACATATATCTTAAAAATGGGAACTTCGAGACATGGTGCACACTCAGCCTCTCGCCAAGGCAAAGACCCCCCTGTGCGCGCTCGCCCAGCTGGTCTCAGACCTGAAAAACGACCGCCGCCTCCCGAACCCGCCGATGACGATGGAAACGGTCGGCTGTCAAGAGTTGAAGAGTTCTCCAAGTGGCTGGCGGGCGTCGTCCCCGTAGGACTCATACCCAACGACCTGGCGGAAGTGCTGCAGCACAGAGCAAACAGTCGGCTTGACATGGCGAGAGACCAAGGCATATCCATCGAGCACATCTATTTCGGCGAAGACTGCCTGCCCACGTGGCCTACTCTGTGCTGGGACCCAGAGCAAGAGTCCCTGCACAGTATCCTACAGGAACGACTCGGCGACCTACAGCTCGCGCTTGATCTGGGCGCGTTGCTTCAGCAAGACATTCGAAACAAGAGCAATGCGCGGATGGAAAAAGCTCGAGAACTTGGCGTCGAGCTTAACGCAGTTGCCATAGGGTCCTCACTCTTACCAGAATGGAACACAGCCTCGAGTGTAGCTGAAACATCAAGTAATACAGAGACGCCGCAAGCAACTTCAGCCTCTAGTCCGAACGGGATTGGCGCTCACGAACGCGAAAAGGCCGAATACCCGCTCACGCCTTCATCTATTGCTGAGAAAGAATCTCCAGAGACCCGCTCCGTCGACGATGCGTCATCCGGTGACTTTGAGATGCTCGCCGCGAACCCGGACCGCGAACCTGCTCTATTACGACCAACGTCTGAAGATGAGCCCAATGCCGAGTTGGGCCGTGCGTCTGAAATGTCCGGTTCCGGTTCCGGTTCCGGTTCCAGTGACGACGAAGACGAAGACGAAGAAAACCCAGATGATGAAGATGAAGATGGTGCACAAGACATTTACTTGAACAACCACGTGTCATCGCAGCCGATATACGACGAACACGGAAGATCAAACATCATTTACGACGTCGACCTAGTCGGCCATGTCCCCGGTGAATTCTCCAACGTCGACTTGGAAATATACTTGGCAGTCGATGACGACGAAGAGTACGCCAGTCTGCCCGAGGCAGAGCTGGCCATTGAGGGAGAGGCCTACGAGCGATGTTTTGGCGATGAGGGCGCCATCGACGTGCACATACCCGGTGCCGAGATCTTCTGCTTCAACGGGATTGAGGAATCCGACGAGGCGGAGCAGCAGCATCATCATCACCATCACCATCAGGAGAGTTGCCATGAGGAACATTTACGAGACACAGACGGGGACGACGTTGAGCTGGAGGAATTGACGTCTTCCGGCTCCGAGACGTGCAGCGAAGAGGAGTAAGAAATTATGCCTGGGGGAATTTAGATATTTGGGGTGGATCTGCAATTTCATCCTATAAGCTTGTTAACTACTCACGGGCTCATACTGGGGGAGGAAAAAAAAAAGAATGTTCGTACGGCGGCCGGCATTTTACACTGAAAAATGGGACCTCGGATATTTTTTTTGGGGGGGGAGGGACACTGGACAGATATCTGGGTGATGGGAAAAAGAAGCCTTTCGGGAACTAAATTAGACGGGTGAAAGGAAATAAAAAAGTCATTCTTATGTATGTGGACGAGGCGGCCTCTGACTTGCTATTTTGACGCTGCTTTTCCTAATGTGATTTTCAGTCTCGGTGGGTAGATGACGGTTCTATAACCTCTGACTCAAAGTATCTGTATTTGCTCATCTGGGCCGAATCTGCCCCTGCTTGACCTGCACCGCTCTTGAGCCAAAGCCGATGAAAATTCTCCAAGGATTATACTCCCTACATAGCGAGCTGATTGTGTGACACAGCGGCTGTCCATCTCAGTGACACCCTTTTGATTGTAAACCGACGGAATGTCTCAAATTCGCTAGCTTCCAAATATCTAATTGAGGAGGATGTCATACCCATCCTTGGTGATTCTAATTTCTTCCGCACTATGCCTATATTTCCGCCGTATCAGCTCGAATATAATCAATCCTGCACTCGTGCTGGGGACCTGCCGGATCGTGTTCCGCCAAAATCCTCTATACAGCCATCTTGTCAGGCTTTGCTTCTCAGCAGCCGCCTCGGCTCCGCACCCAGTCCATGTCTCCTGGTACGCATGATAGTACGCGCGAAGCATTCTCCACGGTCGATGTGGTTTCTCGGGATTCGCTGCCCTGGCTGCTCTACACCTGGCAGCCTTGTTGTCTAAATCTTCCAAATGATCCCAGTGCTTTACTTGAAAATGCGTCAGGGGGTGTAAGAGGAGTTGCTGGGAAAAGGAAGCGCTGAATCCGGCAGCAAACAAGAACATGGGTTCTATGGCGTAATGTGGTCTTATTACGGTGACTTGGCTGCCTTGGTCTTGGTCTTGGTCCTGCTCCGACGGCCGCTTCATGGCTAGGAAGTCGACCATGTCTCGACCCAAACCGCCGTAGTACCAGGTGACGAAGCGATAGTACCCTTGGGCTTTGACGTACTCGAACATGCTGAAGAAGACGGCACTGCCTAAACTGTCCTTTGCAAAGGACAAGCCCCAGCCGGCAAAGATGCCGCGGGCGCCAATCTCCCGGAGCTTCTCTGCGCCGAAGCTCCACATGCTTCGGGGACGACTGCTCCCATGGCGAGGCATCAAGTCATGGTGACGATCATGGCGGGCCTGGAGTGCGTCTAGCGGTGCGGCCAGAACACTCTGTATGCCGCCGGCCAGGAATCCGGCCGCAAAGGTGTGCTGCGGAAAAGGCGGCGGGTAGACTCTCTTGGTCGCTTTGGCACTGTCCTCGTGGAGATGGCCCAGGATGTGTAGATAACTGGTGTACAAGACGGCCCCGACGCCAACGTTGGCCATCAGAGGTGGGAGAATCTGATGAGGCACCACGCCCCACCCCTGTTGTTTGATGGCGGACGTGAGGACTCCCGGTGTTGTGCTCCTCATCCAAATCCACGTGTGCTGCAGCAGTAATCGACTTTTCGACGCGGATTTCTCCTGCTGGGCCACGACATGCAACATGCGCTTGATCTGTTCGCTGTGCACGGTCCGCGCGTACGCCAGGTAATCGACGCGGGTTCTGAAAAACGCCTTGGCCGGCGCGCGAAAGTAAAAGGAAACGATCTGGGCACTCAGAGCTCTCACGCCCGCAGCAGACGCCGCCGCCGCTGCATTGCTGCGAGGCGGTCGATCGGGATAGTCATCTGGGGAAACCCAAGGCGGAGCAGCATCGTTCGGCATGGCGATCGTCAGCTCATGTTGTGGTTGGTTGGTTGGTTGGTGTGAGATAAAAAAAAAAAATGCCCGACGACGAGGTCCCCGGATCCCCCGGGTCCTGAGTCCTGACTGACGAAGGCTTCAAATAGTAGATGATAGTATTGTAAATATAAAATAATGAAGGAAGCATGGATGCGTAGCATAGGGAAAGTGATGCCTGAGATGCAAGGCTGCTGCGATGGAGCAATAACCTACCCTGCATGCGTCCGACCCTATGCTCGACCCTATGCTGAACCCGTGGTTGGGAAGAGAGCCTGACAATAGTTGACAGACTGGTAATATGTGGTAATTCGTACAAACATCAATATATCGAGTCAACATCAAGTCCGCTGCGGAGCATGTATGATGCAGTATATATGACCCGTCGTCTATCGATAGTAGTGATACAACTCCCTGATTTTTGTCATGTTTTTTTTTTTTCGCCACGCCAGCGCTGCTGAGCCCCCGAGGCTGTTCTTAAGAACGAATGCCTTTCCCAAGCGCGCGCAGGCTCATCTATCTATGTATGAAAATCTCTTACTTCCTTGACCAAGGCGCGTCAGTCGCCGCCCGTTTTATTTCGGAATTTCGAGACACATCACTCCTGCTCAAAAAAAAAAAGAATGAACGAAAAAGAAAATTACGCGTTATCAATCCATGCGCCCTACACTCCGTGTTATCCGGTCTTTGTCCCTTGAACCTGTTAGTACAGCCACGGATATACCTCGTTTTTTTTTATAAGAAAAAAAAAAAAACCAAGGTCCACCAAGACAAATGAATAAAATTGTAAAGGACAAGTATCCAGAGTGGATGAACGAGCGTTCGCTCTTGTGCGAGACAGTCTCAATCATCCATCAACCATGCCATCAGCAACAGCGAGCCGCTGTTTCGCCGTCTTGGCCCGTTTACCAACAGCTTTGGCCCTTCCACCTCTCTTGCCCTTGATGTCGCTCTCGGCAGGAGTGGCTGTGCCCGAGGCTCCAGCTTTACTGCCGTCATCAAAATGTCCTTCACCTAGTGGTAATATCTTGTTAGCACGGCCATGACTCGAGCCAATCATGTAATCGTCTTCGCTTACCTTCGTGATACATCTCGTCCAAGCTGGCAGAAGCTTCCGTCTTCTTGCGCTTCCCGCCCTTCTTCTTCTGCTTGTCATATTCTCCAGACTCCAACAGCTCCTTCTCACGTCGTTCAATCATCTCGGCCTGCTCATCATCCGCCAGCCACATGGCAATATCGCGATTGCGGTTTTCGGGAGCGCGGCGGCCCGAGAAGTCCACACTGGCGCCACCACCTTGTATGACCACGCGCTGCACCTCTTCCTTCTGCAGAGCGCGCTTTCGAATTCGCTCTTCAATCGTGCCCCGAGTGATGAGACGGTAGACAGTGACTTGCTTCGTCTGCCCCAACCTGTGAGCTCGGTCCATGGCCTGCGAGTCAATGGTCGGGTTCCAATCGGAATCGTAAAAGATGACTGTGTCGGCAGACGTCAGATTGATTCCCAGCCCACCAGCGCGTGTGGACAGCAGGAAGATGAAGATTTCGGGTCGCGTCTGGAAATCGTGCACCGTGTCACGTCGATCCTCCAATTTGGTCGAGCCATCAAGACGGCAATATTTGTAGTTGCGATAGGTCAAGTATTCTTCCATCATGTCAATCATCCGAGTCATCTGGAAGTAGAGCAACACACGGTGACCTTCGTTCTTGAGCTTGAAGAGAAGCTCATCCAGCTTGGCAAGCTTACCGCTGTCGGTGACAAATGTCCGCATGGATGGCACCACGACGTTGGTGAATCGTTTCCTCTCGCTGTCGGGCTTCGGCAGAGCGCTGTCTTGCGGGTAAAGCTCCAGGGGCACCTTGTTTTCAATGAGGGCAGTCTGCTCCACTGATGTCGGTCCATACAGCACTTTGCGGATGCCATTGTTGAACAAGGTTTCTTGTCGCTCTCTGACCGAGCAGGTACTGTTGCACGATACTTCAATGGGGGGCGCCGAGGCACGAGGTCGTCCAGCAATCTCAAGCCGGCACAAGCCTGAATCATCGTACGCCTCATGAGCAACATTCATGAGCCTGCTGAGAATACCCTCCGATGTAACCTCGGCCAGCGGGCGTCGATCTGCTCGAGCTTGCACGTTGAACAGTGCATGCGCAGGTGTGAAGTTCTTGTCCTGCTCCTCATCGTAGATGACGGGCATACGTCCAAGCCTGTTCTTCTTCCGCAGCTCATTGGCTGCGCGGGTGAAAAGGCTCTCGTGTGTGGCCTCGTAGACATCGTTGGGTGACATGTCTGCAAAGCGAAGCCAGGAGAATGCTCTTGACCCCTCAACATTCTCCCGCACGTTCCAAGGTGTCCAAATGTTCATCATATGGTTGAGGGCTTTATTTCGCCACCCAGCAGTTGCATTGGTGCTTGAAGCCTTGTTGAGGCGACCATCCTGCGTCCATACCAGCGAGGGCAACTCGAATTTGAGCAAGCTTCGTGTCGAGTATCCCACCGAAACCACGTTGCCTTCTCGAACAAAAGAGGCTGTCTCGGCAAAGTAGCCAAACGAAAACGGAGACGTGACTTCGGCACGCTCGAACAAATCGGGATGGTTGCACACTTTTCGGAACTGCATAACAAGATTCATCAGATGACCAGAATCTTGATCGTCGCCCGTGGTGGCCTTCTCCACGAGATCCATAATGTTGATCTGGTTGCGAAGATTCGTGTAGTATGCTCGTTGTCTGTATGTGAGGTTGCAAAAGACATCCAGTTCGATCTTGTCACCGAGCTCCTTCTGCACATGTTTCTTGACACGACGAAGCATGAAGGGCTTGAGGATCATGTGCAGGCGCTTCAGCTGGTCTTCATTTAGCTTCGTGTTGCTCTGTGCGTGAGACTCAATGTCCTTGGAAAACCATTCGCTGAATTCGTCGTGGGAATCGAAGAGAGACGGCATGATGAAATGCAGCAATGCCCAGAGTTCTTGCATGTTGTTCTGAATGGGTGTGCCAGTGAGTAGAAGTCTGTTGCGGCAATGAAAGCCCAGCAGAGACTTCCATCGAGAGCTTTGGGAGCTTTTGATGGCTTGGGCTTCATCAAGAATCATGTACTGCCATCGCATCTTTTGGAAGTAGGCGACATCAGACACGACCAGCTGATAAGACGTCACGCAGACGTGGAAAGCAGCCTCCTTGCGATATGTCATGTGTTTGCGGTCCCAGAACTTGCGCAAGACTTTCCGGTCAGGGGCACTGCCCCAGTAGGGGAGAATCTTGAATTCGGGAACAAATTTGGCAATTTCCTGTTGCCAATTGTGCAGAGTGGATGCAGGCGCGACGACCAAGAAGGGGCCCCAGATGTCGTGCTTCTCTGCCAGGTAGGCCATGACGGAGATGGATTGAACTGTCTTTCCTAGACCCATTTCGTCTGCCAGGATGCCGTTGATTCCCTGCTCGTACAGGTTGACGAGCCAGTTAAGGCCCTTGAGTTGGTACTCCTTGAGCTGAGCATTGAGGAGCTTGGGTTGCTCGACTTCCATTTCGCCCAAGCCGGTAGGATTCTGAAAGTTCATCTCGCCTTCTTCGTCCATGTCCAGGTCAGCTTCGTTGTTGAACTGACGAGCCTTCTTCTGGGCTTCAGCAATGGCGTTTTGTGCATTAGCCATGGCGGCAGCTCGGAGCTGCGTCTCATCTTCATTGTCAAAGTCAAGATTCTCGAAGTCGGTAATCGTATCTCCAACAGGTCCGGAGGGCTCGGCGATGTCGAGCTTGTTCTGGGCCATCTCGTTCGTGGGTCGCTTGATTTCTGGATTGTCGGTACTTCGCTCGACTTCATCCGTCTTCATTTTCTTGCCGATAAAGTGAGAGTACAGTTCGGTCTGGGAAATGAGGAAGTTGAGCTTCCTCTTCTGTCGAGCAGCTTCGCGGTCGGCTTCTTCTCGTCGAGCATTCTCAATCTCTTGCTTCTCGGCAGCCTTACGCAAGTCACGCTCTTCACGTTCGTTGCGCTTCCAGAAGCCCATCATGTCGCGCATGACTCGCTTCGCACGAGCCTGAAGGTCCTTGGTGCCCTTGTTTGTACGCAGCTGCCATCGCTTGGCCTCTTTTGAAGCCAAAATAGCCGTCTTCTTGAGGTTTGATCCCTTTGTTCCGTATGATTCCACTGCCAGTTTGAAGGTTTTGTTGATATCCTTACGGGCCATGTCTCTCCAGATTTGCTCGTAAATTTGGTTATAGCCCTTGGAGCTGAATTTCTTCTCCAAGTCATTAACTTCTTCTCTCTTCTCCTTGACCGGGTCCTTGTTCTCTTTGCCCTTTTCGCTGTCCTTGTCAACCTTGTCCTTGTCACCCTTGTCCTTGTCCTTGTCCTTGTCCTTGTCCTTGGGACGGCCCTTGATCTTGATGCGAACTTTCCCTTCTTCCTTGGGTGGGAGCTCTTTACCAGCATCAAGAGCAGCCTGCGCAGCTTCTGCGGATTCCTTCTCGGCCTTCTTTTGCTCCCTCGTCTTCTTGAGGCGAGTTCCTTTGCCCCTACCCTTCTTCGGCGTTTCGGCATCAGAGGCCAAGAAGCTAGACGTTGCACCGGCGTCCAAGTTCAGTTCAAGATTGCGAGCGGGGCCCTTGATGCCCTTCTGAAGAATGAGTTTGGTCTGCTGAGCCTTCTTGTTCGCACGTTCAGCGTCGCGCAGATGTTTCTGACGCTCGGCTTCGTCTTCGGCAGCCAAGGCTCGGGCAAGTGCAGCTTCCTTTTGCTCAATAGTGACAGCCATGGACTTTTCGCGACGTCTTTTGCGTTGCATGTCCTTCTTTCGCTCCTTTTCTGCAAACAACTCCTGCTCCCGAACCTCATGAAGCGCCTGGTCATAGAAGACGTCGTCGTAGCGTCGCTTGCCGAGTTCCGAATGTAGAACAAGCTTCTTGCTGGCAGCCTTGGTGTAGTCTTCACGGCGAAGACGGCCCTGCTCAGCTTCAAAGTCGGTCATGACACGTCTACGTTTCCGGGCACGGTCTTTATACTCTTGCTCATCGAACTCGTCAGGGTCGAGGGTCGAAGCATCATGCTCGATCTGAGCTTCGGAATTTTGAATCTTCTTCTCCATCTCGCTGGACCATGTTTTGCCAACCTTGGGTTGTCCGTTGGCTTGACGTTTGGAGGCCGATCGAGGCTGGGGAGACTCCCTCTTGATTGAGGAACGGCGTTTGCCCCTAGGAGCTTCAGCCTCCCTTATGTCCGAGGCTCGACCTTTTGTTGGACGTCGGCCAGGCTTTTTTCTGGCAATCGCCTCTGCTTTCCTGGCGGAGATGGGTTCAGGTTCAGTCTCAATATCCTTCTCGGCTTCAGCTTCAGCATCCTGCTCCGGTTCCGGGTCCACCTCAGGGGTTGAAATAGGAGCACTGCGTTCTGCAATTGGTTTGGGAGCCGGCTCGGCACTGGACAGAATATTGGAAAATGACATGGGATCGGCAGGTCGGCTGGTTGTCTATTTTCGAATGGCAGTTAGTAGGTGTTGATCACAAAAACGATAAGACTATTTGCCCTGATGGAAGTTCATGGAGGGAAAGGTATTCAAAAAATGGGGATATCGAGGCGAGCTATTGGAAGAAGCAAAGAGGCAAGCATACATTCAGAGATGACGGAGCAGCGGGTTTTGATGGCGTAGCCGCTCGAGGCTCGGTCTTGATGACGGCTGGCATGGTTGATGAACCGTTCTGGGTTGAGTCTGCAGCAGATGCATGTACTTGTCTTTGAGAGGGCGAAGTCATGCGAGCTGAGCGACTCGGGGGGGGGCTGTGAGAACCGACAGGCAAATTAGGATGTGAAAGCGAGAGCGGGCTCCTAGACCTGTTGTACGATGGCCTGGGTGACGTGTAGTTGCCGTTCTTATTGCCGTAGTATGATGACGGCTGATGTTGGTCGACGAGTGTCCGATCGTAGGGGTAAGGATCGCGCGTCTGCAAAGTAGTCCAAGCTATTAATCAATGTTGTTCAAAACGCGCAAAGCTCGAGACGAGTTGCACCCATGATGTTTTCATGTCATGCAATGCGTGAGCTCCAAATCAACACATCAAACAGGTCAGGATATGGATGATATGAGAATCGCCGTGATGAGAACGAGAGAGAATGGCAATGCGTTGATTTTCTTGCGTCAATGACGAGGTTGACGGAAAGGGGGAGCAAAGAAAAGGGTCGCCCCGAAAATGATGCAGCAAAGATCAACGGGCCACAGCAAAGGGGAATGAATGAGAGGCTGTGAATTGGCTTGGCCGGGCGATGCAAATGGGAAAAGAAAGCAAGTGCCGTGCACGAGTCAAATGAATAAATAAAAAAAAAAGAAGTGGATTGATTGGGTCAGGGCGGGCTGCTCACCTTTGGCGTGGAGTTCTGGAGCGCGTTGTGCCAGGAGGCGGATACCCTGCGCTCCTTGGTGGTGTCGGTCGTAGGGTCGTAGACTCGTCCAGAGGCAGCTTTCTCGCGCGCGTGATGATGAGTTTCGGACGTCGCGGGTGGTGGATAGAAGTTGAGCGATGGAGATGTCGATGATGATGCGCCGTGTCGAGGAGACAAAGGCGGAGCCCCCTGATGATGATTATGGTTGTTGGCCGTCAACGAGGACGATGGCGGCGGCAACGACGGGGAAGGAGCACCAGCGCCGGCTGGGATTGAAGTGGACGGCGCCATGTAGGAGGCCGCTGGACCACCACCAGCAATGGAGGTGGAGGGGGCGCGACTGTGACTGTGACTGTGGCTGTGGCTTTGAGGCTCTTGGTGATGGATCTTTGCGTGGTGGTGAGGTTGAGAGGTGTGATGCAGCGGCGAGGACAGCGTCGGCCGGGGAGGTGAATGAATAAGGCACGAGGAGGCGGCGGAGGCGGCGGAGGCGCGGTGGTGATGGTTGTTGGGGTTGGGGTTGGGGTCGTGGTCGTGGTCGTGGTCGTGGTCGTGGTCGTGGTCGTGGTCGTGGTCGTGGTCGTGGTCGTGGTTCGTGGTCGTGGTCGTGGTCGTGGTCGTGGTCGTGGTCGTGGTCGTGGTCGTGATTGCGGTTGCGGTTGTGGACGTGGTTGAGATGACCACCGACGGAATTGTTGGCGTTGGAATTGCTGCCAGGAGATGAAAAGGGAGGAGGATGGAAATCGGCGGAGCGGGTTGTTGGTGAGCGCAGGCCAAAGATGGCATTGACAGTTGTGGAGGAGCTGGACGTGGAGGAACCCGCCGTCGATCCCAGCGCGAGGTGTCGGTGCGCCGGACTCCCTGCCTTTGAAGGCGCCGTCATCACGTCGCGCAGCGTTGGCGGCACCTCATGTTGCGACTGAGACTGAGACTGCCGCACATCACCATGCCGCCGGAAATTATTGTTGTTGTCCATGAAGCCTTACAGAGTCGATCCGGCGTCTGGACAGAGCACAAGAGACCGGCCGTGATGTTCACTACAAGGCGCCGGCGCGACAGAGTTTCAACAAGATGCAACTGAAGAAATGTTGTCCTAAAAATGGCGAACCCATGCGTACAATATTGGTAGCCTTGTCAAGGCTCAGCGCGGTCGCGGCAGAATGCGCACGTCGTGCCGAATACCGAGCAAGAGGCAATATTGCGACCTCGGCGTGTGAAGTTTTTAAAGTCGCAGAGTGACGATGACGGACAGATGGAGTTGAGGAGAGTAGGAGTTCTCGAGCTCGTCTGATGATTACAAGAAAAAAAAAAAAAAAAGGCCTCGTTGTGGGTGGAGAGCAACAAACTGACTTTTCCTGGCCAAGGTGGCAAGGGGCGGTGGTGGTGCAGCTCTCTCGTCTCTCTGGCACGCGTGTCTGACGCAGAAGCAGAGCACCACCAGTATCTGGGGCAAAAGTGGTGATGGCGATGTTGGGTATGAATGAGCGGAGGGTGAGTGATGGTGGAGCGACGGACGACGGACGACGAACGAGGACCAAGCCTGCAAAGACGAAACGGGGACAAGGCCAGCAAGATCACAAGTCAGCCATGATGCCCGGCCCAGACGAAACCGAGTCTGTCCGTGATGGCAATTGATGTGCAACAGGCCACGGGCGTTTTGGTGTGTTGGCTCGAGTGCAAGTCTGAGGCCTATTCTCATTTACGCAGTACGGTACAAGCAACGAACGGTTCTGGTCCACTTTGCATCACCACAACCGTTTTCGTTTGCCTCGCCATCTCTGGCCCCGACCACCGCAACCTCGACCACACCGCCGAGCACTAATTTTTTTTAAAAAAAAAAAAAAAAAACACCTCGACACGACACCAAAAGCCACGCAACAACGCAGTCCCCGTTTGTTTTGTCGCAGTCAACAAGACTCCCTTCCCATTGTGACCTGCCTACTCCGTACACAGCTAAGCCTTGCGGCCCTTGCCCGAGCATGCTTTGACGTGCCATCCACGTCTGACACTCCATCAGGGACCAGTCAGAAAAAACCCGCAGCCACGCCACGAAAAGCAAATAAATTGCTTGCATTCTGGGCCCGTCTGCCTGTCAGCGGCTTCGATTTCACAATCGAGGCTGCCCGCCCATTATAATTATAAAATCCGATACCTCCATAATTCTTTTCCCCTGTCAACCGACCCACCACTCACGGAAACCGGACTGTCAAACGCGTGGACGCGCACAAATGGAGAAGGAGCGAGGTCTTTTCGCGTCCAGCGGGGCGAGCATCTACAGTATATATAGGCGATTCCTGCCTTCGTGAATCCGTCATCAGTAGAGCTTCTGTTCCTCTCCCATGCGTTGCGTTTTCAACGCAGGGCGGGGACAGCGACAAGGGAACGATAGGTATTATCAGAGCCGCCATCGATATTGATACCGTGTCGGCCCATTCCATTACAGCACAGCACTCGCCAAGTGACTTCGATGCTCTGACACAGCACCAGATGGCCTCCATCAAGATGCTCATTCCGGACGGACAGAGTCGAGGCTATCTCAATGAAGCATCGTGTACTCTGTAGCAGCAGCAGCAGTTAGCAAAATCAAATCAAGCCATGTTCGACAAGAGGAGATGCACCAGTCATTGGTCAGCTCGCAGGCTGCGCCCACAATTTCCCTTTCACGGCGGCGCCGGAATGCGGGGCGCCAGGAGCTTCTTTCCTCCACGCTTGATTGGATATACAATCTTACCCCTGAATAATTTTACATACAGCGACTCCACGCCCCCACGTGGGGCGGCCACTATCAGCTCTAAGTGGCTCAGGTGAGTAGAGCTGTTAGGAGTTCTACAGGGGCTTTGATGCTGGTAGGAGATACTAAGTAGCCCTAGTTAAATGCACGTGAACTAAGGTCCCCTTTACTACGGACTACCCTTAGTGCCATGGAAAGATCTGACATTGGCCTGCTGCCCCCCTAGTCATGTACCTCCTGTAAAAACGAACAGGAACACACACACCAGAGTTTTGACTGCCCCCTTTACATGATGAAAGGACGACTGACGATCTTGGTACACGCGGGCTTGGCCATGTCTGGTACATTGCGGGGTTCGTAATAAATAGATAGGGAGACATGAACAGCCTTCAACTAGGCCTTTGGTTATCTAGGAGACACGTCTTTCAAATTGAGGGCATGGCTAGACACTCGACGTTCATGATCACGTAGATGAAGTCCTAGGAATGCGTACGAATGGTCTTTTTTGGTTGTGCTGTGTGCTTCATATGCAAAACGTTGAAGCTAATCCCAGAACATGAACAAATGAAAAAGAATTGTGCCAAGTCTATCCCGCCGTAAATAGCGTTTTGTCATGAATGCATGCGACTCACAGGAGGGTATCACGGTCATACCTCAGCGTCGGTGCGGCTCTTTTCTTTCTCGGTCTTTTCATTCCTGATGACTCGACAATGCCGTTCGTCGCTGTATCCCGTGCCGGTAACCCCTTCTTCACATCGCTTTTTACCATAACATCCTGTCTATACCCGAGTTTCCTACTTTCTTCTTTGCTTTCTTTACACATCGTTCAGCCGCTTACACGGCACCAGCGTTGATCATCTTCTTACGCAGGTAGTCCTTGTATTCACCGATAGTGCCATCCCAAGGACGGATGCTTTGGTTCTCGCATACCAGAATCTGTTTGGCGATCTTGTCCAGAAGTCTACATGATGTCAATAATTGAATTCTATCTCCGTCGTGACAGTCTAGCAACGCTTGCAATGGCTGTACATACCTGAAATCGTGGGAAACAGCGACAACACCGCCACTAAAGGCGTTGATGGCATCCGCCAAACTGTCGATAGTGGGAATGTCGAGACCGTTGGTAGGCTCGTCAAGCAGAAGCATGTTGGGGCTGTCGATGGCGAGCAAGGCGAAGACGATTCTGCTCTTCTGACCCTCAGACAAAGTGCCCATCAAGGCAGTCTGAGACTCGCCACTCAAGCCATACCGCCCAAGCTGTTGACGCCAGTACTGGTAGTCTTGAGACTTGTCCTTGTACTTGTCACGCACGAAATCAAGGGCTGACTTGGTCAGATCCAGCTGCTCAGCACTGTGCTGAGAGTAGATGCCAAGCTTCAAGTGAGTGTGACGAGTGACAGATCCGCCAGTGGGCGACAGCTTGCCAGTCATGAGGCGGAGGAGGGTAGACTTGCCAACACCGTTGGGGCCGACCAGGGCCGTACGGGAGTCCATGTCGAAGCCGAGCTCAAGGTTTCGGTACAAGTCATCAGCTGGGTTACCGGAATAAGAGAAAGTGACATTGTCAAAAGACAAGACAGGTGGAGGCAGCTTGTCGACATCGGCGAATCTGAACGTAAAGACCTTGTCGGGAGAGACGGGCTGGATGAATCCATCGGCCTCCATCTTATCCAAAATCTTTTGTCGAGACTTGGCCTGTCTGACCAAGTTGGCGTAGGTACCAGCGCTGGCGATGAACTTTTTAATGTGAGCAATTTCTTCCTGCTGCTTGGTGTATGCTTTCATCTGATTCGTCTCGTTCTCGGCACGTGTCTTGTGGTAAGAGTCGTAGTTACCTCCATAGTACAGGAGCTTGGTGTCACGCATATCAATCATGTTGGTACAAACACCGTTGAGGAAGTCCATGGAGTGGGAGACGAGGACAAGGGTACGGTCCCACTTCTTCATATATTCCTCGAGCCATACGCAGGCTTCGAGATCCAAATGGGCAGTAGGATCATCAAGCAACAGCAGAGACGGCTTGACAAATAGGGCCTTGGCGAGAGCAACTCTCATTCTCCAACCACCAGACATGTCCTTGGTCTTCTTGTGGATCGTCTTCTTGTTGAAACCCAGACCGGTCAAGATAAGGGAAGCGCGGGTAGCAAAGGTGGAGGGGTCCATCTTGTCCATGTGCTGTAGGATCAAGGCGTCAGCAAAATATGCAACATGTCACCAGCGATTGCATCAACTTACGTCGTAAAGGTCAACCAAGACAGGGCTCTCAGGGCCTTCGTCTTCCAGGAGCTTTTCAGCAAGCTTATCGAGGCGTTCCATTTCATTCTCGGCCTCGGTCACAACCCATTCCAGGGCGCCGAGCTCACTTGGGGGAGCACCCTCGTTCAGGAGGTAGATGTCGATATGCTCCGGAATGGGAAATTCACGGGCGGCGATAGCCTTGAGAAGGGTAGACTTGCCACAGCCGTTCTCACCAAGCAGACCGTAACGACGGCCGAACGACAACTCCATGGTTGAATCAGTGATAAGAACGCGGCCGTGGAAAACCAAGCTGGTGCTGGTAATCTTGACGTCCTTGCTTGCTTGTGTTGAGGCCAGGACACCGGTTGTGACACGGTCAGAAATACCGTGCTTGTCCATCTGCTCGGCAAGACGCTTCACCTCGTCCAGCTTCTTACCCGAGGTAGCGGGGGTGTCATCCTGGATAGGATTGCCATGAGCGTCAAGCTCAGGCTCCTTGTTCTTGTCCTTTCCACCCTTTAGCTTGCCTTCGGCAGCCTTCTTGGCGAGTCTCTTCTCCTTGGAAGCAGAGGGCATATTGGTTGTCTAGGATCTCGAAAACAACGAACGAGGAAAGGGAAAGCAGAAGATATATCAGGGTACGAAGATGATTGTTGTATCTGTGACGGTAAAAGACCGAAACCAAAACCGTAATTCGTCAAAGTGTAGTGGTGTTCGATGAAGTGCACACACAGCGGACCAGAAGAAATCAGACAGATCCTGAGCCGAAGGTGCAATGATGAATCAGGCGGCAACTCAGACAACGGCACACCTAGATGTAAATTTGGCTGGCAGAAAAGATGATGGAGGCGGGGTGATATTTTGCATGGTGGGGCGCGGCTAGAAACTTTGGTTCGATAAGACTCATCGGCCCAGGCGTGTCAGGCATCAAACTAAGGCATGAACTGCTCAGGACACTAACCACAAAAAAAACTTTCGATATCGCCACTCAGTTAAACGAAATATTTGTTAGGGACTCCGGGTTCTGCATATTTTATGAAATAAAGACGAGTCAACTCAGCCATCGCTCTTTAGGACACGTTTTCAATTCTGAAATGTCGGTCCTACCGCAAAATGTTTAATAATTATGGACAAGCAAAAGTACTCAACTTATTCTGTGCGCACATTAGTCTCGCAGGAGTAGGGCGGTCAGACTCACTTGACGTCATTTGATGATTTCCGTACTTGCTGACTTACTAATATTTAGCCTGCATGGAGGTACCCAGGAGTGAAATCCTAACCATTCTTGAACAACATATTTCCAATGCTAATACAATGGAAAAGGGCTTCTTCGGATTGAATGCGACCAGGCTCTAAAGTGAATGTAACTAATACTACAAGATAAAGGAATGCAAGGTCGTAAATCCAATTAGCCGAACCTAACTCCTGTCTAACTGCTAAATTATCCTTATGATTTATCTAAATGCCATCGAGGTTAAGTGTGAGGCGCGCGCGGCCGTCGGTTGGTTTCCCCGGCGCGGCCTCTTAAGCAATTGCAAGGTGCAATGTTAGCCGCTACTAACATTGACGCATCTTGTGGTCTTTCTAGCACACCTTTTAGGGTATTACAAAACACCCCTCTCCGAAAAAGGATCGAAAATGAGTAAAAAAGGGTAGAGGCACCTCCTCTGTTTGAGGCTTAGTTGCTGGCTGCTGCATGATCAAAAAAAATCAGCGCTCTGTGTTTACGTACTGAACGATTTCTATGCCTCTATTAGACCGTAAACCCTCGCAAAAGACAGACCAAAGAAAAGTCAATTTGAACCATGATTCAAAAGACACGAGAACTCGCTTTCCACTGCAATAATGTGTTACCAGTTGTCGTGAGTGCTGTAAGCCTGTGACCTAAATCCATATTTTTCATACCTAAAGCAATAATCCGGTTCTCTCATTCATGACCACATCTAATCCTCGCCAAGCAATCGCGCAGTAACGTCGCTGATGTACGCTTCCTCAAGTTGATAGTCTTGGCTATTATTGGGATCGATGCCTATGGCTTCAAATGCCTGTACGACGGCCTCTACGTCGAAGCCCATGTTTACGAAACGTTCAACCAAATTACGATGGTAGCCCTTGTATCTATAGTGGCATCGTTAGTGGCTGGTAGGGAGGATGTGTGTAGTGTTTATCTACACAATGAAATCGTTGACTTTCTCTTTCTTACCGGTTTACGCCATTCTCCGCTGGTGCATCGTGTTTCTTGTACTTGCTCAAGTCGAGCTCATGTTTCTTTGCGCCAGCGTGCTTGATGGCCCACTCCTGGGCAATTCGAGCGAATTTCTCAGGATCACACAGAAGCATCATGGCAACTTCGGCGTCTTGCGGGTCTTTGGGGTTCGGAACTTCGAGTAGCATGCGGATAGATAAAAGGGCTGTCTTGATGGTCTGCACCGGCGACCAGGCAGAGCCGAGGGTGTCGAGGCAGATGGCGCCCTACATTCATGTCATTAGTCATGCAAAGCCCAGGCAGTTTTTTTTTTTTTTAAAAAAAAAAGACTTACAGTTTTGCTGCTGACATTGGGATGCCAGATCTTGGTCTCAAACTTCATGGCCGGCGATTTAAACGGGTAGTTATCGGGAATCTCAATGTCGACCATGAAAGTGCCACCGGCATACGGGGTGTCTGGAGGGCCGGGAATCGTGCCCTTGAGGTGTTTCAGGCTGACGCCGTCAACGGGCGCAGCATAAACGCCCGAGTTGTCCCTGTCTGACTGAATATCTTGCAGCTCTTTGGCGATGCGCCGATCTCGGCTGCTGGCCATGATGACGATGGGCCTGGAAGCTGGTACGATGGTCGCCAAGAAAATTTTTGATGTAGAACGAACGGAGCAGGGCAGGGTGACACCCTCGATAAACAAATTAATTGATTCCCCTCCACTGTGATAATCTGTAAGAAGACAGAACCCTCAACTAGCCTGCGAAGCGTAAGAACTCTTTCTATGAGTGTGGTGGGGTCGGACTTTCTTCCCTTGTTGACAAGTGAGTGAGTGACAACGTAAAGCGGGCTCATGGTCAGGTGGGAGACGGCAACACGTGTACAAACCAAGTCCGCGACAACGTTGGGTACGAGGAAGTAAACGCGCAGTAGAGGCTGAGCCTAAAACAGGACATGTTCATCTATATATCTATTTAACAAGAAAAGATACACATTGGAGTTCATGCTTACTTACCAAGGTACCAGAAGCTAGGTAATCACAACACAAGCTTGCTTCACCTTGCAAGGCCTTCGTCAAGATCCTCCTCATCCTCGAAATACCCAACGCGTGGCAAAGACATTGAGATACTTGTCTGCGGATTGTGCCGAGCATCTTTTGTTTGAAAAGCTGTCGAGTTTTGTGCCGTTTGCATGTAAAACAGGCTCACTGTCGATTGCTTCGAAACCTTTCCGATCATTTTGCCGAGCATTTGGTTACTGGCGTGAGTCGTGAGCAACTTTGGGCACAGACTGTTGTATCACACCACATCACATCATTTTATGGCATGTATTCAGTTGACGCAGGCTGACAAGTTCAATTAAATCAGACTATGCTCATGGTACAGGATCATGAAAATTCTTCCTTCTTTCCTAAAGATATGATTTAGGCACTCGCGTTACGCTCAAGACCGTCGTAAGCAGTGTGTGTCGACAACTGGTCATTACTAGAATCCTTATTGAAGGCAACTCGCGGCGTGGCCGCCTCCTTTTGTTCGAATTTGGCTTCCGCCAATCTGCTAGGATCGTTGATCGAGCCAACCTCCGCTTCGAAAGCCCTTCGCTGCCCGTCCAGTACATGTTGATAATCAAATCCACCCTCCTTGAGGTTCTTGCCATGGGGACCACGAGTGTCCGAGGCATATTGACTGTTGATATATGTAGGAGCCGCGTCACCTTGCGTGCCTTGGACACTTCCGCCCGCGCCACGCGAAGACACATCGCCTAGCAAAGAATATGAAGAGTTTTCGGGCTCCGCATCACGGTTTTCAGCAAATTTGCCATCGGCCCTGTACGATTCAGCGGCGAGGGAGTCGTTCACAACTAGACCAGCCCCCTCCTGTTTGACGGGCGCATTTTTTCCGGCATCGACCTAAATCGATCATTTAATTCGACGTGCGTATCAACATAGCTATCAGTAGCACATACCTTGGTGCCAGCGCTAGTCGCACTTCGAGTTTGAATAGACGCCATGTTGGGGGTATTGGAATAATGCTATGATATTTGGAAAGGGAAGTGTCAGAGTTGTTTGTGTTTATTTGCACGATATGGGGTTTGGATTGTGTATGATGTTCACTAGAAATTCACTAGAAGAACCTTTATATCTGTCCGATCTCATCGCAAACCATGACATCATGACCGATGACATGCCGTCAACGGGTGGACATCATCGTCTTTCTGCGGTAGCAACGCCGGCCCGCTGTTTGACCGAATAGTTCAAAGCCAGACATTGCATCATTCTTAAAGAGGTAAGAAGGCGTGCATCCACATTGCATCGAAACAGGCTGGTAAAGAGTGAACACGGCAAGCTGTCGATCTGTTGATGTAATGCACCGATCGCGATGAGGGTCCCAAAACGTGAAGGTTGGACGGACAGCCACCCAGGTTCCAACACTGATCCTTTTTGTCTTGTTTTGCCAAGCTGAGTGAGCACCTACGAGGTACCTTGCTCTGCTGCCTGACTCGTACACTGTGCTGTTTGAGCAACTTTGCGATTGCGCTTCTATATTTGATGTTGTAGCTGTTGTAGCTGTAGATACATGGTCTAGATGTTTGAGATTGCTGATTTCCAGCCCGTGCGCAACTTCGACTCAAGTGGTGATTGGTACGGATCCGTACACTTATTAGATTCTGAAGCATAATAGTACAAGATGCAATGGTCGCGCGGGGCAAAATGTCCGAAATTGTGGTTCTGACAAACGTCATCCATGGAACCATGAGCTTTGGATCATGATATTCTAGTCGAAGACGAAGGAAAAAAAAAAACCCCGCTTTGTGATGACATAAATTTGGTGAACAGCCATGCAAACAATGGGGAAGATGTCGCCATTCTCGAGTGGAGGCGAAGTTGAATCCCTTGATCGTGAGTTGTGCGTAACTTATTTTAGGGGACCGAAAATTCGGCGGATAACACGGCAACCCTATCAAGATTCAAGACCGCCCGCCAGTAGTTGTTGCAAGGGAGCCTTGAGTGAGTAGCGCCGATCAGGCACAGTCTGGCAATCATCATCAGCCACCGTCCCTTGACACCCGGCAGCGACTTTGTGCTGAGCGCTGCAGGAAGCAGTTGGGAGCGTCGACATCTGGTGGCCATCTGTGCGTGCAAGGCTGTTCAATGTTTTGCTTCTCTGGAAACGGGGCCCGGGCCAGATGACCAAGCATCACCAGACCAGCTCTGGTGGCGAGGATGTACAGTGGGTGTACACCCCACTGCCGGGGCCACTGTACATAGGTCGGCCGGCTGTGCAGTGGCACGCGTGACGAAGGCGACAGCCTCGCTGGGCCTGACCCTGACACTGACCAGTGACTTGCCAGGCAGGATCGAGGTCGAGTCGTCGATGATGCAGAATCCACGTATAAAAGCTGATGAAGTATGCTATAACACCTTCATTCCTCAACATTCTCACATATCGACTTTGGTGAAGCACTGAACGCAGGTTTATTACGAAACCCCATCAGCTACATTTTGCCATAGACCATAGACTCGCCAGACAGCCAACATGGGACGCCTGGTATATCGCGACGGGCAATACTGCGAAGCTCGTTATGAGTCGAAGTTGAGAACAAGAGAGCAAAACGTCATCCTGCGCAAAACGCACGATATGTGGGATCGTGTCTTGTACGGTGTTGGCAGTGTCTACTACAAAGTACGAACGAGGCCGCTAAAACAAGCCTTTGATTGACCACGGCATTTCGAACCCTCGACAATCAACGTCCCGAATCAGCGAGGATTTGGCTCTGGGCGGGTTGAGCTGACGCGTAATCTGCGCTGTGGCAAACTTCTGGTGATGGATGGTGCACCTGCAACTTGACCTGGCGAACGTGTGCCATGTCAACATTTGTGGTGTGATGGCAGTCCATTTGACGGCGGGCTCCAGTTCCCGGGATGCTTTCAGCATATTTGAGAAATATGCGATTTTGCTTGCTCTGATATATCGCCTTTCGTGTTACATGTTTGAAAGAACGTTTCCACGACAGTTTGTGTGCATCGCCGTCATTTGTGTATCGGGTTGTACATATAATTAAGACGTGCAAATCTGTGACAACTGCGGAGTACCAGACATCGTAACAAAATTAAAGGGAAGGAACGGTGGGCTCGTCCATTGCTGCTGCCCTACTGCAGCCCTAGGAATAACGCCGAGTTTAGCTTCCTTGTTGTATTTATGTACTCCGACGGAGTAATTACCACAACGGGGCACGTGGGTGCTGCCTGCCCCTTTTTGCTTTTTCACATCGAGTTGCTATCGTGTGAGCGAGGGCTGAAGGGATACGCACGCGCATGCTACATGTAACTCTGACAATGACCGGCATGGAAAAACGCCTCCAAGAATGTCAATGCGAGGGAGCGCCCCACTTGGTTCGATTTGTTTTTGATGGCACGCCAAACATCCCGAGGGAGGAAAGACAGCGGCTGCATCGATGAGACGGTCAAAAACTCAACAGGTTGTTTCAGGGTGCACGACGAGTCGCTCCATGGGTTCCTGAAGCTGCGAGTTGCGGCACAGTATTCCGTAATCGAAGGCCGTCTTTCTGTGAGCTTGCAAAGTGATCTTCTGTACTCCGTAGAGCGTGTGCTGGGGTACGGAGGACCTGCTTTCAATCCAAGTGAAGCGAATATTGGCCAGTGTGCCAGTGCCAATGCCCGCGGGCGCCCCTTGAATCGGTCCCAAAAAAAACAAACCTCTACTCCGTAAATAATCCGTAACAATCCGTATGTAGTCCGTATTACGGACGTACACATCAGTCAGTTCCTCCTAATGCTGCGCCTCAGGAGAAGTGGGTCCCGCGAGTTAACGGCACGCGACAAGGGGGACAGAGAAGTGCTTTCCTGGTACGTGGCCAGCCATCTAATAATACGGACAGGATGGCTCTTTGGAGAATGCCCCAGGTAATAAGGGAATTGGATTGGCAACAACCGCCGTCCGCATGAACCCCTAGAGCCAATTGCCTGTCTGCTACAACCTCTAGCTAACCCGGATCGGCGCCTGCCAATTTCGCTGCTCGACAAATGGCCACACCCCCTGGGCCGCCTCCCCTGTGTCACAGCGGACCCTGCTTGCCCACGCTCCCCGTACTTCCTTCTCGAACCTGCCTACAGACAAAACCACACTCGTTCCCTGAACTCAGACCCGTGCTTGAAATCCTAATCTCTCTCTTGTCATCTTCTTTATTTCTTTTTTCATACCCGTCGCAAATTTTTTTTATTAAACCATCAGAGGTTGGCTGCCTCGTTTGTCAAGCCTTTCCTGACACTCATTTAGTCTACAACGATCCAAATCGACTTTCAACCAAATTTCCCGACACTCTCTAACATACAGAACTTTTTTCCCCCTTTTCATACAACATTTACCCTCTCGACAAGATAGAAAGAAGAACCGATAAAATCATCTTTGTGTGTGCTAGCTGTATTTGATTCTAGTCAACATGGGAATCGCTACGCTCTCCATGTCGCTCCTTGCCCTGGCAGGGAGCGTCATTGCCGCCGATCTCCAGCCGATTGAGGCCCAGGTACGCCCGTTGCCGACCCAGAACGATGGTTCTCTTCTGCGCAAACTTATCTCTGACAAAACTTGGTTAAATACAGGGATCCAAGTTCTTCTACAAGAACGGAACCCAGTTCTACATGAAGGGTGTTGCTTACCAGCAGGAAGTTGGTGCTAGCGGTGGCACTATCGGCCGACGAGTCGACGCCAAGAAGAACTACGTCGGCCCTCTCTCAGATGAGAAGAACTGCAAGCGCGATGTCCCTCTGCTAAAGGAGCTCGGCACAAACGTCATTCGAACTTACGCCATTGACCCTAAAGCCGATCACACTGCTTGCATGAAGCTGCTCCAGGACGCTGGCATCTACGTTATTTCCGATCTCAGCGAGCCCGACACCTCCATTAACCGTGACAGCCCTCAGTGGAACACGGAGTTGTTTGCCCGTTACACCGCTGTCGTTGATGAACTCTCCAAGTACTCCAACGTTATCGGCTATTTTGCCGGCAACGAGGTCTCCAACGCCAAGAACAACACCCAAGCATCTGCCTTCGTTAAGGCTGCCGTCCGTGACACCAAGGCCTATATCAAGGGCAACAAGAAGATAAGCCGCTGGATCGGTGTCGGTTACGCCGCCAACGATGACAAAGATATTCGTGCCGAGATTGCCGATTATTTCAACTGCAACAACGCTGAGGAGTCTATCGACTTCTGGGGTTACAACATTTACTCGTGGTGCGGACAGAGCAGCATGCAGAAGTCCGGCTACGATCAGCAGGTCAAGTTCTTCGAGAAGTACTCGGTCCCCGTTTTCTTCGCCGAATACGGCTGCAATAACGAGGGTGCCGCCAACCGTGTCTTCCAGGAGACTGGTGCTCTCTACTCTGATGAAATGACTGGTGTCTTCAGCGGTGGTATTGTTTACATGTACTTTCAGGAGGCCAACGACTATGGTGAGTTAAATGATCATGCTCAGAAGTCGTCAAAGCGGAAACGTGCAGATTCTAATACTTTTGCTGGCTAGGTCTCGTTAAGGTTAACGGCGACAAGGCTACCAAGCTCAAGGATTTCGATGCCCTGAAGAAGGAGGTCACGAAGGCGGCTCCCAAGGCTGTCAACATGGCTGACTACAAGCCCACTGGCAAGATGAATGAATGCCCCAAGTTGACCGACAACTGGCGAGCCAACAAGGCTCTCCCACCCACCCCTGACCAGAAGCTTTGCGACTGCATGTCCAAGTCTCGAGCCTGCGTTCCCAAGTCTGACCTCTCACCGAAGAAGCTGAGCGAGATTTTCGGTTTCATCTGCACCAAGTCCCCCGAGTCTTGCGTTGGTATCAATGCAAACGCCACCACTGGTGTCTATGGTGCTTACAGCATGTGTGACAGCAAGGCCAAGCTCGCCTTCGTCCTTGATGCCTACTACAACAACCAGAAGAAGGCCAGCACTGCTTGTGACTTTGATGGCTCCGCCCAGACCGCTCCCGGAAGCTCCGACTCTTCCTGCTCTTCTGCTCTGGCTTCTGCCAGCGATGTCAACAAGAAGGCCGCTACTGCCACTGCCCCCGTTGGCGGTGGCGCTGCCAAGACCACTAGCACCGGTGACAGTTTTGCTGTCCATGGCGCCCCCGTTACTCGCCTCTTCTCTATTGGCGATTTCGCTGTCGGTCTGTACATGCTCGTTGCTGTCGGCGTTGGTGCCGGTATGGTGGCTTTGTAAATTGGCGTGACGGTGTGATGAGTCTCTTTTGGAGGAGTGTAGTAGTATCGAAGTCTGCGCTGCACGCATGTACACCACGGTGTCGGGTTAGGACTATTTGCTGTCATTAAGACCATTTCTGTATTAAGCATTGTTGGTGTTATCCAGTTGGCAAAAAAAACAAGATGCCAGATGGCAAGAACTCCTTTCCGTACTTCCTGTTTTGGAAAGTGGCGAGAGGTCACCGAGTGAATATTGTATATTTTTGATACGTGTTGTTGCTGTGTAACTCGTCTCATTGGAACCGAACTGCGCCAGTACTTTGAGAAGCGCAGCCAGCTCCGTCCAGTCAACTTTATGCAGGCACCTTGTGCAGGCTGGTCGGTCTATACATGTAGTCAATCAACAACGGAGCGAGTGCGACTCTCGCAAGCAGCACATGACGTCAACGTACTAACCTTTGCGCCACCCATTTTTTCAGTTTTTCATCCAGTTTTTCATCCACCCATCTATCTCTTTCCTCTCTTTCCTCTTTCTCCTCTCTTCCAAACGGCCTTTTCTTTCATTGTCCTGCCTGTTTGATCACCAGAGACCATGACGGCCGAAAAAGCTCGCTCGTAGGACGAAACCCCGACAGACATGCCGTCTTTACCGCAAACTGACTCGCGAGGGTTGCCGAGACCGACCCCATCCTCCCTTCTTCGTGAATCGAGATTATTTGCGCTGGAGTGGGTGCGGATGAATGCGCTTGATGTGCTTGTCATGTTACTCATAGCTGGTATCAGCTTCGGCGTACGTCGCATTCTCACTCCATGTCTTTACTCCACGACACATGTGATGTGACAACAGCACTTTGATCGTAGAGAGCATCGCTAATTACCACCATTTACTATCAGATCTACAATTCTCCGATGGTTGCGGTTCGGACATTTCCCATTACTTTCAACGGCTCAGGAGACATCATTTATCCAGAGTGGGCGTATCCATATCGTGGTTGGATTTTGCCACCGTGGCTCGCAGGGTTGCTATCCATCGCTGGACCAATCCTCGTCTATGTCTTGGCGCAATTCAGAGTCAAGTCCGCCTGGGATGCCAGCAACGCGATCATGGGCACCGTGTGGGCGGTGGCACTGGGATCTCTATTTCAAGTCACCATCAAGCAGCTCATTGGCGGCTTCCGACCCTACTTTCTGGACGTGTGCATGCCAGACGTCTCGCTCGCAAAGACACACAACAAGACGGGTCTCAACGGTGTTGGGTTCCAGCAAGTCATGTATACTACGGAAATCTGTACACAACCGAGCCGGTCCATGCTCAAAAACGCCGTGACGTCTTTCCCCAGCGGCCATTCCACGGTTGCGTTTTCCGGCTTCATATTCTTGTTTCTCTGGCTGAATGCCAAGTTGAAGGTATGGGCGGATCACAAGCCGGCCTTTTGGAAACTGGCACTGACCATGGCACCGATGCTTTCCGCCGTCATGATTGCTTGTTCGCTGACCATTGACGCGGCGCACAACTGGTACGATATCGTGGGGGGGTCGACTATCGGCACAGTCATGGCTGTCGCGTCCTACCGATCGACCTATGCCGCTGTTCTTGATTGGCGATTCAACCATTTGCCCCTGCAGGAGAAGGAATCATTCGTGTACGATGCAGAAGAAGGATCTGATATCCCAGCACAGACATTCACTCGGAGCGCAAGGTGGGGAGAGTCTAGGCGCAGGCTGGATGAGCAGTATGAGAGTGCTAGTACCAGTGCTTTCTTCGCACATCATCCGGGCAGATTGCCACGAAGTGATGCGGAAGACGACACCTCTGCCGAGGGCAGCCGGCGGAAACAACGACCCATTGTCGGAGATCAAGCTGTTTAGCTCTGTTCACCAAGGGGCGCAGGGCAGTTTTTCCATTACACTTGACTCGTTGCAAAATATTCTTCCTTTTGAGTACGGAGCATAAGTAGTATTGTTATTATCATGGTATTGAGTATACTAGCAATTCCTATATCACAAAAAAACCAAGGGCCACTTTATTGATTGGATTAACCAAGGCTTTTTTTTGTGTGACGATGTTTTTCTTTTTGTTGTGCCAATATTACTTGCCCGCAGCCATGGCCTCCTCCCTCTGCTTGATGATGTTGGCCACGACGGGTCTATCCGTCAAGCGCTTAAGCCAAGCACCGTAGGTCTTGAACTCGGACAGGTCGACGCTGTCGAGCCCAGCGATGGTGACTGCCCACGGAACAAACATGAGATCGGCATAGGTGAGCTTGTCGCCAACCAAGTAGTCCGTCTTCTGCTTCTCCAAGTGCGCGTCAATGACGCCCGTCACACGCTTCACTTCGTTGGCGTATCTGTCGACGGCGCTCTGAACCTTTTCCGGGTGATATCTCGAGAACCAGATGAGCTGGCCGAAGTAGGGGCCCTGTCCGGACATCTGAAAGTGTTCCCACACGCGGGTCTGGTATTTCTCCGGGACGCTAGTATACTGTAGCTTGTGGGCCGTGTCGTACTGCTCGATGATGTAGTCGATGATGGCGCCGGACTGATGACAAAAGTCTTAGTAAAGGGGGTGCCCCGTGCCCCGTGCCCCGTGCCCCGTGCCCCGTGCCCCGTGGGTCGAGGAGGAAGACGACTCACCTCCCACAGAGAGATACCGGTGTTGGGGTCCTCTAGGCCGGGGACCCTGCCGTTGGGGTTCAGCGAGATGAAGGGCTCGGCCTTGACGGCCTGGAAGTCGAGGAACTTGTGGTGGTAGGGGAGGCGGAGCTCGTCGAGAATGATGGCGACTTTCCAGGGGTTGGGGCCGCCGGGGTGCGAGTACAGCGTCATGGGCTTGAGAGAGGAGGACATTTCTGAAAAGATTGTTGAACGACTGGTGGGAGATTTTATTGGCGTTGGCGTTGGCATTGGTGTTTTGTTTTGTGGTGGGCGGGTGGATGGGACTTTGTATGGCGTGTGGTCTGAGAAGGAGGAAAGTTACTTGGACTGAAGAGACGATGGGAAGCAAGATGGATGACTTTTTATCCCTATATATATTTTATTTTACACGGGGGCACGTTGTATTCCGGCCTGACTTGGGGCGATCGTGGATGCGCTTCACATGTTGGGCTTGCGAGTCTTGGACCTGGTTTGTAAAGCTGACGCAGCACAAGTGGGCCTGCTTACGCTGATGGGCTGCGATGCGCTCATTACTAAGTAGTCATGGTTGAATGATTAGAAATCTATTTAGGGGAAACTAATAAGTAAGCTTGTTGGTATTCAAAGGCTACAGTACGAGCAAGGTCGCTCGCTGATGCAATCAATCATTAAGTAGACTGGTTGATGGGCCCCCCCCACATGGTCTGTCTGGCCTTGCAATCATCTCGACGGGCTATATGTGGCCGTGTAAAAAAAAAAAAAAATATACGGACCGTATGTACGGACTAGATATGTAAGCATGATCCCGCTTATTCAAGTTAGAGTGGTTCAATGGACCGTCACGAACACGAACACGATCTCGATCTCGATCCCGTCGTTTACGGTGGTACGGAGTAGCCACCTCACTTGACTGTCTTTGTGCACTGTGCGGTGCGGCCAAAGAACAAGGCTGCAGGGCGGCGTCAAACAACGAGCACTTGTCTCACCCTGGAATCCCTCCATTGACAGTATTAATAACAACTCGTCCTCGGCGTTCGCGCTTACACGCCCGAGTCCCAGTGCCATGATATCACGGTGGACGCGATCTGGTGGATCCCGAATCCAATCGCTGCGGCCCGATGGTGGACACTGGACTGGTCGCGAAGTAATCGTCATTGATTATGAAAAGGGAAAAAAAAAAAAAAAAAACTAAAACTAACGCACGTCGGACTCTTGGAGTCGTCCGAGCTGTGCCTGTTGCGGCAGATCAAGGATGCATATATGATACTTGGATTGACGAAAACGTGTCGGGTTCCAGAACGCGCGGATTTGGGTTTCTTAATGACTGGGCTTGTGAGCATGTGCTTTCCATTCCATGCTAGTGTGCGCAAACAATTGTGCTCACCAATGCTCGGCTAGTGGTAATCAATTGATTTCCAGAAATGGCCGCTGCTGAGGAGAAGAAGATTTCCCCGGAAAGTCACCAGGAATCGACTGACACGGCGCATTCCTCGATAGTTCCAAGCAACAACGTCGCGGACACGGCAATAATGGATGGTGATGCACGAATCCTGGACGGCCACCATGACCTGGACAAACTGGCGCCGAATGGCAGCTTATCCGACTCATCACCCTCCACCAGTCACTTGTCCTCTGGTAGTCAAGTCGAACAACCAAGACGAGAACCGCTGAAGCGCCGGCGAACTATGCAGACCGAAGAAAATCTCTTTCGCGCGCTGTCCCGCAGGAAGACGTCCGGGGCAGACACGGGCCATGCGGAGGATGATGAAGAGTCGCAAGAGGTAGAACGACTCATGTCAAAGATGTTCGGCCAAAAGCGCCAGGAGCAAAGCGAAGAGGAGCAGACCAGGCACAGTGGCGTCATATTCCGAAATCTCACCGTCAAGGGCGTGGGCTTGGGAGCGGATCTGCAGCCAACTGTCGGTGATGTCTTTCTCTCGCTGCCCCGAGCCCTCGCCAACCTGTTCAGGAGTTTCTCCCGGGCCAAGAGCGGCCGCGGCAAACCAGCTGTCAGGGCAGCCGTCGCCAAGCCTCCCATCCGGGAGCTCATCAGCGACTTCAACGGGTGCGTGCGGCCGGGGGAGTTGCTCCTGGTTCTGGGACGCCCTGGCTCAGGATGCTCAACGTTTCTCAAGGCCTTCTGCAACCAGAGATCGGGATTCGTAGCCGTCGACGGAGATATGACCTATGGGGGAACCAGCGCCGACGACATGGCCAAGAGCTTTCGCGGGGAGATCATCTACAACCCCGAAGACGACTTGCACTATGCCGCATTGTCTGTGAAAAGAACCCTCTCCTTTGCGCTCCAGATGAGAACGCCCGGGAAAGAATCGCGCCAAGACTACGTGAGAGAGTTCCTGCGCGTCGTCACAAAGTTGTTCTGGATAGAGCACACGCTCGGCACCAAGGTCGGCAACGAGTTCATCCGCGGCGTGTCGGGTGGTGAGCGTAAGCGAGTGAGCATCGCCGAAGCCATGATTGCTCGTGCGTCCGTCCAGGGATGGGATAATTCCAGCAAGGGCCTAGACGCGAGCACCGCCCTCGAGTACGTTCGGTCCATCCGGACAATGACCAACATGGCCGACGCGTCGACAGCCGTGTCACTCTACCAGGCGGGGGAGTCGTTGTACGATCTCGTCGACAAGGTTCTGCTCATTGACCAAGGCAAATGCCTCTACTTTGACCCGTCAGAGAAAGCAAAACGGTACTTCCAAGATCTTGGCTTCGACTGCCGCGAGCGCTGGACCACCCCTGATTTCCTCACATCCGTCACCGACGAGCATGAGAGAAACGTTCGCAGCGGCTGGGAAGAGCGCATACCAAGAGCTGCGCAAGACTTTGCGGACTTGTACAAGAAGAGCGATATTTACCAGGAGACTCTTGCCGACATGGATGACTTCGAGTCCTCTCTGAAGAAGCGCATGGAGGAGAGGCGGGAGCACGAGTCGGAGAAGACGGCAACCAAAAACTACACTCTCCCATTCCACAAGCAAGTCATTGCCTGCACGCAGAGGCAATTTTTCGTCATGACCGGCGACAAGGCATCGCTGTTTGGCAAATGGGGAGGGCTCCTCTTCCAGGGGTTGATCGTCGGCAGTCTCTTCTTCAACCTGCAAGAGACGGCTGCCGGGGCATTCCCTCGAGGAGGTACACTGTTCTTTCTTCTCTTGTTCAACGCCCTCCTGGCTCTGGCTGAGCAGACGGCCGCGTTCGAGTCCAAGCCCATCCTGCTCAAGCACAAGTCGTTTTCCTTCTATCGCCCGGCGGCGTTCGCTATTGCCCAGACGGTTTGTGACGTGCCCATGGTGTTTGTCCAAGTGGTTCTCTTCAACGTTGTCATCTACTTCATGGCCAATCTGTCGAGAACCGCGTCGCAGTTCTTCATCTGCACCCTCATTCTGTGGCTAGTCACCATGGTCACATATGCCTTCTTCCGTACCATATCGGCTTGGTGTAAAACTCTCGACTCAGCCACCCGCTTTACCGGAATATCTGTCCAAATCCTGGTCGTCTACACTGGGTATCTCATTCCGCCCGAGTCCATGCACCCCTGGTTCAGCTGGCTGCGATGGATCAACTGGATCCAGTACGGCTTCGAGTGCCTCGTCGCAAACGAGTTTGACGGGCTGGATCTCGAATGTGTGCCCCCATATCTTGTGCCCCAGGCTCCGCAGGCATCGCCTCGGTATCAGTCATGCGCATTAAAGGGCAGCGTCCCTGGCCGCACATCAGTCGATGGAGGTCAATATATCCAGCAGTCTTTCACGTATACTCGGTCTCATCTATGGCGAAATTTCGGGTTCCTGTGGGCCTTCTTCCTGTTCTTCGTCTTCCTCACTGCTCTGGGAATGGAGCAGATGAAGCCAAACGCGGGCGGCGGGGCCGTCACCGTTTTCAAAAGAGGACAAGTCCCCAAGGGATTAGAGAAGACGATAGAAGCGGGCGGACCGAAGAACGCTGCTGATGAGGAATCGGGTCCGACCTCTCATGTGACGCCGGGCATGGCGGAGGAGCAGAGCGACGAAAAGCAGACCACCGGCAACAGTAGACAGGATAACTTGAAGCAGGTCGCAAAGAACGAGACCGTCTTCACCTTTCGCCACATCGACTATACTATTCCCTATGAGTTGGGCGAGAGAAGGCTCCTGCAAGATGTGCAAGGGTATGTGCGGCCTGGAAAGTTGACGGCTCTCATGGGTGCATCTGGTAAGTATTTCTACAGCAGCCTCGCATAACAAGATTCGTTTCATCCGTGTCAATACTAACCGGTGTATGTACTTGTCAATCTCAAGGTGCTGGAAAGACGACGCTTCTCAACGCCCTGGCCCAGCGCCTCAACTTTGGCACGGTAACAGGGGATTTCCTGGTTGACGGCCGGCCTTTGCCCAAGTCGTTCCAGCGAGCAACTGGGTTCGCAGAACAAATGGACATTCACGAGCCCACGGCAACAGTCCGAGAGGCTCTCCGATTCTCAGCCCTCCTGCGGCAGCCACGAGAGACGCGGCGCGAGGAGAAGCTCGACTACTGCGAAACCATCATCGACCTCCTCGAGATGCGCGACATTGCCGGCGCTGTCATCGGCAAAGTCGGCGAGGGACTCAACCCCGAACAACGCAAGCGACTGACCATTGGCGTGGAACTAGCCTCCAAGCCCGAGCTACTCATGTTCCTCGACGAACCTACATCCGGCCTCGACTCGGGGGCAGCCTTCAACATTGTCCGCTTTCTGCGAAAGCTCGCGGACGCGGGACAAGCAGTATTGTGCACCATCCACCAGCCATCCGCCGTTCTATTCGAGCACTTTGACGAACTACTACTGCTCAAGTCCGGAGGACGGGTAGTCTACCACGGCCCGCTGGGAGAAGACAGCAGAACCCTCATCGACTACCTCGAGTCCAATGGCGCGTTCAAGTGCCCCCCAGAGGCCAACCCAGCCGAATACATGCTGAACGCCATCGGAGCCGGCGATCCAAACTACCACGGCAAAGACTGGGGGGACGTCTGGGCGCAGTCGAAAGCCCGCGACGAGCGATGCCAGGAAATCGACGAGATGATCGAGAAGCGCAAGAAGATTGACCCCAGCAAGAGTCTCAAAGACGACCGCGAGTACGCCACGTCGCAGGCATTCCAGACCATGACGGTGGTCAAGCGCTCCTTCATATCCTACTGGCGAACCCCAGACTACATCGTCGGCAAATTCATGCTCCACATCCTCACCGGACTCTTCAACTGCTTCACCTTCTGGCGGCTGGGCTACTCGCAGACCGACTATCAGAACCGCCTCTTCTCCATCTTCATGACGCTGACCATCTCGCCACCGCTCATCCAGCAGCTCCAGCCGGTGTTCCTCAACTCCCGCAACGTGTTCCAGTCGCGGGAGAACAAGGCCAAGATCTACTCGTGGTCCGCGTGGGTGACGGCCGCGGTGGCCGTGGAGATTCCCTACGCCATCGTCGCGGGCGGCGTCTACTTCTGCTGCTGGTGGTGGGGCATCTTTGGCACCAGAGTGTCGGGCTTCACCTCTGGCTTCGCCTTCTTGCTCGTCCTCCTCTTCGAGCTATACTACGTCAGCTTCGGCCAGGCCATTGCCTCGTTTGCGCCCAACGACCTGCTCGCGTCGCTGCTCGTCCCCATCTTCTTCCTCTTCGTCGTCAGCTTCTGCGGCGTCGTCGTGCCGCCCATGCAGCTGCCCACCTTTTGGAGGGAATGGATGTACTGGCTCTCCCCGTTCCACTACCTCCTCGAGGGGTTCCTCGGCGCCGCCATCCACGACCAGCCTGTCGAGTGCGCGGACAAGGAGTTTGCGCGCTTCAGCCCCCCGCCTGGTCTGTCCTGTCAAGAGTACACCGTGTCCTTCATCCAGCAGGCTGGTGGGTATGTGCAGCAGGGTGCCGATGGCCTGTGCGAGTTCTGTCAGTACGCCACGGGCGATGAGTTTGGACGCGGATTCTCCGTCTACTATGAGAACCTCTGGAGGGACTTTGGCATTTTCTGCGGCTTCATCGTGTTCAACTATGCCGTCATTTACTTGTCGACGTGGTTGAGGTTCGAGGGAAAGAATCCTTTCAAGGGCATGCTTGCCAAGAAGAAGGCGGGAGGCGGTTGAAGAGAGGGAGGGAGGTGGTTTTGCTGTGCGCCTTGATAGACTGACGACGTGGTGGGATGGATCATTGGCTCTCCCTTGTAAAGTTGTATAAAGTTACACAGTTGGCCTGTTTATTTTGGCTCTCGTATCATGTTTTCGCCTATTTACAGCGAAAAGAGAATAATATACTCGAAGCAGCCATTACCGCTGCGGCGTTGTTTGCGAGAAAAGCAAAGGCAGTTTGTGGATCCCAAAAAAAGGCATAGAGTATGTACGTAATCACGGGTCCAAGGCGAAAAAGCCTAACCAGTGTCACGCCCGTACTTTGTTGGGAACAGCCTCCAGTACTCCGTATAACACTTGATCTATGATTGAATGCGCCAGCCTGATAATTCTAAACACGGTTGCAAGCTGATGCATGGCCTGGAAATCCGTTGGTTCAAAACAAGCGGACTCCTCGGCAACAAAATCGAGCGCTCATGTCCCCAAATCATCGATGGCCCAACAACCGGCTATTATTATGCTGTGTCTCCTCTGACACGCTCGGCGAGCACCCCTCCTGCCTAGCCATAGTTCAGGTCACGAGGCTGTCATCACAACCGCAACGCCCGCTTCGAAACGACGTCGACGCCAGCATATACCATAGCAGATCATGCAAAAACACGACTAGGCCGCGAGAATTGGCTTAACGAATCAGACCGATCGTTTCTGACGGCAGAGACGGGTACGCCCAAACATCGACATGTCAAGGCGCTAAGCGAAAGTGCATGCCGGAGGACTAAAGTGCCAGTTGGATTGGCGCAATGCCCACAGAATATGTCACTGCGCGATCCCATGCGAGAACTTGGCTGGTTTTCATTGAAGGTTGGTGCAGTGCCTAGCAAACAGCCCTCACATAGAACCTAACTAACTAAATAAAGAAAAGTGAAGAGGGAAAAAAGGCTGCGAAGTCTCTGGTGCGTAAACAACTACATACATCTTCCGGCGGAAAACACGGCCTTTCTTCTATCCCCCGGGTACCAACCAAGCCTATCACCCTCACCTCTCTGTATCTTACGAGCGGTATTTCTTGACCAAGAAAAGTAACTGCGACTGTAGCTTCTAGATATACCCCGTCAACTCTGAGCTTTCGAGTGTCTGACATGGCAGTGCCAGTATACTCACGTCAACAATACGGACAATTTGCACCAACTGCCGTATTACGAACCAGATTCTTTGGTGCTGGTGTTTTGCAGAACCCACTCTTGGCCGACGGCGTCCTCTTAGCGCCACATCTGTGCGGATGCTAAGTGTATTGGTGGCCACACACAGAAGACATATAGATATACCATCCGTATGGACAAGTTGTTTGGGTTCGAAGGATGATAAACCAACTGGTTTTGGATGACGTCGACTGCAATTTCGTTTGGCTCAATACTAGCCATGACTGGGATTGATGATTGAAAAATATGTATCTTAGCACGATGAGGTGAAACGAAGGAAAGGGCAAGCAACAAAAGGGACTTGAAGCATCCTTTATACACATCGCGAAAACCGCCATGGCTTGCTGTCCATCAACAGTAACTGGACCAGCGCGTAGATCTTTTTTGTTATTGCTCCATGATCTCCCGAGATTGTCGAAAGCAGAAGGAAACGGCACGGGTCTGAATTTACATGTTATAATTGGCGACTTTCGCGCCCAGCAAAGCGAATCACTGTTCTGCATCTCGATAGCCCTGTCCCATTCCCTTACTAGTGTGTTTCGTTGAGCGCGGCCGTGGGGCGAGGAACCGACACGCTGTTATCCTATTTTTAGCACGATAACTTTACATGTTGTTTCTCTGGTGACTTAACTATAGACGCGATTGGACTTACACATATCTACATTTGAAGCCTGGTATTCCCATGCGCTGATCGCCGAACGTTCATGGCGAAAAACATCTGATCATTTTTTCCTGTACGCACATTCGTTCAGCCTGATCGCAGTCGTCAATAGTACCGTCATGGGTTTAAATTTCGGTGCGCTCATCAGGGGTCGGCGCTTTGTCGGGCGAATCAACAACCTTTGCAGACCAAGCTTGTCTTCCAAAATCAGCTGACTAGCTACTGTGGGGTAGCCCTCCACAGTTTGCTTACTTATGGGTTGTCCTCTCATTTATTTTTATTTCTTTATCCTGACATAGTCTAGCAACACCAACAGCATGATCAACCCTGAGGAGCGTCTCTGGGCAGGATCGGGCAACTTACTCACCGGCGGTCCGTACACTTGGCACATTACCGACCTAGACCAGAGAAGGCATTTCTCAGTCACATATGCCCCGCCCGTCCCGGTTCAAGATGTTAATGATACCGAGGAAATATGTATGGCGCAGCTCAGGAAACATCTTGACGAACTTGGCAATGGTGTCTACGGAATTCGCTTCTCAGAGCCGGACGGGCCTATTACGATATCAACTAACCAGGAAGATGATGTAACCTGGTATGTTAACTGCCATCCTGTGACTGCCTTGGACCTTTCTTTTCCAATCAAGGCGGTCTCTTTGGCAAGTTTGACCGAGCTGGACAGACTAGCCCCTCAAGTTGACCTAGTATCTTACCAAGAAGCTCCATGCGTGGGAGAAAGTCACAAGAAAACCGCCGTGTTCAAGTACTGGTTCATGGAGAATGGCATGTTTCGAACCTGGTATGAACTTAATAGCTGGAGCCGCTTGCCTCGCGATCATCCGCACATTGTACCTTTTGACTCCGTCGTTCTGAATCATATAAATGGGGGGATCGTCGGGTTTACTTCTCTTTTTATATCCGGTGGCACGCTTAAAGATAGTGCCAGAACTCGGTCATTTCGTCTCCGGTGGTTTCGTCAACTTCTATCTGTGGTAGATGACTTGAACTATCGGTATGGCATCATGCATCAAGATATAGCTGCACGAAACCTGGTTATCGATGAAGAAGATAATCTCCGAATCTTTGACTTCAATTACTCAATCATGATTGACAAGCACTACACGCCTGATCGGGATGATTACAAGGGTATTATCTTTACATTATACGAGATAATCACCCTAGGCGAGCATTTTCGCGAGCTTCCGCACGAGGAACAAGACGCCGAGGCACTACTACATATGGAGTGGCCAAAACACCCCGAAGTGAAGCTAGACAGCGATATCACAACCTTTCGAAGCGTCTTGGATGCGTGGCTCACGGAAAGGAAATCGAAGAAGTTTAAGCCTATAGATACCTGGGTACGGTGGCCATGGATGCCGAAGCCTCCACCAGGGCCGGTGCCGACTTATGGCCCAAATGGGGAAGTGACAGGAAAGAAAACGAGGCCTGTTCCAGTCTTGATTCGAAAAGAGCTGGACCAGCTGGGCGAGCCATATTGGAACTGGGAGAGGCCAGCGAGCTATCGGCTGGGGGAAGCTATTGGAAAGGAGGGTGAAGGTGCGGGCAGGGAAGGCGGCATGCTCCCAGGGAATAAAGAACCAAACCGAGTTCCGACGGATTCTGAATCTGTGGGGACTTGCACGGCGCCCTAATAGTAAACAATTGCAAACGCGAATGCAGGATTGTTCAAAGAGCGAACGAAAACCTGCTGGCACGCGGATATTATAATGCATGTAAGCCCGAACTAACGATATACCCAACATGATCTGAGCGGATCCGTCACCTTTCATCCAAACTGTATTACAAGTTTTGTCTTCATATACTAGGCTCTACCCCAGATACAAGACGAACTCTGCTAGAGCCGAGATTTACTGTGTGTCCGACCAGGCATGTCTGCGGAGACGCCAACAATGCAGATGCGCTCAACGTTGAAAAGCTCCGCTGTGGACAAACCCACCACTCTAACCCGTCACCCATCGCCATCACTCCATCCGCACAAGGAACAGACAAGAACACATACATTCCTTGCCTGAACAGAAAAGGCCAAGCTCGACTCCAAAAAGCCTGAATACAAACAGCCAACGCCAATATCGTGCCTAGCCCGAGGTGGAAAAAAAAAAAAAAAAGGCCGCGCAACCATGCATGCATGCATCTCTCGTGCGTCATCCAAACGCATAAGCTCTCCCAGCCATACACCGTCCATCCCACCAATGTCCCAAACACAGACAGACGTACCTTCCTCTCCCATCAACGCCTCCTTCTCCGATACAAAAACGAGGACCACCGAATCAGCAGCTCAGAACCCCTCAAACACAGCAACACAGAAATCCATCCTCCACCATGCCGGCAGCGCTTCCCAACCACCCCAACAGCAGCAGCGTCACGGCCGCCGTCGAAGAAAAGCCCTCTGACGCGTACTCCCGCGCCCAGCGCTCCCTAGACATGCTCATGCCCCCTTCGTCCCGTCAACGGGCATACGATGACGTTTCGGCATTCGCCTCGGCGCGACCCGTTCTCTTCGTACGTGTGCCCCTCGAAACAAAACCTACGCACCCACGCACTACTTGACCCGTTTTCCGCATCTTTTCCATGACTGATGATACCATGTAGTCCTTCCTGGTTGCCCAGGGCCTGTTCTCGTCCCTCCCACTCTTCCTGTTCGTCGCCTTCTCCGTAAGCTGTGTCGCATCTGCTCTCGGCGCCGCCGTCGTCTTTTCGCTCTTCTGGATTGGCCTCGCTCTTCTCGCTCTCGTGCCGACCCTCTTGCTCATCTCGTCTCTCGCCGTGCTGCTGTGGGCCTGGTGTGTTGGCAGCTTCTTTGTCGCGAGGTGGTTGTATACCCGTGCCCCGTTTGCTGTCAATGCCGGGGTGCAGGTCGATGCCGGCGGGAAGCAGGTCAGCATCTTGAAGGATGAACATGGTTTCGATGCAAGTATCAAAGATGAAAAGAATCATCATTAAGAGACGAGAAACACGTGGTATCTCAATGTGCAGACTTATGAGGGAGGGAGGAGACAGCGGTGTCATGGAGAATGAATGGATTATGAAACGATTCCCATGTACACAATGACGCTGCGAAACGGGCGCAAACAGTGCCATGTGGCAGCGCATATCACACATTGAACAGCCGAGCACTTTGACTTGAATATACCATTAGTCGAAACACAATTGTCAATGGTAGTCAACGATGCATTCAACGTGGTTGGCCCACGGCTTATATGTAGTATTGGCTGGCTGGCAGCTCCAACGGCCGTACCGCGTGCACATGCATGCGTGCGTAGAGCGCCTTGACTATAGCAATGCCTCTCTATTATCTATGCTTCCGCTGCGCCCCGTGCAACATCGTTTACACAATAGTACAATTACAAATACAAACCCTCAGGTTCACCCTCCTGTTTGGTGCGCAGAACGCGCTCTCGGGCAGATCGGAAGTCGGCCATCTGTACCCGCATGCGCCGTTCTCGCAGAGCCATCATACCGGCTTCCGAACAAATTGCCTTGATGTCAGCACCCGAGAGGTCGTCCTTTTGCGAGATGAACTCCTCCAGGTCGACGTCGCTGTTCAAGTTCATCTTGGATGTGTGCAGGGTGAAAATCTTCTTCTTGGTGTTTTGGTCAGGGTTTTCAAACAGAATCTTTCGGTCGATACGACCAGGACGAATCAGGGCGGGGTCCAAGGTTTCGATCTTGTTGGTCGCCATGATGACCTTGACATCGCCACGGTCATCAAAACCATCCAGCTGGTTGAGAAGTTCAAGCATAGTTCGTTGCACTTCTCGTTCGCCTCCAGACGTAGAATCGTAACGTTTCGTACCAATGGCATCGATCTCGTCGATAAACACGATAGAAGGCGCATTTTCACCAGCAACCTGTTAAGGACTGTCAGTTGGGAGTTCAAGATATTCAGAAGTCTCATACGGGTGCACTTACTTGGAAGAGTTGTCGCACGAGGCGAGGGCCATCTCCCAGATACTTCTGGATCAGTTCACTACCAACGATACGCAGGAAAGTAGCAGAAGTCTGATTGGCAACCGCCTTGGCAAGCAACGTCTTGCCAGTTCCTGGTGCACCGTAGAGAATGACTCCCTTGGGTGGTTTGATGCCCATTTCCTCGTACAGTTCGGGGTGAAGCAGAGGCAACTCGACTGACTCCCTGACTTCTTGGATTTGCGATTCGAGACCACCAATATCCGCGTATGATTCCGTCGGTGCCTTGTCTAGCTTCATCACGCTGACAAGGGGATCCGTATCGTCTGTAAGTACACCCACAATGCTAACGCTCTTGTGATGGAGCAAAACGCTAGCACCGGGCTCAAGAAGATCCTTGTCAACAAAACTCATGATACTGACATAGTACTCGGGGCCGGTTGTGCTGCTGACAATGGCATGATCGTCATCAATCAGCTCCTCCAGAGTACCGACACCCATTGGGCTGCCCCGCATGTCGTCCACTCGTCCTCGTTCATCGGCTAACCTATCCACGTCGGCGTCGGGTCCCGTGGCAGCTCCCTCTTTCGCCGCCTTCGCTTTTCGCAGACGCTCTTGGTTCTCAACGTATTCCTCTTCCAACAGCAAATGATCGTGGATTCTTTGCAATCGCAGAAGTCGAAGCTTGCACCTGCTCGTAGGATAGACTGTCGGGAGCTTGGCAGCCGCACTGGTGCCACCAGCCTTTCTCTTCTTTCGGCCAACTCGAGTGGTTGGCCTCGGCGGCGGCTCGTACTTTGGCTTGTCCTTCTGCTCAGGTCGTTAGCAAAATTAGTTTATGACCAAAGCAATGGTAGGATTGCATACCTTCTTGTCCTTCTCGTCGCGGCCATCGCTACCTCCCATGCCAGATTGCCCTTGACCCTATTGTTACAAATCGTCAATATGTTTCGGAGTGGCGGGGCAGTGTTGCGCTTACCATCTTGGCAGATGAAGCTTAAAGAGCTGATTTATCTAGTCCGTAGTTATTTGGTGATAGCAGAAGCTCGATGAAGTGTTATCTTGATTTGAGGGAGACAGATGTCGTTGATTAAGTGAGTGGTGATGATGGCAAGACTCCAGGGCGCTATGGGAAAGTGGGTTGTGACCTGCGGCCATCAGGCGCCAGGGAAACACGACAGCTCCAGGCCTGGTCACGTGTTGCTCAAGCTCTTGTCACGTGCCTAGTACGAGTCGTCTTCAAACTCCGTAGGATGACGTTGGTATCCAGCTTCAGAATCACCGACGAAGCTAATGACTAAATCCACCGAAAGTCTTTGTCTATCCGCCGATCTGTTTTGTGATGATGAATTACTCCGGGGATGGTAAAGACGACTGAGTCATCTCCTACCATTGTTATCGTATGAGTTGACGTCGGTGTTGGACGAGAAGCCATGACAGCGACTCGCGCTTTTCGACCGGTCATGCCAGGCGCAATTCTCTGATTGATAAATAATCTTCATGATGTTGAAAGTAAATTATACATTAAAGATTAATTAAAGATTATATTAAAACTCCAAATTGTTACTTCAATACCAGATCCATCTAACATTCATTTTGCCTGGCTTTTTTTGAGGTACCAGAACACTGACAACTCCACGTAGATCGAGATTCGGTTCCTCATTCGTTAAACGCGAGTAGTAATAAGTTCCCCGCGATGCCCACTGCGGTGATAGAAAGGCATCTATGCGATCGATGAATCAGAAGCGTCTGTTTCATGAGATGGCTTGTCATAGCTAACCTCCAAATCGTAGAACTCACAAGCGAGCGGCGGTAATGATGCCTTTGGCAATATGAATTGGCGGTCGATCAACCACACATAGCTTTTCACCTCACCTCGTATGCACAATTCTAACAATCGTAAAATGAATGCGCGAGGGCTCGACTCTTCTACAAGTTCTTCATAAGTTTCTGGCCAGTCGAGTGTCCAGTTGGAGTCAAATTCGATGGCCACCTGGCTAAAGTCTTCGGCAATACCCAAATAGAGGTGTTCCATACATTGAAGCAATGAGTCTTGGCGGGAAGTACCACACAAATCCCAATCCTTAAAAGTGTAGCAAAAGATATCCTTATCTGGCTGGTACATCAGACACCAGAGTTCGTCTTCGTGCCGTCTTGCTATCGCTGCAGTGTATGTTTCAGGGACTCGTCGTGGCCAATCCCGGCGGCCACATTCTTCACAGCGCCTCACTATTATATCCCTTGATTCTTTGCAGGCCGTGAAAAGACCAGCATCCCACAGGTAGACCGATTGATTGACTGGGGTAGCTGAAGAGCCTCTTTGGAGGGGACCTGTGCTCATTACGGCGATTCTGCCGTCGTCTTTTTCTTCACCCTGAGGTCCCAGATCTATTAACGTCATTAAGTCGGTAGAGTCTGCTTTCTCTTTATGTTCGAAAAGGAGATAGTGCATGCCTCCGATATCTGTTGACGGTCGAAGTGCAAGCTTCCAGATCCTAACCCTTAGCTCACAAGGCAGTTTGGGGAAGAAGTGGAAGGTCGAAGCCATTTCGTCAGTACTCTCAGATGATTGGTGATACAAGTCGCGTTAAACAAGGCTATCAAATTGAGTACAAATCAGAAATCAAAGAATAAACTACATGAGGCTCGCTATTGATAAGAAGCACAAATTGAAGTAGAGTGGCGAACTAGGTTTAATCCAGAATCCTTTTTAGAACCTTGCCATCGTATTTTGACCCGTAGGACGTGTAAGGAATAGAACCTTTTACTCCTAATTAGGTAAGCGGTAAAAAAACTATACGGACTATACATATAGCTTACAGTATTTATGTACAAAATCACACTCATAGTCAATCAGTCAATCAGTCAATCAGTCAATCAGTCAATCAGTCAATCAGTCAATCAGTCAATCAGTCAATCAGTCAATTAGTCAACCAGCCAACCAGTTAATTTATTAAAAGGAAGTTAGGAAGGAATGATTTACACTGTGTGTACCTACCTACATGCGCCTCTTATCACATACTAGGGTGGCTATAGTTACGAAAATTTACGATTTTTGGGTTTAGGCACACTTGTAGCTATATGTAGTCTCCCGTAGTCTCTTCAGATTAGCTAGTTATTCGGTCGCTAAGGAGTGCTAACAATGGTCCAGGACTTCGTGTCCTCTGACACCACCGGGGACACCGCCGCTCTTTCAGCCTCCTTGCCCTCTGACACCGCCGCCCCTTCCATCTCCTCATTGATCAATTGCTAAAGAACACCACGCATTAGCTCCTATATCTGATAATCAGAATATGAAACTTACGGAGACAATCTGTTCATAGTCCTAAGAGTCACCAAATATATTAATACCTCGGAAACTTTGAGAGGAGTGATGGGCTTCTCACGGGCTCCTGGGCAATTTTCTGCTCGTAATTAATGTAAGTATCTTCCAATTTTTGTTAGAAGATAAACACACCTTGGCGGCCTTGGCCCAGTTCTATGTGAAATGTCATCAGTCAAATGAAAATACAAGCTAAAAGTCGGTGCGAAACACGTTTTATTGGTACTCACCGCCGCCTTCTTGATTGCACGCTATAGATCTTTTAGCACAAGCGTTACAGCCATTTGATAGCAATATGCGTACGCGTCTCTCATCCTCCAGTAACTTCGTAGGTCCGTCAGAGAAAGAAGACAATCCAAGTGTTTGGATATGAGTACATACATGGATCTCCCTGCTTAGATCCTTCTCGGTCATGCTCTGTTAGACAATGGTATGAAGTTCGAGAAATCATGGCGGGATCTTACCACCGCCTTCTCGCGCCAATGCTATATGAAGTCAGATGAAGAATCAAGTCAAAAGCAGTTAAGGACAAATACCAATTCATTTTCGAGAGCCGCCTTAGATTTTGGATATTGTCAACCGGAGGAATTTGCTGCACATATCGTGATACACTTACTTCCTTCGTTCCTACCTATTTGTTGAAGACATGTCAACTCCACATTTTGCACTAAGCAATCATCTGTGGGCATAACTTACAGGTGATCGCTTCTTCTAGAAGAACTGAGTCAGCGCAAAACATCTCTTGGGACAAAGAAGGTTTGACTACCAACCTTGGTTGGAGCTGGGGCGGCTCCTCGCTCCTGGACCTGGTTCCCAACAATCAGCATTTATCAAGAGGCGCAAGATCCCACTTTCTCTCATCTTACAGCAGCGGCCGGCGCACGGCCGGGGGCGCTCGGTGCGTTCGACGCCTAGAAGTGTCAATTGTGTTATTCGACGAGGTTGGGCCCACGGGCGATGTACTCCCGAGATGTTGCGCTAATATCACGTAAGTGCCAAAATAAATAAAAGTTGAAGACTGAACTTGCCTTCTTGCCTCCTCGAGGCTTCGCATTTGTTCCAGCCTATATGGCATATTAGTCTCCTGGACCATGAATATCGTGACTGCATGTCCAAAGGCGAGGGCCTTGGGTGAAGGAGGCGGCGATCAAGCACTGGTTAAAGGTAAAGAAACAACTTACGTTCTTCATACTGGCGACTAATAATGCGAAACTACGGCATCAGTCATATCCATGACAATGCGTATCAAGGGTACTAACGTAAGTTGTTTTCTGATAGCAGTTAACAAGATAAACATCTCCTACCTAGTGCTTTATCGTCGAATTGAGTCTTCAGGGGCACCTACAAAAGAGTCTTCTGCTCTGGAAAAAAAAAGGTTAAATTTGGACCAAACCTTTCACTACGCGTCATCATTGATCAAGGGACAACTTACTCGATTTCTGCTTCTTGAACAGCAGTCAGTATGATACCTACCTGATACCCAGTGTTTCATCAAAGAATGCAACATTTGAGAGTACCTACAAGATTGCCGGCGATCTAATGACCATTAGCAAGGCGCCTGTCTCCTACCTCATCACGGGATTTTGGGGGTACCTACGTCAGATTTTGCTTCCTATTGGCAGTATGGACGTTAGCATAAGGGAACTCCAGTAGGCAACAGCTCAAAGACAACATAGGAATCGATTCGACTAGGACTACTGACTTCTGGACAGGTTAGCTTGAGGAAAAAAAACTGGAAGCTGGGGGGCGCGACATGGAGTTTTTACGAGTGCCAGCAGTGTCTGGGGGCCTGGGTACTCCTTCCTCGAGCGAGCATTGTCGCTTCGTGGCAAGCATAGAACAGCAGCTCGTGCACGCAAATTTTCACCGCGACCACATTTTTTTTTCTCATGGGATATGATATAGAATCACAATGGCGAGAGAATTGATGAATACTAGCCCCGAATCGCAACGCTCAAATTCGATGTGTGTTACGGAGAATGACCGTCACAGAACTCGCCGTAACTCCTATTGCGCCATATGGTCAAGTCCGGCCTTTTACAAATCCGTTCGTGATATTTTCATCCCTCGCCCCGTACTACAGTACCACAAGTGATATATACTCATTGCTTGCCCTCCTCATCCCGTCCGTTGAGCCACTTGCTCATATAGGGGCCATCCAACCAATATCCAAGCTTCTTGTAGTAGCTGCGAACGCCTACACCGGAGATGACACTGAGCTTCTCACTGCCATGCTCTTCACGAGCAATCCTCTCGGCCTCTTCCATCAACAAGGTTCCAAAACCTTGGTGCTGGAATTTTCTGGGGTCACGAGCATGGACTGGCACAGCGGTTCCATAGACGTGAAGCTCTCGAACCATGCTGCTTGGTTGGCTGGTCAGTTCTTCGCGGTACGTGTATTTCTCCGTGCACTTTCGGAGACGCAGTAGAGCGACAAGGATATCTTGCTTGGGATCCTCGTAAGCAAGGAAGGTCTCCCAGCCACCATTGGCAGTGTAGTCTCTTCGCACAAGCTCGATTTGATTGGGTCTGATCTTGTGTTTCACTTCGTTGACGCCGACTTCTCGTGTTCGCACGTCTCGGCAAGTGGTACCAAAGTCCTTCATTCTCGCAAGAGCAAGCTCTCGAAGGTTACCATTCTCAACGCCAGAGGTTACCAGAGGCATGGGAATATCTCGCTGAACGCGGTAGATTCTTGTCCATGGTGGGATGAGGGCCATAATTCTCGCAACCAGGTCAATTAAGCCATTCGGGGTATAATTTTGATATCGTCCAGTCCGCCAGAGCTCGTACAAGCCTGTGCCACGGATGACAAGAGTGGGGTATATCTTGAGGCCATCAGTTCTGAAGGCCGGATTCTCAAAATATTCGCGGAATTGGTCGATATCACGCTCCATACCCACGTTGGGTAAATCTGGCATCATGTGGCTGACAACCTTGAAGCCGGCATCCTTTGCTAGACAGAATGTTTCCGCTACAGATGCGACAGTATGGCCACGATTGGTATCTCTCGCAACATCCTCGTACAGGGACTGCACTCCAATCTCCAATCTCGTGCATCCGTACCGCAGCATATCGGTAAGATGTGGTTGAAGACAGTAATCCGGTCGGGTCTCGATGATAATTCCCACGCACTTCACATTACTCATCTCCCCAGCTTCGACAGCCTCGTCGACTTTTGATGTCTGATATCCACTAAGAGCATTGTGTAGTTGTGAAATGAAGTCCTCTCGATATGATTCAGCTAGTGACATGAAGGTGCCGCCCATGATAATGTATTCGACCTTGTCTACTGAGTGTCCTAGTGACTTCAATTGGTCCACTCGCCCTCTAGCTTGCTCGAATGGGTCGTATCGAGCGCGAATGGCTCTCATTGATGTGGGCTCGTAGCCGGTGTAAGATTGTGTACTGTATTCGAAATCCGAGTCGGGACCTCCAGGGCAGTACACACAAATGTTGCCGGTGTACGCAATATGTGGGCATCGGTGAGGCTTGCACATTACGGCGACGACCGCGATCCCGGAGGATGTTCCTGGAAGCATGTTAGCAGTCTTACTGGCATAGCCAGAAAGTATTAATTATCGTACGAATAGGCTTTGCGATCAGCTTGTGAAGGATGTATTTCTTGTAATGCTCCGGGATGGCAGCGATGATGGCGGTCAGTGGAGGGATATTGGCCAGCTTGTGCTTTTTGGCCAGCTTAGCCCGCAACGAGTTCAAATTGATGTCTCTGCTGGGTTTGCCATCCTTCTGTGACTCGTGATCTTCAATCAAGGCATTGGCCACATCGGCGCAACATCGAAGAAAGCGCTCGCTTTCGAGAGCCAGCTCTACGCCCTCCTTCTTCGGGGCCGCAACTGCCGTGGCCGTCATCGTAGCAGTCGTCATGCTTGTTGTGCTTTTGCTCCGCGTTTCGAGGACGTCTGGCCGCTGTGTAGATAGAAAAAAATCGTATTCAACATATGTGCCGCTCTTAAGATGCTGAAAGCAAGCGGTGACTGTGTATGTACTACTTTTTCGACGGTGGGGCAAATCTTAACGTCCAGTGAGACGGCTCGTAAAGATCAGACAAGGAATGGTGCTTGTCCTCGGTGAAACAGTACGGAAAGTCAACGGCGCGAAACAGACAGTGCCTGTGTATCTCCGTCGACCCACCCTGACCACAGCCACGCAGGAGGCAGGGGCCCTTGAATTGTGCATTTCTGGGACGCTCGGAAAAAGACAGCCGCCGTTTGTCCGGGAGCACCCGAAAGTTCCCAAGCTCTGTGTTCTAGTTCTGGCGATGCTTTTCGACCCTCAAGCTGCAGTTCAACCAATCTCGAGTCCTCCATTCATTGCCTCTGGTCAAGCGTTGCAGTTGCAGCGTCTTCGAGTGCACTCTCTTATTTCCTTCCCCCCCCAAATTCCATCATGCAGGCCCTTCCCAGAAATGCGGTGCGCGCTACTGCGCTTCGCAACGTCGCCAACCGCGCCTACAGCTCATCATCGTCTCCCTACGCCAACACCATCAACAATCTGCGCATCAATGGCGATACCAAGGTCATCTTCCAAGGTTTCACCGGGAAGCAGGGGACGTAAGTTGCAGCTGCTACCCTGCTGTTCAGTTTTTGTATGCTTTTGACTGAATGATGAACTGCAGTTTCCACGCCCAGCAGGCTATCGAATACGGTACGATGAAATTGCCTCGAACTACAAATCCGCTCGCCATTTTTCTTTCTCTGTTCAAAGCAACAGCCCACTGACTTGTTCGTTCCTCCAGGTACCAAAGTAGTCGGTGGCACGAACCCCAAGAAGGCCGGTCAAACTCACCTTGACCTCCCTGTCTTCAAGAATGTCAGCGAGGCCGTAAAGGAGACTGGCGCAACTGCCACTGCCCTCTTCGTCCCGTACGTCCTGGATATATGTTTTCAAGCCTCGTCTAGATGCACGCTTTGCTAACATGCACAATAAAGACCCCCTCTGGCCGCCGCTGGTATTGAGGAGGCTCTTCAAGCTGAAATTCCCCTCGTCGTTTGCATCACTGAGGGTATTCCCCAACACGGTATGTTTTGAAGACCCCACAACCTCAACTCTGATACACGTCCCCCCCCCCCTGTATACTAATGGTGCCTTTTGGTTGCAATAGACATGGTTCGCATCACCTCCATGCTCAAGTCCCAATCCAAGACCCGTCTCGTCGGACCCAACTGCCCTGGCATCATCGCCCCCGGCCAGTGCAAGATTGGCATCATGCCCGGCTTCATTCACAAGCGCGGCCGCATCGGAATCGTCTCTCGATCCGGCACCCTTACCTACGAGGCCGTGAACCAGACCACCCAGGCTGGTCTCGGTCAATCCCTTGTCGTCGGAATTGGCGGTGACCCTTTCAGCGGAACCAACTTCATCGACTGCCTGAAGGTGTTCACTGAGGATGAGGACACTGATGGTATCATCATGATTGGTGAGATTGGTGGATCTGCCGAGGAGGAGGCTGCCGAGTTCTTGAAGCAGGCCAACACTGTTGGAGGCGGCAAGCCCGTTGTCAGCTTCATCGCTGGTATCTCTGCTCCTCCCGGCCGCCGCATGGGTCACGCCGGTGCCATTGTTGCTGGTGGTAAGGGTGGTGCTGATTCCAAGATCAAGGCTCTTGAGGCAGCTGGTGTCATTGTCGAGCGCTCCCCCGCCAGCCTTGGAAAGGCCCTGTATGACGAGTTTGTCCGACGAGACTTGATGTAAGCTGTAACATTTTGTACAATGATTTTTTCCTGGGGGTAAATTGGGATGACTGTTGAAACTGAATCTACATGGCGTGGAACGCTCAATAGTGTTCAAAGGAGGTCTGTTTGCAAGTTTTCCTACAATCAAATAAGATAGAATGGGGTAAGGATGGGCAGCGATCAATTTGAACTATCACCCTTGTACAGCAGCCGCTACATGTGTATATGTGGAGCACTTGCATGAAGGATGACGGGTGGCGAACCTGGTGATGATGGTGACGATGGTGACAGTGTCAGGGGCAAGGGCAAGGGCAAGTGGGCGATCAAAGCGACCAGACATGACATCGCCAATGCTACGTCAATGCCACGCCATATGGTCCTTTAAGGAACTGTCCTTTGAAAGCGAATTCCCTCTCCTTTCCTCCCTACATTTCATATACGCCAACACGACCAGCCAGGACGAACTTTGCAAGACAAAGTCCCCCTCGTAGGCGGCCTGCCTCTCCTCAATACCACCTGGTACAGAACAGCGTTGAGAGCTCCCACCCCGAACCTCAATCTCTTGCTGGAGAACGTGCACTGGGTGGACGACGGGGCATGGCTCCGACAGGTTTAGGCGGGTGTACGGGCAGCAGGCCAAGTTTCATTCGATCAGGATGGCGAGGCAATGGCTCAGGAGAGTTTTTGGAAAAAGTGTGGTGTGGAGGTACAGAGGGCAGAAGAAGAGAAGAGAAGTCAAGAGAAGAAAAAGTAAAAGTAAACCTATTTAATCAGCGGCAAGTAAACAATCACTCCCAGGTTCATGAGACTGCGGCCCGTCAAGCATCCATTTACAAAATCGCTCTTCTTGCGACATTCACGCTCGCTGGCATAGACATACCGAAATAATAAGTAATGAACAGAAGAAAGAATCAAGGTCGTCAATCAACTCCTACAAGTCCTACAGAACCACCTCGTCCTCCCATTGTACCCCATCTCTCAGTGCCCTTCCCTTCCCTTCTGTTTACATGCCACAGGTACACTTATCACCCCGGTCCAACCCTCGACCGTGCAAAAGATCCTTGAACTCCATTTGCAAAAAGAACCCAAAATAAAAAACTACATCCAGATTTGAGATGCGCTCGCGTAATGGCTACTCGCGGCGTCTTAAGAAACAACACCACGACCGGCCAGGATATGCTTCGAATAAAGAAGAACAAATCCAGGTGTCGCAGCTCGCCCAGCTATCAGCGCCCTTAGCCTGACGCACCGCCCGAATCCGCTTGCTGTTCCCTGTCTTGATTCTGCTTTTTCTCTTTCCTGGCTTTGATCACGAACTCGGTCATGATTTGGATGTGATCTGCTGGGAAATGCCAATGGGGGAAAGCAGGCAATCTCTTCAGATATCCTGCATCGGGTGGTCCCAACAAGTCTACTACTTCCAGTGTATTGGTCGTGTACCAGATGTAGTCGATGACATCTGCGAAACCTGGAGTGTAGTTTGTGAACGGCATCTCGTCGGCCGTCTTCTTGATGTGCGCATAGGCATCTCTCAGGCTGAATGGGTGCTCGATGCCGTCTCTTGTGAAACTACCATATTGATAGTCGCCTAATTCAGAGTGATCAGGAGGAACTCGGCCCATAGACATGAGCTCGTACACCGACGACCCTTCTGTTGAGTTGAAATCACCAGCCACAATGAGCGGGATGTCGGTGTTTGAGCGGTATTCCTGGCTGGGCGCAAGTTCAGCCTGTGACTTCGGTGCTTCGGCGTCGTCCGCCAGTGGTACCGTGATTAGCTTCTTATCTTTGACCGCCGGCCATCTGGCGTACTTCTCGGCCAATTTTGTAACGTGCTCCATGAGAATACCCGTTTGAATGACCTTGACATCGGCGAGGACTGAATCCCAAGTCAAGTGAACGTTGACTAGTATTAGGCGGGCACCTGTGAGCCGGGACTCGAAGAAGCATATGACTGCGATGTTGTCCTTCGGCATAACTCGATTGAAGACATCGTGCTGGTTCTTCATGTCGGGTCGGTTGATGGCGATCGTGGCAAACTCAATAAGCTGCTTATCCAATAGAACGAACTTGCTCTGTTTATAGAATACGGCACATCCATCCACTGTCTGTGCGTCCTTCTCCGACATAGTCCTGGCGCGCGACTTGGGCCAGTGAACACCTTTGTAGTCCATCTGCGCCAGGTCCGGGCTTAGATCATCGTTGAAAGCATCTGTTGCGACTTCCTGTAAGCTCAAGAAATCAGCATCGCGAAGTCGCAACTCCTCCAAAATACAACCCTTGCGGTATTGCCAATCCAAGGCATTGGTGGGGGTATATCCATATGTTTGTGGGGTGGCGTATTTGTCGCACAAGATATTCCAAGAGAATACTTTGATTCGCTCCAGGCTCGGCGACACATCCTCTTGAATGATTATCTCTTTTCGTGGCGTGGGTGGTTCGGGAACTAGATGAATCAGATTTCGTCAGCAAAATGATATCTGGCTTAGTATTTGCCTCGGCGGGGAAGGGTCGATTTCCTTACTGGGAGCTCCTTCTTTCAAAGCGGTGACAACGCTTTTGGTCCCCTTCTCCATGAGTTCTTGCTTCCAGGAAGGGTCCAGAGGGTTCCCTTCAATTCCCAGCATTTCCAATAAGTGCAGAGATCCCAGCTCAAAAGGCAAATCGCGGATGTCGTTGTTGAAGAGTAAAAGATGTTTGAGGTAAGTACACATGCCAAGCTCGGCGGGTAGTTCCGAGATCTGGTTGTAGGAAGCGTCAAGGTGGCGGAGCTGCCGCAACTCGCCAATTTCCTTTGGCAATCTCGTGAGCTTGTTCGAGGCGATATACAGCTCGTTCAGGAACCTGTACTGGAAAAGCTCGAGAGCCAAATTCCTCAGCCCCTGTCCTGACATATCCATGTTGTGCCAGTCTTGTCGAGTTGTCTCCTTCTCTAGCAGATAAGGCCGTCTCCTATCCTCCAGGTCGTTTTCGCCGTCTGCCTGAGTTCTACCGCTACTGGGAGGAGGACCGCCAATGCCTCTATTTTCGGACGCTTTAAGTCTTGCGTAGTAATGGGGTTGCTGTTGATCAGTCATGGCGGAGTGAGCTCGTTCTGCTTCCTTATGCATACGCAGCTGCTCCTGCCACATGTCATTCTGAGGGACTTGGCCAGCTCGAGAATTGGTCGCGTGGCCGTTGGATAAGGCACCAGAGTTGAATGCGACCGAGTTGGAGAGCGCGTTGGATCCAAAGGATGTATGATGGCCAAGGCCATTCGCTGAGGGCATGCCATGGTCGTGCTGCAGGCTTTGATGGTGCTGGGACTGGGACGGGTGTTGATGTTGAGCATGCTGCTGAAAGTTGTACAGCATGTTGGGCATCCCACGACCCGCCCCATTCAGCCGAGCATTGTGCCCTTGCTGGTGGTTTTGGGAGTACATGCCGTTGATAATATTCACGAGCTAACGGCTAACGGCAAAGTGAGGGAGCTCGCCGGCGCAGGGCTCGGCAGCAAGAATCGATCTTCTTTGCAATTCCAGCAGTCGTTAGAAGAAAAATAGATATTCAGATTCACCAAAGCTCGCTCGGACTAGCATTTGTCCTCGTCTGGGGCGCTTTGGTCGTGTGGCGATAGAGCTGTCGAACCGTTGCCAAAAAATTGACGACTTCGGTGGTCATTCAAGTATTGAATCAAAAGAATCGGCGGGATATGAAGCTCGCGGCGTTGGCGCATGGGCTCGAATGATCAAAGTCTCTAGCATATGCCTTGACAAGAGCCCGAGACTGTGGTGTTGGAGATCGCGCACCAATTCTCAATGCCACATCGGAGGGTGGAGTATGAGGAGGTTGGTGGAGTCGCGATGCGGTCGGTAAGATCCAAGAGATCAAGAATCGACGATGGTGAGCTGTGGAATGATGCTGAGGACAATAGATCGAGGAAAATGGTTGAGATGAGGTTGGGGACTATGCTGTTCCGAAGGGAGAAGAGGAGTTAGCTCGATTTGCCTTTTGGGTGATGACACGAAACCAGGGTTTGCTGATGTGGGATCTTCCCGTCAAAGTCAATTCCTGAAGCGCGACACAAGAGAGCACATACAATAACGATGGCGGCGCAGGGCCAGGCTTTAATCACTGAAAGAAAACCAACAAATACTCTGGCAGAATAATAGAGACCGATATCGAAGTGCAGACCCAGAGTCTTCTACCTGCTCGATGATGGATAGCACTTCGATAATCTGCGTCAAGCAATAGCTTGGTCACGTGCAGAAAAGTTCCACAACGGCCGTGCGTTTCGAGGTACTCACGTCACGTGATTTACCTTTCTCGGTGCCTTCATCTATTCTCCGACTTGAATGGCTTTCCTAAGCACTTTGATGAACATTGTTGAATGCCGTTCATGTGAGAAGACTGTTACTATGATGTTGGAACTGCACAATTTTTCGACTGCTCTGCATGCAAACTAAGAGCAGGCTCCGACCATGTGCGCGTGCGGATAATCCCTGCTTGCTGAAGTCCAGATACGGAAAGCCACATGAACAAACCTCCGACCACGGAAGAAATATAAAATGGCTAAATCGAAAGAGGGAAGAAATGTTCAAACATCACGTCATATACTGTCACTGCTATGAATATTACGCTAACACTATGTAGGCTCGAGACCGAGTATGATAGCAACTCTTAGAGCCCTCGAACCAAGTTTCTGCATCAGCTAACACAGAACTCAACATACTGTTGTCAGAACTTGGCTTGGGATGACGCATCTCACGTTTGTTTAGTTGTCGTGCAGCTCATCGACGCGCGTAACCGATTAGACCGAGGCCAAGACAATGGTCCATCGTGAGTTCATGAAGCAAAAAATTCCTATTCAAAAGAAAAGGCGATGGAAGCGTGAGATTTGTTGGGCAGCAGCGCAGATCTCGGAAACTCCGACACGTGAAGTGATGCTTGCGGGACGCGATGCACGGTTCTATCTTCTTCTCCTTCTTCTTCTTCTTCTTCTTCTTCTTCTTTTAAAAAAAATATTAGGCCGATTGTTGCGTTTGCTGCTACTCGGCCGTTGCGGAGTCGGTTCGATGGCCAAGCGTGGTTGATGATCTCTTTGGCACACGGGTGGTCATGAACATAACAACATCTAGTAATCAAGGCTACATCGAGACGCGCTCATAATACACGGAGCTATTAGTACCTTCTACGTCCGTACTTAGTACTACATTAGTTCCCAGGCACCCAGGCTCTAAATGTCACTTACGGTAGTATTTAAGGGTAATTGTGGGTCGATTGATTTTGCGAGGCCTCGTGCCCTCGTCGCTTCCAAAGAGATAACATAGGCCTGCCGCCAAGTGCAATCAACGTATCCCCGTTGTCGGGAGTTGTTAGTTATTACTCCATTAATTGTGCGCGCGAGAAATAGTTGACCGTTTACCTCTTCCAAACAGCGGGTTGTGCGTACGCTCGTCGGTCCGGAGTGTGTTCATTAGTTTCGCGTGTGAAGTAAGGTAAGACTGCCAAGAAGGAAGGATAAAGCCTGGAAGGATGGATGGTCCACAAGTCAAGGCTCGGAAGAAACGGAACGGTCTCTTCTTCGCACCATCAGGCCCTTTTGTTACGTTTTGCTTGATGATTGCATTGTCCACTTGCATGCGCAGTCTGGCAACATCAGCTATCGCCAATCGCCGTCACTGGTTCATAATCACGCTCACTGATATCGTTGATGGCAGACAACAGACAGCAAACAGCAGACAGCAGACAGCAGACACCTGGCCAGTTGATTCACTCCAGTGCCACACACCAAGACGCTTTCCCTCCAACCATTCCCCCGTTTGCCTGAAAGTGGTCGGACCAGACGTCACCCTTGCCGTATGTACCCTTGTTGTGTTTTTCTCTTCTCTTCTTTCTTGGGGGTTGCGCCGCCGGCGTCAGTTCCCGCCTCAGCTGTTCCTCTTGTCCCTTCATTGCTGTTGTTGCGAGCGGCTTGTGTCAGGCCGGCTTTGTTTGTGTTGACAGACCAAACGTCAAACATTGGAACCTAAATGTCTAGTGCTAACTGCACCCGGCCCCAGTGCTTCTGAACAAACGGTCTCGCTGTAATCCATAACACCACGGCGATTGACCATTATAACATTCATTCCTTCTCGGAAACCGACCGCAAGGCGGACTGTATTACAGAATCACGGGAGAGAACGTGAGAGCACGGAGAAGTAGCCCCCCTCTTGGTGCATGTGCATTAACGCCTCGCTAGTCGTCATCACGACTTTACACATCACGTTTTCACGACAACGTCAGCGTGGTCCTTCCAGACATCTGACTGAAGCCCCTGGGCTGCCTCAGCAGGAGGGCTCTCGGGCTCTCAGGCTCTCGGGCTCTCAATCCGGTCACACAGCCGCCGTGCCAATACACCAGACACATAACATGCGCCAATATCGTTACACAGAGAGGACAGCATCTTGACGTGGCAACCAAATATCTGCCTCAGGTGGACTTGATGATCGAGGCAGTCGTTGCGCATACAAGATAAACTAACGGCCAACTCGATATAGACATCGCGCCGTCGCTCGAAGTAGCCTACCAAGATGTGCGTGGCATCGACATTCCGACCAGCCTTCCGCTGATAAACATAGCAACTTCGGGTCACAGCCGTCATCAATATCAGTTTATTGAAAGGACCTCTGCCATAGGGCTGCAGACCAAACAACTACCAAACAACTATCACCGACACTCGATTGGCCGCGCCGCAGCCCTGGGCGACACCATCGGCCAAGGACGCGCAGGGTGGCATCAAATCTGTTCAACCTGCCATTCAAGGCCTCGTTTCCGAGTTTCAGGGCGCCTATCAAGCTGCTGGAAGTCCAGGTGCTGTGTTGTGGTCCGTTGGAAAAGGACTTGATTCTCGTCGAAAGGTGACAAGGCGCGTCTGGTCTATGGCCTCTACACTGCCAATAGTATTAATAATTGCCTCTCAACTTCTACTTGCCGAGGTCAGGTTCAGTGCTGGCAGGGGGTGACGGGAAGCAGTGGACCGACCCCCGTAGCGAAACGCTTGGCCGTCCAGCTGGTCTGCGCAAACCTCGGTCTGCTCAGCCAGGCTGGCTGGATCGAAGGGCATGATGGGTTTCATCAATGCAATTGCATTGCCCAATGCAGGCATAGCGCCTGTGCCCTTGCCCGAGCAACACCGCCCTCTCCGACCAGCCCAACGACAACGACGACGACGACAACAACAACAACAACAACCAGCCCTGCATCAAACCTCTCGCCGGTCCAGCTCGGGCTCGACATCACCGCCAACGAACAGCCCCGATTCTAGCTCGCGCCGTCCCCTCGGCCGCTCGCGCACCTCCAGCGGGAGCCACGCCAGTCGCTCAGTTCACGAGTCGTTCCTGCAGACGGACCGCCCCGCCGCGGGGCACCACAAGTCAGCAGCCGTTGCTTCTCCTGTCCACGCGCAGTTTCATCCCCCGCCTGCCTGGATCTCTTCTCCAGCCTCTCCGTCTGTTGCGACCAACAGGCCCAACTCCCTCCATCACCCTCTTCGCCAGTCTAGGCACGTAGCCATTGGGCTTCATGGCGTCAATGTAAGCAATGATGCTTCTAATCAACCAGCTCCTTCTCGCCCGTTACCTCGTCTCGGCCCCCCAATGCTTACTCTCCTAACAACCACCCATAGATGAATGCCCCCACACTCAGTGCTGAGTCGGTTTCCTCCGCGAGTGGCACGACAATCCACTCCGCTCGAACCAACATGACCTCGGACGCGCAGGGACTAGGAGACAACTCATTACTGTCGCGGCCCTTCATTCAGCGAAATGGGCGTACCTACCTGAACGATCCGGCACTGCCCTACCCTCTGCCATCGGACCTGACCGAACTACACCGCCAGTCGTTGCGAACGTTGCTGTTAATTCAATTGTTTGGGGCTCCGGTGTGCTCTACGTCCTTGTCAAAGAAGCCCCCGCGGCGTGTGCTCGAGATTGGCTGCGGTTCGGGGTTCTGGAGCATGATGTGTCACCGGTATTTCAAAGGGCTTTTCAAAGATAACAAAATATCGTTTACCGGAATCGACATTGCCCCTGTTTCTCCAGGCAGTGCCAATTTGGCGGCAGATGCGACGCAACCCGACCGCGAGATGAATTGGGAATTCGTGAATCATGACATCCGTCAGATGCCTTGGCCGTTTTCCAGTGAAGAGTTTGACCTGATCATGGTCAAGGACATGAGTCTTGCGGTAACGCATGGGCAAAATCAGGACTTCATCGACGAATATTTACGACTGCTTCGACCCGGCGGTACAGTTGAAATATGGGAATCGGACCACCTCATTCGTATGCTGAGACCACATGTGCCCGGGTCTGCGTCGACTGCCGATGAAGCAGACGAGCAAGAGGCCGCCTCAAGCCTCGGCGCATATGTCATGTCGCCCAACACTCCAATGTCGGCTCCTCTCAACCCATTCTTGGTCGAGTATAACACCTGGTTGACGCGGGCGTTCGAAATTCGGGATCTGAGTGCAGTACCCTGTGCCTATATTGGACCCGTACTCTTGCAAGAATCGGAAACCCTGACAGAAGTCAGATCAAGAAGGCTAGCCATTCCGCTCAGCGAAGTGCGTTGGGAGCGTGAAGGTGTTGGCGGTATTCTCACCCGCGATGGGACGCAGACGGGAGAAGCACAGGGCAAGGAACAGAAGAGCGAGAGAACGCTGGCCGCGGGACAAATCGCTCTTCGAAAAACGGCTCTGTTGACGGTTGTACAACAAGTGCAGGCACTTGAGCCGATCTTGAGAGAAGCGGGTGGGAAAAGCCAGGATGAGTGGGACGTATGGCTGGGCAAAATGATGGGCGATTTGATGAGCGAAAATGGCGCGAGCTGGGGAGAGTGTCTCGAGGTCGGCGCCTTCTGGGCAAGGAAGCGGAAGAACAACAGAGTGTAAGATGAAGAATGTTGCATGCGCGCAATTTGAGTCAGCTCGTATCTTGATCCGCCGGCGACTGATCATCAACGACATGTTGCTGGAGATTCCTCTAAGCTGCGACCACCAGCAGGACAAACGAGAAGACGAAAAACTAATCACGGTAGGATCCTCCCGAGGCGGTGGCCCTGTGCATGTGAGGTTGCGAAGCACTTGGAGTTCTTGTTCATTATCCTTTGATACAAACGATTACAGAGTGCCGGAGGAGCCCCATACAGATGAATTGATATGATTGGATTTATAGGTAACATGGTTTATTATCATTCATGCGTCTGGGTCATAACGCTTTCTAAGGGTACGATACCGCTTGAGATAATACCTACATCAGTATGAGTCAGCTACCATTGAATCATTGAACGATTTGAGGAGAAATGGAAACTATGATGTTGCCAAGTGACTTTTGATGCGAAAACATGGGAATGATTGCAGTATAAATCGAAAGACGTATTCTATGCTTCAGGGATCCAAATGCATATCTTACAGTGCTTCAACCTCTGGCGGAAAGTGAGATTGTCAGTTAACCTGTGGCGAGAATTCGGAGCACAAACCACTGCACGAACCTTTCTTCACAAATTCTGCCTGAGAAATGCCGGCACGTATCTTGGCCTCGTCTCGTTCCGCAGCACGAGACATGAATGCTCGGTGAAGGCGCGGCTGGAAGTATTTGTATCCCAGAGGATATTCTCGTCCCAGGTAAAGTAGCTCTAGGACTTGGGCGTTAGAGATTCCATGCTGCGGCCGTTGGACTGAGTCGTGGGGGGGGCCTGGTATCATCATGCCATGTCGTCACCAGACTGCGGCCATGCAGGGCCATGAGGACTGTAATAACCAAGGCTTTGCTTGAAGCATGGTGAATGGAACCAGATTTTTGCTCAGCTCACCCTTGTAAATTGCAAGGACTTGCCTCCTCAACTCGGGATTAGGACCAGACATTGCGCAGATGTACGGCGCATATCGCAAATATAACGGCGGGGGGTTGTCAAAGAGGGAACTTTCATTACGGTGTAGAGTGTCTGGTCGATGATGCACTTTTGGGTGGGTGCGTTGTGGAGGTGAGAAGCTATGCCGCGTGGCTTACGAAATCCACGCTCCATAATGAGAGAACCGGCAGGGCAAAAACAGGATACGAAACCTTGGAAGGACTGCGGCTATGATCTCTTTTATTCGAAAGAGAGTGAAAAAAAAAAAACCCTACCCTCCAGGCCGGCCTATACCGTAATGCTTTGCGGGCAAGAACTGGAAAAGATGCCCCTAACATAACTGAGGGTGTGATCCACGAGCCGGTGCAAAGTTTGCACTGACATTACATAGTACAAATTGTATGTGGATCTATATAGGGTGGCTACTTTATACTATTATAGCCTACTTCTAAGGCTTTTTTTACTACCTTTATATAAGGGAACTATTATAATAGTAGCTCTTCCCTTCTATAGCTTTAATATAATAGGATTATTATAATTTACTAGTAAATCTTATATAATTTAAATACCTATTATAACTATATCCTAAAGTACTTAATTATAGGTATCTAGACTCTCCTAAATTTATTAGACTAATAATTAAACCCTTTTCTTTCTTAAATTACTTTTTAAAGCTTACTATAAGTAATAGCTTAATAGTAGTAAGATAAGTATTCTTTAAGATATCCTTAAAAGCTTTATTCCTATGTTTATAAGGAAATTCCTATAATATTAATAGTCTCTAAATACTATTAAGAACTAATATAAGTAGCTAAAGGGTATTTAGCATGCTTTTTATACTATAGAGAAAAGATCTAGTATAATATATAATAAATAGGATAGGTAGCTTTATATAAGTAAGTAAACTACTAATTATATCTATTAAATATATAGAAGGTTTAGCAAATTTATTATAATAAAGCCTCTTATTATAAATAAAGCTATTATAAGAGAGAAGTAAGTAAAGGTTTTCTTAGGAGACTATAAAGCTAGTAATATAGTTATTAAAGCTTAAGATACTAAAAGCTTTACTACTACTAAAAGGGTATAAGAAAAGTTATTAGAAGAAAGCTTTAATGTCAGGAGCGCAGAGGTCAGAGACAGGACGTTCATTAGAGCGAATCTTTAGAGGACCTTTAGGCCGCGTGGATAACAAAGAGGCTAGCTAGCTATAAGATAGCTACATGCTTATAAAGCAAGGTATTCCTTAAGGACTATATATATTATTAGTGCTAGGTTAGAGATTAAAACCTTTATATACTTACCCCTAGCTAGTATCTTCCTAGTAATAACTATAAGAATCTTAGCTATTACTTTATTTATTTAACCTTATATTTAAGCTATAATAAATTAATCTCTTTAAAACCCTTTTAGGGATATAAACTATTAGCTAGATTATTATATAGCTAATACTCTAAAGATTTATATAAAACATACTAGTACCTTATAATAATAAAGCTATAGATAATTAGGAAGGTAAAGAACCCCTATAATCTAGAACTATAGATAATAATAAGATATAGTAAATACTACCTAATCCTAATCTAGGTAAAGGTATAAATAATATAAATAACCTAGATAAAGTATTATAAAGATACTATAAGGTTATATAAGCTAAGCTATATTACCTTTAGAAAACATAGGAGATTCTATAAATAAAGGTATAGATTAAAGAGCTTAAGGCAAATCTAGGATTAGCTAGACCTTCTCTAGGACTTATAATTACCCCTTAAACTTTAGCTATAGTTTTATTAGTAATCTATAGTAACTTAGTAGTAATTATATAGTAAAATAGTTTTATTAAGATATAGATAAAAATACCTATATATAAAGGGGATATATATAAGAACCTATAGAATTTCCTAGTAAATTTAAATATATTATTTAAATTAAACTACTATACCTTTAAGAATAATACTACTAAGGTAATATATATAGGTAGCTACCTAGCTAATAATATAAAGTAATAATAAATATATTATATAGCTATAGATAGATATATAAATTACTTATTATTTATATAAGTAAGTTTTCTAGAATAGCTAAAAACTAGAATAATAAATAAGGGTATAAGATACTTAGAAGTAATAAGAATACTACTAAATCTTAGGTAAAAAAGTAACTAATTATTTTAAGCCTTTATAAAAGCTTAGACTAAGGTAAAAGCTAAGTTACCTAAAGTAATCCTAATATATCTATAAATTACTATTTTTCTAAATAGCTTAAATAATACTATAAGAAAGTAAATAATTAGCTAAGAGATTCTAATAACTTAGAGCTAGTTATAAGGCTAGGGTAAGAAAGCAAAGGTTATAATAAGTTTAGGCTAAAGTAATAAAAAAAGTTAAGACCTTAAAAGAAAGAGATAATACTTTATATTACCTATAGATAAGGTATAGTAATAAAGCAAAGATTAAGTAAAAAAGCTATTTCTAGTATACTATAAATATAGAAAGCCTAGATATACTATACTAGCTTATTAGGCACTAGACTATTTTACCTATAAAAGTAATAGGTATATAACTAAAAGGCATAGTAAAAGTAGTAATAAAGCTATATTACCTAATATAATACTAGTTTAAATAGCATAGACCTAGGAATATAATCTTACTATAAAATACCCTATAGATAATAGAATAAGAATATAGGTATCTCTATAATAAAATAACTAGTGGTTAGCTATAAAAGCGCTATTTAATATAGGTATATAGTTCTTAATAATTTATCCTAAATTATTATTAAAAAAGGATTAGAAGAATATAATCTAATTAAACTAAGTACTAGAGAGTATAAGCTAAAAAGAGATTCTATATTAAGGGATCTTAAAAATATTAATAAAAGTAAAAGATAGTATAGGATTTATAAAAGTCTATTAAGTTAGCTACTATATTACTAATATAGGTAAAGGGATAATACTAGGTATAGATTAGACTAAAGAATATTTATCTATAATTATATATTAGGATTAGGGATTTTAGAGATATTTAGTAACTATAGAATACCTTTTCTTTATTTATAGTAAGTAGTAAATATATAAAGAGAAAAAATAAGTAGCGGTTTTATTACTATTTAGGGTAATAAAGATTAGGCTAAGTATTTTAAAAAGTAAAAATTAGAAAGAAAAGGGTAAGGACTAATTAAAGAACCTAGTAATAATAGAAGCATAATTAAATAGTAAAGTAGCTATATAGTTACTAGAATATACTTACTAGTAGTAAAAAAGCAAAGGTATTATAGTTATACTAATATTAGAAAGCATAAGTAATAAATAAGCTATATTAAATTAAGGTATAAGTACCTAACGCCCTATATTAATAATTCTAAAGAAATATATAGAGTTTATAGATATTTTTTCTAAAGAGCTAGTAAGTAAGCTTCCTAAACTAGAGGGCTATACTTATATAATTAAATTAGAAAAAGGGAAAACACTACCTTAGGGACCTATATATAATTTAGCTAAGAAGAAACTATTAGTTCTTAGAGAGTACCTTATAAGTATATAGCTTAAAGGGTAGATTAGAAGATTAGTTAGCCTAGCTAAAGCCTTAATTTTATTTATTCTAAAGAAAGAAGAGAAATTAAGGCTTTATATAGATTATAAAGGCTTAAATAAGATTATAATTAAGGATAAGGCCCCTTTACCCCTTATTACTAAAATCCTTAATTAATTAGTAAGTATAGTTATTTTTATAGTTCTTAATCTAAAAGATATATACTACTAGCTATATATTTACTTAGGTAATAAGTAGAAGATAGCCTTTTATTATTACTATAGCTACTTTAAATATCTTATAATACTATTTAGACTAGTTAATATACTAGTAACCTTTTAGGAGTATATTAATAATACTCTTAAAGGACTTATTAATAAGACCTATATTATTTACCTAGATAATATACTAATATATAGTAGTATAGTTAAGGAGTATATAGAATATATCAAATAAATTCTATATAGGCTTAGGAATATAAGTCTTTTTATTAACCTTAAGAAGTATTAATTTTTAGTTAAGGAAGTTAAATTCTTAGGCTTTAAGATATTAGTAAAAGGTATTATAATAGACCTAGTAAGAGTTAAGGTAATTATAACCTAGCTAATACTATATAGTGTCTTTAATATTTAGTTATTCCTTAGTTTTACTAGATTTTACTACTATTTTATTAAATAGTATAGTAAAGTTATTATTCTATTAATAGATTACCTTAGAGAATAGTAACTAGTAATATTTAACCTAGAACCCTATAAGTTAGTAGTGTTTAGAGAACTTTAATAGAAATTTTAAGAAGCACTAATTCTAGTGTATTTTAACCTACTTATATATTTTAGAGTAAAGATAGATATATCTAGATATACAATTAGGGCTATACTTATAATATATATACTAGATTACTAGCACCTAGTTATATTTATATTAAGGAAGATAACTAATACTAAATTATACTATTTAATACCTAATAGCGAATTATTAGCTATCTAAGAGGCTTTTTATATATAGAGACACTACCTTACTTATTTAGCTTATATAATTAAGGTTATTATAAACTATTTAAACTATAAGTACCTAGCTATAAAGCCTAAGCTTACTAGTAGGTAGGTAATTACACTTAATAAGCTTTATCCTTTTAACTTTAAGATTATATATTATATAAGGAAATTAAATCTTACTAACTTACTTTTAAGAAAACTAGATTTTATAAGTAAGGTAAAGAAAGTAAAAGTAGTAACTATATAACTTCCTACCTTTTTATTTAAATTTATAGATACTAAGCAATAAGAACACCCTAGTAATACTATTAGTACTATAGGTTCTATAAAAACATTACTTAGTATAACTAATAGTTAGTTATAATAACACTATAATAATACTACTAATATCTAGGGTTTTAAAAAATTATAACTTAACTATATTCCTAAAGAACCTAATAATCTAGATAATCTTAAAAGAGTTATATTAGTAAGGTTATTTAATACTTTTAATTCTTTTATTAATAAGTAATAAGCTAGCTATAGTAATACTGCTAGTACCTAGCGTATATTTAGTTTATTACTTAGTTATTTTAATTTTCCTATTAGACTAGCCACTGCTATTAGGGGTAGACTAGTATAGGTTATTACTAGTAAGTAATAAGGGCGCCCCTTAAAAACATTACTTATTTATATACTTATAAGACTAGAAGTATTTATTAAACTAATTACTTATAGAGATATTATAGCTAGGATCTAATTTATTTAGAGAACCTTTTCTAAGTTTATCTCTAACTTTCTAGAAAAGAGCTTAGAATTAGAACCCTTAATTTAAGTCTTATTATATAAAGTATAGTAAGGGAATAACTTTACTATAGGTTAATTAAAGTTACTTAAAAGTAGTAATTTAGTAGTATCCTAGATATAGTTTATTAGACCCTTTAAGCTATTAATATTTAAGAATTATATTTTTATCCCTTTAGGAATAAGAAAAGAAATTTTATTACTAACTTATAATAACCTTACTACTAGGTATTAGGGAGTAAGTAAAACTCTTTATTAGATTATAAACTAATATTATTAGCTAATAATAAAGAAAGATATAAAGGTATATATTAGCACTTATATAAGTTATTAAACTTTAAAACTAAGGTATTATAAACTATATAGTAAGCTAGCTATACTACTAGTGCTTAATTACCCTTTTTAAGAATTATTAATAGATTTTATTACTAGACTTTTACTAGTAAAAGATTTAAACTAGACCTATAATATAATTATAGTTATTATTAACTAATTTATAAAATATAGTATTTATATTCCTATATTAATATAACTAACTAGTAATAGGCTAGTAACTATATTCTTAGAATATATTTTTAGAGATTATAGAGCTCTAGAAGGTATTATAATAGACTAAGATTCTATATTTACTAGTGATTTCTAGATAACTTTTTATTATCTTCTTATAACTAAGCGGCTACTTAGCACTGCTTTTTACCCCTAGATAGATAGTTAAATAAAACGTTTAAACTAAGTCCTAGAATATTATTTAAGGGCTTTTGCTTATACTAAATAGACTAATTAGGCAAATAACCTATTATTAGTGTAGTTTATATATAATATAAGCAATTATATAACACATAGCTATATACTAGTAAAGGTATTATAAGGTTATAATCCTAGAGGTCTATAATAAGTAATTATAGATATCCCTTTAGTAAATAATTAAGCTAAAAGTAAAGTCTTAGCACTAAGAGAGAAATATACTATAATTAAATAGCTTTTAAGTAATTTATAGACTTAGTATAAGAAATATTATAACTAGAAAAGAACTCTAATAAGGTTTAAGGTTAGTAATTATATTTTACTATTAATAAAGAATATTAATTTAAGATAACCTAGTAGGAAGCTAGCTATAAAATATCTAGGCCCCTATAAGATTAAAAAGGTAATTAGAAGTTATAGATTAGTATATTAATTAAAGTTACTACCTAGGACTTAATTATATAATATATTTAATATTACTAGTCTTAAGCCTTTTAAAGGGGACCTAACTAATATAGAAGATATATCCTTACTATAGGATAATATTAAAGATAATAAATAAGAGTTTAAAGTTAAGAGAATTATTTTATACTATTATAATAAAAGGTATTATAAATATCTAGTTAAATAGAAAGGCTATAATACTTTAGAGAATTCTTAGGTATTAAAAAGGGATTTTAGTACTAAAGAAATTATTAATAACTATAAGTAATAGTCAAGTAGTAAAGTTAATATAAGATAGTTATAATTTATAAGTTAATATAGTAAGATATTAGAAAATAAAGTTAATTTACTTAAATAACTTAAATAATTATTATATAGCTACTAAGCACTTACCTCTTTATAATAGAGTTAGTTACTAGGACTACTAGTTCCTTAGTAGTAGTAGTAGCTATAGTAACTATAAAGGTAAAGGCCTTAGGAGTATCTTTATTATTAGAATCCCTCTCTCTATATATATAAATCTAAAGTTTACTAGGAAGCTTAATAAGACTAATATAATTAGGTAGGTTAGTAGTATAGAGTATAAACTACTAGTAAGTTAGTTAGGTATTAGCTATATATATTAAGAAAGCTTACTATTAGGATATTCTAGGCTATAAAGTAAAGACTATTTAAAATATTAATCTATATCTTAAGGTTTATAGTATTACTTAGTAGCGCTATTATAATACGCTTATTACTCTTTGCTTTATAAGTAGTATTAGTAGTTATTTAAGTATAGTAAATATATCTATGCTTATTAGAATTTTTATAGAATAGGATAGTATTCTATAGCTTTTTCTTTACTTTTATAATAGACTACTAGTAAGTTAGTAGTAATCTAGTGTCTAGGTAGTAAAATTATACTTACTTTATCCTAATAGTAGTAGCTATTTTCTAGAGTAGCTTTAATAAGTTTAAATAGCTTATTATAAAGCTATATAATTTAAGCTAGATACTAGTAGTATATTAGTAATAAGTAAGTAAATTCTAGATAAGAAAGATATACTATAAGGTAGTTTTTATTATTTTAGAAGTAATAAGTATATTTTATTAAGTAGCCTATTAGAATATTAGTAATAAAGAAGTAGTAAGTAAGTAAAGAAGTTATACTTATAGATTTTTTATATTCTATAGGGAAGGTCTTATTATTAATAAGATATCCTAGAATATTATAAGTACTATTTTTTAGTAAGATATTCTATATTACTACTTACTAAGAGCACTATATATATAGAATCTTCTTACTTATTATACTACTAGTAGTAAGTTAGTAATAAAAACACTATAAAGATATAGTAAACTTATATTAAAATTTTAGAAGCGGTTTACTTCTAAGGAGATAACTTCTTAGGAAACTTTAAAGAAGATTTCTTAATAGCTTAACCTTTAGGAGCTATTAATAAAGGGGGAGTTCCTATATAAGTATTAGATATAGTAAACTAGCTATAAGTTAGCTATAATAGACTAGATATAAATTATAACTAGAAGCAAACAAACTAATAACTAAAAATAATATAAAAAACTAAGATAAGTAGCAATAAACAATAATAATATTTAGAGACTAAAAAGGTTAGTAATTATAATATAATAGTAGTAAGAAAGCTATTACTTAGTAAGTAAGGGTAACTTATAAGGTTAAGGATTATTATAGGAGAAAGGAAGTGTATAGAAAGGGGGGAAAATTAGTCTCTTTTATATTAACTATAAACCCCTTAAGTAATCTAACGCACTATATATAAGTAATCTATAAATCATAATAATAACTATTAGCTTTACTACTTATATATATACTTAATAGCTATAAACTTATAGTAACTATAATATAAGCCCTCTAGTTAGACTATCTAGAACCATAGCATTAGGTACCCTATTTATTTAAACTAATTATAAAAATTAATATAAGTTATCTATTTTTTTTAGTCTAGCTATATAATAGGCAATAATATTTATTTTGCTATATTAAAGCTATATAAGGGCTACTATTTAGATACTACTACCTATAATAAAGGGGGTTATTTATAATTAGTAGTATTATTATTATTATTTTATTTACTTACGTGTCTAGTTATAAGGTGCCTTATCTTATTTTTCTTTATAAGCTTTATTATAGTAACTATACCGTAAGTAAGTAGCTTATTTTATAATTAAGGTTAATTATATATTAGGGGAGTATTATATTAGGAGCGTAAAGGTTAGAGATAGGATATTTATTAAAGCGGATCTTTAGAGAACCTTTAGGCTATATAGATAATAAAGAGGCTAGCTAGCTATAAAATAGCTATATGCTTATAAAGCAAGGTATTCCTTAAGGACTACGTATATTATTAGTGCTAGGTTAGAGATTGAAACCTTTACGCACCCGCCCCTAGCTAGTATCTTCCTAGTAGCGACTGCGAGAATCTCAGCCATTTCGTTCATTCAACCCTACGTTCAAGCCGTGACATTTAATAAGTCTAAAGATAATAAATTTAAGTCTTAAATAAGGAATACTAATATATAATACCTTAATAATAAGGCTTATAATACTATTAAGCTCCCTAATAAAGAAGATTCCCTTTTTAAGAATAATTAGTAGTATTAAAGTTAGTCTTAAAGTAATATTCTAGAGTAAAGCACTAATAATATAGCTATTTCCTTAATACTAAACCTATAGAGCTCTTAAATAAGCTTTACTAAGGCTATGCCTAATAGATTATAGCTAAATTTATTGCTATAAAGTATATAGAAGTATTAGGCTATAGTATAGGTAAAAAAGCTCTTAGAGATTATATCTAATATCCTTAGGCCTTAAATATAGAGCTTAAAGAGATATATTATTACTTAAAAAGCTATAAAGGCTAATAATATTAAGAAGGTAGTTAAGGACTATTAATTATATAGTAAAGAGTTTAGAATAAGTATAATTATTAGAGTTATATTATAGTTAAAGCAAGATTAACTAAATCCTCTAATTTAGAACTTATTATTATTAAAAAAGGTAAAGTAAGTATAAATTAAGTTAAATTTTAGTGTTAATACTATTTACTAGTAAAAGTAAGGCTTTTTATCTAGAAGGTTTATAGGCTATATATATTTATTACTTTTTAACCTATAATATTATTATTATATTAATTAGAATTCTATTAATAATACTATTAAATTTATTAAATATATATCTTTTTATTTAAATTACTACTTTACTAAACCCTTTAAAGCTACTATACTATCCTTTTCTAAATCTTATAGCCTATAAGGCCTATAAGAAGCAAAGATACTTATATAGTAACTACTTTAAGCACTTTATACTTATCTCTAAGTAATAATTCTATCTCTCTTACTTTAAAGTTATATAGCTTCTTTTTACCTAATTTAATAAAGTTAAAGAAAGCTATAATAGTATAAACTATCTTAATTTATATAAGAAAGTTATACTTAGTAATACTATAGTAAATTATCTTTTACTTTTACTTATATTACCTAAAAATATACTTTATAACTATTTATAATTATATATACTAGAAGTTAAAAAGCTTTTTCTTATTATTAAGATGCTTATAAGCTTCTCTCTAGTTTTATAAATAATATTAAACCCTTAAAAATAGTATAATTAAGCTATAATATAAGCTATAATATAAGCTATAATATAAGCTATAATATAAGCTAAATCCTATATTACTAAGATAAAATTAGCCTTAAGGGATTATAAAAGACTTTAAGAATACTATTTATAATAAGGTATTATTATTAATAAAACCTTTAGTACTTACTAGTATATATAGGAATAATTCCTTAAAGCTTATAATTACTAGTATATTTTATAAGATATTATTCTTTCTTAACTAGTATCTTTACTACTAATTTTATAAAATATATACTAGAATATATATATTATTAATAGCACTAATAATACTATTAAATTAAAGGAACTTCTTATTTAGCTTTATAAATAGTAAGACTAACTATAGCTTTAGCTAATAAATAAAGATTATATATAAATACCTTATTAGATTAATAAGCTTATAAATAATTTAAGATACTAATACTTAGGATAATAAAAATTAATACCTTATATTTCTCTATAGCTTATTATATATATAAATCTATAAGAAAACTATTACTTTTTACTTAACTAATTAATATTATAAAGAGTATACTAAGGTATTAATATAAAGCTAGTTATAAAGCTTAAGAAAGGTCTTCTTAGGTATCTAAAAGAGATTTATAAATTTAATTTCTAATAATAGTTAAAGAATTTATTTATAGAGATCTTATAATATTATTAGTAATAAATAAGTACCTCTAAGGCTTATAAAGGTATTATAAGTATTATAATTATAATTAATATACTAATAAAGGTAATATAGCCTATATAGGGTTCTTTATAGTAAGCCTAGCTTCTAAAAATACTATAAAATTAATATTATAAGCTAAAGGTTATTATTAGTATTTTTATTTATAATAAATTAATTAAATAAAAGGTTATTAACCCTAAGAAATATTATTATAGCTTATAGCTAGGTATAAACTTTATACTAGTGTAAACTTTATATAAGAACTATATAAAGTATATAGTTTATACCTAGAAATTAGTAAAATTTACTTCTTTCTTAGTATCTAAGCCTATTTTAGGTATTTATATAGCCTTAGTTAAAAAGATATATTATAAATAAAGGGGGATATAGTATTTATATAATTTAGATAAAGTTCTATAAATTTCTATAGATCTTAGCTAATAAAAATAGCTAGCGTGTCCGGTTAGATGCATTTTGCACTTATGCAAAGTTTGCACCGGCTCGTGGATCACACCCTTAACTTACAAAGTGTCGGCGCGGGGGAGATGAGGTGCGAGAAGTCCGATGTGTCCGATGGGCGGTCAGCGTGTTTGTCTCCCGGAAGCCAGCAGCCAGCCATCTCCGAACAATCCCTGGAGCCCGGCATCAATCAGTATGTATGTATGTATGTATGTACGGACTACAGACTGTCTTCGTTTGATCCATTTGACGCTCTTTTCCTGTTCCGTCGTGTCGGATATGGTCACATAATATGGAGCATTGCAAGTTGGCAAAGACTCACAGAGGCTCCAGCTTTTTCAGCCCACATTGCCCTGCGCCGACGCACCACTCATAAAGCCCGCCTTATTATGTTGTGACTGCTGTTTCTTTTCCGCACCACCGCCGCCGACCCAAAATTCTTGCTCTCTTTCTCACCACCACTCATCCCTCCGAGACCAGATATCGTCACCCTCACCGGCGGTCTCCTGGCTTGACCACGACTTCTTACGACGTTCCCGACCGGCCGCCTGTTGCCATTCTGGGTACTAGGGTACTATTTTGTTCAGGCGGCTCCTCCCGGCAGCCAGCACGAAAACAAAACTGTCTGACCCTGGTCCAACCAGTACACGTACGACATCAGAAACCACCCTCCGCACCACGAATCTCCCGAGTACCATCGCGACCGACAGTTCCGAGCTGAGGTACCTCTGTCCGTCGTCGACTGTTGCATCCGTCCTCTTTCGTCCGCCCGCCCTGCCGTTCAGCGTAGCTTCTGAACAGCAGGTCCAGTGCCGAAACAACCAGATTAAGCTTTCGCATGCCTCGTGCGTCCGGCTCAGGCAAGCGACAGCAAGGCGCAACAACCACACATCGTGACTTGAGGCACGAGAATGGGCTTGTAAGCCCTGCGAAACGAACGTCAGGCAGAAACAGTAATAGTCAGCTCGACGGCTCTGCGAGGTCCATTCACCACGTTGCAGGCCACGCAGGGCCGTCTCCGTCGCCATGTCCCGTTCCATCGCACAGCCAGTGCAATGGAACACTCTCCAAGAATGCATCCGACGCTGCCACTGACGCCCGCTTCGGCGATCCTCTGAGGAGAGCATCGCTTGGCACATGTTCCGAGGCCTCGTCAGAGTCAGATCAATCGCACATGGATGACAATGGCACCGCAGTTGATTCCGGGCACCGGCAAATAGATGTCAACGCTATGAAGAATGTCGATGTGCACAGAGACTCGAACCCTTTCGAATTTGCCGCTACTGTTGTCAAGTCGCTCCCTATGCAGGACACTCTTGCCATCCTCATCATCCTGATGCATGTTCCTTACATGTCTCTTTCCCTCATCTACGCCAGCTTTGCCTTGATCACCTTCGTTCCCCCAGTGACCACCAAGACAGGCATGAACATCAATCTGGCCGAGATTCTGGATGGCAACTCCCATACACCATCGCTTGTAACTATTTTATGCATGGACTTCTTCTTCTTCCTGGTATGGGTATTCCTATGGCAGCCAATACAGGACGGTATCCTCGAATTCGCAAAGCCCGTCATTGCGATTACCCTGGGAGGCGGCACCAACGCCAAGGACGGTACTTCAAGAGGTGTTACAAGCTGCTTCACTTGGATCCTACTTCATCAGGCTATTCGCGCCACAAAATCACACTGGACCATATTCACCCGGCACCTTCCGGAATCTTGGTCGTTGCCTGCTTGGCTAAGTGAATCTTTCGAATCGAAATCCGTCACATACGATAAGAGAAGTACCCACGGGTGGATTCAGAGTACACTGGCTATGCACATATTGACGCAAGGTATTGTCCGATTTGTACGCGAATGGTATCTTAAACGTGAGAAATTCAACGCGGCTTCTGGTGGCGGTGACCCTGAAGCCGGCAAGCTGTCCTCTCTCGGTACTTCGTCTGGAACCAACGGCGCCGCCATGGGCAGCTCTCACTCTTTAGATGCGGCTCACGATGGTGCCTCGAACACTGCAGACACGGATACCAGCACATCTCACGCGCCCTCCACGACCACGACCACCGCCAGTTCGAGTAAAAAACGAAGAAAGCAAAGTGCACAGGTACGACTTCAGCAGCCGCTGTGGTCCGCGCTCGCAAGCAGTAAGATTGTCGCAGTTAAGGAATACGAATTGTCACAGTGGGCCCCGGATTCGAAGGCGTCGAATGCTTCAGATATTCACAATCTAGGGAGCGCGCCGTTCGATAGCCAGCCGAGGCAGATTTGGATATCCTACATTGGCAGTGATGAAGTATGCTTCAACACCAGCTATTTCCCCGACTCACCTGAAATGGACCCCTCGCAGGCGTCGGCAAAGGTGGGCAGACATGCAGATTCGATGAGGCCCACCGGGGTCGACGCATCAAAGCCCTTCTATGTCAGGATCAACAATGCATTTTGGCAACCAACACGAATATTTCCCATTCGCGAGAGTGATGAAGTGCAAAACGATGGCACCCGATGGACAGGAGACATATACGGATTGCGGCCAGCATCTACGTATGTCTGTGAGTTTGTCGACATTCAAAATGGCGAAGTTATCCTCTCCACAACCATTCGAACGGGCAAAGAAACTTTCCGAGAAAATGACCCACTGCCGCCCGTCTCTCCTCCCGGCCAACAACCGCACCGACCAGATTCACCCGCCACGATTATTCGCAACTCTATCGCAGCAGAGGAGGCTCGGCTTGCTGATGAGCGATCTCGACTCAAGACGTGGCGCAAAGAATCCAAGTCAAGGTTGAACTCCATCAGGCGCGAAAACGAGCTCGTCGACAATCAACTATCTACTGCTGGTAGCAGCGATGAGAAGCACAAGCAAAAGATTCGGCAACATGAGACTCAAAAGGTCCAGGCCGAACGTGACACTGAATCGCTCGGGGAGCAGATCGACAACTTCAACAGCTCAGCGGAGCTCGCTGATCGCAAAAAGAAACTTGACAAAATCTACGCAAGCGAAAAGAAGATGTTTGATGACGCTCAGAAGTATTTTGAGGAATACAAGACGAACCTGGATCGCGAAATCAACGCCAAGGAGCTCGAAAAGGTCAACCTGAACTTACGACGTAATAAAGTTAGTCTTAGAATCGACAAAGTGGAAAAGGAATTGCGTAACATCGCAGATGCCAACAGTCGTGGTCTCAACGAAGCTGAACGTCGTCGTCAAGAACGCATCGCTTGGTCGGAAAGCAAGGTCGCGGCAGAGAGCAGCATCAAAGATCGCATTTCGCATGCGTACAACGCCAATATTGGTCGGTCGGAGCGAATTAAGAATTTGCAGGCTCAGCTGTCAGGCTTCCACCCATTCTTGGCTACCGCGGCTAATGGCATGCCCATGGAAATTCCCGCCGGTGTTGCAACAGGCGAGCCGAGACATGAGGCTTTTCGACAGCACCCGTCCGCCTGGAACCCCAACCCAGCAGTTCTCCCTCACTACCCCACGGGCATGTGGGCAGGCTCGTCCGGCGAGGTGATATCTTCTGCAGTAGCACCAACGACTCTACCCGGCGCGATCTGGCAACCGCCCCCAACCGCCCCTCCTTTCGAGCCTCGCGGAATCAGGTCTAGAGGTCGTAGTTCCAGCATGCTTAGCGATGTGAGCGGATTTACGGAGCCGAGCGACGAAGATTCCTTCAAATCGCCCAGCGGTGGCCCAAGTCGACCTGGTATGGACTACTCTGACAGGAATGGCACGAACGGAAGGAGCGGTAGTACCGGAAGTGGCAGTATCGGCGAATCAGCAAGTCCGAAGTGATTTTGTTGGTTGTAGATTTCTTAGATCAGCGACAGTCTCGTGCAGTTGGACAACTATGATGTGTAGTTGAAGCGGAAATAGATGTGTTATGATTGCATCGATTCGCGTGTATGTGCTCTCCGGTGAACCTCTTCCACCGCCTCCTGGCGAGGGTCCATATGCTTCCAGCATTTGGCCCATCTTCGATGGTGAGGGGGAAAAATTGGTTGCCCACAAGTTTTTCAGCTCTCCGCGGATTGAGCAAGTACTTTAGCATTGATTTGCCTTGGAAAACCAGAAAACTCTCGTTGAAATAGCACACCGATTGATCCAGACATCGAGTCAAGATGTTTTTTTTTTTCTTTTTTTTTTTTCCCGAGTCCTGCTACCCTAGACTTTCTTTGGTCAATCTTGGGGCTTAGGGGCAGGTGACGCTGTAATGCCCCGGCAAGGGGAGGGTCCCGCCAAGGCGACATCTACATCAGCCTGGTGGCCCAGTGGGTGGTGGGTACACCCCACTGTACGTGCCGGCTTGTGTGCCTGTGCCGTTAATATGGCCTGGCTCCAAGCTCCATCACGTCTGTATGTGTATCCGGAAGTCTGATCGATAGCAAGTAGTCCGTACCAGACAACCATCTCTACCTCGAACTTGCAACGCGCAAGGAACGCGGCACCGCCTACTACGGAGAGTACTTTTGCTCTGCCTTGGCCGCCTGTTCTCCTGGGGATGATGCCGGCATCACCATGGATTTCGTAAGTGCGACCTCCCTCTTTACGTCTTGCCGCTGAACCCGGCATCCTGGGGCTTGGGAGGGACACTTGAGGGACACCTCGAGTGGCTCGGTAGTACTTGAAGCTGACCAGAAGCCGTGATTTTGACAAAACTGCAGTGGTCGCGATTGTTGAGCCCTCTGGCGGCGGGCAGCCCTCGAAAAGACCAAGCCAAAGACCCGGCGAAACGACTACATCGATTTGAGAAGGAATACGCCAACCTGCTGGTGAGGAATACCGTGTTTGCGCGACTAAGCTCCTACAAGTGCTTGTGTCCCCTCGCCAGCTCTTGACTAATGCCGTCAACAACAGTCGACATGGCGCACATCATCCAATCTATCTCGTGATAGCGAAGCCGCCGAGACGCTCGAGATCCGCCTGCAAGAGCTCACGAATATTCTCAGCGACGAGAGTCGGCGCCCGCTTCCTCATCCCTGCATTCAGTATGCTTCCATCAAGCAAATCTACGTCCCTATTGGCAAGATTGCGACCACCTCCTACAACGAATGGATCATCAAAGAAGCCGTGCTGCTCTTCGCAACTCTGATTGAGAGCGAAGAAGAAGCTTTTGTCGAGAACCCAACGTTTTCAGCCAGCTTGACCAATTTGCTGGTACGCATTACTGGTGTCAACAGCGTACGGCTTGGCTTGGACACGGAGTCCCGGGTTGTCGAGCTGGCATTCAACATTACCACCAAGATACGTCTCGACCCTACCATCTTACCTGCGTGGTTCAAATCGCCATTGCCTAGTGCACACGGCGAAAGAGACCGCGACGAACGAGACCGATTTGCCGGTCGTACACAACGAGTTGATTTCCCCCTGTTCTACATCTTGATGGATTACATCCATCACGAGGGCAAGGTGGGCGACTTTGCTAGAACGGGACTGCTGTACATTATCGAGGCTGCATCGAGCTCTGCGGCATTAGAGCAGTGGATCGTTGAGAGCGACTTGTCAACCCTGATGGCGACCGGCTTGGGTGCCTTGTATAGCCAGTTGAGTCGGAAATTGGTCATTGATCACTTGCCGCATGATCTGCCCCCCATCCTGGCATTGTCAGACTACGAACACCCCGCGTCGAATTACGAGATTATCAGCTCTTGCTCGTCAGAGTTCCAGTCGCATCTAGAAACATTCCTGTCTCATCTGCTGTTCTGGCAAGACGTGTTGAATCATTGTCGGTCAGTGGAGGTCAAGTCGACATTGCTCGAACATTTTCAAGTCATTTTCCTCCAGCAGTTGCTGTATGTATTGTATACCTTGTCTATTCGCCCCCGCGGCGAATCTCTTTTTAGCCTCTACTGACGAACTCGCCGAATGCAGATACCCCTCGCTCCTGGAGTCCTCTGATATTGACGGAGGCTCTTCCGTTGCTGTGCTCACGTATCTACGACGGATTCTTGAATCCCTGGACCACCCTGACATGATCAACCTCATTCTTCATTACCTTCTAGCTTTGCCGGATGCCCTCCCCCCGAGCAAGAAACCTTCACGATCGTCCGTCAGTGACGCACGCAGGAGAAAATCAATGGATCTGACAAAAATGATGGCGGAGAAATCCGAGGAGCCAGCCACGCCTCTGTTGTTCAACCTCGTCGACCTCATTTTGTCGTGCTTGAGATCACGAAACCAACAAACCATCCACGTTACTCTTCAACTGGTGTCTGCCATCTTAAAACGACATCATCGCTACGCTGTTTTCACTCTATTGAGAACAAATCTGCTGCCAAACGACGCCATCCACCGCACCGTGGGTGCTCACGAGCAAGAGGTTGACTACCTCGTTTCGCTAGCCGGTGCCATCGGCGGCAAGACCAACTTCGATGATGTCTATGCCAACATCCTCAAAGATACCATGGCCCGGCTTGAGAGCCATCCCTGCTCGCTGAGGTTGGTAGCCCCACGGGTGTCGACAAACAACCACAAATTACCGGAGTTGCCTGACAGTATGCCCGGATCACCGCGAGATATTCGCGAGCACACTCTCCGTCCGGACGATCCATTACTCAACGTCATCTTGGATCTCCTGGAGACCTTTTTCATGAACCCAGTCGAGACGAATCTGTCAGTGACCGAGACCATCGTGGACCTTGCCATTTGTGGATACATGAATCTCGAAGGCTGGCTTGCTCGCGATCCCGTAACGTACTCGTACGTGGAAGATGAGGAAGACTTGGAGCATGGCTATGAAACATCGGTGGCCAGCGAGACGGCCGAGGCGCCACCACAAACCGAAGAGGGCTCATTGAGCGAGACATTTGACGAAGCAGAACGCCTAAAAGGCATCGAACGCTGCAGAAGCAGACCCAAGTGGACAGAATCGCAGTTGCCTCGTGTCTTGCAGGTATTGAAACGCCTTGCCGATCAAGTTGCCAGTTACAAGCAATCGATTCCAAGGTTTGAGGAGCTACTCGAGCAGAGACGAGATGCTTTCCATACTGCCGAATCCATGCTGGATGCGCCGCCCCCGCCACCATTGCGCAACGCATCGCCTTCAGGACCTGGCACGCCAGAACGACCAAACATGGATGAAGCGCTCCGAGCCGGGTCGCCGCCACGACCCTCGGCCCTAGAAGGCTTTGCGCAGCGCCTTCTTTCCGAACTAGGAACGCCTAGCAGGTCGGCGAGCCCAAAGGGACGGCAGGAACAGAACCGCAGCTCAGGCACCTCAACACCAGGAGGTTACCCCGGGGGCCCCGAAGTGATGACGCCAAACGCCATTCAAGTACCCCCTAAAGAGTTTCCCGTCAACAACTACAACGAACCTTCAAGGAGTAGCATTACACGCAGCATCTCTCCCGCAAGCGCAAGGGCAGCAGACATTGGTCCGTCTCCCGAAGAGCAAGACATGGTGGCGGACAGTCAAGCTTCTGCATTCGCGGCATTTGATCAGAGCATTTTGTCGAAGCGCGTGGGGCTTCCCGATGACAAGCTAAAGCCCATTCCGCTCGAATTGACCAAGAAAATGAAGGCCATGCGAATTGAGGACCAGAATCAACCTCGAGATCAGGAGCAAGACGAACATGGTACAAACGTCAGTGAGGATGCGACCTCGGACGCATCTGTGCCAGATGAAGCGAGTGGAGCACACGACGAGACAGTGACAGTCTCGGTCTCGCATGTCCTTACGAATACCATTGTTTTCCAGTTCTTTTTGCTAGAAGTAGCCAGTTTGATGCAGGTACGAGCAGGTCTGTTTGACGAGGTTCGGTACGTGTGAGGCACGTTTGCCATTCTCCAATGGGTCAAGAAAAAGAGAAGCCCTGTTGCAAAAAGGGGGGTAGGGGGGAAGCGGAACAGAAAGGGATTTCATTCATAGTCATAGCATTGAAGGTTAAGCATGGCATTGCGGACAGAAAGAAAGTTGCAAGTGACGCATGTATACCCGTTTGTTTCTACTCGTGGAGTGTCCATGTCTGAACAATGCCTTGTTGCAGTCCGATGCCGCGACTTGGCACCACAAACGCGCGATGTAACGGCTCATTCTGGGGTCTTGACCGCTCAGCAACGAGGTGTTTTGTCTTGTCGCGACGTTTACCGTGGTCAAGTGCGGATGCTTGATGGGATTAGAAAATCAACACGACGAATCACATCTTGTACGGATCGTAAACGGGATCGTACATACATATGTATCTCCTTGAGCGTGGCCCACCTTGTGGGGTCGCGTTAACCAGGGTTGGTCTGTATGTATCCAATCAGATAAAAGTAAACTAGAGATATACAGTCTACCCCCTGTATGATTCTACACGACTACAAGCCGCGGGGCGGCCACTATTAGCTCTTAGTGGCTATTATTAATAGAGCTATTAGGGATACTATGGGGGTTTTACACTAGTAAGGGGTACTGGGGGAAATACAACGCGTAATATTAGGTACTTCTTATGCTACGCTAATCTTCAATTTATTAGTATGTGATTAGCCTGTTACCCCTAGTTATGTAGATGTGCAAAATCAAACAGGGGATGGACTGTAATACAGTTTGCGGGGCTCCCAGACCCACAAGGTGGAACACGCTTACATGTAAGGAGATGGATTTGGCGGATCCCTTGTCGGCGGATCACGAGGCTTCTCCAACCCGTTCTTTTTCTGGGAGGTGAAGATGGGACGATCTCCTTGGAGGTCATAGAGTCTAATCCCTGTTTGATTTTGGCTCATTTTACACGAGGTACATAACTAGGGGCAGCAGGCTAATGACAGGTCTTTTCATCGCAGTGGCTGATAGTGGCTGCCCTGCGTGGGGCTTGTAGTTGGTGTAAAATCATTCAAGGGGTTAGACTGTATGTATGTATGTAAGGAGATGAGGGGAGATGGGGAGGGGGGCTGGTCACGTTGCTAGATTGGGAGGAAAACCCAAGACTTGCTCTGTCAATACCGAGGCATACTCCGTACATCGTGGTGGCTTTTTGAGGATCAGCCACGTGACGAATTGGGAGGCTGGACACTGGATGTGCCGATGGGGGTCGCGCTAGTGGGCAGTCCTCGTGCCCTTTCTTTTGTACGGAGTACGGACTCTACATGTATGAATCATACGTGGCTGATGACCAGAACAAGTTTAAAAAGACGCAGACATCCGTCCGTCCGTCCGTCCGGTCCGATGCTGGTCGTGTGTCTGTGATAGGTTGTCGAGAGGAGCCTTTTCCCGCCCGAACCACGATCCCAAACCACGATCCCGCAGCAGCATGAGGGCCTGGAAGCTGCTCGCTTTGGCGAGGGCCGTCCTGGCGACGACGCATCACGTCGAGCATCGAGGCATGGCGCACGCTGATATTCTTGCCCTGCGAGACGTCCCCCACGCGTCGGAATTCGTCGACCAGGCCAGGGCCGAGAAGCGTCAGCTGTGCGTCGTCGAGCCGGATGCCCATGGCGGCGACGACGCTCCCCAGATCATGGACACGCTCAATACCAAGTGCCGCGCCAACAGCCTCGTCTTCATGCCCGGGCCGACGTACAACATCAAGACCAACATGACGACGCTGCGCATGGACAACGTGCGCATCGTTCTCTACGGCCGCATGCTCTGGAGCACCGACATCGACTACTGGCTGTCCGTGTCCATGCCCATCGGGTTCCAGAACCAGAGCACGGTGTGGTACTTTGGCGGCGAAAACGTCACCTGGGACGGGCACAACACGGGGACGCTCGACGGCAACGGCCAGGTCTGGTACGACTGGGCCAAGTCGCAGGGAAACCTGGCCCGTCGGCCGATGAACATCAACCTGAGGAGGCTGAACAACTCGGTCATCAGGGGCCTGCGGTTCGTGCAGAGCCAGATGTGGACCATGGCCATCACGTACTCGCACGGCGTCGAGCTCGACGACATTTACGTCAACAGCACGTCCAACAGCCAGTGGAACACGCTCAACACGGACGGCTGCGACACGGTCAACTCGGACGACATCACCTTCCGCAGGTGGTTCGTCACCAACGGCGACGACGCCATCGCCCTCAAGGGCAACTCCAGCCGCATCTCCATCTACGACAGCGAGTTCCGCGACGGGCAGGGCGTGGCCATCGGGTCGGTGGGCCAGTACGTCGGCAGACACGAGTACATCACCGACTTTTACGCGCGCAACATCACCCTCGTCAACACGGCCCACGTGTCGTATCTGAAGACGTGGGCGGGCACTTCGAGGGGCTACCCGCCCAACGGGGGCGGCGGCGGCACCGGCCACGCCACCAACATCGTCATGGAGGACATCAAGATTGAGAGGTTGAGGCAGCAGCCGTTCTTCGCGTGGCAGTGCGAGAACTACTCTGGCTGGGCCGGCAAGGACTGCAACTCGTCCAAGTTCAAGCTGAACCAGATTGCGTGGCGCAGGGTGAGCGGCACCGTCATCAACGACGTCAAGCATGTCGGCTCGTTTCAGTGCAGTGCCGCCGCGGGCGGGTGCGATGATATCGAGGTCGAGAACATCCATGTCAAGTACGATGGAACCGGCGCGGCCTTGGATAGCTGGCATTGCGAGAATGTGCATGGCAACAAGGGTTTTCGATGTGCCAGTCCACCGCAGGAATCAGGGTGAGCGCAGGGATTACTTACTTTGTTAGTCATAATAATAAGAATAATAATAACACCAAGTACCGAGTACATGTTGAAGAATCCGCGGCTCGTTCGTGTCGCCCCAGAGCGTACCAGACCACGATGCTACGTTGTACAGCGTCAAGCGGCCGGCCAGCAAATCGCAAAGAACACTCGACGAGGAGAGCGGGGTGCCCGGGCGCCCAACGTCCCATGTATACTTGAAAAAGTCAGTTCACATTTGGACCTTTTGTGGACAAGGAATCGCGAGACAAGTTGGAGATGCCGACAATCTGCTGGTCAACAACTCTCTATCGAGCGGGCGCCATCGTCAGATCGGTTCGGTCGTGGCCACCATTTCCGCGCGGACAAAGTCGAAAAGGGGGGGGTTGGGATCGACAGAAAGCAGTCCATTTCTGATGTCAGCCATGATCTGACTGTGCCACCCAAATTGTTGCCATTCAGCCCGGGCTGAGCTTGCCTGGCTGATATTTCCATCCGAGTCAAACACAAGAGATCCGAAGGTCGTCTGGCGCCAGCGAGTAATGGAACGAAGCTTCCCCCCCTGGGACTGGGACTCCTTTCCACCCCAAAACAGCTGGCCAAATCAAAGGAGGAAGCGGACCGGGATATTCTGGGTTGCTGATCATCTCCATGTATATATAAACTGCTGCTTAGTAGCTACCGCCCGCGCTGGCAGGATGGACGCGACGCCCCTTTCTCTGCCCCCCTCCCCGGAACTTGGGAGACCTCGCCGTGACCTGTGACTTGACACTGGCTCGAGTTCTCAACAGCGTTTTAGTACAGTACAACACACCGGGTTTGATCAGGATCGTGTGAGCGCTCCGACACTTCGCGGCCAACATGGTGGTCATAGGCAACATATACGTCATTGCCTCTGTGGCTGTCGTCGGTGGTGGTCTTTTCGGATTCGACATCTCGTCTCTATCTGCCCAGCTTGGGATGCAATCCTACCTCTGCTACTTCAACCAGGGCCCTTACGGCCCGCCCTTTACCGAGGGGAAATGTTCCGGTCCTCGCGAACTGGTTCAGGGAGGCATCACGGCCTCGATGGCTGCTGGATCCTGGCTCGGGGCGCTCGTCTCGGGCCCATTGTCGGATCGTCTGGGGCGCAAGTATTCCATCATGGTCGGTTGTGTCATTTGGTATGTTTGAAAACAAACAAGCTTCCCACTTCTTGGCCGTACTCACGCTTGAGACAAGGCCTTTTTTTTTTTTTTTTTCCCCTACCAACTGTTTCTAATACTTATCCCGTTATTGCTCAACTGATGTAGGATGATTGGCTCAATGATTTGCTGTGCTTCCCAGAATATCGGAATGCTTATCGTCGGTCGCATCATCAACGGTTTCTGTGTGGGAATTGAGAGCGCCCAGGTTCCCGTATATATCGCCGAGATTTCACCACCCTCGAAACGCGGCCGGTTCATCGGCATGCAGCAGTGGGCTATCACATGGGGCATCTTGATCATGTACTACATCTCGTATGGCTGCTCGTACATTGGCGGGAGGGACTGGGATAACTGGTCCGCAGCCTCTTTCCGTGTCCCATGGGGACTCCAGATGATCCCCGCCGTCTACCTTTTCCTGATGATGATGATGCTGCCCGAGTCTCCTCGGTGGCTGGCACGGAAGGATCGGTGGGAGGAGTGCCGTTCTGTTCTGGGTCTGGTGCATGGCAAAGGCGACGTTGACCATCCTTTTGTCGCCGTGGAACTGCAAGACATCAAGGATATGTGCGAGTTCGAGCGTCGCCATGCCAATGTCACCTACCTTCATCTTTTGAAGCCAGAGATGCTGAACCGAACTCTAATCGCGTGCTTCACTCAGATCTGGTCGCAGCTGACTGGCATGAATGTCATGAGTACGTACCTTCTCTGCTACTGTTGAGAACTTGAGAACTTGAAGCCGAGACCGAGCAGCTCGCTCACTACTTCACTCGCAGTGTACTATATCAACACGGTGTTCAAAATGGCCGGATACAGGGACCAAGAGAATCTTCTGGCCTCGTCCATCACGTACATCATCAACGTCTTCATGACCATTCCTGCCCTTCTTCTTGTTGATCGATGGGGTCGCCGCCGCACCTTGTTGGCCGGCTCAGTCCTCATGGCCACTTTCATGTACGCCAACACGGGGATCCTGGCCACGCACGCCATCATCCGTCCCAAGGGGTACCAAGGAAGCAACGCTCCAACCATGGAGCTCACCGGCGCCAGTGCCAAAGGCCTCATCGCCTGCACCTACCTCTTTGTTGCCTCGTTCGCCCCGACCTGGGGCCCCGTCTCATGGACCTACCCGCCTGAGCTGTTTCCTCTCCGACTTCGCGGCAAGGGCGTCGCGCTGGCCACTTCTGCTAACTGGGCGTTCAACACTGCTCTCGGTTTCTTCGTGCCCCCGGCCTTTGCGAACATCCAGTGGAAGACGTACCTTATTTTTGCCATTTTCAACACCGCCGCCTTCATCCACGTCTTGTTCGTCTTCCCCGAGACCGCCGGGAGGACTCTGGAAGAGACTGAAGCCATGTTTGAGGACCCCAACGGAATCAAGTATTTCGGCACACCCGCTTGGAAAACTGGAGTTGTCACCAAGTCGACCAAGAATGCGGAACATGGTGACATTGATGCCAAGCGCCAGGGGCAGGCAGACTGAGCACAGAGCTGTCTATGTAATGCCCACGAGCGTCATCTGGAGAAAGCCTCGACTCCTCCTGTTAATAGCGAAAATAACTGTTCAAGGGCATCATTTCCAAGCAGCACTAAGGGTTATCCGAGGGAATTTTGATGATGCTGATTTCTTCCATGATTCTGAGTCAACACAAATATGTGGTCAAGATGTTGCACTCAGTAGTAGTGGTGCACTGGGCTGGCTGGTGAATGGCAATTGTTGGGACGAACGGGTTGTTGTTCCACGAAAAAAGAGGCGCAGCCAACTGGCCACTAATTTGTGCGTGTTATATCTCCTATCTCCTTACATAAGTCGTGATATGGCTTGTGGGTCTATGGGGCCCGCAAATTGTATGTATCTCTAGTTTACTTTTATCTAATTGGATAAAAGATATCCCCTAGTAGGATAATAAAGGTAGAGAAAAGAATTAAATTAAAGCTATGTTCTATTATATAAATAGAAGGATAAAAGATTCTCTTTTATAGAGAAAGTAGTTATAGTAGAAATTGCACGCTTCTTGTGTGATTTATCGCGTTGTGAGGCGCTGATGCATAGGGACTAGTGATGTCACGACTTCGGTCGGAATGATGATAGAACAGAGGGCTAACTAGATTCTCCTACGCTGCTAGGAAGAAGCTACTGTAGGGGACGAAACGTGAAGGTTTCAAACTCCAACTTGCCACCTAAATGTGGGCGGTCCTTGCTATATACCCTGCCTTACGTTGTACATGTGGCGAACTCATAGCTAGAGAGCGGCTCTTAGTCATTGAGAGGATTTGAGAACCTTCCGTGCCTCTCTACCCTGACTGTCCCCATGCTCCTCCGCGAAGGGGCAGAGGTGCGATGCACAATGTATGGTTAACTTGATTTGTAGTAAGGAAGAATAATACTATCATGGCCTCTCGCGAGGGCGGGCTGCCATCTTCCCTCGGATGCCTCCGGCGCCCACAACGGTCAGGGCGGGGATCGTTTAGAGAAGAGGTAAGCCTCTCTGACATATTTAATTTGCCTGGTGCAACTAACCCCGCTGGCTAATTAGGTCCTTGACCCGGGGTCGCGTGCAGCGGACACGACTTTTGATCCGGACCTCCGCAAGGGAGATTAGAGTTTAGTTTATTATGCACCCGCAGAGGACATAATGTAGTTAGCCTCTGTCTAGCTGTGTCTTTGATCTACATAATAAGCCTCCACTCTCTGTTCATCATCATACCCGACCGAAGCCATGACAGCTACGCGCCCTTTAATTAGCTACGCGCATTACATTCTAGGCCTACCTACTTAGCCTAACCACGGCTATAATCACGGTTGCGCAGCGGGCAGCGTGGCCTCTCATCACATGGGCCCTATAGCCCCTTTTCCCCTATAAATTACGCTATTGTGCACTGCCTTCTTGACCTTCCTTCCTTTTCCTTTAGTAAACTAGAATGAATGAATAATACCTGTTCTTTAGTCTGCCCTTGAAAACCCTACTAGTAGATTATTGGTATCTTGTGATACTAATAGTGAGGCCTTTTTCTAGTTTTTAGGCCCTTTCTATGGATGGTAAGCCCCCGGCATTTTTAACATATACTTCTTTGACTATAAAATTCTTAGCGAGGCAGAACTTTGACTAAGCTCCCTGTAAACAGTCTGCTATATTCTCGAAATTTAAGCATACTACACAAACACAATCCTACGATGCATTTACTATCCCCTATTTCTATCCTCCTGTCTGCCTCATCGCTTGTTAAGGCAGGATGCGCGCCTTGTCCCTTTAGTCGGTATGTTAAAGCCCCTCTTTTCCCCTATGTCAAATTTGCTCTTAGAGCTACTTATGAAAAAGTGATTTTAATCCTCTAAGTAGCGGAAGATGTGCCCCGGATCATGGCGCAGGGTGTAAGGATGGCGAGGTTAAATTTGACTATGTTTTGTGGCGCAAATACTGTTGCCGCGATGAAGGATGGACAAAAGTTGTATGCATTGACGTTTGTCCAAGTCCGGGACAGGGATGATATGCCATCTCCTGCTATATATGTTACAAATTATGACCTATTGTTACAGAACCCTCATCTAGTTAAAACGTCTTGTTGCTATTGCTTGCACTGCAAGCTTTGTTATCGGCTTCATTCGTGGGGCCGTCGTCGACTATATCGAGGCTCAGGTGAAGAGCTATAGACATTGTCCACTTTCGCCACAGCTGTACAATACACCCCCTAAATTATTTTACAAATCTACATAACAGGGGTAATTAAGCTAATCAGATTCTATCTAGGAAATAAAGGCAATAGGGGCTAGGATAAGCAAATACCTTGATTTCTTTATAATTTATATAGAAAGTAATGTATTCTTTTGCAATGCTTTATACCCTATGTATTTCCCTTGTAACTCTCTAAAACAATACAGGGGCTATGTGCACTTACAGCTAATTATAGCTGTTAGAGAGGGACGAATAACTGAGGCATGTAGATTTGTAAAATAATTCAGGGGGTGTATTGTACCCAAATCCTTCGTGCAAGGCTTTGGCATTTACAGCCATGCGCATGTACATGTATGTGTTAGGAGCGCAGAGGTCAGAGACAGGACATCCATAAGAAGCGAATCTTCGGAGAACCTTTAGGCCGCGTAAATAATAAAGAGGCTAGCTAGCAATAAGATAGCTATATGCTTATAAAGCAGGGTATTTATTAAAGACTATATATATTATATATAGTAAGTTAGAGATTAAAACCTTTACGCACCTGCCCTTAGCTAGTATCTATCTAGTAGTGTCAGGTAGGGGTGTATAATGATAATGAAAAGCGTTCCATTTGATTAATCAAAGGTGCAGACAGCACCTAACTTTTATACCTGAAAGGTACATAGTGCGCTATAGTAATAACTAGTCTACAAAGGTACTTCTAATACATTGTCTCCACCTGTTGTCTTACCAAGGGTTTTATCCTAGTCAGTGCGCGTTGCCCTCATACATTCTAGGCTTCAAGGGCGCTCTCCCTGATAACAATGTATTAGAAGTACCTCCGTAGACTAGTCATTACTATAGCGCACTGTGTACCTTTCAGGTACAAAAGTCAGGTGCTGTCTACACCTCTAATTAATCAAATGGAACGCTTTTTATTATTATTATACACCCCTACCTAATAGTTATAAGCCTAGGAGGCTTTTATTGCTATTATTATTAATTATCATTAAAGATATAAGCTCTATTAGATATTATTAATTATCGCTTGCCTATATCTAGAGATAATCGCCCTTTATTATATTAATTAGTTAAACTTCTTATCCTACGCACTAATTAACTAATACATTCCCCTTTATAATATCTAAAGAAACCCTAAATTGTCACGGCTTGTTCGTAGGGTTAAATGAACGAAGTGATGGCTAAGATTCTCGCAGTTACTACTAGGAAGATACTAGCTAAGGGTAGGTACATAAAGGTTTTAATCTTTAACCTAGCACTAATAATATATATAGTCTTTAATAAATACCCCGCTTTATAAGCACGTAGCTATCTCGTAGCTAGCTAGCCTCTTTGTTATCTATGTGGCCTAAAGGTTCTCCAAAGATTCGCTCTAATAAATGTCCTGTCTCTGACCTCTGCGCTCCTAACATAAATATAGTATTATTATTAGAGAAGGATTAGATTAAATAGTATACTTAAGTTAAGAACTACATGGAATTATATAGGGTCTAGAAATATATTAACCTAAATAAGGTTAAATTACTTAAAGAACCTATAATACCTATATACCTATAAAGGGGTCTAAGACTAAAGCTTATACTAAATAACCTTAATACTCTTAAAGATTAAAAGCTTACTTATAAAGATATAAAGGACTAATTTAATTTTAAATATAAAGAACTTTAATTTAATCTTATAGAGTATATAACCCTATTAAAGCAAATACTAAGATTAGGGAATATATTTATAAGACCCTTTTAAAGAATATATAAGACTCTTTTAACTTTAATACTAAGGTAAAAGAAAAGGAGTCTATTTAATATTATACCTATAGAATACTTAAGCTTCTTTATAACTAGTATAAGCTAAATACTAAGAAAATACTTATTCTTATAGAAAATTATCTTAATAATTATCTATAAGCTAAAGGTACCTATAATTAGTATAAGTAAGCTATAATAACTAAGGTATTATAGAGGAATTATCTAGATCTTAAGACTTAATAAACTAAGGAAATAATACTATATAAGTTTATTATTCCTTTTTAAAGTAAATTTAAGGCATTCTAGAAGAAATAGAATAACCTACTTAATAAAGGAGAAAACCATAGCTTTCTTAAGGCTATTAGTAAGTTTAAAAGAGACTATAAAGCTCCTTAGAGTATAGTAAAGTTAGCTAATAATACTATTACTACTAATAGATTAAGTAGTTAAAGCAAACTAGAGTAAAAGAAGTACCCTAAATACTCTAGTTATAATATTAGAGATACCTTAAAATAGTAGGAATTCTATAATTTATTTAAGACTCTTTATAAGCTAGAAGCTACTCTAAAGGACTAGGAAGTTAGGAAAAACTCTAAAGATAATATTAAGAAATATCTTAAAAAGAACCTATAGGAGAAATTAAAGGCTATAAGCTAGAAGCTAGAAAAGAAGGAGAAAAGTAGTAATATTATTATACCTTTATATATTTATATATTTGTTACGCTAGATAGCAATTTATGCTATTTACTAGTACTCCTGCGGTGGTATTTGCTTTGTAGTAGGAAAACCATACTAGGTTGCTAGTTATCTAGATAGCTAGATAACTAGTTAGTTGCCTAGTTAGGTGAAAAACCTACTACGATTTGTTTAGCTATATACATGGTTCTAGCTCGTGTGTGTTTGTTGCCTAAGCTAGTCACAACGATATTTTCCCCTCTATCTATCCCTGTATTTAACAATCGAGTTCCCAAATCCGTTAATTATGCAATATAGTTACAAACTCTAGCTCAAATTGAAACTCTAGAGCTCTAGGTATCCTAGCTAATTTATATAGCGAAGTAGCTTGTTTAATTCGCTTGCAAGGCTAGAAAAGTGGGGGCGCGGACCCACTTTTTCTAGCCCTGCGATTGGTTCAATTTTAGAGGTGTGACTAAGACCTCTAAAATTGTGCCCCGTGTGGGATTCGAACCCACGACCTGCGACCCGGAACAAGTCTCCACAGCGTGTAACCACCACGCCACGGGGTTATTATACCTTTATAGAATCTAATAAATAACTTACTTATAGTAACTCTAGGGGAGAAGTTAGCTAATATATTATTATTTATATACTTAGAGTAATCTTAACCTTTAAAGGAAGTTATTAATTTAACTTTAAACACTATAGATAGCTTAGAAATAAAGCGGAATATAGTTTTATATAACTCTAAGGCTAATATTTATATCTTTAATGACCCTTATTAGTTTAAATAGTCTAAATTTAATAATTCTATTATAATAGAGGTTAAGGCTAGAGGTATAATCTATATATCTTTAGGTTAAGAACTAGTTTATATATCTATTATAAATCTAGTATTATAAAAGCTAAGGATAATTATATTATAGAGTGCTTTACTAATCCTAGAATTCTATATAAACCTAGTATTAGTAAAGATCCTTATAAATATAGGGATTTTCTAGAATTAAAAGAAGGGCTTTCTATTTTAAGGAAGGTAGCCTATAGTAAAGGTTTATAATATTAATAAACTTTATATGCTATTAAGGCTATTAGATAATCTAAAAGAGGCTTACGCTATAATAAGCAAACTGCTAAAGCCTTTTATAAAGGAAGATATAGAGCTTTAGTATTAATAAAGTAGTTATCTAGGTAAAAAAGGCTTTTATAAAGCTTATAAACGCTACTCTTAACGTTAAATTAATAGGACCTAAGCTTATAGAGTGTAAGATATATACTATAGGTAAGGCTAAGTGCTAGAGATTATAGGTTATACCTAAAGGACTTTCTTAAGGGCTAGGTTATAGGTTATTAGTTAATCTAGAGTACTATAACTCTTCTTATTAGAATAGTAATAGGTATTAGTATATATTTATATACCTTATAACCTTAATATAGTTTTTTTTACTTATTTAAGACTAAAGATAGTATTTATAATAGTTTTTATATAATAATAAGCTTCTTAAGCATATAATTTACTATTAAACTATGCTTTTTATATAGTAATATTAAAAAGGCTTTATTTATAAACACTATAAGGGATAAGATAGCCTTTGCTAGTATTATAGTCTATAATTTAGCTCCCTTATTGCCTAGTTAGAATAGTAAGGTAAAGTAATCTAGGGGGGTAATTAAGTAAAAGGCTTATATGTTAAGTCTTAAGGCTTAGCTTTTATTAGAACTTAATCATAAGGTCTTTAAAATAGCAGTCTATCTGTTATGGACTAGCCCCTAGGCGGCTGCGATAGGGCGTCGATGTGATATTGAGAAACTTAAGGAGGGAAGAAGGAAAGGTAAAAGACCTATTCCTACTAGTGCCCCTTATACCCCTTAACTACCTTATGTTAGCCCCCTTTTTGTATCCTTGCTAGCTTAGAACTATCCCCACTTGTATGCGCCATAGGAAATGCTTGGGCAAAGCCCAAGCCCTTTACACTATCTACTAAATAGAATACCTTTTAAATATTATAGGAAGTAGGTTATACCTTACAAGCTTTAGTGGAATTAGGCATAGAAAACTATACTTACCTATTTATAGATATTATAGATTTAAAAGCCCTTAATTACTTATTTATACGCTTATAAATGTAAGGCGTTTCTAATAATAACAAAGGCTTTAGAGCATATTAAATTATATAACCCAATCCCTTAGTTAGAGTAGAAAGCTTATATTAGTTACCTTATTAATTATAGAGGCAAATCCTAGTATATTATCTAGGTACTTACGTTATGTAATTATAAGGTTATTATATTAGCATGTGTTTGTTTTAATAAGAACTCTTTCTTTAAACTAGAAAAAAAGCTAGAATTAGCTTAATAAGAGAAGATATTAATAATTATACTACTTAAAGAGCTTAAGGCTAAAGATATTAATAAAGAGATTAGCTAAGACCTTATTAGAATAGAACTAGAAGAGGATAATTATACCTCTATATAATTAGCTATAGGTTAGGAAAATAAGCAATTTAAAGCAAAAACACTACCTTATATATTAGGGTAAGAAGGAGACTAAATTAGTGCTCTTTTAACCCCTCCTAACTCTTCTTATAAGGCACTAGTTACTATAGAGAATATAGAGCTTTAGGCACTAGGTAATAATACACTATTTTATAAGATTAATAACTTTATAAGCAAAGCAATAGCTAAATATATAAACCCTACTATAAAGACTAGTAATATTACTACTAAAGGTAGTAAGACTACAAAGAATTATAGTCCCTATAATAATAGTATTAATCTAGATAATATTATAACTAGAAAATACTAAAGAAAGGAAATATAGAAAGCTAGGTAAGTATAATTTTCCTTTGCTTTCTTAATAGTATTCTAAGGAATTTAATATAGTCTTTATATTAAAGATATACCTCTAAAACCTACTTATTATTATTAGGTAATAGCCTTAGTATATTATAATTACTAGAAGGAAGTAATTATAAAGAAGCTTTTAAAGCTTCTATCCTTAAACTACTAGGAGAATATACCTAATAAATTGTTTAATCTAGACCTTTATAAGGAGATTATTAACCTTAGATAGGTTTTTAAGTATAAAACTAATAAAAAAGGGCTAGTTATAGAGTTTAAGGCTTAAATAGTTATATAAGGTAACTAGTAACTAAAAGAATAACCTTAATAACTATACTATAACACTTACTTCTTAATCTCTATATATACTACTTACTATCTACTATACTAATAATCTTAATATATATTAATATAATATTTAGAATGCCTTCCTATATATAAAACTTAAAGAACCTATCTTCTATAAGTTACTAGAGGGTATAAATACATAAGATTATCTCTAGAAAATAACTAGAGCATTATATAAGCTATAGGAAGCTCCCTAATAATAGTTTCTCTATCTAATAAGATTCCTACTAAATCTAGGCTTTATTTAAGAAAAGGAAGACCTATATATCTTTATAAAGGATAGATTTATCCTATTCTTCTATATAGATAATATTATAGTACTATATCTAAGTAGATTTAAAGCAGAATTTAAAGAGCTATATAAGTAGTTAATAAATAACCTAGATATAAAGAACTAAGGTAATTTAAAGTAATTCCTACGTATTAAGATTATTAGGAATTATAATACTAAAGAGATATAGTTATTATAGGAATTATATATTTAAAAGATTACTTAGAAATTCATTCTTAACGCTATAAATAATGATTAGAAGAACTTAATTATAATACCTTTTATAATAGCTATAATACTCCTAAATAATAGATAGGCTTACTAATAAAGAGATTAATTACTATAAAGTAGTTATTAGCTCTTTAGTCTATCTCTATATTATTAGAAAACTCGATATAGCTTTTATAGTATTAAAGCTTACCTTCTTTATAATAAACCTATTAATAAAGTATATAAAGCTTATAAAGGAAGCTCTAATATATACTTAAAATGTAAGGAAGCTATATATCTAATACTGAGGAGTAAATAGCTTTAATATATTATTCTCTAGTATAGATACTTCTCTTAGTAATAACCCTAATACTTAGAAGTTAATATAAGGCTATATCTTTATTATATATAAAGCTATAATTAATTAGAAGTCTAGAAGGTAGTATTATATAATAACTTTAAGTATAGAAGTAAAGCTTTTTATATTAAATTATAGAGTAAAAGAGTATATATCTCTAGGGAGACTACTTTATAATATTAGTATATAGGTTCCTTTACTATTAGTTATCTAGTGTAATAATAAGTAAATAATTTATATTATAAAGCATAAGAAAGGAAGGCTTTAAACTAGCCTTAAGCATTTTAATATAAATTAAATATAGATTTAGGAGTAACATACCCTAGGTAATATTAAGGTAAATTAGTTAAAGACCTCTAAGATACTTACTAATAGCTTTATAAAGCCTTTATTAAGTTAAATATATAGGGATTTCTATTATTAAATTAGCTTATAAGAGATTCCTATATAATTATAATACTATAAATTTATTATAATCTTTTCTAATGCTTATAAACTCTAGCTTTAATAGATATCTTAGCTAGGGGGGGTATATTAGGGAGAGCGCCCTTAAAGCCTAGAATATATAAGGGTAATATACACTAACTAGAATAAAACCCTTAGTAAGACAATAGGTAAAGATAATATATTAGAAGTACCTTTATAAACTAGTTATTACTATAGCGCACTATGTACCTTTTAGGTATAAAAGTCAGGTGCTATTTGCACCTCTGATTGATCAAATGGAACGCTTTTCATTATCATTATACACCCCTATGTCACGGCTTGAGCGTAGGGTTAAATAAACGAAGTAATGGCTAAAATTCTCGCAGTTACTACTAGGAAAATACTAGCTAGGGGTAGGTGCGTAAAGGTTTTAATCTCTAACCTAGTACTAATAATATATATAGTCTTTAAGGAATACCTTACTTTATAAGTATATAGCTATCTTATAGCTAGCTAGCCTCTTTATTATTTATATAGCCTAAAGGTTCTTTAAAGATTTACTCTAATAAATATCCTATCTCTAATCTTTATACTCCTAATATAATACTCCCCTAATATATAATTAACCTTAATTATAAAATAAGCTACTTACTTAGGGTATAGTTACTATAATAAAGCTTATAAAGAAAAATAAGATAAGGCACCTTATAACTAAATATATAGGTAAATAAAATAATAATCCTCTTTTATTATAAGTAATAGTATCTAAATAGTAGCCTATATATAGCTTTAATATAGCGAAATAAATATTATTACCTATTATATAGCTAGACTAAAAAAAAATAGATAACTTATATTAATTTTTATAATTAGTTTAAATAAATAAGGTACCTAATGCTATAGTTTTAGATAGTTTAACTAGAGGGCTTATATTATAGTTACTATAAGTTTATAGCTATTAGGTATATATATAAGTAGTAAAGCTAATAGTTATTATTATAATTTATAGATTACTTACACATAGTATATTAGATTACTTAAGGGGTCTATAGTTAATATAAAAGAGACTAATTTTTCCCCCCTTTTATATACTTCCTTTCTTCTATAATAATCCTTAACCTTATAAGTTACCCTTACTAGCTAAGTAGTAGCTTTTTTATTACTATTATATTATAGTTACTAACCTTTTTTAGTCTTTAAATATTATTATTATTTATTACTATTTATCTTAGTCTTTTATCTTATTCTTAGTTATTAGTTTATTTACTTCTAGTTATAATTTATATCTAGTCTATTATAGCTAACTTATAGCTAGTTTACTATATCTAATACTTATATAGGAACTCCCCCTTTATTAATAGCTTTTAAAGGTTAAGCTATTAAGAAATCTCCTTTAAAGTCTCTTAAGAAGTTATCTCCTTAAAAGTAAACTATTTCTAAAATTTTAATATAAGTTTACTATATCTTTATAGTATCTTTATTACTAACTTACTACTAGTAATATAATAAGTAAAAAGATTTTATATATATAGTGCTTTTAGTAAGTAATAATATAAAATATCTTACTAAAAAATAGTACTTATAATATTCTAGAATATCTTATTAATAATAAGACCTTCCTTATAGAATATAAAGAATTTATAAATATAACTTCTTTACTTACTTACTGCTTTTTTATTACTAATATTCTAATAGGCTACTTAATAAAATATACTTATTACTTCTAAAATAATAAAAACTACCTTATAGTATATCTTTCTTATCTAGAATTTACTTACTTATTACTAATATACTACTAGTATCTAGCTTAAATTATATAGCTTTATAATAAGCTATTTAAACTTATCAAAGCTACTCTAGAAGGTAGCTACTACTATTAGGATAAAGTAAGTATAATTCTACTACCTAGACACTAGATTACTACTAACTTACTAGTAGTTTATTATAAAAGTAAAGAAAAAGCTATAGAATACTATCCTATCCTATAAAAATTCTAATAAGTATAGATATATTTACTATGCTTAAATAACTACTAATACTACTTATAAAGCAAAGAGTAATAAGTATATTATAATAGTGCTACTAAGTAATACTATAAACCTTAAGATATAGATTAATATTTTAAATAGTCTTTACTTTATAGCCTAGAATATCCTAATAGTAAGCTTTCTTAATATATATAGCTAATACCTAACTAACTTATTAGTAGTTTATACCTTATACTACTAACTTACTTAATTATATTAGTCCTATTAAGCTCCCTAGTAAACTTTAGATCTATATATATAGAGAGAGGGATTTTAATAATAAAGATACTCCTAAGGCCTTTATCTTTATAGTTACTATAGCTACTACTATTACTAAGAAACTAGTGATTCTAGTAACTAACTCTATTATAAAGGGGTAAGTGCTTAGTAGCTATATAATAGATTATTTAAGTTATTTAAATAAATTAACTTTATTTTCTAATATCTTACTATATTAACTTATAAATTATAACTATCTTATATTAACTTTACTACTTAACTATTACTTATAGTTATTAATAATTTCTCTAGTGCTAAAATCCCTTTTTAATACCTAAGAATTCTCTAAAGCATTATAGCTCTTTTATTTAACTAGATATTTATAATACCTTCTATTATAGTAATATAAAATAATTCTCTTAACTTTAAACTCTTATTTATTATCTTTAATATTATCCTATAGTAAGGATATATCTTTTATATTAGTTAGGTCCCCTTTAAAAGGCTTAAGACTAGTAATATTAAATATATTATATAATTAAGTCCTAGGTAATAACTTTAATTAATATACTAATCTATAACTCCTAATTACCTTTTTAATCTTATAGGGGCCTAGATACTTTATAGCTAGCTTCCTACTAAGTTATCTTAAATTAATATTCTTTATTAATAGTAAAATATAATTACTAACTTTAAACCTTATTAGAGTTCTTTTCTAGTTATAATATTTCTTATACTAAGTCTATAAGTTACTTAAAAGCTATTTAATTATAATATGTTTCTCTCTTAGTGCTAAGACTTTACTTTTAGCTTAATTATTTACTAAAGGGATATCTATAATTACTTATTATAAACCTCTAGGATTATAACCTTATAATGCCTTTACTAGTGTATAGCTATGCGTTATATAATTACTTATATTATATATAAACTACGCTAATAATAGATTATCTGCCTAATTAGTCTATTTAGTATAAGTAAAAGCCCTTAAATAATATTCTAGGACTTAGTTTAAACATTCTATCTAGCTATTTATCTAGGGGTAAAAAGCAATACTAAGTAGCTACTTAGTTATAAGAAAATAATAAAAAGTTATCTAGAAACCACTAGTAAATATAAAACCTTAGTCTATTATAATACTTTCTAAAGCTTTATAATCTCTAAAAATATATTTTAAGAATATAGTTACTAGCCTATTACTAGTTAGTTAATTTAATATAGGAATATAAATACTATATTTTATAAATTAGTTAATAATAACTAAAATTATATTATAAGTCTAGTTTAAATCTTTTACTAGTAAAAGTCTAGTAATAAAATTTATTAATAATTCTTAAAAAGGGTAATTAAGCACTAGTAGCGTAGCTAGCTTACTATATAGTTTATAATGCCTTAGTTTTAAAGTTTAATAACTTATATAAATACTAATATATACTTTGACGGGCGAAAACAACCACCCGAAAACGACGGATTTGACGATGATGACGAAGCTGACGAAACCGACGAAAATGACGATATTGACGATGTTGATGATTTCGATGACTTCGATGACGGAACCTAGATATCGGGATCTAGGTCTGCGATATTTGCGATCCATCGCGAGGATCCAAGCCGAAAAAGAGGGTAATCTATCTATGTTAAATTCCTTGTCCTTGTATCATGACAGCAAAGGTTTATAATCCACGCCTAGGATCCAAGCTAGAGCTCTCTTTTATCAATATTAGGTCATATCTAATTAATTGATCAATCTAAGCCAAAGGCATTGAAAGGAGAGTTGATTTTCTATGAAAAGGGAGGGAATCTAGGGCTTTTATCTAGCTAGAAGGTTATATGACTAGGGATCCAATATAGCTAGATTGATCCGACGATGCTGAGGTCTAGAGGCTTGAGGTCTTGTGAGAGAGGCCTCCAGAGGTCACAATCCTAGCCACACAATACCTTTATATCTTTCTTTATTATTAGCTAATAATATTAGTTTATAATCTAATAAAGAGTTTTACTTACTCCCTAATACCTAGTAATAAGGTTATTATGAGTTAGTAATAAAAATTTTTTTCTTATTCCTAGAGGGATAAAAATATAATTCTTAAATATTAATAGCTTAGAGGGTTTAATAAACTATATCTAGGACACTACTAAATTACTACTTTTAAGTAACTTTAATTAACCTATAGTAAAGTTATTCCCTTACTATGCTTTATATAATAAGACTTAAATTAAGGGTTTTAATTCTAAGCTTTTTTCTAGAAAGTTAGAGATAAACTTAGAAAAGGTTCTTTAAATAGATTAGATCCTGGCTATAATATCTTTATAAGTAATTAGTTTAATAGATGCTTTTAGTCTTATAGGTATATAGATAAGTAATGTTTTTAAGGAATGCCTTTATTACTTACTAGTAATAACCTATGCTAGTCTACCCCTAATAGCAGTAGCTAGTCTAATAGGAAAATTAAAATAACTAAGTAATAAACTAAATATACGCTAGGTACTAGTAGTACTACTATAGCTAGCTTATTACTTATTAATAAAATAATTAAAAGTATTAAATAACCTTACTAATATAACTCTTCTAAGATTATCTAGATTATTAGGTTCTTTAGGAATATAGTTAAGTTATAATTTTTTAAAACCTTAGATATTAGTAGTATTATTATAGTATTATTATAACTAACTATTAGTTACACTAAGTAATGTTTTTATAAAACCTATAGTACTAATAGTATTACTAGGGTATTCCTATTACTTAGTATTTATAAATTTAGATAAAAAGGTAAGAAGTTATATAGTTACTACTTTTGCTTTTCTTACCTTACTTATAAAATCTAGTTTTCTTAAAAGTAAGTTAGTAGGATTTAATTTCCCTATATAATATATAATCTTAAAGTTAAAAGGATAAAGCTTATTAAGTATAGTTACTTACTTACTAGTAAGCTTAGGCTTTATAGCTAGGTACTTATAGTTTAAATAGTCTATAATAACCTTAATTATATAAGCTAAATAAGTAAGGTAGTGTCTCTATATATAAAAAGCCTCTTAGATAGCTAATAATTTACTATTAGGTATTAAATAGTGTAATTTAGTATTAGTTATCTTCCTTAATATAAATATAACTAGGTGCTAGTAATCTAGTATATATATTATAAGTATAGCCCTAATTATATATCTAGATATATCTATCTTTACTCTAAGATATATAAGTAAGTTAAAATATACTAAAATTAGCGCTTCTTAAAATTTCTATTAAAGTTCTTTAAATACTACTAACTTATAGGGTTCTAGGTTAAGTATTACTAGTTACTATTCTCTAAGGTAATCTATTAATAAAATAATAACTTTACTATACTATTTAATAAAATAGTAGTAAAATCTAGTAAAACTAAGAAATAACTAAATATTAAAGATACTATATAGTATTAGCTAGGTTATAATTACCTTAACTCTTACTAGGTTTATTATAATACCTTTTACTAATATCTTAAAGCCTAAGAATTTAACTTCCTTAACTAAAAATTAATACTTCTTAAGGTTAATAAAAAGAATTATATCCCTAAGCCTATATAGAATTTATTTAATATATTTTATATACTCCTTAACTATACTACTATATATTAGTGTATTATCTAGGTAAATAATATAGATTTTATTAATAAGTTCTTTAAGAGTATTATTAATATACTCCTAAAAGGTTACTAGTATATTAACTAGTTTAAATAGTATTATAAGATATTTAAAGTAGCTATAGTAATAATAAAAGGCTATCTTTTACTTATTACCTAAGTAAATATATAGCTAGTAGTATATATCTTTTAGATTAAGGACTATAAAAATAACTATACTTACTAATTAATTAAGGATTTTAGTAATAAGGGGTAAAGAGGCCTTATCCTTAATTATAATCTTATTTAAGCCCTTATAATCTATATAAAGCCTTAATTTCCTTTCTTTCTTTAGAATAAATAAAATTAGGGCTCTAGCTAGGCTAACTAATCTTCTAATTTACCCTTTAAGCTATATACTTATAAGGTACTCTTTAAGAACTAATAGTTCCTTTTTAGCTAAATTATATATAAGTCCTTAAGGTAGTGTTTTTCTTTCTTCTAATTTAATTATATAAGTATAGCCCCTTAGTTTAGAAAGCTTACTTACTAGCTTTTTAAAAAAAATATTTATAAACTCTATATATTCCTTTAGAATTATTAGTATAAGGTATTAGGTGCTTATACCTTAATTTAATATAGCTTATTTACTACTTATGCTTTCTAAAATTAGTATAACTATAATACCTTTACTTTTTTACTACTAGTAAGTATATTTTAGTAACTATATAGCTACTTTACTATTTAATTATACTTTTATTATTACTAGGTTCTTTAATTAGTCCTTACCCTTTTCTTTCTAATTTTTATTTTTTAAAATACTTAGCCTAATCTTTATTACCTTAAATAGTAATAAAACTATTACTTATTTTTTCTTTTTATATATTTACTACTTACTATAAATAAAGAAAAGGTATTTTATAGTTACTAGATATCTTTAAAATCCCTAATCCTAATATATAATTATAGGTAAATATTCTTTAGTTTAATCTATACCTAGTATTATCCCTTTACCTATATTAGTAATATAGTAGCTAACTTAATAGACTTTTATAAATCCTATACTATCTTTTACTTTTATTAATATTTTTAAGATTCCTTAATATAGAATCTTTTTTTAGCTTATACTCTTTAGTACTTAGTTTAATTAGATTATATTCTTCTAATTCTTTTTTAATAATAATTTAGAATAAATTATTAAGAACTATATACCTATATTAAATAGTGCTTTTATAGGTAACTACTAGTTATCTTATTATAAAGATACCTATATTCTTATTTTATTATTTATAAGGTATTTTATAGTAAGATTATATTCCTAGGTCTATACTATTTAAACTAGTATTATATTAGGTAATATAGCTTTATTACTACTTTTACTATATCTCTTAGTTATATATCTATTACTTTTATAGGTAAAATAGTCTAGTGCCTAATAAGCTAGTATAGTATATCTAGGCTTTCTATATTTATAGTATACTAGAAATAGCTTTTTTGCTTAATCTTTACTTTATTACTATACCTTATTTATAAGTAATATAAAGTATTATCTCTTTCTTTTAAAGTCTTAACTTTTTTTATTACTTTAGCCTAAACTTATTATAACCTTTGCTTTCTTACCCTAGCCTTATAACTAGCTCTAAGTTATTAGAATCTCTTAGCTAATTATTTACTTTCTTATAGTATTATTTAAGCTATTTAGAAAAATAGTAATTTATAAATATATTAGAATTACTTTAGGTAACTTAGCTTTTACCTTAGTCTAAGCTTTTATAAAGGCTTAAAATAATTAGTTACTTTTTTACCTAAGATTTAGTAATATTTTTATTACTTCTAAGTATTTTATACTCTTATTTATTATTCTAGTTTTTAGCTATTTTAGAAAACTTACCTATATAAATAATAAGTAATTTATATACTTATCTATAGCTATATAATATATTTATTATTACTTTATATTATTAGCTAGGTAGCTACTTATATATACTACCTTAGTAATATTATCCTTAAAAGTATAGTAGTTTAATTTAAATAATGTATCTAAATTTACTAGGAAATTCTATAGGTTTTTATATATATTCCCTTTATATATAGGTATTTTTATCTATATCTTAATAAGACTATTTTACTATATAATTACTACTAAGTTACTATAAATTACTAGTAAAACTATAGCTAAAGTTTAAGGGGTAATTATAAGTCCTAGAGAAAGTCTAGCTAATCCTAGATTTACCTTAAGCTCTTTAATCTATACCTTTATTTATAAAATCTCCTATATTTTCTAAAGGTAATATAGCTTAGCTTATATAACCTTATAGTATCTTTATAATACTTTATCTAGATTATTTATATTATCTATATCTTTACCTAGATTAGGATTAAGTAGTATTTACTATACCTTATTATTATTTATAATTCTAAATTATAAGGATTCTTTATCTTCCTAATTATTTATAGCTTTATTATTATAAGGTACTAGTATATTTTATATAAATCTTTAGAGTATTAGCTATATAATAATCTAGCTAATAGTTTATATTCTTAAAAGGGTTTTAAAGAGATTAATTTATTATAGCTTAAGTATAAGGTTAAATAAATAAAGTAATAGCTAAGATTCTTATAGTTACTACTAGGAAAATACTAGCTAGAGGTAAGTATATAAAGGTTTTAATCTTTAATCTAGTACTAATAATATATATAGTCTTTAAGAAATACCTTGCTTTATAAGTATATAGCTATCTTATAGCTAGCTAGCCTCTTTATTATTTACGCGGCTTAAAGGTCCTTTAAAGATTCGCTCTGATAAACGTCCTGTCTCTGACCTCTGCGCTCCTAACACCCTACCTGACAAGTAGTGACTGCGAGAATCTTAGCCTTCACTTCATTCACATTAACCCTACGGAACAAGCCGTGACAGTATAGGCTATAACCCCCAGAAGCTATAGCGAATCGATTTCCCCGCAGCTTCCGGGGGGTACATATAATACACCCCCTGAATTATTTGACAAATTTACATAACAGGGGTAATTAAGCTAATTCGATATTAGATAGGAAATGAAGGTAATAAGGGCTAGGGCTAGCAAGTACCTTAAATTATAAACGATTTATATAGAAAGTAATATATCTTTTAGTAGTATATTATACCCTATGTATTTCCCTTAAAACTCTCTAAAATAATATAAGGGCTATAGTGCACTTATAGCTAATCATAGCTGTTACAGAGGAAAGAATAACTAGGATATATAGATTTGTAAAATAATTCAGGGGGGGCATGGTATAGCCCATACATGCGGCAAAATATCAATATTGCATGATATGCGAATTTACGATGATATAGAGAACACGCTAAGGTAGGTTCACGATTATATTATACCAAAGCCAGACATCGCGACCGCCCTAATTGACCAAGTCACTGTTGAACCGATGACTCTCCCCCCTGTGACGACTCATACGATCCATCCTCGTTAGCATGGTAGTACATCTGATATTCACTACTCCAGACCCAGTATTCTCCGCTATTCTTGCGTGCCTTAAGCCCCAGTTGAGCCCTCCACTCCTCGGACATTGTACCATATGTGACGACATCCGTGATGCATGGTTCGATAATCTTTCTTTGCTCGCGACTCAATTTGATCTTGGAGCGCTGACTTTGATGAAGGACAAGATTCATGGCATCAGTAGCATCAATTTGTCGCTTATCCATTTGGGCCCGCATACCACAAGAGAATATCTTGAACACAATGAGGTCAATCGGCGAAATATACGAAACTTCTCCCTTCGATACATTCTTGATTTTGATCGCGGCTTCAGGGAGGTAGGGAGACTATGTCATTGCACTTAACTAGATGGGACCGAGGATAATAAACGCTTAGAAAAGGGAAGATGCCTGTCCGACAGTGGGTAATCGAGCTGAAGAAGCTACTTGGGGAGCCTGGATTATTAGGATGACATTACTAGATGCTGCCGTCGGACCAAATTTTGTTATTCTACTTAGAATTTAGTTGGAATCGAAGGGCTAATTCGAACTACTTTACATGCATTTATAGTGGGATGGTTTTTTCAACGTCAAACCCATCAGCCTGCGCGAAGTAATACCCTCGCTGATTAGCCAGTAGCCTTAGCCAATATCGCAGTTATGATGCGTGTGCCCGAAAGCCCAAACCTTGACTTTAGTACTATTAAAGCATCGTTCGTTTGGAGGAATGTTATACAGGTCGTAGGCCTTTGGAGATTCATCAAGGTGCAAATCACTGAAATCAGAGACTCTGAATGTCCATGACGGCACGCTTTGGCAGGCCTTGACCTATCACATGGCCGGATTATGGGCTCTCGTGTGGGTCCGCGCTAACCTTTTGCCAGCCACATTTGTGGCTGCGAAGAAGCGCGATTAATATCAGGCTTGTTTTATTGTTTTAACACTTTTACTCCGTACCATGCCATGCGCACGACTCAAGCTTCCATCCACGCGCCATTCATGGCCATGTGAGCGAAACGTCGCTGCGATGGCCTCCTAGCCGCTGTTTTCTCGCTTTGAAAGGCCTCCGACATTCGCTTCTCGAGGATACAATCCAAAAAAAGTCGTCAACTCGAGATAGAGCCCCTCAAAATCGAAGCCCATTTACGACAAATCGCCGCATGACCCCGTCACCGCCAGTTAGATTAGCATGCCCTTCGTCGCCAACACGCCCGAGTCCCTCCTCGACCGCGCCGACTCCAAGAACCCAAACTCAACATGCAGAGGCATAACCTCGAGCGGTCGACCATGCAGAAGGCCGATCAACACCCCTGCCCGAGCTACAGCTACACTATCCCCGAGAGGTCGAGGGCGCAAGATAGACCTTGGCGATGAGACCCTGTACTGCTGGCAGCACAAAGAGCAAGCGAGCCACTCAGCACAGTCGAGTCCAGGACCACGCCGAGACACGAAGCCCATCCTCGAGGAGCGCTCGAGTCTGGACACTTTTGCGGACAGACTAGGAATCATGGACTTGCAGGACAAGAGGCCCGGCAAGGGCAATGGCAGACCGACTACCAATGCACCGCCACCAAACGCCCCCAGACCAAAGGCAAGCCCGAAGCTCACTTTTTGCTTCTGCTTTTCCATACCTCTGGAGGAGGTGGACGAACCTGCTCGGCCGGGGCCACGGCCAAAGCCATATCCTGCACAGAAGAAACCTGCGTCAGCATCCATGCCCAATCTCCAGCGGCCACCTCGGAACGAAACTACACCGAGTCATCAGCGAATCACGACGCCCAACGCCTCCCCAGGTAAAGCGTCCTGCAGATCGGGCAAGTCGACTCTCTCGCAAACAGCTCAGTTCAAACATCTCATTCCCGACACCCTGGACACGAACACTGCCTCGGCGCTGATGGCCGAGCTCGCGAAGCCATATGCTGATTCAGAGGAAGGTGGATACATTTACATGTTCTGGCTCACGCCCACGAGCCAGAAATCCCCACCGCCAGTCGACGCGGCGCGGTCTTTACTCGCGCCCCCGACATCATCATCATCATCATCTGCCCGCTCCCGCCGTCCGAGTGATGTCGTGTCCGCCTTTGCCGATCCCAGCAGCAAGCCCGGACAGAAGACGATGCTGCTCAAAATCGGCAGGGCGGCAAACGTGCAGAGAAGAATGAACCAGTGGCAGCGGCAATGTGGGCACGACATTGAAATGCTGCGCTACTATCCTTACATCGCTGGGATCAACGACAAGCCTGGGACGAGTCGTGCGCCGCGGATGACGCCTCATTGCCGCAGGGTCGAACGTTTGATCCATATTGAACTGGCGGGAATGGGATTGCGCGCGGACATGTCGACGTGTGATGCGTGTGGAAGAGACCACAGAGAGTGGTTCGAGGTGAGGGCTACAACGGATGGCATTCGCAAGGTGGACGACGTGATTCGACGATGGGTCGACTGGGATGAAAAGAGTGTGGATTGAGTTGGGGTCTACCAAGGAATGAATGACCGCTTGTGGTACGAGCGACGAGCACATGTGGGCGGGCGTTGAGTCTTTTATATTGAAGCAGCATCTGCGAACAGGGAACGAGAAGGGGAGACTTGACCTGGAGTGACATGATGAGAAGATATTTTATCATAGCGGTGGAATTTTACAGATCCTCCATCAATAGTTGGACAGATATGCTGACGCAACGTCTGTTTACGAAGACAAGGCTCCCTCTCAGAGCAATCAGTTCAAAAACGTGAAACTGGCCATTCTCCCCTCACTCCTTCAACATGCCATCTTCGACACCCTCCGAACAAGCAGATGTGAAATCCATCTCGTTGGCCGGACTCCTTGCCGGGGATGTCAATATCACCAAGAATCTCGTTGAAGCGTGCAGAGTCAATGAATTCTTCTACCTTGGCTTCCGTCATGAGTCCACGTGCGACATTCTGAAGCTTGTAGACGAGCTTGCGGCGATAGGAAAAGCATTGTTCACGTTGTCGCTCGAGGAAAAAAAAAAAGAGGAATATAGTACGGAGAAATGTCTGCCATGGAGGCTTCTCGAATACGTGTCATGTTATCCCGCCCGCATGCTTTTACAATCTTGCAAAGACAAGGCAGCTCAATTCTAATACGCAGTTACAAACGAGCCGGCTGTTCCGTTGGACCATTTGCTGGGAAGAGAGTCGGATATGAGAGCTCCTCGGTATGCTTTGCCCTGTTGCACAAGCAGCCAGCACAAGTTGCGGCTGTCTCTTTCCCGACTCTGCACAGATTGGTACTGATGGGCATGCCAAGATTCACGACAACGGCATCTTTGGCCAGGACGACATGATTGTGCTTCCGGTAATTGATCGAAACCGGCGACTCTTCGAGAAATCCATGGGCGAGGTCCACAGTTACACCGATTGCATTCTCTCCGTATTATCGAATGCTTTGAATCTTCCCCACGACTTAGAGGACTGTTATGGGAAGAATAAACCATTAGCTGCGAACATGGCTATTTTAAGGTACCTAACATGGGGAAGCAATGAGGAGCGAATAGGAAACATGGCCCGTATTGATATAGGAACTCTGACTGTTGTGTTTTCCTAGTCTGACGGCTTGCAGGCCATGCTGCCTGGGGATGATCGGTTGTCTTTCCTTTCACCCCGAGCTGGACACGCCGTTATAAACGTCGGGAGAGTCTCGGTCAGACTTTCTGCGCCACATCCGGTTCGAGGGCATGCTGAATTTCCTTTTGTCAATATTCCGCATTTGCAGACTGAGCGTGTATCCGAAACCCAGCTGCGGCTATCGACGTGACCTCGTCGTTAAATTCTATGATGAAGTTGTGCCAGTTGCAGTATCCATGGAGAATGCGAAGCTGGTGTGAACATCCCAGCAACGCGTGGCATATCGGCGTGCCATCGGTTCGTGGGTATGCCCCAGGAACCCAGGTGTGAGTTCAGTGTTGTCCATTCATTAATTGGTCAATTCGACTGCTTTGTGGAGTTGATTGAGTAATTAACCACCCTGCGGCGGGTAAAGCTTGAGAATCTCTAATCGGAGATTTCCCAGGTCCTCAACCATGGGTCCTCGAGCAATTCTTTTGCTGTCTTGCGGTCCTCCGGTCGCCATGTCAACATCCCCCTCACGAAATCGAGGAACATTTCCTTGTTCTTCCCGGCGAGGACCAGCTCCGCCTTCTCCAGACTGTTGCCTTGAGATATTGGGCAATCCGCAATCCATTGACCTGTTTCAAACTATCGCATCAGCCTCCCATGTCGTTGGTTACTTATAAAGTTAACCACTAATTGGTGTAGGTAATTCACAGATAACAAAACTCACCATCTTCTGAAAAGAACTCTTTGCTCCGGGTCCCTCGCTGGAGCAGATCTAGTGGCGGTGGACCCAGGAGCCCAATGATTTCTGCAAGGTGCGCCCTAGTTGTATAGTATCCCTTTTCGGGACTGGGATCGAGACCGTGGAATAAGTGGCCGCCCTCAAATACATCCCATATCTGTGCAACCACTCAATTAACACACTGACTCAATCGGCGAGTATATTTTCCCGGGATTGAGCGACTGACCATGGCTCCTACGTTCCATATATCGATCGGGTAGCTCCAATCAGCCTTGAGCATAACTTCAGGCGACCTGTACACGTCCGGCTGCGCGTCGTGGTTTCGTTTCATGTCTCCTTTCACCACCTCTCCGAAGTCGCCGAGCACAATTCTGCCAAATTCTTCCGGCAAGCCGAAACGCCTAGACATGTACACAGGAGCGCCATTGACGTATTTGCGGGGAGAGGGCATCGTCATCTCGTCTTTGACGAAGGATTCGAGGATGCCTTTATCGGCAATCGCATGTAATATGTTATCTGCTTTAATATCTATCGCTCCGCGTCAGAAAGGAAAAAACGCATGTACGCAAAATATGTAGAGCATACCGGTGTGGACAAGCTTGCACTCCGTGTGCAGGTAATCGAGGGCCAGGAAGAGATGCCGCAGACCACCCTTCAGAAGCGCTGTGGAAAACCGGCCACTTGGATTTCGGTATAAAAGGTCTTTCCAGCTGTCCCACATCGGCGGTTGGACGAGGCACTGGTGATTCCCCCCTTGCCGCTCTATGGCAAACATGCCCACGGCAGTCCTGATATGCTGGTGGCCAGGGTGGTAGCGATTCGCGTTCTCTATGGTTTCGTAGGTGTGAAGCTCGTTTTTGCACGCGTCGCCGTGATTTCGGGTAAACACTTTCAGGGCAAAATACTCACGATTGCTAGTATTGGTGAAGTTCAGCACAGCATGATGCCAAATTGTAGTGAGGGGGAGCATACTGGAGGTTACGGGCAAGCCAAACTGTTGAAGTTGAACCAAATCCCAGCTTGCCGAGGATTTGATACGTGTTGGAAGCATAGACATGGCCAATATTGACTGGACAGTAGTTGCCCGTCTTGAAGTCGTCGTAGTGTTCCTCCTCGAGCACCTCGGACGCGGGAACGACGTTGAAGCCCGTTGTTGGGAATTGCAAAGGAATCAGTGGACCTCGGCGGAAAAGTCCTCTTGCCCATTTCAACAAAGGCGCCATCAACATTTCTTGAGAGCCACAACCTGGTTTCCCAATGTGGGTTTTTGCGAGGAGAATAAATGGGGGTACATGGAGAGTATGAACGTAGACATTGTTTTCATAGAGGTCGCCTGTAATCAAGTCACTTTCATCCTCCAAGTTAGTCATCCCAAAAGCTTTGCATGAGGGTTAAGGTGTAACGGGTTCTAGCGCGTTGTTTTAGCTAACGCGAGGTACCTCTCGCGTACCTAAAAAAAAAAACAGTGGGGCAGTGGGGCAGATCTTCTAGAATCTCATCCAACAGCAACAATATGTAAATTCGCACCGCGCCTGGCCTACTCTCACTTCCGGTTCAACATCTCCTTCACGTCAAACATCAATACTGTTTCCCACTACAGACTCACATAATGCCGCAGAGGTTCTTTGACTGCTCAGTATCCGAGTGCGGAAGACCGAGTGCGCGCGCCGTTGGAGCCGGGTGCGATATGTGCAGCAGATACTTCTGCGGAGTTCACATGTCTCGGGAATATCACAAGTGCAACATCGGCGTGAGATAAGATTCGCCCATACCTACAACAATCTATACCACTGTAAGTGCCAATGAAATGCTGACTGCGCAGTGCGGCCTTGCTATATTCAGGATTTGGATGATGCAGCCTACAACGCGCTCATTGCCGCTGAAAACAGCCGCCTTCGCGCCCAGATCAATGAGGCGGCAGTTTGCAAACTCGCCTCCGGCCTGAACCACGGCAAACCTTGTGTCATCGAATACCCTTCCGAGGTTGTCGGGCTGGGCGCTCTTACGGGATGTGCCAACTACCACGCCCGCATCCGCTTCGGTGATGCATCTCCGTCGTGGCTCTTGCGACTGCCGCGGGTCACGGGCTTTGCTGTCGGTCTACCTGTCTCCCTCGCAGAGTACCTGGTCCGCAGCGAGTATGCAACACTGAAGTTTCTGGAGACTACCGCAGTACCGGCACCACCCGGCACCACGGGCTTTCTCATTCGGTATCCCGTCTCAAGGTACCGACCACGGTGTCGGGGCCTGTTTTCTCCTCATGGAGGAGTTGTCAGGCAAGCCGTGGGATGGTCAAGGAGACGCCACCAAGGTTTGGAAGGGTCTCGCCGACATCTTTGCCGAGTTGGAGAAGCATCCATTTGCCAAAGCGGGTTCTCTGTATGTCGAATCTCCCGACGACCTGCCATCGGTCTCTGCTACGGCTAGCGACAGATTCGTCTGTCTTGACCCATACGGGCCATTCGAGACTTCGGCGGCCTACTATACGGCCTGGGCCGAGCAGTACCTGGCGTTGATTGCGGACGGCCAGCTCTATCCCCAATTCGCCGTCGAAGCCTATTTGGTATATCGCTTCCTCCAAGACAATGTGTCTCAGTTGTCCGATTCCGAGGACAAGTTCTTTCTGAAGCACGTTGACGATAAGGGTGATCACCTGATGGTTGACGAAGACCTCAAAATTACCGGCATCATCGACTGGCAGATGGCGCGTGTCGTTCCGCGACGAGAGGCGTTTGCCCTATCACTCGTATCCGCTGACATGAGAGCTCTTTGCGAAGGGAATGTGTCGCTTAGTTCAAAAGACGTTGCATTGAGCAATGCCTTGCGTGAGAAAGGATCGAGGTTGGCAAGCCACATGAGAGATGAGAAGATGAGAAGATTCTTCTGGGGCTTGGGGCTCGAGCCCGAGTGGGCCTACGCGTTGCCATTGGCAAATGCCATCCTTCAGGTCTTTGGGGTTGAGCAGGGCTGGGATGAATGGAAAGGGGTAGCATTGAAGCGGTATGAGAGCGATGGACGCCTAAAGGCTCTTGTGGAGAAGTCTTCTGGTGGGAATGAACGGGAATGAACAGTAGTCACCACCAATAATGAACAAGGCTATACCAGGTCGCCACGACGGCATACATAGTACACACTCTCATTGATGTGACTATGCTGAACGCTCGCCAGTAGAATGTCAAGATTGACCATTTGACGAATGGCAGAGTGGAGGCATAGGCAAGCAATTTCGGCGCACAAATCCAGTAGCAAGACTCTATTATCAAGATCAGTTCGCACTCGCTTCCCCGGCCTCATCTCGCCGCGGATCACAGAGAGGATGACGCTGCTCCAGGAAATTGAATCCCACGATTCCCTCCGCAAGCAAAACCTCGGGACCCGACTCCGTCGTCGATGAGATGGATACCCTCCTCCCTATTATGCCGCCGTTGCCGACTTCGAGGGAGAGAGGCGAGTCGAGAGGGAGCTCGACATAGCTACTCGAGGGGACTGCGTTGCCGATGGTGAACTGGCGGAATAGACCGCAATCGTCCGCGGCTTTGGTCATGTCGCCTATTGAACTGTAACCTCATCAGAGAGATGTCGTGTATGATGGAGATGGGGGCCCGTGCCAGAGAACATACTGGATGACCACGCGCAGACTGTCGACGTCCCCGAGAGTCAGACCACCCCGTTCGCTCGGAGTGAATCTCGCATGTGTGGCTTCAGCACTACCTGGCTGTCCCGGAGTGTAAAATGCAAGGTCGCCTTGGAGCGAAAGATGGCACAGAGAATTGTTTCTCGGGGCACTGAGGGCGGCCAGCGCTCCTCCTCGAGGTCGACTAGTGACTTCTGGTCCACACATTGCGTGGGGTTGAATGAATGGGATAAGCTGGGACCCCGTCAAGTGCCTCATATCTACCAAGAGGAACTCTCAAGTATAAATACAAAAAAAAAAGACACATGATGAAACGACGTCTGTTTCATTTCTAGCACATTAGAGACATGCTCAATCACGCTCACTCAGATCCGAGTGCAGGTCCATCCAGGTGCGCCAGCCGTCATGTAGTGTAGTGGGCCTGATGTTTCAGCCAATCACAACGCCGCTCCCGCTGGCTCATCTTCCCTAAGAGGCAATCGCCTTGAGCAAGTTTGCGCGGAAATGCTCCCAATCGCGCGGCAGGGCGCCACGTCGAAACTGCGACGCTTCTTCAAGAGTCGTCTGCTTCATGACTTATCTGGGCCGCCAACGCTATGGTCTGACGCATCCAGGCCCCGAGACTCCCGGCATTCTTCTGTCCTTCCTCTCGGCCATGATGTGATCGACCGTCTTCTTTTTTTAATACCCCTCCAATCGTCTCTGAAGCTCCCTCTCACCACAAGCTTTCCATCTCTATTCACTCTCCATCGCCCTGTTCTACCCATGTCTGCCGGAATCTACAGCCTTCCCAAGCTGCCCTATGCCTACGACGTGCGTATCTTGACTCACCCATCCATCAAGGTAGCTGAAACGATAACGATTGCTCGACTGACTGACTTGGCCTCCCACAGGCATTGGAGCCGAGCATCTCGGCGCAAATCATGAAGCTGCACCACAGCGTCCATCACCAGACGTATGTGAACAACCTCAACAATGCTCTCGAGACGTACGCGACGGCAACGGCATCCGGCGACATTGCAGGACAGATTGCCCTGCAGAGCGCCATCAAGTTCAACGGCGGCGGCCACATCAACCACTCTCTTTTCTGGGAGAACCTGACCCCGGCTAGCTCAGCGGAGGCCAACCCGAAGAGCGCAGCAACCTTGATGGCTGCCGTGACCAGGACGTGGGGTAGCTTTGACGACTTCAAGGCTGCCTTTACCAAGGCTCTTCTCGGACTGCAGGGCAGCGGATGGGGCTGGTTGGTCAAGGAGGGCGGTGCCCTGCGCATCGTGACGACTAAAGACCAAGATCCTGTTGTGGGCGGTGAGGTTCCCATTTTCGGAGTGGACATGTGGGAGCACGCTTATTACTTGCAGGTATGAAACAACCATGGGCTCTCACACAACCCAGCATGATGGTTCTTCTCTATCTTTTTTTCGCTGACGCGAGCGATCTGCAGTACCTGAATGGCAAGGCGGCGTACATCGACAACATCTGGAAGGTGATCAACTGGAAGACAGCGGAATCTCGATTCCAGGGGGGGCGTGACGATGCCTTCAAGGTTCTCAGGGCCTCTATGTAATCAGATCAAATTCACTTGGGACGGAAGAAAAGATGGGAGCAGGAGAGCAACTCATCTCCGCACAGCCAGGGCCCAGCAAGCCACCTACCTAGAACATGACGATGGGGGAGCCCCCCCCCAACCCAAAAAGACATAGTTCCTCAACTTCAGAGCTTTTGATGGTGTATCCATGGGACTCCCGTGATACAACTCCCTCTTCCCTCGTTCAGCATAACCAGCATCTGGTGCTCCTCCAGCCACGCCATCAGGGTCACACGAATCGTATGTTCGCTACCGAGGCCGTGTCCCCATGTTCCTGACCAATTTCCGCGCCCCCAATACATTCAGCTCCCACGTTTATTCCAGTCAAGGAAATGGAACGCTGTGCCCACGTGGACGGGCCATCTGCCACCGCCTCAGTCCCATCACTCATGCCCATCTCATCAGCTCGTCCACATCAGCTAATCGAGATGGAAGACCTGTTTCGTCGCACAGCCGAGTCACTAGTTTTGCGCATCGGCGGCGCCATGGCACGGTATATGGGACTTGTACGACCCTCCAGTATGTCTCATCGGAACTGCAAGCTCCCCAATCACACGACGGGGGTAGAGAGCAGACACTGGATGCGGGCCGAAAAGAGCACGGGAAGAGACATGAGGACAATCTCGTACACGAACACGAAGATGGAAGAGCAGATTTTCTCGTACACGAAAAGAAAGGGGGAGGAAACAGCGTCAGAAAGGCACGTCTCGGTCGCATGACAAAGTATAAAAAGACCACCGGCGTCAACCAACAACCTGAGGTACGAACAAATTCAAATTCGTAGGCACAGCAAATTGGAACCTGTCGAGACTTGAATACACGTCGTTGCTCAAATCATCAAAATGCTTCTCACGGACAGAATGGCCAAGTTTCTCGCCTGCGGGCTCGGGTTCGTCCTCTGCGCATCTGCAATCCGAATCCGAATCGGTATGGGTACGCATGTTTGCTAATATGTCATGTCCAGGGCAACTCTCGTCGCCGCGACAGAACGCACCGTCACGGTGACGATGACCGCATGCGCTGCGTCGTGCTATTCCACCACCGTCAGCATGTGCGCCGGGCCGAGCACCACTCCTGACACGAGGCAGTCGTGCTCGTCCTCGTCCCCGCGGGAGCCATCTCTCCCGACGACGACGTCCTGGTCTTCCTCTGCCGCAGGGCATCATCCCCATCTCTCTTCCGTGGATACCTACGGCCCGTCCGCGACCCGGGTCTCCTCCTCCGGAGTACCTGTCCCCACGGCATCGCAAAGTCAGTCATCCACGGACGACGGGCACTCTTCCACAAGGGACGCATGCGGGCCGGGAAGAAGCACCTCTGCGTCCACCGGCCGATACTCCAGCTCGTCAACGGCGCCGCACGGGAACCACACCACCGGCCCCGGCCCCGGCCCCGGCCCCGCGCCCACAGGAAACCGTACATCGTCCGAGGTCTCGTCAAACACGGCGGCGAGCACAGCAACCTTCTCTGGCCCTGGCTTTCCGACGGTGGTCCTTCCCGTGCCCACTACGCACTCGTCGGCGTACGGATATCCCAGTCGGACTATTTCCCACGAGTCAAGTGCCGATGCAACTGGTACGAGTAGAAGTGGGCGGGAATCACGGACGAACCCCGCTTCGACTACTTTTGTGACGACCACAAAGGTTTCCAGCAGTGAGGATGCTACAAGCTCGACTGAGGAGCTGCCTCCATCGTACGGAAGTCCAACTGGCGGTCCTCCGTCGTATGATGATCCGCCGTCGTACTCGCAGCCTCCTTCCTATGGGGGGGCCAACGTCGAATCTGCATGATGCTATTCATCCAGTGACTATGTTGTGTGGCGGGACTCGGTCGAGGTGCTTGACAATAACAGCCTTCGACTCCAAGGGAAAAGGGAGGGGGGGGGGGGTGGGGGTTGGTTAATAGGTGTGCTTTTGAGAGGCTTAAATATTTTGCATCTTCGAGTCTATCGTGATGTTTTCAATCTCCAAATCTATAGTCTATTGTGAAAGAACAAAGGAAATAGAGAGAAACTCCAAAAGAAATCCATCACGTCTCGGGTAAATCCATATGCATTTATTCATTTTCCTTTCGACAGGCAGACCACGGCCCACTTGCCGTGGAAAGCCCATCGCCTGGCACCGGAGTCACCACCACCACCCTCGGTGGCCTTGAGCTCCTCGTCCTTTCCGGCGGGAAGGCCGACGACAACATCAGCTTTGCAGGTTCGCAGGGAGAGGACGTTGACGCCGGATCCAGGGCCCATGGGGCCGAGAGCAGTGGTCCAGGGGGTGGTGGGGTCCCAGTGGGCATCGCAGGTGAGCTTGCGGTAGTTCAAGTCACCCTTGAAGATGGTGAGTTCTGCGCCCTTCATGTCCTCGTGCAGCTCGGGAGCCTCGCTGGGCAGGCGCCAGAAGCTGCCACCAGCAGTCCAGTAACGGTTCGGTCGCATGATCAACTGACCCTCAGCGTGGAGGTTGGCCAACTCCTGGAAGACGAACAGAAGCTCCTCAGTCTCTTGGTCGGTCAGAGGGGCAGGGGTCTTGTCTTGAAGTTTCTCATCGTCGGATGGGGTCTCGAAGAACGCCTTGGGCTGGGACAGGGCGTTAAGGAGAAGGCCGAAGTCGGCAGGCAGAACATCAGAGACGAACCAAGGGATGGACTTGGGACGAAGAACGACCTGGGTAGCCAGGCCAGATGTGAGAAGGAAACCAGCCAGAATTAGATCGACGTAGAGCTCGAAGCCGGAATTGTCGAGGACAAAGTCTACTCGGCGCTCCTTCTTGTCCTCGTCGCGAGCCTTCTTGAGGGTGTCGTAAGCAAGGGGCAGGTCGTTGACCAGTATGTTCTTCTCTGCAGCCTTGCGAGCTTCGCTTCCCTGGAGCTTCTGGATGTCCTCGTATGTCAGGTTTGTGAGAAGAGACAGGTCAGTGGCGTTGCCCCAGAGGCAAATCTCGAACATCTCACTGAAGAGGAGCTTCTCTGCCTCCTCGTCGGAAGTGGCGTCCTTGTTGGCACGAATCTGGGTGACTAAGTCCTTGTAACGGGCAGCCAACTCAACGATAGCATTGCGCGAGGTTCGGAAGGTGTCCATCTTCTGGCGACCGAAGATGTCATAGCTTTTCCAGTGCTTGGTCAAGCTGAAGAAAGTGCTGATGCGTCTGTAGCAATCCAACTCAGTCCCGGGCCGCATTCACGGACTGGATGTCACGGACTGGATGTCGTAAGAACAAGATCGTACCTGTACATGTAGCATTCCGAGAATAGCCAGGGAACGTTCAACCATGTCGGATTTTCCAGGTCCTCAATTTCCTTGTTGTAGCGCGCGATCTCCTCGGGGTAACCATCGTCGACGATGGGACTGTGCGTAATAGATTAGCCCAACGGTTCAATTGCAAGGATCATTGGTTCCGGTCGCAACGTACGTAAGAACACGGTCGTGCAAGACTTCATATTTGAGGTTACCAAGCTGCTCGATAATCTTCTTTCCCTCAGCCTGCTTCTCGGCGTTGTCGGTCTGGGCAACAGTGCGGTGGACGTCGTCAACAGCACCAGTCTGTGCATTGTATGGTCAGAATCGCAAGGTTGTTGAGCATCGGATGCGCGCCGGGCGCTCGCTCGTCTTACCAGGATGACCGGCCAGCGTTTTCGCACAGAGTCGTAGGCGAACGACTTGGGGTCGCTAGTGACGGACCTGGCTGAATGCTCAAGGTCAGTCGTCCAGAATGAGGAGGAATTGTGGGACAGAGGGAAGCATTCATACGAGTCTTGGTATCGTATTCCATCTTGAAAAAATGTAATGAGGGAAGAAGGAATGTAAACAGGTTTCACCAGGTGGTGAGGGGCACGGTCTTTGTGTGACACGGACAAGGGCGGGAGGCGGGGTCTCTCTTCTCTGTGGTCGCTACGGAGTACGGACGTACGGATTTTACGGATTACTTGAACAGTGTTTCCGCAGGCCCAAGGTCCTGTCAACTACACAAACCCGTGACCGTCGCATCCGGCTCCATAGCTTCCATTATTTTTCATCACAGTTCCTCAATGCGTCTTGACGCCCTGCCGGTGTAATTTTTCTTGTCAACGTGATGATGGCATCTGAGATCGTGGAGGTGGTGGCTGCAAGACTCGTACTGGTCACGAAGTTGATGTGCAAGGGGGCGCATTGGTCTTCGGGCTACAAGGGACGGAGTTGGCGCACGTAGTCGTCAAAGTAATGACTGTGTCTGGCGGTACAACAGGCAATGAGGTAGGCAAGGACACGTCCTCTTATATTTTCCATGTACATGGGGCACAAACAACCGAACCTGAGCAGGTTGTTGTGATGATGGCTTTGTCCGGTGGTGTTGGTGTTGGCGTTGTCAATGGCTGATATGTAACGTTGTGGTATTACATTCATGTCCAGAAGGGAAACGTGGTTTGTGAGGCAATGCTTTTTCCCCCAACGGATTCATACAAATCTTCTCTTATGAAATTGACGACTGCGCCAGGTAGCCTTGCAGTCTCCAGAGAAGAAGATGCAACCTCATTGTCGGCGTGTTCTTCTCCTGCCGTAGAACCAAAACATTATGGTCCTTGAACATTCTAGATTCACTCTTTAGCCTTTGGACCTCTGATTCCCCAAGAAGCCAATTTAAATCATGTACCGCAATCGTCTGGCCATATTTCGCGTTGTCGACATTCATAGTGGCGATGTGGGTAGATGGTTCGTCTTTCCCGGGTAGCCACAGTGCACAACCCCGAAGCTTGACATGTCCGACTTCTTCCCACTTGGCGGGCTGGATATCCGGATGAGTCTGGTGTGCCTCACCGGTCGACTTCGCGATCAATGCATCAGTTGCATGGCGCCGCATCATATTCAGAAGAACATCGCCCATATCATGGCGCCAGACGGCAGTCCGCGCACTGGGACCAACTGCCATGCCGGTGCGGACGGCCGACAGTAATGCGGCATATTTCTTATTCGGACCTCCTATTTTGTCAAGGACAGATTTTCGAGACAACGTATAGACAGTGATGGGACTGGTCTTTCGTGGTGGGGAGCCCGTTGAGGTTCTGGACGATGACACGGAAGACGTGTTCTCGGTTTGAAGACCCTCAAATGCGAATGGCCCTGGTGCCCACCACGGGTATCTTCTGAAGGGTGCTTGACCAGTTCAAAATCCTGTAGAAAATATCGAGGTAATGATGTACTTGTATTGGGACATCGACGTATGGGAGTTGCCAGTGCTTGGGCTGCACAAACGTCAGAACTGCCATCCGACGACCTACATTCCGCAGAAGACAGACTTTTTAGACATCTTACCATATGGATTGTTCGCCAACTTCCTCCTAAATCTTCCACTGGGCTTGCCCGCATCGCTTTTCCGCTGTCGCCGCCGTGCTTTCATCCAATCGACATTAAACAATGGCGAGATTGGCAGATTGCCAGCAGCCGTTACTAGTTCCTTCGATTCGGTATCAACGCGTATCTTGTGGCCGTCCTGGCCGTCGTCGAGACCAGCTTCGACCTGGGCCCGGAGCGCATCTCTAGTGAGCGCAGTCCTATTGTACGAGATGCATCTCCCAGTCGAGGGTCCTGAGCCAGCACAACTGAAGTGCCGAGTCCGAATCGATAGTCTTGTCATCATGACGAGTTGTTGTCGTGCGAGCAGTACAGTCAGTACATGGTAGCGCGACGCAGTTTACAGAAGCAGCCTTGGCGCGAAGAGGCCCAGAAATTTCAGGCTGAGCTACTCCAGAGTCCAGCTCAGCTTGACTTGGCTCCAAGCTCAGCACCGACAAGCACAACCCACCACCCTCGTTCAAACGACACGATGCTGCTGCGCTCACGCACTTTGCCCGCACTGCCAAGGCTTGCAAGCCTGTCGCATCGATATGCACGGTCTTTTGCCTTATCCAGCAGGTCTGGATCCGATCCCAAGATGGACTATATCCCGATGCCGTACATCGAAGAGACGTCGGTAAGCTAGCTGGCAGCTGGCACCACAGCTGGAGAAATAGTCCTTGTACGCGCTCTAACTAGAGCAGGCAGCAGGCCGGAAAACATGTGCGTGGCCAGGTTCAAATACCTTGTATTGTAATCCGTAGCACATGGGATATACTGATTGGCGACAGGGGACATCTTCTCAAAACTCCTCCAGGTACTTTTTTCTATGCGATTGGTTGACGAACGGAGGAGCATCACGCCTAACCGCTGCAGGAACGCATCGTATGTTTAAACGGCGAAATAAACGACTACATGTCTGCTTCCATAGTTGCCCAGCTCCTGTGGCTTGAGTCGGATACACCTGACAAGCCCATCACAATGTACATAAACTCTCCAGGTGGCTCGGTGACTTCGGGTAAGTTTCTTCGCAGTGGGTGGACCTCGCATGGATGAAGTGCTAACGGTGCTTGTAGGGATGGCAATATACGATACGATGACATACATCAAATCTCCCGTTTCTACCGTTTGTGTGGGTGGCGCGGCCTCCATGGCAGCCATCCTTCTTGCAGGAGGCGAAGCAGGGAAAAGATATGCGCTGCCGCACAGCTCGATCATGGTACATCAACCGTTGGGTGGAACTCACGGCCAAGCATCAGATATCTTGATATACGCCAACCAAATCCAACGGATTCGCGAACAGTCAAACAAGATTATGCAACATCACCTGAATCTAGCCAAGGGGGCAGACAAGTACTCATTAGAACAAATCAATGATATGATGGAAAGGGACAAATATCTGAGTGTGGATGAGGCGCTGGAAGTGGGCGTGATTGATGAGATCTTGACCAAGAGGCCTGAAACGCAGGAAGGCGAGGAAGAGAAAAAGAAGGATACCTAATGTATTAGCTCGCAGCACATTGTCACGCGAGTGAGAAAATTGGAGAAGAACAGCTCATGATGATTAAACACAATCAGTCTCTTCCTATACTCCGCATAAGACTTCAAGCTCGTTGAAGACACTACTTCCCTTTCAGACATTTATGGATGCAGAACGACTTGTCACTCCGTTTCGCCACTACGGCCAGAGTACGCGGTTCTCACACTCTGGGAAGACTGAATTTGGTCCGCGGACGGTGCCAAATAGATTTTCTGCCATCGCATCTACTGCAAGTTCCCGTGCTACCAAGGAATCTCAACATCAAAGTCTTTTGCAACCCTCATGGCCGAGACAACACATCCCTCGAGCAAGACCAAACCATCCCAGCACCAAGAACCTGCGACCCAAACGTTGTCTCTTCCACTATACCACGCCTCGCTACTTTCGTCACATTGTCTGCTGGATTCACCCGTAATCATACCCGTAATAATTCTGCTCTCCACAGTTCGCAAGGTTCTGGGAAACTCGACCGTATATAGAACTGCTCGCGATTCGTTGTCCCCGGCCAAAGAGCTCGTCTTAATTATCACCCCGCTTGGCAGATAATGCAGTGCCTCAGACTCAACAATGTTGGCAGAGAAATTCGTTCTGAAAATCATGGTTTGGATATCTCCGCCGCGATATGTACACTGGCCAGCTGGGACGTGGTCCCTTTCTTGTACAACAGATATGCTTTCCGAGGGCAAAGCTAGCAGCGAGTTCATGATGGAAGCTGTTGGGATCTGGCTCAGCATAGGTTTAGACTGATCGAAGATGCTGGCTGCTATGTTCGGTGCCACGGCAAGCACCGCACGGTCGAATAGCTCCTCGAGGATTTGGTCGCTTCCGTCTTCAATCCATTGCCAGCGTACCAGGACTTTTCCGTCAACGGGGTGCACCTTCAATACACGGGCCTGGAGTCGTACATCTTTGATTCCCTCGCTTAGTCTCGATTGGACCCGATTGATGCCGTCCTTGTTGACGAAGAATTTCTGACGGAAGGATCCTTTTACAAATCCTGTGATATCACTCGCTGGAAAGTCCAGCGCTTCGGCGTGAGGACAGCTACAGATGGCGCTTACCACGGGAAGAAGGTATTTGCGCATATATCACTGTGAGAGCCTTATTCTTTGGAGATAGTCGCCAAGTGATTCTTCGCATACGCTCGGATCTTTGAGACTCGAGTCCGAAACGACTTTTGCCTTCCGGCGGACCGCCCGAGGCTTGACAAGGAGACAACATGCGTAGAACCAGACATGACAAAATACTAGGCAGAAAGTCTCCAAGATCTGGCGCGTTCCCTTGCACCAGAAATGCCTCCATAGCAACATGAGTCCGTCCCATCCCTTTCCGTAAATGAAGTAACTCCCGGACATCATCTCTGCGCCCTTAGGGCTGGGTGTTTCGGACGCGGCCGTCGTAGATGCCATGGCGAATATCCAGATAAGGCTTATTTGTTGAAACTGTATGCCCAGATAGTCGTACATACGACACATATTGCCGTAATAGCCTCTACAGAAACTGCGCGGGGGGATATCGACGCGCTCTCTGATACCCGTGTTCTCATGTACCATGGTGAGCGACGCGGCATCGAGAGACAGTGTTTTTGCCTGTGGGAGATTAACACGGTCAATTTTCGGGCAACTCCAAGATATGAAAAAAAAAAAAAAAGAAAAAAAGAGAAAAAAACCGAGGAAGAAGGAAAGACTAAAAGTACGATCATGGTTTACTCATTACCTGCTCGAAGAGTGTCACGGCGAATCGGTTTTGCTTATCATGGTCGAGGAGGTACGCAGTAGTAAGTCCTGCCAATCCAGTTCCAATGATGGCCACTCGTGTTTCGCGTCCACATTCCGTCGGCCGGTGGTCGCGCTTGTGCGCCTTCTCGTGCTTCTGCTCATCCATGTTCGTTCCTATGGAGAGGACTTAACCTCATTTTCCATACTGAAGTGCCTGACGTTGGCAAAAGTTGAAAAATCCGTGGTGGCAAATCGGATGGAGCATGGACATCCGGATCCGTACTAGTATCCCCTAGCGTCAACTGTTTCGCAGTGTTCAAATGTCGGTTCCATCGTTCGGGTCAAGCCGTCAGTGTTCTTCGGCCGCCTTATTGTGCCGACGGCCTTTACTAGGAACGGCCAGTATGTAAATCTCTTCCTTGGTGGGCCGTTGCCATAACAGCGATTCACCGGGCCCTCCACTCATTACAAATGCCTGATATAGTCCGTACTCGCGCTCCATCCCGCGTTGCCGACGGTTCAGCAGTATGCACGACAAGAACGCAAGAACTCTCTGATAAGACGAGAAGCGTTGCAAAACTTGGACGACCCTCCGATGTATTGGTCTTCTCGTGGTGCGCTGTGCTGGTTTGAGCACGCTTGTATCGTGACTTTGCGCAACGCATTGATGAATAGTTTGAAAGCACGATATCGTGGAGATTTATGCCGAGTACGGAGTGATGTTAATGACACCTCACTAAGCAGTTGGTATGACTGCATCGTACACGAGTTGGGGCTTTGAATCGTTTGTTTCTTCAGCGGGCTGCTCATGTGCTAAAGTAGTATCACTAGCCTAGTAATTACTAGTAGAAGGCTGTGCGAAGCCAGTCAGTCTGGCTACTACACACCCACTGTACTAGCACGTAGACCCACTGGGACAGGCCTCAATTTGGCCTCGACATTTTCAAGCTTACTTACGGATTACCTCTTTGCAACGACGGCATTGTACGTTGACAGAACCACGTACGGCCAACATCACTCTCAAACACTTCCAGACATGAGATAAAGTGCTCAATTTCATGGCTTGGGAATTCTCAGCCAGGGACTTTGTCCTCGGCATCGTGACTGGGGGCGTCACCACCGTTGCTCTCCTGTCCATCGGGGCATTCATCTTCCTCCGCTCCTACAACATGTATAGCGTCGGACACTGGAAACTCAACATAAGGACTCCATTTCCATCCATGTGGATGAATCTTGGTTTCTGGTGAGCATTGAACCCCGCACACTTGAACATCCCACCAGACCATGTGTCTAAACGCGCTCTGCCCCAAAGGAAAACAAATGATGGAAAGCCCATCATCCACTTCAGCGAAGCCACGCGCGCCTTGTTGGAGAGAATTGTAGACGCAGCAGGGCTGCTGGCCAGAGACGAAGACTCTAAGACAGAGCCGCCCCGTGAATCTGTCGCCGTGCTTGACCTTGGCTTCGGCTGCGGCGACCAGACCATTGCACTGGCGGACATGATTCAAGCACAGACTCGCCCGCACTTCAAGTACGTCGGACTCAGCTTGGATTCCTCGCAGGTCCAAACAGCACAACGAACACTCGACAGGGCGTTGAAGCTCAGCGGCGCAAGTGCCAGTGGGGGTTTACCCCAAAATTCGTTCAACTTGTACTGTGCGAACGCCGCAAAGCCAGAAACTTGGAGTAGAGCCATCCGAGCGTCCGTAGATGCATTGGCAGACGGAGCATTCTCACAGCGATGGATGTTGGCGCTAGATTGTCTCTATCACTTCTCGCCTTCGCGCAAGCCCGCGTTCAAGCTGGCTGCGGAAACGCTCAACGCCAACGTCATGGCGTTCGACTTGGTGCTCGACGAGAATGCTTCGCGGTGGAACAAATTCCTCGTTAGGATCGTGGGACTGGTCATGAACTGTCCGCTGTATACTTTCCTGCCAGAGGAACAGTACAGAGAGCAATTGGTGGAGTGTGGGTACGATAGGGCACGTATTGAGATTCAGGAGATTTCGGACCATGTGTTCGGGGGAGTGTCGGGGTTCTTAAGAACGCAAGAGGCCGCGCTGAGTCAATATGGGATAGGAATAGGCGGGTTCAAGCTGGCGGGGAGGTTGTTCGAATGGTTTGATCGGACGAGGGTAGTGAGGGCGGTGATTGTGGTGGCGAGGAGAAAACCGGAACAAGGCACGGAGGTTGATTGACTTGGCGTTGGCAGGATTGGTTTTATGTACATTACCTACCTGAGCGTCGGTCTGGCTCGGTACTGGCGCTGTTGGAGGGGAACCTTCCAAGGTATTAGCGGCTGGTGGTGAAGATGATTCAACACAACAAGGGAGTTTCAACGCTTGCCACGACCCCTGTCTGGGTAATTGAAGCTTCTTTTCACCAAAGCGGCCTGATGCGAGACATTTTACGCCCAAACTTGCACGGATCCTGGACACGATAGGTAATACCAGACCGATGCTAACCATCTGATTGTAGGATCCATTCCAAAAGCCGATTAAGCTTTTTAAAGTTTGCGGCCAACAATGATACATCAGCCCAATGAGTCACCACCGACCACTTCGCGGAATAGTAGGAAAACACTCCACTCGGCGAACCTAATCTTGGTCAGATCTCTGAAGTAAGAGAACGACGGAGAAGTGACCGTCTTGGCTGCGAGACAATGCAGTAATAAGCCCGCTGGCACAACAAGGATGCTGGCTGGCCACGGAGCGTCATGATGATGGCTTCCCAACAATCCGTACGCTGATCCACGCATCCACGCTCAGTTTCATCAGTGCCGCGAATACAACAGAGTAGCGTGGCAAGTTTTCCTCGTGGCTTTACACGGAGCATCTGGCGAATATGGAAAGCGCACATCAAATGACGAAGTGGGCGGTTAAAAATGGGCCGACATCGCTTGCAATAGCCATGTCTTTTTAGGCTTATACTTGAATAACTTTCAACTATAATTTTGGTACTATTCCTTTTACCGTGACTCATTTCGATATCTCATCAATTCGTCCAGATGAGCTGTCGCCTTCATGCCAAGCTGCGGCGGCGCATTTGGTCCAGAACGCGTTAGTCCAAGTTCCTGTGGTGACTTGCCGGCACAAGACGGGGGGGTTCTTTTTGCACAAGTCGAGCCTGCTAATGAATTGTTTTATTTATTTACTTGGAAGAGAGGACCAAGGAAGTCGGTCATCAATCTAGTGAGTTTAGCCCTTTTTCAGCATGGAGCATGCTGAAGAGAGCCAAGTCGCTCACTCGGATTCTTGGTTGCAGCTTGTTGATGACTATTCGAACAGTTTGAGTCGTCTGATTCGACAAAAGCTCCCACCTCTCATCTGTCTGCCAAGTCTTACCGCATTCTTCCCTTGGAAGCAATGAGGCTGGTGTGGCTAATAAGCGCATATGCCCCATTGCTCACACCAGTGACTTGAGTTTGTTGCTTAGCGTGAAATAAACCTTTTATAGTCAACATGTCCACGAACTAACACAGCCTAGACGGGACAGCCAGTTTCTCTTTTTGGTATGAGACCTACGGTCTTTGCAACCATTAGGGTACTCCATTGTGGAGTTGGCCCCTGATACATTGTTGGCCATGCCTTCCGCAAGAGTCTAATGACTGATATGATCAATTAATGACAATCTCGTGGATGGGAGATCCAGATCTGTTAGGAGGGGCGTTGTGAGAATGCTCTCGATGCGCCATAGAGATATCTGACTTTGTGAGCATGTGTCAATCCGAACCTAGTATATCGATCCATGAACCGATGGAGTTGTCTTGTTTCATTCTGTTGGAATGCGGGTTCCGTCTCCGGGGAACTCTTCAATGGAGCGAGCGGAGCGCCGAACTTTCAGGGAGAAAAACAAGCGCAGAGATATGATTGTTTGTATAAATACTTAAGACAAGCGTGTGCCCTCGCAATTTTCGTGCCATTGTCTGGTCTGCATTGAAGACACTGACAGCACATCAACATCAGTCGGCCGCTTTTGTTTCATACCTCAGCATATTCTCAAAGCTTATTACAGTTTGTGCGAGCATGCGCAGCGTTGTAGTGCTCGCAGCTCTTCTGGTGGCAGTCTCTGCTGCTCCGTCGTCGTCCTTCAGAAACGACAAAGTTGGCTTCACCTTCGCCCGTGCTGGTGGAGTCTCCGACATTGTCATCACCAAAGACAACACCCTCAACGGAACCTATCCCTACAATGAGCCAAAAACCCTCAACATGTTTGTTTCCTCGGCTGCAGCTGCTCGGCCAATGCCCCTAGAGTTCATCAACAACTTCAGTGGCGGACAGGTCAAAGCCTATATCCAAGGGATCGACTCCAAGGGGAAAATTGTCTTCATCAAGTCAGATGGAAGCTTGTTCTACCCAACCCCCAGTGGATCAGACATCCCCGTTGAGATTGACAACAGCAAGATCGCAATCACTCTTCCTGGACGAGGCCAGAAGTTCAATATCGACTTACCCATACATATTTACTCTGGCCGAGTCTACTTCTCGGAGGGCATACTCAGGTTTTACATGGTGAAGGATGAGCATGGAGTTGGACTGGTCCAGCCCTCGGTTACGAACCCAGCGGATCCCAGCTCTGAGACCAATTGGGGTTTCGTTGAGTTGACATATTCTCCGGACGGTACTATTTTTGCAAACATCAGCTACGTCGACTACGTCGGCATGATCCTCAGCATGTCGCTGAGTAACAAGGATAGCTCATCCGTTCAGTTAACAAAAGGCCTGGACAGCGGCGCCGTGTCGAGTATCTGCAAAGATCTCGTCAGTCAGTCGGAGAAAGATGGCCGCAACTGGACGGCTATGTGCGTCACCGATAAAGCCGGCAAACCGATTCGCGTCCTGTCACCCAACATCTATGCGGTCATGAAAGCAGATGACTTTGAAGACTACTGGCAGGAGTATGTCGACCAAGTCTGGCAACAATACTCCAACAGGTCCCTCACGATCGATACTCAGGGCCCAGCGGGCAAGGTCAAATGCCGCGTCAACGGTAGCCAGATGAATTGCGACGGTGACAACAGATCGTACACCAAGCCCTCGGCCAAAGACATCTGGAGCTGTGACAGTGGGCCCTTTGGAAAGAAGGAAGGTGATAACGACGTTCATCTTGCCGTCATACCGCGACTTTGTGCCGCCTTTGTCCGGTCCACGTTGCTTCTGCAGAGCGGTGATGTTCAGCCGAGTCTCCCCGAGTCCCATTACTACAAGGTCAATACCACAAACCACTACAGTCGCCTGGTCCACGAGCACGAGGTCGATGGCCAAGGATATGCCTTCGCATTCGATGACGTCAACCCAGACGGGGAGAATGCGTCTGGTGCTGTTGCGTCGAGGAATCCGGATATTCTGAGAGTCTGTTTTGGTGCACCTCTGTCATGAGTAAGCCGAGGCTCGAGTCAAATTAACGTTGATTTATATGGATAGGGGGTGGGCTGTGTATTATATGGGGGAAGACTGATTTCTGCAAGCAGGTCTTGCTCAGTACTCAGTGAAGGCCGCCATTGATTGATCATGATCCTGCATTGACATGACCCTAATAAGTGTGTTCAGATGATTAAAACATCTTTTCGGTTGATACGAACGAGGACGGACATTGAGTGCATCAAGAGACTTCATTCATCTTGATTACGCACATTGCATCGCTGTTTAGAACGCGTCGCAAGCATCGATCATTTTGTGAGATGTTGCCAAGCGGACGAGAGGTCTTGGAACCATTTCTCGCATAGCAGTATTGGGATGGTTAGCGAGCGTGATATTGCCGAGTATTACATAGGTGACGTCTTTCATATTGAAAAATTGTGTACTGGACACTCTGTATGTGGCTGGCGCAGTCTTCTTCAACCTGGACGCCTTCATTGCACACCATTGAGGAGAATACCCCTGATCATCATGTGTAGCAGGAACAAGTACATGTACCTAGGTCGGTATTATTAGCACATAGCTGCCGCGCGGTTTAGTCCATGTGTTTTAGTCGAGCAGGCGAGCTGACTGCCGAGATGTCTGTCGTATTTATTCCCATGAATGAAGCACAGGACTGCATTCCCAGAGCCCGGTAGCGAGGAAGGATGATGAGGGGCGTGACTATCAAGCACCCGCTCCTGCGTATTCAGCACCCCCAAATATGGCTAAGGTGGCTACAATAACTAATACTAGCTACCTATAGTAAATTATATAGTAGCTCTATACTAAGTATCTAACCACTCCCTAAATACCCCCTACCCTAGCTAAATTATCTTTACCTATAGCACTACCTTTACTATAACCCTCTCTTATAATTATAATAATAATTAAGCCTAAAAGTCTTATATAAGCTAATTATTAATATATAATATATCTTATAATAGTAAAGTATATTATTATATAACTATTCCTATATTATTAGCCTTAATATTATTTAAAATCTCTAGTATTAAGGTATTAGAGTTATTAAAGTTATAGTTAGTAAGCCTATTAAGTATATACTTATATAACTAAGGATACTCTATACTAGGCTTATATAGGTTATTATTAATATTATTAGGGACTTTAATAACCTTATATAAAGCTATTTAGACTATACTAATTATAGTAAGTGCTATTAAGGGTAGTAATTATAAAGTATTATAAGCCTTATAAGCCTTATTAGCCTCTCTTGCTTAGGTATATTTAAAAGCAAATAGCTTATATAAGGTCCTTATAATAGGATTTCTCTTCTCTAACCTAAGAGCCCCCTAAGGCCTGCCTTTTCCTTATATTAGTATAGGGTTAAATAGTCCTACCTAGGAATTATTATTATTATTATTATTAGAATTACTATTAGGGCTTAAACTATTATAATATTAGTGCTAATACTTATTGACCTTATAGAGCTAAATTAGCTCCTTATCCTTAGTATACTACTAAAGAAAATACTAGTAAAGTATACTATATAATATAATAAGCTTATAAGGATAATAAGGGAATATAAGGGCTTTTTTAAGGTCTTTGTCTAGTGCTATTTCCTTATTTATTATAAGCTATAATATAATAAAGAAAACCTTATTATAGATAATACTATAGGTTTTTATAATATATTTAATATCTTATAAAATTTATTATTTATAGACTATTATATCTTTATATATTAATTAACCTAGTATATTTACAGAGTATTGTTTGTATTGTATTTATTGTATTTTTTCTGGAAATCTTGTATTTGTATTGTATTGTATTGTATTGTATTAAATACAAATTATTTTGTAGTGTAGTTAGTGTAGTTACTACACTAACTACAAACAATACAAATGTATTGTTAGGTAAAAAAAAAAGTAAGGCTTTTTATTAACTAAGGTTATTATTAGGATTAAAAGATACTTAGTTAATAGAACCCTTTTTTATTAGCTATTTTATCTAATTAGTTATATAATTTATGATATTATACTATTTTAAGGATTTTACTATAACTAGGGTTATATATAATATAATAAATTTTTAATAATACTATTATACTTAATACTTTATTTTACTAATTGTTAGGAGCGCAGAGGTTAGAGACAGGACATTCATTAGAGCGAATCTTTAAAGAACCTTTAGGCCACGTAAATAATAAAAAGGCTAGCTAGCTATAAGATAGCTATATACTTATAAAGTAAGGTATTCCTTAAGAACTATATATATTATTAGTACTAGATTAGAGATTAAAACCTTTATATACCTACCCTTAGCTAGTATCTTCCTAGTAGTAACTATAAGAATCTTAGCTATTACTTTATTTATTTAACCTTATACTTAAGCTATAATAAATTAATCTCTTTAAAACCCTTTTAAGAATATAAACTATTAGCTAGATTATTATATAGCTAATACTCTAAAGATCTATATAAAATATACTAGTACCCTATAATAATAAAGCTATAGATAATTAGAAAGGTAAAGAATCCCTATAATCTAAAACTATAAATAATAATAAGGTATAGTAAATACTACCTAATCCTAATCTAGGTAAAGGTATAGATAATATAAATAACCTAGATAGAGTATTATAAAGATACTATAAGGTTATATAAGCTAAGCTATATTACCTTTAGAAAATATAGGAGATTCTATAAATAAAGGTATAAATTAAAGAGCTTAAGGTAAATCTAGGATTAGCTAGACCTTCTCTAGGACTTATAATTACCCCTTAAACTTTAGCTATAGTTTTACTAGTAATTTATAGTAACTTAGTAATAATTATATAGTAAAATAGTCTTATTAAGATATAGATAAAAATACCTATATATAAAGGGGATATATATAAGAACCTATAGAATTTCCTAGTAAATTTAAATATATTATTTAAATTAAACTACTATACCTTTAAGAATAATACTACTAAGGTAGTATATATAAGTAACTACCTAGCTAATAATATAAAGTAATAATAAATATATTATATAGCTATAAATAAGTATATAAATTACTTATTATTTATATAGGTAGGTTTTCTAGAATAGCTAAAAACTAGAATAATAAATAAGGGTATAAAATACTTAGAAGTAATAAAAATATTACTAAATCTTAGGTAAAAAAGTAACTAATTATTTTAAGCCTTTATAAAAGCTTAGACTAAGGTAAAAGCTAAGTTACCTAAAGTAATCCTAATATATTTATAAATTAATATTTTTCTAAATAGCTTAAATAATACTATAAGAAAGTAAATAATTAGCTAAGAGATTTTAATAACTTAGAGCTAGTTATAAGGCTAGGGTAAGAAAGTAAAGATTATAATAAGTTTAGGCTAAAGTAATAAAAAAAGTTAAGACTTTAAAAAAAAGAGATAATACTTTATATTACCTATAGATAAGGTATAGTAATAAAGTAAAGATTAAGTAAAAAAGCTATTTTTAGTATACTATAAATATAGAAAGCCTAGATATACTATACTAGTTTATTAGGCACTAGACTATTTTACTTATAAAAGTAATAAGTATATAACTAAGAGATATAGTAAAAGTAGTAATAAAGCTATATTACCTAATATAATACTAGCTTAAATAGTATAGACCTAGGAATATAATCTTACTATAAAATACCCTATAGATAATAGAATAAGAATATAGGTATCTTTATAATAAAATAACTAGTAGTTAGCTATAAAAGCGCTATTTAATATAGGTATATAGTTCTTAATAATTTATTCTAAATTATTATTAAAAAAGAATTAGAAAAATATAATCTAATTAGACTAAGTACTAGAGAGTATAAGCTAAAAAGAGATTCTATATTAAAGAATCTTAAAAATATTAATAAAAGTAAAAAATAGTATAGGATTTATAAAAGTTTATTAAGTTAGCTACTATATTACTAATATAAATAAAGGGATAATACTAGGTATAAATTAGACTAAAGAATATTTACCTATAATTATATATTAGGATTAGGGATTTTAGAGATATTTAGTAACTATAGAATATCTCTCCTTTATTTATAATAAGTAGTAAATATATAAAAAGAAAAAATAAGTAGTAGTTTTATTATTATTTAAGGTAATAAATATTAGGCTAAGTATTCTAAAAAATAAAAATTAGAAAGAAAAGAGTAAGGACTAATTAGAGAACCTAGTAATAATAGAAGTATAATTAAATAGTAAAGTAGCTATATAGTTACTAGAATATACTTACTAGTAATAAAAAAGTAAAGGTATTATAGTTATACTAATTTTAGAAAGTATAAGTAGTAAATAAGCTATATTAAATTAAAATATAAGTACCTAATACCTTATACTAATAATTCTAAAGGAATATATAGAGTTTATAAATATTTTTTTCTAAAGAGCTAGTAAGTAAGCTTCCTAAACTAAGGGGCTATACTTATATAATTAAATTAAAAGAAAGGAAAACACTACCTTAAGGGCCTATATATAATTTAGCTAAAAAGAAACTATTAGTTCTTAGAGAGTACCTTATAAGTATATAACTTAAAAAGTAAATTAGAAGATTAGTTAGCCTAGCTAAAGCCTTAATTTTATTTATTTTAAAGAAAGGAGGGAAATTAAGGCTTTATATAGATTATAAAGGCTTAAATAAGATTATAATTAAGGATAAGGCCTCTTTACCCCTTATTACTAAAATCCTTAATTAATTAGTAAGTATAGTTATTTTTATAGTTTTTAATCTAAAAGATATATACTACTATCTATATATTTACTTAGGTAATAAGTAAAAGATAGCCTTTTATTATTACTATAGCTACTTTAAATATCTTATAATACTATTTAGACTAGTTAATATACTAGTAATCTTTTAGGAGTATATTAATAATACTCTTAAAAGACTTATTAATAAGACCTATATTATTTACTTAGATAATACACTAATATATAGTAGTATAATTAAGGAGTATATAGAATATATTAAATAAATTCTATATAAGCTTAGGAATATAAGTCTTTTTATTAACCTTAAGAAGTATTAATTTTTAGTTAAGGAAGTTAAATTCTTAGGCTTTAAGATATTAGTAAAAGGTATTATAATAAACCTAGCAAGAGTTAAGGTAATTATAACCTAGCTAATACTATATAGTATCTTAATATTTAGTTATTCCTTAGTTTTACTAGATTTTACTGCTATTTTATTAAATAGTATAGTAAAGTTATTATTCTATTAATAGATTACCTTAAAGGATAGTAACTAGTAATATTTAACTTAGAACCCTATAAGTTAGTAGTATTTAAAGAACTTTAATAAAAATTTTAAGAAGCGCTAATTCTAGTGTATTTTAACCTACTTATATATCTTAGAGTAAAGATAGATATATCTAGATATATAATTAGGGCTATACTTATAATATATATACTAGGTTACTAGTACCTAGTTATATTTATATTAAGGAAGATAACTAATACTAAATTACACTATTTAATACCTAATAGTAAATTATTAGCTATCTAAGAGGCTTTTTATATATAGAGATATTACCTTACTTATTTAGCTTATATAATTAAGGTTATTATAGACTATTTAAACTATAAGTACCTAGCTATAAAGCCTAAGCTTACTAGTAAGTAAGTAACTATACTTAATAAGCTTTATCCTTTTAACTTTAAGATTATATATTATATAGGGAAATTAAATCCTACTAACCTACTTTTAAGAAAACTAGATTTTATAAGTAAGGTAAGGAAAGTAAAAGTAGTAATTATATAACTTCTTACCTTTTTATCTAAATTTATAAATACTAAGTAATAGGAATACCCTAGTAATACTATTAGTACTATAGGTTCTATAAAAACATTACTTAGTATAACTAATAGTTAGTTATAATAACACTATAATAATACTACTAATATCTAGGGGTTTAAAAAATTATAACTTAACTATATTCCTAAAGAACCTAATAATCTAGATAATCTTAGAAGAGTTATATTAGTAGGGTTATTTAATACTTTTAATTCTTTTATTAATAAGTAATAAGCTAGCTATAGTAGTACTACTAGTACCTAGCGTATATTTAGTTTATTACTTAGTTATTTTAATTTTCCTATTAGACTAGCTATTACTATTAGGGGTAGACTAGTATAGGTTATTACTAGTAAGTAGCAAGGGCACCCCTTAAAAATATTACTTATTTATATACCTATAAGACTAGAAGTATCTATTAAACTAATTACTTATAGAGATATTATAGGTAGAATCTAATCTATTTAGAGAACCTTTTCTAAGTTTATTTCTAACTTTCTAGAAAAGAGCTTAGAATTAAAACCCCTAATTTAAGTCTTATTATATAAAGCATAGTAAGGGAATAACTTTACTATAGGTTAATTAAAGTTACTTAAAAGTAGTAATTTAGTAATATTCTAAATATAGTCTATTAGACTCTCTAAGCTATTAATATTTAAGAATTATATTATTATCCCTTTAGGAATAAGAAAAGAAATTTTATTACTAACTTATAATAACCTTACTACTAGGCATTAGAGAGTAAGTAAAACTCTTTATTAGATTATAAACTAATATTATTAGCTAATAATAAAGAAAGATATAAAGGTATATATTAGCACTTATATAAGTTATTAAACTTTAAAACTAAGGTATTATAAACTATATAGTAAGCTAGCTATACTACTAGTGCTTAATTACCTTTTTTAAGAATTATTAATAGATTTTATTACTAGACTTTTACTAGTAAAAGATTTAAACTAGACCTATAATATAATTCTAGTTATTATTAACTAATTTATAAAATATAGTATCTATATTTCTATATTAATATAACTAACTAGTAATAGGTTAGTAACTATATTCTTAGAATATATTTTTAGAGATTATAAAGCTTTAAAAGGTATTATAATAAACTAAGGTTTTATATTTACTAGTAGTTTCTAGATAACTTTTTATTATTTTCTTATAACTAAGTAGCTACTTAGTATTGCTTTTTACCCCTAGATAGATAGCTAGATAAAATATTTAAACTAGGTCCTAGAATATTATTTAAGGGCTTTTACTTATACTAAATAAACTAATTAGTCAAATAACCTATTATTAGTATAGTTTATATATAATATAAGTAATTATATAATATATAGCTATATACTAGTAAAGGCATTATAAGGTTATAATCCTAGAGGTTTATAATAAGTAATTATAAATATTCCTTTAGTAAATAATTAAGCTAAAAGTAAAGTCTTAGCACTAAGAGAGAAATATACTATAATTAAATAGCTTTTAAGTAACTTATAGACTTAGTATAAGAAATATTATAACTAGAAAAGAACTCTAATAAGGTTTAAAGTTAGTAATTATATTTTACTATTAATAAAGAATATTAATTTAAAATAACCCAGTAGGAAGCTAGCTATAAAGTATCTAGGCCCTTATAAGATTAAAAAGGTAATTAGGAGTTATAAATTAGTATATTAATTAAAGTTATTACCTAGGACTTAATTATATAATATATTTAATATTACTAGTCTTAAGCCTTTTAAAGGGAACCTAACTAATATAAAAGATATATTCTTACTATAGAATAATATTAAAGATAATAAATAAGAGTTTAAAGTTAAGAGAATTATTTTATATTACTATAATAAAAGGTATTATAAATATCTAGTTAAATAGAAAGGCTATAATACTTTAGAGAATTCTTAGGTATTAAAAAGGGATTTTAGCACTAGAGAAATTATTAATAACTATAAGTAATAGTTAAGTAAAGAAGTTAATATAAAATAGTTATAATTTATAAGTTAATATAGTAAGATATTAGAAAATAAAGTTAATTTACTTAAATAACTTAAATAATCTATTATATAGCTACTAAGCACTTACCCCTTTATAATAAAGTTAGTTACTAGAATTACTAGTTTCTTAGTAATAGTAGTAGCTATAGTAACTATAAAGGTAAAGGCCTTAGAAGTATCTTTATTATTAGAATCCCTCTCTTTATATATATAAACCTAAAGTTTACTAGGGAGCTTAATAAAACTAATATAATTAAGTAAGTTAGTAATATAAAGTATAAACTACTAGTAAGTTAGTTAGGTATTAGCTATATATATTAAGAAAGCTTACTATTAGAATATTCTAGGCTATAAAGTAAAGACTATTTAAAATATTAATCTATATCTTAAGGTTTATAATATTACTTAGTAGCACTATTATAATATACTTATTACTCTTTACTTTATAAGTAATATTAGTAGTTATTTAAGTATAGTAAATATATTTATACTTATTAGAATTTTTATAGAATAGAATAGTATTTTATAGCTTTTTTTTTACTTTTATAATAAACTACTAGTAAGTTAGTAGTAATTTAGTATTTAAGTAATAGAATTATACTTACTTTATCCTAATAGTAATAGCTATCTTTTAGAGTAGCTTTAATAAGTTTAAATAGCTTATTATAAAGCTATATAATTTAAGCTAGATACTAGTAGTATATTAGTAATAAGTAAGTAAATTCTAGATAAGAAAGATATACTATAAGGTAGTTTTTATTATTTTAAAAGTAATAAGTATATTTTATTTAGTAGCTTATTAGAATATTAGTAATAAAGAAGTAATAAGTAAGTAAAGAAGTTATACTTATAAATTCTTTATATTCTATAGGGAAAGTCTTATTATTAATAAGATATCCTAGAATATTATAAGTACTATTTTTTAGTAAGATATTCTATATTATTACTTACTAAGAGCACTATATATATAGAATTTTCTTACTTATTATATTACTAGTAATAAGTTAGTAATAAAGATACTATAAAGATATAGTAAACTTATATTAAAATTTTAGAAGTAGTTTACTTCTAAGAAAATAACTTCTTAAGAGACTTTAAAGGAGATTTCTTAATAGCTTAACTTTTAAGAGCTATTAATAAAGGGGGAGTTTTTATATAAGTATTAGATATAGTAAACTAGCTATAAGTTAGCTATAATAAACTAGATATAAATTATAACTAAAAGTAAATAAACTAATAACTAAGAATAAGATAAAAAACTAAGATAAATAGTAATAAATAATAATAATATTTAAAAACTAAAAAAGGTTAGTAACTATAGTATAATAGTAGTAAGAAAGCTATTACTTAGTAAGTAAAGGTAACTTATAAGGTTAAGGATTATTATAAGTAAAAGGAAGTATATAAAAGAGAGGAAAAATTAGTCTCTTTTATATTAACTATAGACCCCTTAAGTAATCTAATATACTATATATAAGTAATCTATAAATTATAATAATAACTATTAGCTTTACTACTTATATATATACCTAATAGCTATAAACTTATAGTAACTATAATATAAGCCCTTTAGTTAGACTATTTAGAACTATAGTATTAAGTACCTTATTTATTTAAACTAATTATAAAAATTAATATAAGTTATTTATTTTTTTTAGTCTAGCTATATAATAGGTAATAATATTTATTTTATTATATTAAAGCTATATATAGGCTATTATTTAAACACTACTACCTATAATAAAGGGGGTTATTTATAATTAGTAATATTATTATTATTATTTTATTTACTTATATATCTAGTTATAAGGTACCTTATCTTATTTTTCTTTATAAGCTTTATTATAGTAACTATACCCTAAGTAAGTAGCTTATTTTATAATTAAGGTTAATTATATATTAGGGAAGTATTATATTAGAAGTATAAAGGTTAGAGATAAAATATTTATTAAAGTAAATCTTTAAAGAACCTTTAGGCTATATAAATAATAAAGAGGCTAGCTAGCTATAAGATAGCTATATGCTTATAAAGTAAGGTATTCCTTAAAGACTATATATATTATTAGTACTAGGTTAAAGATTAAAACCTTTACGCACTTACTCCTAGCTAGTATCTTCCTAGTAGCGACTATAAGAATCTTAGCTATTACTTCGTTTATTCAACCCTACGCTCAAGCCGTGACAGTTTATTAGCTTATTATTTATAAGCTTATATTCTTATAAGACTTAATAGTATAAGCCTTAGGATTATACTATAAGGTATACTTCTAGCCTTTATAGTATTAAAAAATAATCTATATAGGATTACTAGTATTTAGCTTTTTTTTATATATTATAAGGTTATACCCCTTAAGGTAGTAAACTATAGTAATAGCCTCTTAGGTAGCTTTAAGGGTATTAAATTAATAATTATAAAGTAACTCTATAATTATAAGAGATAAAATAACTTTAGCTTATATAAATAGCTTTAAAATTTTATAATTATAATTATAATAATATATATAAAGGGAAGGGAATTACTATAGAAAATATTAGGTCTAACTACTAGGTTTACTATAAAAATTTACTATAAGCCTAGTATTAGTTACTAGCAGCCACTAGCCACATTTAGGGGTGCTAAATACGCAGGAGCGGGTGCTTGATAGTCACGCCCATGATGAGATGGGGATCGCAACCAGCAGATGCAGCCCGTGTTCCATGCTCATAGACACAATCAAGGTATGAATAATATGTGCGATTAACAACACCCAGCCAGCAGCCGATTGCAAGACATGCCCGCCCTGCTTCATAGGGATCAGACAACATTCACAAGGCCATCCAAGCTGCCAGGGAGTCCAGCGTTTTGGGGGGGGGGGTGGGTGGCGAGGAACACGAAAAGACACAAAAGAGAGAAAGGACAGAAAGGATGGAAAGGACCAGGATGTGTTGTGTACATCTGTCATCTGTACATGTAATAGGCGTGGGGTGGCAGTGGACGCGCGTTCATTAGGGTGACAGCGACCCCGTATCTTCCGGTGCATGAGGATTGTTGAAGACGGAGCACATGTACCGGCGGCAAAAGTAATGCACGGATTATTAGTCCGTACCCGCCTCAACATGGTTTCCGCACTGCAGATCAGTGCCAGGTCCTCCGTACGGATCCGTACACACTGCACTGTGCATACGGCAGAGATACATGTAGACGGGACGAAGCTTGGCACGTAATACAAGCGCCCTAACAAGCAGACATTCTAGAATCTTTGTAGACCACTGCTTGCCACTGGTCGCGAGTCGTTCGACGGCTGATCAAACAAGCATTGTGCGTGCGTCTCGTCCGGTGAAGCGGAATCCCCGTGACCACATCGTATCGTCCCTCTTGTGTCAAACCTACCCCCTCGGCCCCCCCTCCGATACATGTACGTACAATAATCCGTACAGTCTGGCGTCTACTGTAACCAGCGGCCAGGTGAGAAGCGCTTCAGAACTCGTTTTAAACTACGGGGGAAGGTTAACGGCCAACGGTCGCTAAAAATGGCAGCCACCACTGAAATCCATTGGCATCCCGTCACATCCGCTGGCATGTGGCGGTTACAGGGGGGTGGGTCCCGTCAATCTACTGGCCAGCCAACCCTCAGCATCAATGAAAGTCCCTTCATCAATGTATGCACATGTACTACGGATTATGTACATGTAATGATTTGAAGCTTTTGAAGCTTCTAGCCAATACGTAGCGCTAGGATTGGCCAGTTTCCGTGTCCAGCCCAGCCTAATTATAAATGTCTACATCGTACGGTCCGTATCATCATAGGTAATTACCTGTCTGGTAACCTGGACTTGTCCCGGCAAAGTCACCAGTCCCCCTGCGTCCCCTGGTTCATTGGTTCATCAATTCCATTTCATAGGCTGCCATTTGGCCGAATATCATTACTCAACAGGTACGGGTAATATCAGACAATGTTTCTGGCTCGCACTCCACCTTCCCTTCTTCCTCACCCACAAGCCAATACCACGAATTCAAATCGACAAGCTGCTTCATGCTCCCCCTGTCTGTTCATTACCCATAAGCCCCGTAATAACATCTTCTCCTCATGTATTAGTCGAGCCTTCCCACTTGCATCGGACACCTTGTCCACTTGTCCATTCTTATCCTCCTCTTTCTTCTTCACCTTCTCTTCTTTGTCCGGCCCGCCACCCGTCTACGTTCACTTTCTTGGTGCTGTGGCCGCATCTACTTCATTCGAAAAGTCGAATCATTTTGCTGTTGACCAACCCCTTCACTCCGACCACCTGGTGTGGTTGATTCATCAAAAAGCGCTCGCTTGTCTTCGATTCGGAGACCCGTAAGATTTCCTAGCTTTCGCATCCGCAACGCTACGTTGACTTCGCCTGAAGCAATCATGGCGTTCATTAAAAAAATAGATCGAGCCGTCCAATGGGCGGGGGAGAAGATGGGTTCAGAGGCCAAAACTTCGCATTCAGAGGAATTCCAAAATCTAGAGGCCGAAATCAACCGTCGTCAAGAGGGTAGGTTTTTTTTTTTTTTCCTTCACCGGCTGTCCCCTTTTCGTCGTGAGATTCAATACAACGCACACCTCTAATGCACGAGGGTTAGGCATGGAAAATCTCCAAAAAGCTACCAGTGTTTACTCGAAATGGATATCCCGCCGATGCGACACTTTTGAAGATAAGAGCCGGAGCCCTCCATCTGCCCTCCTGGGACGCACCATGACCGCCCATGGAAACGATTTCGAGCCAGAGTCAGAGTTTGGTCACTCTCTTGCGGCTATTGGGCGTGCCAACGAACGAATCGCGAATCTGCACAGCAACTTCGCAGAGGACGTCAACGCAAACTGGCTACATCATGTTGACCGCAATGTCGCCATGATGAAGGATTACCAGGTATGAGGCCCCCATACGCTTGCTGTGTCAAAAGATTCCAACGTGCTGATGACTCATGTGGATAGACTGCTCGTAAGAAGCTCGAGGGTCGCCGTCTTGCCTACGACGCCAGTGTTGCCAAGATGCAGAAGGCTAAGCGAGATGATTTCCGAGTTGAAGAAGAGATGCGTGTCAGCAAAACCAAATTTGATGATTCTAGTGAAGACGTTATGCGGCGCATGCAAGACATTCTGGACTCAGAAGGGGACTCAGTTGCCGCACTCAATGCGTTTCTAGAAGCTCAGCTCAACTACCATGAGAGAGCAGCAGAAGAGCTTCGTCGAGTTTGTCAATCATTGGGCGAAGGCGGTCGTTCAGGACCGTCTTCTGTCGATGAGCTTCGAGTTTCTAGGGCGCGCTCTAACACCTCAAGGTCATGGCAGGAGTCGAGGCAAGTAACATCTGAACGAGCAAGCCCAACGGTGGAAGAGCTTCCACTTCGTCGTTTAGCAAGCTCTTCTGCGGCACCGCCTCCTCCTCTTCCTGCGCCCTCTCAGTCTCCTCGTCAATCACTACTTCGAGCATCAACATATGGAACTAGAACCCCACTTGCGTCAACTGGTCATAGGGTTCCTTCATTGGCCAGAGCCACGACCGATAGCCGAGTTTATGGCAATGGCACAGACGACGTATTCAGGGACGATGAATCAACTGGAAGCGGCGACGGGACTTTTGGATGGGGTAATCGTAGCGCGAGTTCTGCCACCAGCTATGACAGCTTGTCCCGCGTGCCTAGCGGTCACGAGCTGAAAAAGGCTCCCCCTCCACCACCGTCGGTGAACAGAGTCAAAAAGCCACCCCCACCGCCTGTACCAGCCCGCCGGGCACACTTGAACCAGTAAAGCGGACGTTGCGCGGGTCGCGATGGATGTTAATGCCTCACAGCACGGCGTTTTGTATGATTTTCTGCTCAGTGGAAGAGGCCCACAAACTTATGAAGAACAAAATCTTTGTAGATTATTAGATTGAAACTTGAATCCGAGGCACAGAGTTGTCATCCTTATGTATCACTATAGGTCCCTCTCCCCCTCCGAGTCAACTCTTATCTCCTAAATGCAGCGTCGAATGATTGCAGTGTTGGATTTGCCTGTTATCGTAAGAGGTCGCGAAGTTGACGCCTAGTCACGTGCGGTACGCTGTGCAACAAGTTCCACGAAGCTGAGCCACTTGGCCAAGCTCCGTCGCCTTTCACATGCATCAAATCTAACCACAGCTCTCCCGAAATTGCGAGTTGGCGTCGTTTGCTCGACATTTTATGCTTCAACTATGGCCACTGAAGATGAGAGATATAAGCAATCGAGCCAGTTTCGTCTCTGGTCTTTTTCGCCAACCAATCTGCAGGAGCTTCAGGAAAAGACGAATTCACTAGCAAAGCAACAAATCATACCTCGACTAGACCCCGTGCCAGAATTTTTGACACCGGAAGAAGAAGCTCGGCTTATTAAATTCTTCACGGTTGAACTGATTCGCGCAGCCCAGTTTTGTGAGCTGCCCACCGAAATACGATCCACGGCCGCCATATTCCTCCGTCGATTCTACGTCACCAACTCGTTAATGACTTACCCTCCCACAGAGCTTCTGAAAACGTCTTTATTTTTTGGTTGCAAAGCGGAAGGCTTCTACATACGACTATCTAAGTTGGCTGAAAAGTTCCCCAACACTACAAGCGAACAAATCCTCGCTGGCGAATATTTGCTCTGTCAAGGCATCCGGTTCGCGTTTGACGTACGGCATCCCTTCAGAGCGTTGGAGGGGGCTATCCTTGAGCTCAGAAAACGGGTCCCGGACGATGAAAGCAGAGTAAACAGTGCCCATACTCGGGCGCGAGACATTCTTAAATTCAGCGCCTTGGTCACAGACGTGTACTTCCACTTCACGCCAAGTCAGATCATGATGGCTTCGTTGCTAATGGTTGATTCGGGCCTGGTGGATATTTTGCTTCCCAGGCCAGCGGAGAATGTAAACCAAACCGGCGACAGAGTGACAGGGACTCATACAGATGTCTACGACAAGATAATGACAACCGTTGAGAGCTGCCGAGCCATGTTGGAAGACGAGCCACCCGAGAGGATGTCTGAATACTGGGGCACGGTATGATCCTTCCCTTCCAGATTTTTCACTTCTATCTCTCCCCTTTGATACTCCCTTCGAAGCGCCTTTAAATGACTAAGTTTATACCCAGCCTGAAATTGTCAAGTCCATGAAACCCCTCCGGAAAAAATTACAGAAATGCCGAGATCCCGACAGAGCCAATTTGGTGGAACTACAGCGAGCACGTCGAGAACAGGCCGCCACCAAGCCGAAGAAACCGAATTCCACGAGCGACGGAGCCGTGTTTGGAGACGCCGATCCTAGAGACGCTAAACGCCGAAAGGTTGATACTGCAGATGACGTTTTCGGTCCATCTTTGGGCTGATGGATGGTTGAGTCTCATTCACGACACCGTCACAAAGAAAAAGCTAGAGCTACTAGAGCCAAATGACTCGGCATCGTTCTTGCGAATGCTGTGTATCGATAATGCCCTCCCGCCTGGCCACGCGGGCCATCAATTCGCTCGATATACTGTCGTGGAACAGAGCAGCGTCTCCCAAGATATTCATAAATGAATCGACCTTTGCCGCAATCCTGGAATACTGGAACTAGCCAGATTACGAGAGAAGACTAAGGCATCGTCTTTGCAAGCGAAGGTGCCAGCCGATAGCACCTGCTTACGGTTTAGATTCAACACCATGTTTGCCTAGATAATTTTGGTAGTTCTTTTGGTCCAACTAGCGGGGCTTCCTATCAGAGAGAGAGGTTGTTCTTGTTCTCGGATTTGGCAAAAAAAGATGATTTCCACGTCTTTGCAACATGCACAGGATATCTTCCTGAAGACAGACTCCCTGGTGCCTATTCTGTTCGTCAGGGAACAAGAGATTTTATCGCATGACGCTGTCGCAATATGTCCTGGCTCCTCCGGGGCAAACCAGGTTAATGTAGGTCATGAGCTGGCAAATCTGTCGCAAGATTCGAATGCCGACAAGGGGCGAACAACGGCAAGACCCGCATGTTGTGGCAGGTAGTGAATCATGGAGCTTTGGCTGGATATAGGGCGAATCCGCAGTGGACGAACAGCAGGCTTTGCGGCGACCGCGGGTGAAAGGATGAAGCGGGTAACCGACCGTGAGAGAGACGGTGTCTAGAAATGAAGACTTTGTGGGAGATGGAAAGGAGTTGGTGGGAGAAACAGGGTGTTGGCGACAGTCAGATTTGCTGGGGAGTGGATCTTGTTGCGTCAACGGTGGCGGGTATATTTATTATACTTCTAGTCCCTGCAGTCAGTATATATATACATATATGTGTGTGTGTGTGTGTGTGTGTGTGTGTGTGTATTGGAGGCATCAAGATATTAGACCATGGAACATCTATGCTAACGCATCTAGGAATTTCAACAACCGCTTCTTCCCAACGACGCCAACTACCTTAGCCGTCTCCTCGTCTATCACTATTAAGTGGCCGAGCCCCAGCTTGCTAAACATTTCTGTGGCGTACTCAATGGGAGCTTTTGCAGACACGCACAAGGGATTCGGGTCTACCAGATGTCGAAAACTGTCATCCGAAAGACTCACGAGACTCAGGCCGCCGCTTTCATGCTCGTCCAAAGCACGCACTGCAGACCTAATATTGGTCTCTGGGAGATACCCTTGACATACCCCTTGCTTGTTCACCATGACAAGACCCAGTTCTGTAAGACAGTGAACTTCGATTTCGGCTAGAATTTCTCGGAAAGAGCGTATGGATAGCCTGTTGTTTGTATCCATATGTGCTATAACTCTCGCCATGATGCTTGCTGGGGGACTCAGCTGTCTCACGGTAGGTGGATGATTGGAGTCTCGAGCTGCTTGTAGCTTCACTACTGCCTGCTCAGCATCAAGGAACGGGTGTCCCATGATGTGCTGGGCAAGGTCGTATACTCCTTCGGCGCTGATGGAGTCGGCAACCCATTTCGCTGTAAGAATAGCAATCATAAAGGGTGGGGTGAAGTTGACTTCCCCGGTCAGCTCGAACATGATGACAGCCAAGCTCACCGTCATTCTGCTGAATCCTGCTAGAAAAGCCGCCGATCCGACCATGGCAAAGATCCCCGGTGATATGTCTGGAACAACTTGTCCCACCATCCTGCCAAACAAAGCGCCCGCATCCAGCGCGGGGATGATAATGCCGGAGGGGACTTTGCAGCCGAATGTGATGGTGGTCAATATGAGCTTCACAAAGGCCCCCGAAATCAACCAAGCATAGTATTTACCCTTGCCGCCAGATCTGGCCTCTTGTTTGCAGATCCAGTCTTCATCTATGTCGTTGCAGTCGACAAGCAATCGCTCCATGATGATATCTCCGGTATCGCGTATCAATGGGCTGGGATACTGGATACAGGCTGTGATGAGAACCACAATGAACACCTCCAGCACTGGACTCTTCTTGATGAAGGAGATTTGCCGGAATGATTTGGACCAGGAGAGATTGGCCTTGCAGAATACTCCACCAAAAACTCCGCCGCAGACACCGAGAAAGATGAAGACCACATAGTGAACAACATCGTAGTCCACACCGTAATTTGTCTCGAACAGCACAAGTTTTCCAGTGCCGGTTGGATTTAGTTCTCTCAGTGTTGCTGCTGCTACCAAAGAGCAGAGAAAGGATTTCCAGAGGACGCGGCGGGGGAAGTAGGTGCTGATTTCTTCATAGCTGAACAGCACGCCGCCGATAGGAGCACCGAAGGCAACGGATAAACCAGAGGAACAAGCAACACTGAGAATTTCCCTCAATTTTCCCTCATTCCCTGCGTATCTGGGCATGGTTTTGGCGACAAGATATCCCACACAGGTCGATATATGGACAAATGGACCTTCCTTTCCAAGACACATGCCTGTTGCAACAGCAAATGTGGCCCCAACAGCCTTGACGACCAAAACCCTCAAGGTTAAAAAGCGCGGCATGACGAATCCAGATAGAATCGTTTTGATCTCAGGTATACCACTTCCAGCAGCCATGTACATGGTCTTACCCTTGGAGGCGCTGGATTGGCTTGCTCCGTCTTCGCTGCCGTGTCTCCTTTTCGCGGAGTCAACATCAAAATCCACCACAGGGGGGAGTTTCGTCTCTGTTGTCATTGTCACGCCCGCCGCGATCAGACCGAAGAGTAAGGCGGATATGACGTATATTGCATACGCAAGCGGAAAGCTTCGAGTCCATGGTCTCCAGGCCTGACACGTTCCATCGGGTGAACAGCAAGACCGCCGGTTCAGCCAGATACTTGACACGCAATATCCCTCCTTCCAGTCTGCCACGGCCTCGACGCTCACATCAACCACGAATGCTACTCCGGCGGTAAGAACGCCAATCGTGATGGTCGCGATCCAGGGTTGGGCTGAGTCCCACCAAGTTCCTAGACGTCCTAGTATCTTGACTGTGAGTCCGCCTCGTGTGCTTGTATTCTTGGGTGTAAGACGGTCATTGTCTTTCACCAAGTCCTGTAACCAATTGATCGTGGCATAATCTTTGTAGGGTGCAGTGCCCCCCCATTCATTACTCCAACCGGATCCGGCAACGGATTTTGAGGGTCGTGGAGAGCAGGGTAGCGATTCGAGATCGCGATTGTGTGTAGGTCCGAGAAGGGGAGTTGTTTCCATGATGCGTTCTAGGGGCATTAGGGGCGAGTCATGGCAGCGTTTCAAGGAATTTTTTATCTTTTTCTTTTGACCTCTTATCGTAATTTGTAATTTGTCACTCGTCATTCGCTAGGGATGGAAAAATGAGAGGAGAGGACGGTCGGTCAGGAAGAGAGAGCATGGCTGGGTGGTAATTACTCATGGCGTTGGGTGCATTGCATGAGGGCATTGCACCTGGCACACCATCAGATACATCCATAAATATGGATGCAAATTTACAGGTACGAGTGGACGGTTTTCTGTGTATTCCCGTGTATTGAATTCTGTTCATGGGCAGGCAGGCGCAAGGCGAGGCGGTCTCGTTACGAGAATGACGGCCTGCGTTACCGCCCCTGGATACAACACATACATGTAAGTCTCAGAAACTCGGGTCGCTCAATGCCGCTGGGCGTAAGTATGCCGTGTGCCGACTTTTTCACGCCTTGTACAATCGTCCAAGGACTTGCCCGTTCGATCAATGACGTCGGCCGATTTATTAGGTGCACCAGCCAATCAAAGCGATCGTCGGCAATGTCAACGGGAATAACTTGCTTACATGTCGCATCGGATTGGGGGGGGGGCCCTAAACCAGCCCTTCCTTCTCCTTCTTCTTCTTTCAAATTTTTTTTTTTTTTCGTCCGGTGTGTGCCGTTGGGTATCCTCGCTCGTGCTTGCCCGATGAAGTAAGTATTTTCCTTGGCACGCCTCCTGAGTCCCGAGTCCTGACGCGAGATGCTGAAACCGTCTGGTATTAAAGCATGACACCTGGGACAGCCCTCATTGCATACATTGCCATCAACAACACGCGGTTGCATGAACGGAAAATGTAGTGTCCGGCAAGGTTGACTCATCCCCAAAGCAATGCCAGACGAACTGGGGGCGGGGGGCATTGTGCGCACATTTTGCAGCACAAGCTTAAAGACTTAGTTCGCGGAGTTCAGAATGCACCAAGTCATTCTCAATTCATCAAACAAACTTGCTACAGCCTGGCGGCAATAAGTTCACCTTAGAGTCATGCACCTGCTACCATCTATGACTTCACGAAGCTGGAGCTTGTTTCAAGATTTGCCCTTGGCCCCGCTTCCCTCGCTTCTCGCCGTCCATGGCGGCTTTTCCAGGACTTGGTATCGTAGCTAAGGAATATTTATCATGCAAGATGAATGAGGATTTTACTTAAATTAAGCAAAGGAGGAAGCACTTTTATGTTTCCTCGCATTGCACTTTCAGTTTGTTTTGTGCTGTCAATATACCGCGTCTGATTTTCCTTTTCTTTTTTTCTTAGCCATCTCATTCTCTCTCCTTCTCTTTCTTTTTACTCACTTCTCAGCATCTGTGCAGTCAGTGTACCCCCATTCATCCATAGAAACAGCTGGCTCTCTTCCTGTCACCATGAAGGTCACTTGTTCTCTAATCAGGCTCTCTGGCCCGCTGCTGGTTCTCAGCGGGCAGGTTGCCGCTCAAGACAAGATCCAGTTGGAGGTCAGCCAGGTGATGAAGGTTACGGATGCGATTCAGGGTGGTTTTCGCCCTTTTATGGAGTTCACGGTAGCGGGCCAGGTCATGAAAGGACTGCTAGATACCGGAAGCAGTGATTGGACTATGCCAAAGACAGGAAGTGACTTCTGCAAGAGTGATGGTCAGCAGTGTGATGGAACTGCGACAGGTTTCAAAGCCGGATCATTCGACCCTGCAGGCGCCGGCGCACAAGTTCGAGACGTAAACCAGCCACTCAACGCAACCTTTACCGGAGGAGCCCAATTTGTGGGTAAATTCATCGAAGCTCCTCTTCAGGTCACTCCTGGAGGCAAGGCTGTCCAGGTACAGATGGGCCTTGTGGAAAAAGGCGGCGTGGTGGCTGGCCAAACCAGCTTTCCAGTCTTGGGAGTCGGTCCAGTTCAGGGTGAATCTGTCGAAAAAAATTATCCAAACGTACCGGCTCGGTTCAAAGAGACCAATGACTCAAAAGTCAACGCATTTGGCCTCTATCTTGGCGACTTCCGTAAGTTTACTTGCTTTGACGCTTCGTTGGTCCCTTGTCTCGAATAGTGGTTCTGGCAGCAATCCCAATGCATCATGTCATTCGAGCTTTCTTTCGCGATGGAATGAATGGATTGGAACTGACAGTTTAAACACCTAGGCTCTCCTGACAATGGAACGCTCGTATGGGGAGGATTCGATGCCGCCAAGGTTGACGGGGAGCTCAAAGCCACACCGTTGATCAGAAATCAAGATGGGGATCTTCCACGTTTCGTCGTCGATTTCAGTTCCGTCCGCTTGGTCCCATCAAAAGGCTCACCGGAACGTGATTCAACACGGAAGAACCCTTCAAGAGGGGGAAACAAACCAAGCCGCAACAACAAGCAAACTGGGACTCTATCAGAATCAGGAGATGAGACGGAATCAGCTGGAAAGTTCCGGAGATCCGTCTTTGCCCGCAAAGTCTTGAACATGTCCCAACGCGCATCATACGACCACACGAGGCGCCCCCTATCAACTAAAAACCTCCTGCGCCGGCAGCGGGATGGGAACATCTTGGGAGACGATCTTCCGCCTGTAGTGGAGCTAGATACTGGCGTCCCCGAACTCGTTTTGTCTGAGAAAACGGTAAACACAATATCTGATATGCTGGGAGCTCAACCGGGCCCTGAAGGCGAGTTTTTAACAGATTGCAATCGAATCAAGGGCATGGATGTCGTCATTGGCATGAATAAAGATGCGGTTGAAATCAGAGTTCCTCTAGACTCGCTCATGGCTCCAAATGAGCCTCCCCGCGGTCCAGGAGCCCCTGGCAAAAATGAGCCGCCCCAAAAAGCGAGAGCTCTGGGTGGCAGTCCGAGAAACTATGGTGGCAATCAAGATGGCAATGGCCGTGGAGGAAATGGAGGTGGAAACAACCGAGGCGGAAACGACCGAGGTGGTAAAAATCGAGGTGGAAACAACCAAGGTGGAAAAAACAGAGGCGGAAACAACCAAGGTGGTAAAAACAGAGGCGGAAACAACCGAGGTGGAAACAACCAAGGTGGTAAAAACAGAGGCGGAAACAACCGAGGCGGAAACGATCAAGGTCGCAACGGCAACCAGCGCAAGGTTGGCGATCCCGGTGTTTGCAACCTTCGAATAACTCCAGGCGAGGCTCAGGGTCGTGGTACTGCCATTCTTGGAGCACCGGCAATGCAGCACATGTACGTTGTCTTCGACGTGGATTCCAAGGTTCTGATGATGGCGCAGGCCAAGGCGAACGAAACCAAGACGGACATACGAGAGTACGTCCCAGCTCAGCGGAAATGAGCCTTCCTGGCCGCAAATGATCGAGGAGCTTCTTTTGTTTTCGAAGCCTTCACAGTAGGAGAGCGCTTCCTTCTCTTTGCCTTGGTTTAGAACGTAGACCTGAGTATAGACAAGCTTCAATCCGACTCTCTTTTCACTGGTACAAGAAACCTTTTCAAGTTTGCCACAGTAAGCCGCGTTGGCTTGTTCGTTTCTGGTCCGCGAATGTTCAGTCGGTAAAGATCAACAGTCACTCCAATCACGAGCTCCTTCTACCATGGCAGGAAATGCATATCGCTTCTTCGCTAGTGCCGTGGGTTTGTAAGTTCGCTGAAACCACCACCTCCACATCCCGACGACAAGTGTCAAACTCGATTCTGGCAATCTGTTGTAATATGCCTGGTCTGATATGGATTGGCTCAATCCCTTGATATGATGATTCTCATGACGACTTGGCCGCGTACGCTGGACAAAGCGCGCCAACGTCGCTCGGTTGATCTGGAGAGTATCTCCAAGGCATCTCATCTCGCTGGTCGGACTTTTTTTGCCTCTCTTGCGGCTGGATCGGCGTACCCGACATCTGTCACGGAAGACTCCTCTCTGCTCTTTGAGAACTGATAAAGGTAAGATTCGCCCGGCGGCGGCGAATCGCGCTTGACCCCAAGAACGATCAGGCAAATCAATCGCAGATTTGTGTCAGAGAACCGCTTCCGGACCCTGCGGTTGGTAAGTTTTTGTTCTCAAACGGAGGAATACCTGTTGGTCGTCGGATGAAGCTTGACATTTTCTTGGCGTGTTTATTTGTACTAGGCATGTCACACGTAAACGAACTGCATGTAGTTCGCCTGCAGAAACAATCATGTCACCGCAACCACTTGTATCCCGTGACAGGAAACATGGAGGCAGCTTCCTCTTTCCGTAGAACCTTCAGTGACTGCCTCCGAAGCAACAATGTGGTCATGTAAGTTTCAGGCTATAATATGACAGACTACGTCAACGCTCTTCATGATTAGTTGTACTCCGTACAGTTGACGTGTAATACAGTGTGACCAGTCCAACAAAGGGCTTCTTCTGATTATACCACGCGCGTCCAGTCGTCCTCGACTAACGGCCCCCACGTCCTCCTGCTTAATCGCAGGTCTGGGAGATGCTTGACCCCTGGATGGCCCTCTTTCTGTTTTGTTGTCGTACTCTGTGTTGGCACCAGATCTGTGTCACCTCCACTTGACGTGGGTATTTGTTGAGATGCAAAGAACTGCGGAGCAAGCCGTACTAGCATCTGTCGGATCGCCGGCAAGCATAACCCTATCATGCCAACACTGACTTCAACAGTTGACCACAGAACAATTTCACACTGGTCCCATGTTGGATTCTTGGAGTTGGCGAAAGTCACGAGCGACCTGAATCGAATTATGGATATGATTGTGACACTGTTTGGGCAAGACACATCCCAATATTAGCAAAGACTTTGACATGCGCAATACGCCCTTACACGCCAACTTACAACAAGGCTGTCATGAACATGACGGCGGCCCCCAGCTTCTTCTTCCAGTGAAGACTCAATTTGTGAACCTGATTCAATGGAATGGCTATGAGCCAAAAGTCCATGGCAACGCTAATGGCTGCATTCGCCCATCCAACCGGATTTATGTTGATGCATCTGCCATGAAGACCATGGTTGCCGTATTGCTCCCACGTATATCTCACGGGCGTGCACTGAAACGCGGCAACCAGGATGAATACCAGTCCAGTCAGGACGATGCATCCGATCGTGATCCACAAGATGCGACGCACAATTCGCCCCGGGAATATCGACAGGTAGAAGAGGCCCCACGTCGCCTTCATTATGGTTATCTCCATGAAGTAGAGAATCTGGATGACGTAAAAATACAACGCGAAGCCTCGCACCTCCTGAGTAGAGACTGTCCACACATCCCGACCGAGACCGTTGGCGATGAGGCCTTCTGCATCGACTACGGTGGCAGAGATTCGAATGAAGATTGCCACGAACACGGCCCAGTCGTCCGCACTGAAAGCTCGTCGTGTGCTGTAGAACTTGTTGATGATCAAGCGGAAGATCATGACCAGCGATGTGACACAGCCGAGGGTGATCACCTCCCGTGCCAGTCTCGGTGATCTGTCGCGTATCGGGGCATTGTTGATCGCTTCCGTGGTTCTACTTGATGAAGTCGCTGGTGACAGTGACGAGACATCTGCGGCTGAGGCAAGGCTCAACAGCATTACCCAGACGAAGGAAGGCCCGGAGGCCAGTCTGGCCAGCATGCTGACTGAACACGCCGTTGTCCCAAGAATGTTGTAGAGTCGTCACGAATTCTTCGCCAGGGCGCGTGCATACATACATGCATGTACTGGGCATGCTCTGTGTGAATGCGTCAACCAGCCGGGAGATGACGGGAAAATGGCACAACGAGCGCTACCCCTGCTTATAAATTCGTCACTTCGCAGACCCAGCAAATACCCTGAACGTTTTCGGAGAAAATGATCCGATTAATTTCCCCATTTGCCATCAAAGTAGCGTACAGGAGCATCCCGGCAAACCGGAACTTCCTTTTGACCACCCCGCAAAATATACAAAGTTCACCGCTTTAGCCTCGAAGAAGTGCTCAGGACACGATCGGGTTTCTTGGCTAGGCGCGAACCCTCCGTACTAATTTGTTTCTTGTTACTAGAGTGGATGAAACTGTTCCATTAGCGCCGACTTGTGGCTTCTGAGCTTGAGTTCTGGGTATCCGAGCGCACACTAAAGTACTCCATGTCGTCGACAGGAATGCCGCATGCAGAAAGTGGAAGTGGCGGCGCGAAGTCGATCGACACCCTGACGATGTCTTGACTTGCGTGGCTGTATGCAGTGGCAGTCTGATGGGTTCAAATCCAGAATTTGAGCCGTCGTCGTTCAGGGTCCACGACTCCACGTCGGCCCATCTTTTGCAATCCAGACTTTCCCGACGCAAGAGCCGACGGAATTTGAGCTTTTGCCCCATCTCCTTGGAACCGGTATTTGACTTGTCCGTATTGGCGGTGGGTGTCTTTGGAGCGGGGTAAACGGACAAGGCGTGATGTGAATCCTCTCAGCTGAATATTCGGCCGCGACTTCTTCTGGCTTGATACAACAAAACTGCCCAGACGTTTCTGTACGAAAGGTCGTCCGTCTCTATCTACGGCTGATCCACCGGGGGCCAGGACCTGACCTGCAAACCGCAAGTAGATTTGCGAGAGGTGTAATCCCATCCGAAGTCGGTATGGTGCAAAATGCTCGTCCGCGCTCGTCCGCAGGTCCTTATCGACGGGGCTCGCAAAGAATTCTCGCAAAGAATTTCATTCATCTGATGACGGTCCCCGAGAGCTTGGCAGGTGAGTGCGACAATGACAACGTACCCTTCCCTTTGTTGCGGCTTGAGAGTGAAAGCTGTGACTCGAGGGCCAAGCTCATGCACCCGGTCAACGTCAAGAAGAATGTGAGAGCTGGGCACTGGGCAGTGGATATTACGTAATACAGACACCGGAATTTTATTATCTACCGACGTATGTACGGACTACACATACTGTACTCCCTTCGCGGCTAATTGCGAAGACCTCGGATTAATATCCAAGACCTCGGCACTTACCCTCTTTGCCCGCCTCGTTATTGTGGATGATAGCCCGCAGATCTGATAGCTAATAAATGTTGCATCATCATCATCGCTTTCCACACCGTGTCACACAGACATCGCCCCCCTCTCCTTCAATCCACCACAGACAGACCAGACATAATCAGCCAATGTCGCAAGGTCAAGCATCGACTGCACCCCCGCGCATGTCCCTTGCCGAGGGCACTCGATTTGAGAAGCTCGACTCTCACACATACAGAATTCACCTCCACAACGATTTTTGCATCGGAGCCGGTATGACTCGATTTCATCACATGCTCTCGACCCTTCCCTTTCAAAGGTCAACACCAGGATAAGTGCTGAACCAGACCCGCAACAGTCCCCAACGGAGGCTACACAGCATCATGCATGCTGGCCACGGCCAACGCTCATCTCGGTCCGCGCGGCCAGCCAGACACCTTGACCGCACACTTTGAGTTCGCGAACAAGACCGCAGCAGGACCCGGCATCATCGTGATCGACGAGGTCAAGCTGGGCCGACAGATCTCTACACTACATCTCACCCTCTGGCAAGGAGACATTTTGGACCACGCGCCCTGGTTTGTGGCCTCGTCATCCCGGCGCAAAGTCCTCGCCTACACCACCCAAGTTGACCTGAAAGCGTTCACGGGCCCGTCGTTCCCCACGGGCTATCAAGGAACCTCTGCGGCGGCCCTGCCAGCCATCCCCGATTTCGACCTCGTCAAGAAAAAGGGCACAGACGGCACGTGGAAAGACGCCTTCCTACCCGATCATCCCATCAGTAAAGGCTCTCACGCGAACTGGAATATGCTCATCCCCAGCCACGAAGCATTAACTCCCGGCGTGTGCGACGTTTGGATAAGCGCCGTGGGCGACCAAAGGATCACGCAGGGTACGCTGCCCTACGTGGCGGACAAGTTTCCCTTGGACTTTCTCACCTTCTTTACCCCCCCCGGGTATTTCAGCCCAGACGACCCGGAGGCGCTGGCGAAGCGGAGAGAGTCTCGCCGAAGGCTATGGTTCGCAACCGTGCTGCTCAACCTTGAAATCAAGAAGCTGTTGCCGGAGGAAGGGGTGGAATGGCTCAACATGAGCATCACAACCAAGCAGATCAAGGACGGTAGGTTAGACATCCAAGTCATGGTTCGTGACCTGGCGGGTGAGCTGGTGGCACTGAATAGTCAAGTCGCCCTGATTTTGAGTATGGACCGGAACACGGGCAAAATGGCATCTTGGCAGAAGAAAGCGGCCTTGTAAGGTTGGCGTGGGTGGTAATGACGGGCGAAGCATGGCACATGTTCCCAGGAACGCGAGAGGATTTTTTTTATTTCCCCGAACTTTACCAAGACAATAGGGTCTCAACAAGGAACAAATTTAAAATTTTTTTTTTTAGGGCTAGTAAAGATGGAAGGTCTCTCCCAAGTCTGGAATGTTATGTCATCGGAGCTGAGTGAGGTTTGTTCACGCCTTCTCGTATACAAGCCACCCAAGTCCTCCCTTGCCAAATTGAGCTTTCAAATAAGCAATCTCTCCCGACAAGTCCCTCGAACAGCCAACCCACCCCCCAAAAAAAAAGAAACTCATCATATCCTCCTCAAGCTCCCCTGCCGACAATGCTGTCTCGATACATTCTCGCCCTCGCCCTCACAACGGCGGGCTTCGCATCCTGCCAACCATGCGGCCTCAAACTTGCTCCTTGTCCCTACGACCAGCACTGCGTCCCCGACTCGCCAGACTGCGCGAATCTCAATCGCTGCCGAGGAACCTGCCTCTTCAAGAACATGTACGTTGCTTGCGGTGGGATGCGCCCCCGGCCCGTCACCTGCGAGGCCGGCGCCGAGTGTCGCGACGATCCCCGTCGGCCCGGGGAGGGCTGTGGCCTCGCGTGCGATGCTCCTGGCATTTGCATGCCCAAGAGGCCTCGTCAGTGTGGGGGAATTGCTGGATCCGTTTGTCCCGAGGGGCTGTACTGCTATGATGTGCCCAGGGATGGCTGTGATCCCAAGATTGGAGGAGCGGACTGTCTGGGACTGTGCTTGTAGATTGGAAATAGGGACATGCCTGGGTGGGGGGTTCAATGGGTTATTGCTGCTGCTTCTTCTTCTTCTCCTTTCTCTTCTTTCAAATAGGAGTAAGATGTTAATCATGGAGAGCCAAGACATGTTGGTGATACTCTCCATGTCGCATTTCCCTTGTCGTACGAGTGGCCGTGTCTCACCTATCCAGTATCTAGTTCGCGTTCATCACTCATTTCCTAGGCCTGCGCACCCCAAGTTTCCCTCAATCCGTCTCCCGGTTCCTTGTGCTCATCACATCATGTAATTGTTCTTGTCTACGTTTCTAGAGTCTACCTCACCGCGAGTGCATGTCTACAGTCTAGCATGCTCAGTTCCATATGGCTGACCCGGTATTCCAGAAACGTCGACGAATCCGTATCGCGACCAATCCTGGTTGTTGGCCATCATCTCGAGCCACTTGGCCCGTGACTCCTTGAAGACCTGCACGTGGTCCCCGCGACTCAAATCCAGAGGCTGCAGGTCCTTGCTCACGAGGCGGATCCTGGAGAAGGGAAAGCTATCAGTTTTCCCTTGGATCCATCGACGCGTACCGATGAGAGGCAGAATGGTAAATCAAAGACTTGCAAAGGGGGAGGGGGGACTCACTGTGCGCCTGCCGCGAGGTTCGTCATGGCAGAGTCCGCCTGATTGAGCAATGGTTCAATCGCACCACTAACCTCCCCGTCGAGAATCTTTCTGGGTAAGTCAAACTCGTCACAGACAGGGCGGCCTAGGCCGACGCCATGCACCGTATCAAGCGCCTTGACCATGGCGTTGGCGGTGCGAAATCCGCCCGTGACGTAGACTTTGGTCTTTTTCAACGCAGGGACAATCACATCGGCAAACTCCAGAAAGAATGCCTCCCTCTTCTTGGTTGATTCCTTGCGATGGTGAAAGGCGGATGCCTCGTACGTCCCGCCAGACAACTCGACAAAATCAAATCCGGCTTGTTCGAGGGCAGCGCAGAGATCCCTGCAGTCCTGGGTTGAAAAGGCGCCCTCCTGGAACTCAACGCTGTTGGGCTTGATGCTGACGCTGAAGGACCTGGGGACCCGTGCTCGAATGGCGTCGTTGATGTCGAGGATGATTCTGGCTCGGTTGAGGAGGGAGCCGCCATACTGATCAGTGCGCTTGTTGGTGGTCGGCGACAGGAACTGCGCCAGCAAGTAGCCGCTGGTGAAGTCATATCCCGTGAGCATAAACGTCTGGTGTCGTCTGACGATGAAAGATCAGACTTACTGTGCGCCGTGCAACTCAATGCCATCATAGCCCGCTCTGTGCAAGTACTCGGCGGCATGGGCGAATCCCTCAATCACATCGTCAATGTCCCTCTTCTCCATGGCCCGCGGCTTGGCGAACCACATGCCTGCCCTGTTAATGTTGAGCTGCACATCACTGGCCGAACGGGATTCTTCTGCACACTGCCGTACACTTGACGGCCCGGGTGGCTGACCTGGGCGATGACCAGACTGCCGTGCTCCTTGGCGACGGAGGCCATTGTCCGGAAGGCGTCGAAGCGCTCGCCGCTGAACGGGGAACCGCGCGGGATGATGGCGCACCCGGGAGATTCGATGTGATCGTATTCAATCATGACGTTGCCCGTGAGGAGGACGCCGAACCCGCCTTGGCCCCAGCGTTTGTACACATTGATGAGTTCCTTGGTGGGGATGCCGCGCTTCTCCAAGACTTTGGGATCCCACGTCGATAATCTTTCCGTCATGGCACCTTTGAGAATTCGATTGGCGGCTGTTCTCCCGCTGAACTCATACTTGAGCGGCTCGCGCAGCGGCGCAGGATCCGCTTTGGGTCCGGAGAATCGTCTGGGGGCCATGGTGTTTTGTCTGGTCGATCGTACAAAGAGTCCAAGGGGGTCACGATTCTAGATTTGTTGGTTAGAAGAGCACGCCGAGATTGGTCGAGCTAATATTCAGACGTCAGTCACTCTTCGATTCCGAGGGATTGTGATGATGATTCACCTCTCGAGTTTTCTGCCCCCCCACTCCTGCAACTCGACGACCTTTGCGACCTCTTGGAGCGGAACTGGCCCATATTCTGCATTCACTTCCACCAGTCGACCCTACCTGCCTTCCCTTTCCATCCACGTTGGCCGAGTCAGTTGTCTCTCAATAAGCGCAATAAGCTAGTCCGTCTGCTGAAGATTGTTGCGTTGATTTGCGTCGTGGGGTGCAGATCTGCGTATTTTGTTGCACTCACAAGGGCATGATTTATCCCTGCCGCACGATAGTCTCGCTATTTAACTAGCTAAGACAAGAGTCTACCCCTAGCTAGTTATTTTCTAAGACCTCTATAACTTTATAGTATATTTTAGCACTATATTAGTACCTTACTAATAGTAAAGGTACTTAGGTATTTAAGCTATAGTCTATACTCTCTTATAGGGTTAGATAACTTAATAGAGATAATTATATTAAACCCTAGCTATATAGTCTAATATAGTAGTAATTATATAGTATTTATAATAATTATACCTTTCTTCTAAATTAGTACTCTTTCTAAGTTAATTAATTAATTAATCTTTAAATAATTAGTATAAACCTAGTAAAGAGAGGCCTAATTTATTAATATTATAATTAGATAACCCCTAGTATACTAGGATTAATATTAGTATTTATTAGTTTAATAATAATACTATAGAATATCCTTATAATATCTAAGAAATCTTTAAAAAGTAATAAGCTAGCTATTAAGCTATAGAAGCCTTACTACTAGGACTTATAGTATAAGATAGTTAAGGTAAGAGCTATTAAAGATAGAATTTAGATCTTTATTAACCTAGACCTAAATATATAGCTAGATTACCCTTCTAAACCTCTAATCTTAGTAGAAAATAAGACTCCTATAAAGAGAAAGATAATAGAGGCTATATAAAGTTAATTATTTATATTAAATACTATAGGAGTTTAAACACGCTTATATAGCATTAAAGCTATAATCCCTAGTATATAGTAACCCTAAGAAAGCTTCTCTAAAGGTTATAATATACCTAAGGAGAGCTATTTTTAATACCCTTAATAACCTAATAATACTAAAGATAGCGCCTAGTTTATAGTTCTTAGTAATTATTATTAGGTATTTAATAGCTAATTCTAAAGCCTCTTAAAGGCTATAAGAAACTATTATACTTAGTTTATAGTAATACTTAGATCTAAATATAAGCAAATAACCTTAAGGTATATATCTCTTTATAATAAGATTAGAGAGCTTATAAGGAATATAATACCTTTAAGTAAAACTATTAAGTATTATACTAAAGTTAACTTTAATAAGACTATTAAGCAAAACCTTATAAGGGTAAATATTAATAAGTAGCTTATAAATACTTTAATTAGCTATAAGAGATACTTCTAAGTAAATTACCTTATTACTAAGGGTAACTTACTTATAGAAATAATTAATAATACTATTAGGGCTTAATTTCCTACTATCTTAGCTTAGATTAACTTATTAATTTATATAGTAAAGAGTAAGGGAAAGGTCCTAGATTTCTATAATATTATAAGTAAGATTAAGTACCTTATTAAAGCATAAGAAAGGTCTTAAGGTAAGGGAGGCAAAGCCTTTAGAGCTAAACTAACTTTTAATAGAGAAGGAAAGGATAAAGCTAAAAAAAAGAAAGGATTAAAGAAAGACCCTTATATTTACTATAAAAAACATAAAGTAAAGAAGTTAAAAGACTTATAAAAGACCTATAAAACGCTTTACTTACTAAAGGATTAGAAAATTAATAAAGAGCTATTAAAAAGGTAAAGGAAGTAATAAATTATTAACCTAATAATATAAAGAAGGCATATAATATATAGTTAAAGAATAATAGCATAAAGGAACCTAAGGAACCTAAAGAAAATAATACTATATTTATAGCTATAGGAGAGTCTATAGAGGCTTTCCTTACCTATAATAAATTATAAGTTATACTTAATAGTAGTACCTTAATCTATATCTTTAATAATAAATGCTAGTTTATAAACCTTAATTATAGCAAGTAGCCTAGAATTTAAGCAGGTTATAGTATTACTAAGGCTTATAGTATTAGTATAGCTTAGATTATCTTAATAGATAGCTAGACCCTTATGCTATTAAGAGCCTAGTACTAACTATTATTCTTTATAAACCTTATATTTCTTTAAATACTTATATAAAAGGGATTAAGGTAGGATAACCTTACTAGAAAGGTAATAAACCTAGTAAAAGATAATTAGAAGATATTTTAAACTTAGATTATTAGTATATAACTATATATAGAGGGATTAAGCCTATTAGAAGCTTTTGCTATTAAGGGAGATTTATAAGACTTAAAGACTATTATAATAATGCCTATAGACCTATAGCATATAAGATTAGCGTATCTAGGCAAGGATATAATAGATTAAGTGCTTTAGAAGCTTTAAATTCTATTAAGAGAGAGGAGTGTAAGTAAATATAAGGTTTGCTAAATAGCTAAGGTATAGAGGTAGATATTATAAGTCCCTTAAATAGGGTTATTACCTTTAGGGCTGCTTTAAGTAATCTCTTTTAATCTTTTTACTTAATTATTAGGGTATAATAAAGACTAATATATTACTCTTTTTACTTATAAAGCTATAGGGCTATATTATATCTTTATAATTCCCTTAAAGATAGATATTATGCTTTGCTTTAATTAGTTAGAAGCTATATATATAAGAGTATATAGTATTTATATTATAGTTATAATAACTAATAGTAAGACTGCTTTCTAGACTAAAAAGCAAGAAGAGAATATTATAAATAAAGGCATTATTATAAGAAAGTCTAGCCTAGCTTACTTATATTAAAATAGGCACACTAAATAGTCTAGGGGAGTAATAATAAGGGTTATAATAACTCTTATAATATAATAAGGCTTCCTAGAAGATCTCTAGCTTATAGCTACTAAAGTAGCTATTTATATCTTAAACTATATACCTTAAAAGCTACTTAACTAGTAATTACCTTAACAAGTATTAAATAGGTAGTTAAGAGAGAATAAGCTTTAATAGAATTACTTACTAAAGAAACTAGAAGCCTTTATAAACTATTTATAAGTATTTAGTTATAAAGTATTTATAATAATATAAAGTAAGCTTTATAAGGTAAGTCTAAAGCTTGCTTAAAGAGCTTATATTAGATACCTTATAGGATATGTCTCCTTTATATAATACCTAATTTAGGTGCTAATAATAAAGAGAAACTACTAGTTTTTATTAAGCTATATTACCTTTAATAAGTCTATTTTCTATGCTTAAGAAAGAGGCCTATTATTAATAATAAAAGAGGTTAAAAATACCTCCTTAAAGAGCTAGTTAAGGATAATAAGGATAAAAGCCCTAATATAAGGCTTCTATAGATAGTATACCCCTTATTATTATAATAACCACTTAATTAGCCTTAATAGGTTAAAACTCCTACTAGTTATAATTAATAAGATTATAAAGAGAAAGGAAAAGAAAGTTAAGAATTAAACCTACTAACCCCTCTAAGTTCACCTAGATAGTTACTAGGCTTTATAGATTATACACTATTAAGTATTAATAATTTACTTAACCCTGTTGGTTACACCAAGGAACGTTGCACTAGTGCAGAGGGGGTTTAATTTAATAAAGTTAATAATAGTTAATGTTATCTAAGAGAGAAGAGAAGAGAGAGAAGGAGAGGAATCTAGCTAGGAGAGAAAGTAAGCGAAAAGGGGGAAAAGTAAGTCTTGCAATGCGAAGCCACTGCAAGCGGTGTAAGGATGCCTGCAATATAACTAATTACATTATATGCATCCCTTTTATAAACTTACCTTTAGCTATAGCTAGACTAACTATTATCTAAGGGTTTAGAGAAAGCTATACTAGCAGTCTTTCTTTTTCTTTATAGCTAAAGAAGCCTAAAAATATAATAAAAATTAAATTAAAGGAAAGTATATATAAGTAAATCCCTTTATAGGAATCTATAGCTCTAATTAGCTATTATAGCCTTAGTTAATCTAATTAACCTAGTTACCTTAATCTATACCTACTAACCTATTATCTTAATCCTCCCCTATACCTAACCTTATAAGTCTTTTAACCTAGCCTTCTATATAAATTATTAATTAATTTAAATTAATTAAATTCAAAAGGGCTAAATTTAGCAATACCTTTATTATTACATTAGCTAGATTATCACCACTATTAATCCACCTAACCTTATAAATCTCTCTTCTCTTATATAACTATTAGAGGGCTATAATATTAATTATTAGCCACTTCTTCTTTATTATACCTAGCTTTATAAGGTATTTATATAATAAGAAAGAGTTAGTATAAAGAATTATTAGAATTTAGGGCATTTTTAATTAGTCTGTGATTATATAAAGAGTTATAGATATTACATACGCAATATTAGTGCCTTAAACCATGCTATATAGCTTAGATATAAGTGCGCTATAAGTTACACGCTTACTTTTTATAGAGCTATATATTATAATATTGCCTTTTAAGGTAAAGGTATTATTATCCTTTAATGCTTTATTACTAATTATAATTATATACCTAATTTATAAGCTAAGGTCTTTGTTATTAGTAAGGGACTTATCTATAAATACAAAGAGCTTCGCTTCTTTAAGAGTTAAGGGGATATACTATAATCCCTGCTACTAATGCTTAATTTGCTACTTAAGGCGTTTATTAAGTTATAAGATATTATTAGCAAAGGGTTCTTAGTGTTATATAGCAATTAATAGGTTATAAGATGCTTTAGGTTAATAGACTATTGTGATATAACTCCCCTAGGCTCTCTGCTTAACGTAATCTTGCTTTGCTATTAGTAATCACGGATTAATTTCCTTAATCTTCTAACCTTAGCCCTTTTAGGTTAGGGTTAGTAAGGTATTAGTGTTCTAGGTTAGGATATAGCTATTAAAAATAAGGGGATTTGTAGTTATTAGGTATTGTTTTTCTTTAGCTATAAACTTTGCCTTCTAAAGCTCTCTTTCTTCTTTCTTAAAGAAGTTATTATTACTAAGTGTCACGGCTTAAGCGTAGGGTTGAATGAACGAAGTAATAGCTAAGATTCTCGCAGTTACTACTAGGAAGATACTAGCTAGGGGTAGGTGCGTGAAGGTTTTAATCTCTAACCTAGCACTAATAATATATATAGTCTTTAAGGAATATCTTGCTTTATAAGCATATAGCTATCTTATAGCTAGCTAGCTTCTTTATTATTTATATAGCCTAAAGGTTCTTTAAATATTTACTTTAATAAATATCCTATCTCTAACCTTTATACTTCTAATATAATACTCCCCTAATATATAATTAACCTTAATTATAAAATAAGCTACTTACTTAGGGTATAGTTACTATAATAAAGCTTATAAAGAAAAATAAGATAAAGCACCTTATAACTAGATATATAGGTAAATAAAATAATAATAATAATACTACTAATTATAAATAACCCTTTTTATTATAAGTAATAGTATTTAAATAGTAGCCTATATATAGCTTTAATATAGCAAAATAAATATTATTACCTATTATATAGCTAGACTAAAAAAAATAGATAACTTATATTAATTTTTATAATTAGTTTAAATAAATAAGGTATTTAATGCTATAGTTCTAGATAGTCTAACTAAAGGGCTTATATTATAGTTACTATAAGTTTATAGCTATTAGGTATATATATAGGTAGTAAAGCTAATAGTTATTATTATAATTTATAGATTACTTATATATAGTGTATTAGATTACTTAAGGGGTCTATAGTTAATATAAAAGAGACTAATTTTTCTCCCTTTCTATACACTTCCTTTTACTTATAATAATTCTTAACCTTATAAGTTACCCTTACTTACTAAGTAATAGCTTTCTTATTACTATTATACTATAGTTACTAACCTTTTTTAGTCTTTAAATATTATTATTATTTATTACTATTTATCTTAGTCTTTTATCTTATTCTTAGTTATTAGTTTATTTACTTCTAGTTATAATTTATATCTAGTCTATTATAGCTAACTTATAGCTAGTTTACTATATTTAATACTTATATAGGAACTCCCTCTTTATTAATAGCTTCTAAAGGTTAAGCTATTAAGAAATCTCCTTTAAAGTCTTCTAAGAAGTTATTTTCTTAGAAGTAAACTACTTCTAAAATTTTAATATAAGTTTACTATATTTTTATAGTATCTTTATTACTAACTTACTATTAGTAGTATAATAAGTAAGAAGATTCTATATATATAGTGCTTTTAGTAAGTAATAATATAGAATATCTTACTAAAAAATAGCACCTATAATATTCTAGAATATCTTATTAATAATAAGACCTTTCCTATAGAATATAAAGAATTTATAAGTATAACTTCTTTACTTACTTACTACTTCTTTATTACTAATATTATAATAGGCTACTTAATAAAATATACTTATTACTTCTAAAATAATAAAAACTACCTTATAGTATATCTTTCTTATTTAGAATTTACTTACTTATTACTAATATACTACTAGTATCTAGCTTAAATTATATAGCTTTATAATAGGCTATTTAAACTTATTAAAGCTACTCTAAAAGGTAGCTATTACTATTAGAATAAAGTAAGTATAATTTTACTCCCTAAATACTAGATTATTACTAACTTACTAGTAATTCTAGTAACTAACTCTATTATAAAGGGGTAAATACTTAGTAGCTATATAATAGATTATTTAAGTTATTTAAGTAAATTAACTTTATTTTCTAATATCTTACTATATTAACTTATAAATTATAACTATCTTATATTAACTTCTTTACTTAACTATTACTTATAGTTATTAATAATTTCTTTAGTGCTAAAATCCCTTTTTAATACCTAAGAATTCTCTAAAGTATTATAGCCTTTCTATTTAACTAGATATTTATAATACCTTTTATTATAGTAGTATAAAATAATTCTCTTAACTTTAAACTCTTATTTATTATCTTTAATATTATCTTATAGTAAGGATATATTTTCTATATTAGTTAAGTCCCCTTTAAAAGGTTTAAGACTAGTAATATTAAATATATTATATAATTAAGTCCTAGGTAGTAACTTTAATTAATATACTAATCTATAACTCCTAATTACCTTTTTAATCTTATAGGGGCCTAAATACTTTATAGCTAGCTTTCTACTAAATTATCTTAAATTAATATTCTTTATTAATAGTAAAATATAATTACTAACTTTAAACCTTATTAAAGTTCTTTTCTAATTATAATATTTCTTATAATAAGTCTATAAGTTACTTAAAAGCTATTTAATTATAGTATATTTCTCTCTTAGTGCTAAGACTTTACTTTTAGCTTAATTATTTACTAAAGGAATATCTATAATTACTTATTATAGACCTTTAGGATTATAACCTTATAATACCTCCGCTAGTGTGTAGCTATATATTATATAATTACTTATATTATATATAAACTATACTAATAATAAGTTATCTGCTTAATTAGTCTATTTAGTATAAGTAAAAGCCCTTAAATAATATTCTAGGACTTAGTTTAAATATTCTATCTAGCTATCTATCTAGGGGTAGAAAGCAATGCTAAGTAGCTACTTAGTTATAAGAAGATAATAAAAAGTTATTTAGAAACCACTGGTAAATATAGAACCTTAGTTTATTATAATACCTTTTAAAGCTTTATAATCTCTAAAAATATATTCTAAGAATATAGTTACTAGCTTATTACTAGTTAGTTATATTAATATAGGAATATAAATACTATATTTTATAAATTAGTTAATAATAACTAGAATTATATTATAGGTCTAGTTTAAATCTTTTACTAGTAAAAGTCTAGTAATAAAATCTATTAATAATTCTTAAAAAGGGTAATTAAGCGCTAGTAGCATAGCTAGCTTGCTATATAGTTTATAATACCTTAGTTTTAAAGTTTAATAACTTATATAAGTACTAATATATACCTTTATATCTTTCTTTATTATTAGCTAATAATATTAGTTTATAATCTAATAAAGAGTTTTACTTACTCCCTAATACCTAGTAGTAAGGTTATTATAAGTTAGTAATAAAATTTCTTTTCTTATTCCTAAAGGGATAAAAATATAATTCTTAAATATTAATAGCTTAAAGGGTCTAATAGACTATATCTAGGATACTACTAAATTACTGCTTTTAAGTAACTTTAATTAACTTATAATAAAGTTATTCCCTTACTATGCTTTATATAATAAGACTTAAATTAAGGGTTTTAATTCTAAGCTCTTTTCTAGAAAGTTAGAGATAAACTTAGAAAAGGTTCTTTAAATAGATTAAATCCTAGCTATAATATCTCTATAAGTAATTAGTTTAATAGATACTTCTAGTCTTATAGGTATATAAATAAGTAATATTTTTAAGGAGTGCCCTTACTACTTACTAGTAATAACCTATGCTAGTTTACCCCTAATAGTAATAGCTAGTCTAATAGGAAAATTAAAATAACTAAGTAATAAACTAAATATACACTAGGTACTAGTAGTACTACTATAGCTAGCTTATTACTTATTAATAAAAGAATTAAAAGTATTAAATAACCTTACTAATATAACTCTTCTAAGATTATCTAGATTATTAAGTTCTTTAGGAATATAGTTAAGTTATAATTTTTTAAAACCCTAGATATTAGTAGTATTATTATAGTGTTATTATAACTAACTATTAGTTACACTAAGTAATGTTTTTATAGAACCTATAGTACTAATAGTATTACTAGGGTATTTCTATTACTTAGTATTTATAAATTTAAATAAAAAGGTAGGAAGTTATATAGTTATTACTTTTACTTTCCTTACCTTACTTATAAAATCTAGTTTTCTTAAAAGTAAGTTAGTAAGATTTAATTTCCCTATATAATATATAATCTTAAAGTTAAAAGGATAAAGCTTATTAAGTATAGTTACTTACCTACTAGTAAGCTTAGGCTTTATAGCTAAGTACTTATAGTTTAAATAGTCTATAATAACCTTAATTATATAAGCTAAATAAGTAAGGTAGTGTCTTTATATATAAAAAGCCTCTTAGATAGCTAATAATTCGCTATTAGGTATTAAATAGCGTAATTTAGTATTAGTTATCTTTCTTAATATAAATATAACTAGGTGCTAGTAACCTAGTATATATATTATAAGTATAGCCCTAATTATATATCTAGATATATCTATCTCTACTCTAAGATATATAAGTGGGTTAAAATACACTAGAATTAGCGCTTTTTAAAATTTCTATTAAAGTTCTTTAAATATTACTAACTTATAGGGTTCTAGGTTAAATATTACTAGTTACTATCCTTTAAGGTAATTTATTAATAGAATAATAACTTTACTATACTATTTAATAAAATAGCGATAAAATCCAGTAAAACTAAGGAATAACTAAATATTAAAGATACTATATAGTATTAGCTAGGTTATAATTACCTTAACTCTTATTAGGTCTATTATAATACCTTTTACTAATATCTTAAAACCTAAGAATTTAACTTCCTTAACTAAAAATTAATACTTCTTAAGGTTAATAAAAAGACTTATATCCCTAAGCCTATATAGAATTTATTTAATATATTCTATATACTCCTTAACTATACTACTATATATTAGTATATTATCTAGGTAAATAATATAGGTCTTATTAATAAGTCCTTTAAGAGTATTATTAATATACTCCTAAAAGGTTACTAATGTGTTAACTAGTTTAAATAGCATTATAAGATATTTAAAGTGGCTATAGTAATAATAAAAGGCTATCTTTTACTTATTACCTAAGCGGATATATAGCTAGTAGTATATATCTTTTAGATTAAGGACTGTAAAAATAACTATACTTACTAATTAATTAAGGATTTTAGTAATAAGGGGTAAAGGGGCCTTATCCTTAATTATAATCTTATTTAAGCCCTTATAATCTATATAAAGCCTTAATTTCCCTCCTTTCTTTAAAATAAATAAAATTAGGGCTTTAGCTAAGCTAACTAATTTTCTAATCTACCCTTTAAGCTATATACTTATAAGGTACTCTCTAAGAACTAATAGTTTCTTTTTAGCTAAATTATATATAGGCCCCTAAGGTAGTGTTTTCCTTTCTTCTAATTTAATTATATAAGTATAGCCCCCTAGTTTAGGAAGCTTACTTACTAGCTCTTTAGAAAAAATATTTATAAACTTTATATATTCCTTTAGAATTATTAGTATAAAGTATTAAGTGCTTATACCTTAATTTAATATAGCTTATTTATTACTTATACTTTCTAAAATTAGTATAACTATAATACCTTTACTTTTTTACTACTAGTAAGCATATTCTAGTAACTATATAGCTACTTTACTATTTAATTATGCTTTTATTACTACTAGATTCTCTAATTAGTCCTTGCCCTTTTCTTTCTAATTTTTATTTTTTAGAATACTTAGCCTAATCTTTATTACCCTAAATAATAATAAAACCACTACTTATTTTTTCTTTTTATATATTTACTACTTACTATAAATAAAAGAGAGGTATTCTATAGTTACTAAATATCTCTAAAATCCCTAATCCTAATATATAATTATAAGTAAATATTCTTTAGTCTAATCTATACCTAGTATTATCCCTTTACCTATATTAGTAATATAGTAGCTAACTTAATAGACTTTTATAAATCCTATACTAATTTTTACTTTTATTAATATTTTTAAGATCCTTTAATATAGAATCTCTTTTTAGCTTATACTCTTTAGTATCTAGTCTAATTAGATTATATTCTTCTAATCCTTTTTTAATAATAATTTAGAATAAATTATTAAGAACTATATACCTATATTAAATAGCACTTTTATAGCTAACTACTAGTTATCTTATTATAAAGATACTTATATTCTTATTCTATTATCTATAAGGTATTCTATAGTAAGATTATATTCCTAGGTCTATACTATTTAAACTAGTATTATATTAGGTAATATAGCTTTATTACTACTTTTACTATATCTCTTAGTTATATACCTATTACTTTTATAGGTAAAATGGTCTAGTACTTAATAACCTAGTATAGTATATCTAGGCTTTCTATATTTATAGCACACTAGAAATAGCTTTTTTACTTAATCTTTACTTTATTACTATACCTTATTTATAGGTAATATAAAGTATTATCTCTTTCTTTTAAGGTCTTAACTTTTTTTATTACTTTAGCCTAAACTTATTATATCCTTTACTTTTTTACCCTAGCTTTATAACTAGCTTTAAGTTATTAGAATCTCTTAGCTAATTATTTACTTTCTTATAGTATTATTTAAGCTATTTAGAAAAATAATAATTTATAAATATATTAGAATTACTTTAGGTAACTTAGCTTTTACCTTAGTCTAAGCTTTTATAAAGGCTTAAAATAATTAGTTACTCTTTTACCTAAGATTTAATAGTATTCTTATTATATCTTATACCCTTATCTATTATTCTAGTTTTTAGCTATTCTAGAAAACCTACCTATATAAATAATAAGTAATTTATATACTTATCTATAGCTATATAATATATTTATTATTACTTTATATTATTAGCTAGGTAGCTACTTATATACACTACCTTAGTAGTATTATTCTTAAAGGTATAGTAGTCTAATTTAAATAATATATCTAAATTTACTAGGAAATTCTATAGGTTTTTATATATATCCCCTTTATATATAGGTATTTTTATCTATATCTTAATAAGACTATTTTACTATATAATTACTACTAAGTTACTATAAATTACTAGTAAAACTATAGCTAAAGTTTAAGGGGTAATTATAAGTCCTAGAGAAAGTCTAGCTAATCCTAGATTTACCTTAAGCTCTCTAATCTATACCTTTATTTATAGAATCTCCTATATCTTCTAAAAGTAATATAGCTTAGCTTATATAATCTTATAGTATCTTTATAATACTCTATCTAGGTTATTTATATTATTTATACCTTTACCTAGATTAAAATTAGGTAGTATTTACTATACCTTATTATTATCTATAGTTCTAGATTATAAGGGTTCTTTACCTTCCTAATTATCTATAGCTTTATTATTATAGGGTACTAGTGTGTTTTATATAAATCTTTAGAGTATTAGCTATATAATAATCTAGCTAATAGTTTATATCCCTAAAAGGGTTTTAAAGAGATTAATTTATTATAGCTTAAGTATAGGGTTAAATAAATAAAGTAATAGCTAAGATTCTTATAGTTACTACTAGGAAGATACTAGCTAGGGGTAAGTATATAAAGGTTTTAATCTCTAACCTAGCACTAATAATATATATAGTTTTTAAGGAATACCTTGCTCTATAAGTATATAGCTATTTTATAGCTAGCTAGCCTCTTTATTATCCACGTAGCCTAAAGGTCCTCCGAAGATCCGCTCTAATAAACGTCCTGTCTCTGACCTCTGCGCTCCTAACACTAAGGCCTAGGGTATTATTTATTTACATTCCTATAATGCTAAAGAGGTTCTTGTTATTTAAGGCTATAATTAATAAGTAGGGATTGTATATTAAGGTTGTTATATTAAGGTTATCTCTATGGTAATAGAAATATATTACTTACTAATAGGTTCTAGCCTCTATAATTCTATAAAGAGGCTTAATTACCTCTATTACTATGCCTTCTAGAAAGAGGTATGTAATCTGTTTAGGCAATCTTATAATAATTAGCCTATTTAGGGTTGTGTGGGATTAAACATAGGCTTATATAATATCTTGCAACTAAAGGTAGATTCCCTTTTACTTTAATAATAAAACAAGGGCTATAATAATCCGTTAGCTTAATTGCTATATTATTAGTAACTAGGTTAAGATAGCCTCTTTTCCTCTATTATTATGCCCTTATATAATAAGGCATAACTTCTTATATAGCAATTTAGTCCCTTTACCTTTAATCTCTTAAACTATGCAAGAATTAAAGATTCTATAGCCTCTATACTTAGTAGGATTAAATATTATAAACCTAAACATATTATAAGCTTGTAGGGCGTTAATCTTAGCTTAGTTAGATTATTTAAAGGGGCTTCCTAGAGTTATAATCTTTCCTTCTTAGTAGAGTTAAAGGGCTAGTTTTTAGTTAGCCTTTTCTTTTACTATAAGGAATCCTATATTAGCACTTTTCTAGCTATAATCTCTTTAAATAATGCCTTCTCTTAGTCTTTATTAATAAACATAAAGGGCTCTATAGGTCTAATAGCTTTATTAGGATTATAAGCCTAGGCCCTAATAGCCTTTGCTTTTATTACCTTAAGGCTATTAGCTTTATAGCTTCCTGTAAGGGTAGCTTTTACTACCTTAAGATAAGCTATAGGTTCTTTAACTCTATAGCTTCCTATAGGGGTTGCTTTAGTATTACAAGCCTCTTTAAGCTTCTCTATAACCTTATTAACATAGAATTAGACTATAAAGGCCTTCCTTAGTCTTCCTTACTTTCTCTTTATGTCATAACCCGAAGGTGTGCGGGTAAGCCACTAGACCAAAAGATCCATCAATGCTAGCTCTCGCTGCATTGCACCTTACAATTGATTATTAGGCCCGCCTACAAACGCACGCACCTAATAATTATCCCTTCCCTTATAAGGCTTGCCCTAAGCTAAGGGCCTCACATAGGCTAGCGGCTTGCAATATAACCTTAACTTAGATTAGGCCTAGTTATCCATGGCCTCTAAGATAATTAACTAATTATAAACCCCTAAGGCCTAGTACGCATAATAGCTAGGCCTATATATCACCTAGTGCACATAACCCTATGGTCGCAACCGTACAGGCGGAACCATACCTGCCCTGTGAGCCTAATATAAGCTGCCTAGCCTAGCAATTCAAACCTAGACCTGTTAGGTCTTAATCTAACTACAGGAATTAAACCTAGGACTTAGCACATACCCTACTTATAAGGATTCAAACCTAGGACTAGCACACACTAGAAGACCTATAAGAGCTAGCATTAATGTTATAACCTAAAGGTATATAGGTAAGCTACTAGACTAAAAGATCTATTAATGCTAGCTCTCGCTGCATTGCACCTTACAATTGATTATTAGGCCCGCCCACAAACGCGCGCACCTGACACTTTACTAGTATCTCTTTCTCTTCTTCCCTTACCCTACTACCCTTTACTAGTAGCTTATCTCCTCTAGTCTCCTTATAGGAGGCATAAGGAGCCTCTAGGCTTAGGTTATATTCCCTAATACACTAAAGGCTTTACTTATTAGCTTCTATATACTATAGGTCCTTATAGTATAGCTTTACTACTATAAAGCAAAACCTAACTAAGCTATAGGGTATCTTAACTATATAGGTCTCCCTATTAGTAGCTAATAGCTTATAAGGGCTATACTATCTACCTTTTTCTCTCTATATATATATATTAGCTTATAGTAGTAGCTAATATATTAGTAATATATTAGGGCTATTCTAGGCACTAAGGGCATTATAAACTTACCTCTTAGCTAGGTAGTAGCGAACTTTATTAGTTACCTTCTAAATTACCTTAGCTTATTAAATAATAAAGATGCTTAGTAGTAACTTATCTATTATTTATAGGTAAGCTCTAAAGACTAGTAGTATAGGTATAAGGCTATCTAAACCTGCTAAGTTATTAATAGCTTTAATAGCTATTTAAAGTTATTATTTAGAAGTAATCTTTTTACTAATTAAGTCTATAATAATATTATAAGCCTAGTAAAGAGATCTATAGTATCTTTTAACCTTTTTAATACTATTATAGGCTTTAATAGGTATCTTATTAATCTTAATTAATATTAAGTAGGTATAGTGCTTAAATTTAGCTAAAGCAAAGTTATTGCTAGTATTATAGATAATCTAATCTAGGGGGCCTAGATATGTATCTATCTAGCACTCTCTAATTATATCCTAAATATTATAAGCTTTCTGCTTCTTAAGGTTAAGGAAACAGGCTGCTTAGAATAAGGTTACTAAATTAATAACATAAAGGACTAGTTAACTATTAATTTATATAATATTAATAATAATCTTATAGTTAAAGTTATAGTTATCTTTAATTAAGAATTTAAATTAGCTAGGGGCTTTTCTATTTATCTAATAATAATAATAGACTTTTATTAGCTTTTTAATTATATAGCGTTTAATATTATAACTAGCTTATTAAAGGATCTTTATAAGGTATTAAATTAAAGAATAACTAAATCTTTAGTAAAGTTAATAAATCTCTCCTTCTAATAAATAAAACATAGTAGTCTCCTTTACCTTTAGTAGCTACTAAGAATAGCCCTATCTATATATAATAGGTATAGTGTTATTATCTTAGATTAGCATATTAGTAAGGTTATCTATCTTAACCTTTATAAGGTCTATATTAGTAAGGGAAAAGAGAAAAGGTATAGTAGTATTAAGGATATAGAAGTTAATTTAACTAAGCTTTATTAGCATATATATTACACTATATATAGTTACTAATCTAGCGCTAAAGTTAATAACTTCTAGGCTATAGGGTTTAATCTTTAATAATAGTATTAATCTTAATAAGGCTTTAACTTATACTAGGCTAGTAGTTAATTAATGTCAGGAGCGCAGAGGTTAGAGACAGGACGTTCATCAGAGCGAATCTTCGGAGGACCTTCAGGCCGCGTGGATAACAAAGAGGCTAGCTAGCTATAAGATAGCCACGTGCTTATAGAGCAGGGTATTCCTTAAGGACTATATATATTATTAGTGCTAGGTTAGAGATTAAAACCTTTATATACCTACCCCTAGCTAGTATCTTCCTAGTAATAACTATAGAAAATCTTAGCTATTACTTTATTTATTTAACCTTAAGCTTAAGCTATAATAAATTAATCTCTTTAAAACCCTTTTAGGGATATAAACTATTAGCTAGATTATTATATAGCTAACGCTCTAAAGATTTATATAAAACACACTAGTACCCTATAATAATAAAGCTATAAATAATTAGAAAGGCAAAGAACCCCTATAATCTAGAACTATAGATAATAATAGGGTATAGTAAACACTACCTAATCCTAATTTAGGTAAAGGTATAGATAATATAAATAACCTAGATAGAGTGTTATAAAGACACTATAAGGTTATATAAGCTAAGCTATATTACCTTTAGAAAACATAGGAGATTCTATAAATAAAGGTATAGATTAGAGAGCTTAAGGCAAATCTAGGATTAGCTAGACCTTCTCTAGGACCTATAATTACCCCTTAAACTTTAGCTATAGTTTTACTAGTAATTTATAGTAACTTAGTAGTAATTATATAGTAAAACAGTCTTATTAAGATATAGATAAAAATACCTATATATAAAGGGAATATATATAAGAACCTATAGAATTTCCTAGTAAATTTAAATATATTATTTAAATTAAACTACTATACCTTTAAGGATAATATTACTAAGGTAGTATATATAAGTAGCTACCTAGCTAATAATATAAAGTAATAATAAATATATTATATAGCTATAGATAAGTATATAGATTACTTATTATTTATATAGGTAGGTTTTCTAGAATAGCTAAAAACTAGAATAATAGATAAGGGTATAAGACACTTAGAAATAATAAGAATACTACTAAATGTTAGGTAGAAAAGTAACTAATTATTTTAAGCCTTTATAAAAGCTTAGACTAAGGTAGAAGCTAAGTTACCTAAAGCAATCCTAATATATCTATAAATTACTATTTTTCTAAATAGCTTAAATAATACTATAAGAAAGTAAATAATTAGCTAAGAGATTCTAATAACTTAAAGCTAGTTATAAGGCTAGGGTAAGAAAGCAGAGATTATAATAAGTTTAGGCTAAAGTAATAAAAAAAGTTAAGACCTTAAAAGAAAGAGGTAATACTCTATATTACCTATAAATAAGGCATAGTAATAAAGTAAAGATTAAGCAAAAAAGCTATTTCTAGTGTGCTATAAATATAGAAAGCCTAGATATACTATACTAGTTTATTAAGCACTAGACTATTTTACCTATAAAAGTAATAGGTATATAACTAAAAGGTATAGTAAAAGTAGTAATAAAGCTATATTACCTAATATAATACTAGTTTAAATAGCATAGACCTAGGATTATAATCTTACTATAGAATACCCTATAGATAATAAAATAAGAATATAAGTATCTTTATAATAAGATAACTAGTAATTAGCTATAAAAGCGCTGTTTAATATAGGCATATAGTTCTTAATAATTTATTCTAAATTATTATTAAAAAAGGATTAGGAGAATATAATCTAATTAGACTAGGTACTAGAGAGTATAAGCTAAAAAGAGATTCTATATTAAGGAATCTTAAAAATATTAATAAAAGTAAAAAATAGTATAGGATTTATAAAAGTCTATTAAGTTAGCTACTATATTACTAATATAGGTAAAGGGATAATACTAGGTATAGATTAGACTAAAGAATATTTACCTATAATTATATATTAGGATTAGGGATTTTAGAGATATCTAGTAACTATAAAATACCTCTCCTTTATTTATAGTAAGTAATAAATATATAAAAAGAAAAAAATAAGTAGTGGTTTTATTACTATTTAATAAAGATTAGGCTAAGTATTTTAAAAAATAAAAATTAGAAAGAAAAAAGTAAGAACTAATTAAAGAACCTAGTAATAATAGAAGTATAAATAGTAAAGTAGCTATATAGTTACTAGAATATGCTTACTAGTAGTAAAAAAGTAAAGGTATTATAATTATACTAATTTTAGAAAGCATAAGTAGTAAATAAGCTATATTAAATTAAGGCATAAGCACCTAATGCCTTATACTAATAATTCTAAAGGAATATATAGAGTTTATAGATATTTTTTCTAAAGAGCTAGTAAGTAAGCTTCCTAAACTAAGGGTCTATACTTATATAATTAAATTAGAAGAAGGGAAAACACTACCTTAGGGGCCTATATATAATTTAGCTAAAAAGAAGCTATTAGTTCTTAGAGAGTACCTTATAAGTATATAGCTTAAAGAGTAGATTAGAAGATTAGTTAGCCTAGCTAAAGCCCTAATTTTATTTATTCTAAAGAAAGGAGGGAAATTAAGGCTTTATATAGATTATAAGGGCTTAAATAAGATTATAATTAAGGATAAGGCCCCTTTACCCCTTATTACTAAAATCCTTAATTAATTAGTAAGTATAGTTATTTTTACAGTCCTTAATCTAAAAGATATATACTACTAGCTATATATCCGCTTAGGTAATAAGTAAAAGATAGCCTTTTATTATTACTATAGCCACTTTAAATATCTTATAATGCTATTTAAACTAGTTAACACATTAGTAACCTTTTAGGAGTATATTAATAATACTCTTAAAGGACTTATTAATAAGACCTATATTATTTACCTAGATAATATACTAATATATAGTAGTATAGTTAAGGAGTATATAGAATATATTAAATAAATTCTATATAGGCTTAGGGATATAAGTCTTTTTATTAACCTTAAGAAGTATTAATTTTTAGTTAAGGAAGTTAAATTCTTAGGTTTTAAGATATTAGTAAAAGGTATTATAATAGACCTAATAAGAGTTAAGGTAATTATAACCTAGCTAATACTATATAGTATCTTTAATATTTAGTTATTCCTTAGTTTTACTGGATTTTATCGCTATTTTATTAAATAGTATAGTAAAGTTATTATTCTATTAATAAATTACCTTAAAGGATAGTAACTAGTAATATTTAACCTAGAACCCTATAAGTTAGTAATATTTAAAGAACTTTAATAGAAATTTTAAAAAGCGCTAATTCTAGTGTATTTTAACCCACTTATATATCTTAGAGTAGAGATAGATATATCTAGATATATAATTAGGGCTATACTTATAATATATATACTAGGTTACTAGCACCTAGTTATATTTATATTAAGAAAGATAACTAATACTAAATTACGCTATTTAATACCTAATAGCGAATTATTAGCTATCTAAGAGGCTTTTTATATATAAAGACACTACCTTACTTATTTAGCTTATATAATTAAGGTTATTATAGACTATTTAAACTATAAGTACCTAGCTATAAAGCCTAAGCTTACTAGTAAGTAGGTAACTATACTTAATAAGCTTTATTCTTTTAACTTTAAGATTATATATTATATAGGGAAATTAAATCCTACTAACCTACTTTTAAGAAAACTAGATTTTATAAGTAAGGTAAGGAAAGTAAAAGTAATAACTATATAACTTCTTACCTTTTTATCTAAATTTATAGATACTAAGTAATAGAAATACCCTAGTAATACTATTAGTACTATAGGTTCTATAAAAACATTACTTAGTGTAACTAATAGTTAGTTATAATAACACTATAATAATACTACTAATATCTAGGGTTTTAAAAAATTATAACTTAACTATATTCCTAAAGAACCTAATAATCTAGATAATCTTAAAAGAGTTATATTAGTAAGGTTATTTAATACTTTTAATTCTTCTATTAATAAGTAATAAGCTAGCTATAGTAATACTGCTAGCACCTAGTATATATTTAGTTTATTGCTTAGTTATTTTAATTTTCCTATTAGACTAGCCACCGCTATTAGGGGTAGACTAGCATAGGTTATTACTAGTAAGTAGCAAGGGCGCCCCTTAAAAACATTACTTATCTATATACCTATAAGACTAGAAGTATCTATTAAACTAATTACTTATAAAGATATTATAGCTAGGATTTAATTTATTTAGAGAACCTCTTCTAAGTTTATCTCTAACTTTCTAGAAAAGAGCTTAGAATTAAAACCCCTAATTTAAGTCTTATTATATAAAGCATAGTAAGGGAATAACTTTACTATAGGTTAATTAAAGTTACTTAAAAGCAGTAATTTAGTAGTATCCTAGATATAGTTTATTAGACCCTTTAAGCTATTAATATTTAAGAATTATATTTTTATCCCTTTAGGAATAAGAAAAGAAATTTTATTACTAACTTATAATAACCTTACTACTAGGTATTAGGGAGTAAGTAAAACTCTTTATTAGATTATAAACTAATATTATTAGCTAATAATAAAGAAAGATATAAAGGTATATATTAGCACTTATATAAGTTATTAAACTTTAAAACTAAGGTATTATAAACTATATAGTAAGCTAGCTATGCTACTAGTACCTAATTGCCCTTTTTAAGAATTATTAATAGATTTTATTACTAGACTTTTACTAGTAAAAGATTTAAACTAGACCTATAATGTAATTCTAGTTATTATTAACTAATTTATAAAATATAGTATCTATATTCCTATATTAATATAACTAACTAGTAATAAGCTAGTAACTATATTCTTAGAATATATTTTTAGAGATTATAAAGCTTTAAAAGGTATTATAATAAACTAAGGTTCTATATTTACCAGTGGTTTCTAAATAACTTTTTATTATCTTCTTATAACTAAGTAGCTACTTAGCATTGCTTTCTACCCCTAGATAGATAGCTAGATAGAATATTTAAACCAGGTCCTAGAATATTATTTAAGGGCTTTTGCTTATACTAAATAGACTAATTAGGCAGATAACCTATTATTAGTATAGTTTATATATAATATAAGCAATTATATAACGCATAGCTACACACTAGTAAAGGCATTATAAGGTTATAATCCCAGAGGTTTATAATAAGTAATTATAAATATCCCTTTAGTAAATAATTAAGCTAAAAGTAAAGTCTTAGCACTAAGAGAGAAACACTATAATTAAATAGCTTTTAAGTAACTTATAGACTTAGTATAAGAAATATTATAACTAAAAAAGAACTCTAATAAGGTTTAAGGTTAGTAATTATATTTTACTATTAATAAAGAATATTAATTTAAGATAACCTAGTAGGAAGCTAGCTATAAAATATCTAAGCCCCTATAAGATTAAAAAGGTAATTAGGAGTTATAGATTAGTATATTAATTAAAGTTACTACCTAGGACTTAATTATATAATATATTTAATATTACTAGTCTTAAGCCTTTTAAAGGGAACCTAACTAATATAGAAGATATATCCTTACTATAGGATAATATTAAAGATAATAAATAAGAGTTTAAAGTTAAGAGAATTATTTTATACTACTATAATAGAAGGTATTATAAATATCTAGTTAAATAGAAAGGCTATAATACTTTAGAGAATTCTTAGGTATTAAAAAGGGATTTTAGCACTAGAGAAATTATTAATAACTATAAGTAATAGTTAAGTAGTAAAGTTAATATAAGATAGTTATAATTTATAAGTTAATATAGTAAGATATTAGAAAATAAAGTTAATTTATTTAAATAACTTAAATAATCTATTATATAGCTACTAAGCACTTACCCCTTTATAATAGAGTTAGTTACTAGAGTCACTAGTTTCTTAGTAATAGTAGTAGCTATAGCAACTATAAAGATAAAGGCCTTAGGAGTATCTTTATTATTAAAATCCCTCTCTCTATATATATAGATCTAAAGTTTACTAGGGAGCTTAATAGGACTAATATAATTAAGTAAGTTAGTAGTATAAGGTATAAACTACTAGTAAGTTAGTTAGGTATTAGCTATATATATTAAGAAAGCTTACTATTAGGATATTCTAGGCTATAAAGTAAAGACTATTTAAAATATTAATCTATATCTTAAGGTTTATAGTATTACTTAGTAGCGCTATTATAATATACTTATTACTCTTTGCTTTATAAGTAGTATTAGTAGTTATTTAAGCATAGTAAATATATCTATACTTATTAGAATTTTTATAAGATAGGATAGTATTCTATAGCTTTTTCTTTACTTTTATAATAAACTACTAGTAAGTTAGTAGTAATCTAGTGTCTAGGTAGTAGAATTATACTTACTTTATCCTAATAGTAGTAGCTACCTTCTAGAGTAGCTTTGATAAGTTTAAATAGCTTATTATAAAGCTATATAATTTAAGCTAGATACTAGTAATATATTAGTAATAAGTAAGTAAATTCTAGATAAGAAAGATATACTATAAGGTAGTTTTTATTATTTTAAAAGTAGTAAGTATATTTTATTAAGTAGCCTATTAGAATATTAGTAATAAAGATACTATAAAGATATAGTAAACTTATATTAAAATTTTAGAAGCGGTTTGCTTCTAAGGAGATAACTTCTTAGGAGACTTTAAAGGAGATTTCTTAATAGCTTAACCTTTAGGAGCTATTAATAAAGAGAGAGTTCCTATATAAGTATTAGATATAGTAGACTAGCTATAAGTTAGCTATAATAGACTAGATATAAATTATAACTAGAAGTAAATAAACTAATAACTAAGAATAAGATAAAAGACTAAGATAAGTAGTAATAGATAATAATAATATTTAGAGACTAAAAAGGTTAGTAACTATAGTATAATAGTAGTAAGAAAGCTACTGCTTAGTAAGTAAGGGTAACTTATAAGGTTAAGGATTATTATAGGAGAAAGAAAGTGTATAGAAAGGGGGAAAAATTAGTCTCTTTTATATTAACTATAGACCCCTTAAGTAATCTAATACACCATATATAAGTAATCCGTGAATTATAATAATAACCATTAGCTCTGCCACTTATACGCATACCTAATAGCTACAAACTTACGGTAACTATAATATAAGCCCTCTAGTTAGACTATCTAGAACTATAGTATTAGGTACCCTATTTATTTAAACTAATTATAAAAATTAATATAAGTTATCTATTTTTTTTAGTCTAGCTATATAATAGGTAATAATATTTATTTCGCTATATTAAAGCTATATAAGGGCTACTATTTAAACACTACTACCTATAATAGGGGGGGTTATTTATAATTAGTAGTATTATTATTATTATTTTATTTACCTATATATCTAGTTATAAGGTGCCTTATCTTATTTTTCTTTATAAGCTTTATTATAGTAACTATACCCTAAGTAAGTAGCTTATTTTATAATTAAGATTAATTATATATTAGGGAAGTATTATATTAGGAGTGCAGAGGTTAGAGATAGGATATTTATTAGAGCGGATCTTTAGAGAACCTTTAGGCTACATAGATAATAAAGAGGCTAGCTAGCTATAAGATAGCTACATGCTTATAGAGCAGGGTATTCCTTAAGGACTACGTATATTATTAGTGCTAGGTTAGAGATTAAAACCTTTACGCACTTACCCCTAGCTAGTATCTTCCTAGTAGTAACTGCGGAAAATCTCAGCCATTACTTCGTTCATTCAACCCCGAGCTCAAGACGTGACAATTAACCTAAAGCTCCTATATCTAGTATAATTCCTCTAAAGACTTCTTTAGAATAGTATTCCTTAAAGGTATAATAAATTAAATAGTCCTTATTAGAAGCCTCTTTAAGGTATAGCTCTTACTTAAGTAAGGTATATTAAAAGGCCTGATTTTTAAGCGTTATAAGAATATTAATATTATTAATTATTTATAGCCTAGAGTAAAAGAATTATATAATGCTTAGGTATACCTTTAATAATAGCTTCTCTTTAGTATTATTATTATTATTATTATCTTAAGCCTAAGTATAGGCCTTAAGCTAGGATTCCTAGTCTTCTAGTTTCTTTATTTTAGTATTAGCACTACCTTTAATTAAAGTAAGGAATAATTAAAACTTCTTCTCTAAAGGGGGTAAGTAATAACTCTTACTAGCTTACTATCTCTCTCTCTCTTTCTTTTACTTAGTATTAGAGTGGTTTATTAACTAATAGCTACTTTTACTATAAATAAAGCATTACTTAAGGCACTTAGAGCTACTATAATAGTCTTCTCTTTCTCTCTAATTTTATTAACTATATTATTAGTCTATAAATATAGCCTCTAAAGGGTCTTTACCTTATTACTAGTAGTATTAGGTACTTCTTATACTACTCTTTATAATTATAATTAATTTATAAAGGTTACTAGTAAGGTTCTTAAAGCCTAGTATATATATATACTTTACTAAAAACTAATATTTAGGAATACTAGAGACTATATTTAAGGTTTACTTATAAAGCTCTATATTTACTATATTAGAGAGGTATAGCCCTTTATAAACTCTCTTTAATATAGTTAATAGAATCTTAAGATATTTAAGCTTACTTTTTTTGGGGTTTTAAATAATAATATTCTTAAGGGTTATACTACTTTACTTATAATAATAAAACTATTAATTACTTTCTATTTTAAAGCATTAATAGATATTTATAATTATCTCTTTATAAGAGAGGTTCTTACTAGAAAGGTAGTTAAGGAAGTATTATTTAGTATCTCCTATTAGTATAATAGGAAATGCTTTACTAAAGTATAATCTAGGGAGGTTAATCTAGTTATATTTACTCTTAAAAAGTATAAGCTTTAGTATAAGAAAGTTATATAGCTTTTTACTATAGTAATTACTATCCTTATATATCTTTATAAGCTTAGAAATCTTCTTTATAGTCTATTTACTAGAAGGAAGGTATTAAGAAAGGAAAGTAAGCTATTAGGGTTTAAACTCTTAGTATAACTAAGATTATTATAAGGGTTCTTATAAAGAATATAGTAATTATTCCCTTTAAGGGTAAGGAATACTAGGGAAGGTCTTTAGGGTAGTAACTTATAGGGGTTATATTTAAGGTAGTTTAGAGAATCTTAATCTCTCTTCTAGCTAAAGAAATATTAAGGTTTAATAGAGTACTTTCTTAAGTAATACTAGGATTAAATATTCTAGGCCTTATTTAATAAGAATACTATAATCTTAAAGAGAGTTATATAGCTCTCTAATAATATCCTTATTTACCCTTTTAAAGGTATTCTTAGACTAGCCTTTAAAGTCTTCTTAGAATAATTCCTAGAGGTTATTATCTCTCTAACCTTAATACTTACTAAGGTTAATAAATCCTATAATATAATTATTAAGCTTAGACTATATAGTAGTTTTAAGGTCTAGCTTAGTAGACTCTTTCTAATCTCTTATAAGCTTATTAGTAAGTAGTTATAAATATAGTAGTAGTTTACTCTTAGAGAGTCTTTTAATAGTAATTATTAGAGCCTTACTATTACTAGCTCTTTCTCTTATTAAAGGTCTAGATTTAAATTCCGCTATTTTTAATAAAATAAAATAATTAATATAATAAAGCCTAGAGTTCTAATTAAATAGAATAAACTAAACAGGAGTATAATAATAGGATAGTGTTTTTCCGTTAGGTATAATATAGTAAATAGGGTAAATAGGAAAAACAGGAAAAACAGGATAAATAGGGCAAAATAAATAGGATAATGTTATGGACTGGCCCCTAGGCGACTGCGATAGGGCGTCGATATGATATTGAGAAACTTGGGGAGGGAAGAAGGAAAGGTAGAAGACCTATTCCTGCTAGTGCCCCTTATACCCCCTAACTACCTTATATCAGCCCCCTTTTTGTATCCTTGCTGGCTTAGAAACCATCCCCACTTGTATGCGCCATAGGAAATGCTTGGGCAAAGCCCAAGCCCTTTACAGATAAATAGAATAAATAGGATAATTAGAAGAAATAATAAAAATAATAAAAAAAGACAAGAAGGAAAAACATAGGTAATAAAGATAATATAGACTTAAAAATAACTTAAGATAGCGTAGACTTAGAAATAACTTAACTATATATAGAATATAGAGAAGTAAAGATAGTTATAGTAAATAATTATAAAGAAAGGAGAAAAGGGGTAAAAAGGTAAGGTTATATAGATTAGCTAGCTTAGCTAAGGGTTATGTTTAATATTAGGTTTAAATAAAATACCTTATAGTAATAGATTTAGTTATTTAGTTAGTTTTCTTATAATAGATAATAAGAATAATAATTAACTAAATATCCTAAAGGCCTAAGAGTTAATAGATTAATCCCTTAGAAGTCTAATAAGCCTATTACTAGGATTCTATTCTATCTTCCTTTAGCACACTCTATAGTTATGCCTCTTTACCTAAATAGCCTATATATTAGCTTAAGGGGTAAGGGGCTATAGTATTTATAGAAATATCTTTTCTTATAATACTTAACTTATCTATAGTTATAGTTAACTACTAATTAGTATTAGTTATACTAAGGAATATTATACTAGTATAGAGAGGGTTTAATTTAATAAAGTTAATAATAGTTAATATTATCTAAGAGAGAAGAGAAAAGAGAGAAAAAGAGAAATCTAGCTAAGAGAGAAGGTAAGCAAAAAGGGGGAAAAGTAAGTCTTATAGTGTAAAGCTACTGTAAGCAGTGCGGGGATGCTTGCGATATAACTAATCGCATTGTATGTATCCCTTTTGTGGACTTACCTTTAGCCACGGCTAGACTAACTATCGTCCAAGGGTCCGGAGGAAGCCACAAACCCTTCTAATAGCAATAATAATTATAAAATAGCAATAAATCTATAAGATTATAATAATATTAAAGCTTTTATAATAGCCTTTAACCTAGGTCCTAAAAGCAAAGAAAAACCTTATATATCTAGGCTTTCTCCTTCTCTAGCTTATTATAACTATCTAGCTAGCTATCTAAAAGAAAAGGAATTTTATTAAGCCTAGGATAAAGAATATAATAAGATTATTAATAAAAAGGTAGCTATAAAGGTATCTAAATCTAATATCCTTATATATATAAAGCCTCTAGGCCTTACTTAGGTATTTTCCTATAAATTAGATAAATAAGGTTACCTTTTATAATATAAAGCTTATCTCTATATTCTTAGGAATTATTAACTAAAGAGTTATTTATTAACTTAAGTAGTAACCCTAGCTACTAATACCTTTAGGCTACTTATAGCTATTATATACTACTTTAATCTAGAAGTATATTAGTATAACTTTATTATAGTATTCCTAAATTTAGATCTTAATAAAGAAGTTTACTATAAGATACCTCTAGGCTATAAGGATAAATAAGCTTATCTAAAGCTTCTTAGAGTAGTATATAAGCTATAGAGAGTACCTTTTTTATAGATAAAAAAGCTAATTAGCTAGCTAGTTAGTAAAGGCTTTATATAGATCTTTAAGGATATTTATATATTTATTAAAGATAGTTTAATTATTTTCTTTTATATAGATAACCTTATTACCTTATTTACTAAAGGGAAATTATCCTTATATAATAAATTTAAAGTAAGACTCTTTATAAAGTATAATATTAAGAACCTTAGAAAGCTATAATAGTTTCTAGGAGTTAAAATTATTAGAGATTATACTAATAGAAAGGTATAGCTTAATTAGAAGTCCTATTAGAATAAAACTACTACTAAATTTAATATAAAGATCCCTTAATAAAGGCCTATAGCCTTAATAATTACTATATTATTAAAGCCTTTTAAAGGAGAGGTTAGTATATAGGACTTTAAGAGATATTAATCTCTAATTAAAACCTTACTATATCTAATAATAGTTTTAAGACTTAATATTACTTTTATAGCTTTATAACTCTTATAATACTTATAAAACCTAGGGCTATAATATATAAAAATAGTAAAAAAAGCCCTTAAGTATAGGTATATATAAGTAAACCTAGTAATTAAATATAGTAATAATAACCCTAAATTAGAGATATATAGTAATACTTCTTTTACTAATAATACTATAATATAAAAAAGCTTATAAAGCTCTTTAAAGAACCTATACTTTTTAAGGTAAGTAAGTAAGCTACTATAATAATATTATTAACTAAAGTAAAGCTCCTAGTGCTTTCTTACTATAGTAAAGAGCTTATAGCCTTTAGATAATTATATTAAGAGATTAGGCTATACCTAGGTAATAATACACTTAAAATTAAATATAATAATATATAGATAATTTACCTTCTTAAGAAAGAGTTTATTAAGCTTATTATAAAGCCTTAGTATATAGATATTTATTATTACTAGCTTTATTAAAAGGTTATAAAAGGAACCTTTAATATTACCTAGATTACTACTAAAAAGATAATTACTAATAGCCTTATAAAGCCTTTTATAAGGAATACTTTTATAAGCTTATATAACTACTCTCTAGTATACTTAGTAAAAAACCTAAAGAATAAGTATTATATAATAACCCTAATTTAGATAAACTTATAACTAATTAACTATATTTTTATACTATAGAATTAATTTAAATATTATAAGATTAATTTAACTAATTATATTAATTTAGATTTATTATAGGAAACCTTAAATAAGGTCTCCTAGGGAGGTATATTATACCTATTAGGGTATAATTTATCCTTACTATATAATAGTCTTACTATTTAACTAGCTAAGATAAGAGTCTACCCCTAGCTAGTTATTTTCTAAGACCTCTATAACTTTATAGTATATTTTAGCACTATATTAGTACCTTACTAATAGTAAAGGTACTTAGGTATTTAAGCTGTAGTCCGCACCCTCTTACAGGGTCGGATAACTTAATAGAGACAATCACATTGAACCCTAGCTACGCGGTCTAACATATTTCCCGCACTTCTTGTCCTGGCGAAAGAGGCCCAGTTTGATGTCAACGGCGACCTGCTTTAGGAATGGACCAGATCACGCCCCCGTCACCACTACTACATATAACCCCCTTTGCTATAATTCAGAAGGAAGAGCACTAGAAGAGCTTCGACTGGACGAATTTTGGCTGCCCACTACAATCTGTTTCCATTCATCAAACTTGCGGGGCCATGGCCGCCAATTTGGGCTACTTTTTGACTCTTTTTCTAACTTTCCAATACATAATTGTTATGTCATGACATAAAATACATGAAAGAAGACCCCCTAAATACCCCAGAAGAAAAAAGAAGAAAAAAACAAACATCAAAGATAATCCACCTCTTTAGTTTTCCCTCTGTGGCTCAGCGAAGCGAATACCTCGTCTCGCCGGGGGAACTCTCTCGGTTCCTTCGTCCTCGCTATCGCTGTCCTCCTCGGCAGCAGAGCCGCCTGCATGTATCCCGAGCGCCGCTTGCCGCCTGCGTCGCTCGGCGGGAGTCTCACCATTGTCGCCATTGCGCCCGCTTGCCTCGTTCTGCTTCGACAGCACGGCTAGACGGCGTCGACGCTCCACGGCTGTTTCGTTCTGATCGTCTTGTACCTTTTCTGTACGCCCGCGAGGAGGTTCAACAATCTCGTCCTGCTTGCGAGTTGGCGAGATGGAGACAGAACGGTTCGCTCCGGTGCTGCTGCTTTCGCCGTTGCTGCTGCTCCCGCTGTGCTGTTCGCGGATCACGGGCACGGGTCGTTGCGGCGGCGGCAGAGATTGCTTCTGCTGCGGTCTCGCCGGCCGAGGCTCGAACGGGGGGGCTTCCTTGGCAATGGACTTGAGGGCGTTGGAGGCTGTAGAGCGGTCGACTACTTCGTTGCGCGTACCGGAATCGAGCTTCTGGACTTCGCGGATGAAATCTTCCTTGGTCATGCGCCGACCGACACCACCGATTGTAAATCTGATCTTCTTGTCATCGTCATTGGCAGCCTGTGCCTGCTGCTGAGCCATGTTCTTTCGTCTGCCTTGTTCTCCGCGCTGGCCGAAACCCGCCCAGCCAGCCTTGAATGGCTGCTTGACAGATGAATCGGGCCCAGCTTGGCCTTCCTCAGCTGCTGCTGCTGCATTCCTTCCACCATGGCGACGCGTGCCAAGGCCAAGGTATTTGAGACTGGCACCAATCAAATCGCTCTCTTTCGTTTCGGGTTTCGATGACGGCAGCTCGTATGTCTTGACAACTTCGCCATCCTCGTCTTCCACAATGATGGCGTTGCCAAACTGGTAGGCGCGGGCTGGCTCGTGTCGCCGATCGCTCTTGCCCTTGTCTTTGCGCTTCTCCCGCTCGGACGAGTAATACTCGTTCATCCTGCGGCGAAGCCCTCCAAGTTTCCAGACCGAGGTTGGCTGGCCTTCTTCACTCTTGACTGGCTTGCTCCCTTGACCTTTTGTCTTGCCCTCGTCCTTGTCTTCTTCAGGTTCCTCCTCCGCGACAGGGATCGGCTCAACATCAATCACGTCGCCGTCATCGTTTTCGAACACAAGCTGGTCACCTTCGTCGTAGATGTTGACATGAGTCGAGCGACCATCTTGAGGTGGCGGCTGTCCATCGTTCTCACCAGACTTGTCCGTGGGCCCTTCAGCCTCCAAATTCGTGGAATCGGTAGTCTCGCGTGTTGGTGGTGAGGGATCCTTGTCAGATGCTTTCGTTTGTGATTGTCGATTGGGAAATATTGCGGATTGACTTACAGGACCGCCGGGTCCTATTCCATCGTCCCACTTCTTGTGCTTCCTCTTCCTCGAAACAAGAGAAGAAGCACGACTTCCAGACCGGCTGTGACCGTCCTCGTCACGTTGCCGACGCAGCAAGTTTGAAGGAGGTGCAAGGGTACCAGCTGGAAATGCTGGCTCTTTCAGGTTATCGAAGGATGCTTCGGACATGGTCTTGGCCATGGACCTCGACTGAGACGAGATTCTGGGAAGTCTGTTCATCCAGGAAGGTCCATCCTCGGGAGCTTGGGTGTAGGACATGGTCAGTGTCAAAGTGTTGATGCGCTTTCCAAGGGTGAAGACGGCAATGGACGATCCGTGGATGAGGATGGACGAAATGACGAGAAAGGTTACAATTGGCCACACGAGATAAATAAGCTTGTAGTGGGGAGCATCTTTCGGGGGCAGTTCTCCGAGTGGTACTGGTTCTTGGTGCTCAAGCTCGGCTCGCGCAAGAATGGCTACAAAGATTGCGCCGACCCCAATTGGACCAAAATGGCCGGCAAACAGGGCCTCTCTCCAGTTCTTGACGTCCGGTATGAACGGTTTGAGCATCATCATGATGGGAATACGTCGGAAAAGGAGCACGAAAATGGCGATGACAACAAGACGCCATGCGGCCATGCCAAACTGACCGTCGTTGTATTGCTCCCAGGGAATGATGGTGCCAAAGTAGACAAAGTATGCCAAGTTGAGCAGCAAGTCAATAACGTTGGACACGTGGGATTCCTCCGTCTTCTCGCTAAACCATCCATCATTGGAAAACCCGATACCGGCCGCGAAGCCGACCAACAGGTCGTCCATGCCCAAAATGCTACCAGAGCCGGCGCAAAAGAGGGCTACCACGAAGTAGAAGACGAGAAAACTTTCGCGATCAATCAGATCACGGGATTCGGCGAACCTGATGCCATGGCGGGCTATATAGCCGATGAGAAAACCATAGATGGCGCCAAAGATGCACTCGTACAGAACGACGTAAACGACGAAATGAAAGCTGACGTCACTGGCGTTTCGGTTGTACTGAATGAGATAGAGGGACAAATAAATAAAAGGGAAAGCCATGCCGTCGTTGCAGCCGGACTCGGCCGAGAGAAGATCGCGCAAATGCTTGGGGACTCGCTTTGCAAATTTGCCTTTACCGACGACGGATGAAGCCAAAACGGGATCCGTTGCAGTGACGCAGGCGGCAACCACTAGAGATTCGAGCCAATCCAGAGGCGGGATCAACCACCATATGAAGAGACTTGTGATGAGCCAGCCGGCCGTCATGACGGGAACGAGGAGGAAGACGACCGACTTCCAATGCCTCTCCATGTAGAACTTGGGCAATTCGACGCCGACGGCAAAACATTGAACGACGAGAACGATGCGAGAGAACTCGACGGTGACAATGTCGGTATTGCCCCACGAGTTGGGGTCAATTAAATTGGCGGCATGAGGACCGAAAATGACACCACACAAGGTAGCCACAGTGGCCTCACCGATATACATGCGCTCCTTGATGAATGTGGAGCAAAGCATGAATAGCGCGGTGAAGCCGCCGAGGATGATGTACACCAAGTGCGGCTTGGTGATGTCGAGATGTTCCCACGCCATCTTTTCTTTCTTTTTTTTTTTTGCAAAAATCGATGCTGAAAATCCCTCGTTATGTCGAATCACGTCCACGGACCGGGCGAGAAAATAAAAAAACGCGACCGTTGTTCGCTCGGGGGCGTTGGCCGTAAAGTCCTGCTGACTCGACGATGGCCAATCGATCTTGAGCCGAAGAGGACACGGGATGGATACATACAGACCGACTTCTGTCTTTAAGTGAACAAGATTTGTCAGAGGTACACTCCCAGATAATTGCTGCGTCGGACGATTCCTCGCGTGTCTGGACCGGTAATCGGATGGTGCGGTGAAATAAGACGGAGAAGACGTCTTGTAATATCGTGCAAACACCAGGAAAGTTGAGATGCAAAATTTCGCGATGCAGGCGCGCGTGTCGTCACCGTCTCGAGCCGGAGATGGATAAATATTTACTCTCTTTCTCTGGGTATGATGGGTCCTCGGAGTGACGGGGGACGGGCAGGAAAGCAAAACAAGAAGGTTAAGGTGGGGGGGGTGTCTCAGTCTGGCAAACCGGAATGAGGGTCGTTTGCCGGAGAGGTGCGGCTCGCGGCAAAGCGAAGAAGCGATGCAAGTGCGGGTGCCCGATGACAACCAGCCCGTTGATGGAGATGGAGGAGAAATGGGAATGTGTGAAGAAGAGAGAAAGAGAGGGACGTCAACAAGCACGGATTTACGGACTACACAATGCAGTCTCTGGTACCAACGGGGGATTATGACGGCGCGGCGGTCGCCCGACTCGCCCAAGAAGAGAGAAAAAAACACACACGGCGGCCAAGACTTTTGGACCCATTCCATCTGGGTATCAGTGGGGTATCAGTGGTACTTTTACCAGATTGCAGTGCATTGTTGGGCTGTGAGCGCCATCGGCTTGTCCTGATGCAAGAGCGGGGGCCAAGACACAGGCAGTTGGCGCGCAGTTGGCGCGCAGTTGGCGCACAGTTGGCAGTTTCCTGGCTCAGGCTGCATCTTCTGTGGATTCGATTGACAGTACTCCGTGGCTTCCACGTTTGTTCGGCACATTCCATGTTCAATGTAACCCAGCAGAGCGACGCGGGCACCACCAAGTGTATGAAGAAACCGTTGTACGGACTAGACGTGGGACCAATCCTACGCTGCACTGCACTGCACTGCACTGCTGCATTGCTGCATTGCTGCGCCTTATCTCGAATGGGAGCATGATGGTTCCTTGGCCAGATCTCCGTTTCAGTGGGTCATACCTGGAGCCCAGATAACAAAAAAAAAGAAATTTTGGCGTCAACACCGGCCGGTGCGGCTGATAGATCATGATTGATGGCGATACCGATGCACACGTCAAACAAGTTTTCCTCGTACATATATTTTTTCACGTGTAATATGTATATCCATTATTGTAAATGTACGGATAGCAAGCCTGACTCGCCGACAACTGGGTTCGCGGCCAGAAGATGCCACCTGAGGCAGCACTTAAAGACGTCCAACCAACGCATGCGCCTGTTGGTCCCAATCTGGCAGGACCGTACAGGGGGGGTGGTTTAGCCAATGAATGGCCTGCCTCACTGTCGCCATCTTTTCAACTTCGCAAGTGACATGCAGAGAGTGTTCGTGATTCTTTTCTTGCGCTCGGCATTCTGAGGCCTTTCTCGTTCTTGCTTGACACATTCAAGCAGTAAGTCACGACGCGACCATACCCACCAAGCTTTCTGTTTGAACGACATGCACGGAGTAGTGAGTGTCCCTTACTATATCCATGTGTTGCCCAATTCTGATATCGAATGACTTACTCAAGCATCAGCACATTATATCCGCTCTGTTGGCCTCGGCAACTTTTCAATCCTGATAGGATGCACGATCCTGTGCTCTATGTTCCAAATGTCCCAAAGATATTGGTTCAAGCTGTGGACAGAGAGTGACGGAGACATTTCGGTCTTTTACATCGCTGGGTATATTCTCCTGGCGTTCATGGCGTGGGCAAGCACCGGCACTATGACGTGGTCGGTATTTTATAATTGTCCATGTGAAGTGTGATATCTAATTGATGTCGTCAGGTGTACTTAGATCCTGTTGGTGCCACGGCCAGGTCGTCAACTGCATGAGTCTCTGCTGAAAACGATCATCGCGTACGTCGTGTGGTACTTATTGTTCCTCATGATATAAGCATGATCTAATCGTCATAGGGCTTCATTTAAGTACTTTTCATCAACAGATGTTGGTGTCATTCTCAACAGGTATGCCTCGGCCGACTTTTCTTCGTGACACTCTATCCTAAGTTTTTACTAAACTCAGTCAAAATATCTCTTCAGTAGACCGACAACTGCCGTCATCTCTAATGGCTCTTGCTACCCGTAAGTGCCGGGAACAAACACTAACGTTATGGAACAAAGCCGAAAATTGGTAAAAAAATTCTTCAAAATGATCGTTCAGTTGATCCTTCTGATGCAAGTTCAAAGACAATGGCTTATTGCTCTTCCCGTCTGTGTCATTCTCGTCTACTTTGTTCAGAGTGTATACCTCCAAACCTCACGACAGTCTCGAGTTCTGGAGCTTGAATCTCACTCGGCTCTGTATTCGTGGTTTCTCAAGACTGTAAGTTTTTCCAAATTATATTTCTCAATGTTTCGAGGTCACATCCGCGCGCACGCACACACACACACACAAACCAGCAAAAGGAAAGAAACACAAGCTAACAAAAACACAGGCAAACGGTGTCTTATCCATTCGAGCATTCGAATGGACATCCGCATACTCCAAAAAGAACCTCGACAACCTCGAACTCTCAATCCGGCCATCCTACGCTCTCTTTTCCTCCAACGCTGGCTGTCCCTCATGCTTAACCTCATCGTCAGCTGCATCGCCGTCCGTGTAGTCGTCATTGCAAGGACCCGGCGGAGCGCGACATCCGAAGCCAACATTGGCGTGTCGCTGAATCTAATTCTCGTGGCAAATACTACCCTGGTCAGCCTTGTAGAATCCTCCACTGATCTGGAGATGTCGCTCAGTGCTATCGAGCGACTACTGGAGATTGAGACGCACACTCCCAAGGAGAACAAGCCGGGTGAGGATCATGTCCCTGAGGCACCGCGGCCAGAGAAGGGATGCCTGACTAATCATTCTTTTTTATTACTAAAATAGCAACTTTTGATTCCCATATCCTAGTAATAGCGCGCGGCACTAATATTACTAGATAGTTTATAGTTATACCAAATAAGATGCCTAGTAATCTTAGTAGCGCGCGCTATCCCTAGGATATATAAATAAAAAGTTGCCATATTAGTAATGAAAAAGGATAATTAGAGACAGACTCCCAATACTGGCTTTGGCTCCTGCGTTCCCTATTTCCACATTTGACCTATACTATTGCAGCCACGCCTTATCCGCTGGAATTAACGATGTTCCCATATTAAGGCAGATCCTTGTCGTTAAATTTGATGAGGATTTTAAGACGTATATTCGCCTTCTTCCCGTTGCGTTCGACTTCCCGTTGTCTTACTTTAGCCTTGGTTACCTGTCCTGGGGCAAGTTTTCCAGATTTAGTTAGACCTGTCTGTCTGTGGTGGCTATCGGCTCTTTTTTTCGTTATTTTCGACAAAAGAAGATGACCAACTTTAGTGCTGGCTATAAGTGAGTCTCTCCAAAATCTGGATATTGCTAGCGCTGGTAAACCTCTCACGCATGTTATAGCGAAGAGACCAAGATTCCCAACGACGTAACCTGCATGTAGAAGAGGATCAGAAGCTTGTGGTTTGGGGCCGAATCGGCAGGTATGACTCGCGTCAACACCAAACTACAGGGACATTTGCTGACCAGCACGAATTTCTTTAAGGAGTACCATGATTCTCGGCCTCGTGCTATTAATCGAGAGTTCAGGCACCGCGGACATTGATGATTAAGTCCTCTCCCACATCCCCCGCGACCACATTCGAAGTCGTGCCTTCGTCACAGTTATCCAAGAGCCCTTTCTCCTGCCTGATGCAACGCTAAGCTTCAACTTGGCTTCAAGGTGATTCAGTAAAATTTCATAGGCTAAACCGCAACATCCATCACCCGTATCGAACATGTCCTGCTCCTTCTTTGAACCAGTCATCTGTTGCAAGCGACTCGTCACTGGACGCATAATTGATGATTATGCTCTTGGTTGTCGTGTACGCATGGTAGGCGTCCAGGCCGTTCTCGCTGCCGACGCCGCTGGCGCTCGAGGCACCACCCCAAGGACTACTGGGGTCATTGCGATGGTGAGTGTTGATCCAGACGATTCCCGAATGGATGCTTTCCGAGATCCGAAACGCTTGACTCAGGTCCTGTGTCCAAAGAGCCGCGCCTAGCCCAAAATCACTGTCATTGGCAATTCGGATGGCCTGCTCTTCGGTATCGAACCCCACCACAACGATGACCGGGCCAAAGGCCTCCTCTTTCCAAATTCGGGAGTTGGCGATGCTGTTCCCGGAAGTTGATACGATTACCGTGGGCGGGTAGAAGTATCCCTTGGAGAAGTCTGTGCCGTCCAGCTCAGAAACACCCGTCAGCCTCTTGCCGCCGCAGAGGGCCTCGCCGGTACCGGCTTTGACACAATCGTCGACCAAGGCCTCCACATTCCGCAGCTGCCGAGACGAAATGAGAGGTCCCATGGTAGACTCCTCGTGGAAGGGCGAGCCCATGCCAGAGCATATACACGCACACTTTCCTTCCAGTTTCCCGAGAAGAGATGGCATGACGTTGCGATGGACAATGATCCTCGTTGCAGCAACGCACGTCTGCCCGCTGGCGATGAAGGACCCAAAGGCGATGCCATTGACGGCAGCCTCGACATTGGCCTGCTCGAACACGACGAGGGGCGCTTTGCCGCCGAGCTCTGCCGTGTATCGAGCAAGGTTGCCCCCTGCAATGGAGCCGATGGCTCGCCCGGCGGCAGTGCCGCCCGTCACGTCGACCTTCCTCACCAGAGCGTGACTGACGAGAAACTTGCCCGTGACCGGTCCCAGACCAGGCAGGATGCTGAGCACCCCATCTGGCAGACCAGCCCGTTTGAGCATGGGACCAAGGAGAAGACTCGTGACCGGGGTCAGTTCGCTGGGCTTGAGGACCACGCTGTTGCCCGCCGCCAGAGCGGGCGCAAGTTTCTTGACGGCAATGAGCAAAGGGTGGTTGAAGGGCGTGATTTGCACGACGACACCAAGAGGGATTCTTTCGAGCCAGTTATGCAGCTTCCCTATCGTGAGCAGGACGGGGCGTTCTTCGGTGCGCAGCACCCCCGCATAGTACTTGAACCAGCGAAGAAGAGACGGCACCTGGGCTTTCATTTCCCGGAGAGCGCGTCCCGTCTGCCTCACTTCCAGCTGGATGAGTTTGGGCAGCTCCTGGCTCATCATCTCGGCCGCCTTCTCTAGAACATCGGCACGGACATGCCTGGGGGCCCTTGACCACGCTCCCGACAGGAACGTCGCGTGCGCGGCCTGGACAGCATCTTGGACATCTTCGCGGGAGGCAGTGTGACATCTGGTTGTGGGAGTTTCGGGGGTAAACGTCTGTCCCTCCCGAATTGTACTTGGGGAGGGGGAGTGCGAGAGCATTGTGCAAATGTGTACTTACTCGCTGAAAATCTCTCCCGTGGCAGGATCTTCGACTGGCAAACTGTTCTTGGGCTGTTGGCAGGCGATCTTGGCGTGCTTGTCTGAGTATTATGCTGGGAAGGGGGGAGAGGGGAGGGGGGCATGGGACTGGGACTGGGACTGGGTAGATCCGTACGTCTCACCACGGCCAGGGACTTCCCGCCCGGCCACCCAAAGATTGTACTTTTGCGTCATGGTCTCTCTTGTGGTTGTTTTGATGTCTCATCGCGCTATTAGACTTGTGAGTTTTGTCGGAGGATGGCGGGGCGGGGCATGTACTTTATTTATGTACAGATTACTTCATCCACTTCACCCGGGTATACTGCGGGGTGAGTGAGTGCCCCTGGGTGGAAAGATGGTGCTTGGGGCTTCTTTTTTTTTTTTTTCCTCCTTTCTCTTTTTTTTTTAAAAAAAAAAACAAAGAACATGGGGCGTTGAGGTATTTGCTGTTGATGGTGATGATTCTGTCTGTGCTGGCGGTGATCGGCCCAAGCTGCCGCCACCTTGCTTTACAATAATCAACACAATCGACCAGGCACCAACCACCTCACGATGCATCGCCGGCCGCCTCGAGCGCCACCTCGATTCTCTGCTCCAAACATTCCCTCGGCTCAATCCCCACGCTGACCCGTACCAGGTGCTCGATGACGTCAAACTCGGCCGCCCACTCCAGCTCCGCTGCATGCGCAAGTAACGTATACGCACAACACAACGTGAAGTTGGTGCCCAGACTCGGACCTTTGGCCAGCTCCAGCGCATCGTGAAGGCCACGGCGGCTGCGGGCCTGACGAATCGGATGCACAGCAGGTAGCCGTATCCTGCCTCGACCCGTGTCTTCTTGTACCGCTCGTACAAGTGCTGCGTTGCGCTGCCCCTCGGGTAGAAGACGTCTTCCACGGACGAATGCCTTCGTAATCTGTCTGCCAGGGCCTCGGCGTTCTTGTTCGCGAGGGCCATGCGCTGTGCGAAGTCCCTGCTGTTCTTCTCCATCACGATGAGGTCCAGTGGGAAATACGTATCGCCATGTTGGCTCGTCAATGCGGCGCGCAACGCTTCTTTGTTCTGGCAACCCGGACAGACGGTCACGCTGCCGCCCATGACGTTGCACGCGCCGCTGAACATCTTGGTGAGGCTCGTGCATATCAGGTCGCAGAAGGGAGCCAGGTCCAGATTGACTGCCGTGCCGATGGTGTCGTCCACGACAAGGTGGAATCCGAATTGGCGCGACAGTGCGTGCAGTCGGTGCAGATCGGGGGACCTGAGCAAGGGGTTTCCCGGGAACTCCGTGTACAGAGCATGAATGCGCATCCCGTCGTGAAGATGCCGTTCGAGCTGGTCCATGTCGGAGGAAGAGGCGTGGCCGTAGAGCCTGCACTCGAACTTGTTCACTTTGCTGAGGACCTTGAAGGTATCTACGTACAGGAACCTATCGGCGGGAAAATGTTAGGCAAAGACTGGCATGACGAAGCCGCGACGCGAGGAGAACGTATTTCTGGAATTATACGGGGTTCGACGTACCCAAATACTGCGACTCGAAAGGGCTCCGACGACCCCCGATGCAGCGCACGGAGTGTGGACGCAGAGCTCGCTATGGCAGACATGCCGGTGGGATATAGGAATACATCGTCTGCCTGCACTGGGCTCGACGTTGAGGAGAACAGCTCCGAGATTCGCTGTTTGATGGTATTGGCGGCATCTTTGGCAGCAGCCAGGGGGAGTGGACTCAAGTTTTCCCTGGGAATCATGCCTTTTTGAAGAAAAGATGCGTTTTCATACCAGTAAACCACATGTCTACTAGAAACACCGAATCCAGTATGTTGCCAGAACGCCTTGGCTTCTTTGAAGAGCCGATCCGGGTACACCACCACGCACAAGCTCTGAAACGAGCCAGATATCGACGACGCATTCTCGAATGACACAGGTTCAAAGTCGCCCGCGACATTCACCTCAAAAGCGAATGTCGCGTCCCTGTTCGGCTCATCTTTCTCCGCGCCACGGAGATGCTCCATGCACGACCATCCCATTCGAACATGGGGAAACAGCATGGCAAGCTGCGCCGGTCGCTCACCGTCTTCCCCTGAACGCATTCCCGAGAGCCGTGTCCATTCTGTCTCGTGCCTTTCCCAATGCAGCAATCTTGCGGCTAGCTTGTCGACTAGGCGATGGATAAAGAATCGAGGATAGCCGATTTGTAAGTGAGCGAGGACGCTTGGGTCTCGATTGGCCCAGCCTACGGTGTCTTGCCATTTGGGAAGAGACACGCTGACGGCCTGCATCCCTGGGATTTCAGTCGTGGAACATTCAATGCTTTGCAATTTTCACCTTCATCGTAAATCAACTTACGTGAATATCGCCCGGTGGCAAAGGCTGGCCTAGGCCAGCCGTGATAGGCTCTTGCTTCATCATTCTTTGACCGGCAGTCGAGCTAGTGCAGTCTGGCCAACACCAAACACGACACAGCCAGCACGTTTCAGTCGACGAAATGGCCAGTACCGTGAGTTCAAGGTCTTCCGAGTAGAAACACCGCAACTGCCACAGGGCCAGCCACTTGCCAAACCCTCTGCGGGGTTCCAGTAATAATAAATCTCGCAGTCAGTCAGTCAATCATTTAATTAGTCAGCAATTCAAGTACGTCAGTCAGCAGTTTGTCGATCAGTTAGTGATTGAATATAGTTAAAAGGCTTTATCCTGAATACGAGACGAGCTTTGCTAGAGCCGAGATTTACTGTGTGCCCATCGTTTGCTTCTGCACGTAATTCTAGAAAAAGGCTAATAATCCTGCTCTAACGAGTGCAACGCAAGCCGGCGATTGTATGGACACCCTGTAGACGGAATCCACTCGTCCTATGCATCATGATGCACATTTTCGAGGAATGGCCCGTTGGCTGCCGTCTACGGAGTACTTCGTGCACTATTGCCTTTTCGATGTAAGCTTACGGGTCACCGAGGTCACATTGGAAGACGCCAAAGCTTGCCCCACGACGAGACTCCGCAGCCCTTGACCGACTTGGGTGATGATGATTTCTCCATGAGTCAGAGATGATGTATACATTGTGATTGAATATCACTAATGTCGGACGCAAATCGCCGGGGATTGGTACACTCTACCGTGTGTTTTGTTGAATCAAAGGGATCATAGCCACAGTCCTTCTACACAAGGGTGCGCATCCTGTTTCTGGCCTAGTGGTTCACTGGTTTCTCTTCACGTTCAGTGTTCGACATGAGCGGGGTCCAAGCTCCAAGAGATTCTTGGCTCGAGGCTGGCTGACCGCATGCAGCATGTGTAACAGAATCCCATTTTGCACTGGGAAACGTTGTTCTCGTGTCGACGACGTTGTGGTAACATTCCTAGCAGCAAACATGCATGTACATGTCTACATGTCAATTCTGAATTGAGCATTATCTGCCACGCGCAGCCTAATCAGTTCTTGTTGAAAGAGGGCTCTACCGTCTCCGCGACGAGATTTACCCGCGGGCCCGTAAAGTTCTCATGTCCATCCACGACCCATTGGAAGGCAGATATGATGATGATGATGGCGAATGCAACTACGCAGTAATCTGTTTCCAACAATCAGGGAGGAGACGCGCGCGTGCTTGGTTGGAGAAAAACAAGGTGAACTCACTCATGTTGCTCCCGGTCACAGGCAGCCCAGGAGGGAACAAAAACAGCACCGTCGTCAGAGCAATGTATGACAATGAAATGCAGTCAGCCGTCCAACCGAACCAACTCGGCAATTTCCATTTCCTATCCGGCAGCAAATTTCGGCCGCGTATGAAGTTCACTCCGATCGGCATCGCGTAGGATAAATCGAGGGCGACGACAGAGGCTGAGATGATGGCGTTGAAGGCGCTGTGCCGCGAAGGCTTAGTGACTCATCAAGGCTCGTGTGTATAAGCTCCCAGCGTACCTGGTTGACCCCAGAAAGATGAGGCCGAATAAAATGACGATGACTGATGTCAAAATTAAGGCATTCAGAGGAAGTCCCAATCTTGGGTGAACTCTCGCGAACAAGCGCGAGGCGGGTAAACCGCCGTCTCTGCGTATCCCTTCATCAGTGGACTCCGGATAGTCTTACGTTGAAGACAAAATGGCCTACCGTGCAAACGCAAAAATCATTCGACTGCTAGTCGTCATCACGCTCAGAGTGGCAAACACGAGACACAGTAAAGGTAACCTAAGCATGTCAGCGTGACAGCAAAAGTCAAGAGTCGTGGGTACGCACGCACATCAGGAGACAGATGGCTCCAGCGTTGCTGTTAGTGGCGTGAATGAAAATTTGAAGCAATGGACCAGCTTTCGAATTGATTACATCGTCAATGTTTCCGGATACAAAGAGCAGCACGGTGAGGAAGATGTCGCCCGTGAGGGTGCCAATCCCAACGCATATCACCATGATTTTGGGACCCTCAGCGGCAGCATGTGGGATTTCTATCCATGTTGGTTAGAGAATGGGTCGATTTGCAACAAGGAAAAAATCTGCAACGCGGACCTTCAATCATGTGGGCAACCGCATCCTGCAATGATATTTTTGTGAGTAAATAATGTATTGGAGGCTAGTTCAGCGGGTATACTCACAAAAGCTGTGACTCCAAGGCCGCCTTGCAGAAGCTGTGACGAAATCAGTAAACCCGCCGCTCCCAAGGACAAATCGAACCTAAGCATACGCCAAGAAGCCAGGCAACACCGTCAGGCCCTGCATCACGCATTAGTCTGGCGTGGTGACTCTAACAGTCCCAGGGAAACTTACATCCTGTGGTGTTGATGAATTCGCGAAACACAAAGTAGGCAGAGTTGTAATTCGGCGAGGCACACGCCAACACGGTAATAGACACCAGAACAAAGCCACCCATCGACCACATGAAAGCTCCGCGATAGATGAGCGGGAGAACGGAGTTCATCAAGGCATTCATAACCAATGACAACAGGGTTAATGCAATATAAATTAAGAACTGGTGCCATCGGAGCGGATCGTACGTCTACCTGTTATTAGGTCATGGCCCGACAATTCGACAGATGTCAGGGTGTCTAGATTTACGTACCGGATGGAGTGCGGAGATGATTCCGACTATGAGCTGACTCGAAAGCAACGCATTGGTTGCGACGAGCGCAATCTGGTGGGATCAGTTAGTCTTGATCGCCACTGACAAGCATATTGAGCGCCATACCCATCCTGCGACATTGATCCAGCCCGTGATCCATGACAGAATTGGCACCCACCGTGGCCATGAAACTGTGCGCGAGTCAACTCTGCGGTCTTTGGCGTGGTACTAATATCGAACACTCACCAACTGATTGCTCATTAGGACACGCACCCAGTGGAATTTCGCTGCCAATACGGAGTAATGGGTTCACTTACCGGCGACCCAGTGATATTGACCTCCGGCTCTGCATTTCACACAAACCAATCAGAACACAATGCATGCTGCAACGGGCGGGGAAAAAAACCCGAGAATCTTACGTCGGAAAGGCTGACAGAAATTCAGCCAGTGAAGAGGCTATGCACAAGTTGCATATTCCAGCAGTGACCAAACCTATGCGAGACCAGTCAGCGTGCACAGAGTACATACTTGTCATGAACGTGAGGTGACGTGTTTATCGAGTCGACAGCCCATGCTACGTACCCCAAATGACGCTCGTGCTTCCACCCGATGCCAGACTGATCGAAAGACTTGCAGATAGAGCAGTCCACGACTGCCGAGCGCTGTATCAGTGAAATGGTCATCAATGTTGCAATAAATGCAGAGCAGCAGCAACTCGATCTTGTGTAACCGACGAACATTCAGCACTGCAAATGCCAACCCCAACATGGAACTAAGAATACACAATAGGAGTTAGAACCGATTCAGGTATGTTCATACGCCGTGGCAAGGACCAGACTCACAGCGTTGAGAAATTCCGCTTCAATTCGGGCGTATGTCCCATTGCCGCCAACCGGATGTCATCTTCGTGTTCGTGTGAGTCGTATCTTTCCTTCATTGTTTCGTAATTGGTGTTTCGTATTGTCGTTATTTCGTCAAGGCGATGATGTTTATTCTCCGACAGCCACAATCCTCGGTCAAGAGCACCACACCCACACGGCTCGGGGGACAATCATCGGTCTTTCGGAGTGCGTGCCGTCCCGGTCCGCAGGAGAGGCGGTTACATTGAGCTGAGATGGTCTTGGATTGCTCCGCGGGACCAATTACGACGTGTGTCTTTTGCGCGGAAGGATGGTGGACCATTGGTGGTGGCGCTGGAGCGTGGAAGAGGCTGGGGGTGGAGCGGAGTGGGGCTGGGGGTCAAAGCTGAACTCCAGGGGAGGGGGTGAAACTACGGCGCGGTTGCGGCGTGCTTTCAACGAGGAATCCAGTAATCCGTAGTCCGTAACGATGAATTATGTACATGTACGGAGTACTCCGCATATGCATATTCAACCACGCATGTACGGTGTTCCGAGAGCTCTATGAAATTTAGAAAGTCGAAGTGTCTGACCGTGTACACTGTAAGTCATCAACCAGCCCAGGTTTTATCGCTATCAATGTGAGGTTTTGATCGGGTACGATGTTGATATATACAGGGTAATGAGGCAATCACGAAGCGAGATGCCAACCCCCTTTTTTTTTTAGAGCCCAGATTGCTATCTTATCACGGAACCATCTATTCTTTTACGTACAATAACTTCACTCCTCGTGTTGACTCGTTGGCGACCATCAGAACAGCATCTAGTAGCGGTTGTTGGTGCGGGGAAGTGGGTTCCAGCCAGGTTCATGAGAAGCGACTTATCGAGTTAGCAGATTGCTTCAAGCTTGTCTGATGAAGTGCACATGAGATGCCCGACTGTCTGCAGAGCTGAACTGTTGCGTAACTAGCCTCTCCGGAGAGTGTCTGGTGGCTATTCGACAGGAAGAGCTAGGGGAAGAAGGGCGGGGGGGTATCTAGGTCAAATCAGACCAGGGTACGGCATAAGATAAGCAAGACATTGATATTAACATCAACTGAGATATGTACATTGTACACATGCGCCTCGACTTTCCCTGTGCGATTAGCATCATCATCATCCATCATCCATCATCATCCATCATCCATCATCATCCATCATCCATCATCATCCATCATCCATCATCATCCATCATCCATCATCATCCATCATCCATCATCATCCATCATCCATCATCATCCATCATCCATCATCATCCATCATCCATCATCATCACCGTCATCATTATGCACATAATACGCTCTACGGTGGTTGCTGCTCTTGCAGCCCTCAATGTTCCATCAGCCACAGCTCATGTCGCGCGATCTTCCGCAAAGGATGACTCCTGCAAGAAGACAACAGTAGCCATTCTGTAGGTGAAAATAGACTTCTTGACACCGGGTCCACAGAACCTATAATGCAGTTGCTAATGCAGAATTAGTGGAGGCGGATGGCAGGTATAACGGCAGCTGTGAGACAAACAAAGCAGACCGACCCCATTTGACTTGACTTGCACTATATAACGGTAACAACAAGGGACTAACTACTACTGCTCTGAGCCTCTGACCGCATGCACCAGCAAGCACTATCGAACCATTCGATGACCGATTTCATCATCATTGAGTATAACGATCGAGTTGGTGGTCGCGCGACTCACGCGAATTTTGGGAAGCAAAAGAATGGTTCGCCCTACGCGGTTGAGGTTGGGGCCAACTGGGTGAGCACTGAGTTGCCATGTGCCTGGCATTCTACGGAGTAATCGGCTGGAACTGACTAACCGGCTCGGCCAGATCCAAGGTCTCGGCAATCCAGGTGGTCCTCGTAAGAAACTCATCTCCTAACTCTTGAGTCCTGAGTCTTGACTCTGGACTCGCTCGCACTTGCTCACTCTGTTCACAGAGAATCCCGTCTGGCTTCTAGTAAGACAGCGAGTGCTTCGACGTTGCTTGTTTGCTTTTTTTCTGAACGGAAGCTTAACTTATAATGGCCACAGGCCCAAAAGTACGGCCTGGAAAATACCGTCTCAAACTACACATCTATCTTGACCTATAGTGAAACCGGACACACCGATTACAGCGAACTCATTGGTGAGTACGAAAAGGCTTGGGACAAGGCCTCTGCCGAAGCCGGTCGCATGCTGGCCGACAACCTTCAGGACGAAACTGCGCGTGCCGGCCTTTCTCTGGCGGGCTGGAACCCGAAACACAGCGATATGCGTCGCCAAGCCGTGGAATGGTGGAAATGGGGTTCGTTCTCTCATCTCGACAAGTCGCCGACCTGGGGGACAGAAACTGACAAGCGACGTAGATTGGGAGTCAGCCTTGACGCCCGAGGCCTCTTCGCTGATCTTTGGAGCTGCCGGCGACAATCTCACTTTCAACCAGTTCAGTGATGCAAACAACTTGGTTGTTGATCCACGTGGGTACAGACATATCATCGAGGGGGAATCCAAGACTTTCCTCAAGGCCAATGACCCTCGTCTGCTCCTCAAAACGAGCGTCACCAACGTCACCTACTCAGACGGCGGCGTCACCATCCACAACAGTGACGGATCCTGTGTTTCCGCCGCGTACGCCATCTGCACCTTCTCACTTGGAGTTCTTCAGAACAACGCTGTCAGCTTCGCTCCTCAGCTGCCGGAATGGAAGCGCAGGGCAATCTCCAAGTTCAGCATCGGCACATACACCAAGATCTTCATGCAGTTCAACGAGACCTTCTGGCCCGAGAAGAAGCAGTTTTTTCTCTACGCGTCACCCACCAGACGCGGCTACTATCCCATCTGGCAGTCCTTGTCCGGCGAGGGGTTTCTCCCCGGCTCAAACATCATCTTTGCCACTGTCGTCGAGGGCGAGTCCTACAGAGTGGAGCAACAGACAGACGAGCAGACCAAGCAGGAAATGATGGGGGTTCTAAGACAGATGTTTCCCGACGTCGCCGTACCTGAGCCCACGGCTTTCATGTACCCGCGATGGACCAAGATCCCGTGGGCGTACGGGAGCTACTCCAACTGGCCCATCGGTACGACCTTGGAAATGCACCAGAACCTGCGGGCGAATGCCGGCAGATTGTGGTTCGCAGGCGAGGCGACCAGCTCGGAGTATTTTGGATTCTTGCACGGCGCTTGGTTCGAAGGGATGGAGGCAGGCTCCCAAATTGCCGTATTGCTCAAGGGCCAGTGTGCGCACATCTACAACGGCACACATTGCGGCGAGCGCCCTCATTATGAGAAATTGCATGGCACGTCACCCCTCGAGCATTATAATGTCTCGAACGGGTGGGCGGCAAGTAGTTTCTACTCAAGCAGCGGATAGGTGATCAAGCGAGGTGGATGGAAGTACATGTATCGCCAAGAGCAGGTCGACTTATCAACAGCAAATAGTGTTGGAAGAATTTATCGAAATTCCGGTACTTGGTGTACGCGAATGATGTAGACGATTCATGTCCGATGGATTGGCAACAAATTTCCATGGGCCAACAACATGGGGTCAAACTATACACGTTATGGATATGGTCTGGACATTCATACGTATATTTTTTTTTTGGCCGGGCCGGCTTTCTTTGAGAAACATCTCCGGTTTGGCGTCGCAACCCTCAAGTCTCCAACGCAAGTCTTGTGAAAAGTTCGATTGAAAAAAAAAGGGGGGCGTTTGCGAGAGAGCCATAATGCCAAGCTTCAAAACCCACAAAGTTTCAGATTCGGGACTCGATCAACCCTAAACTAAACGCATAAAGACTCGCGTCTGATGAGCTACTCTTAGTCCGGTTTATCGTCCAAGCGTCGATTTGTCTGTCTGGAAGGAGGTTCGAGAGCGGCTAATGCGCAATGCACATCAATTACCGATTCGGGCTGAACGGCCGTGCAATTCCAATCTTTTACTTGAAAATTCGGCCGTGATTTTGAAGAACTCATCTTTTTTGCGAGTTGAACCTGTACAGCAAACGACTTGCCTGGATGCGAGTTGGTTTCCGTAGCATCTGAACCCTTTCCCTTCCTCTTCTCATCGTCATGATTCTGTCTTGGAGTTTTGGGTTGCGACTGCGACGGCAGCCATTGCGCCACCATTCGTCGTCTTCAGGACGGCGTCAAAGACTGTTTGGACCTTCGCCAACCGTCGAGGTACTCTATGAGAACAAGAGTATTCCGTTCGCCCACGAAGCCGGTGTGTTCATACCGCAAGACAACACGCTGTTTGTCACGAGCAACCGGTTCAAAGACCCTGCGACTCAGGAGCAACGCATCGTCATCACGCGAGTCTCACTACCGCCGTCTGACGATACGAAGTCGACCAAGGTAGAAGAGGTCAGGACAGACAATATCCCCCATGGCCAACGGTGGTGTCAACTACAAAGATGGCATCGTGTTCTGTGCCCAAGGCACAATGAACACGTCCAGCGGCATCTCCTTCATGGAATCAAACCTCCGTACAAGTCTGAACTTCTTCTCACCTCCTACCTCAACCGCACCTTCACCTCGCCGAATGACCTTGTCGCGCACACCGATGAATCCATCTGGTTCACAGATCCCATCTACGGCTTCGAACAGGGCTTCCGTCCCAAACCCCGCCCGTCCCAGGTGTATCGCTTCGATCCCAAGCAGAAATCGGTCCGCGCCATGGCTGATGGCCTCAGGAGCCCAACGGCATATCCTTCAGTCCTGACCAGAAGATACTCTACGTCACGGACACGGATTTCATCCATGGCGATGGCACGACCGACGACACGCGCGCGTCAACCATGTAGAGGCTTTCTTCCCTTGATCCTTTGGCACAAATCCGACCCCATGATTGCCAACACTCACTCGCGGCCAGCTATGCGTACGACGTCGTTACCGCCACGGGTCAGCCTTTCTCGCAAACAAGCGCTTGTTCGCCATGGCCGACACGGGCATTCCCGACGGCGTAAAGTGCGATGTGCGTGGAAATGTACAGTGGATGTGGCGATGGCGTCAACATTTGGTCGCCGGGGCCAACTCATTGGCAAAATTCTCGTGGAGGGCGGTGTTGCCAACTTTGCTTCGGGCGCAATGGAAATCTTCATGCTCAATGAGAACCGGCTTCTTAGGGCGAAGCTTGCGCCGACCACCAGGAGCTCTACTTGGCATTTGATAATTTCATCACAGTACTTTAAAGCCTTTTTTTTTTGAAGCGGGGGATGGGGATGGTCACGAAGGGGAGACGAAATTCTATTATATTCTACCAACGGGTGAATATAAGAGAAACTGTAGCCGCAGTCCTGCGGATTACTAAGAGTGCGCACTGCGCACCCTGTTTTTGGGCCTGGCGACTCTTCATTACCAAAGAACGGGGTAAAGGCGAAGGCAGCTCTCAGCCCTCTATTGAAAAAAAAAAAAAAGCCTGACGTTGAAGGACCAAGGCACGAAGAACAAAACAGGGTTAGATACCCAAGTAAGTCTTTGTACTACTAGATATTCTCAATGGATTGAAGCAACACGTTGTTGGTAAATTTATTTTATTTGTGCGTGAGCTCTGAATTGCTGAAACTTGTTTTCTTCTCCCAAGTCAGACCTGATCCTGATGCTCCATCGAGGCAATGTGTAATTTGTTCTCGCCAGTCACCCCCCCCCCCCCCATAAACTCCAAAGTGCTACAAAATCCTCATCCACCACCCCGGTCTCGGCCCAAAAATATGTCGGCCCCTACCTAGCCCGTGACTTGTGCTCTCGGGTGTTGCAAATAGATGCTCTCTGATAAACTCGGCCCCTGCCTAATCTCCATGTTCTTCACTGCGGCGACGTCTTGACTGTTGCTGGTTCTTCTTTATGGAGAACACCTTGATCAAGGTGTCATAGGGAGTCTTTTTCGCATCCTTGGCATCCTTCTCTGCAGCTTTTTCGAAAGAATCGCCGAGCTCTGAGATGAAGCTCCTCATCTCCATGCTCCCAACAGTCTTGTCCCCCCCCTCCCTGACTTGTGCTTGGAACTCAGCATGCCACAGGAAGAGCGTCGCGAGCTCGTCGCGCCTGGCCGCCCTCGGCTCGGTAGCCTCCTGCGCGAGAACCCTGTCAATGAGTTCGGTGAGGAGGTTCTCAATGTCGCCCGTGAAGCGGTCCAAGTTCCTCAGCTTCTTGACGTGATCGAAGGCGGGGAGGTCCGCGTCGTGAAATGCCGACGTGGCGACACGAGGCGACGACTCCCGACTCGGCTTGCTTTTTTCTTGGCGAAGCTGTTTCTTTGATTTGACCGGGGATGCTTCGCAATGGCCTGCGACCGCGACGGCATTGCTCTCTTCAGCATCCATGGCGGCCGAGATGTTTTTTTTTTTTTTAAATTCACGCCCCCCTCCCCTCGAGGGCTACGGGTCGGAGAGAAAGTAAGGCGACACGAGGTTGCTGGCAGTGAGATGGACGTTGACTTTTGGCGGCCGAGGTGGATGAAGTATGGAATAAGTAGTGGACGAACCGTTTGTTTGTTTCGGGAAGCATATGGCGCTTCTGCCTGATATGTTTGTGAATCAAGAACGAGACATGCACAATACAGTCTGTCTATGCAGACAAGCACTGAGTGACTGACTGACACACATGGTCGCCATGTAAGTCAGGACGCTTCCTCTGAGCAGACCCAGGGTTAGGTAACATTGTCCGTCGAGATGAAGCAGATCGGCCAGTACTTGCTAGTCACTGCTCACCATTGTAATTACACTCTGTCGAGTTTGAATGCATCACTATCCACGCTTATTAGTTAGGACTGCCTACTTAGGCTGATTGCACTTCGCGCTCCAACAAGTCGACGCCGCTGCCATGATACATGAATGCAAGGTAAGCTAACCAGGATCCACAAACATCGTGTTTGCTTGTGTGCCTGCTCAGCAGGAGCGGGCTGTGGCAAGTTCATGACGGGTGGGTGGTGGTGATGATTGCAGAGCAAGGTGAATTGTGTAGAGAATCAAAGGGTAGAAATTGAAGGCCAGATGCGAAGACAAAAAAGAAACGACGAACAACCAAAAGACAGAAAATGTTCCCGCGGGGGGTCGAACCCCGGACCTTGACATTTCTAGCATAGCACCAAAGTGAGACTTTAGCGTATAAGAGTCACGCGGTAACCACTCCGCTACGGGAACGACGTGACTAGCATTATCTCGCTTAATTACACATAAAAGCCATACACCTTTTCAGAGGGCAGGCTGCGCTACAGCGCTCTTCTTCAGGCCGCAGCAAACGCGTCGCCTTTGCCTGATCTCAGAACTGCATTTCTCACATCGGCCTCGTGAACTTGGGCGCTAGAGGGAACATGATGACAAGGACGTGGCTATATTCCAGTGCACTCTAATCTCCTAAAGGGCCGCATCTCTCTATTCCCTATTCACTTGGTTCCGTTCTAGGAGAGGAAAAATCTGACACATGCTCTCTGCCTCTAGACTTTCTTCTTGAGAGAGAGCAGACGCCCACTAGCTGCAGATACCGCCCGACGCGCCGGCTTACTCTCCCTGGTTAAACGACTTCATGGCCTCGTCCAAGGGCATCTCCTCCAATACAACATCCGACATGACGTGCACTTCCTCGCCATCTACGGTCTCCCTCCAGGCTTCAAATTGAGCAGCAACCTGCTCCTCCTCACCCACCTCACGAGTAAAGTTGGAAGGCGTGTCGATCGCAGTCAACGATCCCAGGACCATGCCAGAGCTAGTCTTGTAGAACTTGAAGAGAGGCTCCTCTGCGCGCTTCTTGATCATGCCATCTTGGACCTCGAACCCATCATTCTTGCATCTCTGGTTGGTACAGTAGTTGACGCCGGGAGACCCAGGGTTGCCGAATGCGATCTGCAGGCTGTGGCTCTTGAAGCCTTGCTTTCGGAAACGACCGTACGCGCCTTCCAGGGTGCCTCCTTGGCTACTGTTCTCGACAATAGGCACGCAGCGGGAGACCTGATGACCGTTGGGGAATACGCTGTCGCTGGTGGAAGCGAAGGGATACTCGTCGCAGGAGACGTACACGCCGCCGCGGTGGCCGGGACCATTCTTGCCCTTGTTGCACTTGTTGCCCTTCTGACAGCCGGCAGACTTGCGGCGCTCCTTTTTGGTGTCTTCGCTGGGGTTGTCCCAGTTGAGTATTTGTGGGAATCTCGGACTCGCACAGCGAACAGCCCAGCACATGTTGGTGCAAACCTCGGGAATTTTACTGCAATCGAACGTGACATCTGGGGGGCTGGCCGTAACTTGGGGAGTTGTGACCATCCAGGCAAGGCCTGCGAAGAGAAGGGCTTTGTATGACATGGTGCTGGGGGGTGCGCGTTCAAAGACGTACTCGGGTTACCGGTCTGGGGCTTGCAATGGCCTTTTCGAAACGATTCATTCCAGTCATTGCAGGGGCTTTATGTACGCCAGCTTTTTCAGTCTCAAATCGTATTAGACTGAACATGTAAGAGATGGAGTATATCGCCAATGCATTTTGCCAAGGCTTACAAGGCGAGCTTAGTAGTGAGAGGTCGTGATATCTTACTTGTCATCCATCTCTTGATCAAGCCAAGATCTACATGACATTTCGAGACGGAACTTGGCCGTGAGATACATTAGAATCGGCAGGTTATTGGCTCACTGATCATTGTGTTACCATGCCATGTCGATACTGCTGTAAGGCTGACTGTTTTGCAGGTCACTTGCTACACAAATCGAGGCGTTCGAGACTATCCGGGACAGTTGCAGTTCGGTCGTTGACCGAGACATTTGTTCTAGATTAGTCAAGCGGTTCCCATTTGTTTCTCACCGTGTCTTGGCGCTATTACCCTATTCGGGAGACTGGAGCAGGTTAGACGTAGTTGGACAGCAAGCAATGCTCACACGGCGCGTTGAACTGTGGCTGTACTCGGTACAGCATGTGTAGCATACATGAATGAGCTCTCTCAAAGCGTGGTATTTACCTTGATGAAAGAAGCCTCTTCTTCGTGGCTAGTATTCAATGAACAGCCATGGTTTAGTAAGAAGAAGAATCCATGCCTTGTGTATTCGTGGCGCCAGACATGTTGGTGTGAAAATGTGCCTATAATAGCAAGACAATTGTTTTACTATTGGCATACGTCTGTCTCACCGAAAAGCCCCCAAGCTACATGGTGGCTCACCTCTGCAGATGCGCACAGTCAGCATATTAGTAAATCATGCTTCCGCCATGGAGGTGCCCGAGGTGGCCGTAGTCTTACGGTCCCCAAGGAGATAAGTTACCAATTGAATTGCTACTTCTGGTCACCCACTTGCATCGCTCGATATTGTGACAGCGTGAGCCGTAATGGACCCTAAAGATGTGTGGCTGTGGAAATGGGTACGAATTGAGGTTAAGGATGTTAGCCATGCATCATTCGTGCTTTGTTGTCCCATGCTTTTTGCTGAAATACTTCTCCCCGTTGTGACGTGATGGCAGTCATGCAGTTACCTGAAGGCGGCGTCGACTCCATGGCCAGCGTTGGGGTCTTGAAGTGAGACCGAATATTCGGTTTGACAACTGGACAGACTGCCAGAGATTAATATTACCACGCACTCACTTATACGACCAAGAGATCTCCGTTGCCCAGCACGACCATCATATACTGCCACCATCAACTAGGCGGCTATTTGAGAGGACTGCATATTAATATACATCAATATAAAGTACACACGTAATTGAAATTTTCCAGTTCCAGCTTATATACAGCACTTCGGATTCCTTGTACTTATAACGATGAACATTCCGCGAAATATTCCAATTTCTTGGTTGATAGATCTGCTTTTCCTGAGTATATGATGCCATACAGTGTCAGGAGCGCAGAGGTCAGAGATAGGATATTTATTAAAGCGAATCTTTAAAGGACCTTTAGGCCGCGTAAATAATAAAAAGGCTAGCTAGCTATAAGATAGCTATATACTTATAAAGTAAGGTATTTATTAAAGATTATATATATTATTAGTACTAGGTTAAATATTAAAACCTTTATATACTTACCTCTAGCTAGTATCTTCCTAGTAATAACTATAAGAATCTTAGCTATTACTTTATTTATTTAACCTAATAAATAAGCTATAATAAATTAATCTTTTTAAAACCCTTTTAGGGATATAAACTATTAGCTAGATTATTATATAGCTAATACTCTAAAGATCTATATAAAATATACTAGTACTTTATAATAATAAAGCTATAGATAATTAGGAAGGTAAAGAATCCTTATAATCTAAAACTATAAATAATAATAAGGTATAGTAAATACTACCTAATCCTAATCTAGGTAAAGGTATAGATAATATAAATAATCTAGATAAAGTATTATAAAGATACTATAAGGTTATATAAGCTAAGCTATATTATCTTTAAAGAATATAGAAGATTCTATAAATAAAGGTATAGATTAGAGAGTTTAAAGTAAATCTAGGATTAGCTAGACCTTTTTTAAAACCTATAATTACCCCTTAAACTTTAACTATAATTTTACTAGTAGTTTATAGTAACTTAGTAGTAATTATATAGTAAAATAATCTTATTAAGATATAAATAAAAATACCTATATATAAAGAGAATATATATAAGAACCTATAGAATTTCCTAGTAAATTTAGATATATTATTTAAATTAAACTACTATATCTTTAAAAATAATACTACTAAGGTAGTATATATAAGTAGTTACCTAGCTAATAATATAAAGTAATAATAGTTATATTATATAGCTATAAATAGCTATATAAATTACTTATTATTTATATAGGTAGGTTTTCTAAAATAGCTAAAAACTAGAATAATAGATAAGGGTATAAGATATAATAAGAATACTATTAAATCTTAGGTAAAAGAGTAACTAATTATTTTAAGCCTTTATAAAAGCTTAGACTAAGGTAAAAGCTAAGTTATCTAAAGTAATCCCTATATATTTATAAATTACTATTTTTCTAAATAGCTTAAATAATACTATAAGAAAGTAAATAATTAGCTAAGAGATTTTAATAACTTAAAGCTAGTTATAAGGCTAGGGTAAGAAAGTAAAGGTTATAATAAGTTTAAGCTAAAGTAATAAAAAAAGTTAAGACTTTAAAAGAAAGAGATAATACTTTATATTACTTATAAATAAGGTATAGTAATAAAGTAAAGATTAAGTAAAAAAGCTATTTCTAGTATACTATAAATATAGAAAGCCTAGATATACTATACTAGCTTATTAGGCACTAGACTATTTTACCTATAAAAGTAATAGGTATATAACTAAGAGGTATAGTAAAAGTAGTAATAAAGCTATATTACCTAATATAATACTAGTTTAAATAGTATAGACTTAGGAATATAATCTTACTATAAAATACCTTATAAATAATAGAATAAGAATATAGGTATCTTTATAATAAGATAACTAGTAATTAGCTATATAAGCACTATTTAATATAAGTATATAGTTCTTAATAATTTATTCTAAATTATTATTAAAAAAGAATTAGAAAAATATAATCTAATTAAACTAGATACTAAAGAGTATAAGCTAAAAAGAGATTCTATACTAAGGAATCTTAAAAATATTAATAAAAGTAAAAAATAGTATAGGATTTATAAAAGTCTATTAAGTTAGCTACTATATTACTAATATAAGTAAAGGGATAATACTAGGTATAAATTAGACTAAAGAATATTTACCTATAATTATATATTAGGATTAGGGATTTTAGAGATATTTAGTAACTATAAAATACCTCTCCTTTATTTATAGTAAGTAATAAATATATAAAAAGAAAAAAATAAGTAGTGGTTTTATTACTATTTAATAAAGATTAGGCTAAGTATTTTAAAAAATAAAAATTAGAAAGAAAAGTGTAAGGACTAATTAAAGAACCTAGTAATAATAAAAGTATAATTAAATAGTAAAGTAGCTATATACTTACTAGAATATACTTACTAGTAGTAAAAAAGTAAAGGTATTATAGTTATACTAATTTTAGAAAGTATAAGTAATAAATAAGCTATATTAAATTAAGGCATAAGTACCTAATACCTTATACTAATAATTCTAAAGGAATATATAAAGTTTATAGATATTTTTTCTAAAGAACTAGTAAGTAAGCTTTCTAAACTAGGGGGCTATACTTATATAATTAAATTAGAAGAAAGGAAAATACTACTTAAGGGGCTTATATATAATTTAGCTAAAAAGAAGCTATTAGTTCTTAAAGAGTATCTTATAAGTATATAGCTTAAAGGGTAGATTAGAAGATTAGTTAGCCTAGCTAAAGACTTAATTTTATTTATTCTAAAGAAAGGAGGAAAATTAAGGCTTTATATAAATTATAGGGGCTTAAATAAGATTATAATTAAGGATAAGGCCCTTTTACCCCTTATTACTAAAATCCTTAATAAATTAGTAAGTATAGTTATTTTTATAGTTCTTAATATAAAAGATATATACTACTAGCTATATATTTACTTAGGTAATAAGTAAAAGATAGCCTTTTATTATTACTATAGCTACTTTAAATATCTTATAATACTATTTAGACTAGTTAATATACTAGTAACCTTTTAGGAGTATATTAATAATACTCTTAAAGGACTTATTAATAAGACCTATATTATTTACCTAGATAATATACTAATATATAGTAGTATAGTTAAGAAGCATATAGAATATATTAAATAAATTCTATATAGGCTTAGGGATATAAGTTTTTTTATTAACCTTAAGAAGTATTAATTTTTAGTTAAGGAAGTTAAATTCTTAGGCTTTAAGATATTAGTAAAAGGTATTATAATAGACCTAGTAAGAGTTAAGGTAATTATAACCTAGCTAATACTATATAGTATCTTTAATATTTAGTTATTCCTTAGTTTTACTAGAATTTACCGCTATTTTATTAAATAGTATAGTAAAGTTATTATTCTATTAATAAATTACCTTAGAGGGTAGTAACTAGTAATATTTAACCTAGAACCCTATAAGTTAGTAGTATTTAGAGAACTTTAATAAAAATTTTAAGAAGCGCTAATTTTAGTGTATTTTAACTTACTTATATATCTTAGAGTAAAGATAGATATATCTAAATATATAATTAGGGCTATACTTATAATATATATACTAAGTTACTAGTACTTAGTTATATTTATGTTAAGAAAGATAACTAATACTAAATTACGCTATTTAATACCTAATAGCGAATTATTAGCTATCTAAAAGGCTTTTTATATATAGAGACACTACCTTACTTATTTAGCTTATATAATTAAGGTTATTATAGACTATTTAAACTATAAGTACTTAGCTATAAAGCCTAAGCTTACTAGTAAGTAAGTAACTATACTTAATAAGCTTTATTCTTTTAACTTTAAGATTATATATTATATAGGGAAATTAAATCTTACTAACTTACTTTTAAGAAAACTAGATTTTATAAGTAAGGTAAGAAAAGCAAAAGTAGTAACTATATAACTTCCTATCTTTTTATCTAAATTTATAAATACTAAGTAATAGGAATGTCTTAGTAATACTATTAGTACTATAGGTTCTATAAAAATATTACTTAGTATAACTAATAGTTAGTTATAATAACACTATAATAACACTACTAATATCTAAGGTTTTAAAAAATTATAACTTAACTATATTCCTAAAGAACCTAATAATCTAGATAATCTTAGAAAAGTTATAATAGTAAGGTTATTTAATACTATTTATACTTTTATTAATAAGTAATAAGCTAGCTATAGTAATACTACTAGTACTTAGTATATATTTAGTTTATTACTTAGTTATTTTAATTTTCTTATTAAACTAGCTATTACTATTAAGGGTAAACTAGTATAGGTTATTACTAGTAAGTAGTAAAGGTATTCCTTAAAAATATTACTTATTTATATACTTATAAAACTAGAAGTATTTATTAAACTAATTACTTATAAAGATATTATAGCTAGGATTTAATCTATTTAGAGAATCTCTTCTAAGTTTATCTTTAACTTTCTAGAAAAGAGCTTAGAATTAAAACCCTTAATTTAAGTCTTATTATATAAAGTATAGTAAGGGAATAACTTTATTATAGGTTAATTAAAGTTACTTAAAAGTAGTAATTTAGTAGTATTTTAAATATAGTTTATTAGACTCTCTAAGCTATTAATATTTAAGAATTATATTTTTATCCCTCTAGGAATAAGAAAAGAAATTTTATTACTAACTTATAATAACCTTACTACTAGGTATTAAAGAGTAAGTAAAACTCTTTATTAGATTATAAACTAATATTATTAGCTAATAATAAAGAAAGATATAAAGGTATATATTAGTACTTATATAAGTTATTAAACTTTAAAACTAAGGTATTATAAAGTATATAGTAAGCTAGCTATACTACTAGTGCCTAATTACCTTTTTTAAGAATTATTAATAGATTTTATTACTAGACTTTTACTAATAAAAGATTTAAACTAAACCTATAATATAATTCTAGTTATTATTAACTAATTTATAAAATATAGTATCTATATTCCTATATTAATATAACTAACTAGTAATAGGCTAGTAACTATATTCTTAGAATATATTTTTAAAGACTATAAAGCTCTAGAAGGTATTATAATAAACTAAGGTTTTATATTTACTAGTAGTTTCTAGATAACTTTTTATTATCTTTTTATAACTAAGTAGCTACTTAGTATTACTTTTTATCCCTAAATAGATAGCTAGATAAAATATTTAAACTAGGTTCTAGAATATTATTTAAGGGCTTTTATTTATACTTAATAGACTAATTAGGTAAATAACCTATTATTAGTGTAGTTTATATATAATATAAGTAATTATATAACACATAGTTACACACTAGTAAAGGTATTATAAGGTTATAATCCTAGAGGTTTATAATAAGTAGTTATAAATATCCCTTTAGTAAATAATTAAGCTAAAAGTAAAGTCTTAGTACTAAAAGAAAAATATACTATAATTAAATAGCTTTTAAGTAACTTATAAACTTAGTATAAGAAATATTATAACTAGAAAAAAACTCTAATAAGGTTTAAAGTTAGTAATTATATTTTACTATTAATAAAGAATATTAATTTAAGATAACCTAGTAAAAAGCTAGCTATAAAGTACCTAGGCCCCTATAAGATTAAAAAGGTAATTAGGATTTATAAATTAGTATATTAATTAAAGTTATTACCTAGGACTTAATTATATAATATATTTAATATTACTAGTCTTAAGCTTTTTAAAGGGAACCTAACTAATATAGAAGATATATCCTTACTATAGGATAATATTAAAGATAATAAATAAGAGTTTAAAATTAAGAGAATTATTTTATATTACTATAATAAAAGGTATTATAAATATCTAGTTAAATAAAAAGGCTATAATACTTTAGAGAATTCTTAAGTATTAAAAGGGGATTTTAGCACTAAAGAAATTATTAATAACTATAAGTAATAGTTAAGTAGTAAAGTTAATATAAGATAGTTATAATTTATAAGTTAATATAGTAAGATATTAGAAAATAAAGTTATTTTACTTAAATAACTTAAATAATCTATTATATAGCTACTAAGCACCTACCTCTCTATAATAGAGTTAGTTACTAGAACTACTAGTTTCTTAGTAATAATAGTAGCTATAGTAACTATAAAGGTAAAGGCCTTAGGAGTATCTTTATTATTAGAATCCCTCTCTTTATATATATAGACCTAAAGTTTACTAAGAAGCTTAATAAAACTAATATAATTAGGTAAGTTAGTAGTATAGGGTATAAACTACTAGTAAGTTAGTTAGGTATTAGCTATATATATTAAGAAAGCTTACTATTAGGATATTCTAGGCTATAAAGTAAAGACTATTTAAAATATTAATCTATATCTTAAGGTTTATAATAGTACTTAGTAGCACTATTATAGTATACTTATTATTCTTTACTTTATAAGTAATATTAGTAGTTATTTAAGTATAGTAAATATATCTATACTTATTAGAATTTTTATAGGATAGAATAGTATTCTATAGCTTTTTCTTTACTTTTATAATAAACTACTAGTAAGTTAGTAATAATCTAGTATTTAAGTAATAGAATTATACTTACTTTATTCTAATAATAGTAGCTACCTTTTAGAGTAGCTTTAATAAGTTTAAATAGCCTATTATAAAGCTATATAATTTAAGCTAAATACTAGTAATATATTAGTAATAAGTAAGTAAATTCTAGATAAAAAAGATATACTATAATATAGTTTTTATTATTTTAAAAGTAATAAGTATATTTTATTTAGTAGCTTATTAGAATATTAGTAATAAAGAAGTAATAAGTAAGTAAAGAAGTTATACTTATAGATTTTTTATATTCTATAGGGAAGGTCTTATTATTAATAAGATATCCTAGAATATTATAAGTACTATTTTTTAGTAAGATATTCTATATTACTACTTACTAAGAGTACTATATATATAGAATCTTCTTACTTATTATATTACTAGTAATAAGTTAGTAATAAAAATACTATAAAGATATAGTAAACTTATATTAAAATTTTAGAAGTAGTTTACTTCTAAGGAGATAACTTCTTAGAAGACTTTAAAGGAGATTTCTTAATAGCTTAACCTTTAGAAGCTATTAATAAAGGGAGAGTTCCTATATAAGTATTAGATATAGTAAACTAGCTATAAGTTAGCTATAATAAACTAGATATAAATTATAACTAGAAGCAAACAAACTAATAACTAAGAATAAGATAAAAAACTAAGATAAATAGTAATAGATAATAATAATATTTAAAGACTAAAAAAGGTTAGTAACTATAGTATAATAGTAGTAAGAAAGCTATTACTTAGTAAGTAAAGGTAACTTATAAGGTTAAGGATTATTATAGAAGAAAGAAAGTATATAGAAAAGGGGAAAAATTAGTCTTTTTTATATTAACTATAGACCCCTTAAGTAATTTAATATACTATATATAAGTAATCTATAAATTATAATAATAACTATTAGCTTTGCTACTTATATATATACCTAATAGCTATAAACTTATAGTAACTATAATATAAGCCCTTTAGTTAGACTATTTAGAACTATAGCATTAAGTACCCTATTTATTTAAACTAATTATAAAAATTAATATAAGTTATCTATTTTTTTTAGTCTAGCTATATAATAGGTAATAATATTTATTTTACTATATTAAAGCTATATATAGGCTACTATTTAGATACTATTACTTATAATAAGGAGGGTTATTTATAATTAGTAGTATTATTATTATTATTTTATTTACCTATATATTTAGTTATAAGGTGCCTTATCTTATTTTTCTTTATAAGCTTTATTATAGTAACTATACCCTAAGTAAGTAGCTTATTTTATAATTAAGGTTAATTATATATTAAGGGAGTATTATATTAGGAGTGTAAAGATTAGAGATAGGATGTTTATTAAAGCAAATCTTTAAAGAACCTTTAGGCTATATAAATAATAAAGAGGCTAGCTAGCTATAAGATAGCTATATACTTATAAAGCAAGGTATTCCTTAAAGACTATATATATTATTAGTGCTAGGTTAGAGATTAAAACCTTTATACACCTACCCCTAGCTAGCATCTTCCTAGTAGTAACTGCGAGAATCTTAGCCATTACTTCGTTTATTCAACCCTACGCTCAAGCCGTGACAAAAATAGACTATATATATAATATATAACTATTTCTTAAACTTCTTCTTTCCCTCTTATTTCATACTAATAGCTATATAAACTAACCTCTTAGTTAGAAAAGGGAGGCATTCTAACTAGAGCTTTTAGACTAGGTGTTTACTTATAGTAGCATAGTAGTTATAGCCTATATTAACTTAAGTATTTATAAAGGTAGTCTTATTAATTAAAGTAGGAACTAAGAAAGGAAATAAATCTATATTATTCTAGATCTCTTTATAGTCCCTATTAGTAATAACTATATACTATAAAGCCTCTCTATACCTCTTTCCCTTATCCCCTATTAAATAACTTAATAATAGGGTTACTCTTTTCCTAACTACTTTATAGACTTAATATCTAAGTTAATAAAGATAATATTCTCTATATTATAAATATTTATAGAAGACTTCTTTTTTAGGCGGATAGTAAGGTATAAGGAGCATACTATAGCAAAGTGCTTAGAGAAGCTATACTATAAACATTTACTATTATTATAATATATATTAAGGATATCTTAGGTAACCTAGTTAGCCTATTTACTACCCCCCTTATTACCTAACTGTCACGGCTTGTGCGTCGGGTTAAAAGAATGAAGTGAAGGCTAAGATTCTCGCAGTTACTACTAGGAAGATACTAGCTAAGGGCAGGTGCGTAAAGGTTTTAATCTCTAACCTAGTATTAATAATATATATAGTCTTTAATAAATACCTTACTTTATAAGTATATAGCTATCTTATAGCTAGCTAGCCTCTTTATTATCTATATAGCCTAAAGGTCCTTTAAAGATTTACTCTAATAAATATCCTATCTTTAATCTCTATGCTCCTAGTATAATACTTCTCTAATATATAATTAACCTTAATTATAAAATAAGCTACTTACTTAGGGTATAGTTACTATAATAAAGCTTATAAAGAAAAATAAGATAAGGCACCTTATAACTAGATATATAGGTAAATAAAATAATTATAATAATACTACTAATTATAAATAACCCTCTTTATTATAAGTAATAGTATTTAAATAGTAGCCTATATATAGCTTTAATATAGTAAAATAAATATTATTACCTATTATATAGCTAGACTAAAAAAAAATAGATAACTTATATTAATTTTTATAATTAGTTTAAATAAATAGGGTACCTAATACTATAGTTCTAAATAGTTTAACTAAAGGGCTTATATTATAGTTACTATAAGTTTATAGCTATTAGGCATATATATAGGTAGTAAAGCTAATAGTTATTATTATAATTTATAGATTACTTATATATAGTGTATTAGATTACTTAAGGGGTCTATAGTTAATATAAAAGAGACTAATTTTTCCCTCTTTTTATATACTTCCTTTCTCCTATAATAATTCTTAACCTTATAAGTTACCCTTACTAGCTAAGCAGTAGCTTTCTTATTACTATTATATAGTAATTACTAACTTTCTTTAGTCTTTAAATATTATTATTATTTATTACTATTTATCTTAGTTTTTTATCTTATTCTTAGTTATTAGTTTATTTACTTTTAGTTATAATTTTATATCTAGTCTATTATAGCTAACTTATAGCTAGTTTACTATATCTAATACTTATATAAAAACTCCTTCTTTATTAATAGCTCCTAAAGGTTATACTATTAAGAAATCTCTTTTAAAGTTTTCTAAGAAGTTATTCCCTTAGAAGTAAACTACTTCTAAAATTTTAATATAAGTTTACTATATCTTTATAGTATCTTTATTACTAACTTATTACTAGTAATATAATAAGTAAGCCCCTCCCGAGCACGAGGTAAAACTGCTTAGTATTTTATAGCCTAATGCCCTATTCTTTTATCTTCTTCTTATCTACCTTATAAATCTTATTATTTATATTACCTTTACTTTTTAGTATTTTTTCCCTTTTAGTATAAATACTATTAATTATCTCTAGGTTAGATTTATCTTTACTTCCCTTCCCTTTACTTTTCTTTTCTTTTACTATATTATTTAGTATTTTAAATAAGGTAGTGTCTTTTTTATTACTCTTAGCTATACTATTATTTGATTAGTTAGGGGTTAGTTAGTTAATTAGTAACGTAGGACTTACCTAGCGATTATAGTAAATTAAATTAAAGATAAGTAAGGATAAGTTATGTTTAGTAGGAGAGTTTAAGTTTACCTTAGAGCTTTAAAGCATAAGTAGTAAGCTATAAGATAAAAGAGATATAAAGAGATAAAAAAAACATAGTTATAAAGGAAAGGGGAATTATATTAATTTATACTATAAGCAAAACTTAAATAAATTTAAGTTTAACTATAGTTATAAATTATAACTCTTATGCTAATATAGCTATAAAGTTTATTATAAACTTTGCTCTAACCTTATAGCCCCCTATATTTATAAACTTAGAGCTTATTTAGTTATTCATTATTTTACTAGCTAGGTATTGCTAGTAATAATTATGTGTTGTAATAAATTAGATGCATTGGCGATAACCAATGATACTAAAAAAAAATATAAAAATCAATATAATAAGTAAGAAAATTCTATATATACACTACTCTTAGTAAGTAGTAATATAGAATATCCTACTAAAAATAGCACTTATAATATTCTAGGATATCTTATTAATAATAAAACCTTTCTTATAAAATATAAAGAATTTATAAGTATAACTTCTTTGCTTACTTACTATTTCTTTATTACTAATATTCTAATAGCTTATTTAATAAAATATACTTACTACTTTTAAAATAATAAAAACTACCTTATAATATATCTTTCTTATCTAGAATTTACTTACTTATTACTAATATACTACTAATACCTAGCTTAAATTATATAGCTTTATAATAAGCTATTTAAACTTATTAAAGCTACTTTAAAAAATAGCTATTACTATTAGAATAAAGTAAGTATAATTCTATTACCTAGATACTAGATTATTACTAACTTACTAGTAATTTATTATAAAAGTAAAGAAAAAGCTATAGAATACTATTTTATTTTATAAAAATTCTAATAAGTATAGATATATTTACTATACTTAAATAATTACTAATATTACTTATAAAGTAAAGAATAATAAGTATACTATAATAGCACTACTAAGTAATATTATAAACCTTAAGATATAGATTAATATTTTAAATAGTCTTTACTTTATAGCCTAGAATATCCTAATAATAAGCTTTCTTACTATATATAGCTAATACCTAACTAACTTACTAGTAGTTTATACCTAATATTACTAATTTACTTAATTATATTAGTTTTATTAAGCTTCCTAGTAAGCTTTAAGTTTATATATATAAAGAGAGGGATTTTAATAATAAAGATACTTCTAAGGCCTTTACCTTTATAGTTACTATAGCTATTACTATTACTAAGCAACTAATAGTCTTAGTAACTAACTTTATTATAAAGAGATAAGTGCTTAGTAGCTATATAATAGATTATTTAAGTTATTTAAGTTATTTAAGTAAATTAACTTTATTTTCTAATATCTTATTATATTAACTTATAAATTATAACTATCTTATATTAACTTTATTACTTAACTATTACTTATAGTTATTAATAATTTCTCTAGTATTAAAATCCCTTTTTAATACCTAAGAATTCTCTAAAGTATTATAGCCCTTTTATTTAACTAGATATTTATAATACCTTTTATTATAGTAATATAAAATAATTCTCTTAACTTTAAACTCTTATTTATTATCTTTAATATTATCCTATAGTAAGGATATATCTTTTATATTAATTAGGTTCCCTTTAAAAGGCTTAAGACTAGTAATATTAAATATATTATATAATTAAGTCCTAGGTAATAACTTTAATTAATATACTAATTTATAACTGCTAATTACCTTTTTAATCTTATAAAGGCCTAGGTACTTTATAGCTAGCTTCCTACTAGGTTATCTTAAATTAATATTCTTTATTAATAGTAAAATATAATTACTAACTTTAGACCTTATTAGAGTTCTTTTCTAGTTATAATATTTCTTTTACTAAGTCTATAAGTTACTTAAAAGCTATTTAATTATAGTATATTTTTCTTTTAGTACTAAGACTTTACTTTTAGCTTAATTATTTACTAAAGGGATATTTATAACTACTTATTATAAACCTCTAGGATTATAACCTTATAATGCCTTTACTAGTGTGTAGCTATATGTTATGTAATTGCTTATGTTATACGTAAACTACGCTAATAATAGGTTATTTACCTAATTAGTTTGTTTAGTATTAGTAAAAGCCCTTAAATAATGTTTTAAGACCTAGTTTAAATGTTTTATTTAGCTATCTATCTAGGGATAAAAAGCAGTGCTAAGTAGCCGCTTAGTTATAAGAAAATAATAAAAAGTTATCTAGAAACCACTAGTAAATATAAAACCTTAGTTTATTGATTTTTATAATTTTTTTTAGTATCATTGGTTATCGCTAATGCATCTAATTTATTACAACACACAATTATTACTAGCAATACCTAGCTAGTAAAACAATTAATAACTAAATTCTAATAGCTATAGTAATAAATAAGCTCTAAGGTTATAAATATAAGAGGCTATAAGGTTATAGCAAAGTTTGTAATAAACTTTATAGCTATGTTAGCGTAAGATATAGTTATAATTTATAACCATAGTTAAACTTAAATTCATTTAAGTTTTGCTTATAGTATAAATTAATACAATTCCCCCTTCCTCTATAACTATATTTTTTCTATCTCTCTATATCTCTTCTATTTTATAGCTTACTACTTATGCTTTAAAGCTCTAAGGCAAACTTAAACTAAATATAACTTATCCTTACTTATCTCTAATTTAATTTATTATAATTACTAGGTAGGTTTTGCATTACTAATTAACTAATTAACCCCTAACTAATTAGATAATAGTATAGCTAAGGGTAATAAAAAGGATATTACCCTATCTAAAATATTAAATAATATAGTAAAAGAAAAGAAAAGTAAAGGGAAGGGAAGCAAAGATAAATCTAACCTAGAGATGATTAATAGAATTTATACCATGAGGGAAAAAATGCTAAAAAGCAAAAAACCTTAGTTTATTATAATACCTTCTAAAGCTTTATAATCTCTAAAAACATATTCTAAGAATATAGTTACTAGCCTATTACTAGTTAGTTATGTTAATATAGAAATATAGATACTATATTTTATAAATTAGTTAATAATAACTAGAATTATATTATAAGTCTAGTTTAAATCTTTTACTAGTAAAAGTCTAGTAATAAAATTTATTAATAATTCTTAAAAAGTATAATTAAGCACTAGTAGTATAGCTAGCTTACTATATACTTTATAATACCTTAGTTTTAAAGTTTAATAACTTATATAAGTACTAATATATACCTTTATATCTTTCTTTATTATTAGCTAATAATATTAGTTTATAATCTAATAAAGAGTTTTACTTACTTCTTAATACCTAGTAATAAGGTTATTATAAGTTAGTAATAAAATTTCTTTTCTTATTCCTAAAGGGATAAAAATATAATTCTTAAATATTAATAGCTTAGAGAGTCTAATAAACTATATCTAGGATACTACTAAATTACTACTTTTAAGTAACTTTAATTAATCTATAGTAAAGTTATTCCCTTACTATACTTTATATAATAAGACTTAAATTAGGGGTTTTAATTCTTAGCTCTTTTCTAGAAAGTTAGAGATAAACTTAGAAAAGGTTCTTTAAATAAATTAGATCCTAGCTATAATATCTTTATAAGTAATTAGTTTAATAGATACTTCTAGTCTTATAAGTATATAAATAAGTAATATTTTTAAGGGGCGCTCTTACTACTTACTAGTAATAACCTATACTAGTTTACCCCTAATAGTAGTAGCTAGTTTAATAGGAAAATTAAAATAACTAAGTAATAAACTAAATATATACTAAGTACTAGTAGTACTACTATAGCTAGCTTATTACTTATTAATAAAAGTATAAATAATATTAAATAACCTTACTATTATAACTTTTCTAAGATTATTAGGTTCTTTAGAAATATAGTTAAGTTATAATTTTTTAAAACCCTAGATATTAGTAATATTATTCTAATATTATTATAACTAACTATTAGTTACGCTAAGTAATATTTTTATAGAACCTATAGTGCTAATAGTATTACTAGGGTATTCCTATTACTTAGTATTTATAAATTTAGATAAAAAAGTAGGAATTTATATAGTTACTACTTTTACTTTCCTTACCTTACTTATAAAATCTAGTCTTCTTAAAAGTAAGTTAGTAGGATTTAATTTCCCTATATAATATATAATCTTAAAGTTAAAAGAATAAAGCTTATTAAGTATAGTTACTTACTTACTAGTAAGCTTAGGCTTTATAGCTAGGTACTTATAGTTTAAATAGTCTATAATAACCTTAATTATATAAGCTAAATAAGTAAGGTAGTATCTCTATATATAAAAAGCCTTTTAAATACCTAATAATTTACTATTAGGTATTAAATAGCATAATTTAGTATTAGTTATCTTTCTTAATATAAATATAACTAAGTGCTAGTAACCTAGTATATATATTATAAGTATAGCCCTAATTATATATTTAGATATATCTATCTTTACTCTAAGATATATAAGTAGGTTAAAATACACTAAAATTAGCGCTTCTTAAAATCTTTATTAAAGTTCTCTAAATATTACTAACTTATAAGGTTCTAGGTTAAATATTACTAGTTACTATCCTTTAAGGTAATTTATTAATAGAATAATAACTTTACTATACTATTTAATAAAATAATAGTAAAATCTAGTAAAACTAAGGAATAACTAAATATTAAAAACACTATATAGTATTAGCTAGGTTATAATTACCTTAACTCTTACTAGGTTTATTATAATACCTTTTACTAATATCTTAAAGCCTAAGAATTTAACTTCCTTAACTAAAAATTAATACTTCTTAAGATTAATAAAAAGGCTTATATCTCTAAGCCTATATAAAGTTTATTTAATATACTTTATATACTCCTTAACTACACTACTATATATTAGTATATTATCTAGGTAAATAATATAAGTCTTATTAATAAGTCCTTAAGAGTATTATTAATATACTCCTAAAAGGTTACTAGTATATTAACTAGTCTAAATAGTATTATAAGATATTTAAAGTAGCTATAGTAATAATAAAAGGCTATCTTTTACTTATTACCTAAGTAAATATATAGCTAGTAATATATATCTTTTAGATTAAAAACTATAAAAATAAATATACTTACTAATTAATTAAGAATTTTAGTAATAAGAGGTAAAGAGGCCTTATTCTTAATTATAATGTTATTTAAGCCCTTATAATCTATATAAAGCCTTAATTTCCCTTCTTTCTTTAGAATAAATAAAATTAGGGCTTTAGCTAGGCTAACTAATCTTTTAATTTACCCTTTAAGCTATATACTTATAAGATACTCTCTAAAAACTAATAGCTTCTTTTTAGCTAAATTATATATAAGCCCTTAAGGTAGTGTTTTCCTTTCTTCTAATTTAATTATATAAGTATAGCTCCCTAGTTTAGGAAGCTTATTTACTAGCTCTTTAGAAAAAATATTTATAAACTTTATATATTCCTTTAGAATTATTAGTATAAGGTATTAAGTGCTTATACCTTAATTTAATATAGCTTATTTATTACTTATACTTTCTAAAATTAGTATAACTATAATACCTTTACTTTTTTACTACTAGTAAGTATATTCTAGTAAGTATATAGCTACTTTACTATTTAATTATACTTTTATTATTACTAGGTTCTTTAATTAGTCCTTACACTTTTCTTTCTAATTTTTATTTTTTAAAATACTTAGCCTAATATTTATTACCTTAAAGAATAATAAAACTATTACTTATTTCTTCTTTTTATATATTTACTACTTACTATAAATAAAGGAGAGGTATTCTATAGTTACTAAATATCTCTAAAACCCCTAATTCTAATATATAATTATAGGTAAATATTCTTTAGTCTAATCTATACCTAGTATTATTCCTTTACCTATATTAGTAATATAGTAACTAACTTAATAAACTTTTATAAATCCTATATTATTTTTTACTTTTATTAATATTTTTAAGATTCTTTAATATAAAATCTCTTTTTAGCTTATACTCTCTAGTATTTAATTTAATTAGATTATATTCTTCTAATCCTTTTTTAATAATAATTTAGAATAAATTATTAAGAACTATATACTTATATTAAATAGTGCTTATATAGCTAACTACTAGTTATTTTATTATAAAAATACCTATATTCTTATTTTATTATCTATAGGGTATTTTATAGTAAGATTATATTTCTAAGTCTATACTATCTAAACTAGTATTATATTAAGTAATATAGCTTTATTACTACTTTTACTATACCTCTTAGTTATATACTTATTACTTTTATAAGTAAAATAGTCTAGTGCTTAATAAGCTAGTATAGTATATCTAGGCTTTCTATATTTATAGTATACTAAAAATAGCTTTTTTACTTAATCTTTACTTTATTACTATACCTTATTTATAAGTAATATAAAGTATTATCTCTTTCTTTTAAAGTCTTAACTTTTTTTATTACTTTAGCTTAAACTTATTATAACCTTTACTTTCTTATCCTAGCCTTATAACTAGCTTTAAGTTATTAAAATCTCTTAGCTAATTATTTACTTTCTTATAGTATTATTTAAGCTATTTAGAAAAATAGTAATTTATAAATATATAAGAATTACTTTAAGTAACTTAGCTTTTATCTTAGTCTAAGCTTTTATAAAGGCTTAAAATAATTAGTTACTCTTTTACCTAAGATTTAGTAGTATTCTTATTACTTCTAAGTATCTTATACCCTTATTTATTATTCTAGTTTTTAGCTATTTTAGAAAACTTACTTATATAAATAATAAGTAATTTATATACCTATTTATAGCTATATAATATAACTATTATTACTTTATATTATTAGCTAGGTAGCTACTTATATATACTACCTTAGTTATATTATCCCTAAAGGTATAGTAATCTAATTTAAATAATATATATAAATTTACTAAGAAATTCTATAGATTCTTATATATATTCCCTTTATATATAAGTATTTTTATTTATATCTTAATAAAACTATTTTACTATATAATTACTATTAAGTTACTATAAATTACTAGTAAAACTATAATTAAAGTTTAAAGGGTAATTATAAGTCCTAGATAAAGTCTAGCTAATCCTAGATTTACCTTAAGCTCTCTAATCTATACCTTTATTTATAAAATCTCCTATATTTTCTAAAGGTAATATAGCTTAGCTTATATAACCATATAGTATCTTTATAATACTCTATCTAGGTTATTTATATTATCTATACCTTTACCTAGATTAGAATTAGGTAGTGTTTACTATACTTTATTATTATCTATAGTTTTAAATTATAAGGGTTCTTTACCTTTCTAATTATCTATAGCTTTATTATTATAAGGTACTAGTATATTTTATATAAATCTTTAAAGCATTAGCTATATAATAATCTAGCTAATAGTTTATATCCTTAAAAGCGTTTTAAAGAGATTAATTTATTATAGCTTATATATTAGGTTAAAAGAATAAAGTAAAGGCTAAGATTCTTATAGTTACTACTAGGAAAATACTAGCTAGGGGTAGGTATATAAAGGTTTTAATCTCTAACCTAGTACTAATAATATATATAGTCTTTAATAAAACCTTGCTTTATAAGCATATAGCTATCTTATAGCTAGCTAGCCTCTTTGTTATTTACGTAGCCTAAAGGTTCTTTAAAGATTCGCTCTAATAAACGTCCTGTCTCTGACCTCTGCGCTCCTAACACTAACTTCTAGTATTCTATAGACTTCCTAAAGCCTTACTAAGTCCCTATTATACCTATAGATTAGATATCTATTATTAGTGTATCCTTATTATATACCTTAGCCTTATTTAGGTTAAGCGCCTAATTACTATGTTTCTATGTCTAGTGTCTTTCCTTTAATTAGTAAGACTTAATATTTAGTATAATACTTTAATAGCAGCCTATTATAGTTATATAATTAGCCTAGGGTATATCTTAACCTATACTATAGTCCCCTATCTGCTTATTAAGCACTATATAAAGCTTAGATAACTTTACTAAATCTAACTAATTAAGCTCCCTAGCTAGAGCTAATTTCTATTTAAAATAAATATAGAAGTTACTAAATTGCTTATTTTATTATTATATTAACTAATTAAGTTCTATAATAGCTATTTCCTATTAGTAAGGGTTATTAAATATCTCCCCTAAGTACTTAAGAAGCTAATCTAGGTAATAGTTAAGCAAATAGCCTTTCTTAAAGAAAGGCATAACCTATGCCTAAACCCTAGGTAATAGGTTTTAATAAATAAAGTATTACTAGTCTTGCTTATTACTAATAAAATCCTTATCTATAAGTAACTTATAAGCTATAAGGCCTTTCTAAGCTATAAATAAGACCTTATTACTATTAAAAGGGGGGCCTATAGGAAAGGGCTTTTGCTTAGGCTAAATTAGTATAGGTGCTATATCTTATCTATTAGTTAAGTCCTTAATCTATTTTACTTACTATTTAAATAACTATTATAATATTACTAACTTATTAGTGTCTATCCTATCTAGTAGTAATAGTATATTTGCTAGTTAATATATTTCTATAGTCCCCTCCTAAGCACGAGGTAAAACTGCTTAAATGATTAAAGTTCTATGTTTTTTAATATCTTTTCTAAATATCTAGCCTTTTTCTCTAGTCTTTAATTCCCTTTCTTATTCTTACTTTTCTTAAATTTCTTTTAGTTTTCTTAATTTCCTTTTAATTAGGATTTTTATTAGCTTTTTAAATAGCCTAAAGGTTCTATAGGCTAGTAGTTATTACCCCTAGCTTTTAGTTACCCTTAGCTATGCTATTATCTAATTAGTTAGGGGTTAATTAGTTAATTAGTAATATAAAACTTACCTAGCAATTTAGGTGTAGTGTATTAGTTAGGTTATACGTGTCTTGCAGAAAGTATTAATTATATTTACTAATTTTAAGTAAAGCAAATTAAATTAGAGATAAGTAAGGATAAGTTATATTTAGTTTACCTTAGAGCTTTAAAGCATAAGTAATAAGCTATAAGATAGAAGAGATATAAAGAGATAGAATAAATATAGTTATAGAGAAAGGGGGAATTATATTAATTTATACTATAAGCAAAACTTAAATAAATTTAAGTTTAACTATAGTTATAAATTATAACTCTTATACTAATATAGCTATAAAGTTTATTATAAATTTTGCTTTAACCTTATAGCCCCCTGTATTTATAACCTTAGAGCTTATTTATTATTATAGCTATAAGAATTTGGTTATAATTGTTTTACTAGCTAGGTATTGCTAGTAATAATTATGTGTTGTAATAAATTAGATGCATTGGCTATAACTTATGATACTAAAAAATTTATAAAAATCAATATATTTCTATAGTAAAGAATAATATATATAATAAACTAGCCTTATAGCTACTGCTTATAAGCGTTTAAAGTAAGAATATTATTCTTATAAAAGAAAAAAGGAACTATACTAATAGTTATATAGCGCCTGGATTTATAGTGACTTATACGTAGTCTGTGTGTGGGTTGCGTACAGCCCTAACCTAGCCGCACACAGCCCGCGTACTTTCCGGAGCCGGATATGACCCGAGCTTATAGCTCGAGTCCATAACAAATAGTCCGGATATAGCGGTCTAAGACACGAGACTATAAAGCCCTAGTCCTTTTCTAGAACCTTAGTAAATATATAGTATATTTTTATATAGGCAGATTACATTTATTTTAGTACAGGTACTTAGTTATTTAAACCGTAGTCTGCACCCTCTTATAAGGTTAGTTAACTCAATCCATGCCCTTATTTCGACCCTAGCATTGCGGTCCGACAAAAAGCCATGATAATCCTAGCTATCTTATGTCAGCCTCCTCTTTCGTCCCCTTGCCATCTTACATCAGCCCCGACTTGTGTGCACTACAACTAATGCTTGGGCGATGTGAGGCACGGTGTGCACGCAACGACGTGGCCCATAGGGCAGTGTATGCGCAGCGACAGGTCTTGAGTAATTAATCGTAAGGTGCAATGTTAGCAGCAGCTAGCATGGACGCATCTTTTAGTCTATTGGGGAATTCCAGCACACCTTCTGAGTTCTTACAGGCGAAGCCCAAGCCTTCAACAAAAAGGTAAGTTCACATAAATTGACTTGCTTAAAATCTTTTATTACCTATAAGTTGATACTTTATATAAGTAGTATATGCCAAGTATATACTATTCTACTAGTTAAAAGGCTTTACCTTAGATATACGACAACCTTTTTTAGAGCTAAGATTTACTGTAACCCCGAGGTGGAGGTGGCGGAAGAGGAAGTCAAAGAGGGGAAAAAAGTCACTCAAAGTCATCTATGTCGTCACTGCTCAGTGCTCACTCGCCATTTTGGCCCCCATCCAACCGACCAGGCTTTCCTCTTATCACTCTTCTGACTGCCGTCACTCCTCTGACTTGCCGGAGAAGCTCACGCCGATTTCTGCAACCCCAATCACTTTGATTCAGAGAGTCCAGAATGTCGGATACCGAGTCGGAAGGCCCCGGGCTGGCGTTCAAGGTGTATGTCACCGCGTCGGGCCTCGATGAGCCAGCCATTATCGAAGCCCTCCTCGAAGACAGCGACAAAGACGCCGAGAGTCTCAAGATAGAGAACCTCGAGGGACAGGGCACGCAGGCAGTGATCCAGCATCACCGGGACAGCAGCCACGACGAGACTGGCACGAATGCCAAGCTTTTCCTCGTCTTTGACTCGGCGGATGTCGAGGCGCGCGGCGTCTTGCTCGTCAGCCTTGACGAATATCATGGCTTCGATGATGCCGTGCGCTATGCTCCCGCCGAGGCAAACAACTTGATCAGCTCACTGAGCATCTCCAACGAGGACTGGTACACGGTGCGAATGGATGTGCCCGAGGAGAAGACGGAAACCGCGCCCATTGATTGGTTTGCATTGTACAACTCCGTCCCTAAAAAGGACGACTTCAATGCCGCGCTGTTGGCCATGAACAAGGGCGTGCAGGATGTTGGTGTCAGTGAGCCCGACGAGGACGGTGACCCAGACGAGCTGCCCAAGTTCTACAGAGCTGTTCGTGCCGGTAACCGCAGCCTCGATCAGATCATCAGCGATCACCCTTCGTACGCCGACGAGAATGGGTTGGATGCGGCGCGGTTTGCGGTGATTGACGGGGACTACAGGGAGAAGGGAGCTTTGCTGGTACAGGCCAGTCCAGAGAGGGACTCATTCAGGTGCAAGGGTGATGTCGCCGGGGAGATTCTGCGATGGATATTCATAAATTTGATGACGTGGGATGAGGCCAAGGCCTTTGCGGGCGGCCAGTAGCTGGGAAGTCTCTTTTTCTCCTCGTTCATCAACGATAGAGAGGACCCAAATGCATGCCTGCTCTCGTCTCATATTCGTGTTGTCGAACAAAAGGAACAATGCCAAGCAGTGACGATGGCCCACCACCAATTAATTGTGAGTTGTTGATTGTGGCAATGAGCAGAGCCATGTTTCAAGTGGTATCTGACGTGCACTGTATTTTTCAAGGACTATGCTACGTGCAAGCACACATTTTCCGCTTGTAATAATAAGCCAGAGGACGAGGAATTGAGACGAGCCCAAACGTTCATATGTACGGAGTACAGTGGAGTTTTACAGTCGTGTACAAGAAATTGGTCAGAATTTCAGCCTGGACCACTAAAGTGTGTGGGCCCTGGTACCCTGGGGCACTGGGACTGGGGAAGTCTGGGGCCTATGTGACTATGTCCACCGCAGCCCGAAGCGTGGCGCCGTCCCGAGACACTTTTTGGTGTTGCAACGAGCACTGATGAGTGATGACACGGCCAAAGGGCCGATGACCCAAATGCCGTCGTCGGCTATTATGGGCTCCCAGTCCATTTCCATGCATACATACGGACTAATACTCCGTACATCCGCCGTTTGTGTTTTCCGCCTCATTTGCCGACAGCATTCACCCGGCAAGAACTTGTCTTTCACGGATGTCGGACGTCGGACGTCGCAAACACTCTCTCAACGTGACGCCACCATCTCTGCACACCAAGTTCCTGAACTTGCTAGGCTTTTCCAAAGTCTCAAAATGCCCACGTTTCGTCTACAGTCCATGGACAATGGCCTGAACGGTCGCCTGGCCTTGGTGACAGGAGCAAGGTTCGTCGCGCGGGCGCAAGAGATCCTCATCCTAGTCTAACGGACAATTCACCGCCGTAGTGGCGGGATAGGTTCTTCCTGTGCAAAAGCACTGGCATCCGAGGGCTGCGATGTCATTCTCCATTACTCTTCCAGCAAGGTAGGTCGGAAACACCAGTCCAAACCCACGCACAAGGTATAACTTGCCGTAGGACAAAGCGGAAACGCTTGCTGCCGAGCTTCGCAACAAGTACCCCTCCCAGCTATTTGCCACTGCCAAAGCCGACCTCACGTGTCGAGAATCCACGCGAGCGCTCGTTCCTACGGTACTGAGTATGCCGGAAGTCATGGAGAAACACAAAGCGGTATCCGTGTTGGTAGCAAATGCCGGGCTAGGGCGGCGCATCCGCGATATCCACGATATTCAGGAGACGGACTGGGATGAAATGATGGAGGTCAATATCCGGAGCCAATTTGTTGTCACAAAGGCATGCGTCGAGGGTATGCGCAGTCAGGGCTGGGGGAGGGTGGTTCTCGTTGGTAGTATTGCCAGTCGAGGGAGCGGGCTCAACGGCTGTCATTATGCGGCTCCGAAGGGAGCTCTTTGGTAAGACGAGAGAGTTTGCTCAACTCAGATGCCGCAAATCACCCTCAAGCTACCGAGGCTAACCGTCGCAGTTCCATGGGGTTGAACTTGGCTACTGTGCTGGCACCGGACGGCGTCACGGTGAATATAGTACGTTCTCTGCGAAGTCACATTACTGGGCCCGCCAAGCTGACGCGTTTGTTTTGCAGGTTGCGCCAGCTATGATCGGGTCAACAGGCATGATTGCTACGCCCATCGGACGGTAGGTTGTTCCTTAACCCAACCTGAAGAAATTAGCTGATTGCAAGGATTGCAGAGCCTGGGATTCGAACTGCAATATGGAGGCGTTGAAAGAATCAGACCCAGGCCTGGCGATTGCAAGCAGCGTGCCAGTCCGTCGATTGGGCGCTCCTGAGGAGGTGGCCAACGTCGTCACCATGTGAGTGTTTCTGTACTCCTACCCCGTCCTACTTTGGAGATTAACTCAGTAATACAGGTTCGCGAAGACTGGATATATGACCGGACAAGAGATACTTCTAACGGGAGGATTGAAGTAGTGAGGGCAATAAGCTTCACTTTTTTTTCAACACCTTGACGTGCCAGCTTTATGCCACACTCGTGGTACAGTTGGAAAACCAGGGGGTGGGGGCAGTTGACACTGTGACAAGGGCATCTTGTCGAACCGCGTCTATTGGGACATCTGTATCTAAGAATTACGTCGTAATATACCAAATTCGATCAAGGCAAACATCTATACCGCTTTATACTTTGGCCAACACCGGCTTCTGCTCGGGCACTTGTGTCAGGTGCTTGCCGTCGTTTATTGCGCTCTTGACGTTGTCGATGACCAGAATCTCCATTTCTTTCTGTTTTTGCATGCTATCGGTCAGTCACAAGACTCCCAAAATAAGTAGCACTTGTTTGCATACCTGTGTGTCGATCGTGGCAGTACCGATATGTGGCAGAAGCACAGCTCCAGGATGCTTGATAAGTTTGGGGTTGATCTCGGGCTCCTTCTCGAAAACGTCCAGACCCACGCTCCATACTTTGCCAGATTCCAAGCTGTCTGCGAGGGCTTCTTCATCAATGATGGCTCCTCTGGCAGTATTGACAATGATGACACCGTCTTTCATTGAGCCGAGTTCCTTCCTGCCAATGAGGCCCTTGGTAGCCGGCCCCAGCGGCAAATGGATTGAGATGACATCACTGGTCTTGAGCAGATCTTCGAAGCTGACATATTGGGGAACCTCCTGTGGTGAGAATTGCTTGTCCAGATCGGCGACGGGCTTTCGGTTGTGATATTGGAGCTTAAATCCAAGCGCTGCAGCGCGTTTGGCGGTAGCCGTTCCGATGCCGCCCATTCCGAGAACACCAAGGGTCAGGCGGTGAGGATCGCGACCTAGGGGGCTTGCGCCTCGCCAATTACCCTCTCGCAGGGCTGACTGGGGGATCCATGCCCGCCTCAAGGCGCCTAGAATCAAGAAGATTGCAGTGTTGGCTGTGGCAGCATCCACAGCTGTAGGAGTGTTGGACACTGAGATTTCTGCACGCGACGATTGTCAGTAGTTGGTCCCCGTCACCGATTGATTTGCGAGGTGGGCTCATACTCCTGTCCGTGCAAGCTTGGACGTCGACCTGGTCATAACCCGCGCCGTTGTGGGAAATGAACTTGACTGACGCGGGGAGATGAGAAATGAGCTCGGCATCAAATCGCCCAGTTATCTATTTGGTCCAGAATCCATTAGCGCTCGACGGACCCCTTGTCGAAAGATGAGCTCACATTGACAGAGTCGTATGTTCTCGAGATGGCAACAATGCTGTTGTATTTGCCGTTGTCGCAGTCGCGCAAAAACTCGTCTCTGCTTCCAGAAGTCACTTGCTAGAAGTTTGGTTTGACTGTCAGTTCTCCAGGCTCTAATTTGACACATATTGCGATTCACGGGTGCATCTAACCGTAACATTGGCGATATCGGAGAGCTTATCGAACTCGGCGTGTGCGTGATGAATGCCACCAAGCATCAAAACGCCAGGCTTTGTTGGGGAACTCATTTTGCAGCGTGGTTGGTAATTGAATATCTTCAGCTTTTAAATAAGTGTACAGGAATGCTCTCCTTCTGCGTGATGATGAAAAAAAGGAATCAAGACCAGGAACGAAAGACGACAGGAAGAAGAAGAAGAGGACAAGAATGTCAATGCGATAAGTTCGGTTGTCAAGCGTGGGTGGGGGGGGAGGGGCAATGTGGGGGTGGGCGTCGAGCTGTTTGGTGTTTGGCGTACGGATGTACATGTAATTGCCGATTGGCCCCAAGTCATCGAACCACCACCAGTCCAGTGCGCGCGGCTATTGATGTTCACCCCACTGCGGATAGTTTTGCCGGTTTTCCCGCAAACTGGAGCATCATACCACGGCATTTGACACAACTCAGAGACTGCTCGCCCGTGGAGATCACATCTCTAAGCTGATGGAATTGCAGCCGATCTAGACGCCGACACGTAGCATGGCGCGCTCCAAGGGCAAACGGGTCTCGCGCGCATGCCTATCGTGTCGAATGCGCAAGACAAGATGCGACCTGTAAGCTGAGAACAACGTGTCCGCAGTGGTGACGACCCGCTGCGCAAGGTTTTCCCGTCATCGCCTACTGACGCTTATTGGATGAGCAGTGACTCCGAGGGCATGTCTGGCTTGCCGCCTTGCCGTCGATGTGTTGAGCAACAGTTGGAATGCGTGCTTGCAAAGTCCAGACGTGGTGGTCGTAGGATCAAAGGCGTCCGGAATTCCGCCATTCAACCAGCGAAGCGCGACAACGAACGCGGCGCAAACTCGGATACCCAAGGGCCACCTAGCACCGCGCACGAAGACGATGAAAGTGATTACCACAGCAGGCAATCAAGTGACTCTCGTCCCAGCCACCAACCGGGCGGGATACAAGGATGGCCATCCTCTCCACAACATACCAGCAACTGGCGCGCGGACAGCCCCGATGGCGGATGCGCACCAGAGATGGCAGGCTCACGTACAAGTTCGGATGGATTAGAAGGGCATATTGCTTCCACAGACCTCTTGAACCCCTCGGACGCCCTTGACCTTCTTGCCCAAGTTGCTGATTTGGCTCCAGGTCGGCAGCGTAATGCAATAGCAGGTCAAGCAAGCGCCAATATCCGTCACGTTGACGGCATGCAGCAAACAGTAGGCAGACCTGCTGCGAGCTACTATCCTCCCTTGGATGATGGCATTCTGACACATTCAGAGGCAACCTATCTTCTGAAAAGGTATGTCCCAGAAGATGAACCCCATCGCCGAGCATCTCCCCCTAATCTTGTGCTCCGTCAAGGTATCACGAGAAGTACCATCCTTTCTTCCCAGTCGCACATAGCAAAATCTTCGGGGGCGGTTCAATTTCCGAATGGGCCGAGAAGGAACCTCATCTTCTGACAGCTATTCTCACCGTTGCTTCGAAGGACGACCCCACGTGGTTTAGGGTGTACGACGCATGCTCTCGACATATCGAGAGCTTCATGTCAAATCTTATCTACGCCGGCCCAGCGTCCATTGGCTCTGTTGAGGCGCTTCTGATTCTTGCAGAGTGGGCACCACAACGGCCACAGGAGAACTCTGCTATCGGCTGCGGTCAGGAGGATCATGGAGCCTGGATGCTTGTGGGGTTGGCTATCAGGTTAGGATATCTTCAAAGACTGGAGCAAACCGCACTTCTGCCAGATGACGGAAAACTTTCAGCAGAGATGAGTCGCAAGCGCGTTGTCTGGGCAGGTAAGCGTGGAATTATTCACAACCGCTCGCTCCCTCCTATGAAACCTCTCGCTCGTTGTCTCTTCCTGAACGGATATTAACGAGTTGCAGCATGCTATATGAGCGACCGACAAGTCTCTATCAGACTCGGGAAAGGCTTCTGGTCACGCGGCCCTGGGCCGGCTCTTCATCTGCGAGCCGATGACTTCCCAACGTTACAGGCACAGGTTCTCGGCCCTGACAACATGGGACTGTTGTTTCAAGCCCATCTCGAACTCACACAACTCATCAGCAATGCTCACGACATATTGTACTCATCTACGAGTCACAGAAAGCAGCTCTACATCAGCGGAGAATATGTCAGATACATTGTAAGTGATACGGTTGACTCAAGAAACTCTAAACAAATTCATACTGATGTCCCACTCAGGACGATTTTGCTGCCATGGTGCGCAAATGGAAGTTGACTTGGGCAAATCATAGCTGTGAGTAATCCACATCGCCGCACTTACTCAAGCCATTGTGCTGATGTTTGTACCAACGCAGTCACACCACCAGTGAAGGCGTCACTGGTCCTGTCTTTCGAGTTCTTGCGGCTCTACATCAATGCCTTTGCTTTCCAAGCCAACCTGAACCGTGCAGCCGCTCGCAATGCCCAGGAAGAACAAGAGAAGGCGAGCGGCCCATTGTTCTCCAATGTCGCCGGGAAACCAGACGCACGCTTCATCTACGAATCCATTGACGCTGCAAACTCGCTGCTCAGCATCTTGAACAGTTTCATAGACCCAGTGGCTGGCCTCAAATGCATGCCTCTCAAGTACTGTCTCTATGTGATCTACGCGGCAGTATTCCTTTTCAAGGTGAGCTGCTCGGAAACCATGCGACCTCTGCGACATGTCATAGACTAACATCGCTGGAAGGCCCGACTGGCAGGAGCAATCAGCAGTGAAGGGGATCGTGGCGTTCAGCGGGCCATTCACGGGACCATCATGCAACTACAGAAGACATCAAACAATCCGCATAGCCTCGGAAGGCGGTACGCCATGTCACGTCGACTCCTCTGGAGGAAATCGACGACGAAGCAAACAAGCAAGAGTTCGGCACGCAGTGACCCAGTGACAGAGCAGCAGCCGGAGCCCACGGCTGACCAAATCGAACGACAGGAACGGGCCACGCCGCCGTCGTCAGCGACGACTAATAAGCCTCCCACGGACATGGATCCCTTGAGTGGATTTTCATGGCGGGACTTGGATTCTTTGGGCCAATTCATAGCGCACAACACAACCATGAGCATGACAGATGGAATGATGGGGGCCGCGGATTTCGACTGGGAGCACAGCTCGGGAGGGCTAGATGATTTGGCCATGAGACCTCAATTCGACACGATGTGGGCGGGACATGACATTATTTTTTGAAATGGGGTCTGGGCCACTCTGTGTATACTTTTTATGTAAATGCCGTGTAAAAAAAAAAAAAAAAAAAACCAGGCAATATATCGAGGCAAATGAGACAGAGCTACGAATAGGAAATGGATGCTCTCCTTTTGACTTTTGCATAGGGTAGGTACTCTAGACGAAGCCAAGTAAACGCGGCGACGATATATAATACAAAACTTTCATATATCTCATTAAAATTCAGTTTCACAGCAATAACACAACGGTGCCATAGTTCCGTTGTTTCTCCGGGTAGTCTAGTTGGTTTATGGCGTCTGACTGTAATGGATTCACAGCTCGATCAGAATGTCGCGTGTTCGAATCACGCCCTGGAGACATTTTTTTTCTTTTTTTTTTGCGTTTTTGCAATGTCCTTCCTTCATTAAATATATTCTTCCTCTTTATTTTTCCCGAAATGGGGAAGGAAAGAAAATACGCATATGAATTAATCGCTTCCTTTTTTCTCGTCTTGGCCCGGCCAATCAATCAATCATTGCTGACTCTTGCGCCCCAGCTGCAAGGCAAGGTTCAAGGCATTTGGAGTTTTTTCCAAATTTTCTTCTGTCGCCTTTTCTTCCAGCCATCATTTTCGTACCCGTTGACGCGCGCGCACGTTGCCCTCGGCTGATTGATTCCGGGTCGCCGCAGGACTGACAGACAGCCTCTATCGCAGCAGATTTTGTGGGGATTCATTCGTTGTTGGCCGTCTCTCTCTCACGAGCTCGGAAACCACGATGCGCAGAGACTACAGATTACATGTATTCACAGTGGACTCCTGTCTACATTGGGAAAGGTCACACAGTACGGCACGAACAGCGATGGATACGAATGCTTGATTTCGGACAATCTCAACTTGGTATAGGGCATTAAAACAGGATATTTTCTCTTTGGATTCCTCAATTGTCCCAGGTAACCTTCATGCTCGTGGGAAACGGCCACGTCTCGCTCCACGTCTCGTTCATGTAGCCTCCACCAGGTGCCTTCTTCAGCTCACCCAGCGGCCCGGGTACTCTCTTGAGGCCTTGCTTTTTGAACAGGGCGCGGAAGAGCTCTACCAAGGCCACTTGGCTGGTCTCTTTGCCCAAGGACGCGTGGGGGCCCTCGCTAAGGTGGATGTATGAATCAATTGGTCGCCGAGGGTTGACTTTGCTGGCTTCAGGGAAGTGAGCCTCCTCGTGGGCTGCCGTACCGGGTGAGAGGGAGAGACGATCGCCAGATTGGACATGGACTTGGCGTCCGTCCGACTCGGTGATGACATCCGACTCTTCTGAGGCGTGGCGGAAGAGGTTGAAAGCACCGGCAAGCCTAACACCCTCCATGGCATACCCAAGTAGGAGGGTATCGTTGGCGTCATTCGGTCCGGCGACAGCGAGGCGCTGAACCTCAGGCAGGTATTGCTGGCCTTCTTCGGAGAGATACCAATCCACAGCTTGGGCAAACTATATTTATTCCCTCAAAACTCAGTATTATGAATCTCACTGGAAGCAAGCAGAATCACGGGTTATCAAAGGATTCATACCAAATGTCCTTGGTTAGGCACTAGACCAGCAGCGGTGGGGAGAATCTGTCCCCATGTAATATCGTGGGTACCAAGGCCAGTCTTTGACAGCGACTTGACGAGATCAACACCGTATTGAGAGAGCGGATCACGCTTGGCGGCGGCGCCAGTATAAAGACCTCGTATGCCCAGTGTCTTTGCTAGTTTGACGTTCGTCTCAATAATGCCGGCCAGTCGCTCCGTCAGCTCTTTGGCCTGTTGGCGGAGAGGAAACGACTTGACTGGATCTATATCCAAAAAGATGCAGACAAAGATGACAGAAAGCGTCCGGTGTAGCTCATGCTCCGAGATGACTCCCTTTGGATTCTCAGTAGACTTGAGAGGCAGGTTGAAGAGTCTCGCGACAAAGTGGGTATGTGCAAGATTTCCAACATCGCGTACAATGTCGACTTGGCTTTTCCCGGCAACCTTGAACGATTTCTCGACCAGCAGTCTCTCCGCAATCCTTGCGTAAAAGCTTTTGATGGATGCCTTCCAACCATCCTTTCGCAGCAGGGCTTGTAAATTCGAACGTTGTTCTACATGTGCCGAGTTGCCTCCTGAGAGGAACAGCTTGCTGCCCGCTGAGCCAGTGAGGTTCCTGAAACCCTCCTCCCATGCGAGATTGTACTTGTTGTGGTTGGATATAGTGTACTTGGCGGCGCTGTAAGACGAAACTTTTACCTCGGGAGAGGCGTACACAGGACGAGAAAAGTCGAACCTGTCTACACGCTTGAGATTGGTCAAGATCTTATGGTTCTCAGACGGGGTGACCATGGGGTAATGCGCATACACCGAGTTATACCGGAAGTGGTTCGGGAACGCGCGGATGAAAAGCTTGTAGAAGACGCAGCCATGGTTGACGTCAAGGTCATAATTCGCTTCATTGAATCCCCACTGTGTCAAGTACCCAGGGTGGTAGTCAGTTGTGTAATGCCTGTCACCACGTACCAAAGACACGGCGTCCGACAGGACTACGCGAGAAATTGTGTAAGTGGGTGCAATACCGACACCAGGAACCATCGGAGTTTTTCCCTCCTCGGCAACAATTCCAGGGTACAGCTCAACATGATCAGGGTGTTGGTATAGGTTGCGAAGGGACTCTGCGACGCCAGGATCCGAGTTGATCTCTTCGAATGTGTCATACGCCTTCAGCCCAAAGTGTTTGCGGAATTCGTTCAATCCCGCAAGGTTCCATTTGCGACCGCGAATGATACCCAGCATCTCGACTGGTTTCATTATTCGAGGCACATTTCGGGCGCCAAAGGCACCACCGGGCTGCTCAATCGCGGTTGAAACGCAATTGACGAGGTCGTCATCATTGAAGCTGCCATCAGGCCCGCGGGTGAACCCACCAAAGGTTCTCTCAGCAGGGTCTTTGGCGATGGACATCTCGAACTTCTTCACTGCTCCAATCAGGACCCCCGAGATTCATATCGCCGTAATTTTCCCCGAGAAGCTGCGCGTAAAAGTTCTGAATCCATTTGTCATCAATTTCAGAGATGCAAGAGTGCCAGCGATAGCACAAATTGAACTCTGCAGAGACGACGTTGCCTACACCACTCTCAGAACCTTTGGTCGTGCCTTTGGCTACGCCCATCTCTTGACGGGGGTCCAGGGTCCACTCTGTATCAACCCGATTGAGGTTAATGATGTTGCGCACATAGTCCACAAGGGTAATGTTGATGTATAGCCCCGAGGTGACAAGACGAGCAGTCTGGAACAAGTCTTCGTCGAGCTTTTCCCAAGCAGCCTCGAGAGCCTCGCCTTCCAGGCTTGGGTGTGGTTTTGCAAAGCGATTGCTCTCGTTGATGGCAGCCAAATTCGTTGCTACATGATTGTGGAAACGGTTGAACATGACGAGAAGAACACAGACGCCAGGAGGGTTTCCGACGAGACGCTTATCGGCGAACGTATCAGGCTTGAGCTTGCCGTCTTTGAATGTTCGAATCGAGTCCCTTGATTCTCTACTGTTTCCATAGAGAGGTGAGAGATCAAGGTATGATGAGGAATCGTTCTGATTTGGGTCCTTGGAGTTTGTCCAGAACAGGTCTATGAAGGAGGTTGTGAGCAATGGTGGAAAGGAAACATGAACGAAGCTTCCGTTCTTACCATGAATGACGATAGTAGCCCAGTACCACAAGATGCTGGACACATTATTTGGGTTCTTCTTGAACACATCCCTGGCCATGACAGCTTCGTAAATTGCCTCAGGGTCTGGCAACGCCCCCATGTTGTTGGCTGGCCCAGGCTTGACGGAGCGTGCATATGGCGTACCAGCGGCACCAAGCTTCGGCATTAATGGATTCTAGACGTTGTGAGTTTTCCCCACCGTTTGGACGGATGCAAGCTTTCGGCCGCTCTTTGAAGAATCTTACATTGTTGGAGCCGTCAGGTTGGCGGTACTTGAACGCGTCCCCCATGTAAAGCAAAGGGGGGTGATCCAACGAGTTCCACAGCCCATCAATAAAAGTATTAGTGAGGGCTTCTTGTCTCTTTGATTTGTTAGGCATGGTCGCGACCAATTGAATGGTGCGCTCCATGATCATTGTCTTGTCATCTTGCAGAGTCTCGCGCTTGAGCTTGGCGGTGATGATATCCTTTAGTGTTTTCAAGTCTAAACAACTCTTAGCACTCCCAAGGCAGTTTCTCGGCACAGGAATTAAAAAAGGATGGACTTGCCTCCCCAACCAAACGACCTGAGATCCTCTATGAGGCCTGGCCGTTTCAGGATCGGTCTGTAGGTTCCATCTCCCCTCTCGACAGGAAGCGGCCGCTTAGACGCCGTGCGCAACTGCATCAACGATCCCATGGAGGAAGGCTTCTTCTTCTTGTGAGACTCGTGGTCTGACTGCTGTCGCGCGACTTGATTTGAAGCTTCTCTGTGTTGATCATGATTGCCGTTGGATCTGTGGCCGTTGGCGTGTGTGCCATTGGCATGCGCACCGTTTTGCGCGCCATTGGCGACACGCTCACCATTGATTTGCCCACCAGGAGACATGATTGATTGTTACTCTGACGGACAACTGTGATTGAGTGGGAGCACAGAAACCTTCTTGTGCATTTTCTGAGCCCTGGCTTTCTTTATATATGATTTGAACAAAGTCCAGTCACACACGCCGACACAGTAAGTTGGACCACACCAGACTGAGACAATCAGGTCGCTTATTTGCGACAATAATATTTTCCTTGGGTTTGGGTTTGGGTTTGGGGGGTTGCTCGAGGCTGGCTGGCTGCATGCAACTATTATTACTGGGAGCCAGCATGATTGTAGCATCGCCCCATTGCCATGACCCATGCATGGCTTATGACTCCATATGACTCCATGGGCATATCCCCACCGGGTCTTGATTCTTCACCTCTTGAGGGAAAAGGAATCATTGACGTTGAAGGGGGGGTTGCGTACGGTGCCATTGAGCGGCGCTGCACGATGCCCAGCCCGTAAATAAAAAAAATCGAATAGAAACATCGAGCTGAAGCAGCTTGCAGGTATCGACTGGCATGGATTGTTAGGTTCCAAGTTCAGCAGGGCGCAGATGGCGTCGTCACAAATTCGACTCTCGGCAGACTGACCAACGTCCTTTTTGGCCAACCACAGGCGGCCCATCGTTGCGCGGCACGGGAAGTGAACCCCCGGCCTGGTAATACTGTATTGGCATGTACAGTGTGCACGACGACGGCTGGTGTGGCGTGTCGTGAGTGGCCAACCATCTAGAATCCGTGGAGGCCGGCTGGACCCAGGTAGTATTCCGTACGGAGAAAATCATACATGTCTCACGAAGCAACTCTGGCTCATCTTGCTATCGTATCTCACAGACAGTCATTGAACATGGACATTTTCGGCCAACTTGACCATGTTTGGCCAGAATGGAACCATCTACAACCAAACGGGAAGGCCTGCCCTTCCTCTAGTTCCTTCACTAGAAGTGACACATCAGAAGACAATTGGCAATCACAGCCGTAAATCGGACCCGTCGAACATGTCGATTTGCATATTGGTTTGCTGCGTGGCGCTCTCTCGGCTCTCTCGGCTCTTTCGCCTCACTGCAAGCCAAGTTACAAGCAATCAATCAATAAAGATGTCGACGTCCAAGCCGTGCGGGGGCTTCGGCTCGTCTCAGCTCCCCAGTTTACTATAGTGACCACGCCAGTTCACGCCAGTCACACAATGCCGCCTTGAGCAGATCATTTCTTGTTTACCTGCTGTTTTCCTCTTCACATCGTGTAACTTTGATCTTCAGCATCGGTTCGTTTTTTCCATTGTTTCTTTGCGGGGCGGATGGAAGCGGTGCAGCCCAGTGTGCTGTTGTGAGGCTTCAAGTCACCCGCAAGAGAATTCTGAGAATTGTTTAGCCGTCCTACACATGAAAAGTGCCTTTGTAAGGCAAGAGGCGCCTGTTCCGAGGATGGACAGAAATCAAATATCATGTGGTCTAGTACTTGATTATTTGTCCCTCCTTCATAGTGTTGTTCATACAGAGTACTAATCAGCTCCTGGTAGTAATGGTGTTTGATCCAAGGATTCGAATCTATTGATCCGCATGCCTTAGCAGCAATATTTTTCGTTCTCGCCTGGGCATTGTATATACGTTCTTTGGACTCGTTGCTTCGACAGATAATAAGGAGTGTGCATGCGGGATGGAATTTCATGTTGCCAGTCATGTTCGGCCTCTCTTCCGAAGCAAAGTTCCGCACGTTCAAGTGTACGTGTATGATCACATTTGCCAAGTCCATGGCTCGCTCACGGCGAGGCCACATACTCGATAAGTGTGCAGCGACGATGGGATCATTGAGCTCGTAGATCTTTTACATCAAACGGCATCCTGTCGTTCTCGTATACGTGTCCGTTTGGATGCTCGGTTTCCCGATACAGGTTGCCGATATCGTGTTGGTGAAAAGTGTCCGACTTTCTACAGTCCAGAATATGATCAAGGCCAGGTGGATGTGTTAGGCGGAAGATTCCGTATCTGATAGCAACGGTTAGCCCAGAGCTTAGTTTCAATGGACAAGCACTACTTACGAGGAAGTAAACTTAGGTGCGCAGACGATAGCGATGCTTTCGGGCATCATGACCTGGTATCCGGCGTGGGTATGCAAGTCCCGAGAACTCATGAAACAGGTTTGAGTAGGATGGGTGTCAATCCATCCAAGGACCATCAGGTCTTCTCCTGCGCAGAAATCGAATATTGCGCTCTCATTTTCCGTCTCGCAGGTATCAGAAGTGCATTTCTGGTCAGGGATGAGCAAGCATCGCACGAACAGGGCGTTGTTGACCGGTGTGCCGCATAGAATACCACACATTTCTAGACCCTTTCTGGTGTTCTGGGAGGCGATGTCTAAGAAAGTAGCTCGAAGCTTTTTCGGTAGGAAAATTGAGCGAATAGGATCCCCATTCTCGAGGTATGCGCCCGGCTTGAACGCCAGCCTCTCTTTTCTGGGTACAGATGGTGTCTCGAGGGGTCCTTTGGGGGGCACTGGGGGCTGGTTTTGTCCGTCAAAGTAAGATGAATATGAGTTCGGACTCGATTCGAGCGTCGGTAATTTGTGTGGTATGGGGGGAGGTGCATCGCTGGGAGGAGGTGGGGGGTCATGACTGTATTCTTTGGGTGGTCGATGAGGTGGAGGCAAAGCGGGTTGAGCTGATCGGTCTGGCACGAGTTGGTCGAACCGCACAGGCTGAGGTTTTGATATTGATGGATACATGCACGATCTTGGAGCACCACCTTCTCCTGCCGGTGCCAATGCTGTCTCATAATTGTCTTTTTCGAACTGATCTCGTTGTGAAGCATCAGTGGCCTTTCTAGCCGCCTCCATCTGGCTTTGAAGGTCTACATCGAGTCTCTGTCCGTTATTGAAGCGCGGCGACAGGATCGTAGCACCATAGACTTTGGCATGCCTATGCGCTTGTCTTGCAGTATCTCTTCGCGCCAGCTCCTTCTGTGCCAGTTCCACAGCCAGCTCTTGGTGCTCGGAGGCATCTAGAACAGTGGCATTACCACTAAGACTCGGGTCTTGGGCGGCAAAATCGCCGTAGCTTGAAGGAGGTTTCGCTCGGGTCGTTTTCGATATCTTCAGTTCCGCGGGTGCCATACGTTCCCACTCTTCATACTGATCACGAGTAATCGGTTTAATCTTTTCCAGATCGGCCAGAACAGTATTCATGCGTTTCGAGAGTTGCTGAACAGCCAAGCGGCTTTCAGGTGCTTTGTACTGAGGATGTTGGCGAAGCTTGTCCAAAACAAGCACAGAATGTCTGTACAGCATCATGTATGCTCGGCCATAAGCGCCATCCGATAACGCAAAAGCAGCCTGTGGAGATACTGTTAGCAACTCTATTCAAAATGGACATGGGACTGGATGAGCATAGCTGAACTGACTCACCTCTTGATACAGAGTCTCTGCAGCTCTAGTCCAGTGTTTGAAGGGAATGTTGATATTGAAATTGAAGTTTTCAGCTTGTGATACCAGCTCCTTCACACTCTGTGGGCGCGATGGCCGCGTGATTAATCTGGCGTCCATGCTGAACGGGGCTCCGCGGACTCAGGCTAGTATCGTCACGATTCTACCGGGTGGCTAGCAGGCCTCGGTCCTTGATATTTCAGGTTGCATTGAGTTCATATTGGTCTGGTCAATCGAAGGCATCGATGGATGGTGCGCTTTGTTGAAGCGGGATGCAGTGTTTGAGGTTGAAGTGACCCGGGCTGACTGGCAGACGGGGAGGCAGTTGAGTGATGGTGGGGCAAGTTTCAGGGTCGCCGCTTCGGGAGCTGTGACGCAGCGTGCCAGCAAGGTACACCCACTCACTGTACTCTGTACACCCACCCACTCTACATATTGTACGTACAGTGGGGTGTACATAGAGCCGCGTACCATCCGACAAGCTCGCCAACCAACACTGCAGGATTATTAGAGTTGGAAAGGGTCAGGCATCAAAATTGTTCCCGGAATTACGATTCGCAGTAATCCGTAGTCAGATTGCAACCTTTTCCATGGCATGTAAATATCGAGTTTCGTACCGAGGGCAAATTTCCCCGACTTTCCATTCATAATCTACTAGGAGTCTAGTCTGCCGACTGCGGTGACTGTCCGCCAGCAGGAGCTTGAGCAGAAGCTTGGGCAGAAGCTTGTAGTTGGAGGATTCCCGTCTTCTTCTTTTCCAGCTTATCCTGTGTTTCGTTAATTTGTCCCTCTAATCTCGTGCTGCCATACACCATGTTAGCTCTCAAAGTCTTGGTACCAGGAGTCACCAGTGGTGGCGCCTACACTTCTCCTTGGATGAAGTCAAGTCGTCCCTTGACGGTGCCCTCCGCTTCCACCTTGTCTTGTTTCAACAATACTGGTCCCACAAGCTTGTAAATGGTCTCATCATCCCCCAGCTTTTCGAACTCCTGTTCAAAGTGTCAGTTCTCAGGTCATGTGACGGCTGATATGACTTCACTAACCTTGAAGACTCCAGCGTTCTCTTGTTGCTGGCTCTGTAATTTTTGCCGTGAATTCACTGTATCTTGAAGCTCTGTTTGTGTTGCATTAGTTGTGTCTTCCTAGGAGCTGGACTTGCCTGGCCCTAGAATCTCAGAGGCGATCCCACCTTGTTGTAGTTTCTGATAATCCTCAGACATGGCTTGGAGCTTGGCCTGGAGTTCGGCCATGGTTGCGCAGGGTGAAAAGGGGCTGGAAGCGAAGTGTATCGGCACCTGTGAATGGGTCGTCTCTGTCCAGCCAGTGTCTGTCTGTCAGTGTCTGTTTGATACGTGGCCAAGCCGTGTACGTAATGGTGATATGTGGCCCTGACTGGTGTTCACTGTTGACCGAAGCTCAAGTCTGGTGCTTTTTTGCCCCACCGTCTCAGAACAGAGAGGTAGCAACATCAAATTGATATCGATAAGCAGCGCAGCGCGTGCATAATGTGTGTCTCGCAGTACGCCGGGCAGACGTCAACGGCTTCCATCACACATCTCGTCTTCACTTGCGCGTCTCGCCGTTGTTGTTTCTTTCTCGTCGACTCTTCACCTCTTGGCTGAGCAGCGCGTCCATCTGCATCCGCCCTTGTGCTGTTCTATTGGTCACATCTCGCGCCTCATTAACCGCAACCATTGTCCCGCTGCCACCGAGTTTCTCCAACCACATACCATAGAGAGCGTCACGATGTCGACAAATTTTCGCGACCGGGCCATCGCCGAGGTCCAGAAGGCTATTGCTGCCGACCATGCCAAGGAATACCAGAAGGCCTTCGATCTGTACATGTCAAGCATGGAGCTCTGGGTCAAAGCCCTCAAGTGGGAGAAGAACAAGGCTCTCAAAGCTACCATGCAAGAAAAAATGGCAACGTATCTCGACCGCGCCGAGAAGCTCAAACAATTTCTGCAATCCGAGGCAGACACCAACGCCAATGGGGGAAAGGCTCTTATGGGGGCAAACGGCGCCAGCACGGGCAAAAGCAAGGGAGCGCCTGAAGACGATGAGAGCAAAAAGCTGCGGAATGCTTTGTCAGGTGCCATCCTGCAAGAAAGACCAAACGTTCGGTGGGAGGATATCGCCGGCCTGGAAGGCGCAAAAGAAACCCTGAAGGAGGCTGTGGTGCTACCGATCAAGTTCCCGACCTTGTTTCAGGGGAAAAGGCAGGCGTGGAAGGGCATTTTGTTGTACGGCCCCCCTGGTACCGGAAAGAGTTATCTCGCCAAGGCTGTGGCCACAGAAGCCAACAGTACGTTCTTCAGCATCAGCAGTTCTGATTTGGTAAGCAAGTGGATGGGTGAAAGTGAAAGGTAAGTGTCTTGTACACCTCATCATCCAGGACAAATTACATCTCAGACTAAGTAACCCTGCTATGCAGACTTGTGAAAGCTCTATTTTCTATGGCGAGAGAAAACAAGCCATCAGTCATCTTCATTGACGAAATTGACGCCCTCTGTGGTCCTCGCGGCGAAGGCGAATCTGAAGCCTCCAGACGTATCAAGACTGAGATCCTCGTTCAGATGGACGGTGTCGGAAATGACAGCAAAGGCATTCTTGTTCTGGGAGCCACCAACATCCCTTGGCAACTTGACGCAGCCATCCGTCGCCGGTTTCAAAGACGTGTCCACATTGGACTCCCTGACCCTAACGGCCGAGCAAGAATGTTCAAGCTGGCCATTGGCGATACCGATACGGGATTGCAGGCTAGCGATTATAACACCCTTGCCAATATGTCGGATGGATTTTCGGGAAGTGACATTGCTAATGTGGTCCAGCATGCCCTCATGCGCCCTGTTCGCAAGATTTTGCAGGCAACTCACTTTAAGGCTGTATGTTCTAAACCAAGCGACACGTTTGGGCGCGACATATGCTAACACAAAAGCTAGGTGGTGAAAGACGGCAAGAGAATGCTGACGCCTTGTTCCCCCGGAGACCCCGAGAAGATTGAAATGACGTACGACGGCGTCACTTCTGACGAATTACTAGCGCCTGATGTCAATTTGAAGGACTTTGAGATGGCCCTTGCAGACTCACATCCTACAGTGTCCAAGGACGACATTGAGAAGCAAATCGACTGGACCAATGAGTTTGGCAGCGAAGGTGCTTGATGGCATTGAGTTCCAGCTTGGTGAGATACAGATATACATACAGCATGACGGCGTCCTCTGGAGTTTACATGGGCATTTGGCAAGCTACCAGTTTTATCTTGTCTTTTGGAGTTGGCGTGGCTGCGTACCAAAAAGGGATGATGGTCGATTTGTTCGCTGGCGTTGATTACAAGTCTTCACTATTGCAGTCCATCTTCATAATGACTTGTGCGACTCTGTAGTGGCGAACCGTTGTGGCACTGCCATTCAAGGACTGCCATTCAAGGCGCATTGCCAATGAATGAATGGTACGCGCTGGTCTCTGTGCAATCAACCCTCGGGTACCACCCTTTGGCGTGCTTTTTAGCTCGAGCGATATGTAGAAATGTGTCCAAATTTACACCGGCAGCAATGAAACTCAATCTCCAGCCATTCAATGATATTCTCAAACGGCTCTGATGAAGAGGTGCTGGTGAATGAATTGTTGGCCCACGGTTGAACTTGCAGGGCATCGGCTGGTGTCCACCGAATTTGGCCATTTTGGGAAAGCTGCGACAAAGCGTCGGCCAGCTTCAACAAGTTCCCGCATCTACTCCGTTCCACACATCGACAAAAAAAAAAGAAAAAAAAAAAAGGTCATCGCAAGTAGTCCATGCAGCCCAGAGCCGCCCCCTTGTTGCTGGCCCGACTTCACCATGGCCACACTTGCATCGCAAAAGTGGCTGTCACGTCCATCCCACTTCATGCGCGCGGCAAGGTGACCAGCACCAAATCAAAGGCGTCGTCGTCGTCCATGCTCGCTGTGACCAGCGACGTTGCGCGAAAGCTCGACAAGACGGGTGTATGGAGGCGGACAGCAGGGCGCAAAAATGCCAATGCCATTCGCGCAATCGAGCCACGCAGGGTCAACATAGTCAGCGATGGCCTCTGCGGTATGTACCAGAATCTTTTTTTTTTTTTTTTCCGCGTCGTCGCTGCCGTCCTCGAGCTGATTCTGAAAACAACCCCACAGACGACATCATCAACTATATTGGCCCGTCGATCGAGCGACACCGAGGATGCGACCTCGTTGACCTGAACCCCGGAGCAGGCGTCTGGAGCCGCAAGCTCCACAACCATCTTCAGCCCCGCAAACATGTCATGATGGACCTCGATGCCGAGCTTTACAGCCCCTTCCTGGCCGATCTTTTGGCGAAGGAGAATGTCGAACTTGTGCCAAAGTCGGGGCTTGTGTGGAAGGACCTCCTCGAGATGATTGGCACGCATTTATCAGAACAGCGCGAAGTCTCCCCCGACACTGCCCCGGGTCGCAACGACACGCTGCTCGTCACGGCAAATCTGGCCATGTACCCGAAGAAGTCGTTCCAGGGATTCGATAGCATAAGCTCCATGGTTCTCTACCAGCTCACGTCGAGCATCCGCACGTCGACACTCTTCCAGCGGTACGGCCTGGTCCGCATGCTCATATGGGTGAATGATGAGGACAAGCGACGGCTGCTGCCACGATCGATCAACCGCCGCAAGAAAAGCGCCTTTGAGGCAGAGTTGTCGAGCGAGTGGATCCACGAGGTTGCCGGGATGGACGCAGAGGTGGAAGACCGCAACGCGCTCCGGGACGAGTGGATCAACATCGAGTCGGCGAGTCGCACGATGAGGCGGATGGAGGCAGCTGGTCTTGAGATGCCCAAGGGCCGCGAACCACTGTCTCACTCGAAGCTGTTGCGGCTGGAGCCCGAGCTGCTGCTGCTGTCGGGTCAGAAGCTGGCGGGTGTTCGACCACCCACGCTGGCTCGGCCGTTCAAGCAAGAGCTCGAAGAACTGCAGCAGCAGCAGGAGCTATCTGGCTCCGAAGAAGCGACCAGGAGACTCAAGGCTCTGCGGCAGCGGGAGAGATATGACCACGAAGATGCCGTCTTGTACCTGGAGCTCCTGCAACAGCGAGACGCCATCATGGCGCTGGCGCCCTCTGCGCCCGCCGAGTTTGAGAGAGCCAACGCGGCATGGAATGAGCGCATCGACAACCTCAAGAAGAACACGCGCAACGAGTTCAACGGCATCAAAGACAGCTACCATCTCTTCTGCCAGTCACCGCCCGCCCTGCTCTGGGACAGACGAGCAGACGAGACTACGAACCCCTGTCGGCAAAGGGGGACGAGTTCTTCCCCAACGCGCCCACGGCACTGCTCGACATCCAGCCAAAGGCCATGCATGCGCTTTTCCGACAGCACGGGCCAAACACCTCCCGCGCAGGCGACATGTCCGACGTCATGCTGCGGTACTGGTTCCACCATACCCTGCTCCCCATTCACAAGGCAATGGAAGGCCTCTGGGGAGGATTCGGGGACTTGATCACCGAGTGTCCGAGCGTGAGGGCCGCCAACAGAGGGGGCATTCCCATGACGGGCAACGGCGCGCTGACGGCCCGGGCTGTCAACGAAGAGCAGTGGGCAGAGATTCTGCAAGCGTGGATGGACTGGCCTTTTCGCCCGAGCTACACGCAGATGCTGGGCAGGCTGGTCGAGGACGTGGAGGGGGATGTGGATGAGGAGGATACAAAGTCTGGCGCGACAGGGTTGGACTTTTAGACTCGCAAGATACTGTACGATACAATGCCTTTTGATTCACATAGACATTATAGACTGTATGTGACTCCCCAAGACGTCAGCGCCAGGGTCTCTGGGAGAGTCCCTAGGCAGAAGTGACGGTTTGGCGAACTGGATGGGAAATGTTAGGGAACAAGTTGACTCTGGTTCACTTAGGATGTGTTGGGCCTGACAAGGGGAGGCACAAGCTGTTTTGGAGGCTCAATTGAGGAATCAACGAGCGGCCAACCATCGTTGTTGCCAGCAGGGCTGCGTGGTGGGTTCAGTTCAAGAGCAAGGGCGAGAACGCTTCTCTTCTCAATAAAAGAATTGAGGTTATCATTGGAGAAGAATAGCTTGCTGAATGAATGAAAGAGAGCAAAAAGTAGAATAATATGAGAGAGGCCCTGGATCGTATTAACGCACTGTCAGAGCCGTCCCTGCCGTCCCGGAGCAACTCCCACGCGTAATATCTGTTCAATAAAAAAAAATAAAAAACCAATGAAGCAATCTCCCCGTAAAACGCCAGTACGCTCGAGGGCCCTCGTCCTGGCAAGGTCGTACAAGTACCGCACCAAGGTTTGCCTGCCCAGACCATAAAAATGTATGTCCTCCCCTTCCCTCCTCTCATAGGTCCATTTCATCTTGTTACACGTTGTCTCAACAGTTGACTCTACACGCTTTCGAATCAACTCTTACCACCACCAGCTCCAAGCTTTTTCAATCGAAGGGTTCTTCAGAACATCGTCAACCCAGCCCATATTGTCTCGACTGTCGTCCATGACGCGAGCATATTCTAATAGTAGGCGAAGGACATATATTGACATGTCTTCTTTGCGAAGAACCTTTTCGGCCCATTCTTTACCCTCCATGGCAATCTTCTCCGCCGTCTTGTCGCGGGCGTTGCGGCCCTGGTATCCGATAAAGTATTCCATAATACCGAAATAGTCGAGGAATCGGCTGTCCATGGGCACGAAATGTTTCCAGGGGACTAGACGAGAGTCGTGCCACTCCCGAAAGATGGTGGCCTTGATGGGGAGCGATGTAGATCGCAGGAATCCAAGATATCGGCCAGAAAAGGAGTTACCGTCGATGTCAGGAACGAACTTGTTGTCGTACTGTTGGGCCATTTTGATGCCATAGGTGGTTTCGAAATAGAAATCGGTGTAATTGCACCTGCCATCCTGTGGAGGGGTGCACATGAGATCGACGAAGCTAACGTTGGCAAACTCATCCACCCATTGGCCAAGCTTCTTCTCCTTTTGAGCCTGGAGACCATATTCTGCTCCGGGCAAGACAAAGTTCTCAGGTTTAGCTTCACCAGATTCGGCGGCGCTGATTTTGGTTCCGTTGTTCAGAGATACGAACCGGTGGCGCTGGAAACCACGCCAGTTGTTCGGAAAATTCTTGCCGCCAGTCGCAACACCGCGCCAGATGACCTTGTCGTCTTTCTCCTGCCACTGTATACCATGGTCGTTGCCTCCACCGAAACGCTCTTCCTCGTTCCAGTACATCGGCGCGGGTAGGAGGATTTCATTGTTCACCGTCAATTTGGAGCCGCCGAACATCGGAAAGAAGGTCTTGGTTGACTTGGTGGATAAGGGATGGATCAGAATGCCCTCAAGGCCCTGCAGATCAGGTTGGTGGCAAATCTGAACTGACATGGTGTAGTTGGAGACATAGCCTTTGTGGAGATGAGGCTTGGCGTACTCGCTGGTGATGTTGGGAGGGTCAGCGAACGACGTCTGGAGTTCGGTCGTTCTTGCAAGACTGTCTGGGGGACAGCCACGGCGAGCAATCTTCCAGAAGAATTCTGCGAGCCATTTGTCAGCGTGTTTGTCGTGATAGTAGTACTCAGTTGTAACATGGGAAGAACAAAGGCAATGTATTTTTAGAAAAGGCTGAACATACCGTCTTCCTCCCATTCTTTCTTTGAGACATCGCCAGCCAGGAATCCCGTCCTTGGAGCAGGCCACCGTTGGAACACGTTCTTCATTGACTTGGCTTTGTGTAGCTTGACAGTCTTGGAAGCATTCTTCATGTAGCCGTTCATCTCCTCCCATGGCACAACTAATCGAGGCTCATCCATCGCATTCAATGCAATATCCATGTCTGGAAGCAGGTGTTCGATAGTTTTGGTCATGTTGAGCCACACCTTGGTCCAAAACCAATCACTCCCCGCCTTGGCAACACCATCACGAACATTGATTGTCATTTCAAACTGGCTGGCCTCGCGACGCATGGGAGCCGGATCAACTCCCCAGAAGGGCTCAATGTCATGGTAAATTTGGTCGAAAAATCCCTCAACAACCAGAGCATTATGCGACCGCGCAAACTCAAGCCACTTGTCAAAGTGAGGGGGGGGGTGGCGTCCACGTCGTTTACGATACGCCTGAGCTGCCTCTTCCACTGTATTGGATTCCCCAGAAGTGAGACTGGCGAACGCGTGTTGCGCGTCATAGAGCAGTTTATCGATAGGGTGATGACCGGCCGAATCCGTCGATGTTACAGTTTCGGAGGAGCCAGGTCGTTCTGTCTTGTCCTGTTTCTTGGGGGGCGCTTGCGAGGAGTCGCCAGCAGCTGGTGGCTGCTTCGGTGGACTTGACGAAACTGACTCGTCTTTTCGTAAAGAGTCGACGGGAAAAGATTCTTGGATATCCTTAGAGATGGGGCGGCTTAACGACGGGTCGACTCGAATGGTGTCGGATGTCTGGTGGAACAGCCAAAAGGTCGTCAAGAGAATGAAGGCCAAACCCCCAAATCGCAAGAAGCCTGATGGTCGACGAGGGAAAGGTCCTGGTCCTAGAATTTTTGCCATTGTTTCTTGAGATGCCCGCGCCGGGCAGGCGAAAGGGCGTTTCGGGAGAGAAGGGTGTGGGTTGCTCAGTCAATCGATTTCTCGTACTTGCCGAGGATGGCAAGAACCACCGCTGAGGGTTCGGCGCCGAACGCCCCGACCGTTGTATCGATTCTTTGTGAAGTGGTACAGGGGCTTCTTCTTTGAACCGGACGCGAGATCTGACGGGAAGCGACTTCGCGGCTGTGGGTGCGGAACGTTCACGTCGATCTGTGGGCGATGTTCGCGATTCGGGGTCGCTTACCAGAGGCGTGGTTTTCGAGCAGTTGTAATCCGTGTGAAATATGGGATCTCTGGGATTTCTGGGATGCGCAAGCTGCGAAATGAATGCAAGCAGAGCATCAAAGCAGCGCGTATCGCGTGCTTGATTGCCACAGGACAGGTGTTCAATTCAAGGGACGTAATCCGTCCATGTACGTCCGTAGTCTCTGCACCACTTCCCGAAGATGGGACAGGGGTGGGTGTGACGAATATCAAAGGATCCGCCAAGTCATCAACAAGGCCCTTTGGCCCGTAGACGATGACAACTTGAATGGACATGGAATGAGAATGCCACCTCGCGTCATTGAGTCGTTGCTATCGAGTACAAGCCCCGTCGCTGGCAGGTGGCAGGTATGTATGCAAGCACGGACCAACCTAAGACCGGGATCCAGTCTTATAGCGTGCCTCTTATTTGCCTCGTGTTTCACATGCATAACAAACAGCATGTCTTTGACAGCAAAAGCGATATTATATGTACTCCGTATGATCAGGGTAAATGAATTTGCTATGGTTTTACGGAGTACGGACTACGGAGTACTACATAAGTATTTATCAGGGCATGCTAATAATTCGTACACTGCTATGTATATTAAGGCCTCATCGCTGTCAAGGGGGATGATACAGGAACTTCATCAAGGACAGACACAATCCGGATTGCAGACAGACCAACGCCGTCCCGCGCTGCAAGTGCTTGATCCGAGAATCATTCTCGCCTTTGGACTTTAATTCCTTGGCATGGCTGAAGTGAGTGCAGCCACCAGGTAATCGCCACGTGTAATAAGCCTGGCTGACTGGACCAGACGCTCACGAACATTCCCGAGAATGGATTTGTCGCACGAACTACGGAGTAGGTACAGTACAAGACTAGGGTGATTGAGCCAATCATGTGCCTCTAGCGAAGATGTGATTTATGCATGTAATATCTATGTACATTCATGTACATACATATGTACGGATTACATACTCCGTACGTTCGTGCGCAACAAGGTCCTGCCCCTATTGGCTAATTGCCGACTTTGGCTGCGTGGATTGCGACAGCTTCTCCCAATCTCCAGCTTACATGTATTAGACCTCGCGAGATATATATCCCTTTGGCAGTAGGTTTATCAGCTAGATTTATTACGGAGAAGATGCCTTAATACGTGAAAAAGAATGGGTCTCCTGCTTGCTTGCTCCCTCACGAGTCACGACTGCCGAAGGGATGAGCGAGCTTCGGAGCATAACCCAAAATCACAGACGACCTGACCACTCGATTCTGGTCTTTTCCTCTTTGGGTCAACAATTCAAGACTCTTTCATTCTTTGCCATCCCCCAAATCTGCCAAGTTCTCACAACCTGATCGTCGATCAAGATAACGGCAATCTTAGACACACTGTCCGGACATGGACAGCATGGCATGCATTCAACTACGTGACTATTTCCGTTACTCACTTTAGTCACAACCAACCAGCTTCCCAGGCTGCTATTAGCCACCACAGGGCTGGAGCGAGACAGGGCATCATTGAAGGCTGAAATCTTCGAACTTGGAGGGGGCAGAGGCAGTAACTTATCTGGCAGTAGCGGCGACAGACAACAGACAACAGATAGATCATTCCATCGATGACAAGTCTCTCGGACGAGGAGCTACAATTCTTGATTTCTTTCATCAAACTGATGCTCAATCCATCGAAATTTACTTTTGATTACAGAGCCGCTCGACCGAGGATTTCAAAATGCAAGGTAATTTGTTCGCGTGCATATTCGTTGCTAGACTCAACGAAGTGGTCATGCCGAGGAGGGACAGAGAATTGATGCCAGGTCGGCATTTTCCAAACACCACTGCTTGATGATCGATACCGAAGAGTAAGCGCAGAGAGACATTAGCGAGTAAACTAAGACGAACAACGCTTGGGGCATTGCTTCCTTGCAACCTGCGCCCGAGGTTCCAAATAACTCAATTTCGATACTGTGCAGATCTTGGCCCGCAATAATCATGGTTCATTTTGTGCTTGAATCCAACCTCGCAACGGCATGTGAAGAAGTCCATTACCGCCCCAAGTCAAAGCCTTCTGCCAATACAGCAGAAGACTTGCTCTGAGAGCCTTTGTTGGTGCGAGTATGGCCCAAAGAATGGCGATGTCTGCATCCTTCAACGCCGCTAATATCACCAGCATATAGCAAGGCATTCAGTCAGTTGAGGCCTTTTTCAGGCTGTCCTCGTCAACTGCAGGCTTCCTCGCACTGATAGCAACGTATCTCCAGTACTTCTGCGCGTAATACCCCCTCGCGCCTCCGATTGCATTGACAAAGTATTTCTCGAGACGCAAGAATATGATGATGTAGTACGGTATTGCGGCTATGATCCAAAAAAGTCGCAGCATCGGTCGAACGTTCTCGGAGTAGTCGTGCTCTTCAACGTTTACAAACCCCGCCTCCTCAAGAAGCTGTTTGTAGTACCCGCGCTTGGCGCGCTGCCACGTCGGCATAGCACCATACTCGCTGACTTCCTTCATGAGCTTGGCAAGCGTCTTTCCAATTTCTTCGTCTGACTTGTAGTCATGGTCGTACTCGTGCATGGCGACGTGGCCGCCGGGTCGAAGGATGCGGTAGAATCCTTTCAATACCTCCAAGGGATCTGTGGCGTGGACGAGAGTCTCCATTGTGTAGACCCCATCAAAACTCTCCGTTTGCAAGGTTTCCAAATGGTGGTAATCCATTTTCTGAACTGATACAAGAGAGCCAAGCTCACCAGCCCGAGAGACGTTACGCTTTGCTTTGGCCAGGTGATGATCCATGACATCTATGGCGGTCACTCGCAGGCCATGGCTGGCCATGTACAAAGCAACATGGCCAACTCCACAGCCGGCGTCCAAGACCTGCGAGCCGGGAGGAACATCGAGGAGCCTGTACAGCTTTTCTTCCATCCTGCGCAGAGGACCATTCAGTGGAAACATGAAGTACGTGTCTTTTTCCCAGTACCCAAAGTGGCGCGTGTTCCCCAAAAGAAGCCAATAGCCAAGTCGCGATTCGAACGACTTGTAGAGACTCTGCAGTCCAGGATTTTCATTGATGATTGGCTTCGGGTCGGTCGCCGGAGTCTTCGGCGAAGTAGACATGTTGACAGACAAGAATAAAACCGCTGGCCCTGGGAATAGATGAGACAAAAATCGAGAGGTAGCCCAAGAGGCGGGTTGCGGGAGTGATGGCGATTCAATCGTTTGAGCGCTAGAAACGGAAACAAACTGGTTTTATGAAGAAGAGTTCGGCGATATTGCTTCGTCGCAAGATGTGTAAGATGTGCATCAGGGGCGACGTTGAATTTGCTGACAGTACGGAGCGCAGTTGCTGCGTATCTCTTTACATACAGCCAGCTGCGTTGATGTACTTATCAATGCAGGGATTTGGAGTGGTGTTGGCTTAACTACGTTATCAAAGCACGGCTGGTCGGAAATGCCCGCAGACAATGGGGCCTGACAGGAGGGAATCGAGCCAATCAGCTATTAACCTCGGGAGTGAGACGGGGACTACAGTAGCTTTTAGTGGCGCTTAATCCCTTGTATTCTCTCGGTGTGACTCTGTAATAGCGGCCAGTCTGCGCGGCTCAAATGCCTGTTAGAAGGGGATTCGGCACCTTGGTCATGTAGATTTGTAAAGTAATTCAGGGGGTGGGGACTGTACAGCTTTCATCAACTCTAAAGACAGCAACGCACGACTACAGATGCTAGTACTATAAGAACATTAGAATACTAGATCAGTGAATGTGAAATGAAGTTTTTTGCTCTACAAACAGCTCATGAGTCGTAATTTTTTTTTTTTTTTTTGTACATCAATTCTGTTTGGGCCAATCTTCTTGCCGTTTATATCCGTACTAGTTTATTCGACACTCCTGAATATATATGGGCGAATTGATAGCTTGCCACCACAATACCCTCTTGATTGAAATGTAAAACAAATTCCGCTTTCGAAGTCTAAATGTTCGTTGATGTCCGTACGGAATAGCATCACTCGCAGTGGTTGCATAATGTCAGAACAGAGTTTTCAATGTCATTATATAAAGGGAAAAAATTGATTGTTTGCCAGAAAAACTTTCTCTGGCTGCTTGCTTGGCATAATTTGAAGCAAAAGGTCTCCGCCCGTGTCGTAGAGAGGAGAGGAAGCTGGACCAAAAGAACCAAGAGCTGGACTACCTACCCAGTTCATATTTTGCCAGCTAGTCATGGCCCCACTTCACGTCAGCCACCACGAAACCCGAAGTCGCGCCTGTTTGTTTGTAACGTCTAAACATCACAGGCTGCGAGCTACAATTGAACTTGACCGAGCTGGGAGCAATCGGCAGACAGGCCGTAGCTGTATGTCTACCTCAAGAGCTATCGAATTGTCGTAAGCAAGGCGTTTATTATTTTGCCACCATCGACTATCATCGTGCGACGTATCTGCGGTTCCATCCATCCATCCGAGCAGTCATGTCGATTCTATCGGGCCATCTAGAGCAAATTGCCTACTCTTGTCAAGGAATTGACGCACTACCGTAAAGAGACACCCTTGCTTCGCATAGCGACTCAATAGCTCACTTCTCTCGTCAGGTTTCCTCCACCCAAGATCTTTACGAACGCCTTGCTATCAAACCACGACATTACATCATTGATCAGGGATACGGAAGCCCACGAGCGAGCGCTCTTTTCCGTCCCGCCACCACCACCCCCTGCTACTCAGAACATTCGAAGCACCGAGCAAGAATCCAAATCCACGAGCCGACGCCAAACCGTCTTCAATGTGACATCTGGCGAGGTAACCACCGGGCCGCCTACCCGCGGTGCCAGCATTCCTCGTCGTCACACGGCCGTTGCCGCGGTCCTCGGTGGTGAAATGCATTCTCAGATTAGAAGAGGGGAAGTCGACCGAAAAGGAGATGTCGATGTCGAGGTATTGCTTCGGGGGGCGGAGAAACTATGTGGCGTCTATGAACTGCCTGGAGCGAGGGATCGTATTTCGTCATTAAGAAACCAACACCGCAATGGGAAGAACACTTTGGCGTACTATGAAGCTAAAGTAACCGAGCAAAATGAGCAATTGGCCAGTATGAACAAGGGCTGGATGGACGACGACGACGACGACGATGTTACGGGAGCAGGGGATGGAAGCGAACTGTGGACAGAGGACGACCTCCGCAGAGAAGAAGCCGAGGCCAAAGAACTGGAAATCAAGAAAAGAGATCTACAGGCCAGATTGCTACAGATGGAAAAGGACTTAGGAGGTCTGATGAATATGTGATGATGAAGTACTACCATCAGTTCGACGGCACTCAAGGGACAACGCCTGGAATTCGCAATACCAAAGTATTCGTTGCTTTTTTGTATTCAGCCTACGATGCACAGGTACCATCTATGCATCTGTCAGAAGAGCCAATATTACATGTCGATGCACCCACGGTGCACCCACGTCGTCCTTGGCTCGCACGAAATAGCCGAGAAATCCGGACACATCAGCGGCACCATCCACCTCAAACTTGTCATTGATGATATAAGTCGGCACGCCTTTGAAGCCTCGCACATACGCCCCTTCGACCTCCCAGTCAACCCTCTGACCAGCCGGGTCTTTCTTCAACCACTCAAACGTATCGTTTCTCGCAATGCCCGCTGCCTCTGCCGATCTGGCCAAGTCCTCTGGTAACGTCGCCATTCTTTCCAAAGAACATGCACTTGATTGCCGTGGCGACACGATCCTCCCTCTCGAGACCCTTTGTCTAATTGGTTGAATCTCACGATGGGGATTGCGAGTATTGCCGATACGCCCGCCGAAATAATAAGTTGGAGCCCTCTTGTGCACCTACTTAAGCCATACGCGCACGTTTGGATGTCGGTCTATCATCGTCGAATTCAAGAATAGCGATGTCTGTAACTAAGGCAGATTCAGTAGGCTGATTCATATCAAGGCGGTATGCGTGCCATCGAATGTTGAACGTGGATGAGGAGCCGCCGGGTACGGTTTTGCGGTAGAGGGTGATGGCGCGCTCGAAACGAGCTCGGCCGAGGTAGCAGAAGGGACAGACTGCATCTGATATGATTGGTACATTGAAAGCGGTCATTTTTGCCCGGGGGCCTGGTTGTTCGACAAGCAACACAATGTCAACAACAGAACATATTCAAGAGATGGCAGAGTAGCGCTGATGCTGTATTCAAACAGATGACGAGGCAGCGTAACAACAACTGTCACAAGCAAAGGATTTAGGACTGAGGGGGAGTTACCGTATTCTTTCAATAAACCAAAGTAGTCGAGCTAGAGGGTAATGCAAATCTCATCTAGTATCCCAGGGTATCATGCAATGCTAATCAAAACGCCCAAAATGCCATGCCTATACTCCTTCTGTCCGCCTCATGCAGGCGATCGACTCCGACGTCTGCCCACCCTCTCGCTTGTTGACCTATATTGTTTACGATTCATCATACACGATCCTCCTCTCGGCCTGTAAAAGTCTCCCTTTTGATTAACTCTGAACCCTTGCCCAGCACCTGATTCATCTCGTGCCGCTTCTTCCCTCAACGACCTCGTCTCTGAAACATCCTCGTACTGGACCGCTCTATCCCAGTCCTCCAGTTTCGTGAACGGACTCCTAAGCCATGCTCGAAGCTCGTGCAAGAACAACCTTGTATTGTCCCGGCCCAAAAAATCGGACAGCATCTCTTCGGCCTGTCCGCCACTGCCCATAATGTCCACTGATTTGAGGATCGCAACGACGTACTCGAGTAGAAACTCGGCGTTGTTGGCGCGGCGCCGCCGTGCTTCAGTCATAGACGCGGACGAACCTTCCAGCTGGGAATTACTTTCATCGCCGTCGGAGGGTGACAGGAACGAGAAAACCCGCAGCTCTCGTCTTATCCACATCCTAGCGCGTGAAACTAATTCTGTATCCGTACAAAACATGTGCGATGTGAGTTCTCGATAGCGAGAAAGCCGGTTGGATCCGACGTGCTTGGAGTATCGTTGATGGCGGTAGACACTGCGACGAGTCGCAATCACGTCAGAAACGGCTGCTCGCCGGGCCTGCTCCCAAAATCGCCGGGGTCCTGATCGCGGGCAGTTGAGCCGGGAGCGACGCGCATAGTCACCTGTGTAGAAGGATCGTGTGGACGATGAATTCGCGGCGGTGGTGGACGAGGACGTCGCAGCAGCTTTTTCCTGGTCGAAAAAGGTCGTTACGGGTGCATCGTTCGGCCCGTGTACGACCTTGACGACTCGTGCTTTGCAAAGAGGGCATTGGGGCGTTTCGAAGAGCCAGTTTGACACGCAGATGTAGTCGAAGTTACGGTGGCCGCATGGGAGAGCCTCGCATGGTTCTGTAACAGTGTCGAGGCAGATGACGCAGCAGTCGGCGGTGGCGTCTTCTTGCCTCGCGGCTACCTCTTCGAGAGTATTTTGCAGAACACGTTGCCGGAGATGGTTATCATTTTGGTCTTGTGATGGCTTCATGGCAAGTTGAGAGAGGGGAAGAGCGAGCGTAAATGACTTGTCAAAGAAACCAGACATTTCTAAGCAAGATGATGAGCGAGATGGGCCTGCGAAAGAGGCATGGTGGGGCTACTCAGTGCACCGTACTCCGTCCTCAGAGCGGATTCGACGCTGACGCCCACTGCGATGACGTAGGGTCCACTGTAGCCACAGCGGCGAACGACGCTGAAACCGCGTGCGCTGGTGCTAGATCGGGGCACCCCAGCCGCTTGACCTGCCAGACCAGACGCGTCTGGTTTTACGACGCGAACATCTAGTTTGGTTCGATTAATATATGTAGCAGCAGGGCCCACTGCCTCATTGCTCAACAAGATCCTCTACAAAATTTTGTATATTTTCATTTTTATGCAAGAGCTTGCCAAGGTGCAGCATCTGGCCTCTCAGCATGGACGACGAGACCAAAGCTGCGTATGAAGAGAAGTCAAAAGACCTGCGCGCGGAATTGAAGCGATGGGAAAACGAGTGGGGACAGACTCATGACGGAAAGAAGCCCGGACGTCAAGATATCGGTAAGTTGCCCCCTGGGTGACTTCAAAGACACAGGTTGATCGAAAAAACGGCTGACAGATGTGAACAGCGAGAAAATACAAAGACTACCACAAATGTCGCGATATCCTGTCCGGAAAGCTCCCACCGCCCTCGAAACCAGAGTCCAAACCAAAGAGGCGTAGACGTGATCCTGTACCAGCAGAGACACCGCTCAAGCGAACCAAACATGCCGAGACTCCTTCAAAACAGCGACCTCACGACGATGGATTCATGAACACCCCAGCTATATCAAGGAGACTCTTCAGCCCGGCTCCAGTGACGTCCCTTGGTCCCACTCCACAACGAGATGGCCACGTCCTCGGATTATTCGATCTTCTGGTCGAGAAGGAGCTGGGCACGCCGTCAAGGAAGGACAAACTTCAACCCCACGGGACACCAAGTCGCGCTGGTGCAAATGTCTTGTCCACGCCCAGCAGGCGAACAGCCATGAACGATCCCGGGAGCACAACGAAGCTCGGCAGAACGCCCATGTCCTCCAGCAGGAAGCAAATGCTGAACATGTTTGCGACACCAATGAAGAACCGTCGGGGAAGTACAGACGGCAAGACAATGTCGTCTGTTTCCAAGCTCCAATTCGACACGCCGGTCTTTCTGAAAAGACATGGCCTGCCTGCAGTCGACGAGAACGCCATGTTTGCCGATCCAGCGCCACTACGACTGCCCAAAAAGCCCTTGGTGCGAGGATTGAGCGAGATTGTCGCCAGCCTGAGGAAAGTGGAGGAAGACGTGCTAGACGACGACTTGGAGGCCCTTCGTGAGATAGAGAACGGTACTGCAGGCGTACCGAGGCCAATGTCTCCATCCCTGGGGACAAGGCCTGCACCCGCGCCCGCACCCGCACCTGTGCCTACGGCTCCGTCCGTGCTCGAGCCAGATAGTCAGGGTCGTCCAATGCTCCTGGGAGGCTTTGACAACGAAGAAATGTACGACAGTGCCCACGAGGACGGGGTCGATCGGAACGGAAATCCTCTGCCTGCGTACAAAAAGAAGGGGCAAAAGAGGACAACCAGAAGGGCCAATATCCGACCGACTATGAAGAAGCGGCCGCAGGTGTTGGTAGCGCAAGAGCATGGTAACGGAGAAGACGACGAAGAGGCGGATGTGGTCCCGGAAACTCAGGTTATTGCCGGACCAGACGGGGACTACGAAGACGGCGCATATTCTGATGAAGCGCCTGCTCAAGGAGCTGCTAAGAAGAAGAGTAAGGCCAAGAAGGACGTTCCGGTGAAGAAGGTGGCGAAGAAGGTCAACGAGTTTGCCCATGCCAACTTCAAGCGGTTAAAGTTGAGAAATCACGGTGCCAAGGGTGGTCCTGGGTTCAATAGCCGATTCCGTCGTCGTCGATGAGAGAGGGGCTCCGATGAATCTGGGCCGGGCTTGCTTACATATGAGTATACGAATTTACGATCAATGAGTACAACTATCTGGCATCGCGTCTTATCATGTTGGAGAGCTGGTGTTTGATGGGTTTAGGAGTAAAGTCAGCGAAGCGGCCATCTACGTCAGCATCATGTGAGCAGCTCTGTAACCTTGGAGACTCGCTCGTCACAAAGTAGCTAAAATGTATCAATTCCATCATCTTTATACATGCATCGCGCGACGAGCTGAGCGGCCAATCACCAATGTCAGTAATCTAGGACACATGACTGGACATGTCTTGGGGCCAAGATGCCTCACCCAGCTTAAATACCTCACAGTTCCTTGAGGGTGTCTCGGCAGCTAAAATCATGGCCTTCGCTCACTGAGCTGACGGGCCATTCCCTTCAAATGTCCCGGAGTTCTCTCTCTGTCACTTGAATTTTCTTGGCTTTTTGTTTTTATTTTTTATTTTATTTTTCGAATTTACCTCGATTTGTCAAATCTGTCAAACCAATGGCCGGATGTGAAAATTTGCAGGGGCCAAGGTTTCAGAGACCTCCCTCCAATGCCCAACCTGCGGCAAGCCAGCTACAGGATGATAGAGGTGATCGGCAGTCCGCTAAAGTGAAGACATATTCAGTCTCCAGGTAATGAAGTCCTGATTGTGGGAATATACCTGGCTTACTGTACGAGATCACAAAGTGAGAGGTCTATGGAGATAGCAGAAGCATGACTAAATGAGATATACCTGGCAACATCATCACGATGTGATTCCCGTCACAATCCGGTTATACCCGAACCTAAGCGTATGTCAGGCAGAACTGCCGCAGAAGATGGGCGCCACATTGAGTTGTTGCACGCAGCACCGGTTGACTGTCCCACATGGACGAGTGAAAGTGCATCCATACCCAGGCATGTGTCTTGTTCGTTGGGTCATTAAGGGTGTGATCCACGAGCCGGTGCAAAGTTTGCACCGACATTGCATAGTACAAATTATATATAGATCTATATAGGGCGGCCACTTTATACTATTATAGCCTACTTCTAAGGCTTTTTTTACTACCTTTATATAAGGGAACTATTATAATAGTAACTCTTCCCTTCTATAGCTTTAATATAATAGGATTATTATAATTTACTAGTAAATCTTATATAATTTAAATACCTATTATAACTATATCCTAAAGCACCTAATTATAGGTATCTAAACCCTTCTAAATTTATTAGACTAATAATTAAACCCTTTCCTTTCTTAAATTACTTCTTAAAGCTTACTATAAGTAATAGCTTAATAGTAGTAAGATAAGTATTCTTTAAGATATTCTTAAAAGCTTTATTCCTATTTTTATAAGGAAATTCCTATAATATTAATAGTCTCTAAACACTATTAAAAACTAATATAAGTAACTAAAGGGTATTTAGTATACTTTTTATACTATAAAGAAAAGATCTAGTATAATATATAATAAATAGGATAGGTAGCTTTATATAAGTAAGTAAACTACTAATTATATCTATTAAATATATAGAAGGTTTAGTAAATTTATTATAATAAAGCCTCTTATTATAAATAAAGCTATTATAAAAGAGAAGTAAGTAAAGGTTTTCTTAGGAGACTATAAAGCTAGTAATATAGTTATTAAAGCTTAAGATACTAAAAGCTTTACTACTACTAAAAGGATATAAGAAAAGTTATTAAAAAAAAGCTCTAATAAGTTTAAAGATAATAAATTTAAGTCTTAAATAAGGAATACTAATATATAATACCTTAATAATAAGGCTTATAATAGTATTAAGCTCCCTAATAAAGAAAATTCCCTCTTTAAGGATAATTAGTAGTATTAAAGTTAGTCTTAAAGTAATATTCTAGAGTAAAGCACTAATAATATAGCTATTTCCTTAATACTAAACCTATAAAGCTCTTAAATAAGCTTTACTAAGGCTATACCTAATAGATTATAGCTAAATTTATTACTATAAAGTATATAAAAGTATTAGGCTATAGTATAGGTAAAAGAGCTCTTAGAGATTATATCTAATATCCTTAGGCCTTAAATATAAGGCTTAAAGAGATATATTATTACTTAAAGAGCTATAAGGGCTAATAATATTAAGAAGGTAGTTAAGAACTATTAATTATATAGTAAAGAGTTTAGAATAAGTATAATTATTAGAGTTATATTATAGTTAAAGTAAGATTAACTAAATCCTTTAATTTAGAACTTATTATTATTAAAAGAGGTAAAGTAAGTATAGATTAAGTTAAATTTTAGTGTTAATACTATTTACTAGTAAAAGCAAGGCTTTTTATCTAGAAGGTCTACGGGCTATATATATTTATTACTTTTTAACCTATAATATTATTATTATATTAATTAGAATTCTATTAATAACACTATTAAATTTATTAAATATATATCTTTTTATCTAAATTACTACTTTACTAAACCCTTTAAAGCTATTATATTATTCTTTTCTAAATCTTATAGCCTATAAGGCCTATAAAAAGCAAAAATACCTATAAAGTAGCTATTTTAAGTACTTTATACTTATCTCTAGGTAATAATTTTATCTCTCCTACTTTAAAGTTATATAGCTTCTTTCTACCTAATTTAATAAAGTTAAAGAGAGCTATAATAATATAGACTATCTTAATTTATATAAGAAAGTTATACTTAGTAGCGCTATAGTAAATTATCTTTTACTTTTACTTATATTACCTAAAAACACGCTTTATAACTATTTATAATTATATATACTAGAAGTTAAAAAGCTCTTTCTTATTATTAAAGTGCTTATAAGCTTCTCTTTAGTCTTATAAATAATATTAAACCCTTAAAAACAGCGTAATTAGGCTATAATATAAGCTAAATCCTGTATTACTAAGATAAAATTAGCCTTAAGGGATTATAAAAGACTTTAAAAACGCTATTTATAATAAGGTATTATTATTAATAAAACCTTTAGTACTTACTAGTATATATAGGAATAATTCCTTAAAGCTTATAGCTACTAGTATATTTTATAAAATATTATTCTTCCTTAACTAGTATCTTTACTACTAATTTTATAGAATATACGCTAGAATATATATATTATTAATAGCACTAATAGCACTATTAAATTAAAGGAACTTCTTATTTAGCTCTATAAATAGCAAGACTAACTATAGCTTTAGCTAATAAATAAAGATTATATATAAATACCTTATTAGATTAATAAGCTTATAAATAATTTAAGATACTAATGCTTAGGATAGTAGAAATTAATACCCTATATTTCTCTATAGCTTATTATATATATAAATCTATAAGAAAACTATTACTTTCTGCTTAACTAATTAATATTATAAAGAGTATACTAAGGTATTAATATAAAGCTAGTTATAAAGCTTAAGAAAGGTCTCCTTAGGTATCTAAAAGAGATTTATAAATTTAATTTCTAATAATAGTTAAAGAATCTATTTATAGAGATCTTATAATATTATTAGTAATAAATAAGTATCTCTAAGGCCTATAAGGGTATTATAAGTATTATAATTATAATTAATATACTAATAAAGGTAATATAGCCTATATAGGGTTCTTTATAGTAAGCCTAGCTTCTAAAAATACTATAAAATTAATATTACAAGCTAAAGGTTATTATTAGCGTCTTTATTTATAATAAATTAATTAAATAAGAGGTTATTAACCCTAAGAAACATTATTATAGCTTATAGCTAGGTATAAACTTTATACTAGTATAAACTTTATATAGGGACTATATAAAGTATATAGTTTATACCTAGAAATTAGTAGAATTTGCTTCTTTCTTAGTATCTAAGCTTATTTTAGGTATTTACATAGCCCTAGTTAAAAAGATATATTATAAATAAGGGGGGATATAGTATTTATATAATTTAGATAAAGTTCTATAAATTTCTATAGATCTTAGCTAATAAAAATAGCTAGCGCGTCTGGTTAGATGCATTTTGCACTCGTGCAAAGTTTGCACTGGCTCGTGGATCACACCCTAAATGCGCACATCGCGCTTTTTTAATGCGCATATTGCGTTGGTCCTAATCAGGAAGGACAGTCCTCACACCTAACAGTCGTACAAATCCCTCGCTTGCTTGCTAGGTATTGATAGCGTTAATTGCATCTCCTGCGGTCGCATAAAACAGCTATATCTCAGGGAATGATATGATAAAGGGTATTTAAAAGAGCCTTATTGCATTGCGTTGCGTTGTTGCGTTGCTGTTGTGAGGCCGTACGCGATATGCGCATTCAAAAAGGCAATGCAAACCGAACCCGTGTAGATGTCAACGCCGTCGTTAGGCGGAGAGAGCTACGGAAGGGTGGTCTAATTATATCCATCACGACCAACCCTCGCCCTTCTTTGGCTGATGCAGGCTTAGCATGCTGTACCGCGTGTAAATCATTCCCCGATCGATGCGTGTCCCCCCATCATCTCCAACTGCCGACCAGCTTAAGCACTGATGAACTCAGTTGTACCAGCAGTCCAGCTATAAATGTTGATCCTTCTTCGCTAGAATGTCGTCTCATACACACAGCGTTGTCTCGTTCTATTTATCCACGAGTTTTACTGCATTTCAGAAGGCTGAAGTAGGGCCACCCGTATGATCTCAATTCCTTATTTTATTGTCTTTTTTTAGACATTAACCACTGCGCAGCTCCATGCCAAGCCACAGGTCCGGCGGTGGCTCCCACCGGCGGCATCGTGAATCGACTTTACGAGAACCCCCCCGGCCACCTAGTCCCGCTGAGGTTCTAGAAGAGACCCATCGGATATTGAGAGACTTGCAGACCCAATCCCAGACGTACAAAACTCAATACGACTACCTTGTCAGGGAGACTATGAGGCTGAATATCATGATGGAGAGTGCAAGGGCTGAGCGGGCATTAATGTCGGATTCAGCAACGGCAGTACGTGCGACCCGGCAGGGCAGGATGGCCGACTATAGTGAAATGTATGCGAGACGGGATCACTTGGACCGTGAAATTGAAGCTCTTCAGTGGTCTGTTGACCACTTCCAGATTGCCTCTGCTACCATGCAGCGTTTATGGCAAAGCTTTGAAACTGAAATCCAGTGGTTGCGTCAGGAAATGGCGAACCTCAGGCGCACTATGGCATAATCTCGTTGGGGATAAGCGGGTACCACTGGGTAGTCAGACTGATGGTGCTCTATCAAAACAACCAGTTATCTAGTGGTTAGTCCGTAGTCCGTAGACTAGACAGCATTCCCGTAACCAACTTGCCGATCCCTGCGAATCAGTGCTGGATGTGATTGGATAAGAGCGCGGGGTCGTTGCGTCCTGAAATTTCAGGCACTAAAATTTGCCATCACATCCACATTTGCGGTATGTTATTCTAATAAAGTATGACAAACACCTTTCTCCTTCATCCGACACCCATCCTTAAGGATGAGGGATTTTATCGTTGAGGCAAAAACCAAAGCGGCACTGCAACGCTTTATCACGTCAATAGACGAGAGCGAGATTCTCAAGCTTGCTTCATCGTACCACGATAATGAACCCTGCCAGATGTTTCAACCTATCAAGCATGGAAGCTTCAATGTCTGCTTCTTTGTGCAATTCGCGACGCCGGGCTCTGAAGGGGTGCCTGACCGATGGGTCGTGAGAATTCCTATCCCTGACCAAATCCCTTGGATAGATGAGAAGATTGACGTAGAGATCGCCACGATGAAGTGAGTTTTCTGACGGTCGTATTGAAAGTATCTCTCTAACGACAGTCGTAGATACGTGGCAGCCAACACCACGATACCCGTCCCTATGATAAGGGCGTATTCTTCCACCAAGAATAGTCCTATTAAGATGGCGTTTATCATCATGGACTACGTAGAAGGGAAAAACCTCAGGGAACTCGGATTTGCGAAGGACGTCGATGTCTGGCACTCAGTGACCACGGAGCCCACCAGAGCCAGAAAGATAATGTACGAGCATTTGGCCCAGGTCTACATTCAACTACGGCGACTGGAATTCCCTGAGATCGGTGCTCTTGGCCTTTCAAAGGGGGACGATGGCCAGAGCATCCGGGTTCGCCATCGGCCACTATGTATCGAAATTCTTCTCCAGCAACGCGAGGGCTTGGCGCCTGCTTCAAAGTTCCCCGAGCATACAACGTTCAAGACCTCAAAGGAGTACGTGGATGCACTTCTCTGGCTGGGAGACAATCTGCTTGACAAGGGGAGGAATTCCATGATTGACATCCGTGGTGAGCGTGTTTTATATGCCTCGCACTACTTTAGAAAGTTCGTAATGGAGTCATGGCTCGATACAGCTCAAGATTGTGGTCCATTTGTCTTGGTTCACGGTGACCTAGGCCTTCAGAACCTCTTGTGGGACGATGACCTCAATCTAGTGGCGGTACTCGACTGGGAATGGAGCAGCGTCATGCCATTGCAGTTCCTCGTTCCCCCTCCCTGGTTAAACGGTGATTCCATCGATTTTCTGTGTCATAGCCAGATACTGTACAACAGGCAAGTCAGCATCTTCTGCGACATGGTGCGAGATCAGGAGAGATCTTTGGGGCTTGGACGTTCCCCTTTACTTTATGATGAGTGGGTTAGACGGAAAGGCTGGTGTCATACGTTGGTGGTATGTGCCCTACTCCGCCCGGAGTATGTTTTTGATGTCTACTGGTCCTTTCTCAGCTACGCTTTCGCTGGAATGCAATCGCCGCTTGCAACAGAGAAACAATGGGAGAATTACAGGGAAATCACTTCACAAAAAGTCGCGCTGTTCATGGAAAATGATGATAGAAAAGAGTTTTCATCGAGGAAGCAAGAGGAGCAGAGGGTGTATCTCAAGGAGGAAGAGGATTACTTTGGGCCTTCGGTTGACTGTCAAGATACAACTAGCATTGTTGGCTGACGGGGCCCCGACGTTTGTCGAAATACATCCATGTCGAGGATTTTCTCTCCCAAACTCTACAACATGATGCCTCGTCCCTCAGCGGTGTTAAGGTGGATAATAGCTTAGGTAATAGTTAACTATAATTATATAAACCTTAGCTAGAGTATAGACTTAGAGAATATAACTATTATTACTTACCTTATATATTTAATACTTAAGAATAGCTAATCAATAATATCTAAGAGATTATCAAGTTAAATAATTAAAGAACTATAAACTAAATTAAAAGGGAAAGAAATTATAAACTTTATTAAAGTATAACTATAGCTAGAAATAATAGGAAAGAATAATCTCCTTAGGCTTCATACACCTTGTGGAGTCACGTTAACTAGGATCTGTATCCAATCGGATAGAAGTGGATTAGAGGTACATTCGCTTCTATATAGATAGGCTAATAATAAATGTACTACTGATTTTTCCTGTACAAACTACTATACCTGCGAGAACAATGATAGCTAGGCAAGAGGTATAGGGGCTCTAGTATATTAACTAAAGCTTACTAGGTCTAAGTATGTTATACATACAAGTCACTAGCTTATAGCTAGTAGCTTACTAGTATTATATAAACCTAGCCCTAGGGCATAGCTTATTTATAAGGTATGCTAGTGTGCTTATATTATAAGTAAGGCCTTATAATTACTCTCTCTCTTATAGCTAGGCTTTTAAATAGCTTTTACTAGCTAGTTTATAGCTATTTACTAAGTAATAGCTAAATTGAAATAATAATAAATAATAAATAGCACTTACGTATAAATTTACCTATAGTATATTATTATATTATATACTTTTCTTTCTTATAACTATAGATAATTTATTAACTTATTATTATACCTTTAATTATTATAACCTTTCTCTTACTAATTACCTTATTTTTTGCCATGGCTTGTTCCGTAGGGTTAAATGAACAAAGTAATGGCTAAGATTGTTATAGTTACTACTAGATAAATACTAGCTAGGGGTAAGTATATAAAGGTTTTAATCTCTAACCTAGTATATATAATATATATAGTTTTTAATAAATACCTTACTTTATAAGTATATTGCTATTTTATAGCTAGCTAGCCTTTTTATTATTTATATAGCCTAAAGGTTTTTTAAAGATTTACTCTTATAAATATCTTATATTTAACCTTTATATTTCTAATATAATACTCTCTTTAATATATAATTAACTTTAATTATAAAATAAGTTACTTACTTAGAGTATAATTACTATAGTAAAGCTTATAAAGAAAAATAAGATATAATACCTTATCTTTAAATATATAAGTAAAAGAAGAAGAAGAATACTAATACTAATTATAAATAACCCCCTTATTATATATAATAATAGCTAAATAGTAGCTTATATATAGCTTTAATATAGTAAAATAAATATTATTACTTATTATATAGCTAGACTAAAAAATAAATAACTTATATTAACTTTTATCTCTCCCAAGCATAAGGTAAAACTGCTTAGTATTTTATAGCCTAATACCTTATTCTTTTATTTTCTTCTTATTTACCTTATAAATCTTATTATTTATATTACCTTTACTTTTTAGTATTTTTTCCCTTATAAAATATGTGGCTTCCTCCGGACCCTCGGACGATAGTTAGTCCGGCTGTGGCCAAAAGTGGGTCCACAAAAAGGGATGCACGCGATGCAATTAGTTACATCGCGGGCAACCCTATATTGCTCATAGTGGCTCCGCATTACAAGACTTACTTTTCCCCTTTTTTGCCTACCTTCTCTCTTAGCTAGATTCCTCTCCTTCTCTCTTTTCTCTTCTCTCTTAAATAATAATAACTATTATTAACTTTATTAAATTAAACCCCCTTTACACTAGTGTAATATTCCTTAGTATAATTAATACTAATTAGTAGTTAACTATAACTATAAATAAGTTAGGTATTATAAGAAAAGATATTTCTATAAATACTATAGCCCCTTACCCCTTAAGCTAATCTATAGGCTATTTAGGTAAAGAGGTATAACTATAAAGTATGCTAAAGGAAAATAGACTAGAATCCTAGTAATAAGCTTATTAGACTTTTAAGGGATTAATCTATTAACTCTTAAGCCTTTAGGATATTTAGTTAATTATTATTCTTATTATCTATTATAAGAAAACTAACTAAATAACTAAATCTATTACTATAAGGCATTTTATTAAAACCTAATATTAAACATAACCCTTAGCTAAGCTAGCTAATTTATATAACCTTACCTTTCTACCTCTCTTCTCCCTTCTTTATAATTATTTACTATAACTATCTTTACTCCTTTATATTCTATATATAGTTAAGTTATTTCTAAGTCTATACTATCTTAAGTTATTTTTAAGTCTATATTATCTTTATTACCTATATTTTTCCTTTCTTTTCTCTTTTTATTATTTTTATTATTTCTTCTAATTATCCTGTTTATTCTATTTACCCTATTTATCCTATTCTATTTATCCTATTTAATTTACCCTATTTATCCCGTTTTTCCTGTTTTTCCTATTTACTTTATTTACTATATTATAGCTAATAGAAAAAGGCTATCCTATTATTATACTCCTGTTTAGTTTATTCTATTTATTTAGTTTATTCTATTTAATTAGAACTCTAGGCTCTATTATATTAATTATTTTATTTTATTACCCTCCCGAGCACGAGGTAAAACTGCTTAGTATTTTACAGCCTAATGCCCTATTCTTTTATCTTTTTCTTATCTACCTTATAAATCTTATTATTTATATTACCTTTACTTTTTAGTATTTTTTCCCTTATAGTATAAATACTATTAATTATCTCTAGGTTAGATTTATCTTTACTTCCCTTTCCTTTACTTTTCTTTTCTTTTACTATATTATTTAATATTTTAGATAGGGTAGTATCCTTTTTATTACCCTTAGCTATACTATTATTTAATTAGTTAGGGGTTAATTAGTTAATTAGTAACATAGAACCTACCTAGCGATTATAATAGGTTAAATTAAAGATAAGTAAGGATAAGTTATATTTGGTTTGCCTTAGAGCTTTAAAGCATAAGTAGTAAGCTATAAGATAGAAGAGATATAAAGGATAGAATAGGTATAGTTATAAAGAAAGGGGCAATTGTGTTAATTTATACTATAAGTAAAACTTAAATAAATTTAAGTTTAACTACAGTTATAAGTTATAACTATATCTTATGCTAATGCAGCTATAAAGTTTATTGTAAACTTTGCTCTAATCTTATAGCCCCCTATATTTATAACCTTAGAGCTTATTTATTACTATAGCTATAAGAATTTAGTTATTAATTGTTTTACTAGCTAGGTATTGCTAGTAATAATTATGTGTTGTAATAAATTAGATGCATTGGCTATAACCAATGATACTAAAAAAATTATAAAAATCAATATTATTTTATTAAAGATAGCGGAATTTAAGTCTAGACCTTTAATAAAAGAAAGAGCTAGTAATAGTAAGCCTTTAATAATTACTATTAAAAGACTCTCTAAGAGTAAACTACTACTATATTTATAACTACTTACTAGTAAGCTTATAAGAGATTAGAAAGAGTTTACTAAGCTAGACCCTAAAACTACTATATAGTCTAAGCTTAATAATTATATTATAGGATTTATTAACCTTAGGAAGCATTAAGGTTAGAGAGATAATAACCTCTAGGAATTATTCTAAGAAGACTTTAAAGGCTAGTCTAAGAATACCTTTAAAAAAGTAAATAAGGATATTATTAAAAAGCTATATAACCCTCTCTAAGATTATAGTATTTTTATTAAATAAGGCCTAGGATATCTAATCCTAGTATTACTTAAGGAAGTACTTTATTAAACCTTAATATCTCTTTAGCTAGAAGAGAGATTAAGATTCTCTAAACTACCTTAAATATAACCCCTATAAGTTACTACCTTAAAGACCTTTCCTAATATTCCTTACCCTTAAAGGGAATAATTACTATATTCTTTATAAGAACCCTTATAATAATCTTAGTTATACTAAGAGTTTAAACCCTAATAGCTTACTTTCTCTCTTTAATACCTTTCTTTTAGTAAATAAACTATAAAGAAAATCTCTAAGCTTATAAAGATATATAAGGATAGTAATTACTATAGTAAAAAGCTATATAACTTCCTTATACTAAAGCTTATACTCTTTAAAAGTAAATATAACTAGATTAACCTCCCTAGATTATACTTTAGTAAAGCATTTCCTATTATACTAATAGGAGATACTAAATAACACTTCCTTAACTACCTTTTTAGTAAGAACCTCTCTTATAAAGAGATAATTATAAATATTTATTAATGCTTTAAAATAAAAAGTAATTAATAGTTTTATTATTATAAGTAAAGTAGTATAACCCTTAAGAATATTATTATTTAAAACCCTAAAAAGAATAAGCTTAAATATCTTAAGATCCTATTAACTATATTAAAGAGAGTCTATAAAGGGCTATACCTCTCTAATATAGTAAATATAAAGCTCTATAAGTAGACCTTAAATATAGTCTCTAGTATTCCTAAATATTAGGTAGTAAAGTATATATATATACTAGGCTTTAAGAACCTTACTAGTAACCTTTATAAATTAATTATAATTATAGGGAGTAGTATAAGGAGTACTTAATATTACTAGTAATAAGGTAAAGACTTATTAAAGGCTATATTTATAGACTAATAATATAGTTAATAAAATTAGAGAGAAAGAGAAGACTATTATAGTAGCTTTAAGCGCCCTAAGCAATGCTTTATTTATAGTAAAAGTAGCTACTAGTTAATAAACCACTTTAATACTAAGTAAAAGAAAGAGAGAGAGAGATAGTAAGCTAGTAAAAGTTATTACTTACTCTCTTTAAAGAAGAAGTTTTAATTATTCCTTACTTTAATTAAAGGTAATACTAATACTAAAATAAGGAAACTAGAAAACTAGGAATCCTAGCTTAAGGCTTATACTTAGGCCTAAGATAATAATAATAATAATAATAATACTAAAGAGAAGTTATTATTAAAGGTATACCTAAGTATTATATAATTCTTCTACTCTAGGCTATAGATAATTAATAATATTAATATTCTTATAATGCTTAAAAATTAGGCCTTTTAATATACCTTGCTTAAGCAAGAGCTATACCTTAAAGAGGCTTCTAATAAGAACTATTTAATATATTATACCTCTAAGGAATGCTATTCTAAAGAAGTCTTTAGAGGAATTATACTAGATATAGGAGCTTTAGATTAATTAATTACTAGCCTAGCATAAGTTAAAGCCCTATTAAGATTAATACTATTATTAAAGATTAAACCTTATAGCTTAGAAGTTATTAACTTTAGCGCTAGATTAGTAACCACATATAGTGTAATATATATGCTAATAAAGCGTAGTTAAATTAACTTCTATATCCTTAATATTACTATACCTTTTCTCTTTTCCCTTACTAATATAGATCTTATAAAGGTTAAGATAAATAACCTTACTAATATGCTAATCTAAGATAATAATACTATACCTATTATATATAAATAAGGCTATCCTTAGTGGCTATTAGAGGTAAAGAAGATTACTATATTCTATCTATTAGAAGGAGAGATTTATTAACTTTACTAAAGATTTAGTTATTCTTTAATTTAATATCTTATAAAGATTCTTTAATAAGCTAGTTATAATATTAAATGCTATATAATTAAAAAGCTAATAAAAGTCTATTATTATTATTAGATAAATAGAAAAGCCCCTAGCTAATTTAAATTCTTAATTAAAGATAACTATAACTTTAACTATAAGATTATTATTAATATTATATAAATTAATAGTTAACTAGTCCTTTATATTATTAATTTAGTAACCTTATTCTAAGTAGCTTATTTCCTTAACCCTAAGAAGCAAAAAGCTTATAATATTTAGGATATAATTAGAGAGTGCTAGATAGATATATATCTAGGCCCCCTAGATTAGATTATCTATAATACTAGTAATAACTTTACTTTAGCTAAATTTAAGTACTATACTTACTTAATATTAATTAAGATTAATAAGATACCTATTAAAGCCTATAATAGTATTAGAAAGGTTAAAAAATACTATAGACCTCTTTACTAGGCTTATAATATTATTATAGACTTAATTAGTAAAGAGATTACTTCTAAATAATAACTCTAAATAGCTATTAAAGCTATTAATAACTTAGTAAGTCTAGATAGCCTTATGCTTATATTACTAGTCTTTAGAGCTTACTTATAGATAATAGATAAGTTACTACTAAGTATCTTTATTATTTAATAGGCTAAGGTAATTTAGAAGATAACTAATAAAGTTTACTATTACCTAGCTAAGAGGTAAGTTTATAATACTCTTAGCGCCTAGAATAGCCCTAATATATTACTAATATATTAGCTACTACTATAGGCTAATATATATATAGAGAGAGAAAAAGGTAAATAGTATAGCCCTTATAAGCTATTAGCTACTAATAGGGAGACCTAAATAGTTAAGATACCCTATAGCCTAGCTAGGTTTTACTTTATAGTAATAAAGCTATACTATAAAGACCTATAGTATATAGAAGCTAATAAGTAAAGCCTTTAGTATATTAGGGAATATAACCTAAGCCTAGAGACCCCTTATACCTCCTATAAGAAGACTAGAGAAAATAAGCTACTAGTAAAGGGTAGTAAGGTAAAGGAAGAAAAGAAAGAAATACTAGTAAAGAGAAAGTAAGGGAGGCTAAGAAAGGCTATTATAGTCTAATTCTATATTAATAAGGTTATAAAGAAGCTTAAAAAGGCTTATAATACTAAAGTAACCCCTATAGGAAGCTATAGAGTTAAAAAACCTATAGCTTATCTTAAGGTAGTAAAAGCTATTCTTATAGGAAGCTATAAAGCTAATAGCCTTAAGGTAATAAGAGTAAAGCCTATTAGGGCCTAGGCCTATAATCCTAATAAAGCTATTAGACTTATAAAGCCCTTTATATTTATTAATAAAGACTAAGAGAAGGTATTATTTAAAGAGATTATAGCTAGAAAAGTGCTAAATATAGTATTCCTAATAGTAAAAGAAAAGGCTAACTAGAAACTAGCCCTTTAACTTTACTAAGAAGGAAAGATTATAACTCTAGAAAGCCCTTTTAAATAATCTAACTAAGCTAAGATTAATACCCTATAAGCTTATAATATATTTAGGTTTATAATATTTAATCTTACTAAGCATAGAGGCTATAGGATCTTTAATTCTTATATAGTTTAAGAGATTAAAGGTAAAGGGACTAAATCGCTATATAAGAAGTTATGCCTTATTATATAAGGGCATAATAACAGAGGAAAAGAGGCTATCTTAACCTAATTACTAATAATATAGTAATTAAGCTAAAGGATTATTATAGCCCTTACTTTATTATTAAGGCAAAAGGGAATCTACCTTTAGTTATAAGACATTATATAAGCCTATGTTTAATCCTATATAACCCTAAATAAGCTAATTATTATAAGGTTACCTAAATAGATTACACACCTCTTTCTAAAAGGCATAGTAATAAAGGTAATTAAGCCTCTTTATAGAATTATAAAGGCTAGAACCTATTAGAAAGTAATGTATTTCTATTACTATAAAGATAACCTTAATATAATAACCTTAATATATAATCCCTGCTTATTAATCATAGCCCTAAATAATAAGAACCTCTTTAGCATTATAGGAATATAAATAGATAATACCCTAGGCCTTAGTAATAATAACTTCTTTAAGAAAGAAAAAAGAGAGCTCTAGAAAGCAAAGTTTATAGCTAAAGAAAAACAATACTTAATAACTATAAATCCCCTTATTTTTAATAGCTATATCCTAACCTAGAATACTAATAACTTGCTAACCCTAACCTAAAAGGGCTAAGGTTAGAAGATTAACGAAATTAATCTATAATTACTAATAGCAAAGTAAGATTATATTAAGCAAAGAGCCTAGGGGAGTTATATTATAATAGTCTATTAACCTAAAGTATCTTATAACCTATTAATTATTATATAACACTAAGAACCCTTTACTAATAATATCTTATAACTTAATAAATACCTTAAGTAGTAAATTAAGCATTAGTAGTAGGGATTATAGTATATCCCCTTAACTCTTAAAGAAGCAAAGCTCTTTGTATTTATAAATAAGTCCCTTACTAATAATAAAGACCTTAGCTTATAAATTAGGTATATAATTATAATTAGCAATAAAGTATTAAAGGATAATAATACCTTTACCTTAAAAGGCAATATTATAATATATAGCTCTATAAAAAGCAAGCATATAACTTATAGCGCACTTATATCTAAGCTATATAGCATAGTTTAAGGCGCTAATATTACGTTCGTAATATCTATAACTCTTTATATAATCACAGACTAATTAAAAATGCCTTAAATTCTAACTATTCTCTATACTAACTCTTTCTTATTATATAAATACCTTATAAAGCTAGGTATAATAAAAGAGAAGTAGCTAATAATTAATATTATAGCCCTCTAATAGTTATATAAGAGAAGAGAGATTTATAAGGTTAGGTAAATTAATAGTAGTGATAATCTAGCTAATATAATAACAAAGGCATTGCTAAATTTAGCCCTTTTAAATTTAATTAATTTAAATAAATTAACGATTTATATAGAAGGCTAGGTTAAGAGACTTATAAGGTTAGGTAAAGGGAAGGATTAAGATAATAGGTTAGTAAGTATAGATTAAGGTAACTAGGTTAATTAGATTAACCAAGGCTATAATAGCTAATTAGAGCCATGGGTTCTTATAAAGGGATTTACTTATATATACTTTCCTTTAATTCGATTTTTATTATGTTTTTAGGCTTCTTTAGCTATAAAGAAAAAGAGAGACTACTAGTGTAGCTTCCTCTAGACCCTTAGATAATAGTTAGTCTAGCTATAGCTAAAAGTAAGTCTATAAAAAGGGATATATATAATGTGATTAGTTACATTATAAGCAACCCTACACCGCTTACAGTGGCTCCGCACTGTAAGACCCACTTTTCCCACTTTTTGCCTACCTTCTCTCTTAGCTAGATTCCTCTCCTTCTCTCTCTTCTCTTCTCTCTTAGATAATAATAACTATTATTGACTTCATTGAATTAAACCCCCTTTGCACTAGTGCAACGTTCCTTGGTGTAACTAACAAAATAAATACTATTAATTATCTCTAGGTTAGATTTATCTTTACTTCCCTTCCCTTTACTTTTCTTCTCTTTTACTATATTATTCAATATTTTAAATAGGGTAGTGTTCTTTTTATTACCTTTAGCTATACTATTATTTAATTAGTTAATTAGTTATATAAAACCTACCTAGTGATTTAAATTAAATTAGAGATAAGTAAGGATAAGTTATGTTTAGTAAGAGAGTTTAAGTTTACCTTAAAGCTTTAAAGTATAAGTAATAAGCTATAAGATAGAAAAGGTATAAAGAGATAGAATAAACATAGTTATAGAGAAAGGGGGAATTATATTAATTTATATTATAAGTAAAACTTAAATAAATTTAAGTTTAACTATAGTTATAAATTATAACTATATCTTATATAGAGAGATGGAAAAAACACGGTCGCAGAGGAAGAGGGAATCGCGTTAATTTATGCTGTGAGCGAAATAAGCAAAACTCGAACGAATTTAAGTTTAACTGCGGTTGCGAATTATAACTATATCTTACGCTAATATAGCTATAAAGTTTATCGCAAACTTTGCTCTAACCTTATAGCCCCCTATATTTATAACCTTAGAGCTTATTTATTACTATAGCTATAAGAATTTAGTTATTAATTGTTTTACTAGCTAGGTATTGCTAGTAATAATTATGTGTTGTAATAAATTAGATACATTGGCGATAACCAATGATACTAAAAAAAATTATAAAAATCAATAACTATATCTTATACTAATATAGCTATAAAGTTTATTATAAACTTTGCTCTAACCTTATAGCCTCTTATATTTATAACCTTAGAGGCTTTATTTATTATAATAGCTATAAGTATTTAGATATTAATTATTTTACTAGCTAGGTATTGCTAGTAATAATTATGTGTTATAAAAAATTAGATGCATTGGCTATAACCAATGACGCCAAAAATGTTTTAAAAATTAATATCAACTTTTATAATTAGTTTAAATAAATAAGGTACTAAATACTATAGGTTTAAATAGTTTATTTAAAAGGCTTATATTATAGTTATTATAAGTTTATAGCTATTAAGTATATATATAAGTAATAAAGCTAATAGTTATTATTATAATTTATAAATTACTTATATATAGTATATTAGATTACTTAAGGGGTCTAGGGTTAATATAAAAAAGACATATTTTTCCTTCTTTTTATATACTTCCTTTCTTTTATAATATCCCTTAACCTTATAAGTTACCCTGACTAGCTAAATAATAGCTCTTTTATTACTATTATATAGTAATTACTAACCTTCTTTAGTCTCTAATTATTATTATTATTTTTTATTATGTATCTTAGTCTTTTATCTTTATCTAGCTTATTAGTTTATTCTCTTACTATTATAGCTTCTCTAACTAGTTTATTATAGCTAACTTATACCTAGTTAACTATATGTAATATTTATATTAGGACTTTACCTCCCTTGCTAGCTTTAGAAAGCTAGATAAGTAAGAAAATGTCACGGCTCGTTCCGTAGGGTTGAATAAACGAAGTGATGGCTAAGATTCTCGCAGTCGCTACTAGATAGATGCTAGCTAGGAGTAAGTGCGTAAAGGTTTTAATCTCTAACCTAGTACTAATAATATATATAGTCTTTAATAAATACCTTACTTTATAAGCATATAGCTATCTTATAGCTAGCTAGCCTCTTTATTATCTATATAGCCTAAAGGTTCTCTAAAGATTTGCTTTAATAAATATCCTATCTCTAACCTTTACGCTCCTAATATAATACTCCCCTAATATATAATTAACCTTAATTATAAAATAAGCTACTTACTTAGGGTATAGTTACTATAATAAAGCTTATAAAGAAAAATAAGATAAGGTACCTTATATCTAGATATATAGGTAAATAAAATAATAATAATAATACTACTAATTATAAATAACCCCCTTTATTATAAGTAGTAATATTTAAATAGTAGCCTATATATAGCTTTAATATAGTAAAATAAATATTATTACCTATTATATAGCTAGACTAAAAAAAATAGATAACTTATATTAATTTTTATAATTAGTTTAAATAAATAAGGTACCTAATCCTATAGTTCTAAATAGTCTAACTAGAGAGCTTATATTATAGTTACTATAAGTTTATAGCTAATAAGTATATATATAGGTAGCAAAGCTAATAGTTATTATTATAATTTATAAATTACTTATATATAGTGTATTAGATTACTTAAGGGATTTATAGTTAATATAAAAGAGACTAATTTTTCCCCTCTTTTATACACTTCCTTTTTTCTATAATAATCCTTAACCTTATAAGTTACCCTTACTAGCTAAGCAGTAGCTTTCTTACTACTATTATACTATAGTTACTAACCTTCTTTAGTCTTTAAATATTATTATTATTTATTACTATTTATCTTAGTTTTTTATCTTATTCTTAGTTATTAGTTTATTTACTTTTATTTATAATTTTATATTTAGTTTATTATAGCTAACTTATAGTAAGTTTACTATATCTAATACTTATATAGGAACTCCTTCTTTATTAATAACTCCTAAAGGTTAAGATATTAAGAAATCTTCTTTAAAGTCTCCTAAGAAGTTATTTTCTTAAAAGTAAATAACTTCTAAAATTTTAATATAAGTTTACTATATATTTATAGTATCTTTATTACTAACTTATTACTAGTAGTATAATAAGCAAGAAGATTCTACATATATAGTACTTTTAGTAAGTAATAATATAAAATATCTTACTAAAAAATAGTATTTATAATATTCTAGGATATTTTATTAATAATAAGACCTTCCTTATAGAATATAAAGAATCTATAAATATAACTTCTTTACTTACTTATTACTTCTTTATTACTAATATTCTAATAGGCTACTTAATAAAATATACTTATTACTTTTAAAATAATAAAAACTATATTATAGTATATCTTTCTTATCTAGAATTTACTTACTTATTACTAATATACTACTTATATTTAGCTTAAATTATATAGCTTTATAATAAGCTATTTAAACTTATTAAAGCTACTCTAGAAAGTAGCTATTACTATTAGAATAAAGTAAGTATAATTTTACTACTTAAATACTAAATTACTACTAACTTACTAGTAGTTTATTATAAAAGTAAAGAAAAAGCTATAAAATACTATTCTATTCTATAAAAATTCTAATAAGTATAAATATATTTACTATACTTAAATAACTACTAATATTACTTATAAAGTAAAGAATAATAAGTATACTATAATAGCACTACTAAGTAATACTATAAACCTTAAGATATAGATTAATATTTTAAATAGTCTTTACTTTATAGCCTAGAATATCCTAATAGTAAGCTTTCTTAATATATATAGCTAATACCTAACTAACTTACTAGTAGTTTATACCTTATATTACTAACCTACCTAATTATATTAGTTTTATTAAGCTTCCTAGTAAACTTTAGGTTTATATATATAAAGAAAGGGATTCTAATAATTAAGATACTCCTAAGGCCTTTATCTTTATAGTTACTATAGCTATTATTACTACTAAGAAACTAGTAATCTTAGTAACTAACTTTATTATAAAAAAGTAAGTGCTTAGTAGCTATATAATAGATTATTTAAGTTATTTAAGTAAATTAACTTTATTTTCTAATATCTTACTATATTAACTTATAAATTATAACTATCTTATATTAACTTTACTACTTAACTATTACTTATAATTATTAATAATTTCTTTAGTACTAAAATCCCTTTTTAATAGCTAAGAATTCTCTAAAGTATTATAGTCTTTCTATTTAACTAGATATTTATAAAACCTTTTATTATAGTAATATAAAATAATTCTCTTAACTTTAAACTCTTATTTATTATCTTTAATATTTTTCTATAGTAAGGATATATTTTCTATATTAGTTAAGTCCTTTTTAAAAAGCTTAAGACTAGTAATATTAAATATATTATATAATTAAGTCCTAGGTAGTAACTTTAATTAATATACTAATCTATAACTCCTAATTACCTTTTTAATCTTATAAGGGCCTAGGTACTTTATAGCTAGCTTCCTACTAAGTTATCTTAAATTAATATTCTTTATTAATAGTAAAATATAATTACTAACTTTAAACCTTATTAGAGTTCTTTTCTAATTATAATATTTCTTATACTAAGTCTATAAGTTACTTAAAAGCTATTTAATTATAGTATGTTTTTCTCTTAGTACTAAGACTTTACTTTTAGCTTAATTATTTACTAAAGGGATATCTATAATTACTTACTATAGACCTCTAGGATTATAACCTTATAATACCTTTACTAGTGTATAGCTATATATTATATAATTACTTATATTATATATAAACTACGCTAATAATAGGTTATTTACCTAATTAGTCTATTTAGTATAAGTAAAAGCCCTTAAATAATATTCTAGGACCTAGTTTAAATATTCTATCTAGCTATCTATCTAGGGGTAAAAAGTAATACTAAGTAGCTACTTAGTTATAAGAAAATAATAAAAAGTTATTTAGAAATTATAAGTAAATATAAAACCTTAGTTTATTATAATACTTTCTAAAGCTTTATAATCTCTAAAAATATATTCTAAGAATATAGTTACTAGCCTATTACTAGTTAGTTATATTAATATAGGAATATAAATACTATATTTTATAAATTAGTTAATAATAACTAGAATTATATTATAAGTCTAGTTTAAATCTTTTACTAGTAAAAGTCTAGTAATAAAATCTATTAATAATTCTTAAAAAGGGTAATTAAGCACTAGTAGTATAGCTAGCTTACTATAAGTAAGGTTATTATAAGTTAGTAATAAAATTTCTTTTCTTATTTCTAAAGGGATAAAAATATAATTCTTAAATATTAATAGCTTAGAGCGTTTAATAAACTATATCTAGGATACTACTAAATAACTGCTTTTAAGTAACTTTAATTAACCTATAGTAAAGTTATTCCCTTGCTATACTTTATATAATAAGACTTAAATTAGGGGTTTTAATTCTAAGCTTTTTTCTAGAAAGTTAGAGATAAACTTAGAAGAGGTTCTTTAAATAAATTAAATCCTAGCTATAATATCTTTATAAGTAATTAGTTTAATAGATACTTCTAGTCTTATAAGTATATAAATAAGTAATATTTTTAAGGGGCGCTCTTACTACTTACTAGTAATAACCTATACTAGTTTACCCTTAATAGTAATAGCTAGTCTAATAGGAAAATTAAAATAACTAAGTAATAAACTAAATATATACTAGGTATTAGTAGTATTACTATAGCTAGCTTATTACTTATTAATAAAAGAATAAAAAGTATTAAATAACCTTAATTATATAAGCTAAATAAGTAAGATAGTGTCTCTATATATAAAAAGCCTCTTAGATAGCTAATAATTTACTATTAGGTATTAAATAGTATAATTTAGTATTAGTTATCTTTCTTAATATAAATATAACTAGGTGCTAGTAACCTAGTATATATATTATAAGTATAGCCTTAATTATATATCTAGATATATCTATCTTTACTCTAAGATATATAAGTAAGTTAAAATACACTAAAATTAGCGCTTCTTAAAATCTTTATTAAAGTTCTCTAAACACTACTAGCTTATAGGGTTCTAGGTTAAATATTACTAGTTACTACCCTTTAAGGTAATTTATTAATAGAATAATAATTTTACTATATTATTTAATAAAATAGCGGTAAAATCTAGTAAAACTAAGGAATAACTAAATATTAAAGATACTATATAGTATTAGCTAGGTTATAATTACCTTAACTCTTACTAGGTTTATTATAATACCTTTTACTTATATCCTAAAGCCTAAGAATTTAACTTTCTTAACTAAAAATTAATACTTCTTAAGGTTAATAAAAAGGCTTATATTTCTAAGCTTATATAGAATTTATTTAATATATTTTATATACTCTTCAATTACACTACTATATATTAGTATATTATCTAGGTAAATAATATAAGTCTTATTAATAAGTCCTTTAAGAGTATTATTAATATACTCCTAAAAGATTACTAGTATATTAATTAGTTTAAATAGTATTATAAGATATTTAAAGTAGCTATAGTAATAATAAAAGGCTATCTTTTACTTATTACCTAAGTAAATATATAGCTAATAGTATATATCTTTTAGATTAAAAACTATAAAAATAACTATACTTACTAATTAATTAAGGATTTTAGTAATAAGGGGTAAAGGGGCCTTATTCTTAATTATAATCTTATTTAAGCCCTTATAATCTATATAAAGCCTTAATTTCCCTCCTTTCTTTAGAATAAATAAAATTATAGCTTTAGCTAGGCTAACTAATTTTCTAATCTACCCTTTAAGCTATATACTTATAAGGTACTCTTTAAGAACTAATAGCTCCTTCTTAGCTAAATTATATATAAGCCCCTAAGGTAGTGTTTTCCCTTTTTCTAATTTAATTATATAAGTATAGCCCCCTAGTTTAAAAAGCTTACTTACTAGCTCTTTAGAAAAAATATTTATAAACTTTATATATTCCTTTAGAATTATTAGTATAAGGTATTAGGTGCTTATACCTTAATTTAATATAGCTTATTTATTACTTATACTTTCTAAAATTAGTATAACTATAATACCTTTACTTTTTTATTACTAGTAAGTATATTCTAGTAACTATATAGCTATTTTATTATTTAATTATACTTCTATTATTACTAGATTTTTTAATTAGTCCTTACCCTTTTCTTTCTAATTTTTATTTTTTAGAATACTTAGGCTAATCTTTATTACTCTAAATAGTAATAAAACCACTGCTTATTTTTTCTCTTTATATATTTACTATTTACTATAAATAAAGGAGAGATATTCTATAGTTACTAAATATCTTTAAAATCCCTAATTCTAATATATAATTATAGGTAAATATTCTTTAGTCTAATTTATACCTAGTATTATCCCTTTACCTATATTAGTAATATAGTAGCTAATTTAATAGACTTTTATAAATCCTATACTATTTTTTACTTTTATTAATATTTTTAAGATCCCTTAATATAGAATCTCTTTTTAGCTTATAATCTTTAGTATCTAGTCTAATTAGATTATATTCTTTTAATCCTTTTTTAATAATAATTAAGAATAAATTATTAAGAACTATATACCTATATTAAATAGTGCTTTTATAGCTAACTACTAGTTATTTTATTATAAAGATACTTATATTCTTATTTTATTAGTTATAAGGTATTTTATAGTAAGACTATATTCCTAGGTCTATGCTATTTAAACTAGTATTATATTAGGTAATATAGCTTTATTACTACTTTTACTATACATCTTAGTTATATACCTATTACTTTTATAGGTAAAATAGTCTAGTGCCTAATAAGCTAGTATAGTATATCTAGGCTTTCTATATTTATAGTATACTAGAAATAGCTTTTTTACTTAATCTTTACTTTATTACTATACCTTATTTATAGGTAATATAAAGTATTATCTCTTTTTTTTAAAGTCTTAACTTTTTTTATTACTTTAGCCTAAACTTATTATAACCTTTGCTTTCTTACCCTAGCCTTATAACTAGCTTTAAGTTATTAGAATCTCTTAGCTAATTATTTACTTTCTTATAGTATTATTTAAGCTATTTAGAAAAATAGTAATTTATAGATATATTAGGATTACTTTAGGTAACTTAGCTTTTACCTTAGTCTAAGCTTTTATAAAGGCTTAAAATAATTAGTTACTCTTTTACCTAAGATTTAGTAGTATTCTTATTACTTCTAAGTATCTTATACCCTTATTTATTATTCTAGTTTTTAGCTATTCTAGAAAACCTACCTATATAAATAATAAGTAATTTATATACCTATCTATAGCTATATAATATATTTATTATTACTTTATATTATTAGCTAGGTAGCTACTTATATATACTACCTTAGTAGTATTATCCTTAAAGGTATAGTAGTCTAATTTAAATAATATATCTAAATTTACTAGGAAATTCTATAGGTTCTTATATATATCCCCTTTATATATAGGTATTTTTATCTATATCTTAATAAGACTATTTTACTATATAATTACTACTAAGTTACTATAAACTACTAGTAAAACTATAGCTAAAGTTTAAGGGGTAATTATAAGTCCTAGAGAAAGTCTAGCTAATCCTAGATTTACCTTAAGCTCTTTAATCTATACCTTTATTTATAGAATCTCCTATATTTTCTAAAGGTAATATAGCTTAGCTTATATAACCTTATAGTATCTTTATAATACTCTATCTAGGTTATTTATATTATTTATACCTTTACCTAGATTAGGATTAGGTAGCATTTACTATACCTTATTATTATCTATAGTTCTAGATTATAGGGGTTCTTTGCCTTTCTAATTATTTATAGCTTTATTATTATAGGGTACTAGCGTGTTTTATATAGATCTTTAAAGCATTAGCTATATAATAATCTAGCTAATAATTTATATCCTTAAAAGGGTTTTAAAGAGATTAATTTATTATAGCTTATTTATAGGGTTAAATAAATAAAGTAATAGCTAAGATTCTTATAGTTACTACTAGGAAGATACTAGCTAGGGATAGGTATATAAAGGTTTTAATCTCTAACCTAGTACTAATAATATATATAGTCTTTAATAAATACCTTACTCTATAAGCATATAGCTATCTTATAGCTAGCTAGCCTCTTTATTATCCACGCGGCCTAAAGGTCCTCCGAAGATCCGCTCTAATAAACGTCCTGTCTCTGACCTCTGCGCTCCTAACAACCTAGGATAAGGAGTATAGTGTGTCTTTAATTAATAGGAGAGAGTAATAGTTTTATACTATTATCTTATTAAAAGTATAGTAGTTTATATAAAAACACTATCCCTTATTAGCCTTTTTAATAAAAAGGATAGGAGCTATAGTTAATAAGGAGCTAGCATAAATCTAACCCTTATTTATTAAGTCTATAATCTAGCGCTAAACCTCTAGGAGTTAATCCTATAGTATATTATATAATAGTCCCTATAGAAGTATTAGTTTAGACCTATCTAGGTTCTTATATATATATATATAGTGGTTAAGAGAACCCCTATAAGAGGGCAAACTATTAGCTTTAGCTTTATTAAAGAGGTTTATAAAGTTTACTAACTCCTTAGGTAATATTAATATATTAGGAGCTTATAGCTTTAACTTAAGTACTATAATTTATAATACTATTATTATTTTCTTTAAGCTTATAGTAATAAACCTTATAGTAGTGTCCTTATTCTATTATACCCTATAAGCTTTAGTAGTATAAAGGGATTTAATAATTCCCTATACTAGTACCTCTAACCCCCTAGTAAAGGCCTTAGAGATATAAAGGCCCTTTACTACTCTAATAACTAGTTATTACTTTACTATATAAATTACTATATTATACTATTCTAACTAGGGTATTCTAAATATTATATCCTAGGTAAGACCTAGGATAATATATAAATATATAAATAACTCCTAGCTATCTATATTAATTCTAGTATATACTATATAGGTTATAGAAAAGGTATCTTCCTTAATTTATATCCCTCTCTTTTTTATTTTTACTATAGTGTAAATATACCTCTATTTTAGTAACTATATAAGCTCTAGGCTAAGTTACCTTACTACTAATTTACTTATAGCACTATAGTAATTATAACTATAATTAATCTAGATATTAATATAATAATATATATTAAAGAGTATAGGAATTAAGAATAGTAGTTAGTCTATATATTATACTATATCCTACTCTATCTCTATATAGCTATAATAATTATCCTATAGTATAGTAATTAACTAGCTTATTTATCCCTATATAAGACTTTACTTAGGAGCTACTTATTTTCTATAGAGGGAATATTTACCTCCTTATTTATTATTTCCTTATTTATCTTATATAAGTTAATACTAACCTATAGATAGTAAGGTAAAAGAAAAGTATACTTCTAAATATAGTAGTCCTTAGATTTATATTATAAGTAGTATCCCTTTTAATAGTATTAAGCTAACTTTACTTCTAATACCTATTTAGCCTATTATATATTTATAGTAAGCTTTAGCCCTTTCTTCTTCTTAGCTAGCTTATTTTACCTTCCTAGCTAAGTACTAGCTATATAAACCCTAGTTATTAGTATATTACTCTTATAGTTAGTCTAGGGTATAGATTTAGCTTACTATAGCCTATATTAGAACTAATACTTATTCTCTATAGTAAGGGCCTTAATATTCACTATAATTTTATAATACTATATAATAGCTATATACTAGATACTCTAGCTAATACCCTAGCTTATACTAATCTCTCTTAAATACTTATTAAGCGTGTGTTAAAGCTTTACTAGCTTTATATTATCCCCCTAATATTTCTCTCTTACTAGTAATAGCTTCTTTATTAAGTAAATATAAAATATAAAAAATAGCTTCCCTAGGCCTTATTCTAGCTAGTTAAGCTTTATAAGAGCTATCTCCTATTTATATAAGTTAGAGAATACTAACCTAAGGTATTCTAGGAAGTTAGTAAGGTTAAAACTAATAGTATTACCTTACTTAAAGTAAGTAGCTACCTAGGACTAAACTTTAGAGAATAGATTTTAGTAAATAAATATCTATCTATTTTTATTAGTACTAATAAAGTCCTTATTTACTTATAACTTATACTTTATTAGGAATCTCTATATAGTAAATAAGGCTTTATTACTATTATATAGGTTACTTATAGGGATTAGTTTTTATTTTACTTTAGGTATAAGTAAGACTAGGTTAGAGGTAGGAGGTAATATAGGGTTAGCTACTAGGGCGCTAGGCTAGGCTATAGGGGTAGTTAGGTTAAAGGTCCTATGCTATTTACTATCTACTTATTTAGTATAAGTTAGAGCGTTTTAAATTAGGCCTATTAAGCTATTAGTAGTGCTATAGTATTAGATAGAGGGGTTAATATCCCCTAGCTATATTAATCTTATAGTTAAAGCATGCCTATTATATCTATTAGTATATTTATTAGTATATCTATTATATCTTTTAGTAGCTATTATAAAGACTAAAGGAAGTTTCTTAATTATTATAGACTAGCCCCTAAGTAGCTATAATAAGGCATTAATATAATATTAAGAAACTTAAGGAGGGAAGAAGGAAAGGTAAAAGACCTATTCTTACTAGTGCCCCTTATACCCCCTAACTACCTTATATTAGCCCCCTTTTTATATCCTTACTAGCTTAGAACTATCCTTACTTATATACGCTATAGTAAATGCTTAGGCAAAGCCCAAGCCCTTTACAGTTATAATAAATTAGATACATTGGCTATAACTAATGATACTAAAAATCAATAGATATTATTAACTTTTTGTTTATACATAAGGCCTTTATTTACTAGATAATTAAGGTAATACTATTTAGCATTACCTAAGAGCATAATTAGAAGGGCCTTATATATATATTCTTATAGAAGGTTTAGTCTATTATATTTATTCTAGAATAGGTTAACTTTTAGTATAAGGAAGTTATATATCTTCCCACTATAATAGTTATTATTCTTATATTCTTTTATAAGTTCTAAGATCTTTCTTATAATCTAGTCTTTAGATAGGATTATTAAAGCTTGTATAACTTAAGCTAGTTATTACTATTAAACTAGTTACTCTAGGGTAATTAGCGGAATTATTAGTAATTAAGGCATATTTCTCCTTAAAGGTAGTTAGGTAGTAGGAGGGGTATTCATAGGAGAATTATAAAGCAAAGGGTTATAAAGAGAGGGAGTATAAATAAAAGGGTTTATAGTAGAAAAGTTATTAAGGGTAGGGTTATTTAAAGAGATAAATTTACCTATAGCTATTTACTTTATAATTTTATTCTTAGGCTATTGTAGTATTATATCTTTCTTAAGGATTTAAACTAATAAATTAATAATCTTACTACTTTACTTTTAAATTTTAAATAATATAAACACTATTTTTATAAAAGTAGTCTTATAGTTTATATACTAATAGTTATAAAGCTTAGTTAAGTATTTCTTTAGTCTAGCTATTAAGATTATTATAGAAAATCTCCTAAAGGGCAAGATCGTTATATTAGCCACTCTTATAAACATTAATTATCTAGGTAAGGTAGTTATTAAGCTCCTATTCCTTAGTAGTCTAAGGATCTAGTTCTCTAGAGCTCTCCTAGTTAGTGGTAAGAACTAAGGCATGTTTTTAGAGTTATTATAGTAGGGTAGACTTATTAGGTCTTAATTAGGTAAGCTACTTTCCTCTAGCAGTTTATAATAATACTTATTTATTACTAGAGGCTATTATTATAAATAGTCTTTAGCTAGTAAGGCTAAGGGATTTTTAACTAGTAAGGGTTAAGGGATTTTTAATCTCTAGTTTAAGAAGTTATATATAGCTATAAACTCTTAGTTAGTTAATTAGTTTTCTTATAATAAATAATAGGATTAATTCCTCTATTAATAGTTAGAGACTTACTAATAAAAAAAGTTAAATCCCTAGGAAGCCTAATATCTAGTATCTAGAGTCTATCTTCCTTGAGTACGCTTCCTTAGTTAACTAAAGGAAGGTCTTTTCTTATATAATTCCTTGCTTATCTATGGTTTTTTTAACCACTAATTAGTATTAGTGCTACTAAGGGTATACTATAGCGTTATATACTAGTGCACTAAGGGGTCTCTTTAAGGTATAATAATTAGTTAGTTAGAGAAAGCTATCTAGGAGGCTATGTAGCTATAAGAGAGGGGATTGTGAGTTATGTATATGCTTTGCGTATAGGTGTAGCTAATTACAGCATAGCATTAGTGTGCGTGTGTAGTGCCTTACTAATTCTGTCCACCTAGACTACTTAACTTACTTATCCTAGTGGTCCACCCAATAGTTGTAACAGGACTAGTTAGCTATTAATTTATATAATATTAATAATAATCTTATAGTTAAAGTTAAAAAACCTTCGCATAAACTTCCGCACCGCTCTAAAGGTCCGGAATTGCCTCTAAGATACAAACTATATTAATATTCGAATTCCTTACCTTTATTTACCCCCCCCCTATAATATTATATTATAATAAAGCTAGAGGTAAGTATAAGGTTAGAACACTAATAGTAATTAATATAGGAGAAAGGGAGCTAGTATAGAGCTACTACTACCTAAATATAGGAATTAGATAGTTTAATATCTAAAGTAGCAAGAATAACCTAATAATAGATTAAATCTAATTTAAATATCTAGATAATATAAAATTCTATAATAAAATTATAAGCCTTATCCCTAGTAATAAAGTTACCTAGGTATAGTATATTACTAAAGCTATTACTAAATAGGTAATAAACTATACCTAAGCTAAAGTAAGGATAATAAACTATAATAATAGTAATATTTATATTACTAAAAAAGCCCTAAAATAAGCCCTTAAGAAAGCTATTAAAGAAAAAGCTAAGGAGAGTAATACCCTAACCTAGGTAAGTATTATTACTAGCCTAGCCCTTAAATAACTAAATACCTTACCTTCTTTCTTTAAAATCCCTAATAATTAAGACTAAGAAGTACTTATTAAAAAGAATACTATTTAGGAATTACTTTAGTTTAGGAGTATAGAAAATATAGTAATAGTAGTTAATAAAGCTATAGGCTAAGCTATAGTAATAGTAATTAGGAGACTCCTTAGTAAAGATACTATTATTATCTTTAAAGGAAATACTACCTAATATAAATAAGACTAAAAATAGATTACTAATATATTTAGGCTATAATAACCCTTTACTAATATATACTTAGTGTTATTATTAAGGGATTTCTAGCTAAATATATATTTACTAAAAACCTAGTAATAGAAATTAGAAAAGCTAATAAGGTAAATATAGTTAAGGTAATAGTAAGGTAACCTTATAGTAAAGGTACTTAAAGGATTACTTTAATACTAGGCCTAGCTAAAGTTAAAAATACTAATAAGATATACTAAGATAGTATAGTTTTTAAAGTAAAGCTATTCTAAACTAAACTATATAATAAAACCTTATAGCCTTAATAATACTATAACTATTTCTAAATAAGCTATATTACTAAGTTTTATAAGGTAGCCCTAAGGTATAGTAAGTATAGTACTAGCTATTATAAGAATAAAGAGTTCTCTTACTTAATAAAAGATAAATAAGTAAAAAAAACCTATATCCTATACTCTAGACTATACCTAGCCTAGTTAAGAGACTACCTTATTCTAAAAGAGAAGTAAAATACTACTAAAGTAAGATATCTTAAATAACCTTCTTACTTTATTACTTACTTTTTAAGTAAAAGCTTAACCTTACCTTATAAGTTATAAGAGATCTAGTATAGCCTTAAAACCTATTATTATAGCTACTAGAAAAAGAGAATATCCTATAAATATAGAATATAGCGCTAAATAACTAAGATTAGGAAGAATTAGGTAGTATATAAAGTAACTTAGAGCTAGAATAAAGCTAGTATAAGATAGTAGTAACTAATAACCCCCCTAATTAATATAATAATATTATAGGTTCTTTTCTAGAATATTAATAAGAAGAATATACTAATATATATAGTGCTTTACTACTAGACTAATATAGATATAATTTTAATTTAAGAATAGGAATATATAAAAAACCTATAGCCCCTAGCACTAGGCCTTACCTAGTTTTAACTTATATACTATAATAAATATAATATAGTATATATAAATAAGAAATATAGTATAGGATTATAGTTAGCCTAAGGAGAAACTAGCTAGTTACTAGTAAAACTATAAGGAGTTAATATTTACTCCCTTTACTTAAAGAGATATAGTAATAACTAGAATACTCTTATTTATATAATTAACTTAAAGAAGCCTTATAACTAAAGTATATTTATTAGTAACTTAAACTAAAAGCACCCCCTTTAGAATAAGCTAGATAGAATAACTAATAAAGTAAATAAACTACTTAAGCTTATAAGCTAGTAAAGGCTTAGACTTATAATACCCTAGGGTAAACCTATAAGATAGTATAAAGATAATAAAGATAGTACTATTAACTTAGTATAGGCTATACTAAATATTAGAGTTTACTATAATAGTATAGAAAATCTTACTAAATCTAACTATATCTTATAGCTAATTAGTATCTTAAATAAGTAATAGGAAGCTACCCCTTAAGCCCTTAGATATATATAGGAAGCCTTAAATAAACTATATATAAAGGTAAAAGCTATAATTTAACTCTAACCTAAAAATATACTAAACCCTTATAATAAAGAGAGTATTAATAATTATATAACCTAGCTTATTATAAACTTATAGTAAATTATAGATAAGATAGCCTTAAAGAAGCCCTAGGGACTCCCTAGCCCTAAGGTATAGTAGTTAAGGAAAGTATAAGAGTTAGTTAGTAAAGTAAGGTAAGCTAAGAGATAATAAAGATATAGAAGGACTAATATAAACTAGTAAGCCTATACTAAGGTAAATAGGGATTAAGAATATATTATTAGAGAAAAAAGAAGAAATATATAGAGAGATACCTTATAGAAAGCTAATATATAAAAGAAAGATAAAGGAGTCTAGAAGCTAGAAAGAAGCAAAAATAACCCTAACCTAGCTACTATATATAATAATAAAGCTAGTATACTAGTATAAAGATTCTTCCTAAAACCTATAGTAAACCTCTTTTATATCCTAGACCTCTCCTTCCTAAAGCTTAAAAATACACTATTCCTAGATATAGAATAATTTAGATAAGAAGAGATTATAAAAGTTCTATTAAATATAGCTAGTTTAAAAGCGCTAGGGAATAATAAACTCCTAGTAAGCCTTATTAAAGCCTATAAAGACCTAGCTAAGAATACTATAGCTTAGCTCCTATGTGAGAACGATGGTAGCTAGGCAAGAGGTATAGGGGATTGGGTATATTAACTAAAGCTTGCTAGGTCTAAGTGTGTTATGCATGCAAGTCGCTAGCTTATAGCTAGCGGCTTACTAGTGTTATATAGATATAGCCCTAGGGTATAGCCTACCTATAGGGTACGCTAGGGGTATATAGTATTATAAGTAAGGCCTTATAATTACCCCCCTACTTATAGCTAGGCTTCTAAATAGCTTTTACTAGCTATTCTATAGCTATTTACTAAGTAGTAGCTATATTAAAATAATAATAAATATTAAGTAGTATTTAAGTATAAATTCTCCTATAATACTTCTTTATATTATAAGCTCTTCCTTTTTATATTTATAGTTAAGCTTTTTAAAGTATTATTATACCTTTAGTTACTATTATATTTCCCTTATTAGTTACCTTACCTTTACTATAAAATAGGATTATATTCCCTTAAAAGAGTGCTCCTATATATATTACTTATATATAGGATACGCTAAGTTTAAGAAATACCTCTCTTTAGAGCCTAAACTTCCTTAGATTAACTACTAATTTCCTTAGCTAATAGCTACTATTATTATAGTAAAATACTTTAAATATTATATCTAGTGTTATAAGTATAGTAATACTTATAATACTATAAGTATAGTAATACTTATAATACTATAAGTATACTACTATTCCTATATTTTTTAGTACCTTATTACTAATATCTCTATATAGGCTATAGCTACTATAAAGGGAGATTTCTTAAACTTTCTAGCACTCTTAGATTAGGTATAAGCCCTTATAAATACCCTTAGTAAAGATAACCCTAAGAACCCTAAAGACTATACCTTTTTAAAGGACTCTTACTATAGTTTTACTAAGGCCTATCTTAATCTAATAATAGGTTTTAATTATACTAATATAGTATACTATATTATATTTAGTCTTACTAAGGCTACTAAGGTTTACTAGGTTTATCTCTTTCCCCTAGGTTTACTAGCTTCTTACTTTTATTTTAGGTAAGGATATATTAATTTTATATAATTAGTATATTATTTCCTACTAGTAACTTTTAGTTATAATATTTCTAAGTCTTATCCTAAGGGTAGTAAGTATTCCTTCCCTTTTTATTACTTATTTACTAACCTTTTTATATTAAAACTATTATAAACTCTTTACTACCTAGAAGGTAAGAATAACTTTATATTTAAGGTCTTATAACATAGGTTTTACGCCCTAGGGTATAGTAAAGTATTGCTTTTACCTAGTAATATAGGAGATAGTTATAAGGGATAAGAATAATACTAAGTACCTTATTTATAATAGCTAGGTTTTTAGGCATATAAGGGCTATAATAAAGGGGTTCCCTTTAAGTCTCCTTACTTTATAAGTATATTTTCTTTTATTTTTTAGTAAGTAGTCTAAGGTTTTTAGTTTAGAGTATAATAGTAGCTAGTAAGGCTAGGCCTTTTTTATAGGAATATTATATTCCTTTACCTATAACTTACTTATATCTTACTACCTTTCTTACTAGACTTACTCTAGTAAAATACCTAAATTATATATTAGGTACTTTCTATATTTTTACTAGAACTTACTAGTTATACTTACTAGGCTAATTCTTTTATTTTACTAGGTATTTATTATCTTTATAAGTCTTTCTATAGTCCTTAATCTCTTTAACTTTATAATTATTTTCTATATTCTTAAGGTTTAGTATTAGTATATTTTCTTTCTTAGTGCCTTTATAGTAATTTTATAGCTTTAATAGGCTAATATAGAATATATTTTATAGTTAGCTATACTTCTTAGGTAGTGTAAGTTAGTATGCTTATTTACCTATAGTATTAAGCACTTAAAATAGCCTAATAAACCTAGGGATTAGCTTTCTTTTTATATTCTTAAGCCTAATATTCTTTACTAAAAATAATATTAAGTTACCTCTTTTTAGAGTTAATAGCTAGTAGTATTTATTATAGTATTTTCCCTAGGTTTTAGTAGCTTTTACCTAGTTTTTCTTTAGCTATTCTCTAACTTTATATAGCTTTATAATATAGGTATAGGCTTCTAGTACTTTCCTTTCTTTAATCTTATCCTTAAGAGCTAGATAAAACTTAGGTAAATAGCCTATAAAGAAGTAATTTAGAGAGTAACCTATAGTTTTATTTACTATATTATTATATATAAATTACACTATTAGGAGTAGCTTTAGCTATATTTACTAGTTTTTAGTAATAAAATACTAGAGATAATATTTAAGTACTTAGTTTATTCTCTCTATTTACCTATTAGTTTAGGGGTAAAATACTATAGAAAGCCTTTGCTTTATGTATAAAAGGTAGTATAAGTCTAACTAAAATTAGCTTATAAAGACTAATCCCTTATTAGATATAATGCCCTCTAGGGCCTTAAATTATAGTTTAATCTCTTTATAGAAAAGCTTTACTAATTTAGCTATATTAATTATAGTAGTTATAGGTAAGAAGATAGAATACTTAGTAAATTAGTTTATAATTACTAGGATTATATTAGTTTCTTACTTACTTACTTATATAATAGGTAATCCTATAATAAAGTCTATTAAAATCTTTACCTATAGTTACCCTAGTATTAGTAGTAATTTAAGGCTTCTATATAGGTAATGCCTTCTAGCTACTACCTATTAGCAAACCCTATAGCTTATAATATAGTCTAAAAAAGACTTACTTATAGCTAGCTACTAGAAGTAATACTTTAGTAGCTTAAGAGTATGCTTAGTTCTAAAGTAACCTACTAGCAAATCATTATAGTATAGCTATAAAAGCTCTTATTATAAAATAGGCTTCTAGGGAATAACTACCTAGTCTTAGTATATTAGGAGACCCCTTATACTATATAACTATAGACTAGCTTTTCTTTTCCCTTTTACTAGGGATTTATCTTTCTTACTATTTTACCTTTATAAATCTAGGTCTTAACTCTATACCTTCTATAGTAATTATACTAATAGTTTATTTAGCCTAGATTAGTAGGGATTTAGTAATATAATAATCCCTTATATTTCTTATACTATACTAATATCTTAGATATATACTACCTTTTCCTAGAAATTACCCTTATTTAGCTAATCTTTTACTAGATTTATAGTAGCTAACTAGCCTCTTAACTAGGCTACTCTAGCCTCTTAAGCTCTCTTTATAAAGGCTAGGGTATTTTCCTTCCCTAAAGATATCTTATTAAGCCTCTCTATATCTAAGACTATAGTATTTTCCTTCCCTAAAGGTATCTTATTATATCTTCTTTAATATATTAGTATCTCTTTTTTTACTACTTCTTTAGTAGCTACTATTTTCTTTTAAAGATCTAGTAAAAATACCCTATTTATTAGGGGTTTGCCTTTATAATTAAACCTTCTTAATAGTATATTTACTAGGTTACTTTTCCCTAGCCTATACCTAATTATAAAGTAAAAAAGGTAAAGGAATATATACTATCTAGCCTACCTTCTATTTAACTTTTACTACCTTATAAAGGTTTATAAGTTATAGTAGTCTAATAGGATCTTAACTAGAGTTACTATATCTTTAATATAGTATTACTAGTGTTTAAATAACTTTACTATAGTAAGTAACTCTTAATTAGCTATACTATAATTTTACTTAGTATTTATAAACTTCCTTAACTAAAAGGCTACTAAGTACTAGTAGCCCTTATTATTCTATTAAGATAGAATCCTTACTATTATAAAGACTAAAGTATCTATCTTAATATATACTAGCTAACTTAGGTTATAATAATAAAGAAGAGATACTTACTAAAAGGTATCTTTTAGCTATCTAAACACTAGCTATTTCTTTACTTTAAATATAAACTTCCTAATTTAAATACTATTTTAACTACCTTTTATTAGTATATATAAAGATACTATAATCCTAGAGTATTTATAAATAAACTTTTAGTAAAAGTTATAGAATCTAAGGAAAGACTATATATCTTTAAGGCTCTTAGGCTCCTTTTAATCTTAGATTATATTAACCCTATATATATCTATTAAAATTCTATTAACTAATAGAATAAACCCTAGGAATTTTATAGATTTTTAGTAAAATAAACACTTTAAGGGTTTTATATATAGCTTTACTAATCTTATATACTCTAAGACTTCCTTAATATATATAGTGTGCTTCTCTTATATTTTTAAGAAAAAAGGATATTATTTAAATATACTATATAAATAGTATTAACTAGCCTATAAAGCGCTTTATAAATATAGCTTTAAAAGGTAGCTAAGGTATTAGTTAATCTAAAAGGTATTATAAGATATTTATAGTATTTATAGTAAGTATAGAATATAGTCTTTTACTTATTACTCTCTTTAATATAAATTTAATAGTAAGTATTTTTAATATTAATCTTTAAGAAGTAATAAGCTTCTTAATACTAATCTAGAATCTTTAAAATTAGGGGGAGAGTATAGTAATTCTTCTATATTACTTTATTAAGTCCTTAATAATCTATATATAGTTAAAGTATTCTATCCTTCTTTAGTATAAATAGGATAGGTATACTTACTAGGCTCTTAAAGGGTCTTATCTAGCCTTTCTATAGGTTTTTATTAATATATTTATATAGCTCTTATAGCTTACTTTAGGAGAGAGGGTAAATTAGTCTATATAGGGGTATAGCCCTAGGTATTAGGTTAATTATATAATTAGTCTCTTTTCTTAATAGTAAGCTTCTTACCTTATTTAATATAAATATATCTTTAAACTTATATAGTTTCTTAGGGATATCTTTAATAGTTTTATATACTTTTACCTTCTTATTATTTTTAAGAGTAATAAACTTATTTTTTATAACTCCTATAATAGTATATATAATAGTCTTATTATATATTACCTTTATAAACTTATAAAGAGTTATAAGTTAAAAGGCTATTTTTTTTTCTTAAACTACTACTTTTATAAGTATAAATAAAGATATATATATTCTTTAGTAAGTATATATATTCTAATTAAGAGAGAACTCTCTCCTACTCTTAGGTCCTTATTTATAGCTATATATAGTAGCTTAAGGTACTTTTCTTCTTTCTTTAAGTTCTTAATTAAGATAGGTACCTTATAGATACTATATTAAGGGACTATAAGGGCTCTTACTACCTTAAGGATAGGTACTATAGCCTTAGCCTAGTTAAGCTTATAACTCTTTATAAATTTAGTTCTAATAATATCAATCTTAGCATAGCTATTAAGATTTGCTACTATTTTAATATCTTTATACTTATAAATAGTAACTAGTGTATAGAATCTATACCTTATTAGTACCTTAGTGTTTAAGGTAAAGGTAAGGGTATTTACTTCTACCTTAGTATATTTCCCTAATTTTCTTAGGGCTTTTTCTTTAGCTTATTATAGTTATAAATAAGCGAGCAGGAGACGGTTCGTCTCCGCCGCGCGCGCGTCAAGGCGCGTGAGCCAAAAGATGAGCTTAGTATGTTATTCCTCAGTGGAACCGGCCCGGTCCAGGCCCGCTGCCGAGGCGCTCTGTTTCTTCTTCGCCCGATTACTAGCGCAGAGTTTCTTGACCCGATCCTGGAAGCCGTCTGGGACCTGTTGAGAAGGAATGGAATAGGCCTGTTATCGCACCGGAACATGGTCGGAAGGGGCCTAAGAACACTCACTCCACGCATTTATTTTTCTCTCCTTTCTTTTCTTATTAATAAGATAAGGCTAGCGTAAGCTAGCAACAAACACTCACGACAGGCCACACACTAAGCGGCGCAGACCTGTCACAGGGCTAGCGCTAGCCTAAACACAGATATAAGGGGGTTTTTCTTCCTAGTATAGGGTTTTCCCTTTTAACTTAGTAGTAGGAGTACTAGTAATAGCTGCCCATAGAGCTATCTAGCGTAAATAATATATATAGTTATAAATAAAATATTCTATACTACTATAGTTATAATATTATCTTTTACCTCCTATTTTACTATTATTTAGGTAGGTAGCTAGACCTTTCTCTTAATCCTTATAAGGTCTATAGCCTTATAAGGAGTTATATCTTTAATATTAGGGGGTCTTATATAGGCCTTTATCTCCTAAATACTTAGGCTTTTACTTATTTTTTAGTATTACTTTCTAAAATTACTAAGTAAGTTATATAACCTTCTCCTAGATCTTTCTTATAATAAAGAAGTATAAATTAATATAGTCCTATAGGTTAGGGAGTAGTTTTATAAAGAATATAAAAGTATAAGACTTTTTAGTAGCTTTTTCTAGGTATTTCTCTAGTAAATCTAAGTAAATACTAAATTTAATAAGGCTCTAGCCCTTATTACTTTATATTCTCTAGCTATATAGCTATTTAGGTATTATAGTTTATAGTATCTCTAAGTAGTATAAGTATCTAGGTCTAAAATATATTCTAGTTATCTTTAAGGTTATCCTAGCTATTAGTCTATTATTCTTTAAGGTATCTATCCTATCTTACCTAATAGTTAGTATATATATAATTAAGTATAAAGAGAATCTTTTAGTAATTATATTAATACTTTTTCTTTACTTTATTAAAGGTATAGGTTATTAAGCTATATTTTATACCTTTATAGGTTTATAGGGTATTAAAGCTTAGTAATATTCTAAACCTTAATCTCTTAGCTACTTTAGCTTAAAAGAGTACTAGCTCTTTACCCCCTTTTCTCCTATAATCTTCCTTTATTTAGCTATAATAAGGTAATAAGCTTTTATTCTTATTCTTATAATTTCTAGATTTATTTAAGCTAAGTAATTTACTTTATTATAACTATAGCTTTAGTACTAAGGGTAAAGGGTCTAATATTAAGTGTAGCCTCTATAAAATATAGTATATTCTTATCTATAGTGCTACCCTTATTTAATAGGCCTTAGTTATTATCTAATATTACTCTAGTAAATTAAGTAGTTTTTCTCCTTATATTACTCTTAGGTAGCTAGTAAGAGAAGCTTTAGAATTATTAGAATAATAGTAACTAGGTAATAAATATAAGGGATAAGGTATATTAACTAAAGCTTACTAGGTTTAAGTGTATTATATATATAAGTTACTAGCTTATAGCTAGCGGCTTACTAGTGTTACGTGAACATAGCCCTAGGGTGCGGCCTACCCGCGGGGTGCGCTAGGGGTGCGCGGTGTTGTGAGTGAGGCCTCACATCCTAAATATAGTCCTAGAAATAGGCTACTTCCTAGCTTACTTCTAAACTATAAGAGTAGTAGTAATTAGGAAACTAGGTAAAATAACTAAGGAAATAAGGAGAGCTAATATATAAAGGCCTATCTTACTACTTAATATAGTAAGAAAAATTATAGAAGTAATAATTATAAAGTAGCTTATAGCCTTTACTAAGGCTAAAGGACTACTCCTTAAACTATGAATAAGTAATAAGGTAAATAGATTAATAAAGACTATAATAAGAGTCCTTATAAAGTATATTAAAAAGGCCTAGGGAAAGGGTAGTATTACCTTATTTATATAAATAAATATATTAGTAGTATTTAATAGAGTTAGCTACCTATACCTAATATACTTATTAAGATAGAAGTCCTATAATAGCTAATTATAATAATTTAAAGCTTCCTTATAAATAGAATAAGCTAGCTTAGCTTTAATAGAGAAATCTCTAGGCTATTTATAATTAAGGCTAGTACCTTATAAGGCTTACCTTTCTTACTAATCCTTTTCTTACTTTACTTAGTAAAACTTTATATTTATTTCTAAGCTATACTAGGTATAGTAGCTATAAGGTTTATAGATAATATAAATATAATAGTATTTAGTAAGATTACTACCTAGACTTAGAAAAGACTTAAAGCTATATAGAAAATCTATAAGAAATAGGTAAAGTAAGTAAAAGTTAAGTTTAACTTAGCTAAAACTAAATTTATATACTTTAATAAGTATTATAAACCCCTCTAGACTAGAGTCTTACTTAGTATAAAGAAAATAGTGCCTATAGAGTTATATAGATTCCTTAGAGTATAGGTTAATAGAAAACTTAACTAAAGTGCTTATAAGAATATTTATAAAAGTAAATTTACCTAGTAATAGCTTATACTATTCTTACTAGTAGTATTAGTATAGGGTTATAGCTTTAAAGACACTAGATTCCTATATATATATAAGTAGTCTAACCTATTCTTACTTATAAAGTAAGTGCTTATTATACTCTTACTAAGAAGGGAGAAAAGCTAAGAGAAGTAGTAAAAAGCTTTATAGTAAACTAATTAGTATACCTCTAGATTATTATAAGGGTATTTAAAGCTACTCCTATTATATAACTAGAAGTTAAGACTTATATCCCCCCCCTTAATATATACTTAAATGAGATAAAATAGAAGTTGAAAGATAGAATTATAAATAATAGAATAGTAAAAAAGATCTAAACTATAGCTAAGTTAGTAATAATAGTACTATATTATAGGAGAAGGCACCCCCTAGTAAATAATAAGCTAAATATAGACTTAAATAAGGAATAGAAATAATACTAGGAAAACTAGTATAATAAAGAAAGGCTAGCCTAAAGTAAATATATTAGAAAGCTAACTAAGAACTACCCTTTTACCTATAATCTAAAGGAGATCTAAAAGTTTTATACTAGGCTAGATAAGTATATCTTATTAATAATAATTTAATTATATATAGGGAAGATAGGCCTTAATAAATTCTTATTTTATAGGAATATCCCTAGGGTAGTTTTATCCCTATATAGCTATAGCTAGGTAGTAAAGGACTAATACTATATATAAGTTAACTATAGTAACTATAACTATAGATAGCCCTAATAGAGATAGCCTACTAACGCATAGGAAGTAAGGCTAGCCCTAAATAATCCCTTAAAAGCAAGATTCCTAGCTAAATAGTTCCTAGGTATAGGAAGACTTTAATACTACTTATTAGTATAAGAACTAACTATTAACTAACTTAGAAGACTAATAAACCTAGGCTAGTACTAGAGATAGATAGAAGACTATTTAAATATAGATATAGAATAGGAGATAGATTAGATAGTGTAGGAGCGTTAGTAAGCTAGAAGCAGACCTAATACTATAGCTATAATAGGGAATATTTAAGTCTAGAATAGTTATTAAATTAATCTTAACTAAAAAACTCTAGGTATTATAAGTCTAACTAGCTTATTACTACCCTTACTCTAAACTAAAAACTAGCTATTATATTACTTCTCTTCTAGAATAGAGATAGTATTCTTTACTACCTTTATATAACTCTTTATAAGGATAGTAATAAGTAAGAGATAGTTTATCTTTAGTATATATATATTAAGGCACTAGAGCTAATAAATAAGCTTAGAGTGCTATTTCTTAGAGAAACTAGCCTAGTCTAGGCTTACTATAGAAATGCTTTACTTCTTTTTAGCTTAATTACTAGTATAGAGTTTCTTAACCTAGTCTTAGAAGCTATCTAGGACTTAGAATAAAGATATTAGCCCTAGAACTAAGCTACTACTAAGCTAAATGTCACGGCTTGAGCGTAGGGTTAAATGAACGAAGTAATAGCTAAGATTCTTATAGTTGCTACTAGGAAGATGCTAGCTAGGGGCAGGTACGTAAAGGTTTTAATCTTTAACCTAGCACTAATAATATATATAGTCCTTAAGGAATACCCCGCTTTATAAGCATATAGCTATCTTATAGCTAGCTAGCCTCTTTATTATCTATATAGCCTAAAGGTCCTTTAAAGATTTACTCTAATAAATATCCTATCTCTAACCTCTATGCTCCTAATATAATACTCCCCTAATATATAATTAACCTTAATTATAAAATAAGCTACTTACTTAGGGTATAGTTACTATAATAAAGCTTATAAAGAAAAATAAGATAAGGCACCTTATAACTAAATATATAGGTAAATAAAATAATAATAATAATACTACTAATTATAAATAACCCCCCTTATTATAGGTAGTAGTATTTAAATAGTAGCTTATATATAGCTTTAATATAGCAAAATAAATATTATTACTTATTATATAGCTAGACTAAAAAAAATAGATAACTTATATTAATTTTTATAATTAGTTTAAATAAATAAGGTACCTAACACTATAGTTCTAAATAGTCTAACTAAAGGGCTTATATTATAGTTACTATAAGTTTATAGCTATTAGGTATATATATAAGTGGTAAAGCTAATGATTATTATTATAATTTATAGATTACTTATATATAGTGCGTTAGATTACTTAAGGGGTCTATAGTTAATATAAAAGAGACTAATTTTTCCCCCTTTTTATACACTTCCTTTTACTTATAATAATCCTTAACCTTATAAGTTACCCTTACTTACTAAGTAGTAGCTTTCTTACTACTATTATACTATAGTTACTAACCTTTTTTAGTCTCTAAATATTATTATTATTTATTACTATTTATCTTAGTCTTTTATCTTATTCTTAGTTATTAGTTTATTTACTTCTAGTTATAATTTATATCTAGTCTATTATAGCTAACTTATAGCTAGTTTACTATATCTAATACTTATATAAAAACTCCCTCTTTATTAATAGCTTCTAAAGGTTAAGCTATTAAGAAATCTTCTTTAAAGTCTCCTAAGAAGTAAACCACTTCTAAAATTTTAATATAAGTTTACTATATCTTTATAGTATCTTTATTATTAACTTACTACTAGTAATATAATAAGTAAGAAGATTCTATATATATAGTACTCTTAGTAAGTAGTAATATAGAATATCTTACTAAAAAATAGTACTTATAATATTCTAGGATATCTTATTAATAATAAGACCTTCCCTATAGAATATAAAAAATCTATAAGTATAACTTCTTTACTTACTTACTACTTCTTTATTACTAATATTCTAATAAGTTACTTAATAAAATATACTTACTACTTCTAAAATAATAAAAACTACCTTATAGTATATCTTTCTTATCTAGAATTTGCTTACTTATTACTAATATACTACTAGTATTTAGCTTAAATTATATAGCTTTATAATAGGCTATTTAAACTTATTAAAGCTACTTTAAAAGGTAGCTACTACTATTAGGATAAAGTAAGTATAATTCTACTACCTAGATACTAGATTACTACTAACTTACTAGTAGTTTATTATAAAAGTAAAGAAAAAGCTATAGAATACTATCCTATCCTATAAAAATTCTAATAAGTATAGATATATTTACTATACTTAAATAACTACTAATATTACTTATAAAGTAAAGAGTAATAAGTATATTATAATAATATTACTAAGTAATACTATAAACCTTAAGATATAGATTAATATTTTAAATAGTCTTTACTTTATACCTTAGAATATCCTAATAGTAAGCTTTCTTAATATATATAGCTAATACCTAACTAACTTACTAGTAGTTTATACCTTATACTACTAACCTACTTAATTATATTAGTTCTATTAAGCTCCCTAGTAAACTTTAGGTTTATATATATAAAGAAAGGGATTCTAATAATAAAGATACTCCTAAGGCCTTTACCTCTATAGTTACTATAGCTACTATTACTACTAAGAAACTAGTAGTCCTAGTAACTAACTTTATTATAAAGGGGTAGGTACTTAGTAGCTATATAATAGATTATTTAAGTTATTTAAGTAAATTAACTTTATTTTCTAATATCTTATTATATTAACTTATAAATTATAACTATCTTATATTAACTTTACTACTTAACTATTACTTATAGTTATTAATAATTTCTCTAGTGCTAAAATCCCTTTTTAATACCTAAGAATTCTCTAAAGTATTATAGCCCTTCTATTTAACTAGATATTTATAATGCTTTCTATTATAGTAATATAGAATAATTCTCTTAACTTTAAACTCTTATTTATTATCTTTAATATTATCCTATAGTAAGGATATATCTTCTATATTAGTTAGGTCCCCTTTAAAAGGCTTAAGACTAGTAATATTAAATATATTATATAATTAAGTCCTAGGTAGTAACTTTAATTAATATACTAATCTATAACTCCTAATTACCTTTTTAATCTTATAGGGGCCTATATACTTTATAGCTAGCTTCCTACTAGGTTATCTTAAATTAATATTCTTTATTAATAGTAAAATATAATTACTAACTTTAAACCTTATTAAAGTTCTTTTCTAGTTATAATATTTCTTATACTAAGTCTATAAGTTACTTAAAAGCTATTTAATTATAGTGTGTTTCTCTCTTAGTACTAAGACTTTACTTTTAGCTTAATTATTCACTAAAGGGATATCTATAATTACTTATTATAAACCTCTAGGATTATAACCTTATAATGCCTTTACTAGTGTATAGCTATGTATTATATAATTACTTATATTATACGCAAACTACGCTAATAATAGGTTATTTACCTAATTAGTCTATTTAGCATAAGTAAAAGCCCTTAAATAATATTCTAGGACCTAGTTTAAATATTTTACCTAGCTATTTATCTAGGGGTAAAAAGCAGTGTAAGTAGCCACTTAGTTATAAGAAGATAATAAAAAGTTATCTAGAAACCACTAGTAAATATAAAACCTTAGTCTATTATAATACCTTCTAGAGCTCTATAATCTCTAAAAACATATTCTAAAAACATAGTTACTAGCCTATTACTAGTTAGTTATATTAATATAGGAATATAAATACTATATTTTATAAATTAGTTAATAATAACTAGAATTACATTATAGGTCTAGTTTAAATCTTTTACTAGTAAAAGTCTAGTAATAAAATCTATTAATAATTCTTAAAAAAGGTAATTAGGCACTAGTAGCATAGCTAGCTTACTATATAGTTTATAATACCTTAGTTTTAAAGTTTAATAACTTATATAAGTGCTAATATATACCTTTATATCTTTCTTTATTATTAGCTAATAATATTAGTTTATAATCTAATAAAGAGTTTTACTTACTCCCTAATACCTAGCAGTAAGGTTATTATAAGTTAGTAATAAAATTTCTTTTCTTATTCCTAGAGGGATAAAAATATAATTCTTAAATATTAATAGCTTAGAAGGTCTAATAGACTATATTTAGGACACTACTAAATCACTACTTTTAAGTAACTTTAATTAACCTATAGTAAAGTTATTCCCTTACTATACTTTATATAATAAGACTTAAATTAGGGGTTCTAATTCTAAGCTCTTTTCTAGAAAGTTAGAGATAAACTTAGAAGAGGTTCTTTAAATAGATTAGATCCTAGCTATAATATCTCTATAAGTAATTAGTTTAATAGATACTTCTAGTCTTATAAATATATAAATAAGTAACGTTTTTAAGGGGCACCCTTACTACTTACTAGTAATAACCTATACTAGTTTACCCCTAATAGTAATAGCTAGTCTAATAGGAAAATTAAAATAACTAAGCAATAAACTAAATATACGCTAGGTATTAGTAGTACTACTATAGCTAGCTTATTGCTTATTAATAAAAGAATTAAAAGTATTAAATAACCCTACTAATATAACTTTTCTAAGATTATCTAAATTATTAGGTTCTTTAGGAATATAGTTAAGCTATAATTTTTTAAAACCCTAGATATTAGTAGTATTATTATAGCGTTATTATAACTAACTATTAGTTATACTAAGTAATGTTTTTATAGAACCTATAGTACTAATAGTATTACTAGGGTATTCCTATTGCTTAGTATCTATAAATTTAGATAAAAAGGTAGGAAGTTATATAGTTATTGCTTTTACTTTCCTTGCCTTACTTATAAAATCTAGTCTTCTTAAAAGTAAGTTAGTAGGATTTAATTTCCCTATATAATATATAATCTTAAAGTTAAAAGGATAAAGCTTATTAAGTATAGTTACTTGCCTGCTAGTAAGCTTAGGCTTTATAGCTAGGTACTTATAGTTTAAATAGTTTATAATAACCTTAATTATATAAGCTAAATAAGCAAGGTAGTGTCTCTATATGTAAAAAGCCTCTTAGATAGCTAATAATTCACTATTAGGTATTAAATAGTGTAATTTAGTATTAGTTATCTTCCTTAATATAAACATAACTAGGTGCTAGTAACCTAGTATATATATTATAAGTATAGCCCTAATCGCATATCTAGATATGTCTATCTTTACTCTAAGATATATAAGTAAGTTAAAATGCACTAAAATTAGCGCTTCTTAAAATTTCTATTAAAGTTCTCTAAACACTACTAACTTATAGGGTTTTAGGTTAAATATTACTAGTTACTATTCTCTAAGGTAATTTATTAATAGAATAATAACTTTACTATACTATTTAATAAAATAGCGGTAAAATAGCGGTAAAACTAAGAAATAACTAAATATTAAAGATACTATATAGTATTAGCTAGGTTATAATTACCTTAACTCTTACTAGGTTTATTATAATACCTTTTACTAATACCTTAAAGCCTAAGAATTTAACTTTCTTAACTAAAAATTAATACTTCTTAAGGTTAATAAAAAGACTTATATCCCTAAGCCTATATAGAATTTATTTAATATATTCTATATACTTCTTAACTATGCTACTATATATTAGTGTATTATCTAGGTAAATAATATAGGTCTTATTAATAAGTCCTTTAAGAGTATTATTAATATACTCCTAAAAGATTACTAGTGTATTAACTAGTCTAAATAGTATTATAAGATATTTAAAGTAGCTATAGTAATAATAAAAGACTATCTTTTACTTATTACGTAAGCAAATATATAGCTAGTAGTATGTATCTTTTAGATTAAGGACTATAAAAATAACTATACTTACTAATTAATTAAGGATTTTAGTAATAAGGGGTAAAGGGGCCTTATCCTTAATTATAATCTTATTTAAGCCCCTATAATCTATATAAAGCCTTAATTTCCCTCCTTTCTTTAGAATAAATAAAATTAGGGCTCTAGCTAGGCTAACTAATCTTCTAATCTACCCTTTAAGCTATATACTTATAAGGTACTCTTTAAGAACTAATAGTTTCTTTTTAGCTAAATTATATATAGGCCCTTAAGATAGTGTTTTCCCTTCTTCTAATTTAATTATATAAGTATAGCCCCCTAGTTTAGGAAGCTTACTTACTAGCTCTTTAGAAAAAATATCTATAAACTTTATATATTCCTTTAGAATTATTAGTATAAGGCGTTAGGTACTTATGCCTTAATTTAATATAGCTTATTTATTACTTATACTTTCTAAAATTAGTATAACTATAATACCTTTACTTTTTTACTACTAGTAAGCGTATTTTAGTAACTATATAGCTGCTTTACTATTTAATTATACTTCTATTACTACTAGGTTCTCTAATTAGTCCTTGCCCTTTTCTTTCTAATTTTTATTTTTTAGAACGCTTAGCCTAATCTTTATTACCCTAAATAGTAATAAAACCACTGCTTATTTTTTCTCTTTATATATTTACTACTTACTATAAATAAAGAAGAGGTATTTTATAGTTACTAAATATCTCTAAAATCCCTAATCCTAACATATAATTATAGGTAAATATTCTTTAGTTTAATTTATACCTAGTATTATCCCTTTACCTATATTAGTAATATAGTAGCTAACTTAATAGACTTTTATAAATCCTATACTATCTTTTACTTTTATTAATATTTTTAAGATTCTTTAATATAGAATCTCTTTTTAGCTTACACTCTCTAGTACCTAGTCTAATTAGATTATATTCTCCTAATCCTTTTTTAATAATAATTTAGAATAAATTATTAAGAACTATATACCTATATTAAACAGCGCTTTTATAGCTAACTACTAGTTATCTTATTATAAAGATACCTATATTCTTATTCTATTATCTATAGGGTATTCTATAGTAAGATTATATTCCTAGGTCTATGCTATTTAAACTAGTATTATATTAGGTAATATAGCTTTATTACTGCTTTTACTATGCCTTTTAGTTATATACTTATTACTTTTATAAGTAAAATAGTCTAGTGCCTAATAAGCTAGTATAATATATCTAGGCTTTCTATATTTATAGTATACTAAAAATAGCTTTTTTACTTAATCTCTGCTTTATTACTATACCTTATCTATAGGTAATATAGAGTATTATCTCTTTCTTTTAGGGTCTTAACTTTTTTTATTACTTTAGCCTAAACTTATTATAACCTTTGCTTTCTTACCCTAGCCTTATAACTAGCTCTAAGTTATTAAAATCTCTTAGCTAATTATTTACTTTCTTATAGTATTATTTAAGCTATTTAGAAAAATAGTAATTTATAAATATATTAGAATTACTTTAGGTAACTTAGCTTTTACCTTAGTCTAAGCTCTTATAAAGGCTTAAAATAATTAGTTACTTTTCTACCTAAGATTTAGTAGTGTTCTAATTGCTTCTAAGTGTCTTATACCCTTATCTATTATTCTAGTTTTTAGCTATTCTAGAAAACCTACCTATATAAATAATAAGTAATTTATATGCTTATTTATAGCTATATAATATATTTATTATTGCTTTGTATTATTAGCTAGGTAGCTGCCTATATATACTACCTTAGTAGCATTATCCTTAAAGGTATAGTAGTTTAATTTAAATAATATATTTAAATCTACTAGGAAATTCTATAGGTTCTTATATATATCCCCTTTATATATAGGTATTTTTATCTATATCTTAATAAGACTATTTTACTATATAATTACTACTAAGTTACTATAAACTACTAGTAAAACTATAGCTAAAGTTTAAGGGGTAATTATAAGTCCTAGAGAAAGTCTAGCTAATCCTAGATTTGCCTTAAGCTCTCTAATCTATGCCTTTATTTATAAAATCTCCTATATCTTTTAAAGGTAATATAGCTTAGCTTATATAACTTTATAGCATCTCTATAACGCTTTATCTAGGTTATTTATATTATTTATACCTTTACCTAGATTAGGATTAGGTAGTGTTTACTATACCCTATTATTATTTATAGTTCTAGATTATAGGGGTTCTTTGCCTTCCTAATTATTTATAGCTTTATTATTATAAGGTACTAGCGTGTTTTATATAGATCTTTAGAGCGTTAGCTATATAATAATCTAGCTAATAGTTTATATCCCTAAAAGGGTTTTAAAGAGATTAATTTATTATAGCTTATTTATAGGGTTAAATAAATAAAGTAATAGCTAAGATTCTTATAGTTACTACTAGGAAGATACTAGCTAAGGGTAAGTGTATAAAGGTTTTAATCTCTAACCTAGCACTAATAATATATATAGTCCTTAAGGAATACCCTGCTTTATAAGCATATAGCTATCTTATAGCTAGCTAGCCTCTTTGTTATTTACGCGGCCTAAAGGTCCTCTAAAGATCCGCTCTAATAAACATCCTGTCTCTAACCTCTGCGCTCCTAACACTAAATTAGAAGCACTTATATTACCCCTAGTGGCTATAAAAGCCTAAGTTTTAACTAGCTACTAATACTTATTTTGCTAGCTAGCTATATTTAGCTACTAGGCAGATTAGCTATAGACTTAAGCTAGAAGAGAGATAAATATTACCTTATTATATTAATAATTCTATACCTAATAGTTAAAATAAGTATCAGTAGATACCCTTACCTAGTAAGTTAGCCTTACTACTAAACTAGAATAGGACTAACTTACTAATAATAATATAGCACTAATACTTAGGCTCTAAAACTAAATAAGACTTATAGGAGACACACTAGATATCTTTTAGATTACTAAGCTAGTATAAATTAGTAGTAATATAGGCCTAGAATAGAAGTAAATATAACCTATAGTAATGCCCTTATCCTTAACTTACTTATACTGCTTAGTGATTATAGACTTCCTTAGGAAGCCCTTATACTCTATAGATTTCTAGGTAAGTTAGAACTAGAAACATAGTAATATTAGAAAACTTATAGGCTTTATTAATATTATGCTAGGTTTCCTTATAATCTATAATAAACATTAGTAATTAACCTAAATCTAGCTTAGAATAGCCCTAAATAGTCTAGAAAAAGGGAAGAACCTATAGGAAGTTTAATATAAAAAAAGGAAAAAGACTAGGTCCTTAAGGGGAGGAGAACTTCTTTTATACTTAATAAGGGGGCGGGGATAAATTAAATAACTTGCTTAAAAAATAAAGCATAATAGGCTTAATAAATCTAATAATATATAACTAGCCTTAACATAGAACTATCCTAGTCCTAGGTTAAAGCTACCCTCCCTTTATAATAACTAAGCAAAACTATGTGCTTATATTTTATTAGACTAATAAGGTAGGACTAGACTATAGTTAGCTAAAAAGTAAGGCTATAGAAAAGTTAGTATAAAAGTAAATAAGAAGTGAATTAATATTATAAACTTAGATTTACTCTGCCTTATATAAAAACAGAGAGACCTAGGATAGACTTACTACTACACTAGAATAGGGCTAGGAGGGCCTAGGAATACTTATTCTATATATTTTCCTTTCCTTTTTCTTTACTATAGGATAAGGCTAGCGTAAGCTAGTAATAAATACTTATAATAGGCTATACTAAGTAGCGTAGACCTAATAAAGGGCTAGCGCTAGCCTAAACATAGATATAAGAGGGTTTTTCTTCCTAGTTTAGGGTTTTCCCTTTTAACTTAGTAGCAGGAGTACTAGTAATAGCTATCTATAGAGCTAACTAGCGTAAATAATATATAGTTAAAAAGTTATAGTTATCTTTAATTAAGAATTTAAACTATGTGAGAACAATGATAGCTAGGCAAGAGGTATAGGGGCTCTAGTATATTAACTAAAGCTTGCTAAGTCTAAGTGTATTATGCATGCAAGTCGCTAGCTTATAGCTATTAGCTTGCTAGTGTTATATAGACCTAGCCCTAGGGCGTGGCCTGCCTACAAGGTATAATAGTAGTGCGCTAGTGCACTTATATTATAAGTAAGGCCTTATAATTACCCCCTTACTTATAGCTAGGCTTCTAACTAGCTTACTAGCTACTTTATAGTTATTTACTAAGTAATAGCTATATTAAAATAATCATAAACACTATTAATACTTAGGTATAAATTTACCTCTAATATACTATTATATTATATACTTTTCCCTTTTATAACTATAGTTAAGTTTTCTAAAAATTATTATTACCCTTTAGTTATTATTATATTTCCTTTATTACTTACCTTACTTTTATTATAAATATAGACTATATTCCCTTACAGGAGTGCTTCTATATATACTATTTATATACTAGATATACTAACTTTAAGAAAAGCCTACTATCTAAGCCTAAATTACCCTAGATTAATTACTAATTTCCTATAGTATTATTTACTATAGCTATAATAGTGTTAGGAGCGTAGAGGTCAGAGACAGGACGTTTATTAGAGCGAATCTTCGGAGGACCTTTAGGCCGCGTGAATAACAAAGAGGCTAGCTAGCTATAAGATAGCTATGTGCTTATAGAGTAAGGTATTCCTTAAAGACTATGTATATTATTAGTGCTAGGTTAGAGATTAAAACCTTTACGCACTTACCCCTAGCTAGTATCTTCCTAGTAGTGACTGTAAGAATCTTAGCCATTACTTCGTTCATTCAACCCTACGCTTAAGCCGTGATAAATAGCTAAATATTCTAAATACTATATCTAATACTATAAGTATACTATTCTTCCTTAGTTTTTTAGTTCTTTATTACTAATATCTCTATAAGTAATAGCTACTATAAAAGGTAACTTTCTAGACCTTTTAGCCTTAATAGACTAGGTATAAACCCTTATAAATACCTATAGTAAATTGTATAAGGAAGATCCTAAGGACTATATATTCTCTAAGAAAACTTAGTTTAGTTTTACTAAGTCTTACTTAAACTTAATATTAGGGTTTAACTATACTAATATAGTATACTATATTATATTTAGCCTTAGTAGGCTATAAAGGTTTACTAGGTTTATCTTTTCCTTACTTATATACTAGTTTTTTACTTATATTTTAGGCTAGGAGATATTAATTTTATATAACTAGTATATTATTTCTTACTAGTAACTTTCTATTACTATATTTCTAGCTTCTATCCTAGGGGTAGTAAGTGCTTTATTTTTTCTTATTACTTATTTAGTAACCTTTTTATAGTAAGACTATCCTAAGGCTTTTTATACCTAAAAGGTAAAGGTAACTTAATAACAAATAATAAATAGTGTTTAAGTATAAATTTGCCTATAATACACTATTATCTTATAGACTTTTCCTTTCTATATTTATAGTTAAAATTTTTAAAAATATTATTATATCTTTAGTTATTATTATATTCCTATTATTACTTACCTTACTTTTACTATAAAATAGGATTATATTCCCTTAAAAGAGTACTCCTATATATATTACTTATATACTAAGTATACTAAGTTTAAGAAATACCCCCCTTTAGAGCCTAAACTCCCCTAGATTAACTACTAATTCCCTTAGCTAATATTTACTATTATAATAGTAAAATATTCTAAATATTATATCTAGTATTATAATTATAGAGATACTTATAATACTATAAGTATACTACTATTTCTCTATCTTTTAGTACCTTATTACTAATATTTCTATATAGGCTATAGCTATAATAAAGGGTGATTTTTTAGATTTATTAGTACTTCTAAATTAGGTATAAACTCTTATAAATACCCTTAGTAATATAGACCTAAAAAACCTTAATAACTATTTATTTTCTAAGGTAACTTACTTTAGTTTTACTAAGGCCTATCTTAATTTAATAATAGGCTTTAACTATACTAATATAGTATACTATATTATATTTAGCCTTACTAGGGCTATAAAGGTTTACTAGGTTTATATTTTTCTTACTTATATACTAGTCTTTTACTTATATTTTAGGGTAGGAGATATTAATTTTATATAATTAGTATATTCTTTTATAATAGTAACCTTTTATTACTATATTTCTAGCTTTTATCCTAAGGATAGTAAGTATTCTATTCTTTTTTACTACTTATTTACTAACTTTTATAGCTACCTTTTAGCTAACTTTTTTATACCTAGAAGGTAAGGGTAACTTTATACCTATAGTTTTTTAACCTAGGTTTTATTCCTTAGGGTATAGCTAAATATTACTTTTCCTAGGTAATAAGGGAGCTAATTAGTAAGAATAAAAATAGTAGTAAGTATTATATTTAGAATAGTAAGGTTCTTAGCTATATAAAGGCTATAATAAAGGGGTTTCTCTTAACTTTCCTTACTTTATAAGTATATTTTCCTTTATTTTTTAGTAAGTAGTTAAAGGTTTCTAGTTTAGAGTATAATAGTAGCTAGTAAAGCTAGGCCTTTTCTATAGGAATATTATATCTCTTTACTTATAACTTACTTATATCTTACTATCTTTCTTATAGGATTTATTTTAATAAAATATCTAAATTATATATTAAGCGCTTTCTATATTTTTTACTAGGACTTATTAGTTATATTTACTTAGCTAAATCTTTTATTTTACTTAGTATTTATTACCTTTATAAGTCTTCCTATAGTTCTTAATCTCCTTAACTTTATACTTATTTCTTTCTCCTTAAGGTTTAGTATAAATATATCTTCTTCCTTAGTATCTTTATAGTAATTTTATAGCTTTAATAAACTAATATAAAATATATTATATAGTTAGCTATATTTCTTAGGTAATATAAGTTAATATACTTATTTTCCTATAGTATTAAGCACTTAAAATAGCCTAATAAACCTAGGGATTAGCTTCCTTTTTATATTCTTAAGCCTAATATTCTTTACTAATAGTAATATTAAGTTACCCCTTTTTAGAGTTAATAGCTAGTAGTGTTTATTATAGTATTTTACCTAGGTTTTAGAGGCTTTTACTTAGTTTTCCTTTAGCTATTCTCTAACTTTATATAGCTTTATAATATAGGTATAGGCTTTTAGCACTTCCCTTTCTTTAATTTTATCTCTAAGAGCTAGATAAAACTAAGGTAAATAGCTTATAAAGGAGTAATTTAGAGAGTAACCTATAGTTTTATTTACTATATTATTATATATAAATTATACTATTAGGAGTAGCTTTAGCTATATTTACTAGTTCTTAGTAATAAAATATTAAAGGTAATACTTAAGTACTTAGTTTATTCTCTTTATTTACTTATTAGTTTAGGAATAAAAGACTATAAGAAGCCTTTACTTTATATATAAAAGGTCGTATAGGTCTAACTAAAATTAGCTTATAAAGACTAATCCCTTATTAAATATAATACCCTCTAAGGCCCTAAATTATAGTTTAATCCCTTTATAGAAAAGCTTTACTAATTTAGCTATATTAATTATAGTAGTTATAAGTAGAAAGATAGAATACTTAGTAAATTAGTTTATAATTACTAGGATTATATTAGTTTCTTACTTACTTACTTATATAATAGGTAATCCTATAATAAAGTTTATTAAAATCTTTACCTATAGTTACCTTAGTCTTAGTAGTGATTTCAGGCTTCTATATAGGTAATACTTTCAGGCTACTACCTATTAGTAAACCCTATAGCTTATAATATAGTCTAAAATAAACTTACTTATAGCTAGCTACTAGAAGTAATACTTTAGTAGCTTAAGAGTGCGCTTAGTTCTAAAGTAACTTACTAGCGAATTATTATAGTATAGCTATAGAAGCTCTTACTATAAGATAGGCTTCTAGGGAATAACTACCTAGTCTTAGTATATTAGGAAACCCCTTACGCTATATAACTATAAACTAGCTTTTCTCTTCCCTTTTACTAGGGATTTATCTATCTTACTATTTTATCTTTATAAATCTAGGTCTTAACTCTATACCTTCTATAGTAATTACACTAATAGTTTATTTAGCCTAGATTAGTAAGGATTTAGTAATATAATAGTCCCTTATATCTCTTATATTATACTAATGTCTTAGATATATACTACCTTCTCCTAGAAATTACCCTTATTTAGCTAATCTTTTACTAGATTTATAGTAGCTAACTAGCCTTTTAACTAGGCTACTCTAGCCTCTTAAGCTCTCTCTATAAGGGCTAGGGTATTTTCCTCCCTTAAAGATATTTTATTAAGCCTCTCTATATCTAAGACTAGGGTATTTTCCTTCCCTAAAGGTATCTTACTATATCTTCTTTAATACATTAGTATCTTTTCTTCTACTACTTTAATAGGCGAAAACAACCACCTAAAAACAACGGATTTAATGATAATAACAAAGCTAATAAGACTGATAAAAATAATAATATTAATAATGTTAATAATTCTAATGATTTTAATGACAGAACCTAGATATTAGGATCTAAGTCTGCGATATTTGCGATCTATCGCAAGGATCTAAGCTAAAAAAGAGAGTAATTTATTAATATTAAAGTCCTTATCCTTATACTATAATAGCAAAGTTTTTAATCCATACTAAGGATCTAAGCTAGAGCTCCCTTTTATTAAATATTAGGTTATTCTAATTAATTAATTAATCTAAGCTAAAGGCATTAAAAGGAGAGTTAATTTTCTATAAAAAGGGATGGAATCTAGGGCTTTTATCTAGCTAGAAGGTTACATAACTAGGGATCCAGATTAATCTAATGAAGCTAATAGATCCAATAATGCTAAGGTCTAGAGGCTTAAGGTCTTGTGAGCGAGGTCTCCAGAGGTTATAATCCTAGCCATATAACACCTCCCTAACTGTTTTCCCTTTTCTAGTCCCTAGGAAAGGGAAAACAGTAACTAAAAAAAAAATAAAAGAGGGAAAAGTAGTAAAATTATAAGATAAAAAAAATTTCGTGATTTTCAGGCCCCCCCCCTTATATCCATTAATTAATCAAAGGGGTCATCTATTAAAAGGGATTGTCAGAGACCTTATTAATAGTCTGATCAATTAATTCGTAATAGAAGACCTTCTATTAGTCAGATTCCTCTTTAATTATCAGAGGAATCGTTAGTTAGAGGGATCTTTAATGGTTAGAGAGGTCATTAGCGGTTAAAGACCTTATTAGAAAGACCTTCTATTAGTTAGATTCCTCTTTGAAAGTCAGAGGAATTATTAGTTAAAGAGGTCTTTAACGGTTAGAGGTCTTGTCAGACAGCCTAATTAATTAATGCGTGTGAAGGGACCTTATTAGCAGTTAGAGACCTCTTTAGAAGACCTTCTATACATTAGATTCCTTGTTAATCATTAGAGAAATCGTTAGTTAGAGAGGTCTTTAATGGTCAAAGGCCTCGTTAGATAGCCAGATTAATTAATCCGTGATAAGGGACCTTATTAATTAGTAAAGACCTCTTTAGAAGACCTTCTAACAGTTAGATTCCTCTTTAATCGTTAGAGGAATCGTTAGTCAGAGAAATCGTTAGTTAGAGGAATCATTAGTCAGAGGGATCTTTAGTAGTTAGAGGTCTTGTTAGATAGTCTAATTAATTAATCTTTGTAAAGGGACCTTGTTAGCGGTTAGAGACCTCGTTAGAAGACCTTCTGTACATCAGATTCCTTGTTAATCGTTAGAGAAATCGTTAGTTAGAGAGGTCTTTAATGGTTAGAGGCCTTGTTAAATAGCTAGATTAATTAGTCTGTAACAATAGAAGCCCTTGTTAGCGTTAGAGGCCTCTTTAGAAGACCTTCTATATATTAGATTCCTTATTAAAGTCAGAGAAATTGTTAGTCAGAGAGGTCTTTAACGGTTAGAAGCCTTGTTAGCGGTCAAAGACCTTGTCAGAAGACCTTCTATTAGTTAGATTCCTCTTTAAAGGTTAGAGGAATCGTTAGTTAGAGAGGTCTTTAACAGTTAGAGGTCTTATTAGACAGTTAGAGGGATTATTAGTGATTAATCTAATCTAATAGTTAGAGGGGGAGTAACTAAGGGTCTAATTAATTAACTAATTAATCCATAACAAAGGGTTTATTAGCGTTAGAGACCTTATTAGAAGACCTTCTAATAGTTAGATTTCTCTTTAAAAGTCAGAGGAATTGTTAGTTAGAGAGGTCTTTAACGGTCAGAGGTCTCATTAAACAGTTAGATTAATTAATCTAATAGCAGAAGACCTAGCTAACAAAGGTTAGGTTAAAGGTCTAATTATAGAAGACCCGATTTATTAAAGGTCAAATTCAAAGGTCTAGATGGTTGCCTCCCTAACGGATAGCTAAGCAAAAACTAGGGTATTAAATTAATTTAAGCTAGCTAGCGAGCTAGGGTAGGTTAGGAGGTTAAAAATTAGGAAAAAGAAGGTTAAAAATCGGAAGGAAAGGTTAAAGCTAGAAAAGAAGATTAAAAGGTTAGAAAAGGTTAGAAAGGAAGGGTTTAACCTAGCTAACCTAGGTTAAGAGGAAAAGGTTGTAACTATCCTAATTAATTAATTTGACTAATCTAATGATTTTAATAATATTAGACTAGTTAGATAACCTTAATTAAATGATTAGAATAAAGGGATTTAATCTAGCTAACCTGGATTAAGGGGAAAAGAGGTTGTAATAGTCGCGATTAATTAACCTAACTATCTAATGATTTTAATAATAGTTAGACTAGTTAGATAACCTAGGTTAATTAATTAGAAGGAAGGGATTTAATCTAGTAACCTAGATTAAAGGGAAAAGATGTAAGAAGCTACTAATAATTATAATAATCATATAAAGGGATAAGCAAAGGGGATAATAACAAGAGAGGCAATATTAGGAGGTTTTTATCGAATTTAACTGCAGGAGGTCTAATAGGACTATTCCCCGTTTCTCTACTATTTTTAACAGGCAAAAACAACCACCTAAAAACAACGAATTTAATAATGATAACGAAGCTAACAAGACGAATAAAAATAACAATATTAACGATGTTAATGATTCCAATAATTTCAATAACAAAACCTAGATATTAGGATCTAGGTCTGCGATATTTACGATCTATCGTAAGCAGAGCTTTGTACTACACTACACTACACTACATACTACACTACATTACATACTACACTACATTACATACTACACTATACTATATACTACACTACACTATATACTACACTACACTATATACTACACTACACTATATACTACACTACACTATATACTACACTACACTATATACTACACTACACTACATACTACACTACACTATATACTATACTATACTATATACTACACTATAAGGAGATTTTTCTACTATATGTAGTATTTGTAGTATTTTCTTATATTTAGTAATATAATAGCTTATAATAGCTTATAATAGCTTATACTAGCTTATACTTGCTTATACTAGCTTATACTAGCTAAGCTAGCTTATACTAGCTTGTACTAGCTTATACTAGCTTATACTAGTTAATAATACCTAATAATAGCTAATAATACTTTATAATACTTTATAATATTATAAGTGTTAAAGTTTAATAAAAATAAAATAGTAAATAAATAATTTAAATATAAATATAAGTAAGTATAAGGAAATTACTATAGAAAAAGCTATAGTTTTTAATAACTTAGTAATTCAAGGTTTTTAAAAATATTTATAATATAAAAATGTTTTCTATTTAATATTTTTTTTAAATTATTATTATGAATTAATATAATAATATTAAGAATAATATTAGTGTTAAAGTTTAATAAAAAGAAAATAGTGAATAAATATAAGTAAATATAGAGCGTTGCTATTCGGAGCTGTGTTTTCTTGCTAGTTAGCGCTGTACTCACATAAGGATTTGTCCTAGCCGCATTTGGTTAGCTAGCTTAATTACCACACCCTCCCGTAGAAAACACACGTAATATCATGGAATCAAACCCCGCACTTTAAACCATATTATAATAATAGCAGATTTTTTAATTAAACACGCATAAGGCTTGCAAATTCGCTTAAAAACGCGATTTCTAGTGTTTTCTTTAATTATAAACACTTTAGCTAGCCTAACTAATTATTCTAACCCTTTCTAACCTCTTTAACTATCTATGCTAGCTACTATATAGCTATAATTACGGTTATAATAGAGATAAGCTTCTTATAGCCTATCCTACTACTAATTATAATTACCTTATAGTTATATATAAAGTTAATCTTCCTTATAACCCTCTTTAACCTTAAGGTCTCCCTTATAGCCTCCCTTATAGCCTCCCTTATATTAACTATTATAATAATGCTTCTTTAACTTTTACTTACATTCTTATATACCTTATACTTAAATTTAGTCTTCTAGAGCCTCTTAAGCCTTAAGTTAATAGTAGCTATAGTTAAGATAGTAGTTTAGGGATTATAGGGCCCTATTAAGAGCTCTAAATAAAGGGTTAAGACTCTATAGGTTTAAATTAATTACTTTTTATATTATAAGGCTACCTATAGTAGTAATTAATAATAAGAGAGTCTTTAATTTAAAGCGTTAGATTATTAGAAGGCTAGCAATAAAGGTAAGATAATTACTATATATAAACTATATATAAGGTTAATTACTAACATACTAGCAAGCTTTATAGCCACTAGTAATAATAAATATTATACCTTATAAGCATCTAGTATTATTTAATTTAATTAGTAATAATATAGGTATAGGGAAGCAAAAATTACTATTAAAATTAATAAGGCTACTTATAGGGAGGGAGTAAATATAGCCTTAACTATAAAGCCTTTAGAAGATTAAACTATTAAAAAAGAAAATAAATAGTAAAAGAGGTAATCTTAGTAAGTAGCCTACTAAGCTAATCCCTTCTAAGATACTATTTCTTCTACCTTATTATATTCTTTATAAGTAAGCTAGTATATCTATTATATATATCCTTTAGTATATATATTACTATAAGGAAGAGATAAAGAAGATTACTAATACCTATAATAATATAAGACTTTAGATTCTAATAAGATAATTTAGTTAGGCTATTAGTATATTGCCTAAGATTATAGTAAGATAATATAAAATAAAGCACTTATTACTTATACTAAGGAAGCCACTAGTCCCCTATATACTCTATAATATCCTTTTACTATAGATTATATATATTCTTTATTCTCTGCTAAATAGTATTTAAGGAAGCGACCTTATAGTTATATATTAGTAGCTTAAATACTTTAAAAAGCCCTATAAGGCTATTATTAAAGGTATTATAATTATTATTATTAAGGTCTATAGAAAAGGGTTTAGCGCCTTTAATATCCTTCTAATCGCAAAGAATTTAAGCTTAAACCCTTATAAGGATATACTATATATAGAGCTACTACTATACTTTAGGAAAGATTATTTAAAGGGCGTTTTTTAATGTAATCTTATAGTCTATAATAATAATATAAGGGTAGGGAATATAGTGTTTATTATAGACCGCGTTTAATATCACAAGCAGCTACTTATAGCTTTCCTCTGTTTTAGATAATAAAAGCCTAAAGCTAAGGTTTATAACTATATTCTAATTAGTAATAGTAGTTACTACTATTATATAAAGTCTAAAGCTATTTATTTTATATGTATTATTAATACTAATAATATAGGAGTAAATCTTCTATTTATTAATATATTTACAGGTAGTCTAGAAGGCTAATCGCAGCTAATTATTAGGGTTAAGATTAATTCTATAAGGGTAGCTACTATTAATTAAAGACTATATAAATCACTATATGCCTATAAGCCTATTAAGAGCCTTAATTTAGATTTATTAATGGTTATTATAGATATCTTTAATTATAGCTACTAAGTTAGGGAATTTAATTTAAAGTAATTAATAGACCTTATAAGTAGGAATACCTTATAGTTATATAATCTCTTAAAGTAATGCCCTATAAGCTACTATATATTGCTAATAAAGAGTATAACTATTAGGGCTAATAGATTAAGGGTAATTATAATAAGTAACTTAAATAGTATATAGCTAAGTGTTATATATTCTTATACTATATTTTACCTAGAGCTTAAATAAGTAATTAAAGAGCTAGGTACTAGTTATATAAATGCCTTAAGATTTAGAAGGTCTTTGCTTGCTATAGTTATAATAGATTAGAATATTTACTATAGTACGCTCTCTATAGATTAGTTAATAATTACTACTAGACTTCTTAGTAAAGGTATAGCTATAAGAGTAGCCCTATTATTATAAGAAGTTATAGAGTTTATTAAAGGTATTAAATTATAGTAAGAGAGGTAGATATAGGATTATAGTTATTAGGTTGCTTTTAATAGGTATATTATAGTCTATACTATATAGAATAATAAAATTATTATAAAATCAAATATACTATATAAGATTAAATATTTTTATAATAGAATTTAATGCTTTAGTAGTAATATTAATAAATATAGTAGTATAACTAATAAAAGTAGTAATATTAAAGGAGGGAGGTTAGTTACACCTAGGAGAATTAGTAAGTAGCCACTAATATAGCTACCTAAAGGTATAGTAGGCCTATAATACTAACTATTTTTTTTGCTAGGGAGTGTTACATAAATTTAGTAGTAGGGCGTGGGATGTGGGATATGGCCGTATTATATTATGGGTACAGCGCTGACTAGCAAGAAAACACAGCTCCGAATAGCAACGCTCGTAAATATAAGGAAATTACTATAGAAAAAGCTATAGTTTTTAATAACTTAGTATTTTAAGGTTTTTAAAAATATTAATAATATAAAAATGTTTTCTCTTTTATGTTTTTTAAAATAATAATAAAAGTAAAAATAATAGTAATAATAGTAATAATAGTAATAATAGTAATAATAGTAATAATAGTAATAATAGTAATAATAGTAATAATAGTAATAATAGTACTAATAGTACTAATAGTACTAATAGTACTAATAGTAATAATAGTAATAATAGTACTAATAGTACTAATAGTAATAATAGTAATAATAGTAATAATAGTAATAATAGTAATAATAGTAATAATAGTAATAATAGTAATAATAGTAATAATAGTAATAATAGTAATAATAGTAATAATAGTAATAATAGTACTAATGTTTAAAAAAGTATATTAGGGGAAAACTAGACTAAACTAGGAAAAAAACCCTATTATACACTTATTCTGAGTTAGAATAAATATCTTAAATATCTTCTAAAGATTCATTAGAAGAATCTTTAGAGATATTCTTAGAGGAATGTTAAGATTCCTCTAATAGAGAGCTAAAGTAATTGTAAAGCTCTGAATATTGCTTAACTATAATATTATCCTCCTTTTGCTAATTCTTTAAAAGAATTAATTCCTTAATAGTAGAATACTTTAAGGAAGTTCTTCTTTTTATAATAATATTTCCTCTAGTATTAAAAGCACTTTTAATAGCACTAGAAGTAGTAGGAATAGCTAGATACTTTCTAGCAATTATACTTAAAATAGGGAAAGATTTAAGGTTATCTTCCCACTATTTAAAGATATCCTCCTATAATAATATTAGTAAATTAATATAATATTAGGGAACTCTAGCTTACCTTATCTTCTTTAGCTTCTAGCTTAGTAAAGGTAGAGATTTTGTTTTTTCTAGTTTTTTAAATCGATTTATCTCTCTTATTTATAAATAAACCTTTATATAGCTTAGAAGCTAGTTTAGGCCTTGGATTATTAAAAGTCCTAGGCTGACTAGGCCCTTCAATTTCCACTTGAAATTGGGTATTTTCTGACTCTGAATTTTTAGAGCCTAGACTTTGATTAGCCTGATTCTCTTTATAGGTAAGTAAAATCCTAGTAAATCTATTAGTAATAATAATAATAATAATAATAATAATAATAATAATAATAATAATAATAATAATACTTACGAATTATATTCTTTTTGTAAGTCTTCTAATAGCCTTATTCTAGTCCTTGCTTGTAAGTTAAGTCTATCTTGTATAGTAACAAGATTAAGCCTAGGATCTAGTAGCATAGCATCAGAGCATTGCATTGCATTACATTACATTGTGTAAAGTTTGTAATGTAATGTATTTAATACACATTACATTACATTACATTACATGTAATTACATGTAATTATTTTTGATTTTTTAATATTAAGGTTATATAATTAGATATAAATAGTAAGGAATATAATTCAACTATTAGAAAGTAAATATTAGGTTTATAAAAATATAAACTAAGGTTTTATTACTATATTTACCTTAATTATAACTAATAAGACTAATAAAACTAATAAAACTTATCTCTAATACTTATTTTAAAAGGGAAAAAGCTATAACTAAGTAAGTTAGCTATAATATAATTAATATAATTAATATAATTACTTTATAAACATACTTTTATATATCTCTTTCCCAGGAATAGATTAGATAATAAAGTATAAAACCTATAACTAAGTATAAGGTATAACTAATAAGACTTACTTTTAAAAATACCTCTTTCCTAGGAATAGATTATATAATAAAGTAAAGAAACTATAACTAAGTATAAGGTGTAACTAATAAGGCCCACTTTGGGGCCCACTTTTATAAATATTACTCTCTTTAAGTAAAAATCTTATATTTAAGTAAGAAAGCTATAAATAAGTTACTAATAGTTATAAGGACCCACTTATAGACCCACTTTTATAAAAATTACTCTCTTAAAGTAGAAATCATATATCTAAGTAAGAAAGCTATAAATAAGTTACTAATAGTCATAAGGACCCTCTTTTGGACCCACTTTTATAAAAATTACTCTCTTAAAGTAAGAATCATATATTTAAGTAAGAAAGCTGTGAATAAGTTACTAATAGTTATAAGGACTTACTTATAAACTTACTTTTATAAAAACTATATATTTAAGTAAGTAAGCTAAAGAATTAAGATAATATATATTATTAAACTTACTTTTAAAGCTTATTTTTTAATATCTTAAATATAAGGGAAAATATTATATAATATTAAAACTATTTAAGTCTTTCTTTAGTAGCTTTTCTAAGAGTATTTAATTTTTCTTTAGCTTAAAATACCTTAAAAGTTAATATAATGAGTTTTAATTATAATAAAATAGCTATATTGTTAGAAACTTATTTATTATATAAATAAAAATATTCCTTTTATAATAAAATAAAATAATATATAAATATATTATTATTAGAGTTTTAGTCTTATTTATATATAGTATAAAAAATTTTCTTTAGGGTAATTATTATATTTAAAGTAAAGAATATATATTAAAAAGGATAGTAAATCTAAAGAAAATGTTCTTGAAGTAAAATAACCTTTATAATATAGATAACAAATTAAGTTATAGTTTTTAACTAAAATATACTATATTTAGCCACCCTATACTTATAATAAGCTAAATAGTCTAAATAAGCTTAAACTTTAAAAAATTATAAGTAAATGAATAAATTATAAGAATAAAAAGGACTAATATTAAGGTAATAGAGATAATTTCAAAGATTATTATGAGATATTAATATTTACATCTGTAATGAATGTAATGTATTGTAATGTAATGTAATGTAATGTGTAATAATTACACATTACATTACATTACATTACATTACACATTACATCCAAACCCCAAAAACTACATTACATTACATGCTCTGCATAGCATATAAATAAGGCTTATAAAAGTAATAATTATTATCTATATCTTGTGGAAAATAATTACCTAGTTTATCTAAGCCTTTATTTATAGAGGCTATAAAGATCTTGCCTTAAGGGTTATAAACCTTCTATAATACTAATTAGTTAATATATAATAAATAAAGGGGAAAAGGGAACTAAAGAGTAAATACCTAATGAATATAGGCCTCTTAGTCCTCTTTTATATTAATAAGATATTTATATATCCTAATAATAAAAAGTAGGACTAAACCTAGAGTATTATACTTCTAGCTTCAAAGTATAATAGTAGGCTTATAGAAAATCTCTAATATACTGCTTAAAGTTACTAAATCTGCCTATTCTTAAGCAGTAGGCATAGCATCTTTCATAGCAGCTATATTAGTCTCCCTATTAAGAAGAATAATAGCTTCCTTTAACTATAAGGAAGTATTAATTATCTTATAGGTTAAATTCTACCTTATTTTATTAGCTATATATATAAAGGGATTAGTATTAGGTCTAATATAGTAAATAATATAATAAGAATTACTTATCTAGAGGAATTCTTATAATATTATAATTCTTAGTAATATAGCCTTCTTTTTTTGCCTTTTGTAAAGATTTTAGCTAAAGTTTATATAATCCTTAGTTATTCTTAATAAGAATAGCAAGTCTTTTAACTTTGCCTAGTAAACCTATAGAAATATTAGTAAACCTAATTATAAGAATTATAATAAATTACTTACTATTTACTAAGGATTTAAATTCCTTAAAATCTTCCTTCTCTCTAATAGAAGAGATATCCTTAGTAAAATAGTAAAGATATTTACTATTTCTATAGGATTCTAGATCTTCCTTTAAAGAGGTTAATTTTATGAATTTAGTAATAATATCCTTTATAATAATGTTTAAAACATGTGTAATACATTAGATATTATATAGCTTATGAATAATACTATTATAATTCTTATTAATATAAGAAGTTATAAAAGTATTATTATTAGAGCTATTATCCCTAGTAAAACTATAAAAAGTTAGCTACTATTTAGATTCCTAATAAAATCTATTAGTATAAGACTAATAACTTACCTAAGGATATACTTAGGCTCTAAACTATAATCTCTAATAAGATTATTAAAGTATTAATAAATATAAGCCCTAGTATAAGAATTCGATAGATATTTAAAGCCTATAAGTTATTGATTTTTATAATTTTTTTAGTATCATTGGTTATAGCCAATGCATCTAATTTATTACAACACATAATTATTACTAGCAATACCTAGCTAGTAAAACAATTAATAACTAAATTCTTATAGCTATAGTAATAAATAAGCTCTAAGGTTATAAATACAGGGGGCTGTGAGGTTAGAGCAAAGTTTGCGATAAACTTTGTGGAGCATAAATTGACGCGATTCCCCCTTCCTCTGCGACCGTGTTTTTTCCATCTCTCTCTGCACCAAACACAACTCATCCTCACTTGTCTCTAATTCAATTCGAATCGCTAGGTAGGTTCTGCATCACTAATTGACTAATTGACCCCTGACTAATCAGATGATAGCATGGCCAAGGGTGACCAAAAGCTAGGGGCAATAACCACTAAGCCTATAAGTTATAATATTAATAAATAAGAGTAAAATTAATTAGAAAAGGGAAATCTTATCTATAAGCTTATATTTAAGCTTAAAACTAGGGCTAATCTAACTTACTATAACTCCTAAGTAAGAGTTAGAATTTATAGAGGTCTAAATATCTAATTAAATAGATATAAGACCTTAATATTGTAACTAATGTTAGATTTACTGAATAATCTAATGCTTAGAGGAATTATACATAGAATTAATTCTATATATAATTATTTAATAGTTTAGTAAGGAAGCTAGATTATTATTCCTAATATTAAGATTAGCTTTTATCCCTTAATAAAATTAAAGGAATACTTACCTAGAATAATATTCTAGTAATTCCTTAAAGGATTTACTATTTATAATAGTCAAAGGGATATTATTCTCTATTATAAACTTAATAACTAGAGTAATAGCCTTTTTAGACAAAAATTCCTTAATAATTATGTTATTTTAAGGCCTTTTTATAGAAAAATAAGAGGTTAAAGAGGCTTGTGTATTAGGTGGTAAATCTTGTTAGATTTTAGGTACTAAGAAATAGTTAGTAAAAGGAAATAAAAGGAAATAATTAAAAAATTACTTATAAGTAACCTTAAAAGGTTTTTTTTCTTCTAATTTAGAAGTAGTAACCTTAGGATATTTAGCTTTATAGTGGCTAATACTATTAGAAGCTTAAAATCTCTTAGCTTTACATTTAAAGCTATAAGAGTAGCTATCTTCTATATAAAAGTATATAACTTCCCTCTCTTTATTATATTTAATTTTAGATAACTAAAAATTAAATAAATTATAAGTGAAAATATATGCTTTTAAAGCAAACTAATAGCTAGGTTAATTTTTAAGGGCTTTTTTATATAATCCTAGAAGTCTAGTAGCTTTAACTTAGCTAGAAGACTTAGAATTATTATCTAAGATATAAGACAAAGAGTCTAGGTTAAATTCCAACATTTTTTCCAATTTTTCCGATTTTTTCTGATTTTTCTGATTTTTTCTTGATTTTTGTTTTTTTAGGGGTTTTATAACTTATTTAAAGAGCAAAAAGATTATAAAAATAAGAGTAAATATAAGTCATAGTAATATAGCTAGCTTAACTATATAGAGGTTTTTCTAGATGTTTTTTTTTAATTTACTAAGGTAAAAAGAAAAGAGAAAGTAAGGGAATACCCCTCCTTAAAATTTTTTTTGCTTAGCTAAGTAAGTAAGTTATAAATAATATAATTAACTAAATAGTCTAATTAAACTAATTAAACTATTAAAGACTTATATAAGACCTACATAAGACTTACTTTTAGACTTACTTTTTTATATTTACTTTAAAAAATAAGAATAGTACACCTATAACTTTTATATTATATAAATCTAGCTAATTTATAGCTTTTTCTATAAATTTTACTAAGAAATAATTCAATTTTATTTATAAAAAAAATATTTTCTATATAAAAAGTATTAGTTTTTAATATTATAGGTCTCTTATAATTATATAATACTATTTATACTATTTATATCTTATATTATATAATATAAAAGAAGTTATAAATTTATTATAATTAAATACTATATTTAAAAATAGTATATAATATTATATAATAAGTTATAAATTTAGAAGCTTTTATAATATATAAAGCTTTTTTTTAAATTATATTAGTAACTTTATATAAATATTTTTTCTTTTATTACTAATATTTTAAGAATTCTTTTATAATAATATATTAATATTTAAGTAATAAATTTTAAAAAAGTATAAAAGAATTATAAAAATTATATATTAATTCTAATAAATTATCTATTAACCTAAGGTTTATATAACTATAGACTTTAAGCTTTATTAACTAATACCTTTTCTTAGTATTTAATAAAGTTTTAGAAAGAAATATAATTAGCTAAATTACTATATAAAGGGGATACTTAATAATTATTTTATTTATCCTTAACTTTAGGATTACTTTATTCTTAATATAATATACTATAACCCTAATACTAACTCCTAATATATTAAAGTCTATAAATAATTATTAGTTTAGAAAGAATAGTATTAATATAATATACTTTATTAGCGCTACTTTTAAGGTATTAAATACCTTAATTTCCCTCCTAGAAAATAATAATATATTAATACTCTTTACCTAATTATATCTTACTAGCTTAGATATTTTTTTCTTTAGGGTTTTATTATCTTTACTTATTTTAACTACTTAATATACTTATAGTAAGTTTATTTTATATTCTTATAATAGCTTAATAATTAAGGCATATCCTAGAATATAATATCTTAGGGCTTTTATAAACCCTAATAAATATTCTAAAACTTATAATATCTTTAGAAATTTAAGTTACCTAATTACTACTAATTTTTTACCTAGTATTACTATTCCTAAGGAATTAATAAGTCTCCCTAATACTTTAGCTATTAAGTAACTTATAAATATTTTCTTTAGCCTAATTAAGATATTATTATCTATTAAATATTAGAAGGTTTATTATAAGTCTATAATATATTATTAAAGCTAATTAAGGTAATAATAATATTATTATAGTATACTATTACTCTAGTACCTTATAATATATTATCTATCTATCTCTAGATATATATATTAAATTCTTTATATTCTATAATTAGTATATTAAATATAAATGATCTATTATATATAATTACTAATAGTGCTTATTATAAATCTAGGTAAACTCTCTATTAATAATAAAATAATATTATATTAATAACTATAATATATATAGTATTAGCTATTCCTATAATAACTTTCTCCTATTATCTTATTAAATATATATCTAATATTATTATTATATTTAAACCTTATATATTAATAACTATATATCCTTTTTAACATCTCCTATTCCTATCTAGATAATAAAGACTAGAAATATAAATAACACTTATAATATAGTATAAAAGACTTTTCCTACTACTAATAATTCCTTTATTATCTTTAAAATAATAGCTTAATTATTTAGACTTACTAGATATATTCTATATTTCTTTAGAACTAGATCTTACTAGCCTAGTTTTATTTATAGCCTTATTTATTTCTCCTAGGGAAATATAGTAAAGCTTTTATTATAAAATAAATCTATAAATTCCCCTAATAATTACTATATTTATTATTATTCTTCTCTATTCTAGGGATTAAAATAATTAACTTTTATTTCTATATAAATCACTATATATAATTCTATTATAATCTACTCTAGTATTAATAGTTATTTCTTAATATATAATTCTATTACTATTACTAGATTTACTACTAATGCTTATTCCTTAGAGTTAACTATATATACTCTTATAGCTAGATTAATAGATTTAAATCTTCCTAATTCTTAGTTTCTAGTAATTATTATAGGCTTATTACTTATATTATATATTATAATATATTATATAGATTTATTTATAACTACCGCATAAACTCCTAGTTTCTTTAGTTATCTTAGTTTAAATAATACCCTATTATCCTTACCTAATTAATAGTGTATTAGGACTAATATTATTATATATAATTAGATTATTACTATATAAGCTAATTTAACTAGTATATTAATTTTTAGTTAATTATACTATACTACTATAGGAATAGTAATATTACTATATATCCTAATAATTACTTTCCCTTTGCTTACTATTATATTAATTTATTAAGGTATAATATAATTTATACCTAGTAATATATTTACTCTTAATAACTTAATAATAAATACTTCTCTAATAAATAATATAATTATAAGTTATTAATTAGGTATATTACCTAAGAAGTTTATAGGTAATAGTATATATTTATTAGTAAAGTAAATATCTAATCCTATTCCCTTTACCTTAATAAGTATTACTCTAGTATATATCTTAATATCTAAATACTATTTAGCTACCTATATAGTATTTATTAATATAATTAAGTATATATTATAGTAAATATTAGTTTAACTATTTAAATTATCTAGATCTAAGTAAATCTAGAATTATAAGTATATTTATAATTAAAATATATATCTAACTCCTATATCTTATTATATACTAACTATTAATTAAAAGATTAGTATTTTACTACCTTTCTTTATCTTAATTCTTATTATATTTACTTTTTATAGTTTTTTTACTACTAATTCTATCTAAGTTTATATATTATTTATTATAATATTTAAATAATTATAATTACTATATATATGTAATAATAAGTAAGAGTTTAAAATTTTATTATAAGCTACTTTACTTCTAATTATACTATTATATAGTAAGCTATATACCTTACTTAAATAGTTAAAAAGTATATTATTAGATATAAATTAAGTAAAATATATTTAATAAGTATAGACTATATTATTAATTCTAATAAATTAAATATACTTTATTTAGTTTTTAGCCTATAGGACTTCTTCCTAATTATCTTAAGGGTATAGTTCTTACTATTTTACCTCTAGGTATAGTATATACTTATCTATATCTCCTTATTCTAATTACTAACTATTATTCTCTTAGTTTTTACTACTTATTTAGTCTTATTAATTATTTTATTTTTTATTACCTTACTAGTCTAACTTATTTACCTAGTATATAGCTTAGGGGTGTTATAGTAAGATTACTAGTCTATTTAGTAGTCTTATAGTATTACTAAATAGTATAGCTTTTTTTATAATAGGCTTATTATTATACTAAGGATTTAGGTACAGCTACTATTAATTATTATAATATAGCTAATTACTAAACTATTAGTCCTAATTATTATAATATAGTCTTTACTAGCCTTATTATTATTATTAAGTAAGGTTATAGTATAGTAAATTATCTTAATAATTATTATTTCTATTACTATTCTAGTAATTATTCTAGTAACCTTTAAATTATAGTCTAATAATACTATTATATAGTTAGTATTCTTTATATTAGCCTTAAGGATTATTAAATCCTCTATATATATTTAATCCTTATTAGATATCTCTAAATTACTAATTAGCTATTTATTAGTACTTATCTTTTACCTAACTAGTAATTATTAACTCCCTCTCTTTAATTTATATTAAAAACCAATTAATTATTATATTAGCTAATAGTAATATAATAATTATCTAAATCTCTAAATTAAATACCTAGTAGACTATTTATAACTATATAATATTATCTTAATAATATGCTTTTATATCTTATAGTAAATTATAGATAAAGATTATAATATCTTCTTTATTATAATACTTTTATAAAAAGTATTATATATTCTTAATCCTATTTAAGGCTATAAATTATAGTTCTTAAAACCTTTTAATAAGGTATATATAAATTATTTTTAGTAATACCTCTTAAAGTAGTTTACGCTTTAATAGTGTTAATAAATAACTATACTAATTAAGAGCTTATCCTTATAAATATAATATCTATATATCTTTTACTAGTTTCTCTAACTAACTAGCTACTATATTCTCTAAATATTATGTAAATACTAGTATATATTTGTAAATTATTATAGTGGATTTTATATCTACTATAATTCCCTAACCTTTCTTATCTTTAATACCTAGATTAAAAAATCTAATATCTACTGCTCTTAGTAATAATTATACTATAGGTAATGTTTCTATCTATAGACTAGGTGACTATTGCTCCTGCTAGATAAGCTATAGTAATGTATAATTTATATTTATATTTTCCTAGAATAAACAAATTATTATCTATTTTATGTTAATATTATCTAAGGCTTACTAGTTTAATAATTAGCTTTAATCTAGTAGTAGCCCCTATCCTACTATTAATAATTATTAGTTTATTATATTCTAACCTTATAGTGCTTAGTTATATAATCTTAATAATACTCTAGAATTTATAAAATACCTTTAGTTTACCTCTAATACTTAATAGAATAAAAACTTAAATAAGGAATTATTAAGGGATATAATAGGTAGTAACTTATATATTATAAGGCTATTCCTTCCTAATTCTAGTAATAATATTACTAATTATTAAACTATAGGTAGTTTTATATATAAGGTCTTATCTAGCTAAATACTTAGCTTAAAGCTATACTTAATATATTTTCCTAGCTGAAAACTATGCCTATAATTATTTATCCCTAAGTAAAAGTCCTTTAAATATTTTATTACTATTATAATAAAATACTTTATTAGTATTATATTAATTAATTCTACTATTACCTTACTTTATGTCTATTTAAATTATATTAGTCTAAATCTAGGGCCCTAGGAATTATACCTATAATAGCTTATTATCTAGGTTATAGGTTATAATAGTTTTACTACTATACCTTTTATTAGACTTATTAAGGTTATAATAAAATTAGTTATATCTAGGGGTAAGAATTATTTAGCTTTTTATACTTATTTATTAAGAAATTAATAGAATTTTAACCTTTATTTTACCTATTTAACTAGGTAGTTAAATATTTATTTATTATTAAATAGTAAGAAATTTATTACTAAATATTATACTAATTCTCTTTAGTTATTTAGAATTATTAAGTTAACTATATTAATATACCTTTAGAGTTATTATCCCTTTATAATTAGTCTTTTATCTAGTGTTTATTTAGATATTTAAGAATAATTATTTAAATTCTAGTTTTTCTAGTTATAATATATAATTACTACTAACTATTAGTGGATATAATAAAGGATAATAATATTCTACTAATCTAGCCCTTATGGGGCGCTATCTATACTGCACGATTGTGCACGTGATCTGTGACAACTATGCATGTGTAAGGAGAGATATGGAGCAACTGCTGGCTTTTACCATGTCGTTTGTACGGACTATTCATGGCCTCTGATGATTATCATGTGAATTTGGTATGTGTCTGCCTATGCTCCGTACTCCGTACACAGAGTAAATCCATCCCACGTTTGTCTGCCGGGGATAATCTCCGCGGGGGACAAGTGAAATGGTCCAGCTTGCGGTAATACGTTCACACAATCATCACCATGTTGTAATTTCCACGTCACGCGGCGTGGCGCGACGCGCGCCCCCCCGAAAAAAAAAAGACAAGAAGAACTGGCTGGCATTGTCTCGTCTGCAACTTGTTGCGCATAAAGGGGGTTGGTGTCACGGAACAACCACGGGCAGATACATGGTCACACCTCGTCCATTGAGCGGCCCTGCGCCGGCTTGTCTCCTCGTATTGAATAGTGGAAAAACCAATGCAGCTCTTCTCGACGCCTTTTCTCGACATGCACACGGACGATTCCTTTCCAATCATGTGCAATCACACGACCACAGGCCGAGCACCGCATCCTGTGGCTAATTTCGCCTCGCGAGGAAGCAAAGCCTCTCAAAAGGGTCTGTTTGTGTGATGGAATCGCGGCTCAGGCAGGGTTGCCGGCGGAATGCGCGAGGCCATCGTTTCGCTGGAGATGCACTTGGGCCTGGGCTCGGAGACACTCATGAATGTGCATTCATTGTCAAGAAGCCGCATTGCAATCGTCGTGGCCGCCTCTATTTCTTGTTGTCGCCGCCGGGAAAGACAGACTAAATTCCTGCAAGTGATTGCACCTGGACGAGGTGAGACAGAATGCAGAAATCGATGGGAACCAATCGATGCGGCCCCACACGAAGTAATCCGTGCGGAGCATATTACGGAGTAATAATACGGACTGTATTGGTGGCACCCGAAAAAGTTGTTACATATGTACACTGTACATACGGGGGCAAGGTGGCAAATGGCAGGGCGCAGGGGCAGCAAGCCAGCATGGAAACTGGTTCACGAAGCAGGATGGATTGGATCTTGGGAGCATAAGTACATCATAAGTCGTCAGCCGTTGGCGGCGGACAAGGAACATGCAAGCTGAGCCGGCCGTTGATGTATGTATGGATGTACATGTATGGATGTACGGAGCAATTCGTATTTGCTTCCCCCAACTGCAATGCAAGTTGTCGCTCAGACCATCTCGGCCCCCTGGTAGCTGGTAGCTGGTAGCTGGTAGCTGGTAGCTGGAGCTGGAGCTGTAGCTTCTACTTCCTTCCAAGCTGCCAAGCCCCGGAGCTGGGGCCCACCCCCAAGCTGTGCGTTACGCCGTTACCCCCCTGGGCCTTGGCTGATTAAATAATGAAGGACCTGGCCTGCCCCCAAAAACAACAACTCGGTTTTCCCTCCTGGTTTCTTTATCTTCTTCTAATTCATCTTCCCCTTTTACCCAAGTCTCTTCTCTTGCTTGAAGTTGCTATCAACTTCGACGTCACCTTCGTTTTCAACGCTCAACCTCGCTACTACTAATACATACCACCTGAGCTTCTTCAACTTCCGTCTATACACGACAACCGCCAACATGCGTTTCGGCGTCGCCCTCGTTTCCGGCCTTGCTGCCGCCGTCTCTGCTCAGACTAACTCCGTGGCTGCTGATCCCGCCACTGCTTCTGCCGCTGCTTGCTTGAAGAAGTGTGCCATCGGTGACGTCAACTGCCAGTCTCACTGCATCACTGTAAGTGGACGCTTGCCATCCCCCAATGTCGGGATTTTTTTTTTTGCTTTTTTTCCGGTCTCGGGCCTGTCCGAGACAGACACACAATGGCACCTGATGCTCACAGCGTTCAAGAGCTGACAAAAAAAAATTCCATCCAGGTTCCCAACCCCAATGAGGAGCAAGTCAACGACACCACCAAGTGTGCTGCCGCTTGCCCCCAAGGCAAGGGTAGCCCCGAGGAGACGCAGAAGTACGCCGACTGTGTCCAGGGCTGCATCTCCAAACACTTCTATGTCAGCAGTGAGGGCACTCCCCAGGCCACTGGTGGCAGCGGTGGTAGCGGTGGTGTCGGCAGCAGCAGCAACACCTCTGCTGCTCCCCCTTCTGAGGCTACCGCCACCGGTGGTGCTGCATCTACCACCTCGGCCAGCTCTGGCTCTGGCTCCGGCTCCGGCTCTCAGACTTCTAGCTCTGGCGCTGATGCCGGTGCTTCCCAGACCCAGACTACTGGCTCTAGCCAAGGTTCCCAGACTTCCAAGACTTCCTCCAGCGCTGCTGCTACCAGTACCAACGCTGCCCCGGGCATGAAGACTTTTGGCGCTACCGGTGCTCTCGTCGGCGCCTTCGCCGCCCTCGTTGCTCTTTAAATCTACCATGGATTTTTTTTTGCTTGAGACTATGTGAGTTGATGAACCCTCGCTCTGCGAGTACTTCTTAATATGGGGAGATGATGTGACGGGGAATTTGGCGGGAACGGAGGATTAGTATGTATCAGTTGGAAATAATACCCGTATTTAGCATCGTCCAATTTGAAATTCTAATGCGCCAATAACATCCCAGGGTGCAGGCATGAGCTGTTTTATGGTGCTTATCTTTCCAATCTGCCTTCTACATAGGGGCGATCTTGATTTCGACCTTCAACGCCGCATAGCAGCAACGGAAGGGATAAGAGGCGGCCTGTTCGACTCTCTACAGGACAGCTCAGCATTGTAATTCAATGCTTAACCGAGCTCTCACCAAAGAATTTTCATACCGCTTGCTGGAAGCAGTTTGGCCCCTGGCCAACGCTCATATTCCCACTGCCGCCATTATTGCTCGACGTTTCGGAGCATGTTGCCGTCCGTCGCTTTGAGAAACCATTTCTTGATGAAGTTGCCATGAAATTGCCATGAAATTGCCATGAAATTTCCCCACGGGGCGTTTCTGACTCGCTATATGAGGTCGAGTGTCGCTGCGTAGATGATCTTCTCTGTGAGGTCCTTTCGGACACTTGATGGTTATTGACAATCTCAGCCCTTGTCGGCAGCGTTCATCTTTGCGTCAGCCGAAACTCAAAACGCCGCCCCCTGGGAGAGCTTATGCCCCCCAAGTTCAACCCGATCTTTGATTGGTCTTTCCAGAAGATTGGTCCTACTGGTAGAGAGGTTGATGTTGGTGATTACCATTGCTGGTAGGTTTCAGTATAGCCATGACGTAGTAAACTGCCGCAACTTTGAAGCATCTAGAACAATGTAAATGTCTTTTTTTTTTTCGTCTCAAACCATAGTCTCACAGGTACCTGGACTTTTCCAAAAGAGGAATGCACCCATAAATGGAATGTGTCGGCGCATGAGACGAGTGGCCTTCGCTGTTTTGATTCACAGGACAGAAGGAGGAAAGTAGCTCGTCAATATGATTTTGCGACCACGCGCAAGGTTCTTTCTTCTCCATTTTACATGCCCGTATAGAGTGAATCATCGCCTCAACCAGCACATACGACCACAGCCGCTAGTAGAAATCAGGATCCCGTCCGATCTCCTAGGATAACCTAGCGAGCGCTGGAGTAGTAGTTGGGTCGGTGACGACCAGCGAATGCCCGGTGTTGTATGTTTAATTTTTTGCCCTAATTTTTTTCTTTTATCGAGCCTGGTTTGAAAGGTCGCGGCCCCCACTATCAATCTCCTCTCACCACTGTAACTAACAAAGCCTTTTAAATACCATTGTAATAATCAATCTAATCAATCTAATCCTAAAGAACAAGTCTAACCTCCATCTCACATAAGATTTCAAGCAACAGTATTTCTTAAAGCCATTTTATACATCTATCGGGAGGACCGACGCCTACACCTACCCTGCTCTTTCGGACAAGTTCACAATCACTCCGTCATCACCACACCTCACCGGCCGCCATGCCAACGACTCTTCAAACCTCCCATAGCCTCCTCGTTGCCACAGGCCAGTCCCCATCCATCGTGCGCGTCAAAAACATCCAATCCATCGTCCAAGGACCCAGCGACGCCTGGGGCCGTCCCAACCGACCCCAGCCTGTCTCCGTCACCGTCACCGTCCACCTTGACAAGGCCTTTGGCTTAACATCCACCTCGGACGCACTTACCTCAGACACAATCCACTATGGCCTCCTGAGCAAAGCCGTCCTCGCGACGCTCACCCGGCTTGACGCCCACAAGACAAGCCGTCAGGCCCTGCTCCTTCCGGACATCCTGGAGGCTATCTGGGTCGACCTCACTGGTCTGGACATCTGCGGCCTACCCGTCTACGCCGACGTCGACGTCGACGACCGCACACCCTTTCTACAGCTGGTGTTTTTAAAGAGCCTACAGGTCACTGTTCATTTGCCGAAAGCCTCTCTCCAAGGCGGAGGAGTCAGCTTGACGGGAACAGGGGTCTTTGAGAATAGCGTCCTCATCGCGAGGGGAGTCGCGCTGAAACTGCACGACATGCGGGTTCCCGTCCTCATTGGCGTGAACGACAATGAGCGAGAGGCGAAGCAGGGCGTCGTGGCCAATGTCGAAGTAGAGAGGTTTGATGAAGCGGGCGATAGTTACTGCGACCTGGAAAAGGTTGTTGTCAAGGTACGCACGTTGTCCACGTGAATTTTTGCTCTGGGTGTCTGGACTTTTTGTAGAGCCCAGCGCTGCAGGTGTGGGGGTTTTTGGGACTAACGGCGAACCCGGGCGCTTGATGTCACGATAGGCAATGGCAGATTCATCATTCGAGACGATTGAGGCTCTGGTGGCAGACATGGCCGTGCACATGACGGCTCATTTGGCCAAGAACCACAAGGCACCGCTGGATGGTCAAGGCTGGCACCTCAACATTGCGGTTGAGAAGCCCATTGCGGTTGTGTTCGCGGATGCGCCTTGTGTGGAATTGAGGATAGGAACGAATGATGTTCGCCTCAACAGGGGGTGAAGTTGAGAATTTCAAGACCAAGGATTGTAGTCACGCGAATGGCGCAAATCACGGGAGGGTTAAAACGATGTTTAACGAGACAATTGCTAAATAAACATCGAACTGTTACCAATTAGAAATGTCTGAAGGCCTGATGCAAGCTCTACACCATGCCTTGAAGTATCTGTGGTAATAAACTTGTTGTACAAGTTTATCGCAAACTTTGTATTAAACCTTACAACCCCCCATATTTATGGCTTAAAGCTTGTTCCTTTGTTTCACAGGTTTTGCCTATTACTGCGGTGATTATTATTTAGTTGTTGATTATTATACTAGCTAGGTATTGCTAGTAATTTTTTTGTTCCTTAAAAATTAGATGCATTAGCCACAACCAATGACCACAAAAAAAAAATCAATAAACTTGTTGTACTAGCTGGGTATTGCTAGTAATTTTTTGTTTCTTATAAATTAGATGCATTGGCCACAAGCAATGACCCCAAAAAAAATCTAAAATCAATAAACTTTTTGTTGCATCTTTGCAAAAGCCCACGGGTCGACGGGAAGAAAAGAAAACCCGAAAATCAATGCATCCTTCCTCCTTATTTGGCCTAGCTACTAATCTTAATCGATCTGTTGAGGCGAGGTGACTTTTTCTTTTCGTTGGTGGCTCTTCTGGCTCCCTGTGGCCCCACAAAGCTACTTGAAACGGACACGTAGCCGGCAGTGCCTGCAATGGATAACTACTGTGACTCTGTGAGGCACCAGAGACCCCCCCCGCATTACCCGTGCCATCAGCTGTGGAGCCAATACAGCCTACACGCTATTAAATTAGTATTTTCCCAAAAGTTCAGGGTCGTTTCTGGTATCTTCTACGTGTCCTCAACCATTGGCTGGCTTTTCGTTCCCATACTAAAATTTCTCCATGAGCCGCTCCATCTGAACATCTCTACTCCTTTCTAATACCTTCCTCACGTCTTTAACTTCACTCTTGGAAACCAAGCCCTTCTCGAGCTGCCGGGTCCTCCATCAGCCCTGCCTTGAACCCACTTGCGCTTCGCACCTTGGTCTCCGGTTGTTTTCGCTCCCCAGCTCCTTAGCGACGAGGTTGATTTTCTTCGACATACCATGAAGTTCAACGCTGCTGCTGCGGCCGTGTCGGCTGCCATCTTGACTGGCACTGCCCATGCTGACAAGGTCGAGGATTCGCCGGTTGTTCCTGCTGATCTCCCTAGCTTTACTGTAAGTGATGCACCTCGCTGTTCAAAACGTCTGGACTCGGTTGTTGCCCAGTCATGTCGTGACAATCAGCTACCACGTTTTGCCTCAGCAACCCTTGAATCCAGACCCGTGTGGCGATTTTGATCCGCAGAGCCCGCGCCGGATCTATTTCACCGAGATGTTCTTCAAGCTAACCGATGACTTTTGTCATAGCCCACTTCCTTGAAAGCTCCCTTCCTCGAGCAATTCACTGATGGCTGGGAAAAGCGATGGAAGCCCTCTCACGCCAAGAAGGACATGAAGGGTTCCGGCAAGGATGAGGAGGAATGGGCCTTTGTTGGCGAGTGGTCTGTTGAGGAACCCTATCAGTACAAGGGCATGGATGGCGATAAGGGTCTTGTCGTCAAGAATCCCGCAGCTCACCACGCCATCTCGGCCAAGTTCCCCAAGAAGATCGATAACAAGGGCAAGACTCTCGTTGTTCAGTATGAGGTCAAGCTTCAGAGTAAGTTTTATACAGCCTCTCTGCTCTTCGATACGACTCTGTGTGTCCTGTGGCTCATGTATATGTTTCAATTGTGCTGACAAAGTGGGTTTCTTCCAGAGGGTCTTGAATGCGGAGGTGCCTACATGAAGCTCTTGCGCGACAACAAGGCTCTTCACCAGGAGGAGTTCAGCAACACGACTCCCTACGTCATCATGTTTGGCCCCGACAAGTGCGGCCATACGAACAAGGTTCACTTAATCTTCAACCACAAAAACCCCAAGACCGGCGAGTACGAGGAAAAGCACCTCTCTTCCCCTCCCACCGCAAAAATCCTCAAGACCACCGAGCTGTACACGTTGATCGTCCATCCCAACAACACCTATGCTATCAAGCAGAATGGTGAAGAGGTCAAATCCGGCTCTCTCCTCGAGGACTTCACTCCTGCCGTCAACCCCCCGGCTGAGATTGACGACCCCAAGGACACCAAGCCCGATACCTGGGTCGATGACGCTCGTATTGCCGACCCCGAGGCCAAGAAGCCCGAGGACTGGGATGAGGACGCCCCCTTCGAGATTGTTGATGAGGAGGCTACCATCCCCGAGGATTGGCTCGAGAATGAGCCCACAACTATCGCCGACCCCGAAGCTCAGAAGCCCGAGGACTGGGATGATGAGGAAGATGGCGATTGGATTGCCCCTACAGTTCCCAACCCCAAGTGTGCCGATGTTTCTGGATGTGGTCCTTGGACTAAGCCCATGAAGGAGAACCCCGAGTACAAGGGCAAGTGGAGCGCTCCCTTCATCGACAATCCCGCCTACAAGGGACCTTGGGCTCCTCGCAAGATTAAGAACCCAGCCTTCTTTGAGGACAAGACCCCCTCCAATTTTGAGCCCATGGGCGCTGTAAGTACACTCGCTTTCTTTTGACATTGGCGGAAAGAACCAAATTGCTAACGATATATATATGTATAGATCGGCTTCGAAATCTGGACCATGCAGAACGATATTCTCTTCGACAACATCTACATCGGTCACTCCGTTGAGGATGCCGAAAAGCTGGCTGCCGAGTCGTTCAAGATCAAGCACCCCATTGAGAAGGCTCTGTATGAGGCTGACAAGCCCAAGGAAGAGGACAAGCCCAAGTCTCCCACTGACCTCAAGTTCCTCGACGACCCTGTCCACTATATCAAGGAGAAGACAGACCTCTTCCTGACTATCGCTAAGAACGATCCTGTCGAAGCCATCAAGTTTGTCCCTGAGGTTGCTGGTGGTTTCGCCGCTATCGCCGTGACCTTCGTCGCCCTCATCGTTGCTCTTCTCGGACTTGGTGGATCTTCCCCAGCTGTCAAGGAAGCTGCTGCTGCCGCCAAGGGCAATGTTAAGGAAGTCAAGGACAAGGTCGCTGAGGCTGCGGCTACTGGAGCTGAGAAGGCTAAGGGCGAGGCTACCAAGCGTACTACTCGCAGCCAGTCTTAAGTGATATCCATTGCCACTGGAGGAGAGATGGAAGAAGAGGAATCGTTCGTGTCTAGACAGACTTGGAAGCCATGGGTTGCGTAATTTGAAGAAGGGTAAAGGCCAAAAAAAAAGGACACGTCATTTATTGCTATCCGATCACTTTTGCTCACAAGTTCTACGTCGGGGGTTCTTTAACGGCTTGACACATGCGCGCGATTGACGGGATTGACGACATGGCTTGTGCCTTTATCTAGATGGGGGCGTTTGCTTGCCTTGGACCTACCCTTGCCATGTACAACAACCAATCGGCAACATGAAATTAATTTAATGATGAATGCTTTCGTGCCCGACTCACCGAGTGTAATGCGGTCGGTCAAATGTAAAGCCCATGAAATATGCTGGCTCCGTAGGTAGGTCGGAGGCGGTGGGTGCGAGTCGGCTATCACGGATCTTATCGGGTCAATGGGCATTGGGGGCCGCATGTCGCCCCGCACAAGTCACCATCCCCCCTCCTCAGGCCTCTCTCTCTCTCCACATCTCCACATCTCCACAACCGCACATAGCCGCTCTGTTTCTTCATCAAGAATCCGAACGCGAACGCCTCTCCCCGGCGGACTTTTTTTCTTTCGTCTTTCGGGAGGAAGACAAAGGAGAGGGAGCTCTGCCAATCCACCGTCAAGTACGTGCAAGTTTCTAGCCTGCTGTTCTCACCAGCAGTGCCTGATTCACACTTTCCCCTTTTCTTGTCAGTCATGCGGCGGCTCATTTCACGAAGCGTCTCTGCCAGCGCCGCCCGGTCTCCTGCGACCTCGGCTGCTCCACGATCTTCCATAACTGCCTCCAAGATGACCTCCAACAATTCGTCGTCATCGGCCGTGGCCGCCAGAAGAATACATGCCACGGCTGAGCAGCTCAAGCCAATCGTGGCCCTGGCTTCCACGGCGACCACCTACCCAAAGTCGCATGAGAAGTTCCAGACGGTCGAAGATACCCCGTACTTCATCGACAACAAGTTCGTCAACTCCAAGACGGACAAATTCATCGATTTACCCGATCCCGCTACCAACAACCTTGTCACTCGTGTGCCTCAGATGACGGAGGAGGAGATGAAAGCCGCCGTTGCTTCTGCTGAGAAGGCTTTCAAGTCCTGGAAAAATACGACCGTCTTGGCCCGTCAGCAGATCATGTTCCGCTTTGTCCACCTCATCAAGGAGAACTGGGACCGACTGGCTGCTAGCATTACCTTGGAGCAGGGAAAGACCCTCGCTGATGCCAAGGGTGATGTCTTGCGAGGTCTGCAGGTGGCTGAGGCTGCTATTGCTGCCCCAGAGCTGCTCAAAGGCGAAGTTCTGGAGGTGGCCAAGGATATGGAGACGCGCACGTATCGTGAGCCGTTGGGCGTCACTGCTGCCATCTGCCCCTTTAGTAAGTTGCTCTCTCTGTCGAAGATGGTACTCAGCGCCCCATCGTCTCAGGGAGGGCCCAATACTGACAGCACGGTGCAGATTTCCCTGCCATGATTCCCCTCTGGTGCATCCCCATCGCCACCATTACCGGCAACACACTGATCTTGAAGCCCTCTGAACGAGACCCCGGTGCGGCCATGATCCTTGCCGAGCTCGTGCAGAAGGCTGGGTTCCCCGAGGGTGTTGTGAACATCATCCACGGTGCCCACAAGACTGTCGATTTCATCCTTGACGAACCCGCCATCAAGGCCATCAGCTTCGTTGGTGGCAACAAGGCCGGTGAGTACATCTTCAGCCGCGGCTCGGCCAACGGCAAGCGAGTCCAGGCCAACCTGGGCGCCAAAAACCACGCTGCTGTTCTGCCCGACTGCAACAAGAACCACTTCATCAACAGTGTCGTTGGCGCCGCCTTTGGCGCCGCCGGTCAACGATGCATGGCCCTGAGCACTCTCGTCATGGTCGGCGAGACCAAGGAGTGGCTCTCCGAGGTCGCCGAGAGTGCCAAGAAGCTCAAGGTCGACGGTGGGTTCGAGCAAGGCGCCGACCTCGGCCCCGTAATCTCCCCCCAGAGCAAGGAGCGCATCGTCGGCCTCATCGACAGCGCCGAAAGGGAGGGCGCCATCATTCTGCTCGACGGCCGCAACTACACAAACTCCAAATACCCCAACGGCAACTTTGTCGGCCCCACCATCATTGCCAACGTGACTCCCGACATGACGTGCTACAAACAGGAGATCTTCGGCCCGGTCCTGGTGTGCCTGAATGTCGAGACGATTGACGACGCCATTGAACTGATCAACAACAACGAGTACGGCAACGGCGTCGCCATCTTTACCCGCTCTGGTCCGACCGCCGAGACGTTCCGTCGCAACATTGAATCCGGCCAGGTTGGCATCAATGTGCCCATTCCCGTGCCGTTGCCCATGTTTTCCTTCACCGGCAACAAGAAGAGCATTGCTGGTGGTGGTTCCAACACATTCTACGGCAGGCCTGGAATCAACTTTTACACGCAGCTCAAGACTGTGACTGCCTTGTGGCAGAACCAGGATGCTGTTGCCAAGAAGGCCGCCGTACACATGCCGACCCTGCAGTAAAATCGGTGATGGGGGCATGGGCAAGTTGGTGAAGCTGAGGACAAGTGGAAGAGGTGAAACGACGACAAGAAAGAAGAGCACAAGTGGTGCGGATGCGAGATCAACGCTGAGTGAGGAGCAATGGGGACCGGCAGAAAACGTCGTCTTGCAATGCGTTACGCCGAGGTAGCTCTTGTTTATCAAGTGTTGTATCTGGTGTATTCGTACGGCTTCTGGCCAAAAGTACGTCTTGAACGTCGCAGTCTCAGATAAACGTAACTACGATGCAAATGATCAGAACAAGACTATAATACAGCCCAGCCCAGCCCAGCAAGTCCAAGACGGACAGTCTCGACCGTGTTGTATTGTCTAAATGAAGAGCGAACTGCATCACCTACTTCACCATGTACCCAATTGTGAGCTCGGGTGTCAGCACCGACGTAGACAAGAGCAGCGTGGCAATGTCGCCTGCGGAACAAAGCACGGGAACAAGGAAGACAGTACTCCGTATGAGACGCATGTTTATAAAGCGCGATATGTGAAAGTTGATAGGGAGATGAAATGGAACATCCGAGGCTTTCTATTGGAACGACACCAAAGATGGATGTGGTTGTCTTGGCAATTAATCAGTCTTCACCCATGATGAAAGAAGTCTAGCATCTTGGACCAGTACGCCTGGGTCATATATGCATGAATACGATGATGATATTTATGTAAAAGAAACACAACCTTGTACTGCTTGAAGTGAGGAAACCACGCCTCACGGTGCTGCTGGCCACCACCTAAATATTAAAAAGTATTTGCTATAACAAACGCACTTGATCGGACACTCTCGTATGCAACGTACATCATGTCATTGAGGCGTGATAGTTCTTCTCTGGGCGGGAACAGTAATAAAGAGTCCACCCCCAGCTGCTGTGAGCTTTACTCTACTGCGGAGGAGGAAGCTGCAGGAATCCGCTGTAATAATCGTCAAGCCATTGTGCAGCTTTTTCTCCCGAGTCGTCATTGCTCGAGTCCCATCGTCCAACAGACCCGACGTAGCCATCCGGTCGTACGTTGATGATGGCAACGTCCCCGAGCTCGAGGCTGCCCAGCCACTTGTCAGTGCACAGGGCTCCTCGCGTATCCTGCTCGGGGATGTTATCCAGGTACAAAGACCAGCGGCTGTCTTGCAACATGGCTGGCAGGTCGGAGAGTTCCATTTCTGCCTTGGGCATCGTGGCTAGTGTCAGGTTAGTCAGCGTCCGTGGGTGATGAAATGAAAGGACGAGCGACAAGATGACACGTACTTATTAGACCGAAAGTGAATAGGTGGCTGACAGCGGTGTACCTCTCCGGTCTGATGTACACGTCCTCGGCTGAGCCCTTTCTCGGCTGCGCGGCGTAGGACTTGCTCGCAGCGGCCGAAAGCTGGCTGACAAACGACGAATCATCGGCGACGGCTCCGCAGAACGTGGTCAAAAAGGGCGCTGCTTGTTGAACATCCCACATGAGCAGAAAGACACGGAATTGGCCCAGCATGGGAATGTCGAGCTGGATATCGACTGGGTTAGAGTCGATGTATCGAGTGACTCTGGCAGGCGGCAAAAGACATCCAGGTCGGGCGCCACCCGTGGGTATGGCGAAATTGTCGGGCTCGGCACGGTTGATGGGGCTGTTGGAGTATTCCGCCCCGATACCTGAGATGAAGCGAACGTTGGCTTTGAAGTTCTTGGCGAGCGCCACAGCATCGCCTCCGGCAATTTGATTTGCGTGCTCGTAATCGAAATTGACGAGGTCGAGGGCAATCTTGCGCCGCTCCTCTTCGTAGCTCTCCAACAGAACGGGCTTGGCGAGCCCACGGACGTCCAAATTGAGTTTCCAGGAAAGGTTCCAAGAGTCGTGCATCGAAGTATTCATTCCCTGGGCAGCTTTGGGCGAGTGAGTGTGGCTGGCATCGCCGGCTAAGAAGACTTTGGTGTGAGCATCGCAGAATCGGCTGGCCACCCGCTGGCCAACTTGATATCTCCCAAACCACTCAATGTACTTCCAGTCTACGGAAAAGGGTGCCATGATCTTCCTGGCATGTTCCATGACAAACGCTTGGCCAAGTTGGTGACGGTCCTCAGAGACCCACGTTTTCAGTTCAATGTAGAATCTGGTCATGTTCCGTTCACGGGGAATTATGAGAATAGTACCATGCTCTTCCGAGTAGACCAATGTTTTCGACCAGATATCGGGGAAATCTGTAATGAGTTCTCCGTCCAAAACGCCCCAGATGGATGCCTGCGACATGCCAATTGCCGCCACATCTGGTATGCTCTTGCGCACTTTGGAGTGTGCACCGTCGCCTACATGAACATGTTAGTAAATGTGAGATATATCTAAAGTTTCCCAAAGGGGAAAATGTGGTGTCGAGGAACAAATAGACGAATGAGGTTCAACGAGGGTTGGGGGAGAAAGAGACTTACAGCCAACCAGATACTGCGCAATGTACGTCTTTTTATCCTGAGTTACATTGGTTCTGCAGTTGACCTGCAATCGGCCAGTCTTGGCTATTTCATCAAAAGATTCAAAAGACGTGTTTCGTCTCACAGTTTTGCCTCTTTTGGCCAAGTCATCGATGAACAAGCTCTCTACTATACCTTGATGAACAAGTAAGATGTAAGGATCCAAAACATCAATGACAGGAGGATAATGAATCTCTCGGCCCAACCTGTGGAGAGGCTCTTCCCGCGTGCTGCGCCAAAAGGAAATATCGTAAACACGAACTCCTCGTTGGAGTAGAGTGTCGGCCAGTCTCAACTGTCTGAACGTCTCAATTGTCTTTGGCTGTAAGCCATCGGCCCTGCAGGTCGTGGAAAAGTGAGCCTCTTTCATCCTGATTGCGGCTTGCCCGCATGTCGGGCGGCACTCATTGAATGGCAAACAGAAAAACGAAAAAAGAGTAGTCTCCGCCATCTTACCTTCCAGCCGGAGTCTGGTCTGCTCTGTCATCAACCACCTCGACATTGATTCCGTATCTGGCGAGAGTCGCAGCCATCATCAGACCCGCCGGACCGGCACCGACAACGCATACTTGGCATTCTGTCGGCAGTTTCGGAAAGCTGCGTAATTGAGAGAGATCTGCGACTGTGATGTCATCGGCATCCTCATCAACCGCTTCCATCTGCATTTCAACTGTGTTTTCGACTTCCACTGGAAGGACCGTAGGTGTGGTGCCAGCAGTCGGCTGCGGACTGGAAAGAAGACCAGGGGCCATGTTTGAAGAAGCCGGATGAAGGCCCCAGTGTACTTTTTCAAAGCCGTTTTGAGGAAGTTGTTGCACTGGCCGCAGTTTCACTATCTGGAAGTCGCAGACTACTGTTGGCCGTTGTTTAGGAACCACTAGTAGATAAGTGTTGGGGCGATCTGCCTTATATCAGCTTCTTCCGCTAGTGGTGGCTGGCCGTTCTTCTAATATGCGGACGATAAACTTTAAAAAAAAAAGGGCGGTAAAAAGTACACAAATCTCACAAGGCTCTCTCTTTCAAACACACCAATCGTCACGAAGCGTTGTGTCGGGGCACCGTGCATAGGCCGTACATCAGACTCGAAACCCACAAGGTCCTGGGGGTTTGGGAGACAAGGTGGGCCGGCAACAGCTCATGTATACGAGCCGACGGGACGGCACGATTGCAAGAAATCTTCGCCAATAGACAAGAAGAAAGCTTGTGCGGAAGCCGTCTCAACTATGTTGACGACCCGACAAGCCAAGATTTTGTCGAGCCGAGACAAGCAGAAAATGACACTCATCGGAGGCCAAGCAAGGTGGGCCGAGAAGAATAAGTTATCTAATCCGTACCTGGGTCAACATTTATTATTCTTATTATTACTCGGTGCGCAGCCAGAAAAGCTCAGGATGGCAAGAGCGGTTCCCCATTCGCATAGATACGAAGACACGGCTTGGGACAGCATGGAGGGCGAGGACCTACAAATTACGGACTATTCCGTACGGATACGTGCTCCATGGTCATGACTTGGTGATCCAGCCTGGCTATAATAGAGCCAGAGCCGGAGCCAGACTGAAGCTGGAAGCTGAAAAGGGCGGAGGCAGCGGACAATTCATACACACCGAGGCCTGCACAAGGCACAGGCTCTGCATGCAAAAAGTGGCATGACTTGATGGCGTGCTGACTGGTGTTGAGGAATCTGTGAGGCAAAAATGGGCTGATCTGACGGGCAAAGTCGGTGGGGCTCCCGGCGCTAGCGCATGGCTTTTACTCGCACGTCCCACCAGGGCCACCACGACGACTCGATGTGATGGGATGGGGATGGGGATGGCAAGGCTGGCAGGCAGGCAGGCAGGCAGGCAGGCAGGCAGGCAGGCAAGGCAGGAGGCACGCAAGGCACGCAAGGCACGCAAGGCACGCAAGGCACGCAAGGCACGCAAGGCACGCAAGGCACGCAAGGCACGCAAGGCACGCAAGGTGATAGATAAGGCAGGCAAGAAAGACCCTTCGCCCTCCTGGCAGCCAGCTGCGGATTCGATTGACCCTCCCTCGGAAGATGAAGGCGGCTCACATTAAGCTCATCCATCCACACAGACAGACGCCCTTGGACATCAGGTTCCATCTTCATTGCTAGTATTGCTGATATATGCAGCGTACATACGGACTACTCCGCACATACATAATACATACATAGCCTCGCATCAGTCATTCAGTCGCGCCCCGTCAGCAGTCAGTCTCATCCCTGCGATCCCTGCGCACAACGACGTTCCAATTGTCCATGGCAAATTGCTGTCCACCGGCTTGAAATACTTCTAGAGGAAGGGGTCGTGAGCGATGAGCAAATAAACCTCAAGAGGATGTGATTCGCACTCTGTGCTCATTATAGCTAACTGGGAACAAGAGGGGAGGTCTCGTATCGTTGCACCACCAAATTGCCGTATTGAACGTACATACAGGCCACGCGACCGCAATTCCCCGGCCCCGGGCCATCTCCCGGAACACGACCAGTCTTGGCCTTGGAAACGAGATCCATCTCGCGGCCTAGACCATACAGATGCTCCAAGTCCTCAAAGATATGATCGTTTGCGTACTGTGCGCTGACCGGTTCCCAATTGCTGGGTCCCGGCGCGCAAACAAGGTTCTTACACTCTTAATTCCCGTGTCTACATAGCTCATACCGGTGGTCCTTCTTCCAAATTTCTTGCCACTCTTCTTTCTCGGTGAGAATGACTCTCCTGTCGCGAGTAGAACCGCGTGTATTTTTGGGGCTTCTCTCTGCTAACCATCTTGGGTTCAACTGATGAACCTGTTTGTGGACTTGTTGGATCGTGCCGTTGAAAGCTTTGGAAGTCGTTTGGGAAAACTTCCACACTTCCCACTCGAGTTCTTCCACTCCGTATCCTTCTATGGGAGCTTCTAATGCGTTTGTCTAGAGCATGTTTCGCGTCAATTTCATTTCCCTGGCTTGGCCGCGTCTTCGGTAGATTATGCTTGAACTGTACCTGGAAAAGAAGCGGGAAAAGGAGCACAATCGCCTTCACAAGCACCATCTTGACGACAAGTATTGGCTATCTGCAGAGTGTCAAGTCCCAATTGATATCGACTCAGGGCCCTTTGCAAAATGCGAATTGGTGGACAATACATACACAATGAAATTGTCAGAGTGCTGAAGTACGTACTCGAAACCATTTTCACAAAAAGCCATACTTGTGCTTCTTCACGCATTTACACTTCACGCATTTAGAACTAATGTCGTGAAAGCAAAATCCCAGATGAATATGCCAGTCAGAGCATCCATCACCCAATCCATCTTCCACGCGCCTATTGTCCAACAAAACCACCTTGACCGCGTGCTGTCGAAAGGCAATTCATTCGAGGCTTCGAGGCCGTCCACGGCCATCCATAACCTACGGCCAATGCTATGATCATATAGCGTTCATAGTAGCAGGGGCAAACATCATCGCCCAGGGGCACAATAGCACCCGAGTTGTGGATTCCATGAGTAGCAACAATACGGGCCGTATACCCAGAGTGGTTTGTGTGGGCGATGGAGCTCCATTCCTATAATAATAAAGTCGCAAAGCTCTCCCGATCCAGACAGCCAGACAGCAGTACGGATCCGTAGTTCTGCTCCATTGGGCAGAGGCATGCGCGTCTCTGTCCAGTGATTGGCTGTGCTGTAAAGCGGTCGGGATGGCGATCCCTCTGCGCGGGCACGTTGCGGACAAGGTCGTGGCGTGGTGAGTCGGCCTCTTTGGTTGGGTTTTACGGATCCGTAGTCCGTATTAAGCCATTGTGATAGCAGTTCCGATGATTTGGTTTTCTTTACCCTTGATTGAGTGGACGTTTTCTTTTCTGCCCCATCCTCTTTTTAATTCGCCTTGCTCTGAGAACTACACCAGAAATGGAATCATGGACTTGCTCGCCCCTGCGTGTCTCCGCCTCAACCCCAAAACAACATGTCCATAATAAGCATATTCTTTCCTTTTCTTGCAAGCAAAACGCGCTGCATCAAGAGCTGTTACTTGCTCGCCTTGGTGCTGCAGAATTTTATGCTCCACGGTAGAGGCCTACGCAGGGTGGTGAGCTTTGAAGACACCGGTGATGCGGGCTGGTCAGGTCCCCGAGTCAAATCGCCGCCAAGTTTATTAGGCACGATTGCATACTAACATGATAGTCAGGCCATCAGGCAAGCCTCGGTTCCGATTCTTAGGGTCGGCACGCATAAGTCATCGTGCTGCGGCACCAACCAATGGCAAACACGCAACTCTACGGATTACGAGAAGTGGTTGCTTGATTGATACCTTCTCCATCAAAACATGGGTAGCCATTCAAGCAGGGTTGCGCGCAAATCTGACGGTGGTTGCTGGTGCCAGATAAGAAACTATAGCAGAGGATATTAATGGCTCCACGACGAACCAATACAGCATCGAATACGGACGTACGGGTCCGTCCATGTATGTACTTTCTCACCCCAGGCGTGACCAATCCCATTGACCTCGCAGCATAGCGCCCAGTATTTTCCTCTTCCGGCACCAGGACAGTGCTCTCGCTCGGCTCGGAGTTTCGACTGCTGCCGGCCCCTTGGTACAGAGCGCCAACATCCTGCACCACCTGCCTACCTGACCAGTTCTTCATGACGCCCTGCGCCTTGGATCGCACTCGGATACCGTGCCAATCCGGTAGGCCGCGAAGCCACGAAAGCGTGGAGCTGAACTCGGGAAGAACAACAGTGCCGCTGCGTCCAGTAAGGACTTGCTTGACTACGGCTTCGCCCATGCTATCGGGATGAAGCGGGGGCATCAGGAAGGAACTGCCCTGGTTGAAGCCGGCGAACAAGGCAGTCTGAGTGTGACCAGGGTGGACGGTGACAGTTCGCACCTTGGGGGCATTGTAGCGGAACCTGAGCTCGCCGCCGAGACCTTCGTGGAAAGCCAACGCAGCCGCCTTGGATGCTCCGTAGTCAACCATGTCCGGGAGGGACATCCAAGCGGCAATTGACGAGACGGTGACCACCATGCCGTGGTTCTTGGCAATCATGTTGCCCAGAAATGCCTTGGTGACCCAATAGTGGGCCAGAGAGTTCACGTCAAAGGTGAAACGGACATCAGCCGGCTCTGCCTCCATGATTGTCTTTCCTCGTGCGACACCAGCATTGTGAATAAGAACGCTCGGGTGGCCGACTTCGGCTCGAACCCGATCTGCTGCGGAAGCCACCGATTCCGGCGATCTAAGATCGCACTGGTAATAGTGAACTCTCGAAGCTGTTTCGAGTTTCCAGGTCAGCAATAAAAAAAATCACTATTTTCCTTGATGAGGGGGGGGGGGGGGCGCCAATTGCGCATGGGAGCCGAGCGGGTCTAGAAGAAAACATACAAGTCTTGATCGTCATGGGCTGAACATCCAACACGACGACCGTGATGCCCTTCTCAGCGAAGCATCGCACCATGGTGGCGCCAATCCCGGCTGCACCGCCCGTGATAAGCACAATCTCTCGGGACCAGACATATTTGTCATCGACCCAATTGTTGCGCAACTTGTCAGAATACCATGCGCTGAGACGTCTGACCACGGCAAAGCAGAACAGCATTCGCAATCGTCGGGCTGCCGTGGGATGCAGGATGGACCAATCCTGTCCTTTCTTGGAGTACCGGGCGAGTAGGACGAGCGGCAGGAGAAGCAAGGGATTGAATGCGGTTCTGCGAAGGAGCTTGAGGATGACGTCGACGCTGATACCCTCGCGGGGGATGAAGCCCTGGTGCATGGGCATGATGATCGATGAACGTCGCAGCTCCCCGGCAGGCTGAGGTTTGTGCGTCGGTAGAAAGGGAGACTAGTAGTCAATTGAACTATCTCAGAGATGGCCTCACGCGACTTTTGGCCAGAACAGCCCAACAACAAGTACAGGGGGGGGCGAGTATCTATGCCGCGTCAACCGAGGTAGGGGTCATTGCCAACGTGAAGACCAACTTCTGTGCGGGGCACGATGGGGCATCACCAAGATGAGGCAAGGGTTGCTGTTTGGGCACGGAAGTTGATTTGATAATGATGAAATGGCTGCTGCTGTCGGGGCGAGCCACCGAAACATGGGACTGGACTTCGAGTCTTCAGTGGAGCTCCGGCGTCCGATGTCTCCAATTAGTGGGCAAGTCCCGACGAGGAACCGCTGAAACTTTTCATCCCTCTTTGATGAGCGGGCAAGGCCCCATTGCCATAAACCGAACCATCGCGCTGATCTGTCACCGCCCCTTTTCATCTCTTTAATCCATTCAGGCATATTCAGGCATAGCCGAACGTCAGCTCCGTCATGAAAGGCGCTTGGTTGCGGCGCGCTTCTAGGCGCGTGCCAACCTCGGGATGCCGCGGACGCCTCCAGAGCCTGCGGCCATCATGCACACAGGCTCCCCTTTCCCAGCAGCTGCACCGAGAATCAAAAGAATCAAGTTGCAGACGCGGATACGCAACTGCTAGTGGTCTTCCCGCATTAAGAGACTGGCTCCGAGTCTCGGATGAGGTAGCTGATGCCGTGGCCAAGAACAAGCCGTTGGTAGCTCTGGAGTCTACGATTTACACCCATGGCGCCTTGTCAAGAGACTTGCCATTGGAGCATGAAGATCTTGTACGGAGCCTTGGCGGCATCCCCGCTATCATCGCTATTGTCGACGGCGTGCCTACCGTCGGTGTTACGGGCCATGAGATGGTTCGCATGGTTGCGACTGGGAAGGCTGCCAAGGTGTCGCGTCGTGATGTGTCGTACTTGGTGGGCATGGTAAGGAGGCTCATTACTCGATATTGTCCTGTCCTGTCTTGACCTGTGCTCGTTAACCGTTCGCTAATGTTCTTCAAGGGCATCGCTGGCCGCGCCATGAATGGTGGCACGACCATTTCAGGCGCAATGTTGCTAGCCAGACTGGCCGGCATCCGAATCTTTGGCACTGGTGGCCTCGGCGGTGTTCACAGGGGTGGTGAAAACTCCATGGATGTTTCTGCCGATCTCACTGAGCTTGGCCGCACGCGTGTTGCTGTTGTGAGCAGCGGTTGCAAAGGATTCTTGGATATTCCTCGCACTCTGGAGTATATTGAAACCCAGGGCTGCCACGTGTCAACCTTTGCTGATGGCCGATCCGGCAAGATTGAGTTCCCTGCGTTCTGGGCCCGTGAGAGCGGCATCCAGAGTCCTTCCGTTGTCACCACGGAGAAGGAAGCAGCATCAATCATTTTGGCACAAGAACGTCTTGGTATTGAGTCTGGGCTCCTATTCGCAAACCCCATTCCTGAAAAGTTTGCGGTGCCTTCGGAAGAAATGCGCGTGGCTATTGAGATGGCCGTGTCGGAAGCAAATGAGCAGGGTTTCACTGGAAGCACGAATACGCCTTATATCCTGAAGCGACTGAGAGAACTGTGTGGAGACAGGGTTGTTTCAGCGAACAAAGAACTGGTCACATCAAACATCACACGAGCTACCAGCATTGCTGTCGAACTGTCGCGCTTGTTGGCATCCGAGCCTCGACCGGCGAGTTCGTAAGTGGACTTTGTGGCTTTGTTCTGTGGAAGTCATTAGTTCTAACCGTAGGTAGTACAAATGCACATGTTCCTACATTCCCAGCATCTGGGAAACCTTCAGAACCGAGTGTCGTGGTTGATGCCAAGGCTGATGTACTGGTTGCTGGTGGAGTGGCGGTCGATCTCAGCTGTGATTATACGATATCCGACCGGTCTGGAGGTATATCTCCACAACTTCACACATCTAATCCTGCGTCCATCAGTCAATCCATCGGTGGCGTTGGTCACAACGTTGCCCTGGCTGCTCTTCGGGCATGTAGTCAGACCAGAGTCAAGCTCTGCAGCATGGTCGGCGATGACATGTAAGTTGCAAAACTGTAAAGGTTTCGCGGGAAAACAAAACCGCTAATTGGGATTGATTATACAGAGCCGGATCAACCGTCCTAGCCTCTCTACGGAAATCCGGCCTGGATACCACATATATTCAGAAGCTGGACAGTACAGAGTACCCTGGTGCTAGAACAGCTCAATACGTCGCAGTCAACGACGCAAGCAGAAACCTTGTCATGGCAATGGCTGATATGGGCATATTTGCGCAACATTCTTTCCCTGACCAATGGAGATCCACCATGGCAGCAACAAGCCCAAAGTGGCTCGTCGTAGATGGTAATTGGAGTGCGAATACAATCAGAGATTGGGTTCGGATTGGCAAGGACTATTACGCCAAGGTCGCCTTCGAGCCTGTCTCTGTTGAAAAGTCAAAGGGCCTCTTCACCCCTGAGCGAGGCATCCCCAAGCTGAATATTTTCCCACACGCCAGTGTTGATTTGGCATCACCAAACACCTACGAGTTAGCTGCCATGTACGAGGTCGCCAAGGAGAATGGCTTCTTCGACTCTTACGAATGGTTCGACGTTATTGATGCATTTGGCATGAGAGGCGCCAGAGATCGTTTTATGCGACTCACATCCGCAGAACTAACAGATGCCGGCGTTCCCGTACAATGCGTCAATTTACTGCCCTATATACCTACATTGGTTACAAAACTCGGTCCCAATGGCGTCCTTTACACTGCCATCTTGGGTCGTGACGATCCCCGTCTAAAAGACGGAGACGTCGAGGACTACATACTGGCGAGGGCGGCGCGAAATCACCCAACGGTGGGAGGCATTTACATGAGACTGTTCCCCAGAGCGGAGACAGTTGAGAACATAGTCTCGGTCAACGGCGTTGGGGATACATTTTTAGGCGTTTTGGTGTCCGGCCTATCGCGGGGTGGTGATATCGAGAAGTTGATTCATGTGGCGCAGAGAGGGGCAGTGTTGACGCTCAAGAGCACGCAGTCTGTTAGCCCTGAGCTTCACAGGTTGGAAGAGAGCTTAGCAAGAGCCCTTGTCTGAGTCGCCCTGAATGGCGGGTTGTGCTTTGTTGCGTCAATGGGGCTGTATTGACAGAAACTGGCTGCGTATGCCAGATGATGCATGGGCCGATGAGATGAGTTTTCAAATCGTTTGTACAAGGAGTGAAAGAATAGTCGGTTTCTGTGGCTATCTGAAGCGATTTAGACCACTTGGGTCACGGGCAATCATGGATGCATAGATGCCCTCTACTCGAAAAAAAAAACATTCCTGGCTCGCAAAAGACTGAGCACATTGTTATCTTCTTGAGATACTTCGCAAAGTAACGGTTCATTGTCGCTGACGTATGAGTGTTCAAACATCAAACCTGAATATGAATAACGATGTGGTGGTTCATGGACGTTTGAGGAGAGAGAGGTCAGCCTTGTGCCAACACCCCACATGATTGGTCGTTGGCCCCCTCCCACTGGCGGGGCATCATGCAAGGCTAACCCAAGTTTCCAAAAAAAAAAAAAAAAAACCTTCCCACTGGGCACTTGCGTTTCCTGTCTGAAGCTGAAGCTGATAGCCCACACACCTTTGCCAGCAGCAAACAAGGCTTTCGTCGCAGAAATGGCGAATAACGTGGATGCGTGGACTTCGGACCCAAAAGCAGAAGGCTCCGAAAATGATCTCTCTTCGTATGCTGGATCCGAAGATGTGATTGCCAACAAAAAAACAGCTAGTATGTTCGACAAGGATTCCGACGAAGAAGAGCTCGAGCGACTGGTCCTAGGCAATAAGGCTGGCTTCAGAAAAAGCCTATTCAAAAATGGAGTCTTTGCCGAGGGCGATGATGGTGATGATGCACAAATGGGCGACGCGGATGCTGGAGACATGGAGGGTGTGGATGATGCCGATTTGTTCGTTCTCGACACCGGCGCCGGTGGTGGCGTGACGAAAGCTGCGACGACTTGGTCAAAGACGGAGCAAGGTGGTGTACCAGCCTGGGAAGACAGCGACGACGACCGTCTAGTAGTGTCACTCTCGTCGAATTCGAAGTTGCGGAGACTCAGGACAACACAGGAAGACGATGTCATCAGTGGCGCCGAGTACTCGAGGAGGCTGCGACAACAGTACCTGCGAGTGAATCCCGCGCCGGCGTGGGCAAAGGAGGCCAACGATCGCCCCATCAAGAGGAGAAGACGCTCATCAGCTAGCTCGGCATCATCAGGCTCTGAATCTGACGGGGAAACTTCCGCGCAGCCTTTGGAAGAATTTCTACGCGACGTCAAGCAGTTGGCCGGACTAGGGGGCTCCAAGAAGCACAAGCTACGACCCGAGGTCATTGACATTCAAAGAACAAGAGATGTCTCGGGCAAACACAAAATGTCCGTCGAGTGTCTGTCATTTCACCCCGAATACCCGGTTCTTCTGTCTGCCAGCACAGCATCTATCCTCTATCTGCACCATATCGCACCCGAAGCTCAACCCACTCCCAACCCTCAGCTCACGTCTGTCCAAGTCAAACAAGTTGACGTGCGACAAGCCCAGTTCTTGTACCCCGAAGGCGACAAGATCTTCTTCGCTGGCCGAAGAAAGTACTTTCACCACTGGGACCTGCCGTCGGGCATTGTACAAAAGACGACGCACATCAATGGTCATGGGCTCGAGCACAAGTCAATGGAGCACTTCAAATTGAGTCCATGCGGCCGATACATGGGAATCATTGCCTCATCACGGAAAGGAGGTGGTGTCATCAACGTTCTGAACGTGGCATCAATGCAGTGGATTGCGGCAGCCAGGTTGTCGAGTCGGCATGGCATTGCTGATTTCGCATGGTGGAAGACAGGAAATGGGATGACCATACTGGGAAAAGACGGCCAAGTGGGCGAGTACAGCATGGAATCGAGGACATTTGTCGGTGTCTGGCACGATGATGGCTGTGTTGGAGGCATTGTCGTCGCTTGTGGCGGTCACAACGGCCCTGCTGCTCTCGGTGAAGACCGTTGGGTAGTGGTGGGCTCCAACAGCGGCATCACAAACATCTACGACAGAAGTACCCTCATCGAAGCTCAAACGAGCGAGGACCTTGTCATCAAGGAGCGGCCTACTCCGACTCGAACCTTTGAGCAGCTCATTACACCCATCACTGTCATGTTCACACCGGACGGTCAGCTACTGGCATTTGGCAGCCGCGAAAAGAAGGATGCCCTATGACTAGTGCACTTGCCCAGCTGCACTGTCTATAGAAACTGGCCGACGGAGCAGACGCCCCTAGGAAGAGTTACCTCTGTGGCGTTTGGACGACAGAGTGACCTCTTGGCTGTTGGAAACGACGCGGGAAAGATAAGGTTATGGCACATTAGGAGCTAGGGTTTTGCTGTAAAGAACTAAACATTTCGTCAACATGACCTATCTAACGAAAGAGAAAAAACAATTCCATCGTCATCGCCGACGTCAAAGCTTAACCAGAACGTGACCACAGAGTGCGAAACAAGTTAACATGCAGGAAACTAGCCAAAAAAAATAAAAAAAAATTGCGGCGACTTGAACCGGCAATCATTCAGAGCGATCAGCCCATAGCTACACGCAATCCCAGCAATCATATCCCCTCCAGTGCGGCGTGTTGCACACCTCCCCCTTTCCACGACACAGCTGCGCAATGCGCGACTGCGACACGTCGGTATGGCAAAAGAAGAGTCCGGAACCGTTGTCGCCCCAGGCCTTGGCCCCGACCTGATCATAGACGCATTGAGTCTGGCCGTTGTCGTATTGGCCAAAGGTGATGCATTGGCAGCACCGCGTGTTCTTGCACTCTAGAGCCAGAGCGGTGGTTGCGAAGCACAGCAGAGAGAGAGAGAGGCTGTCGAGACGCATCGTGGGGGATCTGGAGAATGCGAAGTTGTGTGGTTGCTTTGATGTGAGCTCTGAGAGAGAGAGAGAGAAGAGAGGCGGGGGGTGTACGCCGCTCAGAATACAATGACTGCTTGGGTTTTCCGTTCTGGAGTGAATTGATTCGGAAATAATGCTCAGTGGGGATTCGTCTTGGAATTATGTGTCCGCGAGCCAAAACAGACTGTCCTACTTATACTGTCGTATCGGTGAGGGGAGGGCGCAATCATCGGGCTGGTGGCCCGAGTTGCCCTCTTGTCCGCGATGCACCGCGATGCTGAACAAGGACGTGGCATATTGTTCTCATTGTTCTTGCGCACCGTCCTGGCTGGCGGACGGGGGGGGGGCCTTTCGTTGGACCGCTCGGGGGCAAAGGCAAACATGTTCCTTGTGATGGTCTGAGCCTATGTGCTCGTTTCAACCGTCGTCCGTAACTTCGTCGACAAGTTCCCTGCAGTCGCAATGGGCTTGTGTAATTTCCAGACAATATTACCTGCAATCGCTCTTTTGTCCCCGCCACCCCCGACATGGTACACTCGGTCATCTTTTTTTCCCTTCGATAACGGACCTCTGGTCGTATCATGATCCGTAGTGGACTCTTTCCCTTGGTTTAAAAACACAGCTGAGCCGTGACATCAATCACACCAACTCGGCATCTCCATCTTGCACCAACATCTTGGCACTCGACCACCGCAGGATCAACACGTCCCCTTGCTCAGCCGGCAGCGTGACATCCGCGTCAGTCCCTCGCCCATGGACATCCTTGTCCGTGAGCATGCGGATGAAGACGGCCGTGTCCAGGTCGGGCGAATCAATCATGGTGATGTTGCCCGCTGTGTCGTTCAGGTTCTGGAGCTGTTGGGGGAAGGAGCCCAGAAAGGAGGAAAGATAGTGGTTGTGAAGAAGAGCCTGGTGCCGTGTCGCGTAGGCGAGCTCGGTTGGTGACAGTCTATCTCGTAGGTCTTGGGTCGAAAGGTAGTGTAGTGTGTGTTTGTCAATCTGCAATACAGCTCAGTTGTTGAACGAAGCAAAAAAAAGTTGCGCCCTTCACCCCCTTCAGCATTCACCAACAGATGACGCACCTTGGCGATTCGCACTCTCAAGTAGCTTCTCACTAAGAACTTGTATCTTTCCAGCTCGGTCTGTATGACGATGAGGGAAAAGTTGGTCTTGGGGGGTCCATGTCGCCTGTCAAGTCTTCGACTTTTTCAATCTGCGCTTTGATGCGGTCGCTTACGCGCTCCAAGAGGCCGTCTGAGAGCCATCTTGCACTGAGGTGTTAGCTTGGACGCTGGTTCGGGATATGAATCCAGCAGGGGACTCACTCTAATAGTTCCGGGGCTGACCGTTCTGCCACCCATCGACGCGTCAGGGCTTGGAGATCGCGTGTGCTATGGGGGATGGAACGAGACGAGGGGTCGACTTCACGGAGGATGTCATCGACGTCCATGCTTCATATGAGTTGATGGCGTTAGGACATGACTTTTTTGCCATGAGGTGAGGTGAGGCGTCGTGAGGTGAGGTGTGGTGAGGTGAGGAGGCTGCCCACGCGACCGAGCCACTTGACGCGTTGTTTGGAGGGATCAATGGCAGTGGGGAAGCAAGTCTCTGTTACGTGAGTAGATATAGATATGAAAACGGTCCTGGCTTCTGATTATCAACTTGTGCGCAACTTTAAAGCCACCTTGGCCCAGTTCCAAATTACCAAATTCCTTGAAGTTTGACACGGCCATGTGCAAACCGGCGGGAAAGAGCAACTGCCGCCATCCTGCCTGAAGCCCCGTGCCGAGGCTCATCCGACGTTACATGCTTCTGCCTCTTTACGAGTTCAGCCATCAACCTGATGCCATCCCCCCTCAGTGTCGATGTTTCTCTTAACGTCTCAATTCAAGCATTCATCGCACTCCGCCATCCCACATAATGTCCGACAACGCCGACGACGAGCGCGTGCCCTATGCGCAATACATCAAGTCCATTCTTGAGAAGGGCATCCTCATGGGCGCCCCTCCCATTGTCACCACCAATCCCAACAGCCTCGAGGAACAGGCCAAAAAGGCCATGCCCAGGAAAGGATGGGAGTACATCAAGGGCGGGGCCGGCGAGTCGTCCACCATGGATGCGAACAGACTGGCGTTTCGGCAGTGGAAGATTGTGCCTCGCGTGCTCACGCCGACGACGCCACGCGATCTCAGCACCACTTTGCTTGGAGAAAAGTATGGTACGTGCTAGCGACAATGGCGAAAATGCACACTGCACGAGACGCAGAACCGGCAATGCTGATAATACTCGCCAGATACGCCCGTCTTGATGGCCCCCATAGGCGTGCAATCCTGGTTTCACCCTGACAAGGAAGTTGGCACGGCAACCGCGTGTGCGAACCTGCGCGTGCCTTACACTCTCAGCACTGCTGCCTCGACCAGCATTGAGGAATTGGTGGAAAAGGTACCCCAGGGCCCGAAATGGTTCCAGTTGTACTGGCCTCTTGACGAGGAAATCACTGCTTCTATCCTCACCCGCGCAAAATCCAATGGTTTCAAGGTCCTCGTCGTCACGCTCGATACCTGGACTCTGGCATGGAGGCCATATGACTTGGACCCAGCATCGGTGCCTTTTTTCGTTGGGGAGGGCGATGATGTTGGTTTCAACGATCCGGTGTTCAGGCGCAAGTTTTCCGAGAGGACTGACGGGAAAACACCTGAAGAGAGTCTTGTTCAGGCGGGCATGTACTGGTGTAGCGAGGTGTTTCCCGGCGTGAGCCGCAGCTGGGAGGATTTGAAGATTCTGAAAAGGTACTGGGATGGGCCAATGGTTCTGAAAGGGGTCTTGAGCGTCGACGATGCAAAGCTGGCTGTGAAGCATGGTATGGATGGCATCATTGTCAGCACGCATGGAGGGAGGCAGTTGGATGGTGCAATCGGAACGCTGGATGCTCTGCCCGAGATTGCGGACGCCGTCGGGACCAGCATCACTGTCTTGGTTGATTCCGGCATCCGGACAGGAGCTGACATCCTCAAAGCCATTGCCTTGGGCGCCAAGGGGGTGTTCCTGGGTCGTCCCGTGGTCTATGGGCTGGGCATTAATGGACGGGCTGGCGCCGAGGCTGTTATTGCTGGCCTTTTGGCCGACTTTGATCTCACAATGGGATTTGCTGGGGCCAAGACTATCCAAGATATCAAACCGTCGTTGTTGGCCAAGGTATCACATCCAGGAGACTTCAAAGCCAATCTGTAAGAAATACTTGCATGATACTACATGCTGTCCTGATCCAAACGTTCTGAACATGAACATCGGGTAGCTGCGGTGTTCCACGGGGCTCGCTAGAAGACATCTCATCTACTGAATCTTTTTCGATGGTTTATGTGCCTCTCGTCGAACCCGGTCATTTCCGTTCACAAGACCATGAGTCCATTTCAGCAGACCAGAGAGCAACGTCACCAGGCAGGCCGACAATGCAAAGAGCAAAGCACGCTGGGTGGTATTCAGAAGCCCAAACATGGGATAAGGGTACCTGGCAATTCATGTTGGCGTCATTGCACACAATGTGCCCGAAGGTGCCTTGCTTGAATGTCTTTTTGAACTGCTTACCAGCCGTTTTTGCTAAAGCAAACCTCAACCCAGCATCAATAGGCAAAGGCAAATACCGCACTCAGCGACATCATGCCATACGCCGAGACCGTCCATGGCGGGCTAAACAGGATGAAATCCAGAGTCAAGAACGCCTCGGGGGCCAAGTGAAAGCCGGCATCTACCCAGATGTCGATTTCGTAGCCAGGCGGGACGATGAGGCTCGTGTCAATGACGCATATTCCCCAGTACAAAGCCGATATGAGGACCTCAAGGGGGGTAACGGCAATTGAAATAAGATTCTTCAACCGAAACAGTGTCGTGCCCCCAGATACGTCGGCAATGGCGGCTAGAACGAACACTGATAGTGAGAGGGCGAGACCGATGATGGTCAATAACTGAAGGTACCATCCGTGCGCCTGGGCAAAAGGTGTATCCCAAATGAATAGACTGTGGAAGCTTTTGCCCAGAGTCGCAACTCCTAGTAAATGGACGAGCAGAGAGGCCGAGGGGGACGGGGAAGCTAAACGCTGAAGATGATGCCGAGCCATTGTTCACGTCGACGAATCAGAGAAGCCTACTAGGTTTTAAGAAAAATAACAATAAAATACAGAGGGGATTCGCAATGCGGAAAATGGTACAAAAAAGGGCTCAGGTTTCGCCACGTTGCTGAGATTTGTTGTCGTAGTATCTGGAGGTAGAGAGGCCGGCGATGTCGGGATGGATCCGAGCCGGCGGAGCCTCACAAAGAGTCACAATGGATGAGCGTCGGTTTGATAGTGGGGCTTTGGGCGGGTGTTCCTGCCAAGTCGCTGGACTGCAATTAATCACCGCCTTCCTCCGATCGCTTCAGCCCGCGCCCGTCGACTTCAGCCCGCGCCCGTCACAGAGCGCCCGTCACAGAACAGCGACAAGCACTCCGCGCCGTCTTGCTTCTGCTGCAGCTCGGATCGTCCAACTCCCCACAGCCTCCGTCATCTACAAATGGCTGACGCCGCTACTACCGACGATGACAACCGCTCACAGAAGCGCAGCCATGCCGACTTCGCAGAGCAGGATGGCTCGGGTAAGACTCTCTGGTCTCCCAAGGCATCGTGCCAATGCTCGGCTAACATGATGCTAGATTCCTCTTCCGACGATGATATGGGCCCCCAGCTCCCATCCGAGACGCTCAAGAAAAAACGTCGCATCCTTCCCTACGAAAGGCTCTACGTTGCAGCCCTGCCAAAGTCGGCTCGCTACTCCAAGTCACTGATGCACAAAGATCAACTGCTCTTTGTGACATGGACGCCGTTGATCGAATTCCTCATAACGGCCTCTGTTGATGGTGTCGTCAAGTTTTGGAAGAAGATTGGGCAGGGCATCGAGTTTGTCAAGGAATTCAAGGCACATAGCGGCGAGATCAAGTCCGTATCGGTAAGCAGTGACGGCCGAAGTTTCGCAACCGCCGGAATCGACGAGACGGTCAAAATCTTCGACGTGATTACGTTCGATTTGCTGTCCATGCTTGCTCTAAGCTACGTTCCCAAATGCGTCTGCTGGGTGCACCAGAAAGGTGCCTCGTTCCCACTTCTAGCTGTGTCTGAGGAGTCGAAACCCTCGATACACGTATACGATGGCCGCGGCGAGAAGGAAGTTCCCATACACACAATCAAAGGTCTCCATAGATTCCCGGTGCATCTCATGGCATTCAACAATACATACGACTGTGTTGTCTCGGCAGACGAGAGTGGCATGGTGGAGTACTGGCGGCCGGATGGGAGTGGCGAGAAGCCTGACAGCGTATTCGAATACAAGAGCTCAACCAACCTGTTCGATTTCAAAAAGGCCAAATCAATACCGACTTGCTTAACTGTCTCGCCCAGCGGCAAAAGCTTCGCAGCATTTTCTTTTCCAGATCGAAAAATTCGCATCTTCGACTTCGAATCTGGTAAGCTCCACCGCACCTATGACGAGTCTCTCCAAGCCATCGAAGACATGCAGCAGGCTGGCACGGCTTCTCACAAATTAGATGGCGTCGAGTTTGGGAGGAAACTCGCACAGGAGCGGGAAGTGGATTCGCAAATGCTGCGTCACAAATCAAACATTATTTTTGACGAATCGGGCCATTTTATCGTTTACGGGTCCATGCTGGGCATCAAAGTGCTCAACACTTACACAAATCAAGTTGTCAAGGTTTATGGCAAGGATGAGAGCTTCCGCGCTGTCAATCTTGGCTTGTACCAGGGTCAGCCGCAGAAAAAGGGCATTGTCTCGGTCGAGATGGGAGCATCGAGCAACCCGCTATTGCAAGAAGCGGAAACCCGAGACCCGATCCTCGTCGCGACTGGGGTCGGCAAAGCTCGCTTCTACATGTTTACCAATGACGACGGCATTTCCAAATCGACGCGCGACATCCAAAATGAGCGACCAACCACGTTGGACAACAAGAAGGAGGGCAATGCCAAGGCAACGGCGACAGGGAGTGCTGCAGTCCTCCATACCAATTGTGGTGACATCCACATACGCCTCTTTCCTGAAGCGGCACCGAACACGGTCGAAAATTTCGTCACGCATGCAAAGAACAACTATTACAACAACACCATTTTCCACCGGGTAATAAAAAAATTCATGATCCAGGGTGGCGATCCGCTGGGCGACGGCACGGGCGGCGAAAGCATCTGGGGCAGGGAGTTTGAAGACGAGTTTAGCAGCCTGAAGCACGACAAGCCGTTTACCGTAAGCATGGCCAACGCCGGGCCCAACACCAACGGGAGCCAGTTCTTCATTACCACAGAAAAAACGGTAAAGTGGTCACGCTACCATCCACCACCCCAGACTAAGACCCCTGTCAGTTTGTACTAACGATTGACAGCCCTGGCTGGATGGCAAGCATACCATCTTCGGACGAGCGACTCAAGGCTTTGATGTCATTCAGAAAATTGAGAGCGTCAGGACGCACAAGGAGAAACCTGAAGAAGACATCAAAATCCTCAACATTGATATCATGTAGATGAGAATAACACACCGAAAAATCTTTGGTAGCAACATGGCCCGTTCAATAAGTACCAAGAAATCTGGCTTCAGCCATCGGGTCCATCTAAAAGCTGTCGAACCCAGAGGCAAGCAAACTAGACGTATTGACGGAAGAAAAGAAAAAGCGAGATGCTAGAACGTGCATGAAGCTGACTGCGGGTCACGCAGTAGCGCGGCCGCGTCCACCCGAGCGATCGGTATTTCCTGATATGACCAACGCAACTGAGGCTATTGCGTGTGGTATATGAATCTATACCTCCCTCCGCGGGCCTGATCTTGTAACGTTTAGTCTACCCTCTTGTTAAAAGAAGAAGAAAACGTGAGCTAGCAGGGACTTATGTTGCCCTCCTCCTTCACCTCTGCCCTATTACGTCAAGCTTCATATTTCGTTCAGCCGCGCCTGCCGCTGTCAGTGGTTGACTCCCCGGCTTACCCCTTTGAACTGTGGTTGTAGTCGTTGTCGTTGTCGTTGTCTCTTATATTACATTACAGCTGGGGTTTTCTCCAGTTCTGATTTTACCTGGACATGAAAGTGAACTCAAATCATGCCGCGCCAGAAACAACCAGGCGCTCCAGAACCCAAGCGACGAAGTCGCAAAGGATGCTGGTATGTCACCGGTAGTCCCGTCCCCGAAACATCGATAGTCACAGTCAAAGCTGACAACTACATCAAAGGCCATGCAAAGCTCGCAAGGTAAAGTGCGGAGAGGAGCACCCCGCTTGCAAGAAGTGAGTTCCCGAGTTGCTCCGTCGTAGTATGCGCCTCTGCTACCTAAACGGCAGAACTGATGTTGCTCGGAGGATTCTCCCCTGGCAAGTATATATCCTGAACAAGGAAATGCTGACAAGCAGAAAGTTGTCTAAAGGCAGGCGCCATTTGCGACTACAGCGTACGGCTCAACTGGGAAGGCCGTCGCACCAAACGCTCTGTACCGGATGACTTTGCATTCGGGCGCCCAACGCTGACTCCCAAACGAATTCAGTGGCATCATCACGAATTCGGCACTAGAAACGGCCAGATTTCAGAGTTGACTATTGAGCCTGATCGAGGATTGGACGTCAAAAGTCTCTTGCGCCGTGAGCCAAAGCAGGTCCAGTCGACAACATCTGCCTCATCAGCAGAGCAAGAGGAAGTGCCACTGCCCGCCCACTCTAATCATGAGGAGCAGCATACTGGTAACACATTTGTATTCATCGATGAATCCCAGCAGCTTCATCTGGGATCGACGAAGCCGGAAGGTTACGCTGCCAAAAGGCGATTAGCAACTTCAAATCGTACCAATCCGGGAAGATCTTCACACAAAAGCTCACAGCTTAATTCCCCGGCCATTGGCACCCGTCGCAAAGAAAACGAATCCTTTTTAGAGCTCACCATGTCAAATGTCGGATCACGCCGATTGTCGACTTGTTCGACTGACCGATCAGGAACCGGCTCATCCACGACCTGGGTTTCTTGTCCTAGCACGGCAGACGGACCACTTACACCTGCAGCCTCTTTGCAAAGCGATGATGTTGATCATGATTCAAATAGATTAGATTCTCAGTCGTCGGCATCTCCTGATTCTTGTTTGTCCAGAAATGGGGGGGTTGAAGAGTCACCAACGCAGTCGGGCTGGTTGCGGGAAGAGCTCGGTGCGTGCAGGTTTCAAGATCCGCTGAGCAACTCTAATGTCTACCCTTACGAAACTGGGGTCCTTTATGGATTTGACGTAGGCAGAGCGGATGAGGATCTGCTCCAAAATGATGGCGATGACGCAACCCTACTACCTCCAGCGGCGTACAGTTTCGCACAGGGTATCGTAGACTTTGGAGAGGAGGCACTGTCCCGACACAGACATGGTGCGGCCGCAGCAGTCAACGGTCGCTACTATGAGCATGTGGTGCCAGTCATCATACCATGGGCATTTGAGCCTTTGCCAGACGTGTAAGAGATGCGCAAGCCCCCCCTCCCCCAACGCAGTTGAACACACAAATTTGACCGGAAATTCATGAACAGCCTGAGGAAAAGCCAAATGAACCTGCTGGTAAGTACAAGCCAAAATGAATACGTCGGCCACCAGGCCTGCAACAGCAACAGCTGCTGACAAGGGAGCAATTTAATTAGTACTTTGTAAGAAAGCCACCACATCCTCCCCCCCTTCGGCCCCCCGTCGCCTGTTGTGGGACGCTGACCGGATCTTGCAGCATCACTTCCTAGATCATAGTGCCCAAGGTATGTTCCACGTTTACCGTGCTGAACAGGATGTGATGTACGGACTGGCTGACTCCTGTTCGCAAGTCCTGGTTCCCCACCACCATGCAGACACCAATCCGCTGAGAAGATGTATCGCACCCATGGCACTGGACAACGACGCCCTCATGAATCTGCTACTGGCGTACTCCGGTATGACTACCCATCAGGGGCCAAAGCTCTTCCCGCCTTTCGTGACGGTCACCAAACGCTGACTGGAAAAAGCTTCACATCGATCACAACTATTGCGGTCAGCCCTCCCTCAAATGCGAATGGCTGAGTGGGCACAGTCCATTTTTCCAGCGCTGAGAGGGTCTCTGGTTAACGGGTCGGCGCCCGTTTCCGATGTGGTGCTGGCTATGGCGGTTATGCTCGTGGCTTTGGAAATCATGTCTCCAGGGGCATTCGGCCAAGGTGTGTCGTGGCGTGTGCACATTACGCATGCCAAGAGACTGTTGCTCAAACGGTTGAACCATGCCCATGAAGAGCCATCAAGACACAGCAGCAACGAAGGACTGTGGTTTATTCGGAGTTGGCTTGGGTATATGTGTGTCATGGGCAGTCTCATGACTGGGCCCCGACATGATTCTGTCTGTAAGCCTCATGCTTGCTTCACCATGCCTGAACCTTCGGAATGCGATGACAACTCGGACGAGATAGACTGCATGACTGGAGTATCAGCCAAGTGCGCTCGACTCCTCAGTCGAGTAGCGGAGCTATCGAAGCAGTGTCAAGGTGAACGGTTCGGACTCGACGGCCAGCTATTACAAGGGTGGTCTCCCCAGGCGAATGTGGCCGAGCAAGCACTAGCGATGGAGAGGCAGCTGCTAGAAAGTCTGCGTCAGTCGTCCCGTCCGTGTTCGCACGTCCGAGCCGGCAGCATTCACATGCGAGACTTGGCAGAGACGGCGGCCATCAACGAAGCATTTCACTGGGCTGGATTGATTCACTTGCACCGGAGAATTCTTGGATCTCGAGCCGATCACCCAGAGGTACAGGCACATGTACGAAACATTGTCATGTGCTTAGATCGGCTCCGCGTCGGGGCAGCTGCCGAGCTTCGCTGCCTGTTTCCGATATTCACAGCTGGGTGCGAGGCGATTGATGAGAAGCAGCAGATCAGGCTTCTGAGCAAGCTCATGAGCGCAGAAAGAAGCGGTATGAAGCAGGTAGGCGAAACGTCCCGATCCAAACGGCCCAATACTAGGACACAACATGATGCTGACCAAAATGCTATCGACAAGACATACTATGCCCGATTGCTACTCGAGCGAGTCTGGGAAGAAGGCCGCTCGTGGGAAGAACACATCGGAAATGAGTTCATCGCATGAAGCCTTGGAGCGTGACACGACTGTGACGGAGCTAGAATAGACTTGTTGTAGAATAGCATAACATTATGATACTTGTTCTGTTTCTTTCATCTCACACATGGTTTTGAGACGGAAAGCAAGCCACGAGCTGGGTTGGGAGATGCAGCATTTCCGCATCAGTAGAGTGTAAAGGGGGACGCAGCTCGAAAATATGAAAATATCAGACAAGTCCACAAGTCGACAAGTCCGCGACCGGCCAATGGATGGCGGGGCAATTCGTTCGTTGAACTGCGCGGCGACCCGGTTTATTTTTTTCTGCAAAACACGCCATTCCGTCCCTTCTTCCCACGGACGACCCGACCCGACCCATTCCCATTCTCTGCGCTCAAGAATTGAATTGTCTGCGTCTTCGGCTCTTCTGCGTTGCTGAAATTCCATCTTCCGCCTCTTGACGCTTCCTCTTCCACAATGTCGGTCAGTGCAACACACATCCATCATGCATCTTTCTGCCCATCTCCTCGACGATAGCGGGGCGACTCACTAACATGGAACCTCTCCAACAAACAGTTCTTCATTGAAAACAAAAACGTTGGCAACAAGGCCGACACGGAGGACTGGAGAAGTATGTCGTGACTAAATCCCGCTTTCGATTGGGCTCTTCTTTCCCAAACAGCGCTCAGATTCGCCAGCTGTTGCGCACAGGAAAGAGGAACTGCCGCTTCCCAAGTTTTCGTGACGCTGACCTTTGACCAACTTGGGGGGGGTTTTTAAAAAGTTCGTGGCTACAACCCTCTCACTCCCCCCGATCTGCTCCAGCACGAGATTCCTCAAACTGCCGAATCCAAGAAGACCGTCATCGAGTCAAGAGAAGAGGTGGCTGCTGTCGTAAATGACTCTGACGAGCGGAAACGTCTGCTCGTCGTTGTCGGCCCATGCTCCATCCATGACCCCGAAGCCGCCCTCGAATACTGCCATCTCCTTCTTCAAGCCCGCGAGAAACACAAGGACGAGCTTCTCATTGTCATGCGATCTTATCTCGAAAAACCCCGAACCACTGTCGGCTGGAAGGGTCTCATCAACGACCCCGATATCGATGGCAGCTTCAAGATCAACAAGGGTCTGCGGCTGGCCCGCCAGCTCTTTGTGGACCTGACGGCCAAGGGCATGCCCATTGCCAGCGAGATGCTTGACACCATTTCTCCCCAGTTCCTCGCTGATCTGCTCTCCGTGGGCGCGATTGGCGCCCGAACCACCGAGAGCCAGCTGCATCGTGAGCTTGCCAGTGGTCTGAGTTTCCCCGTTGGTTTCAAGAACGGCACGGATGGCTCGCTTGGTGTAGCCATTGACGCGATTGGTGCCGTGAAGCACCCCCATCACTTCTTGTCTGTAACCAAGCCTGGTGTCGTGGCTATTGTTGGCACGACTGGTAACGAGGACTGCTTCGTCATCCTGCGCGGCGGTACCAAGGGCACCAACTATGATGCCACAAGCATTGCCGAGGCCAAGGCTGCACTTGAGAAGAAGGGCATCCATCAGAGACTCATGGTTGATTGCAGCCACGGCAACTCGCTCAAGGACCACAAGAATCAGCCCAAGGTCGCGGCTGTCCTTGCAGAACAGATTGCCAAGGGCGAGAATGGAATCATGGGTGTCATGATTGAGAGCAACATTGGTGAGGGTAAGATTTGGTTTCCCCATTCCAATGGAAGGTTTTCGATTGCGAGAGAGCGGCAAGGAAGAATCGGGAACCCCAGCTGACAGTTCGTCTCGCAAGGTAATCAAAAGGTGCCTACCGAGGGCAAATCAGGCCTCAAATACGGCGTCAGCATCACAGACGCTTGCATCCACTGGGCAGACACCGAGTCTGTGCTGGACCAGCTCGCGGATGCTGTCAAGCAAAGACGCCAGGTTCTTGGTGTCAATGGTCGCGCCTAGATACCCCGTTGCACTAATGAAGCATACAAGGAAGTCGTCGCCTTCCACGCGACTTTTCAGGGAGGACGAGTGAGAACTGAAAGCGCCATGGTTTTGTTTGTTTTGTTCTTGTTTGGCCATTGCCCCCTTGAAACACATTCGGCTTGTTCGTTTACTGTAGTTGCAGAAGATGGGAAAATTCGCAGCATAAGGATTTGGAGTTGAATAGTATGTTACAGGTACGGGCCAAAGTAACAGGGATAGGTATAGATACATGATCACTTTTCAGGATTGGCGATTGATTTTGTAGCCTTTTGTAGCCTTTTTGCGAGAAGGAGTACGTGTAATGGACTTGACAACCATTTGACCGTCGTATGATGCATCAGTCCTTTTTGTGCATGCCCACCACAAATAGCTGTGTTGGTGGATGACTAATCAGCAGACAATTCCTCGATTACCTCTCTTTACGGATTACATACATACTATCATGACCCCACCCGCACTTGGGCTGGCCTCGTTCCCCTTGCAGCCAGCCAATTTTCGGTCGCGTCTCTCTGATCATCATCAGTCATTTGCCCCGTGGCCACACGCGCGCAATCTCCTGACCGGCAATACCATCGGGGTCGATCTCGCAGAGGATTTTACCCGCATCTCTCCTCTGCTCCTTCATTGCGTCTCCCACTGCTCAGCTGGTCGGCGCATCCTGCTCTGCCCCATCCATAAGCTCATTCGCGTTGAGCTCGTTCTCGCGACGCGGCAACCATGGCTCGACGATACTCGCCCCCCGACTCGCCGCTCTCATCCATGGGCTCAGGCTCCGACGGGTACGAAGAGGACGCCCATGAGGAGGAGAATGGCTCGGTTCGTCCGTCCAAGCGGCAAAAGGTCGATGCGCAGTCCAACACGTCCTCTGCCATTGTTCCCAAGGTGGAACACGAGGCGGTCCCCGAGCCCGACACCCTCGAGGGCCTGTCGGACGTCTCCTCCGACACCTCTGGTGATATCCCCAGCTCTCCCGTCAACGCACGGTTGGAGGAAGAAGATTTCCAGGACCAGGTGACCGTCTGCGAATGGGACGGCTGTCCGGCGGGCGACCAGGGCGACATGGACAAGCTGGTCGAACACATTCACAACTCGCACATTGAGAACCGGCAGAAGAAGTACACGTGCGAATGGAAAACTTGCAACAGAAAAGGTCTTCCTCACGCTAGTGGGTACGCGCTCAAGGCTCACATGCGAAGTCACACCAGGGAGAAGCCGTTTTACTGCTACTTGCCAGGTATGTATGTGGCCGTGTTTGCCCCTTTCTCAACGCTTCTCCCGCCCTTGATGCTTGCTTGAGGACTCCATGTGTGACAGGGGTTTTTTTTTTCATATGCACATGTACTGACCCCCCTGCAGAATGCGATCGGTCCTTCACGAGATCGGATGCTCTAGCAAAGCACATGCGAACCGTTCACGAAACCGAAGCTCTGCGGCCATCAGATCCTGTGCCCAAGTCGATGCAGTCAGGCCCCGCCGGCAAGTCCAACAAATTGAAGATCATCATCAAAACACCACAGTCGCACGGCGGCGGCGATGACGAGTCTGGCGAGGCGCTCAACGGTGACTCGGAGGGGGCGTCCGAATTCTTCACAGTCCTCCCAGGGGAATTATTCTCATCGGAGGAGCTCTCCTTTCCGGTCGACAAGCTATACCGCAAATGCTACTGGGAACTGAAATGGGCCGACGAGGTCGGCGATGCGCTCAAGAAGGAATGCAAAGAGTGGGAGGAGGCCTACTACAAGGAATGGCTGGAGAAGGAAGTGTTGCTGTCGCAGGTCATCCAGAGCGAAGTGGACTGGCACGACCGCCGCAAGGCGATCCTCGAGGGCACCGCCGATGTTCAAATCTCGGGCGTGGTGGACTTCAAGGACGGCGAGCAGAGGAACGGCTTGAAGGGCGAGTCCAACAAGGCGCAAGCTGCTGAAGCATAGGCGCGGAAAGCGAGCGCAGCATCCGCTGTTGTAGGCCGCCTCCAATTTTTCATTTCAAGAAACGGCTCGGCCAGCGCACACATGGGACCTGGCTCGATAGAAGAGCATTCATTCATCGGGAGGAGATGAGCCAGGCTCGCATGATGGGCATTCCCCTGGGATGGGATTGGGAACGGAAGCGGGAACAGGCGTTACAGGGCGCCGTCGGTTTGTACCATGTATCATGTGAATTGATTAGATGAGCGTTTGATGCAGCACAAGACGAAAGGATTGCTCCTCTCTAGTACGTACTCGGTATATGACTGATGAAATGTGTGTATATCTGCGGCGAGTCATCGACCGACTTGCTCTGCCACGTTGTTGTTGTGGCACATGACGTTACGTCATGGCTCAGCAAAGGGGAATCCTCGTTGCCCATTTCATCTTGTCCTTGTCCCCCGTTTGTGTCCCAGATGCAGATGGGGGAAAAAAAGAAGAGAATGCTTTGATTTCTACGCATTTCCCATTTCCCAGGGACCGACCGACCGACCGACCGACCCGGGGATTCCGCCTCAAACGCACGCACGCCACTCCGACCCGCCGATGTCGCATGCTAGTGGGGGGGTCCTACGTCCAACCAAACTTGATCCATTTCCAAATCCAGTCCTCGACAATCTTCCTTCCGCAATCACCATTCTACCGAAGCATTTCTCGCCCGCAAACCTGCTTTTTATTTCTATTTTCATCCTTTTTTAAAAACTCACATTGACACAAGACAAGAATAAAATACTGCCCACAGGCCCCCGGCCATGAGCGCGATCCTCTCCGTCGACGACCTCAACGACTTCATTTCCCCCGGCGTAGCATGCGTCAGGCCCGTCGAGACTCTCCCCGCGGCGCGCGCGCAGACGCAGAGCAGCGAGGCCGAGGTCATTCTCGACGGCACACCCGCTGCGCCGACGACGGGCGCCGAGGCCGCGCAGATATCGCTTACGGACTGTCTCGCGTGCTCCGGGTGCGTGACCTCGGCCGAGGCCGTCCTCGTGAGCCTGCAGAGCCACGCCGAGGTGCTGGCTGCGCTGGACGGCGCGCCCGCGCTGAGGGTGCGGGCGGACGGGGATGGGGATGAGGGCTGGGCGGTGGACGGGCTGGAGGATGACGACGCAAAGTTGTTCGTGGCCAGTGTGTGTCCTCAGACGAGAGCCAACCTGGCGGCTGTGCGGGGGGGATCGTGCCGAGTCTCGGAGCGGCAGGCCGGCGTCATGATGGAGAGGTTGCTGCGCGGGGACAAGGGGCTGGCGTCGGGGGGCAAGCACAGGAACGGGTTCGCGTGGGTTCTGGATACGAATGTCGCGAGGGAGGCGGCTCTTGTTCTGGGCGCGGACGAGGTGCTCGGCGAGGGGCCCGCGGCGGCGGCATCTGCGCGGCCGCCGATATTGTCGTCTGCGTGTCCGGGATGGGTCTGCTATGCCGAGAAGACGCATCCTCATGTGTTGCCGCACCTGTCCAGGGTCAAGTCGCCGCAGGCTTTGATGGGCACCATGCTCAAGACAACACTGAGTCGCAAACTGGCCATTCCTCCGAGCAGGATATGGCATCTCGCCGTCATGCCGTGCTTCGACAAGAAACTGGAAGCGAGTCGCGAGGAACTTACGGATGAGGTCTGGGCCGGCTCCGGACTGCCAGGCCGGGGAGTTCGCGACGTGGACTGTGTCATCACAAGCAAGGAGATTCTGATGCTCGCTGAATCGAGAGGGCTCGACTTTTTTGATATTCCTTGCGATGCTGCTACTACTGCTTCTTCACTGGCACCAGTGCAGCAGCCGTTCCCCGATACGATTCTACATGATTTTCTATTTCCACCACGGCCACCCAGGCAGGTCCCCCGTGCTGCAGGGACCTCGGGAGGACTGCTCCATCACGTCCTGCAATGCAAAGCTGCGCGGATCCCCGGTGCTGAGATCCAGACCACCCGTGGCCGCAACGCAGACGTCGTCGAGTTCGTCGTGGCCGTCGATGGCGAGCCCGTGTTCAAGGCCGCGCGGTACTATGGCTTCAGGAATATCCAAAACCTGGTGCGCCGGCTGAAGCCTGCCCGGCCGTCCCGGATGCCGGGCGGGAAACCCTTCGGCAGCGCTCGGCGACCAACAGGCAAGTCGGCCTCGCTCGAGTATGGCTACGTCGAAGTCATGGCTTGTCCCGGTGGCTGTACCAATGGTGGTGGCCAGGTCAAGGTCGACGATCCAGTGGTCTTGGCCCGGAAACAGTTCCGGGGGAAACCTGGTCCCCAGGAACAAAAGGAGTGGCTGGCCGAGGTTGACGAGGCATACTTCTCGTGTGAAGAACCGGATGGCGCGACACGAAACGGGCCTGTCCACGGCCAAGATTCCCGAAGCGACGATGTGGTTGGTGGCATATCTCGCTCGTATATACATGATACCCTGACGTACTGGTGTGAGATTACGGGCATAAGCATTGACAGACTTGCATTCACGACTTATCGCGAGGTCATAAGCGATGTCGGAAAAGGAACAAGAGCCGAAAATGTGGTTCAGCTAGCTGGAAAAGCAGGAGGTGGCTGGTAGTGTAGATCGGAGCGTCGGTTTTTTGTGTCAAGTGAATAATAGAGAGAGAGAATTGCATTCTCATCTTTCCTTTGGGCAGATAGAAGAGCACCGTGTAGACATGAATGCGACTTGTCATGACTTTTGAGATGAGACACGACGGGAAAATCAGCTGCCCCTGTTGCCACGACGTGCAAATCCGAAGCCGCCGCGTCCACTGCCATCAGGTCCTCTGGGCGATCGTATGGCCTGTTGTTGTTGTAATTGTTGTTGCTGCTGCTTCTGAGGCGGCAGCGACGGCGGCTGATACTGCGATTGATGTTGATACAGATCATGGGCGAAGGGATTCGCCCGCATAGATCCATCGCCCTCTCCTCCTCTGCGCTGTTGCGCCATCGAGTCTGGCTTTGGCGAGAAATTAGGGTCGTAAAGCTCTCTGCCAGCGGTATACTGATTGTTCGCCCGCCTCATATCCAGCTGACCTCTCCCATCATGATTATTCGTATTGTTCCCCCGTCCGCCCCCTCTCCCACGGCCTCTACCCGGATGCCGACTATCTGATCTCGGCGGCGTGACAGTTCCTGGCGACGACCCCCTCGACGAAGGATTTGATTCCCCGAATATCTTGGCTCGTGCTTCATCATACCGACGCTGTCTCTCTTCCAGGTCTCGTTTCTGCTTTGCTCGGATCTCCTCCGCCGTAAGAGGCGGCTCCTTCTGATTTTCCGAATTGTCGTCGTCTTGCAAGGACAGCTGAGACATTCCGCCGGTTACGGGATCGCGTTTCGCTATGACTGGTTTCCGCGAGAGCACCTTTACTTGGGGTTTGAAAGAGGTAGTCAGAGGAACGGTGCTGCTGGCTTCAACGTAATGAAATGTTGTTTGCGGTGTTGAGTCTCTGCACGTATATATATCCCAACTCGTCATAACGTCAGTAGGGGAAACAAGAGAGGGGGAAACAACAGGATGCAAAGGAGAAGAAGAAGAAGAAGAAGAAGGCCATTTTTTCTTACGCGGACTCCCACATCTTTCGATTCGCCTCCTCATGCTTCGTGATGCGCTCTGCCTTTGTCAATGACGGCGCGGGCAGCAGTGAGGCCCCTCCTCCGTGTTCGTGTTCGGTCTCGTCCTCGTCCTCGACCGCAGCCCTGTCAGCTTGCGCCTCCCAATCATCCTCCCAGGCATCTGGGACTGCTAATTTCTTCATCTTGAAGCCCGCCGATGTGCCGGGTTCAGGGGGCCGGGAACTGGTAAAATTGCTGGAGCAGGATGGTATATGTAGAAAAAGACTGTTCGAGCGAGGCGTCGAGCAGAAAGAAACCGCTTTGGAGTTGAATTCGGAAGACTCTCTCTCTCTCTCTCTCTCTCTCTCTCTCTCTCTCTCTCTCTCTCTCTCTCTCTCTCTCTCTCTCGCAGTGGGGATGAAGTCCAGCTCACTCTGGCTGGATGGAACAACAGATCAGCGAGACGGCTTTTTCTCAGGGTTTTGCGACTGTACGCTCGGGTCTGGGTGCCCTGTACTTGCGTATGAAGCTTGCCAGACACCTGGCACGGGAAGGAAAACAGCATTGACATTTGCCGCCAGGGCAGCATCGTCTTCTCTTTCGCGCGGCCTGGAGTCGCTGTCCAACTGGTCGTTTTCGGGGACAGCGGGGCTTTCCTGCTAAAGTTGGTGGGGGGGGCGGCGGGGCGGGGCGCGCAAATTGCCAGGGCATGCATCATCATGTCATGTGGCGGGGAAAAGCAACGAATGAGCTCGGGCTTGTAATTTGTAATTTGTAACTATGTACATTCGGCGAGCCACGGCGACGGACATCATCTACTAGTAACGACGGTGCGGCAATGTCGTGGCAATTAGCCATGGTTGAGACTCCGGCAACTACTTGATGACCTTTGTAGCACGCGTACATCCGTCTGCCGTCGGCAACGAACCGAATCCGAAAGACGTGCATATCAAGCAAATGCTTGTGTCCAGTGTATAGTAAAATAAGGCTAGCCTTGTCAACAATGACAGGCCGTGTGGCTCAATGGCAGAGCGTCTGACTACGATTGGCACAAAAACGCCATGTGTTATCAGAAGGTCGCAGGTTCGACCCCTGTCTCGGTCAGTTCTTTTATCTTTTTCCATACGCCCACTCCTAATTTTCATTAGTATTTGGAAAGTCATTGTCATTTTTGCCTGTCAATCTATGACTTTCGTATCGTCTATTCTAATTAGCTCTTCTTTTTCTCTTACGGAAAGAGATTGCTTACGAAACATGCACTTATTGCTTATCGTGTTAATGTTCCTAATGAATATGAGCTACAGCTCTCCCTACTTGTAAGGCACTGACAGGGCTTGGCCTGCGAGCACGGACACGACAGGCCTCCGTGGCCTCAGACCTGAGACAATGGTGGATTGTCAGGAAGAGCTCCCTGAAGCATCGGATATATGGATGCCGGTCGCGCATTAACTAGGATAAGATATTAGTAAAGATAAATATATTAGAAGTACCTTTATAAACTAGTTATTTCTATAGTATACTATATACCCTTTTAAGTATAAAAGTTAGCTACTATTTATATCTCTAATTAATTAAATTAAATACTTTTTATTATTTATTTATACCTTTACTTAATAATTATAAGCCTAGGTAGCTTTTATTACTAAATTTATTATTATTTTTAAAGATTATTAGCTTTATTAAATTAATTTAATTAATACTTACTAATATTATAAGATAAACACCTTTATTATATTATTTAATAGTTAATATTATATCCTATGCTTCCCTTAACCTATATATTCCCCTTTAATATATTTAAAGAAACCTTAAATATAATATTATTATTAAAGAAAAACTAGATTAAGTAGTATATATAAATTAAGAATTATATAAAATCTTATAGGGTTTAGAAGTATATTAACCTAAATAAGGTTAAATTACTTAAAGAACTTATAATACTTATAAAGAAATTAAAGACTAAAGATTATAAATAATAACCTTAATACTTTAAAGAATTAAAAGCTTACTTATAAAAATATAAAGAACTAGTTTAATTTTAAATATAAAAAGCTTTAATTTAACCTTATAAAGTATTAAAACCTAGCTAAATAAATACTAAAGATTAGGAAATATATTTATAAAACCTTTTTAAAGAATATTTAAGATTCTCTTAACTTTAATACTAAGGTTAAGAAAAAGAAGTCTATTTAATATTATATTTAAAAAATACTTTTATTTCTTTATAAGTAATATAAGCTAAATATAAAGAAAATACTAATCTTTATAAAAAACTATTTAAATAATTATTTATAAGCTAAAGGTACTTATAGTATAAGTAAGCTATAATAATTAAAGTACTTTAGAGAAATTATCTAGACCTTAATACCTAATAAACTAAAGAGATAATACTATATAAATTTATTATATCTTTTTAAAGTAAATATAAGTTATTTTAGAAGAAATAAAATAACTTACTTAATAAAAAAATAGAAACTAGCTTAATTAAGGCTATTACTAAGTTTAAGAAGGATTATAAGGCTTTATTAAAAAAACTAAGGATTACTAATATACTTATAAGTAATAGATTAAATAATTTAATAAAGCTAAAAAGGCCTAAGTACCCTAGATATATAAATTATACTATTAAGAATACTATAAAATAGTAGGAATTCTATAATTTATTTAAGGCTTTTTATAAGCTAAAAGCTACTCTAAAGAATTAGAAAGTTAAAAAAAACTTTAAAAAAATATTAAAAAGTATCTTAAAGGAAATCTATAAAAGAAATTAAAGGCTATAAATTAGAAGCTAAAGAAAAAGAGTAATAAGATTATTATACCTTTATAAAACCCTATAAATAACTCTATTATAATTACCCTAGGTAAGAAGTTAGCTAATATATTATTATTTATATGCTTTAAGTAATATAAATTATTAAAGAAAAGTATAAATTTATTAAATACTAGAAATAGCTTAGATTTAAAAAAGAATATAGTTCTTTATAATTCTAGAGTAAATATTTATATCTTTAATAATATTTAATAGTTTAAGTAATTTAAATTTAATAAGAATATTATAATAGAGGTTAAGGCTAGTAGTATAATCTATATAGCTTTAGGTTAAGGGCTAGTTAGCATATCTATTGATTGATTTTTAATTTTTTTTGGGGTCATTGGCTGTGGCCAATGCATCTAATTTTCAAGGAACAAAAAAAATTACTAGCAATACCCAGCTAGTGTGATAATTAACAACCAAATTTGGTAAGCTACTTTATAATATCAATATACGCATGCTACTACTCTTAATTATCTAGTATAATAATAAGTAAATAATCTAGATTACTAAATATATAAAAAAAGGCTTTAAACTAGCCTTAAGCACCTTAATATAAATTAAATATAGATTTAAGAATAATATATAATAGGTAATATTAAGATTAATTAGATAAAGACCTTTAAAATACTTATAAATAGCTTTATAAAGCCTTTATTAGGTTAAATATATAAGGACTTTTACTATAGAATTAGCCTAAGGGAGATTCCTACCTAATTATAATACTAGGGATTATTTATAATCTTTTCTTATGCCTTTAATCTCTAGCTTTAATAGATATCTTAGCTAGGGGGGGTATATTAGGAAGAGCTCCCTAAAGTATTAGATATATAAATACTAGTTATATATTAACTAGGATAAGATATTAGTAAAGATAAATATATTAGAAGTACCTTTATAAACTAGTTATTTCCGTAGCGCACTATGTACCTTTTAGGTACAAAAGTCAGCTACTATCTCTACACCTTTAATTAATCGAATTAAACACTTTTTATTATCTATTTACACCCCTACCTGACATGGATATACATATTTTGGCAGGCCTATGTATATCGCAAAAAAAGTGGTAATATACAGTTCAATCCAAACCTACCTATTGACATTAACAAAGAAAAAAAAGAAAAAAGAAAAAAGATTTGGTTCCTTAGACACTTTTTACATAGATAATGTGTGCAAGGGGCAAAAGTTTGACCGAGACAGGGGTCGAACCTGCGACCTTCTGATTACATTATCACCATGCCACGAGGACATTAGTCGTAGTCAGACGCTCTGCCATTGAGCCACACGGCCTTTGATTACATGTGACTTGCAATTCGTTTACTACTAAGTTCTCTTGACGGGTAACTACTATATCATCAAAATCCTTTTCTTACCCTATCGTACATACTTATGACAATATTGTGATCTAACAAACCGCTCGTAGATGCTTAGGTTTTGATACTATGTTGTTAGGGAAAACCCAATGAAGATGACAACATTTTGGACAGGTGAACCTTTGATTAAGATTCTCCTCACTTTCTAGGAGGTTCTTATAGTTCAATGCCGGAAGTTGCTGCAGGATACACACACGCCTGTAGCCTCACAAGCAAGTTTGGCTCCGATGGGGTGGCGTGTCGACCTGATTAATCCATGACCACAGCCACAGCGCCACTTACCCCTCTGTCCGCCATCTTCCAGCACGTTCCTGCCTACAATTATTTTGGCGGGGCAGTTGTGGGCTTCAGCCGCCGCAAATGCTTGCAGGATGCATGTGTTGGCGGGGTATGTCAGTGAAGTGGATGAAGTGCGAATGGTGAAATGCGGGGTTGATAGATGAACTGAGTGACGAAGGGATTCTGGCCATGAGGTCTTGCGTTAGCTAACAAGCATGGGTCATGGTGGGAACAATATAAGAAGCAAACAAGCTCGATAGTAATTCGTCGGGATAAGCAAGTAAAGCCCAAGCCTGCTTGAATGTGGTAGGCTACCCGTGCAGCTTTGGCTGAAGCGCGTATTACTGGAAACAATTTGTTCGTTGGGACCGAGAATCCGCTCGGGATCGGCTGAGAAATGTTGGACACGCCTCAATCCCGCTGTAGTGACTTCTCGCTCCTGGCTCCTGTGGCAAGTTGAGCACGTGTTAATATAACCAAATAGCACAGGCCGAGTGGGCCGGTTGCGGGATCAAGGGACGGTTTCGATCGTGGTTGAGGACGGAAAAAAAGGTTAACCCCGAATTTGAATTAAGCTTCTGGCATCGGGCCCATGGACGTGGCTGTCGAATTGATCCAACACCTCGTATTTGCTGAGGGCCAGGACGAGGACTTTAGGAGTATCCCGCAATCCTTGAAAAAAAAAAAAAAAAACTCGGCTTGCGGATGCATGATACGGTCGTGGCTGGTCGTCCTTTGATACTAAACAAGCACACGATTTCTTTTGCTTTCCACACGATGTCCTTTGTCGCTGATGTGTAGACAAAAGACAGGGCATGGATGTGAAGGAGGCCTCCCTTGCGGGAAGCTCAGCATAATGTCGTCAACGAGCAGAATGAGGTGGATCGAGTAGGCTTGAGACTGCCGGCTTCCCAGTGTTGGCCAGAACCTATCATCTGACGGAAGACGGGGTGGCGGCTGGGAAGTGATTCCAAAAGCCTGGCAAGCAGTCGTCTTGCATCAAGAGGGGATGACGGAATCCGGGACGAGAAACAGTGCACACTGCACAGTAAGTATCGAGGTGGAAAGCTTTCGGCCAACAAGTGGCCGTCATAGTCATGAGTTCGGGCAGAGAAAGTCCTGGTCCAGTCTGATGACTACATAGCGTCTGCGTGTATCAGGAGCTGTTGTCATCATCTACTTGTCGCACAAAGGTCGCGGCATGGAGGAGCAGATGAGCAGATGAGCAGACGAGGGTAGACACGGGTCCCAATGGAGAAAGATGATGGCGTACGGAGTCGATCAAGATCGTTGATCATGGCGAGGAAGGCACAGGGCGGCAGGGAGGGGGACTGGGACTGAGACTGGATGGCAACGGGCAGTCAGTCTCAGCGCCTACGGGCCTAATACATACGGACCACGCTTTGCTTATGCATCGTTGCTCCAGAGCCTGGCCCCCCTCCCCTCACCTCTCTACTGTCCCCAGCGGGTGGCCAGGCGAGGAATTCCGCCTCGTCCCCAAAAATGTTTTTCTGTCCAAAGCACCCTCCCTCCGTCGCAACCTACAACGCTTCTTCTCACAACCCAAATTCATCCGAAACCTACACACTCTACTGTTCGAGCATCGGTTCAATCAACCATCCTGCCGTCGACATTGGCTCTGTGGCGTCCGAGACGCCTTACAGATCAACCCTCCCCTTGTCCTCCTCCCTCGCCTTCACGTTGTTTGCCAACAACCTCGACTAGCTTTTGGAGTTGCGCGTTGCACTCACACCAGGCAGCTCACACAGAACGAAACGAAACGACCGTCATGTCGGGCACCGAGAGCGCCCACACTCAAGGACATGGAGGTGCGCACGCTGGACAAGGGCATGGGCATGGGCATGGGCATGGGCATGGCAGCTCCAGTGGCTTCGACCTGCTCCGGAGAGCCACTCAGGCTATGATGTCAAAGTATGTAACTTGTGCTTCTTCTTTTCTTGTTCTTGTTCTTCTCCATCGTTATCAGAAGCATCAAGCATCGGGTTTGCTTTGCCTCGTTTTTCTGAATGCGCCCGATGCCCTCATGCTGCATGTCAGTCTTCAGCCCGTCACCAGTGTGCCGTCGTTCCCGAGAAGAGACGTTACGTGCGGATTATTCCATCTGTCCTGTCCATGGCCATTTGTCGGCAAGGATGGCGAGTGCGCACCTGGCCCGAGGGACGGGGGATGATGATGGATGCCTCTGGCGTAATCCGTACAGTGACAGTGTAGCATGACATGGCCTCTGCGCCGTGTCAAGGCTTCTGGACTTCTGGAACAACTGGGGGTTGCCAAGTGGTGGACCTGGTGGTTGGCCAAAAGCGCTCGATGTTGCGACAAGCCAGTTCACATTCAACACGTCGGGCCAAGAATACGAACAGCTTCCATTCAACGCCATCTCAGTCAAGTGCTTTCATCGGCAATGGCGCTTCTCTTCTCGTCAAAGGTTGCCCGGATGTTGGACTTCCACAACACGACGTGCATTTCCAGCCATCAGCCATAGGCCATGCTGAGGTCCGTTCTGCTGGGCCTCCGTAATACTCCCACTGCCCGCAATTAATTGATGGCACCGTCTGCAGAGTCACTTTTGGCGCCCGAGTGGGCAGCACGACGCACGACGCACGACGCACGACGCAAACACGAGGCAGCCTTGCGCCTGGCTCCGTCCACGGCGGGCCCGTCTGTCTGGCGTCTTTTCTGTCTGGCGTCTGTCTGCACACGGAGCGAGCTTCTGTCCAACGAGTCCAAGCTCAACAACCAAGCCTTTTAAGTTTTTGACAAACCCCACTCCTGCACATGGTCGCGCCGGCGCAAAAATTCGGTTCACCCATCTCGTCATGCCCTTTTGGCCCTGCCCACGCATATCGACTAGATTGTACATCATCCGCTGTCGGAATTGCTTCCACACGGCCTTCTCCTCCGAGTCCATTTTTTTCTTCTCCCCTTTACGTTGCCTTGCTTTGCCTCGATCGGCTGTTTCTTTCTTTGTATCCGCCTCAGCAATAGTGGTTCCGGGCACAAGCAAAGTACTTGATCAGATACGCACCTCGGAGCGCGGCCTCACAATTTGCGCCCCTTGTTGAAGCAGCTTCTCGTTGGCAACCGCCATGTACTAGGAGGGGCTTTCCTCGTCCAATATCTGCCAGAAGGCCCATCCACACGAGGCAACACGAGGCATTCATTGTTCTGTTGATTTGAGCCAAGCTCTTCTTTCTTCCTTTCGTCTTTTCTCATCTCCATTATTCTGTCCATCTTCTCGTCGTTTTCTCTTGACTCCCATGTTCACATTGGTACCTGGTACCTGAATCGCCACAATGCAAGGTGTTGACCCATCATCCACCAGGACCGCCGCCGACGAGGAGGCAGCGGATCATATCGGCATTGACACACCACGGTCTGGCGTAGCCACCCCTCAACCCGACCTCCACGACAAACGTCTGCCAGGGATCATGAGCTACTTCAGCCAGGTTCGTCAAGACCCTTCTGCAACCGATCCCTCTACTTGTCCTCCCGTTATCCCAACGTCTGCGAGCTCCATCGCGGATCAACAGTCAGATCTGCCGATCCCGAGCACCTCGCCATCCTCAAACGAGCGGCCACAGAGTCCCACTAGACAGGAAAAGCTGCGCTGCAATCCAAGGCTTCCAGATTGCCGAATGCCTGTACAAGTGGATAAGCTTGATATTGCTTCGGGCGTCGCCTCGTCTGCACAGATGGCCTCTCACTCATACCCAACACCTCCTTCCTCCCAACCATCCCATTCAGAAACCTCGTCATGTAAAGGCCTGTGCCTGGAAGGTAGAGAGACGGCCAAGTCGAGGTCTGGTGCCACTCCAGTGCATGAGAACCGCGCCGAGGCTGCCTGTCAGGCAACTTCGGCCTCTGCCTCCAAGAAGCCGTGTGGAGCCGAGCCAGCTTCATCTGCTACTCAACTGCCACCCAATTCATCCTCATCCTCATCACCATCGTCCTGCAAGCATGATTCCTCTACAACTTCCGCCCCAAGAAAATGGTTTTCGCTCGAGGGACTTAGAGAGCTAACTCGTGGTGTCATGTTCAAGAGCGGTCCGCCGACTCCCACGAGAGCCTTGTCTGCTGCTCACTCTTCGCAGTCAGACGGCAGAGAAACACTGGGTAGAACTAGCAACGATGGAACGGAAACAGCTAGCGGGACGCAGACTCCAAGAACAGCCAGCGTCCAGCCTCCTGCCCCGAAAGGCAAACTGGCCATCAAGATCGCCGAAGCGCGCGGGTTGCGCAAATGTCGAGATCCTTATGTTGTGGCTGTATTCCAACGGAGCGAGCTCATATCAGGTGGACCACGACCAATCGAAGAGGAGGACGCTCTGAGTAGTACTCCGTCGGGACTCGGGGGCATTCCCATTCAGCGCCAGGGCAGCGACTCGGGCCGTCCTCCCATGGCCATCCCAATGAGGAGCCGCCAGAGCAGCAACACCAGCATTCATGATCATAATACTTTTCGAAACCGCACCGCTCGGTCACCCTTGACGAATCCGAAATGGGACGCCGAGGCCGCCTTGTACGTTAAAGAGTGGTACGGAGGTGAATCACGGGAGCCTACCCGAAGCGCTAACTCTTGGTTGCACAGTGACGTCGTCGATACCGATATGTTGGTCGATATCTCAGTTTACGATCATGCCGCCACTGGCGAGGAATTCCTCGGCCACGTCGATTTCCAGGCTGGAAGAGATGTCGACAGCGCTGTGAGAGGGTGGTTTACGCTGCGCGGCCATGCGGATACAGTTGCCGAAAACGCCCCTACCGGCGAAGTATACGTTGAAGCCTTTTATCAAAGATCAGAAAAGAAACACTTTGGACCAAGTGACTTTGAGATTCTGAAGCTCATTGGCAAAGGTACCTTTGGACAGGTCTACCAAGTGCGAAAGAAGGACACCCAGCGAATTTATGCCATGAAGGTGCTGCAGAAAAAGGTCATTGTACAGAAGAAGGAAGTTGCCCACACAGTTGGAGAACGCAATATTCTTGTGCGGACGGCTACCTCGGACTCGCCTTTTATTGTCGGCCTCAAATTTTCGTTCCAGACACCTTCCGAGCTCTATCTGGTCACCGACTACATGTCTGGGGGCGAACTATTCTGGCATTTGCAGAAGGAAGGGCGATTCGATGAGAGACGCGCCAAATTCTACATTGCCGAGCTGATACTGGCCATACAACACCTGCACAACAACGACATCGTGTATCGCGACCTCAAACCAGAGAACATCCTGCTCGATGCGAATGGCCACATTGCGCTCTGTGACTTTGGTCTGTCCAAAGCGAACCTGACCAAGAACGACACCACAAACACCTTTTGTGGCACGACCGAATACCTTGCCCCCGAGGTTCTCCTTGACGAGTCTGGATACACCAAAATGGTCGACTTTTGGTCATTGGGTGTCTTGGTCTTTGAGATGTGCTGCGGTTGGAGCCCCTTTTACGCAGAGGACACCCAACAAATGTACAAGAACATTGCCTTTGGTAAAGTCAGATTCCCCCGCGACACACTCTCGCAAGAGGGCCGGAATTTCGTCAAGGGATTGCTTAATAGAAATCCAAAGCACAGACTCGGCGCCACAGACGATGCTGAAGAGTTGAAGCGACATGCATTCTTCGGCGACATCGACTGGGATCTATTGGCCAAGAAACTCATTACCCCTCCTTTCAAGCCCAAGCTGAATTCGGAAACGGATGTGTCGTACTTTGACCCCGAGTTCACCACAGCCTTGGACCAGAACGGTTCCCTCAATGAGCGAGCTGCGGCTCTGGCACGTGGCTATGCTACCTCTACGCCGCTGTCTCCTTCTGTCCAAGCCAATTTCCAGGGCTTCACCTTTGTGGACGAGAGTGCTTTGGATGATCACATGAAAGATCGATTCAGAAATGATGACGAAGACATGGATGACGCTCACACAAACAATGACGAAGATGATTGGGATAATATTGCCGACATTGATCCACGGAAAGCAAATCGCATGAGTGGCGTTGTCAAAACGTCTAGCGCAGACGAACACATGGTGGGTGGTGCTCATTTTGATGTTTGATCGATGTTTGAACAGGGCTATTTTTCATAGCCACTACATGCCAAAGAAAGATGGCAAATCTCAGCGCATGTCACTAAGTTTCATACCACACGTAATATCCTTTCCGTACTCCCATTTTACTATTCTAAACAGTTTCTCTTCCAGCATGAAACGGTTACTTGGTCATACTGCATTTGGGGAGGCCTGGCTGTTTGATTTTTTTCTTTTTTTCAACCTCGGCTACCGTATTGCCGTTTGATACCGTGTTTTTGCTTCCGGTTTACTTGCTACCCAATTTTTTTCGGGGGGGGGTTTTTTTTTTGTCTGTGCGTGTGCGTGTGCGTGTGCGTCGTTGATATTCATACTTTTTATTGTTGGTTCAATTGGCATTGCTTGACAGGAAAACTAGCTGGAGGCTGCTTGGCGTTTTCGTTGCCTTTTTTCTGTTGTCACGGGTGTCGAAGGAGATATCGTCGCTAACAACGATTGACTCATTGTACATACGGGGGTTATCTTCGCCCGGCTTTTACTGAACGTCAGTAAACCGGACAGCAGAAGAAACACTTGGGAGGTAACAAGAGGGTGCAACTGCTGCTCGCTGCTCTGTCATGTCACTCTGAGGTTAGCGGCATCAAGAGAGGGAGGCATGGTCTTATGTATGTATGTGAACAATGATATTTTGCGGGTTGGTGGTTTTTGGAACACCCAAGAGCATAACCCCTCGTTATGGCAACAAAGAACGTTTTGATAAATGCTTGATTGTCAGCACCCGGGCTTTCTCCAAGACGAGAAAAGGGAAGCAAATCAAAAGTTTACAAGTTCAGTTCCTGCGAATAATAAAGAGCAAGATGACGCTCGGCTAATGATGGTATTTTGTCTTGGATTCACGGCCGGCCGCATACTGACGCCGTACCGTATATTTTGGCATTCCTCTGACCCGTCAGCGAGTTGAGCTCATGTCCGTTAATGGCATAATTTTATTACAAAAAAAAAAAAACCACTGCTCTATCGTGGCTTACATTAAGCATAAAATTCCCGTCTGCACGACACGGTCACGCTGACATGACGTCAGGGAGAACCACGTTCCTATGTAATCTGTCTCGCCATTTCCACATGTGAGCACTTGGGGGTTATTAAAAACGGTGATTTATCAGTGCAGCAGGATCATCAGGACTTGCAGATATCATGATGATGGGGCTACGATTTGAAAAAAAGGGGTACGGAAACACGGGAGTCACCCGATGATATGTCGAGCACCATCTTGTCATGGTGCTTGGAATAGTAGAAATGCTAGCATGTCATCATGCAAAACATGGGAGGAAATTGTTCCAGAGCATCACATCAATCGCGAGACATGATGATAATCTTGGCCACACAAAGGTAACTCGGGTTTTGACATTGCCTTGTCTGTTTCGCATTCGCAATGATGAAGTCTCGCGCCTAGTTGAGGCTTGTAAAGAGGTAAATGTACAATAGGATTATCGACCGACCACATCCACCTTGACCACCCCTGACTCTGTCTTTCTCCTGCCTTTTTTTGAGCCGGCACACGTCTCTCGACGAGTTATGAGCCGCCCATCGTATTTGGGAGAGGGATGAAAACAACAAAAAAAGAAACCTCCCACCTCCCCCCCCCCTTACTTCGTTACGCTGGTCTTTTGCGCCGGTTCAAACCCCAGACACTCCATCCAGGCCTACTTGTTTCCTCATCTCTCCACAACTTTATTGGAAGTAAATGGTCTATATCAGTTTTTTTTCGCAGATCCGATGCCACTTTAGTGGCTGGCTTCGTCGTCATCCTCGGTCTCGAGCCAATCGGGAAGAATGGCAGCGCCGCCTTGGCTTTGGGTGGCATCTTGTCCCTCAATCTCGACAGCCATGCTCTCGTACTCCTTCAGGTTGCTGGCAATATCGGACTCTTCGGGAGAGGCAGGCGTCTTGGGCATGACGAAAGTCTGGACGTGGCCATCGGCATCGGACTCCTTCACAGTAGGCGTCTTGTAGGCCTTGAGCTCCTTTAGGTAGAGCTCCTGAACGAAGTCGGCTAGAAAGACGAACGATTGTCAGCAAAACATTGGCATCCATACGACAAGGTTCTAGTCTTGACGACATGCTTCAGCGACGGCCAGGCCACCCTTTTTTCGACTCGTGTCACCCGTCTTCAATCATAGTGTAGACAAGACAAGCAGGAGAACAGAATGACATCGACCTTCATTCTTACCTTTTCGGGAAATGGTCGGGGCAATGAAGCCACGGACCTGAATGACATTGCCTCTGGCAACTCGAGCGACGGCGGCAACGGCCGAGGTGGTGCGCTTTTGAATCGGTCAGTCGGAGCTTCCATCGAGTGCCGTGGCTGGCTTGCGGCCATCATCGCAGCGATCGAAAATGCTAGAGAGGAACAACTATGCACTCACCGTGGCCCTGGACAGTTGGCTGAGCATTTTGAATGGCTGGGAGTTGCTCAATGGGGAACCCTGAGATGGGGGCGGGGAGTATGGGCTGAGTGTTTTGTGAAAATCGTGATGTCGATTTCCCGGGGCTGCTGGGTCGCAGCACTGTAAATCGCTGCCTCAGGCGTGACTGGCTGGCTGGCTGGCTGGCTGGCTACGGACTACGGACTACGGACTACGGACTACGGATCAAACATCCAGCAATGCAGCTTGCATCACGTGATCTGCTCTCCAGGCAACATTGGCAGCAACGCGGAGTGGTGATGTAATTTTGTCGTGACGACTGCGTTTTGATTGGCAAGCGACTTCAGCTACAACGGGGCAATCGTCCTCTTGGAAGCCTCGATCGGCACAGACATGAGCTAATTACGTCCGTATGTAGTGACAAACGGCGAGGATGAATGGTCACAGGCTCTTGTCGGACGCTTTCCTACGGTAGTGGTCTTGGTTTTTTTTTTTCACTATTTATTTCTTCCTCGTCTCCAAAGGGTTTGTCGTTCTTCAGTTCGTGCGCTATACTACTACACAAGGGCCCAACGGCTAAAGCATTTTTTACACAGCATTTTTTACACAGCCCGGCCCGACACATACTGTAGAGATTGTTGCCTGCCACCGTCTGACACGGAGGGTGAGTCCGTACCTTTCTCAGCAGACTGCTTCCGTCTCTTGGAAATGCCGACAACGATGGAGGCAGTGTATATGATCGAAGTAATTACTGCAAACACCGAGTACGCAACGATGAACCGAGTAGATGGGTTGGCAGCTTGCAATCCGAGCCCGCCGTTGATAATGCCGAGAATCATCAACCCGCGTCCGTACCATATGTGAACGTAGCTGAAGGCGCCACGACTCTGGGTCTTGACGTATTGCAGATGGTGAAGCCAGCCCAGAACGGGCTGTACTCCCATCAATGCACAGACAATAACTCCAAGCCTCGTATGTTTATCCGAAAAGAACTGTGGGAAATAGATGTTAGAGACGTACAGGGAAACACACAAAAACCACACAAAAACCTTTGAGGGCAAAGCAATCGCAACTTACGACGCTATTTCGAGAGGCAACAGTGTATCCGATACCAAATCCGGCCCACATCCCGAGGAAGGCAAGAAACTGCCAGCTAGCGTGAAGGATCCAGTTTCCAATCAGTGGCATAATAGAAGATCCGATCGGATAGCCTACAATAAAAACAATAGCCATGACCACACCGTGCGCGGTCAGTAGATGTTGATTTGGGTCACCACTTGGCCCAGCCACAACTCCAGTATTGCCGCTGGATCCTGCGGATTCTCCAGTATTGCCGTTGGATCCTGCGGATACTCCAGTCTCGGATTTGGAGAGAAAAGGGTTCGAATCCGAGGCGATGCTTGCTTGTTTAAGATCGACGGAGAACTGACTGTGGCCATCGTGAAGCTCAATGGCCGCGGAAGGGTTGGACGAGTCGAGGGAAGAGCCCTTTTTCCACGCAGAAATCCACTTTGAGGAGCTGCTGATGTCCATGTCAGAGCATCCAGTGCATCGGACATTGGCCACCATGTTTCCACTGACAATTCCCGAGCCCTCGAGCAACTCGACATCGGAACGCGCTGTATGCTCAGGCATGACATGGCCCTGGCCGCGCCTTGTGCTGAGAGTCACGTTGTTGTTTCCGTCGTTATACACCACGAACATGCTGGCACCCCGCATAGAAGATCCAGTCCCTAACGCGAACCATGCATAGGAAGTTGGTGCTCGAAGCTGGAGATACACATTGGCGGACCCCGAGCTCTTGGCTGCTTGTGAAGCTCCCCATTGGAAGCAAACATGGTTGCTATCCGCACAGACTGATGCCAGGCCCGCCTCGGCGGTCGAAGCAACTATACAAGGCGTCAATCCGTTAGCTTCTTGCAGGATACATGATTGCTGAGCGGGCGTGGTATGGATACGGAGACGAATAGCCGCAGGCGAACGCATCGAGAGAACACTTACACGCAGCGACTGCAGCGCCGGCGATGGCTTTTGGGATTCTCATGATGGATTCGACACTAGAAGATCCGGCCGATCCTCAAGAAATAAATAATTCGAGACAGAGTGGATGTCTTGAGCGAACAAATGACGAGAGTCAAGTGGCAACTTTTGATCAGACCCTGTGTGTCACCAGAAACATCCAAGCCAGAACAATTCCCTCGAATTGGCGACAAGAGACAAGATATACTACTCCAGCAGTCATGATTACGAATACGAATACAACCCCCTAGGCTAGAGCGATGTACATAATACTTACTCCGCCATATTAAGAATGTGCCCAAGGCTATAGGCGTAGCATGTCTGTACGTACACCCCCCTCCTCCGATGAGAACAAGGTTTCTACATAAAACTTAGGAGAAGATGATAGTTCTTTGGGGACGAATCAGAGCTGGCGTATAACCAAGACATCCGGTAAATATGAGTCTATGCAGTCATTTGTTGATAGAAACCATGGGCGCGATCAATCAGCTCTCACTGAATTTTCAGTACCGCATCGATGGTGGTTGGCAGATCAGCCACCGACAACTCGTGGCAAACATAATAATAATACAGAGAAAAAACCCTAAATAACGTGAATTCGCATTGCTTTCTGGCCCGTTTCCATTCGCAGCGGTCGTTTCCAGGGATGACTAAAGGTTGTGTAAGACGCATGCCAGGGCAAGGCCCCTGCAGTCACAGACTGCGCCTCATGCGATGCCGCCGAGCAATCCGATCCGACAGCACCACAATAATAATATCGGGTGGGCGGTTCGATTCCTGCTTCATCTCAAAGGATGCGGCACATGGGAAGCGAGTGCCATGGTCCATGAGAACTGCCGCACCTCAGCTGCCATCAACCACACAACACGACGTCGTTTCCACCCATGTTCTTCGCGACCACGGCATCCATCTCATTCCGCGTATTATTAATACTGTCCAGCCTAGTCCGTACTCCGTATTATGTACATACTCCGTAATACTCCACAGTCATTGATTATCATCGTGATATATTAGCCTGAAATCCTCGTTGCGCCCACAACACGTGGTTTTGAACCGCCGCACCCCCCCCCTCCCTCCCATTTCTTCTCTGCACATCAATACGAAGAGAAAAGGGAAAACGGCCAGCGCGCCATGAGGGCAATTACGCAAGCTTTTCTTTTCCCGTTATGTAATCGCAACCACGATTATCCAGCGCAAAGCCAGAAAGCCCAAGACGAAGGATTTCCACCACAAACCTGCGTGATGTTGTAATACTTCTCCCATCGTGGTGAATGCATACGTACATTTTGGTAGCTTACTTCTGAACCCTTTATATACTCGGGACGCGAGAGTGAGAGGCGGGAAGGGGGCGCCATTCGCACAACAATGAAACGAATTGCATGATCCCCCGGTATTATCCCGCGGCAGATGGCACGAGGTGTGAGGTGTGCGTCCATATCGTCCTGGAGACAAAACAGAAGCTGTATCGTATTTGAAGTGGTTGTGTCTCTGTGTGCTGTGTTGAAACACTTTTCACAACGAATTCTCGTACCGAGTACCCCGTACCATCATGCCTTGATTGCTCCAGGCGAAGGCAACCGACCTGCCTGCACGCACATGCGGATTTGTTTCACGAAGCACTCTCGGCAAGGAAGAAGGACTCGTCACACTTGTTCCAGCGGCACGGATGTTGCATCACGCACCCTTCATGTTGGAAGGCAAAGACACCTTGGCGGCAGCACTACGGAGTAATATTCCCCCCTCAGAAAAAAACCAATATTTATTATCACTGCTGGATTTTCTATCCTTTGTGGCTCTCCGTCGTCCGTTTCCCGTTTCCCGTTTCCGGTAATCTTGTCTCTGATTACCCCCTCTATCCAGGTAAGTCGAGGGTTTGTCTGGGTATAGTTTATTAGGTTGCTGTTTGGTAAAAAGGGGGGCTTGTACGTATGTATGACATCAATGCAATTGCTGGCTTTTCATGACGTATGCATAGAAGGCGCAGGAATCATCTGACACATCCATGTCTCGGCCGTCCATTCGCTCGAGGATGGGATTGGGAACCAGACACACAAGAACGTCTAACAAACGTGGGAAAAATGAAAATATGAAATAAAGGGTCAAGAGATAGAGAAGCAATGAATCATTTCTCGGGAAAACTGCCTTTTTCGGCTCATTCAACTCCTCAAATCTAGGCCAGACTGGTTGTTGTAGGGCAAATGGCATGTCGAAGCGCAGACGATTTATGCCCCATTGGCCACAGGAAGCATACTGCTTTCAAGCAAGCTCGTGGATGCCACAAAGCTGAAGCCACCAAAGACATCGTCCTTGCTCGACCCGGGAGGCATGGGCCATGCATCCTTGCTGTTCAGCACGGGGCTGAGGGCCAGCTCAGTGAATTCCGGAGCAAAGTTCTCCGCGAGCTCGGGATCGGTAATCATGGGCTGAATGGGAGGCTCCAGCTCACGGGCTTCCAGCTTCTTCCAGTCTATCTTGCGAAAGAATCTGTGCTTTCTGAGAGTCTGCAGATCCTTGGGCATGCAGGAGCCCAGTCTCTTGTGGGGTTCTTTCCGGAGCAGGCGTGTGAGCAAATCTTTGGCATCGGGGCTCAAGAAATAGGGCAGCACAAGTTTCTGCTTGACAATGTTTTCCTGTATCTTGGCGTGGCTCTGGCCGCGGAATGGAGGATTGCCTGTCATGAGGTCGTATCCTAGAGCTCCGAAGGACCACCAGTCAACAGCTCGGCCGTACTTCTTGCCCAGAATCACTTCAGGTGCCATGTACTCGACGGTCCCGAGTATCGAGTTGCAGCTGTCCTCAGATGTTTCAGCAGACACTTTGGACAGACCAAAGTCTGTGAGAAGCAAATGACCATCGGCATCCAAAAGACAGTTCTCTGGCTTGAGATCACGGTACACGACACCCAGATCGTTGTGAAGGTGCGAGATGGCGAGCACCATTTCTGCCATGTAAAAGGCTGTTACCGTCTCAGAGAACATCTTTTCCGTGTTGAGATGAGTGAAGAGTTCTCCTCCCTGCCCGTACTCGAGGATCAGATACAGTTTTTCAAGATCCTGAAAGGCGTAGTACAGTTTCACCACGAAAGGGTGTCGGTTCACAGACTCGAGGATTTGACGCTCCGTCTTTGTCTGCTCAATCAGCTTCTTGTGCACCACAAGCGACGCTTTCTTCAGCTGCTTTTGTGCATAGAGTCTCCCCGTTGCTCGCTGTTTGACGAGAAGCACAGTGCCGTATGTTCCTTTCCCGAGACAGCGAAGGGATTCAAACTCTTCAGATGTCATCTTGCGCTTCGGGTTCAGGCCACCCTCGACGGGACCGAATCGCTCCCGGAGGCTCTCGCTGACAAAGTCATTCTCGAGGTTGACTTCGTAGCTGGTCGATGCACAATCTGAGCTCTCGCTGCCGGCCTCACTTCGTGCTGCGTCTCGACTGTGCGATCGGCTGTTCATCTCTGTCGTCATTCCAGATCTGAGATCCGGGCGACCTCCGCTGCGGGCTACAGAGCTTGATCGTGAGGACGCGTCAAGGTTGAGATGGTCCATTTGCATTCGTAGCTTCGCAATACCAGAAACGCTGGGTGATGGCACCGCACGCAGAACGGGACTGCAATTGGCACTGACAACATCATCCAGCCGAGTCCGTCCTCGGCGAGGGCCCAGGCTCGGGGTTTCGCGCGCGCCATTATCGGAATCTTCGTCTCCCGAAGTGACGGGCGTGCCCGTGAAGCCTCGCATCACGGAGCGAGCGGCTGGCGCAGGGCTTATCATGATTTCGATGGTGGGTTTTTGGTGTCACTAAGCACTGATCGTAACCGCGTCAAGGGAAAGGGCGGTGTCGAGATACGATACTCGCGACGAAGCGAATTGTTCAACGTGAGCCCCGTCGTCGCTCTGGATCCGCGCGCTCCTCCGCAATGAATGGAAGCTGAATTTCGTAGTGGCCCGCAACACGCATCTGGTACTTGAAAAATGAAGTTCGCATGTGGAAGGGCTTTTGAATATGCATTGGACGATAGAGTGGAGGGCGATTGGGGGGGGGGGCCGTGAATGGAGAGAAATCGTGATCTTCACCAAATGGTGTGAAGGGCAAAGGGGTAGGTAGTAGGAGAAGGAGGAGAAGGAGGAGAAGGGGGCGCCAATGAGCAGCATTTTTTATTGAAAACACGACAACACAAAGTCTCCCGCCATGCCATGCTCGAGGCTAAGACGATCTGGGTAATAGTGAGAAAACAACATTGAACCCGTCACCTGTAATACTCTCGCTTTTCCCCGCCATGCACTCCGTCTGCTCCGTACTCCGTATTCCTTGACAATTCAGTGGTCACTGGTCAGCTGGATTCTTGGTAATATTCTTGGTCAGATCTGGCCTGCCAAGTCCGAGAACACTGAATGCACCAACAGGGAAGGTGCCGTCCAGCCAGCAGCGACAGGACAGCGGCCAGCTGTCGTTTGTCGTTTGAATACCCACAGGTTCACAGGGTAATTAATTTGGTATTCCGCACGGATTACGAAAGGTGGCGCAACTAATGTTATACATGTATCCTGCGCTGATTATGGAAAGCGAATTACGATTTGATCATTTCAGCGCAGTTGACAAATACCAAGTATCTGCGCGAGCGTACTCCGTAAATCTTACTTCATCACACTTTATTATGGACGTGTCCGTCAGGTCTAAAATTGCCCCACTGCGGCTTGAAGCTTGCCTGTTCTTATTTTTTTTACATCATCAACGTCCCACTGCAACATCAATCCATCAACCCCGATAAATCAAAAAGTTCACAGCAGCTCGCGACGTGACTCTTCGAATTCGTAGGGCCCAAACAAAAGGAGGCAAGTCTACTCGTCCGTAGGCATCCTGAAGGAATACTGTCACCATCTCCGAGGGCGTTTCGTCGCTCGCGACAACCTCCATCATGATGCACCCATCGCGTCAGGCATACGTGGAAGATGCCGAACCTCCTGCGGGCATGGCTCTGGAGGATCTCAAAGATGACCAGGACTACGATATGACAACAGTTCCAGGCGCTGCGGCTGAAAAAACCTCGGCGATTCTGAATCAGTTCAATCGAAAGCGTCTAGCCGCTACGATCGCCGTGCCCACAGACGATGGCCGCGTTCGCACGAAGCTTCGAGAGATTGGGGAGCCCATGACACTATTTGGAGAAGGCCCCGGCGACCGTCGCGATCGATTACGTGAGTTGATGACGATACAAGCCGAAATGAGCGGCCTCGAGAACGGCGACATCACCATGGAGGACGCTCCGGCGGAGGGGGAGGCAGATGAGCAAGAAGAAGAGGAATTCTATTCTAGAGGAGGTGACACACTTCTGAACGCCCGAATCAATATTGCAGAATATTCGCTACCCCGAGCCAAACGTAGAGTCGCGTTTCAGAAACAGGAGGCGACAATCTCTCTGCGAGCCCAGGTCAAATTCAGGAAACAAATCAAAGAGAAGCTTCAAGCGTTTGAACTCCAGGGCAGTCAGACTGTCGGAGAAAGGAACATCAGCATGACGAGAATATCCCCGAATGGAGAGCTTGTGGCTGTGGGCAATTGGGGCGGGCAAGTCAAATTAGTCGAAATACCAACCTTGTCTGAGAAGATGAGTCTTCGTGGCCACACAAACAGGATCAGCGGTCTATCTTGGTTTCCTGGAGCTACGTTACCAGAAAGGGGGGTTTCTCCCGACTCAGTCAATTTGGCCTCTGGCGGAGCCGAGGGACTAGTACAACTGTGGTCATTGAATCAGGATACCCCGTTGTCTACGTTGCAGGGACACTCGCAGCGCGTCTGCCGTGTCGAATTCCATCCATCTGGTCGCTATCTGGCCTCGGCCTCTGAAGACACTTCTTGGAGGCTCTGGGATTTAGAGAGCACAGCCGAGGTGCTTCTTCAGGAAGGACACTCGCGCGGTGTGTATGCTGTGAGCTTCAACACAGACGGTTCACTATTGGCGAGTGCTGGCTTGGACAGCATTGGCCGTATCTGGGACTTGAGATCTGGAAGGACTGTCATGATCCTAGACGGCCACCTCGACGGTCACATCAAACCTATTCATGCACTTGACTGGAGCTCAGACGGCCACAGAGTTTTGTCCGGATCAGCAGATGGATGGATCAAATGCTGGGACGTTCGCAAGGTGCAACGTACAGGCGGTATTGGTGCTCACACCAGCGCCGTCTCAGATATGCGGTGGTTCAAAGGACTGGACGACCCTCTGGACGGAACTCCACCAGGTGTGGATGAAAAGGGAGCACAGATTCCAAAGAAATCAGGCACTTTCTTTGTGTCTAGCGGATTTGACAAAAACGTCAAGATTTTCTCAGCCGACGACTGGACCTTGGTGCAGACTTTGAGCGGCCACACGGGGCCAGTGGCAAGTGTAGATTATAGCAGGGATGGGAAATGGATAGTGAGCGGTGGTCATGATCGGACAGTCAAGCTCTGGGGTCGGAATGATGGCGAGGCTCTCTGATGAGCGTGCGGTTCTGTAAAACTTGTCAAACTACACCTGTGTATTATTCTGTATATGCAAAGAATACTGAACCATTTGATACCCTCTACTTTACTGAGCCGTTCCTCAACTGCGGGAAGTCAAAATCCTTTCCCTTCCCCAAATCCAAATGGCCCAAATGGCACAAATCATTTCGCTCTGCGGAGTTGCTCCGTAGTTGGAAGCCATCGGACGTGGACGTGGACGTGGTTATGGACGTGGTTGTGGTCGTGGTCGTGGTCGTGGTCGTGGTTGTGCTGGTGGGTTTCATCTGCTGGTGGGTGTGCTGGTGGGGGAAGAAGTCAGCTGACTCGCTGATTGGATGTGCATGAACAGCAAGCAAACCTGTGGCAAAGTCCTCCTCCACAGAGTTCACCTCTAATTACAGCATCTTGCATCTTCAAAGTGGTACATCTTGCTCGACCTTTGCTCGACCACAACCGAACTGTTCGCGACCGGTCTCCATGGTTTCCCCACGCTACCTTGCAACCTTGATTGCCAACCCGACATAAAAAGTGCCGGACATGGCCAGTATCGACCGGTACCGGCCTCCGCGCGAAGGTTATCAACCTCCCAGTGTTCCGGGAGGCTCTCGCGCCGACGCACCTCAACGCTCTCCTCATCAGCGAGAAGTGCCTCCAGCGGCTCCAACTCCTCCACAACATAGTGCGCGAACCTCTCCTCCTCGACCGCAGGCCACAAACTCCTCTAGTCAGCAGTCATCAGCCACACAGTCTAGCCGCAACGGACAGGCCGCACCAACGAATCAATGGTCTTTCACGTCTGAGGAGGTCCAGAGCACACCGAGTTGTGTCGACGGGATCTCACCTTCAGAAGAGAGGCTTCGGCGGGCCAAGGGCGTCAATTTCATCTATCAAGCTGGCGTGATGCTGGACTTGCCTCAGATCACCTTATGGGTCGCTGGAGTCTTCTTCCACAGGTTCTTCATGCGCTTTAGCATGGTGCAGGAGAAGGGTGGCATCCATCACTACGTAAGTAGAATTTTCTGTCGCCTGCCTTCAGAGGACAATGGCAACAAGGCGAGCGCTCGAGGGGATGTCATTATCGCTAGCTAACCAGTCCTGTGGACAGAACATTGCTGCCACTGCCCTTTTCCTTGCGAACAAAGTCGAAGAAAATTGCCGAAAAACGAAGGATATTATCATAGCAGTCGCCAAGGTGGCACAAAAGAACGCAAAGCTCATCATTGATGAGCAGAGCAAAGAGTATTGGCGGTGGCGAGATAGCATTCTGACTTATGAAGAGGTCATGCTGGAGCAGCTTACCTTTGATCTGATGATCGACAATCCCTACCGAAATCTTTTTGAAGTCCTCGGCCAACTCGACATTGTCCACAACAAGCACCTGAGGCAGGCTGCTTGGGCATTCTGCAACGATGCCTGCTTGACGGCAATTCCCCTCCTTATTGAGGCTAGGGATGTCGCAATCAGTGCAATCTTCTTTGCCAGCGTGCACGCCAACCAACAGATTGACGATATCAACGGGGAGCCGTGGTGGAAATATCTGAACGGGGACGAAGAACTGTGCACCAAGGCTATTGAGGTAATGCGCCAGTTCTACACTGAGAATCCGCTTAGAAAGCAGAATCCATCGTTACCCTCACCGGCCTTCGATCTGGAAAACACCAGAAGACGTGCAGATACCCTTTTAAGTCAGCCTGACACACTATCTTCGAACGGCACGCCCATGGAGCTGGACAGGCCAAGTCGGAGCCGCAGTCCCGCGCCACGAACCAATGGCGCCGACGTTGGCGATGCAAATATGCTGAGGTCGCCTACCAAGCGGAAGGATGTCGACACCGAGCTTTCTTTCGATCGCGAGAGGGCGGAAAAGCGAGCCAAGGTTTCAGAAGACGAAGGCGAGCTCTTGGAAGACTGAATTGCCCCATACTGTTCGAACAAGGGCATTTGTTTTGCTTCACCTTTCTTTTCCTGGAACGGCGTTTCTGGCGAGGGTCGAATTCTAGGCTTTGTTGGCTCTCACCATGGATGATATCAATAGGTGCTGCAAGTTTTTTTTTTCGTCTTTATTCTTGTATCTCTTGGTTTTCTCATGTATATACTCAGCATAAATCGGCGTCACGGTTCCTGATGGCGCCACGGACTTTTGAAACGATTGGGTAGTCACAACTAGGTCCGTAACGAGACTGACGCAGAACATGATATCGAATTACAATTAAAGCATCTGGCTCACGTTGAGGTGGAACTTGTCAGCGTACGTGTCAAAAAGATTGAATCGATAGAAAAGCCAAAAGAGACAGAACTATGCAACCAAATTTACGTTATTTTTACAAATGCTGATTCAGAAATGCAGGGTAGTACTCCGTACACCTCCACCATTCCAGGCTGTCGCCCCATGTCGTCTCCAACCTCACAACTTGTCAGCCCGTTGCGGCTGCCAGCGCTCGTCCCCCACCACAGACCTGTTCGTCTAAACGAATTCTGCCGTAGCGTTCCACACCGCCCTCCGCACAGAGTATATAATTCTCGCCCACCCGCCACTCGTCTTAGAAATTTTCTTCCTTTCTCCTTAGCTCTCTTTGCCTTTTGGCTTAGATCAAGTGTAGTATCTGTTCTTTTCAGTTTAATCTCTGAAAGGTCTCTATTGAGACCAATCGTGATTATTCTTATTTTTGGCTCTCGGGTGGTTTCCTCTGTGCTTGCACATGATTCCGCCCACAGTGTCCCTGGTATCACACTGCCTCCAGGTGACGCGAACACTCTTTTCATTGCTTTCGCCGGCTGGTCCGACGGAGTGAAGAAGTAGACAGAACGTACGATTAGACGAAGACGAGATGATTGTTGGCCAGCCTCTGTGACCATATGTTGCCATCACAGTTCTGTACCATGTTTCATCGTATCTAAGATTAAGCGAAGATGATACTATCGTGATTGACAGTCACTTACGGCGTACATGGTGGAAACAGGGCTTTGTGCAATAGAACATGGAAATTAATTCGATAGATTTCGTGCCCTCATTCCAGTGCATCTGGGAATACAAGTTTGTGTTTATTACGCCGCCGAAGTTAAGTTCAGACATTAGGAAACAGGTTTGTGGCTCTGCAATCTGCCTTCTTGAGGACACAAACTCGGTCGTGTTATTCATTCTGTGCGTACGGAGGACTTTGGAATCCTCGATCAAGTAGACGATACAGATGCGCGTTTGTCTACGCTCGTAGCTGCCCTGACGTCTTGGTCCATTCGCCTGGCAAATTTCCGTGGCCTTTTGGTGTTGCGCAGTCAATTTTTTTTTTCCGCCCTCGTAGAGAACCTGCTCCAAGCGGGTTCAGCGTGATCTGGTGGTTAGTGGATTTTTTTTTCGGTCCCAAGCTGTCCCCGAACCAGTTGCAGCTTCGACCTAGATTTTTGTTTCCCCCCAGCATATCATATGACCACGAGCAAGCAAACAAGAACTCGTCCCCCCTTACGAAATGGCGACTCTAGGAGGCTATCTCAACAGTGCGTACACCGAACCCGTTTCAACCTACAAACATTCTCGCAGCAATTGCTCACACAGCTTCTTTTACTTGCCTGCAGAGAAAGTTCTGGTCGTGACAGCCGACTCGCGAATCTTGGTCGGCACCCTCGCGGCTTGCGATCAGTCGACGAATTTGGTATGTTCCATGGAGGAGACACCTGCCCCCCCCCTCTCTCAGAATCCAACCATCAGAAGTATCCCGTGATGATCGGTGCTGACTTTGCTTGTTCTTCTCGGGCCAGGTCTTGAAGGAAACAGAGGAGCGAGTAATACACGAACCCGATGAACACGAACCTTCGGAAATACACGCACTCGGACTTTATCTCGTACGGGGAGACAATGTGTGCTCCGTCGGCTTGATAGACGAAAAGCTGGACGAGAGTATCAACTGGACAGAAGTGAAGGGGTCGGAGATAGGGGACATCAAACACATTTAGATGGCTCTATTGTTCTTGACGCTCCTTCCTCCCCTTTTTATTTACACACACACTCTCTCTCGCTTTACAAGCCTCCTACATCTCGAGATGGGATATACTTGCGTATGGTAGCTGCAATGGCATAGTGATGGCGTTCAATGGAGTTTACAGGAATTGGGTTGGGGGAAATCACTTGCTGCCCTTACTTTCAATTTGCTTTTATCAGTTGCAGACTTTATGAGGCTGGGAACAAGACTTGGAAAGGAGTCACGAATGTTGGAGGAGGAAGTTTGGCGCTTTGAGCGCTGGGTCTTGTGTGAATATTCTTGACGACGTCAATTGCTATGTGCTTTTTCCCTGCTTTTTCCCTTTCTTTTTTCTACCCAAAAACCCTCTTCATCCACACTACCTTGAGAATATCCTCACCGGGTGACTCGACGAGACGATTTACCCTGTTGCCCTTGAGAACGCTCAACCAAGCCATGGTATCGCCGAGAACGCTGTCCTTGGCGATGACGTTAGGGTCCTCACGAGGGTTTGTGGAAGCCAGGGCCGCCGCTTCTGCGGGCTTGGCCCGAAGTCTGTGGTCCACGACATGCATACCGCGCGTCCATTGACCAGATGTCTCAATCCTAATGTCCTCCAGCTTTGCCGGGAACTTCCACTTGGGATCGTCGTGGGTCAACATGTACCAGACTGGGAGAGGGTCGTGCAATGAGAGCCCCGGTTCTTTGCCGTCGCCCCTCCTTCTCTCAATGTGATCGAAGGTAGCCTTAATGAAATACCATGTCCACGTCGCAAGAGGGCTTCCTGCATCGAGGTACGGCTGGATGCCCTCGGCAAAGAAGGTCTTGTTGATGAGATGAGGGGTGGTGATGTCCAAGGGAGCGAGCGTCAGCTTCAGCTGTCGGGACGGCTTGTCCGGGTAAGCAGGCAGAGTCGGCATATTTTGAGGAAGCGGAGGCATGGTTGAGGCAGGCGTGTACGAAGTCAGCGCATACACGCGAGCAGCGGCAACGGCGTCAGCGTAGCAGTTGAATTCAGCCACGGGCGTGACGTTACCCTTGATGTCCACAGCACCACCCATGACGACAAGCTCCTTGACGCGGAGAAACGTCTCGGGATCCTCAGCAGCTGCCAAGGCGATATTGGTGAGTGGGCCGACTGCGCAGATGGAGACGGTGTCGATGGGGTTCTCCTTGAGGATGCGTAGAATCTCCTTGTGTGCTGGCACTTTCGACGGCGTGAAGAAAGGGGAGTACGTGCCAGCATCTACTGAAGCATCGTCGTCGTCGTCATTCTGGAACAGGGATTTCCAAGTCTCGGGAGGGCTCAAATCCGGAAGCGCCTCGTGGACGTTGTGCAGGCCATCGAGGCCATCTGCAGTACAATTAGTTCATATTTCTTTTCCAGCAAAGAACACGGCTGTATGTAGATTCATCAAAGGTTCCAAAGCACAGGCTCCTCTCCTGCTCTCGGCACGGGGTCAAAAAAACGCACGGAAGTAATCAGCCACGAGGTACTCGTGCTCGAGCGAATGCTCTGCACCAGCAGCAACAATGGGCTTGCTTTTTCTCATGACCTCGAAGCCCTGTGGTCTGCCGGTGGATTTTCTCCATTCCATTTCCTTCTCCAGGACGTAGAACATGGCAACTACGTTGCGGAGACAGCTAAAGTTTCACACACACACACACGCAAAAGTCAGCCGTATTAGAAAATAGAATAAAACAAAAAGGCAAAGCGAAAGACTTACCTCTGGAGGGGAACATTTCCATACGACACGGACAACATGGCGACATCGAGTTCCTCGGGGGAGGCGCTCAGGGCGAGAAGCATGGCCATGACATCGTCGACGCCTGCAGAATAACCAGATCAGATGACGTCGTGCCATGTATGTGTTGGGGCCAGAGCACGGGTCCTACCAGGGTCGGTGTCAATGATGATTTTTCGAGGCGCCATGTTGTCAAGTATGGCAGAGGTGCTTTTTAAAAAAACTAGGATAAGGATAAATATTGGATATTGGATATTGAAATCATAATAAGAATAACAGTGTGGGAAGTACCCGTCGACACAAAAACGCCTTCTTGAAGCTTGCCAAGCAACTTTGCTACCATGCAAGATGCTGATTGAAGGTTTTTAATGTATGTAGTGATACTGCCTGCAAGCTTGACCCGAAAATAGGAATTTCTCCTCCCTCACTCAGCGTGCGTTCTTGCCCCTCCCCAGCTGAACCTGAGCAGGTGGGGTGGGGAAGGGGAAGTGGCACCAGGCGGTGAGACTCGCATGTCTGATGTTATTACAGCGAGTTGTTGCCGGGGGCTTGATTCAACTGGTGAATATCTACATAGTTTTGGGATCTCGGCGTCTTGACCGAGTTCAACAGGAAGGCAATGTTGACTCCGTGTTCAATCATGGCTTTTATTGAGACGCCAGTCTTCATTCGCCTGTGACTGGACGGCAAGGTTCCCTTGTCGTGTCACCACGATATCAATGCCGCCCGAGCCGATGGTGACGTGACTTGGAAGGGGTCCTGTCTCTCATGGTCCTGGATGGACAACTGCATCACTAGCTATGCATCATTCTTACTATTAGGTCGGGGCCCTCGACCGAAAGCTATTCGCTCACATGCCTTGCGCGACCTCTAGTTGAGGCATCACCCAGCGAGTGCTCCAACATGTGAGACGGTGTGGAAAGTGATGATGATGAATTTAGCTATCTAAGCTATCCACACGTGGCACAACAAGGCTACATTATACGAGGGCAAAAGAGGTCTCTGCCCTAAGTGCCGAGGTCTCGCAATCAGCCGCGAAGAAGGAAGGCATCGCGATGAAAGTGATGCCTAACATGTGAGGCTGCTACATCCAACAGTACACAGCGGCAACCTATACACAGCGGCAACCTAATCACACCTTTTTTTTTGTATGGCAGCGCTTCTGAGACCTATTAGGTTCTATCTAGAAGCGCTGGTGAGCAAGAAAGTGTGCTGCTGGAATCGTAAATCGTTTCTTTGGGTAAACAGCCAGCCGCATCACGGATGGTTACCGTGGAAGCCGCTTAGGTTTGTGCGAAGACAGCACGGATTGAGAACCTGTGGTTTGGAGCGTTGGCGTCGTTAGCAGGATATAAAATGGCTGCTCTGTCATCTAAACTAGCAACCTGTCCTGGACCAAGCCGTTCTTTAGTCTTCAGACACAAGCACCTCGTCTACATCAAAATATTCCATCCATCGCCCAGGTGAGTTGTTAAAAGGAGCGCCTACCAGTGCTTCCAATTTCTGATGTCACCAGGTACTCCATCTGACCCAAGCCTCCCAGCCATGTGTAAGCAGTTCTTTCGTATGTACTTTTGTGGCTGCAAAAAGGAGGAGAGGAAGCAGTGCCCGGAGCGCCTCGGAACCAACGTCAAGTGCAGCCCCATGGCCTGGGAGTCTTTGCCCCCATCCCTTCCCATGTGCAAGAAGCATATGGTGAAACAGGGGAAGGACGAGATGCGGCGCACGCGCCGCTAAAAAAAAAGTCGTGCTCATCCAGCTCTCGATATAGATGTACGAATATATATAGAGTGGAGGAGTTTTGAGCTACTATTTCATTTGGTAAATTAGTGTTGTAAGCCGTGGCAGGAGGATCAGACAGAACCAGCAGGAGCATCATTCTTGTTCTCTTCACTGTTTGCCACCGTGATTGACCCCGTACCGTACCATGTGATCTGCGAAGCCATCTTCTGTGTACTTATTCCTGAAATGCATGGCTGTCTCCTTGCTTTCTATGCATTTGATGCAATAGAAGCCCCAATCAGCCGAGCGGCCTGACGAGGTGAAGTAGGGCGCGGAGATAATGGACATATATCGTCGAGGTTCTCTCGTGGTAAGATCTAGTTGCCAGATACTGTCGTCGAATTTCCGTGGTCGCACGTTGCGCATTTGGTGGTCAAAAGGGTCTTGAACAGGGTTGCGCAATCAAAGTGCTTTGCATCGATGCTGACGATGGCACGAAGGATATTGGGGCAATGTTGAAAAACCACTAAGTATTGGTGCAACGAATCGACAAGGCTCATAGCCCGGCGATTTATGCGCCGAAAGGAAGTCAGGGATGGAATATCCAACGCTAATAGGAGAACCTCGGCGATGAGTTCGGCGGGAAGCAGATCCAGCCTGCCCACCTGGTGCTTGGGTTGACCGTGGTGCCGTCCATTGTCAAGGGGGCACCTAGATCCGAGGCGGGCATCATCCAAGGTTTGGTCGATGATTGTTGACTTACGATAACTGTATTCTTGGAGCTGATTTGGGGTGAGAAGTGTTGGATCCATGACGATGAACCATCAAACGTGGGAAGAGGGGACAAGAAAGTAGAAATTTAGCGAAAACAGTGTGTGTACAGTGTGCGTACAGTATGTGCACGATAAAGTTCTCGGGTCTACACGGATTGTTAGTCTGGTGGTAGCAGTTTATGTGGGCCCTCTGTGTGTGCGGGTAATATCCGGGACTCCCCTGAACCCAAGCTGCAGCTGCAGTTGACAGCAAGTACAATATGTGAAATTAGGTACAATTCTTAATAAGCTAATTCAATTGTATGCTTGTCATTGCTTGATATTATTCAGATCCATGGTGCCATCAGATTGAATTATTAGCTGTCATACTTTGGTTAGTGTAGATCCCTCAAAAGGTGTTAGTTGGGCTGCAGACCCTTATTAATACTTGCTAGTTCTCTTGCATGCGCAGTGGCTCCATGTGGCAACCTGGCCAAAACTCCCTGGATGGAACTCATTGCTTGTCCGCTTCAAGCCGACCATTCAAAGTTCAAATCTGGCCAATCTGTCAGCCGACTGACTTCCACCTCACACACTGCTTTCTTCCTTCCTTCAGGGTTCCTTGCTTCATTGCACCAGGTGACTTCTCTTCACTACTTTTTTCCCCCTTATCTCCCCCTTTCTCTTATTGCAATTCATATCCTTCTCCTTCCCTCCTCTCCTCCGTGCACTTTCGATAACCCCACCACCCCCTGATCCCTTTTGAGAGTAGGACCAGATCATCCTCGCACAGCATCGCTCAAGAAGCATTCTGCTGCTATTCAATAACTCTCATCACCACGGCGTGACACCGGGTCATCGTATATACTGCAGGCATTACGAGCGAACCCATTGTCTCCATCACACTTCGCCCGACAGAAGATCGACTACTTGCGACCTGCAACACTCCTTTCGCCATCTGTCCTTGTTCGCTTTCCAGCGCAAGGGGCATCTTTACATATCTTGATTGTCGAACTCTCGAGTCAGAATCGTGCTATCTTTTTGCACCAGCCTCCGACCTCGACCTCGCCCGTTTTTCATATTCCAACAAGAGAAAATATAGTCCTTCATTATCCAACTCCAGTACGAAATGACAGACGGCGATATGAGCTACCTTTACACAATCGGCGGTTATGCCGCTGTTTTTGGAATCGGCTATGCTGCCTACCGTATTTCAACTCGCAAAGCGAATAGAAGAGCATCAGCCACTACAACTAAAGCCGTCAAGAGTGCGCCAATCGAAGCTCGGAAGGGGGACAGAAAAAAAAAGCAGCGTCTGGAAAGCTTTGCCTCGGAAGCCCAAGAGGCTTTGAAGGTTAAGGCATCCGCTGCAGACCCTGCCCCTAGGCCAAGACCCGCAGTCAAGGATGATGATGCCTCGGATGATGATGGTGTTGACAATCGCGAGTTCGCTAGACAGCTAGCCAAGGCGAAAGAAGGCACCAAGTTTGCGAGGAAGGCTGAGGGTTCAAAACAAAAAGAGAAATCCGTCAAGCAATCCCATGCAAATAAAATTAACCGTGCCGTTTCCGATGAAAAACCCTTGGATGCTGGTGCGGACGCGGATGATGATCAGTCTCCTACTGAGTCCCCAGAGACCCGGCCCGCTGATATCGCCGGGGTGAGTGACATGCTTGAGCCAGCCCCCGCTGGCCCCTCCGTTCTGCGCATCACCGACGCGGACAAGGTCAAGGAAAAGAAGCCCAAGGTCACAAAGGTCCCCGAGAAGACGGAAACTAAGAAGCAGCGCCAGAACAGAAAGAAGGCTGAAGCTGCCAAGGACGCCCGGGAGGAGGCAGAGAAGGAGCGCAAGGTAATGGAAGAGAAGCAGCGACGAGCAGCTCGTATTGCTGAGGGCCGAGCAGCCAAAGATGGCTCTCAGTTCTTGGCCACGAATGAAGCCAATTCTTGGACTAAAGGGGCTCCCAATGGAGTCAATGCCATGCCTTTCGGCGATGAAAAGGTTCTCTATCAACCTTTAGACACACAGGAGAAGAGTGCCGTCTCCGCTGCCCCCCTGGCCAAAAAGCCGGCCGCAACCAAGCCCAAGGATACTTGGATATCTTCTCTACCCTCGGAAGAAGAGCAGATGGAGATGCTCAAGGACGACGCCGACGAATGGAGCACAGTCCCGGCCAAGACCTCAAAGAAGGGCAAGAAGTCCAATGACTCAGGGGACGAGACGAGTAAGCAACCTACTACTCAGCCTCAGCAGGCTGCTGCCGCGCCCCAGAAGGCTGCCAAAAGTGCCACTTCCCAGAGCTTTGGCTCATTCTCTGCTCTGAACGATGATGCAGCTGCCGAAGAGGAAGGAGAAGAGGAGGAAGAGTGGGATGTCTAATTGCTGAACTCCTTAATCACCATGCACCCCCCTCCCAAAAAAAAAAAAAACATAACGCCATACTCCAACAACGGCAACCTCTCTGCCTCTGGGTCGAAGCATTCATGAGTTGTACTCTGGCCCTTTGTCTTTTACGTCCTTGCTTTTTCTTGCTTTTATGTTCCTCATCTTTTTGTCATTACAACATTTTCAGTCAGTAATTCAAGTGGCGTGATCACCGACGGGACCAAACCACAAAATGGCGAATCAGGCTTCTAGTATAATATAGGGAAATCAAAGCGATATCAGAGCAAGTTACAAGTCTGGAAACGTTCCAAGTCGTATCCTCGTGGCGAGTGGAGGAGATCCGTTGTACGTATGTAGCAATCAGCGACGCCTGAAATCACAAACGCCTGCAATACCCGGTGGGGGAAACACAGACATCCGACTCTGTCTGCTTCGTTTACGCTGTATCCACGACCGGCATCTCGTGGCCCAACAACTATCTGCAAGCGCGAGTCGTCCGTAGATATGCCGTTAGATTGAACCCTGATCGGGGTCAAATGCTGCTACCAGCAAGTGATTGCCGTCACTTTTTGTGCTCTTCGCTTGGCGAATCACAAGCCACGGAGACTGTTTCATGCATGGCGGCTTGGCCTGGAATTTGTGCCGGTCACTCTGCCGGGCTGGTTTCAAGCTTGTTGGAGGCGTCTCAGACTGAGGACGGTGCTGTTTGCCTGTCATCCGTCCGAGCCAACACGAGGGGGGGCGTTGCGCCATTACTGGCGCCAGCCAAGCTGCTTTGCTTTTTGCTTCCCATCTCGTCTCGTCCTCGTCAGGTGGTCAACTAGGGTTGCTAACACGTGGGCTTCTCCCGGGCTGACTGGGCTGGCTCTGTTGGCCCCAAGCCACCAACCCCCCCACACCCCCTCCTCCCGTCAGCAAATCCAGATCCGAGGCCAAGCGCTTGGGAGTCGTCATCAGGGTGCAGCACAGGTGTAATCCGAACATACAATGTAATATCATCTTCGATTGCTCACGGCACAGAGCTGATTGCTGCGGTGACACTGAGCACCGAGCACAATGCTGCATCCTGCCATTGATTCTTCTGCCAACCATCCGGAGATCCGTGAGTCCCTCGTCTGTCTGTGTATGCCGGGCTCGCATGTTCACGCCCAATCTGGCAAAAACAGTGGCCTCCGAAACGCAAACTGGTCCACTCCTCTCCAACCACTGGCAACCAGCCATATTACGGTTGTGCAGGCACTGAAACCTTGGCAACAGTCCCCTCCGTCCTTCCGTCCCTCCGTTACCCCCCCCCCCCCTGGTCCGGCTCGCCTCTTTCCCGTCGCGGTGATGGGCTGGGCCGGGTTCACAGCCACTGCCAGGGCCCAGCAGCGGAGGATTGCACCTGCTTTGCCAGCCAGCCATGTCTCTCGCCTCTTTCCCATTCCTACTCCATCTACCTCGTATCTCCCTTCTGTCATTGCTTCCTTCAAGTTCCCTCGTACCTTTTGAATCCGGCGCCATACAACTCGATTATTACTATTCTTCATTCTCTTTTGTTTTAAACTTTAACGGCTTTCGGTTGCACCGTTTCCTTTGCGACATCCTCCCACTCATCTAACAAGGTTTGGGCCTCAACAGCCTCTCTTCTCAGCCAGCCCCTTTCCTTATCCAGAGACACTATCCCCCACCTCTCCCTTCCTCGACGAAGCAATATTGAATTCCATTCCGGCTGTACCGAGAACCGACCGTGACGCCTGTTCACTTCCCACCGCTCAATCTTTCGAGCTTCCTTTTCTATTCTTCTCGCTCCCTGAAAACACCACGCATCAGCCCGCCCGACCATCTTGTATTCCTGCCGCCCCGTCAAATCAACCGAACCGACGACTTGTCGATACGACCTGCTCGGCCTCTCATGTACCCGCCTCGGCGCGTGCTCAGTTGAAAGAAAGACGACATTGATGCAGGCGCCAGCCTGACAAATTAACGTCATGTCCTTACCCGTTGCTTTTCAGTCGGCCGTCTTCTACTTTCTCTCCTGTGCACCATGTGCCAAGGTCCGCCATCGACAAAAAGCCAAGTCACAGGCGAAAAAGGAGAGAGAAGAGAAGTCCAAGATGGATTCAGAGCAGCCTGGTCTGTATCGACACCCATCACCTTTTAACACGAATCCCTATTGGCAAGAAGAAATCAACATGGGCCCCAGTCTGCCCAAGAAGTCTGTCAGCAAGAATTCAAGTCAGCGTGGATTGACCAGTTCGGGCCGAGAAAGTGTTGCAATCAGCATGTCTGAACACACCAATATTGGAGATAGTCGAGTCCATTTCAGCGATAGTGTGACGAATGTGCCACACGATGCCGTATCGGAAGATTGGAACCGACGGCATGGATATCAACGCGAAGACGAGGAGCTCTGGGGGCAATGGCCTGGACTAGGCCCCGGATCACCCAACAAGCTTATGGATGCCTTTTCAAAAGCGCGCGACTCTGCCGGACGATTGATTGAGTCGACACTCGGAATTGAAAAGGGGGTGACGGACCAGGAACGGCGCGATTTTTACCTATCGCCCAAGAATCCTCCTGTCAATGATTACCATCCTCCCGTCGTTAGCAGCAAACCGTCACATAAGGATGCCCGCCAATGGATGCTGCAACCACCACCTCCGGCCAAGATCATGGAAGGCAAAGTACCCGTGTCCCGTGCCGTTAGCTCTGGGAGTAAGTCAAGCGGAAGAACATTGGTCAGTGACGATAGCAACCTTGGTCGCAAGGTGCAGGAGAAGATGGTCAGAGAGCGAACGAGAAAAGAAGGCAATCCGACCGAGGTCGAGTTGATTGAATCTCTTTTTGCTACACGCAGCAATCTGTCCGTTGGACACACGCGAAGTCGCAGCCTGTCGTTCAACGAGTCAGATGATTCTATTGACACCAACCTCTTTGAGCGTCGTCGCAGCCGTCGACGAGTGCCTGTTTCGGTTCCTCCCGAGATCGAGTCAGACGATGACGAGCCGAGCCCCTCGCCGCAGATGTCCAAAACGGTCAGCCACACCAGCACAGTGGGACATGCTGCACAAAGACCAAAGTTGGAGACTATTATCAGCATAGATGGTGGTAGTAATACTCGCACCCTGTCCAAGAAAGTCAATAAACGACAGAAATCAATCAGGAGTAGGAACAACGTCTGGGTAGACTCCCCCGTCGGAGACGACACTGACTAGCGCTGGTTTGAGGAGAAACTTGCATTTCGAGCGTCCGAGGACTTTTTGTACTGCATTACCACGGAGTCTTGGTTTTTCATCTTTGATGTATGTTGTTGCATTTGGAAGCGTATCGCAAGGAGTTCACATTCATTTCTTTTCTCGGATCGCATTGGGATATCTATGGACATGGCGATTGCGCACAGAAAGCATTCTCTTCAGAAAGCAAAGGAAAGTAGGTACTAGACACCCGTACAGTCTAGAGTGCTGAAGATCATACACTGCCGCCCTCTTTTTTGGCAGCATAGCTGCAGCCTAGAACTTCACAGCTGGACAAACAATGCATGAAGCACATTAACAATATACAGTCATGGTCAGCGGGTCATTCGTAAACACAAAAAGATGGTTCTTGCTGAATTTCTCAAGACGCCGTCTGGAATCGTATAACAGAAGGTCTGCCTTTCCAACTAACGCCAGTAATGCTATGCTCAATCCTCAATTCATCTCACCCCTCATCCCCTTCATAGGAGCATTCCGCCTTCTTCGTCGTCGTCAACCTCTCCGTCGTTGCCCAAATTTCGCATCCTCTCTTCCATCACCTGCCTCAGCTCCTCGTCGTTCAGCCTGCCACCCGATGTCCCTGCGCTCGTTTGCGGCGCCGCCGACCCGCTATCTGTACGAAACTCGCCATTCCGGATCGTCCCCGTCTGGAATGTCCCATCCGTCCAAGCAGAATGCAAGCCCTCCACTGGCTGTTGCCTGTCGCTCGCTTGGCCATTCACCTGCCGGTCCTCTCCTTGTGCTCTTGCCTTCTCCACCGCAGCCCCCACCTCCTCTTTACTTTGAAATTCCGTCCAACTCATGCCTCGTTCTTCGACCTCTGCGCGAACCAGAGCTATGCGTTCGGCCATGCGGTCTATCACCGCCTCATTTTCCTTGATGGCGTCTATGCAGTCCTGGTCGGGCTGGGGGGACGTCGCATTGACGCTCGCGTCGCAGAGGGCTGTGGCAGTACCCTCGGCAAAGGGTTTCAGTTGGTCGTTGGAGTACTGGAGGTGCGCTATCGAGTTGCGGATCTCGAGGACTTTGAGGTGTAGCATGGAGATGGAGAGGTCTTTGAGGGCGGCGGCAAAGCGTGCTGAGGATATGGGCCGGGTGTCGGCGGACATTGCGGCTTGTTTTGTGACTGCTACGTTTTTCGAGGAAGCTTTGGGTTGAGCTAGCTGGATTGAGGGCTCCACTGGATTTTGTTTGGCAGTTGTTTGAATAACTGGGAGATGGAAGGGTCGGGAGCTTGTTGCGAGGAGGAAGAGACGCTTTGATGGGGGGGGTTTTTTTTTTCGGTACAGCAGGCATCTAGATGATGGGCGAGGAGGAGAAAAACGTTGGTTGTGGGGCAGGGACGGGAACCCCCTTGTCGAGCTAGCCACGATTGGTAGGATTTCAATTCCGAAGCTCACTTGTTCTTTTTATCTCTCGAGTTTCTAGGACCTTCACTTTGCGACCATCTCATCGGACGAGTCCCTCCTACAACGCCGCTGGTGGTGTTCGTCCGCTGATACACCCCGGCGGGATGAACGGGATGAACGTGCTCTCCATTGGTCCCGCGCCGCGTGCGTTCGTGAGAGCGGCGTCTCGTCGTGTCACGACAGCAAGGACAGCGACACTTGGATTCGAAAGCGAGCTCGGATTCGGTTTGCGATGGCTGTCCAGAAACAGCTTATGGTCGAGGCCAAATAGCTTTCCACGTCAAAAATCAGAACCGACACCACGGGTACGACCTGTGATCAGCCCATTGAATCGTCCATCGTTAGGGTGTCGGATGATCTTCTCTGCATCCAGGCCCAAGATTATCCGCCACTACGAAGATCTTCCGAAGGACTATCGCGACCAGGCCGGCCTGCAGTTCAGTGTCAACGATCTCTCCGACGAGGCAATCGCCCAAATATTCGGACGCGGGTTCGATGCCGCGACCGGAAATCGCCTGCTGCGAGTTCTTCACGGACGAAGGGTGGCGGGCACGGTGGACGACCCAGCCTTTGCTATTCACACGGCACAATATCCCGAACAACTCATCACCAAAGGACTCGCCTACCTGCGACAGAATGTCAAGGTCAACGAAGTGCTGAACGCGGGTTTAAGAGCAGAGGATGAACTGAACCAGATGGATCAGGAGATGATGGCAGAGCGAGAGGCGCGGGAGAAGTCGAACCATGGCGAGGAGGGGGGCAAGAGCCAAGACGAGCCTGTCGCCGCAAAGGCCGATCCAGTGTACGGGCGAAGTGCGTTTGATCAGATCCGAGCACGAAACATAGCCAAGCAAAAGGCCTTGGATCAGGCAGCGGAGGAGCAACGCCTGGCAAGGGAAGCCGAGGAAGCTGTCGGTGTTTCTGGACCCCTAGCTAGGAGAGAAGACGGCACTCGGGCGATTGTGAACCCCAAGGTAGCGGAGTATTACGAAAAGGCACAGTCTGAGCTGGAGGCACCGCCTGAGATGAAAACATGGGAGCGTATCCTGCCCTCTGCGACGGTCGTCGCCCTCGTGCTGGGTTCCTTGGGTGCCGTGGCCATGGTCTACGACGAACCGATGCCGCGATACCGACTCTTCCGCGACATCTCGACCGCCCACGCTACAGTCGGGGCGCTGGTTGCCCTCAACGCACTCGTCTTCCTGGGCTGGCGCATCCCGCCTCTATGGTCCCCCTTCAACAAGTACATGATCTTCGTCGTCGCTACCGTCAAGCCCGTCACGCTCTTCACAGCCATGTTCTCGCACACCAAGTTCAGCCACATGCTCGTCAACATGGTTCCGCTGTGGTTCATCGGCACGGCCCTCCACGAGGAACTCGGCCGCGCCGATTTCCTCACCTTGTATCTCGGCTGCGGCGCGGTAGGTTTCCTCGGCAGCCTGGTCACATACACGCTCCGCGGATGGCTGACCGTCACATCGCTGGGTGCCTCGGGCGCCACGCTGGGCCTCTGCTCCGCCTACTTCTGGGAGCATCGCAACGACGGGTTCAAGATCTTGGGCCTGCCGAAGGACGGGGTGCACGGGATCGTGTTCCTCGCCATGATTACGGCCCTGCAGATGGCGGCGTTTGGGAGGACGGCCAAGTTAAAGGTGGATATTGCGTCGCATCTGAGCGGTATGGTGGCGGGGATTCTGGGCATGGAAGTCTTGCAAAGGACGGCGAGGAGGAGAGGTGGTGGTCAGGATGCGAAGGGGATGATTGAGGTTTGGGGTGAGGGAAACAAGGGGCTGTCTCGTGATGGGGGAGATGGAGAGAGTTGAGAGAGGTGATGGTTGTAAAGAATATATATATGTACGATGGAATGGAGACTGGAACTTGGCGTTGTTATATGGAATAGACTGGTTTTTTTTTTTTTATGCCCACGACTCGATATTCATTTTTCTTTTTATTCCCGGGACTTTTGTATCAGACTTCCAGACAAGCAGTTCGTCACATCTCAGCGTCAACAAATCGTGGCAAAGCCACCACATGACATCTGACGAATCAGAAACCATGCATGTGCGGTTTCCGGAAGGTAGTGGGGCTACAAATTGCGTGGGTCCAGTCTGCGTCTCCCGGGGAACCAACTTGGAACAGGCATGATGGGATTGAACCACGTTGTTCATTGTCTTGTTTGCCTGTCAAATGTGCTCTGTTCGGTGATTGAATCAATCATCATTGTTCCGGAAGACTCATTAGGTACCATGTTTTTTTTACCCAAAATTATATTCCCTGGTCCCTGGACCCTCTGCGTCTGGGAAATATATATGTGAAATAGCGTGTAACCTGGTTGAGGTACAGGGTTGGCACTATTTCCTCCGACTCGGGAACCAGAAGCGGGCGAGTAAGTTTTACGGAGGGGGATTCATTTCCATGTTCACTGTTGTGAGCGGTCGGCACTCCCATGTTTTGGAAAGGATTTTCGGAAAGGGGTTTCGGAAAGGGTTTCGCGTAATCCGTATTCGCTCCTTTTGCGCGCGAGGTACAATTCCACGTGCATTTTGTAGGGCTGTCTGTTCCTGCCTCCTGGATCGAAAGTTTGTGTGAAGGCTGCCTGCCAACGGATCCGTACATAATCCGTAGTTCCGTAATAGCCTGGCGCATCTGAGACAGCGCCGCTGTGCTGTGTCCTGGACTTCATCGCGCGCGCCGCTTCTGGGATTGGGCATTGACATTGACCCGTCACGCCCACATGTGCACACCATCCACCACTGACTGACTCCGCTTCCGCTTGTCTTTGGCGGTCGACGACATTCCCGCTTCCCACTTCCCACTTCTCACTTCCCACAACCTGCGAACCACTTCCCCTTGTCTTCTCGCTCCCATATTATCCCCCATACCCTCGACACACTCGTCGACGTCGGGCCGGACAACCAATTGGCTCGGATATTGGGAACCTCGGACGACCATATCTGTGAGTGCGCAGCTTTTCCGTCGCGTTTATAGAACCAAGAACATCAACCGTCCACCAGGAAAAACACGCACAACTAACTGGCCCATTGGCGCGATGATTTAGCTTTCGGGTCGCTTTTAGTCTCTCCCTCGGCCAATTTTTTCCGCCGCTTAAATTGCTGGTTGCTTGCCTGCTTTCCTCGTCGTTCCTCCCTCCGACACCTTCGAATCCAACTACTATCACTGCGTAGGTCGCGTCCGCAAGTCAACGGTAAAGACTCATGGAAAATACTTCGAGTCCACTGTCCTCTGTGACGGCCTCGCCAGTGCCATCATCGCCCTCTTCGTCGCTGTCTCATCTTTCACAAACCCCATCCTTGCCGGACCTGCCCATCATGGCACCAGGCACGGCCGACCGCTATCCCTCTCCTTCCTCCACGGCGGCATCAGGGACACAATCCCCCATGAAATCGGGCGAAGCCGCGGATGACAGCCCACGACCTGCCAAGAAGAGACGAGTCACGCCCCCGCGCGAGCGCACCACCGCATATCTTGACTTGATGAAGCCGCACGAGGAGCTCACCCACCAAGACAATTTCCACATGGAAAGACTGCTTTCCGCCCTGCGCAAGAAGAAGAAGGTTGTGGTCGTGGCTGGTGCCGGCATTTCAGTGTCTGCCGGCATACCCGATTTTCGCTCGGCAAATGGTCTCTTTGCAACGCAGCGAAATCAACAAAAGGTCAAGGCGTCGGGGAAGCATCTTTTTGATGCATCCGTCTACAAACATGAATCCTCCACTTCGTCGTTCCACAACATGGTCAGGGAGATGAGTGAAATGAGCAATAATGCTCAGCCCACTCCCTTTCATCATTTACTTGCTTCGCTGGCCCAAGAAGGACGCTTGCTGCGACTCTACTCACAAAACATCGACTGCATTGACACATCAATGAAACCACTACAAACGCAGATACCGCTGGAGCCCAAAGCTCCCTGGCCAACGGCCATACAACTGCACGGAAGTCTCGACAAAATGGTTTGTACCAAATGTGCCGAGGTTCAGCCATTCAACAGGGAGCTTTTCGATGGACCCGAAGCTCCTCTGTGCGAGTCTTGCAAGAACCTCGATGAGGTGCGCACAGCTTACGCCGGCAAGCGAAGTCATGGAATCGGACGCCTCCGACTCGCTTTGTACAATGAATTCAATCCCGACGAAGATGCCATCGGCAACATCATGCGCGCTGATCTGAGGGCGCGACCGGATGCAGTTTTGGTGGTAGGCACAACGCTCAAGGTTCCAGGCACGCGCCGACTCGTCAAGGAAATGTGCCAGGTTACCCGGGGCCGCAAGGACGGACTCACCGCTTGGATCAATATCGACCCGGAACCTAAAGTGCCCGATTTCAAAGATTGTTGGGACCTGGTTGTCAAGTCAAAGTGCGATAATATCGCCAGACTGGTAGCCTTGCCACCATGGGATTGCGAAATCGGCGACGACTACCTTGTGTCAAAAGAGCAGGAACGAGAAAGGATGTCGACTCCTCCGTCCAAACTACAAGTGCTGCTGGATGGCAAGCCCCGGGAGGTGGAAAATGCGCAGGCGATTCCTACTCCGCGCGCAAGCCCTCGTCCTTCTGGCAGGAAGCCACTTCCAGAGGCCAAGCAGACTACGCTCTCTTTCGGGGATCAAAAGCCAAAGCCCGCAAAGTCTGCCAAGGCTGCCGGCCGCCCTGGCAGGAAACCAAAACCACGCGTCAAGGCCCAGCCACCCGCCACGAACCCACTCTTGCAAACATTCAAAGCATCCAAGAATGTGTCCGATGTCGATTCCGGAAAGAAGAAGCCCTCGGGTCGCTCACCACTTCCAGATCGAAAGCCGCTCAAGCAGGGATCAAACGTGGTTTCGTCCTTGCCGTCCCCATGCCCCGACGGCAAGGCTGTCGAAGAGATCAAAGTGGTGGGCGTCGCCCCCGAGCCGCCAACGACTACTACCATGCCGGAATATGAGTCCCAACACGAAACCATTTCTCCAAAGTCTGTCCCAAACAACATGGGCAATCTAATTACTACCGTGAGTTGAGTCCCAAAAGAAAATGGGTCAAGAATTGTTCATCGAACGCGGCGTTTATGAAGGAGTTTATTCGACCACGGCATCAATATCTCATAGAGGAGTGAGAGGCTCCCTCAAGGTGTTGGGGTGTGTTTGGGCGTCCTGGGAACGGAATTGTTACTATAGATGACGGAAATCATGACTGCACTGTGTAAACATTTTCGATGGTCGACCACACTAGCACAAGCTGCTCCTGAAGAAGCATGCTTCACATGCTGCGAGAGAGATGACATAGTTTTTTCATTCCTAATGTCTCAATGTTCTTTTTTTTAATCATGCCTTCATTTCCAAATCCGTACGAACTCGTAAGATTGATGACTTATCGAGATGACAGGCAACATGTTCAATACTGAGATCTCAGCCTTGTCATGCGGCCATTTCATGGTTAGTACTCGAACGGAAAGGACGGAGTGGCCCTGCATGCTGGCCTGGTTAGTTAGCAGTGCCGCTCCTAATATGGGTCAGGTCTCTCTACTATGGGTATATGGTTGGTGGTTACCATCTTCAAAATAAGAGGGCTTCTTCTCACCATTGCAATTGTCAATAAGTTTTTTTTTTCATTTAGTTTTTCTTGAACTGTTTAGTCTAGCCGAGTCTGCTATAGACTCTTACGTACAATAAATAGGCCACGAACTAGAATTATTAATATGAGCAAAAAAAAAATCCTATTACTAATACCGTACGTAGTAGGCTAGAACACACACCATCTCAGCTGGTCCCATTCCGACGACCATTGCCTCCTGCGTAATTTTTTATTTATTTTTAAAAAAAAACACGTCTTCGTTTTTGGAAAAAAAAAAAAAAAGAAGAAGAAGTCGATTACATACAACACCGGGTATTCGCTGGTCGTCACCGACCTAACTACTAATCCGGCGCTCGCCAGGTTATCCTGGGAGATCGGACGGGATCCTGATCACTACTAGCGGCTATGGTCGTATGTGCCAGGCTCGCGAACAAACTTGCTCCATGAAACGATACCCGCGGATCCATAATAGGGCCGATCCGAGCTAATGAAGTTGAAACCTCAGTTGCCTTGGAGAAAATCCCTCGTCGGACTCCATGGATGCTTGTTATATGCGTGGGCGTGTCTTCACTGAGCAAGGCACCCAATATGCTGTAAATTCCCATATATACATGGACGTCTCCGAGGACGAGAGGACGGGGACGCACGCCGCCGCTCAGTCGCAGCAGACGGGGTGTTGGCGTTGCCGCGGCAGAAAAGCAAGGGAAGGATATGTTCCTGTTCGAACGGCAAGAAAGGCATTTTTGTCGTGGAAGCATGCCAAATCCGAATACTAGCCCCATCACGATTCCGGGCCCCAACCACGCGATCCTTTGCCTACCACGCGGGGAACATGTGAAAAAAAAAGAAAAAAAAAAGGCGTCTAGTCTTTGGGGGGTGAGAGCGGACTGTCGGGCTGCAAAAGGAAATGACCCGAACCCGAACCCGGCCTTGGTACCTGGCCATGAAAATGAAGCTTGCTTGCTTGCTTTGGTTTCTAGTCTTCGTTCTCAGAGGGTCCTCTGGCGCGAGACAGGCCTGGATTGATCACTGCCATGGAGAGTTTTACTTGATGCGGGTTTGCCATGTCATCATGGCCTTGGGTCTTTTCCCTGCTTCGTTCGCATTTGTGGTTTGTCCATGTCATGTCAGGTGAGGAAGGGAGTGAGCCGCTGTCTGAATTTGCTCTTTCCGAATGACTGAATCTTTTCCTTCAATATATATTTTTTGAATTACTTTTCGTGTGTGGTCTCCGCATTCGTGATTCGAAGGCGGCGAGGAAGCATCGTGAGGCTTTTCATGCTGGATTAATATCCACCGCTTGGAACCTTATTACTCTCCTTTCACACTTGGGATGCTTTCTATTCATCGCTAGGCCAAATAGCCAAAAATGAACCGCGCACCCCTAACAGTAGCTGCGATAAATAAGCATATTATATGCTCAACACTTTCGTATGGTGAATGTTTCATCTGACATTAAGTATGCTGCTATCATGGCGTTCTGGGACGAAAACAAGAATGACCAAAACCAAAAACTTCAACAGCAGAATCCTGACACGTCAGTCTCGATCCACAGATTCATACAGCGCGCGGACACTCCCGTATCCGAGTTCCCCTTCGCGTCTGCCCGTTCCACAGCATGCGTGAACGATAGCCTCCTCGGCCCCCAGGTCCTGCCAGACATGCAAAAAGCCCACCCCAGGCTCCGACGTGTAAAGAAAGTCGCTCGCGCAATAGGAACAGGTGCCGGTAAGTTGTGGTTCCCAGCCAAAGTGGCCACCGGTCAACGACTCTGCGTTGGCCCACGTCTCTCCGGCCGCCCGCTGGTACGAGCATAAACCCTCTTCCATGGGGTTGACCCCTTGGGCGATCATGTGTCGGCTCCATCGGAATTGCAGGAGAAGTAAGAACCGGCCATTGACGACTCGGGCTCTCATTGTGTGATGCGATGCCGTCCTGCCCGGCTGCATGTTCGGCGGCATCATGACCACGTTGACGTGGACGGGAGTGAGCAATTTACGAAGATAGAGCCGATGGCCTTCGTCCAAGCGATCTATGATGCGGGTATACTTGAGGGCAAGCTGAACGTGAGCGTGACGAATGTAAAACGCCGGCGTGCCCTGTCTCCGGCATTGACACTCGCGTGCGGGCTCACAGCGTTGACATTGACAGAACCGTGGATACGAGCAGCCGTATCCAAAGTCAGCTAGCTGGCTATCGGGAAGCTGGAGCAGTGGAAAGTCGTTGAACCGTACTGCGTGGAACTTGACGCAATGCTCACAGACCCAACGGTTTGGCATATCTCTCGCATGACACATGAGATACTGGAGAGCTTGGTAACGATGCTGAAAAAGATTGCTATAGTCGAGGCCACAGCGGTCTTTCAGAATATTCCAGATGGTATGGCATGTTTGCGCAAACGTAAATAAGCTGTGCAGGGGTAACTTGTCTGCGATTTGAAGTATTGTCAGGATGGGCAACTGGAGCAATGAGCAATGCCGCCTCATCGTCTTGTGGTGACCACTTCGGGTCCTCTTCCCATGTTTGCAACAGGACGTCAAGTATATCCAAAGAGCTGATATGTAAATTTGGGAGTTCAGTACGACGAGCGAAGAGTTTTTGTGTGCCAGGAATGTATACGCTCTGTCAGGAAGGGGAAATGACGTCAAATTATGCTGCGAGCAAAACTCGAACGGATTTGAGTTTAACTGCGGTCGCGAACTATGGTATCTCTTTCTGCACTGGACAATTTGTAACGCAGGCAGGACCTTGTGGAGGAAAGTGGGATTGACTTATATCTTTGGTTGGCCTCGGAACCTGAAGGCATAAAGTGATAGAGTGCTGCTTCTGCAATCATCACATGACATTTAGAAAGTCAGTCCATTGAAAGACGTCAAAATTCAACAGGAAGATGAAAGCAACGGGGACTGCTACTCAAAAGCCATCTCAGCTCGCCCTCTTAACAATGTTCTAATCTTGTATTCAATTAAAAAAAAAAAAAAAAAAAGGGGGCCCCCCGGGGGGGGGAATTCAAAAAAGAATTGTCGCCTTTGCGCCGCCGGATCATGAGTCTCGTCGAACCTTTTCCACCATCTTTTCATGTATGCCCCTCCACCCGGACTCGCAAGTGCTTCTAATAACACCAATAAGGAGCCGCGAGCACTTGATGACGGCGTCTTCCTTCAACTGATGACCACTACCCTCTGGTTTCTCTTCAATGGTCCAGACAGTCTCCATGGTGGTGTTCAGAGGGCTCCGTATCCTCACAAACACGCCCTTGTCGAGATTGATAAACTCATAGGTGCTGACGACATCCGAGTCCCATAGGCCAGCCGGAAGAGCGTGGACTTTATCCGTGACTTGGTAGCACTTGGGTGGTGCGATGCCAGTGAGGCCGCGATGACTGGGCAGCTGTGGTTCAGACGACCTGGCAGGAGTGTCGATGACTTCATATTTGATCATGTGAGGATTGCATTGTATGAAGAAGACATGTTCATGGAGCATCTCCACGCCCTTGGCCGGGTTCGCGCCTGCAGGGAGGGGACTGACATGCTGGATTGCATCGGTAGTGTTGAACAAGGCTGGAGTGCAGAATCAGTGTTGGTGAAGTCGTCAATGTCTTTGTCTTGTTGTCACGGCATTTGAGTGAAGGAGCGAGTGGGCGGGGAATGGACGTCTTACAAGACATATCGTGACGGAGAAAGTGGTGGGTGGTACCGGCGTACGCGTACACAAGGAAGAGAAGAGCAACGCAGAAAGGAACGGCTTGTTAGAATGAGGCACGGGAGATGAAGGATACGAGGAGTGTCGAGTCGGTAAATGGTAATGAAGTGTTGACTTACAAGGTCAAGTTGTCGAATGGAACGTCAGGGTCGAGTTCCGAGTACAAGTGTCAAGTGTCAGGTACTTTTGGGGCAGGTGGTGCCTGGTGCCTGGTGCCTGGTGCATGATTGATCGGGGCAGGCAGAGCACGGCGTGACGGGAATTTGGGTTTCGTTTTGTCTTGTAAAAGTCTGTACGAATTATGACAACATGCGGACAATAAAAGGACAAAATGAGTGCCACCCATCATGTATTGATACTACCCATGTGACCTCGCGTTGGCCCCTTTGGCGCTACGGAGTCCGACCTACTGCTTACATACGTATTACTCCCTACGGATTACATGTACATGGTACTTGACTGCCATGGGGCCATGGGGCAAATACCCACTCGCTTGCCTCTTGCCTCACTTGCCTCCCACGTCCCACGTCCCACGTCCCACGTCCCACGTCCCACCACCCACCTCGTGCATGAACTTTGTCCTCAACCCAGTCGCAAATTGACCAACAGTTGCATTCATTCGCCGCTCATCTCCCCGTAGAATGAACCCTCTCTGACCATTTGCCGCAATGCCCGCCGCGACCAAGTCGAACCGTTCTGTCACCCCACGAAAGCCTACCTCTGCCATCTCTCTAACAAGGAAACCAGCCAAGCCGAATGCCAGCATTCTGAGTTTCTTCCAAAAGACGCAGCGCCCAGAGGACTCTCTCTTTGTGGGAGCAACGATCGGGGCCGTTCCCAAGGATGACGATATCTACCATCGAGATGATGAGCACCGCTTCAACGAATCGGCGTCGCCCAACAAGAAGAGAAGACTAAGCCAGGAGAGTTCGACATGCCAAGAGAATGGTGATGCTGTAGTTGTACAAAAAAGCCTCATTGTCCCTGCGGAAGATATCAAACGAGACAAGACAGCCAAGCCGCGACTGAACGTGCCCTTCGTCATAGACTCCGAAAGCGAGGACGAGGACCAAGATGTGGACCAAGGTGAGCGTACGGACAACGGAACCGGCAAATTGAACCAAGTCCCAGCACAGAGTTGCGATCAAGACAGTCCCAATCCTGCCAGCGCCAAATATTCAAAACCTGACGACTCCTCCGTTCTGCATCCGAGTCCAAAGAGAAAGGCGGTGCCGGATTTCAACAACAGAAAGGACTCCGTGTACGACCAATTCTCCGACCTCGAAAACTTGGACGAAACAGACGGCTTGGACTTGGATGCATTTGAAGGCGAGGAAATGCGAGAACGAAGATTCATGCGTGAACAAGCACGACTGGAGGCTGAAGAAGCCGGTACGGCACTGATGGAAGACTTTGGTGATGACCCATTCCAGGATGATTCTGCCGCTGCCGAGTGCTGCCCCATTTGTAATGGTAGCCTGAAGAATATCTCAATGGATGAAGCTACTCGGCATGTCAACTCATGCCTCGACGGCATTCCAATTCCATTGCCGTCCGACGTGGACCACGAAAAGTCCGCGTCGCCCCCTGTTGAAGTCGAAGCTGCTGAGATGAGTAAGCGATTCGCCCGTGCTGCCGTTCCGAGACCAGGTCAAGCCAATCCCTTCGAGCTGAGTAACGACAACGACAACGACAACGACAACAGCGAGAGCAGCAAGAGCAAGGAATCCAAGAAGTCGGCCTTTTCAAAGCTCATGTCGAACAAGGCCGAAGATTCTGCTTGGGCAGTTGCAGCTGCCGCCGAGAATGCGTCAAGAGGGCGTCCGGCCTACGAAAGGACCTGCCCGTTTTACAAGATCATTCCAGGATTCAATATTTGCGTCGATGCTTTTCGCTACGGTGCTGTCAAAGGATGCGAGGCGTACTTCCTGAGCCATTTCCACAGCGACCATTATATTGGCCTCACGGCAAACTGGATGCATGGCCCAATTTACTGCAGCAAAGTGACGGGCAGTCTGGTCAAGCAGCAGCTTAGAACTGCGGCGAAATGGGTAGTGGCACTGGAATTTGAGAAGTCTTATGATATCCCGGGGACGGGAGGCGCCACAGTAACCATGATTCCAGCAAACCACTGTCCTGGCAGCTCACTTTTCCTTTTCCAAAAGCCCGCAGAGAAGGGCACGAGTCGGCGAGGCAAGCGGATTCTTCACTGCGGCGACTTTCGGGCGTGTCCAGCTCATGTTAAGCATCCGCTCCTGAGGCCCGAGATCAAGGATTTGGCCACCGGTAAGTTGAGCCAGCAAGTGATCGATATTTGTTATCTCGACACCACATACCTCAACCCGAAATACTCGTTCCCACCACAGGATGATGTCATCAAAGCTTGTGCCGATTTATGTGCCTCCCTATCGCCCAATCCTGACAGCAAGGATGGTCTCTGGGAGAAGAATACGAAGGAAGAGGGCACGCAAGCTGTGAGCAAGTATTTTCAAAGCACGAAGCAGAGCGACGAAAAGGCGGAAGAAAAGCAGGTTAAGCTCGGACAGCGGCTTCTCGTAATCTGCGGAACATATTCCATTGGGAAAGAACGCATATGCATTGCCATTGCCAAAGCGTTGAAGACCAAAATCTTTGCGAACCCAGGCAAGATGAGGATTTGCAAGCAGCTTGACGATCCAGAGCTTGCTGCACTGCTGACGACCAATCCCGTAGAAGCTCAGGTTCACATGCAGTCACTCATGGAAATCCGTGCAGAGACGCTACAAGAATATCTGAATGGATATAAACCGCATTTCAGCCGTATCGTGGGCTTTCGACCCACCGGATGGACCTTCCGACCAGCAAACGGCAAGCAAATATCCGCAAACACGTCGCCGTCCACCATATCTACCCAGCAATTGTTGCACGGGAAGGTCTGGAGGACGAGGTTTGCGTACAAAGACTTTGTCGCGCAGCGGGGCAGCACCAAAGAAGCCATGTGCTTTGGCGTGCCATATTCAGAGCATAGCAGCTTTCGAGAGCTGACCATGTTTATCATGAGTTTGAGAATAGAAAAAGTCATCCCAACCGTAAACATCGGCAGTGAGCAGTCGAGGAAAAGAATGAAGGCGTGGCTTGATCGATGGTCATCGGAGCGAAGGCGAGGAGGTCCTGCTCGGCCTTTGGTAGAGGGAGAAGACGACCCCGATGACGCAAAGACATCATTGTGGGAGGACAAGTCTGGTACAGGAGGAGGTGTCTGGTGGTAAGAACAGGACAAGCTGTATCTTGGGAATCCAATTTCGAGCAATTTGTTGCAATTAGGCAGCTCCCGGACGTTTGGTCTAGCGACTTGAAGAAGCATGAGAAAAATGCAACAAAAGTAAAACCAGTTCGAATGAACATAATCATTAGCTCGTTATCCATTTTTCTAGACTCAAACGCCGCATAATGGCCCCATGTTGGCATGTCCCGTCCGTCGTTTGCTTTCCCTTTCCCCGCCAGGCGAATCAAGGCGAGAAACGTAGCTTGCACCACTCCCCAGAATACACGTACACCGACATATTACAAACGTTACCTTACCTTGCCTTTGCCTGTTGAGCTGCCGCCTCTAGAAACCAGTCAGCTGATGCACCATTCTCCTCCCCTCCCCCCAAGTTCTCTCAAAATGACGTTGGGCGCAAAAAAACTCACCTCTCCTCGTCGCATCCTCCAGCAACTGCGTGTCCACAGACCCAGCAGGCAGATGAACATAGCGCACTACCGATCCTCGAATAAAGACATTCTTCACAGAGCTCTATCGAGAAATCATAAAAACTGTCAGGACAACGCCACGACACCTCTCATTCCGGCATCCGGCGCATGATCCCACCACAAAGGGGGGGGGGCGCATGAACCTCGCGAGCCGCCCGCCCCCACTGCTCCAAGTCACACGGGGGAGAAACGCACCAGATGAGGATACTTTAGCTCCTCCACGACCGAGATATCATCCAGCTTGATGTTGAGGTACTGATCTACGCTCTTGAGCGTCCCGCGAAGCTGGATGTCGTTTTTGAGCTCCACGGTGACTTCATGGTCAATGAGGGTTTTGAAAAAACTGCGTCGTTTTGGTAAGTTTGTGAGTGAGCCGAAGGGGCAGGCACGTGGGGCGGAGGCCGGGATGAAAGGGAAGAGAGAAGGGTCTGGCTGCCCTCGGGATTGACAGGGAAAGTAGGTACCTGAAGAAGAGCATGGTGATATCAGGCCTTGGTCTTGGCTCACTGGCGGGTGGGATTGAAGGACGGCCCTCGAGCGGATGGTGAGAGAATGTGATGATTTGTGATTTGAGGGGGGGGGAAGGGGGGGTCTTGATGCGGTAAGTCAAGTATTTTCTGTGGTGAGGTGAGAGGTGTTGGTAATGACAATGTTCGAATCTTGAATTATGTCTGTGTTGTATGCCCATTCATTTGCTGGGGTGCGGTCGCGAGCCATTGGCTCGTCACGTGATTGTGCTTTCGTCAGAAGGCGTGAAGATGGCCACTGATTTGGTTATTTGGTTTCGACTCAGACATCTTGTACAGTCGGAGTAGAGTGCACGCTTTATCAACGCATGTTTTTTTTTTTTTCCAAGGGGGCTGTGTTGAACTGCGTTATTACAATCTTTGAAATATGTTGTGCGATTTGTGTCCAAGTCCAAATTTTTATGCTACATGTACAAATCCCCTCTTCTTCGCACCTCTCTCCTTGCTTTCGTCTTCCCACGTCTCATCAACGTAGTCCTTGATGCTCTTGTCACGCAATTGCATGCCCACAACCTTGAGTGCGGCAATGTTGATGCCCATTTCATCCTTTTGTCTCTTTAGCGCTGCGCGCAGATTTGTCCGTATGCCGTCCATCATGGTCTTCATGGTCCGGCTGGCTACGATTTGCTTGTGGTGTGTTTTGATCATGAAGAAGAGAATGCGGCATGTCAGGGGCATGTTCATCGACCGCAAGGCGAATATGTTGAGAAAGGTGAAGAGAACGGGTACAGTGGCGAATGGCAAGACGAGCAGCGCGTCATGGAGAGCAGAGGCCTTGATACGTTGTAGCACTGACATGACGTGTGCTTCGGCCGTGATGTTGCCCAATGCGAGAAAGACTGGGTTGCGTTGAGGGGGAGGGGCGTTGGGATTGGAGAGCTTGGCCTCTTCATATTCCTTCATCAGATTTAGATCAGCCATGCCCAACTCCAAGGCCTCCTGTATTCTTTCGCCTGCCATGAGCGTCTCTGTCGTCTGCTTTGAAGCTGCTGCGACTTCGCCATTCTCATCCTCTGCGTCCACATCCCTCTCCAGAGACGTCGTGAGCGTGCTCTCGTACAACTCTTCAATTTCCCTCTCTCTTTCTTCCTCGAGAAAGACTTGTTCGTCGGTTTCCTCCCACACTCGGATGCTCTTGTCGTGGCCAGCACTGACGAGGAAGTTTCCGGTATGACTAACGGCTATTGTCCAAATCTCTCCGTGGTGGCCGTCTAGTCTTTGGATCTGCTCAAACTTGTCTCCATCCCAGTATCGAATTGTTCTGTCCTTACTGCTGCTGAAGAAGTGATGACCATTGCCGTCGGAATTATGTGGCACGAATGCAACCTGTAAGATACTGTCTTGGTGACCGAATAGCGCCTTGTGGCAATCTCCAAAGTCTAAGCCCCAGACTCGGATGTTCTTATCTGCTGAGCTTGTAACAATGAGTTTGCTGTCATACGATATGTCCATACTCAGGACGGGCAGCTTGTGTCCATAGAGGTTGAGATACAACTTCAGCGAGTCGACGAAGAAGACCTTGACTGTGTTGTCCAGCAACGCAACTGCAAGCAGTTTGGCGTCTGGGGAGAATTTCAGACTCAAAATGTCATCTGACACTTTGAGCGTCCTGGATTGAACGAGTTTCAGCTTGGGAGTTGTCCGCTTAGTGCCGAGAACTTCCTCTTGAACAATCTTGAAATCCCAGAATTTCGACGACTTGTCTGCGCTACCAGAAGCAACCGATCGCCCGTCGGGATGAACACTGAGACTCCAGATGGCGCCGTCGTGAGCTTGGACATTATACAGAAGCGACGCTGAGGCGACATCAAAGAGTTGAAGCTCGCCGGCTTTGGTGCCAACGACGACCACCTTGTCGCCCGGCAAGAAAGCACAACAAAGCGCGTATCCGCATTCGAAAGTTCGAATGCAGGTCTGTGTTTTGATATTCCACACTTTCATGGAACCATTGGCCACCGAAGCAAGCATTTTATCGTCTGAGCTGAGCGAGAGAGCTCTGATGTCGGCGCGATGTCCTGGAAGCTCCACAGAGAGAGCTCGAGTGTAGTCTGGGATGTCATCCTTCTTCTTCCGCTCGGCCTTATTTTTGTTGGGCACGCTGTAGTACTCGATCTGGTTGTTGGTCGTGGCCACAAGAAGTTGAAGATCTTTCTGGCTACTGGATGCCGCCCAATCAACAGACCGGGCTTTACCGCCGGTTCGAATAATGACGTACTGAACGAAAACATCGCCGATGTCGGCTTTCGAGACATCTTCATCGGCATCTTCAGCAACCTCGGTCTTATCGAGCTGAGCTTTGCTGTCCTTTTGCTTCTCTCTCCGTCTCCGCCTTTTCCGTGCAAGACCTTTTCGCACCTCGGCCTCGGATCTGATTCTCCAAATGTCGACACTCTTCTCTGAACCATGTACTGCAAAATAATCTCTTCGTGGGTGGAATATTATTTCAGTCGTGCGGTCTTTGCTCTGTCTATGAAGAACTCCGCGGTCCTGTAGATAGTGAGCTGCAGCAGATAGTTCCACATGTCGAGAACTTGCAGCTAAGTCATCGGCCTTTAAGGCCCAAACCTTCATCTCTCCGTCGTTTCCTGCAGTGATACATCCACTCAAATCTGGAGCCACCCCCAAGGCCCAGCACTCTCCATTTGTTTGGGATATGTGTGTTTCAATACAATGTCTTGAAGAGAGATCCCAAAGCTTAAGTAATGCATCTTTGCCTGTCGTCAACAGAAAACCATCCGACGAGGTTTCATTGTCCAAGACCATTGCTCGCGAGCCATCCTCATCCTGAATGCGCGGCTCCGGTTCGATGAAGCGAAGTCCAGTCACTTGATCCTTGTGGCCCCGGAGCTTGAATTGGCCGACTTCGGCCACTAGATCCCAAATGATGATGTCTGTGTCCTTGGAGCCACTGGCGAGTCGAACCCCAGATTTGTCAAACGTGAGGTGCGTAATAGCAGATTTGTGTCCATTGAAGTTGACAATCATGGTTGAGATCTTGCTGTCCCAAAGCCTTATGCTGCCATCCTCGTACCCGACGGCGAAGACATCTTTATCCGTTTGGCTCTGGGCGATCGCAGTGACGGGAACTGTGCATCTTGCGTCTTTCCACCGGCTTAACAATTCTCCCTTCTTGATATCCCAGCACAAGACTTCTTCATTCGCGGCCACAACTGCCTGCCCAGCACCTGTTCCAGCTCGGTCTTTGGAGGTCCAGACAATGTTGGAAGTGTTGGTCGTAACAACACCAAACGACTTGGCGTGTTCGTACTTGCTGCATTGCTTTCAGGTTAGAAGAGATGTCCAACACGTCATCAGACCTTTGGCTATTACTTACAGGTACGATTTCACCATTTCCGCAAAGTCGCTGGGTCAATTGGTTTTTCTGGCGCTTTCCAATAAATCCAGACTACTGAAGGAGATAGACTTGCATGTCGCGGAGTGGGATATTTTTCTCTCTCTTATCGATAGGCTCTGCGGACGGACCGCAACGGAGAGCGACTCGCTCTTGCCAAGTTGCGGTCACGTGCTTCCTCCACTGACGAGAGCTTCACCTGCTCAGCCCCACCATCATCAACACTGTTGCTCTGGGAGAGGAGCAGGCAAAACAAGCAACCTGCAACGCACAAGTCACGAAGATGCTTCTCCTTGACTACCAAAATGTTCTGATCCAATCGGTCCTGACCGAGAGATTCTCAGGGTATCTTATGTTTAATGTTACTTTTATTCCGCAAGCTTCTGACCGTATACCAGTGCCCCCCCCGCTTCGATTGATCAGACTATCTCAGACTTCGATGGTGTAACCTTCCACATTTCAACTCCCGAATCGAAAACGAAAATCCTTCTCTCTATCCAAATAAGATGTTTTCCAGACCTGGTTCAGTACGGCGCTGAACAGGTTCTCCAGCGAGAATATGGCCAATTTGTCTCACCGGTAGAGCCCGGATACGACTTTTCGGTCTTGATCGACATTGATAATCTGCCTGATGAGAAAGGTGAGACTTTAAGTTGCTCAGCACGAAACTTTTTAACGTGAACTAAACTAATGAATGCTCTAAAAACAAAAGAGGAACGCGATGCGCTAGCATTAAAGCTTGCTCTCTTAAAACGCAACGCCATGGCAGCTCCGTTCGAGCAGGCCTACCAGGAACATTATGAGTTGAGAGAACAGGCTTCAAAGTTCACATCCGAAGAAGCTCCCCAAGGAGTTCGAGAAGGTGGTCAAGTAATGGCGATTCGCTACCGAGAAGAAGAAGCAATATATGTCAAGGCCAGCCACGACCGAGTTACGGTGATTTTTAGCACGGTCTTCCGCGAAGAGACCGACCGGGTATTTGGTAGAGTCTTCATCCAAGAATTCGTGGATGCTCGAAGGAGAGCTATCCAAAATGCACCTCAAGTTCTTTTTCGAAATGACCCACCACTAGAACTACAAGGAGTTCCCGGTGTACAAAGTACTAGCACAGGCGAGATTGGCTATGTCACATTCGGTATGGCATGATTGAATTTTTCCTGAGTCCTACATTTTGCTGACAACTGCAGTTCTTTTCCCGAGACACTTGACGCCTCAGAGAATGCCCATAGTCATCTCCCATATTCAGACATTCCGAGATTATTTTCATTACCATATTAAGGCCTCTAAAGCATATATCCACTCACGAATGCGCAAGCGCACAGCAGACTTCCTCCAAGGTTGGCGTGGCTCCAGTGCCGTTTTTTAGATTCACAGCTAACAAAAGACCTAGTGCTACGACGTGCTCGGCCTGATAGCGAAGAAAAGGAAAGGAAGACAGCCAGCGGCCGATCTTTCAAGGTTCAAGGCAGCTAAATCGCGGTATCAGAAGAGTGAACCCTATGTATTGCTTGTTTAGCGTAGATGCCAGTACCCATCTCATCCGTACAAGGCAGGTATATGAGAACAAATCCAAAGTCTAGAACCAGTTTTGCGATAGTGCACCGGCGTAGATCATTGCATGGAGTCCAGTGGCAACTCGCCGTGCATGTTGCTGGGGCATGACGTTAATGTCATTGGCGGGGTTGGAAGCAGAGCTGGACCCAATGGGTGACACCAGGCACTGCCAGGCACTGCTTTACTTACTGGACGAGTCTGGTCGCCCACCAATTTTCCAGTGCGAGTAATCCGTTAGTCAACCCGATCAGACACAGCCCTGCTCCGTATAACAGTTCATGGCCAGTTCGGCCTCCGGGTCGCAAACAGAATGGTCTGGCCGTTTGGATCGCGTGTCCCAACAGAGGGTGCCGAAAATGAGAACTTACCAACAAAACGCGCCGTGTCGTGGTCCGAGATGCTGAGGCGAGCCGAAGCCGATCCTCTAGGAGCTGCCAAAGAATGGGCTCCAGTCGTACTGTTTTCTCTCGTGGGACTCGGTGCGTTGCAGCTCTATGCCAACTACCTCCGCCGAATTCCGGGTGCTGCTTTTGTTCGGCCTTCATTCTTCAGGAGCCGCAGCCTATTTGGCAGGGTTACAAGTGTTGGTGATGGGGACAATTTCCACCTTTTCCATACACCTGGCGGCAAGGCTGTGGGATGGGGCTGGTTGAGAAAGATACCCGAGGTCAGGAAGGAACTCAAGGATCGAACGGTAAGCAACATTCACCAAGTCACAGAGCCATGGAACATAAGCTGACCCTCGGCCCGCACTGGAAACAAAAGATTCCAATCCGTCTTGCAGGTGTCGATGCCCCCGAAGGAGCACATTTCGGCCGTCCAGCTCAACCGTTTGCCGCCGAAGCCCTGACTTGGCTATCTCAGTATATCCTGCACAGAAACGTGCGGGCTTACATCTACAAACGAGATCAGTACAACCGCATTGTTGCGACAGTCTACGTTCGTCGATTCCTTATCCGCCGCAACGTTGGCCTAGAGATGGTCAAGAGAGGCCTGGCAACAACATATGAAGCCAAGTCTGGCGGAGAATACGGAGGATTGAAGTCAGTCTACGAAAAGGCCGAGGCAATAGCCAAAAGGAATCGGAAGGGCATGTGGTCCGGCAAACCAAGCGAGTTTGAAAGCCCCCGGAAATACAAATCACGATACCAAGGCTCAGAAGAACATCAGTGACTAGAACAAGGCGTAGAAATCAAACGCAGTTGCTCCTTCGCATCTTTGACCCCGAGCAAGTCTCTTCCGGATCGACAATAGGCTTGGCGTACACAACGGGGCGTGACCGTGCCATGATCGATGCGAGCTGCCTACTTCTTCGTCCTGACCGACCATCTCAAAACATGTTCCTCCGTGACATTTTGGGATCTGGTTTCACTTTTCAAGGATGAGTACTGACGAAATAGCTACATAAATGTGCGATTCGGGACGGAAGGTCCCAAGCAAGTCATGAGAAGCCACCGAGGACGCTGGATGTAAATGACTCTGAGGGCTTATGCACCATGTTTGAGCCTGTGTCGCAGATTTCACATGACCTAGACGCCGTGCTTTATCGTCATTTTCCTTCTTTAACCTCGTCAAACCCGGAAACAAACAGACACGGTCATCTGTCATACGTCTGAGATTATCTCCATGTGGGATTGTCATACTTGTGTTGATGTTGAAAAAAAAAACACATCTATACAAGGCCATACACTTGGACTTCGAAAGCCCCCCCCCCTACTCGAGTAGTGAAGCGTTTCGTGTAATTTGTCATTTGACAGAGCGGCACATGACAGGGCTGAAACGGGGTGACTGATCAGACGCAACGGAGATCTGCTAAGTAGCAGAGAAAGCACGGCCATGATCTTGCTAGTACCGGCACCTGGGGGATGTAGATCATTTTTAACTCCCCATGAACTTGATTTTTCGTAAACTCGTCCAAGTTAGTCGAAGAGTCTTTTTATATGTCGAAAAACGTTTTGCGTACTCCGTTCGCGTCCTCGATCATTGTTAATGCCGAGCCGGTGGGCATCCGCTTGATGAGCTGCAGCAACGATTCCGTTACACGGATTATTTTCTCTTGTACCTCCTCGCATGCAACACTTCTACATGAGTACCTGTCTCAATTACAGGTTTTTTTTTTGTTTTTGGGATGAAGTCATGTTCAGAGCGAGTGTGGAGCCAGGGCGAGGTGCCTGCGTGCGTTTCCGCCCAGGGGCGCAGGGCTGAACAAAAAAGGTACCGTGTTTTTGGTGGTCGTGACGATGGTCTTCAAGCTCAATACCCTCCTAAGACAAAAAAACAACGGGTCCTGCCATGCATCTTTACCACAGGTTGTGTCAAGCTTGTACACAGAGGGATGGTAGGCAAAAAAGCGAAGCTAGTCCCCAAAAAAGGGAGTCGAGTTCACGCTCGGATTCGAACCAAGGACTTAAAGATTTGCAATCTTTCACGCTACCACTGCGTCACGTGAACTGCGCGACAGTAGCTTTCGTACTCGACATTGATTGTGAACGTGTTGTACTGTATTATATTACGACAGGCAAAGGGCGGTTGTTATATTGCAGATTATTACTGTGCGTGCGTTGCACTCACCTCGCGACGCGTGCTTGTCACCATGAAGGAAAGAAACAAGCAAGCCGCGATCTGAACAGTTGTCAAGAAGAAGATGGAAAGAAATTTCTTTTGTGCTTTCGATGGAGACGAAGCTGACACAGATACAACGAGTCGTGAGCGAAACCTCTCCAACAAACAGGCCATAGTAATGAGCACGTCACGGCGATCGGGTTCGCTTGAACAAGTGGACTACCTTTTGCCTGGGCAAATCGTGCCCTAGAATACAAAGGTGGCTCTTTGTACATATAGAATGCGTGGCCTTATCCTTATTGGCCTAAATCCTGTCCGTGCTCCGCCTGAGGTCTTTCGCACACGCTCAAAGGGAGGTCCGCGACCCGCCTGGGGTCTTCGCACATTCAAAGGGATTGCAGACAAGGGAAACCCTCTTGGTCTGAGCCAGACTCGATCACTCGAGTCTTGTCATAATCCGTATAGATTACTTACTTGATGAGAGCAACATGACACGAATTTGCCGTGTAATACGGGGCACGAGAAGCACGAGAAGAGAATTGCCTGCTGCTCAAGTGCAAGAGCCCGCTCTGTACTCCTACTACATAGTAGCTAGTCTCCTGCCGACTCAGACCTGTGGATGGCGCTGGCGACCCGAGACCTCTGCAGTGATATCTGGTGGTCTGCCGCTCAGGCTGGTCAGGTGCTTAGCTAGTGTAGGTCACACCCCAGACCCATCGCTCGATGGGCTTGAGAATCATCAGAGACGGCTTCAGCACTTCGCCGCCGTTCCTCATATTATGCCTGGCTCATTTCCCTCAAAAAGCGTCTGGTTCCACAAAACACTCTGAAGCCATCGTTGTCGCAGCGCGGCCACACGGCAAAAGCTTGTTGCTGTGCACCACCCAGGCCCCCTCAATTTTTGACAACAAGCACATGGGCCCCGTCGGGACTAGCGTCGTAGCAAGTCAGTCTGCCAGTGCCAGGGCCCAGTAACAACAAACCTCTGCAATTTCCCGCATTCTTCGTGTCAACCTGGGCGCCCCCAGCCATCCTTTGTTACTCCGTACAAGGCACTGCCCTGGGACGACTCGCAAACCCATCATCCTCCGTCAAAGGGGGAAACCAAGGCGACCTGCGACAGAATACAGAAAGCGTCAATCCGCTGCTTTCGGTTCCTGGCTCCGATCGAGCGTCTCCTTCGCCATCACTACGCTCTTTATTTTTTTTCCTTATCTCGAATACCACCACAGTCGTTACTCGGGGGGGTGTGTTTTTTTTTTTTTCGTGGCGTGGTTTTTTTTCCCAAAGTGCGCCCACCACCTTGGGCCAATTCACGTCGCGCTCCGCCCGGCAAACAATCCGCACTTCAGGCTCGTCGGCGAAACCTGCTATGCCCGTTTCCGCGTCACAACCATCGACGAATCGACACGTCGCTCACTCATTCGACTTGTTCTAACTTCTAAATCGACGCCTTCCTGGCCCTTTCCACGATTTCTACGGTCGCTGGTCGCAGCCACGGCGAAACACTATCGCCATGCGGCTGCCCTTCCGCCAGCGCCGCTCGAGGCGTCCGCCCATCTCCATGCTCGACTCTACTCTCTTGGCACTGGCATCTCTTGCTCCTTCCGTCTGTCGAGCAATCCATTTCAATCCGGCTCCGTCGGCGAACCTCGATTTTTCCAATTTGGGCAGGATAGCAATTGCGGGTGACTTCAACGGCATCTCCTTGTATGAATATGAGGGACAAATAGCAAAACCTCTCCCCACAAACGGCAGCGAGTTTCTTCTTGCACGGTTACCCAACGGCGCTCTGGCTCCAATAGTGTCTACAGATGCGTCAATTCGAGCAATGTGCGTGCTTAAAAATGCCGATGGCGGTACGAAGAGGGTGGTAATCGGAGGCAATTTCACAAGTCTAGATGGCACCCAGTCGACAGCAATTGCTCTGTTCAACCCCAACACAGCCGAAATCACGCCTCTGAAAGGTCTGGAGGGCGAGATCAACGCGCTGTATTGTGATGACGACAGCGGGAAAACCGTCTACGTGGGTGGGAAATTCAAGGGCTCAAACTCGACAAACGCAATTTCTTGGACAGAAGCGAATGGTTGGGCAAACCTGCCATTTGCCGGTTTCAACGGCCCTGTCAATGCCATCTCCAAGACATCAAATGGACACATCATCTTTGGAGGTAGCTTCACTGGACTGGGGAATGCCAGCACTCCTAGCCAACGCGACAGCCAGATTGTCAATCTGTCTGGTGCCAACATCACCGCCACAAACGGAGCATCCACGAAAGGCTTCAGAAACCCCAAGAACATCGTCTGCTCGGCAGGAAATGATAAGGCAGGCAACACATGGCTGGCAGCTGATCAGGTGCCTGCCACCTGGGAGGCAACGTTCGGGTTCGGTTTCCAGCCTACAAAACTCAGACTCTACAACACCAACAAGGATGGCCGCGGCACCAAGACCTTTCGATTTCTCGCCTTCCCCATTAACGGTATCATGAACCTCACATATGTCGACCCCTCCACCGGACAGAATGCAAGTTGCACTAGCGAGTGTCCTCTTGACAACGGCCGTAACACCAAATTCCAGGACTTTCATTTTGTCAACCGTGTAGGAATGGACAGTTTTCAAATCGCAATATCCGAGTGGTATGGTGCTGGAGTTGGTCTTTCTGGTATCGAGCTTTTTCAGGACGACATCTTTGCCCATGCAATCGGCAAGTTCAACGAGCCCACTTGCAAGGGTATCCAATTCCCATCTACCGCTACAACTACTGGACCTTGGAAACAATCACCATCTGCTCAGAGCAACTCAGATTATCTCACGGCAAGTTTTGGTGGCGATGTCAACAGCAGTTCCGCTTCGGTCGTGTTCACCCCGAACATTGTGGAATCTGGAAACTACACGGTCAACATGTACACACCAGGATGCATGCCGAACCAAACCTGCTCTATGCGAGGCAAAGTCAACGTAACCGGTACAATGTCGACTGGCACGGTCAATGCCGACTTCAGCACGACGCTTTTCCAGACGAATTATTACGACAAGTACGATCAGATCTACTTCGGCTACGTAGAGAAGAGTTCCGACAGCTTCAAGCCCTCTGTCACGCTCACGCCCATGGCCGGCCAAGATGTTCAGTCTCTCATGGTTGTCGCTCAAAGGGTAGGGTTCACTCTCACCAAATCCAGTGGTGGGCTCAATGGACTGTTCGATTTTGAACCGACAAAGACCACATTCGATGTCTCGGCTTTTGAAGAATCCGCAATCAACAAGTTGGGCTCCGAGTTTGGTCGAAACTCGGCAGTCAAGTCACTAGTCACGTCGGGCGATGCATTGTTCGTCGGTGGGAACTTCACGTCCAACAACTTCGTCAATGTCCTTGCCATCACCGGTGGTGATAAGCAAACGGCAACTTCTCTTGACGGGGGCTTGAATGGCCAGGTCCTTGATATGCACCTTGAAGGAACCAAACTCTATGTTGGTGGCAGTTTCAACGGCACCCTTGACAATAAGCAGGAACTGCGTCATGTTGCCGTGTACGACACCAAGTCCAATTCATGGAGCGCACTCGGTGGTGGAGTTGACGGCGTGGTGGACAACGTGGTCCCAATGTCCATCAATCTTACTTCAAAGACGGTCGAAATAGCCATCGCTGTGAGCGGATCTTTCTCGGAATGCAACGCCTTCAACGGCAAGAGCGCTGCACAGGCCGACGGATTTGCCATCTGGGTTCCTTCACAGCAGAATTGGTTACAGAACCTCGACCAGCCCTTGCCGACTTACAACGGAATCCTCACAGCTAGCCTGCAGAATGTGACGGACATTGGCGATCTCTTTGCGGGCGCATTGTCGTCTGCGCAGCTTCGCGCGAACGGCGCAGCAACTCTGAGTTCGAATGGCCTGGGCACTTTTCCTTTCAAGATCGATCCACAGCGCAAATCCTCCTCCTCCAGACTCAAGGCTCGTGAAACCATTTCCAACAGCACTCTCCAAGGCGTAATCACGGGAGCCTTCTATAGCAATGATAAAGCCAACATGACCGTCCTCGCCGGTCACTTTTCCGCTCGGTCGGCCAACGGTTCTTCCATCAACAATCTGATGCTGATTGACGGCAACAACAATGGAGCCATGAGCGACCTCGGCTCGGGAATCTCGGCTGATTCAACCTTCATGGCTGTGGCTCTGCGCGACAGTGTGCTCTACGCCGGAGGAATGGTCACCGGCACAGTAAACGGTGCACAAGTTCAAGGTCTCGTTTCCTATGACCTTGCAACAAGGTCATTCGGCAGCCAGCCGGCCCCGATCTCCGGCAAAAACGGCACAGTCGCCGCAATCACAGTTCGTCCCGATACCGACGACGTCTATGTCGGCGGATCCTTTGAAAAAGCTGGTGCATTGGGCTGTCAAGGTCTCTGCATCTACAATGCCAATTCTCAGCAGTGGACTCAACCCGGCAACGGCTTGTCGGGAGAGGTGCTGGGGCTGCTGTGGTCTAGCAAAACGACTCTCGTTGTGGGCGGCGACATGCTGGCCAACAACACTGAAAAGCGATACCTGGCCTTGTACGATGCCAGCAAGGGGACTTGGTTGGCCTTCCCCGGCGCTGACAGCATTCCTGGACCCGTGCAGGTTATGACCCCGGCATCTGGCGACGGGAGCCAGGTCTGGATCGCTGGAAAGTCGGCCAAAGATGGGTCAGTCTATCTCATGAAGTATGACGGCAGCAAGTGGATGACGGCCAAGGAGACTCTTCCGGCCAACACAATCCTGCGAAGCCTTCAGATTTTTTCATTGACCAAGGCCCACGACAAGACAGACTTGCTAGGAGAGAAGCAGGCCCTCATGATGACTGGCTCCATTGTTATTCCAGATGTTGGTGTCGCATCAGCCGCCATTTTCAACGGGACGCACTACCGGCCGTATGCCCTGACGACCAATTCAGGCAATGCACCAGGAACGATAGCCCGAATTTTCACGCAGAAGGATGATTTCTTCTCATCTGGAGAAAGCCACATGCCTCTCGTCTTCATCGTGCTCATTGGTCTGGCCATCTCATTGGGCTTGATCCTTCTCATGGTTGTGGCAGGAATCGTGCTCGATAGACTGAGAAAGAAGCGAGAAGGATATACGCCCGCGCCGACTTCGATGTACGACAGAGGTAGCGGCATTCGACGTATTCCACCCCATGAGCTACTAGAATCACTGGGTAAAAGCAGGCCGGGTGCTGCGCCTCACGTTTGAGTCCTAATGACTGCGTTGATTTTCATTAGAGAACATTCACACGCGCACTGTTTATTCTCAATTTTTTTTTGGCGTTAAACGGCGTATGGAGAGAGATTCCCCCCTAAATCCCTGGATGCTTCTCGGCATTTGAAAAAAAAAAAACCGATTTCACGTCAAAAGTCCTCGTTGAAATAATAACAGAGTAAGGAAGCAAAAACTTGATTGCTCCTTCTCAACATGTGTGGCAAGAGACGGCTTGGAAGCGAGCAGCATTCATGTTTTCAGCATTGTCTCTTTTTATACGCCTCGCCTACTACATTTTCTCGTCATTTTCACGAGGTTACGACTGCTGGCTAATGTTGTTGCCATTTCTCACGTCCAGTCACCGGTCCAAACCCGCGTGACAGGCGTCGTCTCTGATATTTTTCTGTCTTTTTTTCTTTTCTTTTTCTTTTTTTTTCCTAAATCTTCAGCTTCTTATCTCTCCTTCTCTCTTCATCATTGTGGCTATTGGCCTCTACTTTGAAGTCTTTCTTGCCAAATTTCTTTTCCTATATACCGTTGATCAGTGTACATTACTCAACGTCGTCTCCGTCACACAGACCGACGAGTTATTTATTGTTATTTTGAAAGCAGAAGAAAAGGGGTCGCTTGGCATGGAGGGAAAGTGTGAAATAATAGATAGTGCTGGCACTCGAGAGGGACGCCGTAATACCGCTCCAGGGCTTTTTGTCGTCGGGTGGTAAAAGGATGTGCTGGCTGATTCCCAATGTAGAGAGTATGGCAGATCAATCTGAATGCGAGCTGTCATGACCCTATTCTGTCGCACTGGGTGAAGGCTAAATGCGTGAATGAGCGTTCGAGGCTTTCATTGAGGCCCTATTCCCGTCGGCTATTTTTACTACACGCGGTCTTCTCCATGATGGACGAGATGATGACATTCACTTGCTTGGATTGTTGTGGCCCCTCGACGACTGACTCTTTTGCTCTACAGAGTTGCGTCCGTGTCAGGGACGGGGGATTGTCCAGACTGGGCAAGCGTCGCGACAATTTCTCTCCATTGCCCTCATTGTCCGAGGTAGATTGGTCCCCGGGTGGGGGGGGTAGGTACATGCATGCAGGTTGACAGGATGCGGGCAGGGAAACAGACAAGTCTGTACATATGTACGGATTAGTCCGTAGGTGATGAGACTCGGAGCAGAATCCGGCCTCGTGCCGCCTTGTGATTCGATACGTGAATGTGTGAATGCGCGTTGCATGTTTGACGGAGTACAACGGGAGCATGATGCATGTACATATGTGTCGTGGCTTCTTTCTGCGCAAGAGCGTTTCCTCAAACTGGGACTTTTCGAGCTCGTGGCACCATGAAGTTGAACGTGATAATGTAGTTACAACATGGGGGGTTTTTTTTTTTTCGTCTCCTTCTCTCCTTTTTGGCCCCGTCTAAAAGCGTTCTCGGTGGGCCACCCCCCCCAGTGGCCCAAGGGGGGGTGTCTGTCTCGTCTCGTCTCTCGCCCGAGAACGGGAAGGGGGGGGTGTGGCAAGGAGAGCCGTGCTTCTGACCAAGCAACGACGTGGCGGAAGATGGGCGTCGCGGGAACCCTGGTTGAGCCCCCGCCACCGACGTCAAGAAGGTGCCGACAAATTTCAGTTTGCTGCACTTTGTGCGGACTAACATTGCACCTTTGGCGGAGCACGGACTTGTGTACATGTACGGATTTACATACGGATTAATCCGTACAGTTCTTGCTTTTATGCACAAGGTCTGCGGGTTCCCTGTTGGCGCGGGCCCCGCGCACGGGGCAAAACCTTGCAAATAAATAAATAAATACCTTGTACTTGCATTAAAACAGGGCAATGCCTTGCAAATTCGCAGGCACTTGTACGGAGTCAGTACGGGGACTAGCTGTCATGAACTGCATCACAAGAAAAAAAAAAAAAACCCCCTGTTCGTGCGCGATCGCAGCCTTGCCTTGCCGGCACCAAAAGATGGGAAGTGACAAATATCTATGTAACGTATGTACGTACGGAGTAAGTAGGGTAAGTTTATACCGGGTCTTTGTCTCGATGGAAAAAAGTCGTGGCCAAGCCTCAAGGCCAAGCTTTTTTCGTACATAGATGCCCCCGATCCCTACCGACAAACCGCATGGCATCTGCTTCATCTACATAACAGTCACATGTACAATACATATACAATCCGAGTGATCGATCCGGCCCTCCGACCCGAACACCACCCACACCGCACCTTTTTTTTTAAAAATCTCCCCGCGCCAACAAGTCAGTCACAGGACGCAAAAACTCGATTCCGTACGGGGGAGGCGGTTTACCGCCACTGCAACGCAACGTACGGATGACCCGAGCTGGACCAAAAGTCGCCAGGGCTTTCTCGCCGCCTCGCCAACACATGTACCGTACATGCGCGACAAAGCTCAGCGTCAAGCCCCAAGTCGCTCTGAACCAAAGGGCAGTCATGATCAAAACTCTGAAACCGCCCGTGCCAAATTCCTGAAAAAAAAAAAAAAAGTGAACAACCATGTCCACAGACTGACTACCTACCCCTTGACAAAAAGCACCCAGCTTGTTCGCCGCCACGTTCATGAACGAACCCATCGTCGCGGATGAAGAACAGAGTTGGGGAGGGGGTTTGTTGCCTCTGCCTCCATATCAGCCACAACGGCTTTGTGCCGTACCGACAAAGAAAAAAGGAAAAAGGAAAGAAAAAAAGAAAGCCACGAGGCCCCCTACAACAATGCGCCACCATCCCCCAACACATGCAGCCTATGCAGGGTTCATCTCCTAGGATGCGTCTTCCCAAACTGGTTCCTGCGATACTTGAATTGCCATGAATGCCCAGCACGTGCAAATCATCCGGGATATTCTTGTTCAACGTTGGAAAGAGGGCTTTGTTCGTTATTCGAGGAATGAATGTGTTGGAAAAAAGATCATAAAAGTCCACGGTGGCGTCACTGGTGGCTTCATAGGCATTGCATCATTTACTATATAGCTAGCTACTGGGTTTCAAGTATTGACCGGATACATCATCGCCGTGAACTAGAAGCTGATATGTAGTGCACATTGCTCGCTCTTGAGCTGACCACCCAGCCAATTTCACTTCCGTTCCCGGACACCTTCATCGCCCCCATCCCATAAAAGAATCGAGTGTGCTTCCTCCACTGTCGAGATTGCGACTGAAATGGTAGTGAGATGCAAGGAATACCAACCTGGCAACGTGTCTGCAATTTGCGCATAACATCATCTCAATCTTTCTCACAAACCCATCAAAGACGAGAGCCACCGCACGCCTGTAGTCAAATAAACCACGTCGTCAATCCAAGGAAAAAAAGAAACCCTCAACGCCGTGGGAAGCACGATATCATGGAGCTAGTCAATTTTCGTTTGATCGCTCTTCGTGCTCCCAATCCTGCGCCAGTCTTTCGCCACGGTCTGGAAGACCAGGAAAAAGAAAAGGAAAATGTGAAATGACGTATATCATGTATACAGCGAAAGGCCAGCGCGTATCGTCTTTTCCATCATCCGCGGAAAAGACGCCATCATGATTCTAAAACCCGATGCAACCTTCTGCTCAACAAGGCAGCCAAATCTTGATTTGCAAACCGATAATCATGTACAATGTCGTTGCAAGATCCGCCTCTCATCTGTCGGAATAATGTTCGCCCGATGTTTGGTTTTGTTCGCCTGTTTATTGTTGTCGTGGTTGCGTTCATGTATAAATCTCCCCAGTGGCACAAAAGTATGATAAAATGAATCAACGTGAGAGAGAAAGTCGACATCTGGCCCGGCCGTGCTTACAAGGCTTCTATGCTTTGGTTCGGCATGGACATGGGGACAAATGTGTATGCTCAAAAAAAAAGGTGAGAGAAGTGGAGGAACGGCTCAATCCGACTGATGATCTTCAGATCCGGCTTCTGATCGCGCGTCGCCGCGTGGACTTTTCGGTGTCTACGCAGATTAGACACGACGGAAAAGTGTCGTCCACAGCCTTCACCTCGCAGGCAAATGCTGCTGGCTTGTCAGTACAAAGGGAAGGCAAATTTTGAAAACCAGGCAGGCACAATGTAGTCATGATACTTACGCTTCTCGCCGGTGTGGCTATACATGTGGGTTTGCAACGAGCTGGGTCGAGTGAAGCGCTTGTCACAAACCTTGCACTTGTGCTTCTTCTGAGTGCTCGACGAAACTTTGGAGCTGAACTGGCCCATCATTGACTGGGGTGCCGGGGGCAGTTGAGAGCTCATCAAGCCCTGGGGCCTGGGCAATGTTCTAGAGTTGACGGATTCGATGTCTGATCCGGCGGCAGATGAATAATCCGAGACCGAATCGCCGTAGTATGAGCTCAAGTTACCGCTGGACGAAATGGAAGAGCTGGTCGAGTGGGTGGAAGGAAACCCGTATGAGTCAACGGATGAGCGATCGTTACGAGTACCATAGATGTTGCGTGGGGTCTCTTGGCTCATGGCCAACATGCCATGACTGGCATCAAGTGCGTCTGCGAAACTTCTCCGTTCATCTGCTTGCGAAGACGTTCTGCGCGCGGCGAATCAGCGTTGCTTGTTTGCATGTATGAGGAGGAAGCCCTCATCCGCAGTAGCCAGGGAGACGACGCGGGGGGTGGGGGGTAAGAAGGAAGACCACGTACGGTTGAGGAAAGCCTCGTCTGGCAGAGTCTGCTTCGGAGCTGATGCCAAAGGGCGAGTGTCGTACAGGTGCCGCTGCGTAACCGATGGTGTCGTAATGAGGAGCCGATCCGGGCGCGAAATGGCCATTGACGGGGGAGGCGGATGTGGCGTATGTGGGATTGCCATAGGCCGCAGATGTAGTCATGCGACTCATGCCGAGAACGTCTGTCCAATGCCAAGTCAGCCGCAGGATTTCTCCACGGTATTACAAAAGTGGCCGGTGGTGAATAACGTACCCGCTCCGGCAGACAGTGAGCCATATGATGCCATAGACGATGCGCTGCCGGTGCTGGCTCGGCCGGCGGGACCTTTGGCAGCCATCATACTGTGGCTCATGCTAGGCTGGTGCTGGCTACCGACGAACAAAGCAGTACCAGCTGTTGGAGCTGATTGTGGAGGAGAAGCAGATGATGACCAAGGATTTGAGAAGACTGGTGGTTGGCCATGGGGAGGATAATCAAAGTTGAGGGGAGGCGCGAAACGCTGTTGCTGAGATGCGTCCAACGTCATGGTCATGATGATGATGATACCAGAGCCCAAAAATATAGACGACGAGAATAACTGAAGGGATGGATGTGAGAGCAAGATGGCGTTATCGTGGTCCAACGAGGTCGAGGTCGGCTAAGATGGCGTCGACAAGGAAACACGCGAGATATCTCTGCATTCGACTCGACGACGGGCGGCGCATGGAATTGGTGCTGAGCGGAGGAGTATCAAGTTGGAGAGAAGGTTCGATGATCAGATGCAGGATCCCGACTAGACAAAAAGCCAAGTCAGTCTGTAACACAAAATCAGAGACAGCAAGATCCCGCCGTGGGATGGGGCATGTTTTGATGGAAAGCCAATGTGGGATCAGCGAAGTCTTAAGTGCCCACGGCTCTGAATTGGCGTGCGCAGTCCAGTCTGAAGCAACAAGACTGGCGAAGACTGGCGGGAGCACCAGTGGAGTTCCCCGTGTGTTTAGAGGCGAGCAGGGTGTGTGATGTGTGACGACTTTGGTAGAAGCGATCGACAGCCCCGGTGACCCTTTTGAGACGATGAGGGAGGGTGGAGGGGGGGTGGCAGCAGTGAGCAGCGACCGGGGGGGTGGTGCTCTGGGACAGCTGGCGCAAGGCTAAAAGTAAGCGTGCGTGTGTGTGCGGAGTCGCGGGCAAGACGAGAGAGTGGATGCCGAATGGGGGTCACCGCGAGCCAAGGCGGAAAGAGAGAGAGAGAGAGGTCATGCCCCATCTGCCACGAATCTGGCCAACGGCGCGCGATGAGTGGGTCGGCAAGCTGTGGTGGGTGGTTAGGTGGCCGTTATGTCGCATGTTTTTGGGGAGCCGTCCGTCAATATGTATGTAGACAATTCATGTCAGCCGGGCTTTTTGCTTGCTGATGATTAAGGCGGAGAGAGAGCAGAGCCAAAAAGCACGAGCAGTGAATGCCTTTGTGAGGAGAACCTGCCTAGCATTACCGTAAGATGATGTCGACTTGCAGACAGACTGGCTTGCGATTGGAGAAAAGGGTGGGGTACGGATTACACACGATTGACGTTCTGGTTTGCATTAGTCCGTACGGAGCACATGCACGGACTAATCCGTACTCCGCATGTAATCCGTATATACACTTTTCTTGTCTGGGGTGCCACCCTTGTTTTCTTGTTTTGCCAACTTTGGAACTCTGGAGTCATTCCTGACAGCATGGCTAGCATGGTGAGCAGCACCTGGGGCAAGGACGGGAGTTTCGCGTGCCAAGTAGACCATTAGTCACTTTGCAAAACTCGGTAGTACAGGCGAGTGCTAACCATACATGTATCACCAGACAGTGTGTAGTCCGCATGTATGTGCTCCGTAGTTCCACGGCACTTTTGGCGAACCCCAGCGAGTCACGGAAAACGGGGGTCTTCTGGGCCACGCACTGTAGTGGGCCACGCACTGGGGCCATGGCAGGATGAACTGGGAGCACGGGGCAGCCAGTGCCAGTGGCACCGCGGTGAGCCTCGGAGAGGGGCGCCGGGACATCAGACCCCAGAACAGAAAGAAAAGAAAACAGCACCACGAGTGCTAGATTGTCCAAACAAATGCCCGTGGGATGTGAAACGTTGACAGGTCCTGCGTCAAGCTCCCATGTACGGAGTATGTAACATCTACTTGGAGACGACAAGGCTTCACAGAGGTAGGTGCCCCACAGCCCCCTGGGACCTCGAGTACCCTGTAGCTCTTCATGATTCCATCAACAACTTGTCAGTACTCGATACTTTTGAAGAACTTGAAAGAAATTCGTATTGCTGGCGATACCTAGCCGGTGAGACCATGTCAATGAAGACTTGGCTTGAGTGCTCCGCGCTGATGCTTCCATTGTACAGGGCAAAGCCTTTTGGTAGTCATGAACCAATGTTGGCCCCCCGCAGTTGAGACACACATGACTGTGCTCCGTACGCATCCAACTAGGAAAGGATTTTTAGTCCGCAGTAGCGCTTAGTTCCAGAGGACCCATGTCCCTGTAGCTGTGACATCACTGGGCGATGGGGGTGGTGCCGCCGACAACAGGCATTGGAGTTCTGTTTTTTTTTTGCCATGACGCGCATCGTTTCAGGCCATGCTGGTGCCTGTAATAGCCATTGCCTCGGTAGCCAACGTCCAGACACCGCCTCCAGTTGTCCATCCAGATGGATGGACGGGACGGGAAACCCACCGTGCAGGATTCGGCCGGTCATGACTGGGCTGGCCGGCGATGCGACTCCACCTGGACCCCATAACGCCAACAACCAACAGCCACCCACCACTCAGGTCGTTCCCTCCATCATCAACAAGCGTACAAACAAACCGGTTGGTCATGGCGACGAAAAGGCACACAAATATCTCTTCATCTTCAAGACTTCTCGTCGATCAAGAATGATCCGGCATCTGTTCACGCATAAAACAACAAAGCAAAAGGCTTCTCTGGCCGGACTGAAAGCTGTCTGTCTGCAATCTCTACCGCTCCGCCGGAACAACACCAGCCGATAACGTGACATCATGGCGACGGACCATGCCCAATAAGTACTTCTGAAACGCGCTAATCCGGGGTCGAAGCCCCCGCTCTGGGACACCAGCTCATGCGTGGCCGAATTTGTGCGTGGCCGCCACATTCCTCGGAAGGAGCGATTTGGCGAACCTGTCGAACCTGTTGGCGCCATTTCATCAAGTACGGAGCACATACATGGGCACTTTCCCAGGGATGGATAAATGAGCGCGGCGTGTGAATCTTCGTCTCCTCTGGTCGAGGCAGCGCTGCGCATCCCATCATCCGAGTTTTCTCCCCTTCGGAGCTCGTTTCAGGGACGATGCGGTTGTTGTTCATGTCACGTGAAGCAAGTCCGAACTCGACGGCGACCTAGCCATGTAATATCCCCAACCCAGCAACCTTGTGCGCCAGGTGGCTTTTGCCTACTAGACGGCGTTCAATTGCAGATGAAACAATTTACCATTTCTGCCAAAGTCGCTGGGGCGAAGGGGGGGTGAAGAAGGGGAGGGGGGGGTGGACATCTCATCTGCGGTGGGGCAAGGCGCCGCCCCTGCCCCTGTCGGCGTCCGCCCCACCCCTCTGCAGGGTGCCCAGCAAAGCACAGGGTAAGGTAGGGCAAGAACTGCTCGGCTCGGGCTGACCAAGGCCCCGACGGAATGGACACATATATTCTGGGGCCCCAGAAAGGATCTTACGGATCTAATCGAGCTTCGCACCGTGGTGGCATGCCCAGCAACCTGGAACAGGTCCTATTTTCGTCGAGATCGTCACCGGGTTTGATCTGGTTTCGTTGCGAGATGTTGCGCATCTCCCGACGGGACAACAAGCACAGAGTCTTGGCGGTATGTGTATGCATGTATGTCGAAACGAGACTAACTGACCGGCCGTCTATAATGAGCCAACATGATGTAAACTTTGCCCCAATATCTGCTGGCAGCTCTCGTTGGACGCACCAAATCTCACGTGACGCACATGGGCCTCGCGTGCAGAGAAGTGCAACGGAATACGGAGGACGGACCGCACGAATCACCATGCTGGATTCGGGAACAAAAGCTTCTTTCTGTTCTTTTCGCTCAACAACAACCAAGCCGCAGCTGCATCAGACGTCCAACGCCGCGAAAGCACAATACATAGTACTCGTCGACGTTTCCGTTGCCCGTTGTTGCTTGCCTTTGACACTAGCGCAAGACATGGCTTCGATGGGTGTTTCGGGATGCCACTTCTTGTACAATTTCCCCGTTCTCGAAAAAGATGGCGCACATCCAGCCGGAATGTGAGCCAGGTCATTGGGCTTTTCCCCAAGTCGAACCCATCTCGAGAAACAAGTCCAAAACTGGGTTGGCGTCTTTCCAACCTCGTCTGACTTTTTCTCTGCAGATGAAGCAGAGCAACAATTACTTCTTGCCGTGCCTCACTCAACTTCCTCCGGGGGAAGGCTTTCAGGTCCCTCCCTCCTGCGCCGTCCTCCCGCGAATCAACAACAAGCTGAAATGCAAAACAAGTTCAAGGGGGGAAGGACATTCACTCCAACGCAAAGAGGCTTGAACAGGGTCAAGTTGCTCACAGCGAGACCTTGTTCCCTTCCCACAATTCCGTCCCGCATATCCCCCCCCCCCCTCTACACCGACGCAATTACCCGCATGAAGCAGCACGCGAGGCAGTGAACAGAACCGCACTGATTGGTGACGGGAGAAGAAAAAATAAAGATAAAGATAAAGCTCTTGGGCTTCTATTTCGCCCCGAAGAGAATAAATCAAGACACATGTCAAGCAAGGACGTGCATAAGAAGGGGGGCGTGTGAGACATTCCATCCGCCAGAACAAGAGACATCTCGAGACAACAGAGAAAAAGGGGCGGGGGCCCGCTCACCCCCCCCCTCCAGCTCACTAATCACTTGCCGGCATGAGAGAAACAAGACTCTTGTTCTCGTGGGGAATGGAACAGAGGCGCACTGTTTTATTTCGGCAGATCAATCTGTCTCTCTTGACATTCCCCCCGAGCAAAATTCATGACGTACATGGGAGTCTTGCCGTGGAACATACATATGAGGCTTGGGCCATTTCACCCTCGGTGTCTTGTCCGTCTCAGCAAGCGAGCGGATTTATTCGCATCGACAAAATGTTCCATTCTGGACGGTGCGTGAGAAGGTGAGGAGATTTGAACGTGAAAAGTGCTTCGTCCTCCTGGTTGCGCTGACGACGGGCATCATCACCAATTCTTCAAACCGGATATTCGCTCGCAAAAAAAAGGCCGCATCATCGCGGCAACCGTGCTTCGGCAGTCTTGACAAATACCATGGATGGGATGCTATTTTGAACAAACGGATACATTTCTGGCCATGTGGCGAGAAACGCCTCTTGCGAATGGAATGCTCTTGCAACACAACATTTTCTTCTTCTTTCTCTATCTGGAACCCCTTCTCTACAATACATTACAAGTATAAATCTCATCAAGCAACCAAGTAAACATGGTAGGGCTGGTTTGAAATGAGAGCCACAATGCAAGAGAGAAACCCCCCCCTTCCCCCCCTTTTACCCGCCTAATCAAACGCTTATAAACACAGAGAGTCAAGTTGACCCGTTGTTTTCCAATCCACAACTCGCCCTGCCGTCGCGCCGGCTCGGACTTTCGTTCTTGTTCTTACAACATGATGGCTAATTCTGGCCGATCAATCTTCTCGTCATCTAGGTTGGGATAATATGGAACCATGGCATCTGCGCATTGGACATATGCGTCGTTGTAGAGGCGCCAGTAGGGTATCCGAACTTTGCGGGCAGGGTGGAAGAGACCTGCCCACACGTAGTTGAGGACGACGCCCGGTCCGACGGCCATTCTGATGGCCTCGATGGCTTCGACTATGCGGTCAATGACGTGGGGACTTGTCTCGAACAGATTCGGGAAGAGGAGGTTGAGAAGATGGACCATGGCGTCCTCGCAACCGAGACCAATGACGCCGAGTGCAATGTGTTTGACGACTGAGGCGGCTGTCTGACGATGGACTTGGTCACGGTCGATGAGGGCGTCTTCGAGAAGAGGCGTGACCGCGTAGACGTAGTCTTTGGCCATTTCGCCAATGTATTCGAATAGAAAGGAGAGGGATTTGAGCACACCATTCTGAACATTGAGTTCCGGAACGCGATACTCGTTCATCAGGGCCGGGAGCACGGTGAAGGGCGCGCACGTCTCGGCGACAATGCCAATCGCGACCGCCGTGTTGACTCGCGACTGACGTTCTTGGACACGAAGATTGTTCAGCAACGTGGCCAAGACGTCCTGGGGACCGATGGCTTTGGCGATGAAACCAAACGTGTTGTTGGCTGCTCGTCGGATTCCCTTCTTGTGCGCCTTGAGCATGTCCAGCAGTTCAAAGCAGATTCGCATCCATTCTCGAGCGTTGACGCTTTCCGGGCCGCGATCTGCGATACGTCCCACGAGGTCAATGGTGTTTTCCTGCACCTTCTCGTGCCGATTGCGCAGAATCGGTGTCAGTCGAGGCAACAGGTCTTTGATGGGCGGCTGCATTTGGCTGATGCCCACAACTGTCACGATGGAACGCAGGGCTCCCAGGATAGATCCGAGGACTTCGGGGTATTCTTCGCCGAGGTATTCGTAGAGAATGATTCCAAGCTCTCCCATCAACGCGTCCTCGCCGCACTGCTGCATGACCATGGCAATTCGTGAAATGAGATCGGCGGCTTGCTGTCGCACAGTTGCCGACTTGTTGTTGAGTCTCCAACGAATGGTGCCGACAATCTGAGGTAGATAAGGCTTGCATCGTGTGCCCAGAGCATTGACCACAGAGCCGAAGCCGTTGAGCATAACAACGTCTTCCACGCTCTGCTCCTGAAATGCATGCAGGATACCATCCACCAACCTTTCCTCCAGGCGCTCTCCAATGTCTGCTGCGCCCAGGCTGGCCACGATCTTCTCCGTCGTCTCCACCGTCATCTTGCGGTACGCCTCGCTTTCGTCCTTGAGGTTGTTCACGATCCTTTCCAGGATCTCACTTACACCGACCTTTTGGCCGATATCAAACGTCGTTTCCACAACCTGCTTGTAGTTGCGCTTGTCCAGAGCCATTCGCCTGACCCAGAAGCTCTTGAAAAACTCATCCAAAACGTGCTCTTTGAGGTACCCTGCTGTGACACCTTCTGTGCCAGCGCACTGGGAGACTACTTTGAGAACAACCTTCTTCATCTCCTCGTCGGGCGAAGAAAATTCTCGCAGGAGGATTTCCATGATTTGACTAGTATAGTAGTTGGCATATTCTTCGTCCATTAGAGGAATGATGTATCCTACAGCCTTGAGGAAACCGGCAAGGCCCTTGCCACGCTGCTTACGGGCCCCGGTCCACAATGGGTTCAGGATGTCGTCAAAACTCTCGATACCGTACGGGTTTGACGCCTCAGCCAATGCCGCAATGGCCAAGCTAGTCACCGTTCTGACCTTGGTTTGTTCATCGTTGAGGTTCGGCGCGATACACTCGACAAGACCTTTGAGGTGCGGAAGGACAGCACATCCCATCAAAATGGCAATCTGTTGAACAATCTTGACGCCAGTGTGTCTCGCATGCCAAGATTTCTTACTGCGGCAGACAGCCCGCAGGAAGGGCAGCAAAGCGGGAATTGTGAGAGCCGAGGCAACGACTGCGAAGGCCCTGGCTGTGGTGTTTCGGACATATTCGTCCGGATGATCAATGTCTGGTCGCATCACGCTGATCATCGTCGCCAGGCCAGCAGCTTTGGCAACGTTGGAAATGATCTCGCGACCTTCAACTCGAGCGTAGTAGTCTTGGTCGATGAGCAAAGGTTCGATGACGACCAGGATTCTATGCACGTAGGGCCGCACCAAGTCATCCAACTTGTACAGAATTCGGTCAATCACCTTGACTAACAGATGGCGCTCCTGATCTTCAAGAGACTTCTCCATGAGTAGAGGCAGAATCTGAGCAAAGAGAGCACCCGCGCCGAAATTTCGGGCATTGTCGGTGATTTGTCGAAGAGCCGTTTTTCGCATGGGCGGTGTTCCGTTCTTGATCTTGAGCAAGAGTCTCATGATCTTCCGCTCCTTCAGCTCCTCGACCGACATGGCGTTCTCGTCTGCGCCATCATTGAGCTTGCCAAAGTAAGCCATATCCTCAGGCTTGAGAAATTGCAAATCACCAACACCGGAAAGCTCGGCCGGGATTGGTTTGCCTCCCAGCCGAACTTGGTCAGGGTCCTGCATCATGAATCCTGTCGCAGGAGCTGGCGTCGCCATCAGTTTGTGAGCCGCAGCGCGCACAGGCGCATACCCAGGAGGCGGCTCCAAGATCTTGTAGCCCTCGTTCTCGCCCGGTAGCAGCATATCAAGCTCTTCATCGCTAAGGGGAACATTGCGAGCGTTCATGTCGTTTCCGAATGCTGGGAGCATTGCCGTAGGGGCCTGCGAGGGATGCGTCGGGGTCGCAAGCCCTTGGTTGCCCATCGGAGTCGCAGAGGGGGCTTGGTCCCACCGAGACCGTTTCTTGGTAGGTTCTTCAACACCAACGGATGGTGCCTGGTCCCATCTTGATCGCTTAGGCTGTACCTCTTCCACGTTGCCAGCTTGAGGTTGGTCTTCTGTCGGAGCAGACGACACATCCCATCTCTTCTTGCGCTTGCGCCCTGCTGTGACGGCCTCGGTAGACCCAGCCTCGGTGTTCTCCTTGTCCACGTCTTTCAGGGTCGGTTGCGCTTCAGCGTTGGCATCGTCTCCATTCAGCTTCGCCTGAATGGCTTTCCGGATGCGTTCCCCTTCCTGGTCCAACTCGCGAGCCTCCATGATCTCCCGGTAAGTGGTGCCATTCTCGGCTGCTCCAGCTTGTCGGTTCTCCGCGAAGGGATCGGCCCTTGTAGGGGTCAAGATTCGATTAAATCGGCGCTTCTGGTAATCGGTTTCGCGGTCGGTGATACGTCCACTCTTTTCGCCTTTGCCTGCTAGGATATCATCCTCTTCTACGCCGGTTCCTCGAGCAAACTCATCGATCATGTCGCGAGACGCCGTGTACTGGCCAACGAGACGTCTTGTTTTGTCCTCATCCATGTCCTCATCTTCCTCACCCATGGGTAGGGATGTATGGTATCCAGCAAACTTATCACCTCCATCGCGCTCGTACAGGTCACTATCTGCATTATCGGTGAGCATTTGCCTTTGATCATCAGTGCGTTGGGTTGAGGCATCCAGCGCGCGCGAGCTTTTCTTGGCCGCCGTGGTGTCATTTCGCTCGCGCTGGAGCTTCGCGATCGTGTTTGAATCCGCGTCCGACATTTTGGCTTCAGCAGAGATTTCACCTCATCCCGGTTCCAAATCGCACGACGGAATCCCAGCGTTCTCGTTGCACATGGATAGACAGCCTCGATGGGGTTGGAGTTGATACGGACAGGTCTTGACTCCGGGGGCAGCCCGAGCTTGAGGCGGCGAAAAGTCGCATCGCAGGAAGTCGCCTGCCGACTTTTACCCGATGGCCTCTTGCCAGCCCATTTTGCATGCCGCTGATCCGTAACTTATTACAGGAAAATCTCAACCACCAGAGCTGGGAAACCTTCGCCAGCCATTGGTGACCCGTGGCATTTCATCAAAAGTCAATCTTTTAGTCAATCTTATCCTTCAGATCTCAAGAGGTTTCTTGTTCGTGTCTTGCGCTTTGTATACTAATCCATTCCCGAACGCCACGGCGTCTTACTTTCCAAGCAATGTCTAAACAACTTCTCGAGTTGACTGTCTAGTCCGTCGTCTTTTGTGTGATGTTGTTTTCTCCACGATTCTTGAGTCTCCGGTATCTTCCACCTTAGTCTCAACCTTTACCATCGCCTGCACCGCGGACTTCCTTTTCCTCGGCCCTTCTATGATCAAATCTTCCTTCTTTATCTCGGACTTGACTTTGACTGGTGTAACGGCTTGGGTTCTCGTTTTGCGATCTGAGAACTCCCGGAGGTCAGCGGTGAAGAGGACAGAATGAGCCCAGCCTGCATAGTCGCCCCAAATCTTTCTGAAATGATCACCAACTGCGTCATACATGACCTTGTTGAATGTCTTTGCTTTGGTTTTTCCAAATTTGTAATCTCTCTGTGCAATTTGCCATACGTGAGTGTCCACAGGAACAGATTCACCCCAACCTAACCCCATGAGACATACACAGTCCGCAACCTTGGGCCCGACGCCTGACAAGGACAACAACGCTTCGTGTGCTCCTTTATAGGTTGGGTTACTGGTGACAGAGTCTGCGGGCAGTATATTCGGTCCCAAGTGGCGCGGGTTTCGGAGAGACTCTAGCCAGTTGGCGGGCTTCACCAAAGCAACCGCGCGGGCAGTATCAGCAATGTACTTGGCGCGGTAACCGAATCCCAACTCTCGAAGATGTGCCTCCACGTTTGGACCGATAAGAGCCTGAGGGGTTGGGAAGTCATGCATTGGCTCGTCCCCAATGTACCCGATCAGTGGACCATAGTGGTTGCACAATTTGTGAACCTGCAAATGTAAGAGAACGCACGAGACGACAAGTCAATACCTGAGAGACTAACCATTTGTGATATTCTGCTGATATTGTTGTTACTACTGCATATGAAACAAATTAGAGCCTCCCAGGCGTCTTGGCTGAGAATGCGAACGCCAATGAATTCGGGTGCCTTTTTCTGGAAGTTGAGGTCTGCTTCTGACCACTGATCGTAGAGAGCACTTAGATTGAGATTTAAACTGAAGTACCGACGCAGGAGTTCTTCTGTGTCATCATCATCACTGTCCCTCTCCACATGTGTGGATGACGGCCGAGTTGGAAGAGTGTCACGGCATTCTGGCCAGGTCACTCTATAATGCAGATGAGCAGGGTCTTGCCTCAAGGACAATATACGGCCATGAAGAGTACAGATCCTGGGTTCATAATCAGCGACTGAAGCTATTGTTTCTCGAGCATTAAAAATCTCACCACTCGTCGCTGACTTTTCTCCACCTGAAGGACTGGCCGCATCTCAACGATGTGTCAATGCACAGTTCTGAAAGGCTGATGGGAAACTTGCGCCACTCTGACAACAGCCCTAAAGACATTGCATGGGCCAGTCAGTATATATTATTTGACTAGATACAGCTCACAATTGGAGAGCAGCCAGTACCCAGTTTCGATGATAGAGAGCGCGGCACATGCATGGAGGACGCGAGGTTATATAGAAACTTGAAGAACTTGGACGTGCATTTGGTTGATTGGAACCCTTCAACAACTTGCCAGGGTTGCCACCGGGTAGGCCAACGGTCTTGGTCGAGGGGGGTGGAGACTTGAACAGCGCAGTAGCAGCCAGCCAGCGCCCAGCGTCCACTGAACAAGTGCCGTGGATCAACCGTGAATCACTACTGCGCATTAATATGAGGTGCTTGCCACACAGTGACCTAAAAAGGCTAGTCCCGAACAAGTTTAGCGCACGGCGACAAAAAAGCTCCAGCCTCGCCAGAGACGGCGAGCATTGGAACAAGACCACCAAGCCCAGTTCAGATCTTCATCTTTGCTGACGAGATACACCCAACGAATCAATCTCATAGCGACCTATTGATCGCGCAAGGCTGGACCCAAGTGTCGCAAATCATGAACGGCGATACTTTTTCCTCTCGAGGTTGGTTTCAATCCTGAAAAAACATTCAAGCATCATATCAGAAGCCATACTGACCAGTTTTCTTCGGCATTTAGAGGGACGACGGGGTCGAGATTATCCTGTATGCAACCCAATTCATGTTGCCTTACTTGGCTAATTATGTTGCAGTCTTCGAGAGGTGACCGAGACGACCGCCGCGACCGCCACAGAGACAGGGACGGCCACCGAGACAGAGACCGAGATCGTGAGCGTGAGCGTGACCGCGACCGCGAGCGTAGACGATCAAGATCCCCCGATCACCGTGGTGGCCGTCGCCAAGGGGAAGGGGACGTGGACGCCTATTCCTCCAGCCGTAATCATCGTGACCGGGAGCGAGAGGATAGATACTCTGGGCGTGACCGTCGAGGAGAACGTGAATGGGACCGTGATCGCGGCTCTTCACGCCGAGATGCTCGTCGTGATGATGATGACAGACCCAGTAGGCGAGACCGAGATGGCTACGATGATCGTCGACGAGGCGGCCGAGATCGACGAGATGACGGTGGTGCTGCCAAACAGGAAGCTCGCAGAAGCCCTACCCCCCCACGGCCAAGAGAACCAACCCCAGATTTAACAGACATCGTATCAGTTCTGGAGCGTAAGAGAAGAATGACCCAGTGGGATATCAAGCCACCGGGATACGAAGTGGTCACGGCCGAGCAGGCAAAGTTATCAGGCATGTTCTCTCTACCTGGAGCCCCACGACAGCAGCCAATAGATCCCACCAAGTTGCAGGCTTTTATGAAAGAACCGAACGGTGGTGTTTCAAGCGCTGGCCTGAAGGCAAGCAATTCTCGGCAATCAAAGCGACTGATTGTGTCGGGGTTCCCGAGCGGAAGCAGCGAAGAGGGCATCATGTCCTTTTTCAACCTACAGCTCAATGGCTTGAATGTTATAGAGAGCTCAGACCCATGCATCCTCTGCCAATTTTCCACTGATCGATCCTTTGCAGTCCTGGAATTCAGAAACTCCAATGACGCGACGGTAGCTCTTGCCTTGGACGGCATATCTATGGAGGCAGATGATGCTATGAATGGCACTGACGAGGACCAAAAGGGCTTAGCCATTCGACGTCCCAAGGATTACGTTATGCCAGCCATTCCTGAGGACATGGCATTTGATCCCAATGTCGTTTCCAACGTCGTTCCAGATACCGTGCACAAGCTGTCTATTACCAACATCCCCCCATTCCTTACAGAGGACCAGATCATCGAGCTGCTCGCCGCCTTTGGTAAGCCCGAGGCGTTCGTGCTCGTCAAGGATCGAAGCACGGAAGAGTCACGGGTGAGTCATTTTCCATCCATGCCTAGAACGTCGGAAATCCTCATGTACTGATAAACGCAGGGAATTGCTTTTGCCGAATATCTGGAGCCTGGCTCCGCCAACGAGCCCGCATTAAACGCGCTGAACGGCATGGATGTCGGTGGAAAGAAGCTTACGGTGAAGAAAGCCAGCATTGGCTCTACACAGGTTGCTAATTTTGATGTTGGCATAACTGCTATCAGCGGCCTCGCGTCTCAAGCATCCACCGATGCCGAGAAGGGACGTGTGTTGCAACTCCTCAACATGGTCACTCCAGAAGAGCTGTTGGACAATGAAGAATATGAAGGTATGAAAACGCCAGTGGACTGTCTAATAGAGATGGTGGCTAATTTGGTCTATAGAAATTTGCGATGACGTGCGGGATGAATGTTCCAAATACGGCACTATTTTGGAGCTGAAGATTCCTCGTCCGATTAGCGGCAGCAGACAAGCCGCGGGAGTTGGCAAAATTTTCGTCAAATTCGACACCTCAGAATCCTGTCATAAGGCCCTAATTGCCCTGGCAGGACGGAAATTCGCAGATCGGACTGTCGTTACGACAAATTTCCCCGAAGTAAGTCACTGATTATACCTCGTCACATCTTGTACCGCGATTTAACCAGCCGTGCAGGAGAATTTTGACGTGAGCGCTTGGTAAACCCTCGGACACGGGCTCGAAGGGAAAAAAAAAAGGCACTCTACAGGGTGACTGGGAGGAAATTTGGCTATATAGCCGAGAGCAAGCAACATTGCAAAAGTTGTTCGATGTATTCATTCATATGTAACAGTAAAATCGAAGGGTGACATGCAAAAGGTTGGCCCAAGCTTAGCTGATATGGAGTTGAGGATGCAACTTTAAGTCACACGGCGACGCTTCTACGAATCGTCACCAGGCTCCTCCTACGTGTTAGGGAGGATGGAGTGGAACTAAAACAAATCACTTTTTTCCATGTTAGCTGGATGCCGTTAAAAGTCGTAGAGTGAAGATGAGATTGCAAGGGTGAAAAGTCGGGCAAAAATCAGAAGTCCAGTTCATTCATCGAGTCCGAAGACTCTAACATAAGAGGTACCAGAAATAAGTAAACAATTGTGTTCTATCATCATATGGATGCACGGTGGAGTCAGTGTGAGAGAGAAATGATCAACTTACTTACGATAGGTTCCTTGTGTGTTTATTCAAGTCAACAGCGCAGTACCTCTGTATAACGTACGTAGCACATGTTGAGAAGATGCACTCGAAGGTGAAGAGGCAGACTTCATGCAGGAAAGAGAAAGGGGAGGAAGAAGAGATGCAGCACGTGGAGATGAACAACTTAGCGCGTGGGATTGCCCCACATGCGCAAAGAATGAAATAATACTCATCACGTGATTAGACGGCAACCTCGTTCGCGAGTATTATGAGGCTACCCTCCCCGCCCACTGCCCTAACTAAGCGAAAATTTGCAGCTCCACACAATACCTTGAGACTTGCGAGTTCACCACTGCCAACCGCATCGCCTTCATCCTCATCCACCACGACAACTCACAGCCAAGATGGGTAGACTTCACAGCAAGGGCAAGGGCATTTCTGCCTCCGCTATCCCATACTCCCGCGCCCCTCCAAGCTGGTTGAAGACCACTCCCGAGCAGGTCGTCGAGCAGATCTGCAAGCTCGCCAGAAAGGGTGCCACCCCTTCTCAGATCGGTGTCATTCTCCGTGACTCCCACGGTGTTGCCCAGGTCAAGATCATCACCGGTATGTTTGGAAACGAACCATTCTTGGAATTGACTCTTGGAGTTCATTTGCTGACCTGACTCTCCTCCTAGGTAACCGAATTCTGCGAATCCTCAAATCGAGCGGTATGGAGCCCTGAACAACACGCATACAAAGACATAGCGAAGGAAATATATTATGAAAAAAAAAAACCAAGAGAAATCTTGTTTCTACTGCCTCTGTACGGTTGACGCTGACAGAGTGATTCTACACAGGCCTTGCCCCCGAGCTTCCTGAGGATCTCTACATGTTGATCAAGAAGGTACTTTACCAACCCAAGAACATGTCGAAAGAAAGATCACAACCTCGACGAGAGCACCGCTGACATGAAATCTTTCAGGCTGTTGCTGTCCGCAAGCACCTTGAGCGCAACCGCAAGGACAAGGACTCCAAGTTCCGTCTTATTCTCATCGAGTCCCGAATCCACCGTCTGGCCCGTTACTACAGAACCGTTGGTGTCTTGCCTCCTACGTGGAAGTACGAGTCTGCTACTGCCTCCACCATTGTCGCATAAAGCGGAAAGACGATGAGTAAGTCGCAGTTTGCAAATGGTGGATTCGCATTGGTCCTGGAGTTGGGGGAGAAAATTACGGCAAAACCCTGCATTTAGAAGCCCTGATGCATGGTCCTTGGTCTGGATGACCCTAACGAATTAGTCGAAGAAGCTAAAAAATGAAAGCGATTTGACTAAGCACTTTTTATTGTGAACTTGTTTGTACATATGTGGTATCATTACGGTCGTGATTTAATAGGGTATGGCTTTCCCGAACGCCTGTTCATGCATTTTTGTTGTCGCCTGCCTTTGTTCCCGTCTGCCTTAAGCACCCGAGTGCGCGTTACTTTCCAGTTCTTTAGACTTTTTGATGAGATATTCTCCTAGAAAACGCAGAGGGTCCTGAGGTCTGGCGCAAAAGTAAGCTAGCAATTCATGCCTCGATTGGTTGGTGGTAGACTCACTGATCCTTGGCTATTTGCTTCATGCCTTCGAGCAATACGCCAGTCACTTTGGTGTTCAAGTATCTTCTTGTGGGATCGCCGTGTGCAGGCGCCTCGGAAGGCATGGTAAACCCTGGGTCCGGGTGCAATGATGCAGCCCTTGAACCTTGAGCAGGCGTTCCAGTTCGAGCTGGTGCTGGGCTTGGGGCCAGGTTGGCAGGCGCAGGGGACTAATGGAAGTTTACTTAGTCACGGATGTGAAAATAAAAATAAAAATAAGAATTGGACAAGCTACTGAGAACTCGGGAGAACGCTACGGCATACCGCTGCTTGCTCAATTGGCGCATCCGACATGACGATATCCTTCTGAGGTGTCCCCGTTGACGATGCTTGCTGCGTAGATGCCGTGGGGTTAGCTTCCGGGGCTATGTCTGCACCTGGTGAGGCGCGAGTTGCCTCTGGCATCGCATCTGCCTTGTTGGGGAGTTCGTCTGCCATGTCTGTTCGGTTGCGGGCTGTCTCGCAAATGTGGATTGGAGTGTACTTCGAACAGAGTAACTCGATAATTTTGAATGGTACATGTACACATATGAAACGAACTGCGGGTGGCGACGGGTGAATATCGGTGGCGGTCAGCTGACTTCGTGTTCACACCCAACACCACGGTCGCGTCTCCCAGCTCTGCAACGTGAATTTTAGCGCTCGAGTCTCTGACGCAAGTATTCTGAAAAATGATGCGTCGTGCTGGCAACGATGGACAATTTTGTGAGGAAATTGTCAAAAAAGAGTATAAACTTCGTTCACGACAGCGCCAGTGAGCGGCCAACGAAGCGAAGAAAGCAAGATGAGATAGGAGATTCCGGAGCAGAGACAACAGACTCGCAGTCATCACCAGAGAGTGAGGACCGCGCGCAAAGAGAAACACGACGAAATGCGTATAGCAGGGCTAATGGAAAAGCACCGGCATTTAATGAAGTGACTGCTGTTGAGAACGTGCTGCCACCAACTCAGATCGACGATGAGGCCATTGAAGAGTATGAGCACATGAAGGCATCACAGTTGGAGGCAGAGATTGGCGAAACTGCAGAGAAGACGAAGCCATTATGGGTCAAGGTAGAAGCTCCATATACGTGGATGCGTTCAATGTAGCGCTCGACACAGTTTTGGATGAAGAGTCACAATTGTTCGACGAGAAAGAGATGGAAGTGTTTCGGGAATGGAAACAGCTGGACTATGAGGCTCAATACCTGTCAGTATTCTGTGTTTTTCCCAAACATGCGACGATTTTCGGGTTTCCGACTAACACTGGGCGGGCTAGTTACGTGCGATTGTTTCTGAGAAAAACAGCGGTCTGGCACCGAAGTAGCCGCCTGGGATATTATGCTGATGTTTCAGAGCCAGAAGTGGCCATCAAGACCCTGCAAACTATACGAAAGTTGCCGAGAAAAGGCGATGAAGATGCCGATGAAATGATCCCCGGGCTTGGTCTCGAAAAGTACAGGCTAGGCAGAACGTTTACTTTTGCCGACTCATCTGGGGACTATATAGACAGCGTGGAGGAGGCCGCACCTCTTTTGCTTTTGGATGAGATCAAATCTCTGGCAAAAGAAGCCAAGATCCCGGGAAAGAACAAAGCAGAGCTGATCAAAGGACTATGTCGCGTGAGCCAGCAACAGGTCGGGCTGATGGCGCTTGGCTTGAGCCGACAGAACAGTCGCGATTCCGATGCCTCTGCATCTGATCAAGACTCTGTCAAGACGGGTGACAAGGTTCAGCTGAAGCGACAGAGCTCAAACCGGAAAGAGCATTTCTTGGGCAAGATACTTGCGGTTCTGGGACCCTGTATCCGATTGTCGCCGCTGACCTGTAAACTCTTCGAGCGAGTACACCTAGTATTCTATCGGTCCACTGAATGGACCGAGAAGTCTCTCACGACGATCATATTGGCCAAGATTGCCCGGCGAAATTTCCCCGAGTACATAGTCTGCCGAACATGCACAATCTTTGCGTCTCGCTTACATTTGTTGGAATTCGAAGCGGGCATTCGCCTCGAAGCAGAGGTGGATGCCATTCTCGAGTCGTCCGGCGTGCCCAGCGAGGATGATCTAGATAGAATCATGGACATTTTCAACATGGTTTATCCGCGGTGGAAGCAGTACATCGAGGAGGAAAAGGAAAAGGAGCGTGTGTTGTATGAGATGGGTGAAGGGGCATACTTGAGAAGGTTCAACCCGGCGCATTCCTACACAAGGCTTATCGCCAAGGCCTTGTGGGTTCTCGCCAGGCGAAAAGAGCATGGCAGGGAACATGGTCTTCTCGAGGAACTCCTCAGCCAAAAGCTCTTTCACCTCGCCCGTCGAGGGTCATGGTATCAACGCAAAGCACTCTTGGAAGAGCACTACATGCCGAACACGGAAGATGGCAGGGCGAGCGGTGACTTGGAACAGCGCAAAAAGCAGTGGAAGAAGATAGCAGCTACGACTTGCGAGACCGGGCTCCAAGATTCAAACTGCCATCTCATTCATCACTACGATCTCCAAAAGCGGTTGACCAAACTGGAGAAGAAGCTGAGGATCCCCAAACGACTACAGCATGAATTTGGCCATGTTCGGCTCGCAGAACCAATGAAGATCAATGTCGAGGGTATACAGCTGAAGCGAATGTCAACACCAAGACCAGGTGCGCAAGCAGCCTCGACAAAAACAATATGGTTGGATGAACTCGATAGCGGAGGTGAATGCAGCGTGGAAGAAATGTGCCTAAGCTACTTTCGATCCGAGGGTTGGAAAGGGTATCACGCCGAGGGCGGCGCGATACGAACCGTCTTTGCGTATCTCTTCTACGATATCCTGTTTCTGTATATCCCAAACGTCTTCCAGACGGCATACCAGACTTGCCCACTGGATCTGCACACAGATGCCTTCTTCCCCGCTCGCGCGTCCGAAATCAACCACCGCCTGGTTGAGATTGCTAACGGCCAAGGGGAGCGTCTGCTGCGCCAAGTGTGGGAAAGAGAACATGAGCGCAGAACTAGCGTGGTGGGATTGAAATGGGACTTTGACGTGGAAGACCTGGCTGAACTGGTCCGATGTTTTGAAGGCAGTGCTCTGGCAGCGGTATGCAAGGTCATGGCGCAAGAGTACAGACATCGAGGGGGAGGGGTGCCGGATCTCATTCTTTGGCGGGCGGCAGATGACGTGTCAGCCGAAGCCCCCAACAAGGCTGCGGGAGCACCGAGAGGCGAAGTCATGTTTGCAGAGGTGAAGAGCGTAAACGACCGGCTGAGTGACACGCAGCGGCTGTGGATCCATGTGCTAACCGGCGCTGGCGTGAAGGTGGCTCTGGTAAATGCGATTGCCAGGGAGGTGAGAGAAGTGGACTGACTGACTGACAAAGGTCAAGACTTGTCTGTCATGCCGGTTACTCCGTACGGTGCAAATGTATTCACGCTCACTTCATGCGAGGTATTCGACTTTCGCTGAGGCTATGCCCAATGAAATGCAATCGCATATTGGATAGCACCAGGAACAGGAACAGCGGAAACGGCCACATGGAGGTGGAGGTTGTTGTGCCGCTGTTGCTGCCTGGCTGGCTAGAGCAGTATATCAGCGCCAAGGAGATTATGTACATGTGCATCGGCGATGCCGACATATTGTACAACAGCCGGTCGCGCTTCTATGCATATCATGCTGTATGCAGACTACCGAGTATTCTGTACGGAGCTCGCGGAAACACGAATGGGTAATCATGTTGACGAGATGAAGACTTCGCGCGCAAAAATATCACGATAATGAGCGGCGTGCCAGGTATTACGGCTACCACAGTAAGCTTCTCCAGAAAAGAAGAAGATGCTAGCAACAGGCAAGAAAAGGAAGGTAGTACGGAGGAGTATGGGTTCGTTTCATCATCACGTCAGTTTCATTTCGCTCAGGAAAAATGGAATGAGATACGCGTCTCAGAATGTTCCGTTGTTTCTACGGAATACTCCGTACATGGCTGTTTCTTACCCCGGGAGGCTCTGATTCTTTGACCTCTAGCTCAAGAACCGGGGGGGTGTGGAACTTACAGGCTCTTGGGAGGAAGGGAAGGGGGGGGGGGTGTTGAAGGCCGAGGAAAATTCCCATAATCATCGACTTCCAAGGTCACAACCCTTGCGAACATTCAGGGGGGGGCCTGCAAAAAGAGGAGCCAAAACCCACGCGAGATTCAATAAATTGAACTTGTCGTGTAATCCGCGATCGAAGCATAGGACAAAGAGAGAATAGAGTGAAAGAGTCAATAACATGGCATGACGGAACTTGGGAGACGATGATGCACGTGGGCACGAGTCAGCGTGACTGCAACATTTGCCGCCACGATTGGCTTTGTTCAAGGACGCACACACCTGGCGTTTTTCCCTCGGGGCGCATCTTGTGTGTGTGAGTAGAAAGGGTTTCATCTCATGCTTTCATCCATTTCTTGAACCATGGCAAAGAGGAAGAAGATTGCGGTACGTATTACATGAAACAACACATGACGCGGACAGAACCATTCCCCTGGGTCACAATCTCTCAAGACGGGCAAGCTCCCACGCCCGATAAGTAGAGAAGGTTGTTCTCATAACATGAAAACGAATTACCCAGGCGAGCGGTTCGTTCACCAAGCAGAGATGCCGTGCTCAAGAGGCTAAAGCAAGTTGTCCTTCCATCTAATGCCGTCACAACGCGCGCGGCACCAAGGGCTTCTTCTCTGTCCGGGGGGGGGGGGAAGAACCCAATGAGAAAAATATACAACACACACCCCTTGATGCAGTAACTTGAATGCATGGATGAAAATAGAGCCAGCTCGAAACTTTGGAACCCGTAGATCCGTCCCATTCATCCATCCCACTTCTGACGCGAACACGTCAACACCCCAAGACAGAGCAGTACCAACACTCACTGCCCATGATGAAGAAATCCTAGTCTCTTTCTTGTATCTCTTATGAAACGTCCTCAATCTGCATCCATCCATCTGGGAAAAAAAGGAAAATAAAAAAACTCTTGTACGGAGTAGGAGTAGAAATCACACACCGAAATTCCACGTTCAACTTGGCGCCCCCGGCAGGAAGTGCACCCCACTGCGACACCCGCCCACCCCACCACGGCGCTTAAACCCCAGCCAATCACGCCAAGCCCCGCACCCCGCGGGGCCAGCGTGACAAGGGCCCGCGAGGCGCAGCACGCCAATCACCGGCCTCACACGCTCGTTCCTCGGCGCTTAAGAGCTAAACTACACCCCCACCCCCCCCTTGCCGTTGCCGTTCGCTGTCTTTTGTGCTGTGCTCCCAGATTCTTCTTCCTCCCCAGCTGCTCCAGTTCTTAAGCCGAAGATAGGGGAGAGATAGGCCCGAACCATCTAATATCCCCTTTCACGCGGGGCGCAAAGGCGTTCCTCGCGAGAGGCGGGGGCGTGTACATAGAGCCCTCGGTGCAAAGCGAAAAGGGGAAGGGGGGGGGGGAGTGAGGCGAGTAGAAGATTATTTCTGGCGTCCTGATGAACGAACTTGATACGCTTTTCCCAAAAAAAAAAAAAATTTTGGAAGTGAAAGTGAAAGTGAAAATAAAGTCGTCAACAAATGGGTACCAGACGCATGCACGAGGAGGGGTGATGGCGCCGCCAAAGCGCTTATCAATCACGTTGCCAGCCAGGATTCGAAAAAGAGTATCTCCTATCCTTGTCTCCTTGTCCTAGACATGATGATTGATGCCTTCTCTCCCTCTCTCTCCCTCTCCCTCAACCGCCGGACTATTACTTACTCGCATGTAGCTGTCGTCGTACAGACAGACGGGCATGGCCGTTCCTGATGCGGCCGGCCCTTCCGCAAATAAGCCCGTCGCTCGCTTTCCCGCTGGCCCGTTATCGCGGCCCGTTATCGCGGCCTAGTGGATTCGATTCCGTGTAATAAACAAACATTCATCACCTCGCATCGCATCGCACGTCATATGAGGTGTGACATTGCAACTCTGCCAATGTATTTGTACCGACACCGCCATCGGCTTTCTGGTAATAGACATGGACCGTCCCATGCTGATCTGCTTGCGCCACCATGCCACCATATTCGCGCGCACTCACTTGTCTGCTTCCCGCCCGCCCCAACCTCCCACTACAGAGTAGATGCTATCGCACATGTCCCAGTGCAGTCCGGCTCGAGTGTGCCGTGAAGCCTCACTGGAAACTCAACAATAGAAAAAAAAAATATACGCCACAAGACTCCCCCAAGCCTAGATTTCCAAGGCTATATATACTATGCCAATTGCAGCAGCCATGCCTCCCATCCTCCCCCTCGGCTTCCCTTCAAACTCGAGAACCAAGAAAGAAAAAGTTTTTTCCTTATTTTGCAAGCGAGGGTCGACCTCTGTAAATGGGTGCCCACCTCCCACCTGTGCCGCATACACTTTGCCATGTCTTGTCCTCGTGTGGGCGTACAGCTTACTTGGCGCATGAGTGCTGCCTGCGAAGCTGAAGCACTCTTGCATGTCTGCCTTGGTCATGAATCATGAAAGACGGCTGGCGGGAGGGCACGTAAGAATGAAATAGCCGTTCCGAGGCAATCGATAATAAGAGTAGTAATGATAGTAATAGAAAGAGGAAAATGAGACAACGATCAGGGCAGTGTTTTGTGAGAATCGGGCAGCCAGTGCCCGGTCTGATTATATCACCATCAGGTCCCCAAAATTCCTTGGCCAGGGAGTCATCATGGACGTAATCGTAGGAAACCAAGTATTCCGTCATCTTCGTACTCATCGCGAATGTTATTCTTTTGGTGGTCCTTTTTTTTTTTTTTTCGTCTTCACTCCACCCTTTGTCTCTTGCCTCGTGGGGCAGGATCCATGCGAGTATATGTAACCGTCCTGGTTACGACTTCTCGGATATGCCGAACGCTCGTGCGTGAAGCCTTATGCTTTATCTGAAAAACGAGCCTTCAGGGCCGCATCCCAGTCAAAGACAGAATGAACAGATCTGGCACTGAATGGGGAGCGCATGGTGCTGGCACTCAATGGGGAGTCGATGTTGGACATGGCGGGACTGGGGGCAGTTTGAGACTTGGGAATGATGCGGCACTGGTCGGAGGCGCAGACATTGGTGCTGAAGTTGGAAAGGGACTGGGAGGCACGGCTGGTGCTGTCAAGGGAGATGTTGACTTGCTGCTTGCTGTCGAGGTAGGCGATGGTGCTTCGCTCTTGGGCAAACGTCAGCCCGTTCAGTCTCGGGAACAGTCTCGGAACACTCTTGGCAGAATCAGGGCTCGGAGTCGCCCGATGGCAGAGACGGCGAGTTCAATGCCATTGCCTTGGATAAAAAGTCCGTGTAGGCGGATGGCGGACTGATGGGCGTCTTGATGAAGTCTGGGTCCATCTTGCTAGGAACGTCGCGGCTGAGAGAGGAGTGGCCGTAGTTGCAGATGCGATCTCTGACGGAAGGTAGCCGTGGCGGGCGTGGAGCTTCCCAGCTTGGGCTTTGTGGTAGGCATTATCGAGGTGAGAGATTGTGTAGATGCTGTCTGGTGGCGAGATCGGAACAAGAGCCCCAGAACTGGCCGTCTGGCTCGTCGCTGCCGAAGAGAAGCGCGGGATGCAACCCAAAAGCGAAGTCGTCGATGATGGTTTATGACGGTTGATGAGGAGCTTGGGAAAGGAAAGAAAGAAACGGTTCGGGGGCATTTGTCGCGAGGAGCCGTTTGATTATAAGGCGAGCGACGGTGTGAGGCAAGTAAGTGACTGAGGACGAGAGCAAGAACGACTCTGGTTGGAAAACCGAGTGGAATATTGTTATGCGCTCGACCAAGGGGGGGTGGGGTGCGGGTATTGGCGGGAAGGGAGGGGGGGGTGGGCGCGCGTCGATGGGGTGTAACCAACCAACCGGACGTCTTGAACCCGAGTCTTGCTTCTTGATTGGACAGTCGCGTCTGACCACGGCAAGCCTTTCTCAGCGGCGGCAACTTAGCTGGTCTTTGCTATTGACAAAGCTTGTTGGGCTGCTTGTTCCGGGTCAAGATGCATTCAAGAGCTCTGGTTGGTCAGGCCGGTCTTGGATCAGACCGATTCAGGTTGTTTCGATTGATTTGATGGCAAGGAGCCGGGAGCCGGGATCCGGATAGGATGGATCGAGGAGATGAAGTGGCAGAGGGTCAAACATCAAACAAGAATGTAGCGGCCAGCCTTCTTTCATCATTTTACAGTTGTTGTGCTCTTTCTTGCTGTGCTGTGTGCCATGGATGGACGGCCCATGAATATGATTCATGAATATCATTGATCCATCGCGCCTTGCTCGAGTGCCAGCAGCCGGTCAGCCATTCGTTGCCGCTTTGCTTGCGCCAGTTGACGCCTCGCCAGGTCTCATTTCCACGGACTGCTCACTGCATCTCACACGACTCGTTCACCACTCGTTCACCACTCGTTGCTCAACTTGCAGAGTCTCATGGATCGTTGCCGCTCTGCTGGCCGCGTGCGCGACGGGTCGTTGCAGAAGCATCTGCAGGTCCGCCTCGTGACCGCGCGGTAACACGTGAAGCACGCTGTTCTCCCCAGCCTGCTATTCTCCTGCTGCAAGGATCCTGCTGCAAGGATTGGATGTGGACAGCTGGAGGTGCTGAGCGCGCGGCTGGTGAGACCATGTTTCCAGACGATGCCTTCACATTTCCCGAATCGACAGCGGAGAAAAGTGCATACCTGATCCAGGACTAGAAACAGCGACCAGTATAATGAAAAGCTATCATGCTGCATGCCACAGCTCTGGGATGATGGCGGTTCTGGGATGCAGAGTCCGACTGATGAGTCCGACAAGCCAACGAGCCCTTGATGGCCTGATATCTTCCGAGTTGAAAGGGCTTCTTCTGATGTCCGATGCCCAGCCACTTGACAACGTGTTTTCTCTCGCATCAAGTATACGCCAACATGCCATTTGGTGCTATTGTATGGGTCGTGGTATCAAAGTATTTTCAGAAAAGGATTCATATCAGGGGGGGGACTGCGGACTGCCAGGATTGCTCATCAGTTCTTGTGCTGCTCCCTCTGAGAAGGAGGTGTATTCGACATGTTCAGCGCTCCTGAGCGTCTTCTGGCACAGTAGTCTAACCGATTTTTCCTTTCTTGGCGAACATAATCCACCTTGATTAGTTGGCACGAACCGCTCAGGGCAGTCAATCGACAATCATGTGCCTCGTCGTGCAACATCCCGGGGACACTCTGAGGCCCAATACTTATACGGGGCAAAGCGTATTCGAGACCACGGCCATCGATTGCTAGATTTCCAGATTCTCACTGCCACGGCGAGGGGATCAAATGAAGAATTCTCGGTGACAAGTGAGCGTCCATGGTAACCCAGCTACCCGATACGAGGGCATTCGCTCGGCACAAACCTGACATCCCGTCAAGTACACACAAGATGGAGGAACACGGTAATGGATTCGACCACGTTTCGGGGATGAGGGTTCATTACGTCTCGAGGTCATGCCGAACAAGCCCATATTTGCATCGTCCATCCACAAATTTCTACCAATTTTGCAATCTTGCCAAACCTACGATTCGGGCGACGAATGAGAGGCCTCGCCCTGCCGCCCACCGAGGACGGGGGCCTCCAACAACCAAGATGGGGTTCGAAGACGGCTCGTCATTCGCCCCGTTCTCGTTCACGTGCAGGCTAGGGCTGTGCTATTAATATTTGGGTTGGAACCAAGGTTTTATTAACATTGTTGTGCGTTTATGCGTCAAGTAAGAATAGAACATGCCCTCTTGTAGACATGAGCGTGACTTCCAGGGTAGCCGCAAAAACCGTGGACAACAAAACCATCGTTTTAATGATGCGGATTTTTGCTCGACCAACGCAGTAGGGACGCAGTAGGGACCTCGATCATTCCAACTTTTTATCCTTCATCTCGCCTACGCAGGGCCAAGACACTGTTTCACAAAAATATGTAGCTGATCGCCCAAGGGCCAGCTGTCACGTTGCTCGTCTCCCGCTCTTGTCCTGGCAAAGAGGGGCAAGCATGCCGCGATTTACTTCACTCCGCATACCAACGATGCGTCAGCGATCTAATCCGTAGGCTTAGGATGAGGGGGCAGATGGCTGGCTACTTACGCAATCCTGCTCCTCCTCCGTTCGAAACAAATTCGCGGGAAACTCCCCATTTATTGCTTTACGTATGGCCTCTTCGACATCTGCTTTCACCTCTGCTGCCGAGACATTATTTTCATCCCTGTTTACCAAGGGGCTTGCTAGACACAAGGAGCAAGTGAGGGCCAGTCCGACGAGCGCAATAAGTCTCATGTTTAATCGAAACGATGGTGGAAAAAATGAAATGGTAAGTAAGTGATGAGAGTCGGGACGGCTGGGTTCGGGGTCTGATTTATACACAGGAAGGAGATTCCATGGATTCGGGTCTAGAATAGTTTGTCCCCCCTCTACTACTGATTTTTCATATATCACGGCTAGCTATTGGGGTCGCGTAGCTGCAATTCCGGACCCTGACCCCACGTCCCTCTGGGTCTAGAAGCCAAGACTTTCTGAGAACTTCCACGTACGCCGTCATGTTGGCTCCTTGTAGTTCTTGGAACTATAGACAAGTCCTATGTACACATGTATGGTGTAGAATAAGCGAGGACGCCGTGGACCTTTGATCCTGCTCTTTCATTGGATAATTGCCCCGTCGGTAACGCGATCGTAGCCTCCGTAAGAGCAAGGCCTAATAAAAGAATAAAGCTAGCAGAAGAAGCTCACAAACTTTCTTTGTACGGACTATATATACAGAGTAGCCGCTACTCCGTACCGGACTTTGCCGCTGACAAAGTTCGTTACGGTTCGTGAGACAATACCCCGAGCCAGCGATAACTTGGGCATCCACCGTTTACGTGTCCATGACCCGTGAGCGTGCTCTATGTACATACGTCCGTATATCAACAGTAATGGCCAATCGGATCAACAGAATGGGGAATTGATGGATGGGGGGTTTGCGGGCTTTGTCGTGTCATGCAGCCTCATGCTGACCCAATGACGGTCAAGCAACAGATGTACGGATACGGAAGAGCGTTATCGAAGTCGGGGCCATTTCCTACATAGGTGCGCATTTTCTTCTTAAAAACTTCACCGGCTCTTCCAACTTATTACGCAAGTGTTATGGACAGTTCTGTTCGCGGGTGCCTTTGGTCGTCGAGCAGAAGTGTACTCGAAGCTGCAAACGCCAAGCTGCCTCGTGTCGACGTCCACTCCCGAGTACATCACATATGATGATTCCGTCAACTTGTTGGTCCTTGCCGTAGCTGGTTGGCCATGATGCACAGTCTAGGTTGCGAGGCATTGTCTACCATTCTTTCTACAGGGCATCACCCGAAATCCAGAGCAGTCATAACAACGCGTGAACTGATGGTTCCACGAAAATCCACGACTGGCTTCGTCAACAGTTGTCCCGTCTCGTCTCAGTTGGAGCGAGCTGTTTTGCAAAACTCGACGGGCATGGACCTTGGAGTCCTGCAAGGAAGAGACTGACGTTTCTCGTAGTCCCTTGCATCGGTGGGAACGAGTGCGTCGAGGCGAAAGTCGGCCTGGCGGGTGGGAAGACAGACATTACGAATTCGGGTTTCAACGGGGGTTTTTTTTTTTTTTCAGTTTGGAGCGTTGGTGTAACAAGTTGTTGGGGGCCGGTTCAGAGGAACGTCAAAGATGGTGGTGGGCCAGGTCAGAGGTAATATCATCATGGCCACCGAACTGTCAAGCGTCAGAGACATGCTTGGAAGTTTGTGAGACAGCTGGCGAGCATGTCGTCGGCCAGCAACAACGCAACGAGACGGATGTTTTCACCCCCCTCTTTCCGCGGTGAGGTAATTATGATTTCGCCCTTGTTTCGACGTCTTGTCGCCGGATTCACATTTACCTCGTATCGGGGAAGAATGACGAAAAACTGGAACTTGAACCGGAAGCATTCGAGTTTTCTCACACACGCAGTACGGATCCGTACGGATTACTCCACACCACCACGCCCACACTGCCGTGCGGCTGCGCATCACCTCGGAATCGGATTATCACCCCGAAATGTCAAAGTGACGAGAGTGCGCTTTCTGATGGTGCACGTGGGGTGGCGGTGGTAGTCCGTTATTATTATTATTAGCAAGCTGGGTCATTAGCAAAGCTGGCTCGTGCCACCCGCCCACTTTCCACTTTGTTGCTCTCTCACCGGTGTGAAACGGTGTGAAAGTGAGTGAGCATGGGACGAGAGCGTGGAAGCGTGGGATGACATGGACAACGAGCAATACGGAGTGCGGAGTGATCGAGTCTGACCTCCAGTGACTGCGCTGGTCTTTTTGTCTTGCACTTGCAGCGCAGAGTGAAGTGAGTGCTCCGTATTCCGTCCGTACTCTCTCATCCATTGTTTTAGAGTGAGGTCAAAGTGTGGTGTGGGAGACCTCCGGGAGACGGGAGACGGGAGAGAGGAGAGAGGAGAGAGGAGAGAGGGAGGGGGAGCGAGGGGAAGCGAGGGGGAGGGGGACGCACCGCACCGCACGCACGTTACGAGTCCGCACCATGAACCTCGCGACATGGGCTGGTAGCACCACATGGAACTATTCTCAAATGCCTATCTGTGTACGGATTACGGAGTAGTAAATCCCCAGAAACCTCATCAGGTCGATTCGCACACGGCCTCTTATTTTTGTTCTGTTCTCGGTGTTTCCCTCCGCCCCGAGAAATAGCATGCTGGTCCAGTGGTCCGTGCATTACATCGTGAGCCCATCGTGAGCCCACCTTGAGCCAGCAAATCAATAAGCAAAGCCGCGCAACATGCACGCCAAGTGGGCAAGGTGTGTTGTCTCCACGCTGGAGCTAAACCAGCCAGTCACAGGTGTTAAAAGAAGTCCAGACCCCCCCCGCCCTCGAAATCAAATCAAATCACATCCTCGCAATTTTTTTTTTTTCGTCCTTCCTCACAGCCAGCCATTCATTTCCTTTCATGCAACGGCCAATCAATCCTACTCAACTACGGATTCCTCTTCCGCTCCCTCCACTAATCAACCACTCAACGGTGTGTGTGTGCGCAGACGACGGGGTAAAACACGACACAGCACAAACCCGGCACAAAAAAAAAAAAAGGAAAAAAAAAAAAAAAAAAGGGCCCGACTCAAGCGTCGGCTTTCCTGGCGCGCGCAGTCGAGTCTCAAAACAACCGGCTCGTCGGCTCTGGCCATTCACACAGCTTGCAGAGCATCCACGCACAGATCCGCCTCCCGTTGCCTTGCGCGCGTCCCGACGTCCAGTCAGAACGAGCGCGACCGAGACAAAAGGGAAAAGCTTTAGGAAAGCTTGAGCCAGCAGTCAAATCGGCGGCCAAGCAGCCAGTTGATGCTCGCGCAGCCTTGCAAGCTCAGACCAACCCGGCGCCTTCACCAACAAGGCCGGTGCGTTTCCGCCTTTCCACCAGCAGTTTGACGGCTGGCAGGGCAGGTCTGATTGGTCCTTGCTCTCAGCTCGCCCATTCCAGCAGCCAGCCTCGACGGCTCACCGATTAATTCAACCAGGCCAGGCAAGTCCCGCAACGCAACAGCACATTTTATCATTTTATATTTTCCTGGTTCCCACATCCCTCCCCGCCTTCGGCCTCGGACATCGGCAGCTGTAATAGTGCCTGTAGTGCCTAGTGCCGGAAACCGGGCTGCCTGCAACCTGCAACCTTGCTGAGCAACTCGACCCGACCAGTCGAGGTCTTGAGCTTTGCCCCCAAAACCGCCCACTTCCCCCTCTTCAGCAAATCAGCTCCCGATTTTCGCGCGTCGCCGATTCGACCTCCATCGCAACTTTCTTGATCGCAGAGGCCTATCATCGTGGCCAGCGTCCATTTCCCCTCTCCATTGGCCAGATCTACCATCAGGTGACTGCGCATCGCTGCGCGTTTCGACTATCGTCATCTGCCTCGGTATCAGTCAGAGCGCAGAGAGCTTTGTCGCGTCTGGAGAAGCTCCGTCATTGAGCTGCGTCGCTGCGTCGCTACGTCGCTACGTCGCGCCGCTACTTTTGAACAAGACCAAATCGTCAATCGTGTCGCACGAGACCCCAAGGGTATGTATGTAATTCTCGTCATGGTTCTTTATATGCCCCTATGCTGCCACTGTTTGGCGCCGGCATGGCACGGCCTTTCCCATAACTTTTTTTCTTCTTCCACGTCTCTTGCCATTGCGGCGCTTCCGGTCTCCGGTCTCTGTTGTCCTCCTGCCTGCCATTTGTTTATTTCTGCGTCGTTTCTTTTGCGCCCGCGCCTCCCGGCCTTCCCATCCGGTCACGAGCTCGAATATCTTGCGTTGACGGGCGGCCTCGTTATTATGCGCTTCCATCGATCGCTCTTGTATATGTAACGCGTGTTTGCGAACGCGCCAAAAAGCCAGCCTCAGACGCCACCACCATTGATTGCACCATACGACTGAATGGTTTTCCGCGAGCAAGTGCAAGCGGTCCTTCACCTGGCCTGCGGCGCAGCGCAACCTTACAGATCATATTCGCTCCATGGTGCCCTGCGACGTCAGTATCTTTGGATACTACTGTTCTTTGCGCAAGGTACCTACCCAATACGAACATCTGTTCTACCTCGCACCACCCCAATATCATCACTTCCCTTGACCAAGTTTTGCGACGTGCCAGTGGCCGACGCATCATGAACCGGAGCACGAAGCAAGAAGCACGAGCACCACTGCTACTGCAGCTGCGGCTGCGGCAGCACCCGCAGTCGTTCGCATCGCCTGGCAAGACTCGGTCACATTGCCTCTGCTCATGATCCCGCACTCCCCTCCCGCAAAGCAAAGCAGCGAAATTTGCCCTTGTCGACGAGGTCTCGCTTCCGGGGCACCCGCAGAGCGAGTCGCAGGGCGTGTCCAGTTCTCTGTTTTCAGGCCCAGATCTGGCCCGGAGCTGCTGAAGTCATGGGTGGATATACGACGAGAAGTCGAGCCCGACAGGGGGCGACGGACGGGCTGATCCCCTGCTGTGCCATCAACGACCGTCAGGATGACTTCATTGGCGTCCGGCCGTTGGCGCAGTTGGGCTCGCTGGTCCCGGATCGTGCTGTTCCCCGTTCAGATGCATGAGGGGACCGACTGCCAACGCATCACAAGTAGTAGTAGAAGTAGTGTGGCCCACCACCCCCAGGCTGCCGGCTTCGTCCCGCTCTACTCTTCCCCAGTCCTTTTGTCAGATGGAACCTGTCCCACCTGCTCGCTGGATTCTACTCCTGCCCTATATCCCTATATACAGCATTGCTAACAGCTACTCCGGTTGGACAGATTCGGTCTTGTTACCAGGCTTTGCAGCTCATTTACGGACTAGACCCAGACAAATCTGTGCAGCGTATCACGGCGTGAGCCTCTCCCGTCCCCGAAGAGGTACAACTAAAAGCACGATCGTGTACTGCCAATTCCTGTCATCTTCTGACTCCAGGCCTCTCACTCAACACGACTTGCTACGTCGATCTGCACGACGGCGCCCTGAATTAGCTTCGGACGCCACCACCGTTGCCCTGAATTCCCACCGCGGCGTCCTGCCAGCTCATACCTACATACACCCACTCACTCACTCACTCACCACCCACTCAATACTCATAGCTTTGGGTTCCTGTACAGCCACTGGCATCTGCTGCTGCGACTGCCCTGCCTAATCAGTGACGACGACCAGCCGTTACCAGCCGGGCCACCTGTGCCCAACCAAAACCCAAGCCGGCCGTGCATTTTAACACCAGATTTTCGCCGAGTAGGTTGTTGCCTCGCTGCGACGAAGTCGTCATCTGACTCTCGAACCCTCATTTGCTCGGGTGTCGTTGAGCATTGCTCTACGCTCGCAATTTTATTCGCTCCCCCAAAAACAAACGCGCGCGCGCCCCGCCGCCGTCGTCGTCGCGGAAGCTATCACGACTGACTCGGTTGTCATCCCGACGGAATCGGCTAGGACCAGCATCATCTTCATACACACAGAACATCCTTCCCAAATTCCAGCAATATGTATCAACCACAATATGGCGTGCCCCAACAGGGCATGCAGCAAGTTCCCTATGGCATGCCCGGCATCCAAGCTGCCGCAATGGCTGCTACCGCCGCCGCCTCTGGCTCCAATTACCCTTATATGCACTCGGATCCAAGCCTGCCTCAAACCTCGCCGCGCATGGGCGACGGTTCGAAGAAGGACAACCGGCAATCGCCACGTATGAATAGCATGTCCCAAATGCCCCGGAGGATGAGCCAAGTTACAAGTCCCGGCATGCCCAATGCGCAAGGCATGATGAATCATGGTGCAGGCCGACCAGGCATCGCGCCTCCCCAAATGGCTCCAGGACAAGCGATGCAACACCCCCAATCTCCCGAGATGCCGGCCGGCGGTGCCGAAGAGTCCCCGCTCTATGTCAACGCCAAGCAATTTCACCGGATTCTCAAGCGTCGAGTTGCCCGGCAACGTTTGGAGGAGCAACTACGACTGACCTCCAAAGGCCGCAAGCCATATCTTCACGAGTCACGCCACAACCATGCCATGCGAAGACCTCGTGGCCCTGGTGGGCGCTTTCTTACTGCCGAAGAAGTCGCGGCCATGGAGAGAGAGGCCAAAGGAGAGAACGGCGGAAAGCTCGACGGCGGAGACAATGCTCCCCACAAGAGCATCGATCCCAGTGGAGGTAAACGCAAGTCTGAGCCCGAGTCCGGGTCCCCCAACAAGAGGTCAAAAACAGAGGCGGTAAGCTCCGAAGGCGAAGGGGATGAGAGCTGAGGCGCCGCCGCACGGCGAGTCAACAGGTTCGGAGGATTGGCATGATTTGCTTGTCAACCTGTATATTCACGATGTCATGATGGCAGAAGTATCTGTCGGATTTTGTTGAGCAGCTTTTTGCGTGGGAACAAAGGTGTTTGGCTTGGCAGGGCGGCAGAAAGCGATGATGGCCGCGAGAAGAGGATGCTTTGGTTTGGGAATCATCTGCGTGAGGTTTGTGTGCCTCCAAAAGCCGGATGCACATGTCCCGGGGGGGGGGCGGGTTATTCAATTCGCCCTTTGCAAAGGCTGGCTCTGTTTTTTTCTTCCTTTTTTCTAATACACAACCGGACTGGCAACAGCATACCGTCGTCGCCCCATCTTGGAAGGTGGGCGCAACCGTAAGATTACTGGATGGACAGAATGCATGGACGATTCGATACGATGTATACCCTTGTTACCCGATTCCCCCTCTTCCCTGTCTTCAATCGGTCTGTCTCTTATTCGTCTGTCTGCCACCCTCCTCTCCTTACACTCTTTTCAGTCCGCGCACTCTGTCTTTTCTCTTCTCTCTCTCTCTCTCTCTCTCTCTTTTTCTTCTTCTTTCACCGCGTTGACCCTGATTTTCCTTTTCTTTTTTTCACTCTGGTGTCTTGAGAAGATGATCGTTTTGTTTCATGATTTGGTCTCTCTCCTGGTCTAGCACCCCGTCTAGCTATTACTGCCACTGGACTGGCAGTATCAAATGCATTCAGGAAACCGCCAGCAGATGACCAGGTCGTATCCATCATGGTTGTCGGATTCTAGCCCCACGATGATTGCCAGAATGAGAGGAAAGTCACAAAACGACGTCTGTCAAGTTACGACCATCAACATGACTCCACTATCAAAGGGGAGGGGGAAGGAAAGGACCACAAGAAGAGGCACAAAGCATGGTCATGAAACAACAGTAAACATATCGAAACGACCTGGGAAGAGAATATAATGTCAGGACACTGTATCGGGGGCCAGACCACCACGGGCGATGGGATGGATATAGATTCAACTAGGGTAGTCCGTCACCGGATAGAACCAGTGATGTCATGTGCTGCAAATTGATTCTCGGCTTTTACATTAATTTCTCAAGTCTATCATGGAAATGTTCTCCGTGGGAGTTGGACTCTTGTATCACCAGTTTGTTTGCGCGGAGGGGGTTTAAATCAAATGTAGTGCGACAAGACAATGTGCGACCGTGAGACACGAAGAAGTATGTAGGACGGGTTTTCCCATGGGTTATAATCCGTACTGTCTTATAAGCCAAATGAGACGTTGTCAAATTCCCATGGATCTGCGTGGCGAGGTCGGGGGGGCGGGACGACGACGTCGATTTCCGGACCCCTGGTAGAAAATCCATCGCTGGCCAGGGCCCAGAAGGGACCTCGGCTTGACTGGCCGGCACCGGGCTGCACCAACTGAGAACTCTGTGGACAAGTTCCTCTTCTTTCCGTTTAACCGTCCGCCGCCAACCACGGGGAAACTCATTCTTCACACGCACCCGGGTCACATCAACGCTGCCAAATTCTGTTCTGTTCCTGGGAGAATCAGGCCACGAGAAGCTTCCTCACAAGTCTTCAAGAAAGTCTTCAAGAAAGATGGCCGGGCGGATTCGCCAGCCGATCGATGAGGCGGCATTCAGCAACTTCATTGAGAAGAATGTGCCCGAGATCAAGCTGCCGATTGATGTGAAGCAGGTATGTCGTTCTGCCCGCAAGGCGACGGACCCCTCCTCCTCCAGCAAGCTTGGGAGAGTAATTTTACAAGAACAAAAAAAAAAAAAAAAAAAAAGCTAATCACCGCGCGCGAAATTCGCTCGCTCGCCCGCTCGGCCACAGTTTGGATTTGGTCAATCCAACCCAACGTATCAAATCACGGCCGCCGACTCGCAAAAGTTCGTCATGCGCAAGAAGCCCCCCGGCAAACTCGTCTCCAAGACGGCCCACAAGGTCGAGCGAGAATACCGGGTGCTGCACGCGCTCGAAAACACGGACGTGCCGGTCCCCAAGACGTACTGCCTCTGCGAGGATGCCTCCGTCATCGGCACGCCCTTCTACATCATGGCCTTCCTGGACGGGCGCATCATCGAGGACTTCACCCTGCCGGACGTGACGCCCGAGGAGAGGACGGCCATGTGGCGGGCCGCGATTGAGACGCTGGCGCGCTTCCACGCCGTGGACTACAAAAAGGTTGGCCTGGAGCGGTTCGGGAAGCCGAGCGGTTTCTACAACAGGCAGATCCAGACGTGGAGCGCCATTTGCTTGGCGCAGGAGGCGATTGAGGATGTCGAGACGGGCGAGAAGGTGGGCAGGCTGCCGCACTTTGAGGCCACGGTTGACTTGTTCGCCAACGAGAAGGGCCAGCCGAGGGACAGGACGACCCTGGTGCACGGCGATTACAAGATTGACAACCTGGTTTTTCACAAGACGGAACCACGAGTGATTGGCATACTCGAGTGAGTTTTTTTTCTTTTTTTTTTCTTTTTTTTCCTTGTCTCTTTCTTTCCCCCCCATCCACATCCACATCCAAATTCCCTGGTCATGGGTCATGAGGGATCAAACACGCTGAACCTTTGTCTGTGTAGCTGGGAAATGTCTACGGTCGGACACCCCCTCTCCGACGTGTGCAACCTCCTCATGCAATACTACATGGGCAGGCACGCCGATGCTGGAGTGCAGTCGGCCGCGGGTTTCCTGCCCGGCCGGACACCGGGATTGCCTACGGAGGAGCAGCTGCTGGGCTGGTATGCCGACATGTCGGGATACGATCCGCGGCCCGACATGAGCTGGGGCATGGCCTTCAGCATGTTCAAGCTGGCGGGCGTGTGCCAGGGGATTGCGGCGAGATATGCGCGCAGGCAGGCGAGCAGTGAGAAGGCGAAGCAGTATGCTACTAGGAGGGGGCCGCTGGCGCAGTTTGCGTGGGATTTGGCGCAGGAGGCAGATAGGAAGGTGGCGAAGCTGTAGTTTCTGTCTCGTCGTCTCTGTCTCGTCGTCTCTGTCTTGTCGTCTGTGTCTGAAGAAGGCTGCGTTGTTTATTAAATTTATAAAAAAGAAGACAACTGGCCTTGACATTCAAGGAGCCAGGCAGGCAGGCCGACGCCGACGCCGACGCCCCCTCATTGGGCAACGTCCGTCCCCAGGAACCTGGAACCCCCCCGCCCCTCCCTGTGCCGACAAGTTGCACGGGCAGGGGTGCTGGCTGGGAACACGGAGCATTGACATTGAATAGTGAAGATTGATTGGCTGGAACCCCCGAACCCCCACATGTACGTATGTATATACATATGTACTGGGCTGCTGCTCCAGTGCTGCCAATCAGGTCCAAGATTGGACCAGGCTCCGTTGACTGCAACTCCGAACCAGCTTTTCTGTTATCTTGAAAAGGCAATTGATTGAAAACACATCTTCACTCCGTGATCCGTACGTACTCTTGCTTGGAGCGTGCATCCCACAGGCATCGCTTCCCAGACATCTCTCACTCATATTTGGCGCAGCAGAACACGTCCGAATCGGATGGCCGCCAGAACCAGGCGGCGCATCACATTGCCACCCTCGGCCGAGGAGCGCCGCCCTCTTCTCAGCAGGAGGCTGTGTTTGCATCACCATGGCACAGCCGAAGAAGAGACGGGCCACCACGAGGACCACCACGAGGACCACGAGGAGGACCACGAGGAGGACCACGAGGAGGACCACGAGGAGGACCACGAGGAGGACCACGAGGAGGACCACGAGGAGGACCAGGTCTACTACAGCTGCATGACGAGCCCGCACAGCCATCTGCCCGTCTACACCAACATTCATCGCATACGTCGCGACATCATCAGCGTGGTGGAGGATTACCTGAGCCTGGAGCAGCTGCGCGACGTCAGGATCAATGTGACCGTCATCCGGCCCCTGGTCGACAAGTTCTACGAGCTGGATGATATTTCCATAAGTGGGTGTCGGCACCTTTTCACTTGACGCGCGAGGAAGATGAGAGCCAAGGTTAGGATCCTAACTGACATTTCCCAGTCTACTGCTTGCTCGTCAACCGCGCTCAGTTCCTGCTGGAGGAATCGTACTCGAGCACCAGGCACAATGTCAACTGGACGCGCGCCACGCTCTGCGAGCTCATTGCCACCCGCATCCTGCGCCGCTTCGGCGAGGATCACGAAGGCACCGACGGCCTGCTTCTGCTCGCGCACATCCTCGTGGCCGGCTTCGAGCCGTTCCAGAACGCCCCGGATCATATTCGAGAAGAGGCCGAGGCCAAGACGTCGTGGACTTTCCACCGCACTTTGCCCTCGCTCGAGGTGGCCATCTTGACCGAGAGCAAGCACTTTCTCAGCTCGAGCACCTGCCACCATGTGGTTTCTGCCATTTACGACGGCCGCATTATTTACACGCCGTCCACGTTTTGGGACATCATCCCGGATCATTACAAGCTGAAACCCATTTCGTTGTATGAACCAAGAGAATCGCCCTTGCTGAATCAATACCGTCTGATTGTGCCGCGAAATCGAAACATTCTGGAACAGATCCAGTTTGCCATTCTGCTGACCCTGTACATAGCTGTCATGCTCGTGAGAGAGAAGGGTAAGCTCACAGTGTTGGAGGCGGCTTTTGCCATATACGCGTTTGGGTGGGGTCTTGACCAGTTTGCGACGATTCTGGCTCACGGGTGGTGAGTTTGCGCACCCAAGTTCTCCGAATTGACTTGCTGGACGGGCGGGGGGGGGCAATGCCTCTCTTCTCGGTGGTCTTTGTTCAGATGGTTTGCTTGTGTTTTCTGTGTGTTCTGGGGGTCAGGCACTAACTTTTTTCTTCTTCTTCTTCTTCTTCCTCGCAACAAGGGGCGTGTATACGCAAAACCTGTGGTCATTTCTCGACGTCACGTTCGTGTGCATCTACTCGATATACGTCGCTTTGCGGATACATGGTTTCCGGCTGGGCATCGCCCGGCCTGGGCAGCAGGCCTTTGATGTGCTGGCTCTGGCGGCTCCTGTACTGATACCCCGGGTGGCATTCACGCTGCTCTCGGACAACCTGGTCTTGTTGTGCTTGAGATCCATGATGGTCGATTTCTTCTTCTTGACAGCCCTCTCGGCATGGTGCTTTTTGGGATTCCTGCTGGCCCTCCTGTGGTTGGGCGAGGGGGCGCATCCGGTTCTGTATGTTTTTTTTTTTTTTTTTTCGGAAAGGAGGCGCGGCCTATGAGCGAGCAGTGAAGTCTGACAGTGTACAGGACGATATCGAAATGGATGATATACATCTGGTTTGGGCTGGATGGCACGGGCATCCAGCGTTCGGTAAGCCAAAGTTTCTCTACTTCTACCCTGCTCTCCGCCTTCCGCCTTCCGCCTTCCGCTCTCTTCTCTCTGACATCTGACAATCAATTGCGCAGACTGAGTTCCACTGGCTCCTTGGACCAAGCTTGATGGTGGCCTTTGCATTTCTGGGGAACACTCTGTTCTTGACCATACTCGTGTCCATGCTTTCCAACACGTTCAGCAACATTTCGACCAATGCCACGGCGGAAATCCAGTACCGAAGAGCGGTGCTGACGCTCGAGGGGGTGAAGGCGGATGCGGTGTTTGCCTACCAACCCCCCTTCAATCTCCTCGCCGTCTTCTTTCTTTTACCACTCAAGTTCGTCGTGAGCCCGCGGTGGTTCCACAAGATTCACGTAGCCACGGTCCGCCTCGTCAACCTCCCACTACTGCTGATCATAGCCGTGGCCGAGCGTCGCCTTCTCTGGCCGTCCCAATCCGCCAGCCAGCAGACCATCTACCCGCGGGCCAAGAAATGGTTCTGGCAAAAGTGGCAGCTGTCTGCTCATCGCTACCTCCGCGCCGTATTCCAAGTGCCGCCTCCCGAAGACGTGCATCGCGACATCGCCGTGGACGACCACCTGACGCACCACCTCATCCGACGCCAGTTCACGAGGCAGCCCACAGCCGAGGGCCAACTGCCGCAGCCACGAAAGGCATCGCGTAGGGACTCGATGTTTCCGCACAAACGGAGGGGTTCCCGCACAGAAGACGCCAGCACCCCAGAGAGCATGGCCGCCAGGATGCAGGTCATGGAAAAGTCGATGCGGAGGATGGAGCTCCTGCTGTCGAAACTCGTGTCTGTAGAGGATGAGGTGATTGATGACGGGTCGGAAGGCGGAGGATTGACGGGAGGGGGGGGTCTCACGGCCGAGTCGACGTTTGTAGAGCAGCAGCAGGGGAACTATTAACTAGATGGGTTGATTCACTTTTTGTTTTGCTGTGCACAAGGCAGCCGACTTTTTTTTTTTTTTTTCTTTTTTTCTTTTCTTTTTCCATTGTTGCTGTCCTCACGCAACACCAACTTGAACTCGACCAAGCTCACCCACTCTTTTTGTAAACCTTTGATCAAGCGCAAATCCTACAATGTGCCAAGTCACCTACTTCCACCACAAGACGTGCCACCACGAATGGGCCGTCATTTCGCGCCCCTGCGCACCCGGCCTCGGCTTCTCCAACTGCCCTACTTTTCTGCCCTGCGACACGGGCCCCATCAAGGCCGCGCCGAGAATGTACCGCACCGCCGGGAGGGCGTGTCCGCGGTGCGCCGAGGAGCAATTGCGCGTTGGGCATGACAGGAACGTGGTTCGCGTGGTGGAGGGGATGGGGCGGGGGGTGAGGATCGGGGAGGAGGAGGATTGGGGGGTTGACGTGAGGATTTTGGGACGCTCTGCGTGCTGCGCTGTGCTGTGATTTTTTGCTCACTTTTCTCACTTTTCTCACTTTTGGGGGTTTGAAGAATGGTTTGGGGTGTGAGAAGTGGAGACGTGGCCTGAGGGTTTCTCAAAAAAACAAAAGTCACTTTGCGAAGTACAAAGTACGAGTGAGTGAGTGGTGACTGGAGTGACTTGTGTGTGAAAACGAACATTCAGACCGAATTTAACCTCGTCGGCCTAGAAACAACGAAAAAAAAAATCATCACTTCTTCAGCCCACCCCCGAAAAATCAAATCAGCAGCAACCCATTCGTCAGGGAATAAAAGATAAGCGAACCAAAAAAAAAAAAGAAATGCTCCCAACACCAGATACATCGCACGTCTCCTACGACCGAGTCTACGAGCCGCAGAAGATTCCTTCCTCCTCCTCGACACGCTCTCGTCCGCCACGGAGACGACCTTCCTGCGGTCCCGGTTCCCGCCTCCTCCGTCCTCGCCCCCCGCGCTGGTCGTCGAGGTCGGCACTGGATCCGGCGTCGTCCTCGCCTTCGCGACCGCCCACGCCCTCGCCATCTTCGGGACGCGCCACGTCCTCACCGCCGGCGTGGACGTGAGCTCGTTCGCGTGCCGCGCCACGGTCGCCACGGTCGGCAAGGCGGCCGGGGCAAGTGCCAGCAGTCCCGGTTCGCGCGGCGTGTTTCTCGGCTCCTTCACGGGGGACCTGGCGACGCCGTGGAGGGACGGCGCCGTCGACGTGCTGGTGTTCAACCCGCCGTATGTTCCTACGCCCGAGATGCCCGTGCGGCCGGCGTCGTTTGGCGAGGGCGAGGGCGAGGGCGAGCACGAGGACGAGCACGGAGGGGGGACCACGAGCCGGGACCACGATTCGTACCTGCTGAGCTTGTCGTATGCGGGGGGAAGGGACGGCATGGAGACGACGGAGAGGCTGGTGGCCGTGTTGCCCCGGATCCTGGCACAGAGAGGATGCGCCTACCTGTTGCTGTGTGCGCAGAACAAGCCTGAGCGTGTCAAGGCGAGGATCCGGGGATTCGGCGCCGGATGGAGGGCTGAAACGGTGGCCTCGAGTGGGAAGACGGCTGGGTGGGAGAAGCTGCAGGTTTTGAGGATATGGAGGGACCACGGGGGTGGGAATGGAAGTGGAAGTTGATGAGGAGGAGACGCTTCTATACATACATGCGTCATATCATGTTCCTGCGTCTACGTTCTGTTTAGAAATTTGCACGACGCACGCCCACTTGCGTTGAATTCATCTATGGATTAGGGGTTTTTTTTTTTGGGGGGAGTAAACTGGTGGCCAAACATCCCAAACGCCAAGTATCATCGCATTGTGCGACCAATTCCCCCCCCCCTCGCAAAATGATAAGAGCACTTCCCACCTTTTGATAGAACCCTCGCCCCCATCGTCGAAGCAGCACGAGAGTCTGCTCTTTCTTCTTGACATGGCCATGGAATCATCTGCCAATAAAAACATGGCCACTAGCACCGTCGGTGTTTTCAATTCGCCATGCCGTGTGAACCCCCGCGCAAGATGATATCCCCCTCCTTGGCTGGTCTGATAGTGGCGGAGAGGTGGCGTTGATGACACAGGACAACGGCGTTTTCATGCTCAGCCAAAGTTGTTTCATCTTTGCAAACCCCCATTGAATGTCTTTCCGGAGACGCTTTTAACCCCGTCCACGACCGAACCCGCGACCTCGTCCACGGCCTCTGCCGCCACCACCTCTGCCGCCGCGGCCGCGACCAGCACCGGCACCAGCACCCCGGTCGGCTTCCTTGCGAGCCTTGTTCTTGGGCTTTGGCGCGTCGTCGATTAATAGCGTGTCGAGGGGCAGAGAGTCGGGAAGGATGAAGTATCGGATCGTGGATCCTCGGATGTTCATGGTGTCAAGGGAGATGGGGTCTTGGCCCTTGGCCGTCATTTTGACGGTTCGAAGAGCAGTATTCATTTGCGGCGAGACGGACGATATGGTGCCGTGAACAATGGTGCCTAGAGGTGGGAATGTTTGTTAACAATCGTGTTTCGGCGCGGGCGTTTTTGTGCATCGAGTCTCGGGATTTATTTTTATACAGAAACGCCAAGAGACCACGTGTCTGGGAGTCGTTGGCGGCAAAGCGAGCATGTGAAGAGGGAGATGCGTACCATTTTTCAACTCAATTGTCACCGTCTCGTTGGTGCATTTCATCAAGAATCTAGCGTCGCGAAAATGATCAGTTCCTGTTCTTGCATGGTAAAATGACGACCCAGCCGACGCGGAGCCCATGTATTGAGGTGCGAGCCGTGTGCTCGAGACTGCGGAAATATCGCACTTACCTCACGAGCTTCATGTTGGGCGATGGAGGAGATACGTTGGTGCTATTGCCGGGGACAAAAAGTCGTCATGGCAGGTGTGAGCTGCCTCTGGATGCTTGCTTCCGCTTCACGAGGCGGGAGCCGGAAAAAGGTGACCCCGCACGGGTCTGGGGACAACTGAAAAAAGGGAAAAAAGCAAAAAAAGCAAAAAAAAAGCCCCCCCCCTTATCGATAGACAGCAAACGTGTAGTCATGGGCGAACCGTGACCTGTATTCAACCATCCATTCATTCATTCCTGTATGCTTGGTCAATGCTTAGGCTGAGGACGACGCTTCACCATGTTGTTTGCTCTCTAGTTGCTCTCTCGTTCCACAAGAACCAGAGGGACTGGAAGGGACCAAGGCCTCATGAGCTCCGCGCAGGGTTTGCTGAATATGGGCTTCGTGTCTTCGTCATCTGAACACATGACAAGGTCCTTATTCGGCTTCGACTTATTACCCCACCACTTTACCACCACATCATCCACACCAGAGTCACCAGAGTCACCAGAGTCACCAGAATCACCAGAGTCACCAGAATCCAGACAGACGTCTTGTCTTTTATGCCTCGGCTTGAGCGAACCTGAGCCGTCCTCCTCTTCCATCGTGCATCGGAGCCGACATAGACATAGATTGCGCACTTGCAATCAAAAGGTGTATCCATCATGATCTCGGGACGAGGTGGTGCGGGCGCTCGGGCTGGACGCATCCGCCCGCCTCGTCGAATTGTTCGTGTAAGTTTGTCACCTCACCTTGATTGATGACTTCACAACTCTGCGCTGTTCCGCCCCACCGCCCTTGCAAACAAACAAACAACCCTCACATTTCCCGCAAAAGGTGCTTCACCCTGCTTCGGGGACTCATTCATGGTTCCAGTTCCAACCATGGCAAGACTTCTTCACAGCCGCTCAGAGCCGCTCAGGGCATGCGAGTGCTCTTCAGGCTGCCTGCCATAATAGATAGCTCGCTCCATCCTGCAGCCGTCAGACTTGCCAAGCTTTTGGGCACAGCGCAGCCAAGCGCAAGAATATCCTGGCTAACATGTTTCGTTCGCAGCCGAATGGCGCTGGAGAAGGAGCCGACTTTGAAGACTGTTGGAACATGCTCAAGGAAGCTCTGCGTGACATCCACAATAAGAGCTGTGGCCGACTATCCTTCGAAGAGCTGTACAGAGCCGCTTACAAGATTGTGCTCAAAAAGAAGGGTGAAGTCCTGTACGAGCGGGTCAAGCAGTTCGAAGAACAATGGTTTGCCGAGCACGTCATTCCCAAGATCGAGGTCTTGGTCACCAAGAGCCTGATCAGCATCGGGGTCGACAAGAACCTGACGAGCTCCGTCAACGAGAGACGTCAAACGGGCGAAAAGTTTCTCAAGGGCCTACGAGACACTTGGGAAGACCACAACATGTCGATGAACATGACTGCGGATATTCTCATGTATCTGGATAGAGGCTACACCCAGCAAGAGCCCAACCGGGTTCCCATATTCGCAACCACAATCGCACTTTTTCGCGACCATATTCTGCGATCCTGCCTCAACGCCAATTCCAGCAACGCGGTCATTGACATTCTCATCTCCGTCATGCTGGACCAGATTGACATGGAGCGCGAGGGGGACGTTATTGATAGGAATTTAATACGCAGCTGCAGCCGCATGCTGAGCTGCCTGTACGAGACCGAAGATGAGACCGAGAGCAACAAATTATACCTGACAGTTTTCGAACCCCGCTTCCTGAGCAACAGCGAGTCCTTCTACAGCGCGGAATGCCAGCGATTGCTCCGGGAGGCCGACGCCAGCACTTGGCTGCGACATACACAGAGGCGGTTGAACGAGGAGGTTGACCGGTGCGGGACAACAATAGAATCGGATTCGCTTCCAAAGGTCTCCTCGGTGATTGACCAGCAGCTCATCGTAGAGCATCTGTCAGAGTTCTTGGGCATGGAAGGGAGTGGTCCGAGATGGATGATTGACAATGACAAGCTCGATGACTTGTCGATATTGTACAAGCTCATTTCGAGGGTCGAGGAGGAAAAGACGTCTCTGCGAATCATTTTGCAGAAGCGGGTCGTCGAGCTGGGACTCGAAATCGAGACTGTTTCGCGAAACACCGACTTCTCAACCGCGCAAGCAGACGGAGACGAGCCTGGCGAAGGAGAAAAAGCCAAGAATCTGAATCCCGCGGCTCAACAAACCGCGGCTGCTATCAAATGGGTCGACGACGTGTTGCGGCTCAAGGACAAGTTCGACAATCTGCTGACGCGATGCTTCCAGGATGACCTTGTGATCCAGACATCGCTGACCAAGAGCTTTTCCGACTTTATCAACATGTTTTCGCGAAGCTCAGAATATGTGTCTTTATTTATTGACGATAACTTGAAGAGAGGCATCAGAGGCAAAACCGAGGCCGAGGTGGACGCAGTCTTGGAAAAGGCAATCATTCTCATTCGCTATCTGCTGGACCGCGATTTGTTCCAAACATATTACCAGAGGCACCTGGCCAGAAGACTGCTGCACGGCAAATCAGAAAGCCACGACGTGGAGAAGCAAATCATTTCACGGATGAAGCAGGAACTGGGACAACAATTCACCAGCAAATTTGAGGGCATGTTCCGTGATCTGGTGACGTCGTCAGAGCTCACCTCGACATACCGCGACCATGTCCGCAATGTCAACGAAGGCGCGAGGGTCATTGACCTCAACGTCAGCGTGCTGACCACTAACTACTGGCCGCAGGAAGTCATGGGCCGGCAGACGGCCATGGGCGACGGCTCCCGTGTCACCTGCAACTACCCGCCCGATATTCAACGCCTCCAGACCAGCTTTGAGCAGTTCTACCTCACAAACAGAAACGGTCGCAAACTCACATGGATTGGCACTACTGGAAGCGCAGACATCAAATGTGTCTTCCCTGCCCTTCCGGGCAAGTCGGGTGCGTTGGCCAAGGAGAGGCGATATGAGATCAACGTGCCGACCTTTGCCATGGTCATCATGTTGTTGTTCAACGATGTTGACGACGGCCAAAGTCTATCCTTTGAGGAAATCCAAGCCAAGACCAACATCTCTACTTCGGACCTCATGAGAGCGTTGACAGCTATCGCAGTCGCCCCAAAATCCCGCGTGCTGGCCAAAGACCCGGCCACCAAATCTGTCAAGGCCGGCGACAAGTTTACCTTTAACTCAAGTTTCCAGAGCAAGACGGTAAGAATCAAGGCGCCCATCATCAATGCCGTTTCAAAGGTCGAAGATACGCAGGAGAGGAAGAGTACCGAAGAGAAGAATAATCAGACAAGAGCTCACATTGTGGATGCCGCCATTGTGAGAATCATGAAGTAAGCCAGCCCACGTCATCGTTTTTATTATTATTTGTGCCCCCCCCCCCCTTTGCTAACATGATGGTCCAGATCTCGAAAGGAGCTCAGTCACTCGCAACTCGTGATCGAGGTTCTCTCCCAGCTCGCAGGGCGATTCAAGCCTGAAGTTTCGCTGATCAAGAAACGGATCGAGGATCTGATTGTGCGAGAATATCTAGAACGGCCGGATGAGGAAGACGCACCGTCCATGTACCGATATGTAGCCTAGACAGAAGAAGCCAACGCGCAGACCTTGTGAGGGTATTTTGCATTGGGGAGAAGAGGGTCGGAAATTGCATTGCCAGGCGACAGCATTACTCGATTATTGAGCGTGGGAGAGAAACGAGATGAAGATGTAAAAGATGGCGTGTGCATACTCGGTATGTATCCGAGTACGATGATTACTGAAGTCCACGCACCCCCACTACACTGTGTACACCCCACTGTACTTGCACGTTGCCCCGTCCAGCCTGGTCCGAGGCAGGTGGGTGGGAGGAGTGGGAGCTCGCTCACGAGTCACGAGTCACCACACCACCTCCGAGAGCCGGCTCTCATTTCATTGTACCTCATCTCATACCCTTCATATCCGGGGGCTTCATACCCTTCCTCATTCATGCCAAACTCACACCAACAACTCACTCGTCCCTTGTCGACAACGACCGGTCCCCCAGCCCGCCCGCCCGTCAATCACATTGTGCAACATTGTGCAACATCGTGCAACATCGTGCTTGGCCATTTTCGAAAACCCGGCAATGTTCGCCCTCCGCCGAACAATGGCCACGACGGCCGCCGCGCCATCAGCCGCCTCTGCGCTCAGGCAAGCTGGCAAGGTGGTCTGCATCGGGCGCAACTACGCGTACGTTGTTGCCCCCCCCCGATCACCCCTGTTCTCATGCACAGGTCTGTCTCATTACACACGAGGTCATTACACACGAGGTCATTACACACGAGGTCATTACACACGAGGCGAGGTTTGTGCCAACAACGCCTTCACACCTAGGGACCACATCGCCGAGCTGCAAAACATGAAGCCCAAGCAGCCCTTCTTCTTCCTCAAGCCGCCTTCTTCCATTGTCCTGCCGGGCGAGGGACCGTGCCTGCGGCCCGGGGGCGTCAAGATGCATTTCGAGGTGGAATTGGCGCTGATTATGGGCAAGACGGTGCGGGACCTGGAGGCGGACGATGCGATGGGGGCACTGGAAGCCATCCGGGGTGCGTTTCGTTTCTCATCATTTCTTATTTGGTTTTTTTTTTTTTGAAAGAAAGAAAGAAGAACCCCCACGCCCACGGCTGAACTAACGCCTTTTGTCGAACCCCAAAAGCCTACGCCGTCGCAATCGACATGACGGCGCGAAATGTGCAGGACGAGGCCAAGAGGAAGGGCCTCCCGTGGGACATTGCCAAGGGGTTCGACACGTTCCTCCCCATGAGCGAGGTGATTCCCAAGAAGGCGATTGCGGACCCGCACGACGTGGAGCTCTTCCTGGACGTGAATGGCGAGTCGAGGCAGAGGGGGTCCACGGGGCTGATGATCTACCGGATCCCGAGAATCGTGAGCGACATCTCAAAGGTCATGACGCTGCATCCGGGGGACATTGTGCTGACGGGCACGCCGGCTGGTGTCGGGCCCGTGGCGCCGGGGGATGTGATGCGGGCGGGAGTGAGGGTCGACGGGGAGGAGCTGGAGGAGGGAAGGATGGAGGTTAGGGTTGAGCAGTCGCCTTGTTCGTATCAGTTTTCGGAGACGTGAAGAGAAAAGAAAGTTGATGTTGCGCTATTTTCTTGCACAAGTTGGTGGTTTCTCGTAGAAAAGGCGTATATCAATTCTTTTTTTTTTGCTTTTTTTTTCTTCTCTCATACACAATCACTACATGTCATTTCCCATTCCTCATCATATTCACACATACATACAACCTTTCCCAATCTCCCACAATTACTCTTCTGTCACTCCTTCTCCCTGAGTCCATTTTGACGTGAGATTGGGATCAGATATGGAACCCGGCCTGTGCGCCCAGTCAGCCAGGTCCCCGCACGCGCCACATCGTCGCTTCTCCTCGTCGCTCTTGAAATCGTTGACGGCGGCCTCGAGCTGGGTGCCCAGGTCGGTGCAGCCAAATGCGGCCTCGTGGACGACGACGCCGCCGGGACACGTCGCGCAGTACCAGCGCAAGCGGTCGACCGAGCCCGCGGGACGGCGCTGCTCCAGGACGACGCCGACCGTGTTGGCGAAGCGGACGGGGTTGTGGGGGGTGTCTGGCGGGAGGAGGAACATGTCGCCCTCGCGGATCGTCACGTCGCGGAAGACGCCGTCGTGGTCCAAGACCTTGAGCATCATGGCGCCGCGGTACTGGTAGAACCACTCGGGCGTCGGGTTGATGTGGTAGTCTGACCGGGCGTTGGGGCCGCCGACAATCTGGGGAAAGAAACAAGGTTCGTGTGAGAAGTGACAGGACAAGGGCCCCCCCGGGGGGGGAAAGGGGGGGAAGGAGGGGGGAAGGTTGAGCTCATCTCACCATGACGGTCAAGTCCTCATTGTAGACGCAGTAGTTGTTGATGGGGGGCTGCAGCAGGTGCGCGTTCTCGTCGAGCCTGGGGACGGGGAGCACATGTGAGAGAGAGAGAGAGACGGGGGGAAGGCTGAGGCTGGGGTTTGTGGTGGACTTGACTGACCATTTAGGCAGGTTGACTGGGGGGCCGAGCATGTTGAAGGGCTTGTCGATGCGAAGAGAAGAGAGGGCAGGGATGCGATTTGTGGCATCAGTGGAATGGAATGGAATGGATTGGATTGGAGTATCACGGCTCGCTGCTGGTGCTGGTGCTGGTGCTGGTGCTGGTGGTAGTTGCTGCTTTTTTATTGTTTTGTTCCGTCTTGTTAGAACCTTTAAACACGCTGTCGGTCCTAATCCGTCAGAACGACCCACCCACACATTTTTAGTATAGCTAATGTTTTTATGATTCTTTATACCCATGTCTAAAGTTAATTATAATACCTATAATAAGTATATTTTCTATAACTTTTAGAGATAATAATACTATTAAAGCTATTATAGGTGTCATACTGTGATGATCTAGGCTTCGCCTAGACCTAGCAATATAGGTGTCAATTGCACAAGTCTTGGGGACTTGTACAATGCGTTATTTTGTTGTCAATCATGGCGCAATGGGATAGCTATATAAGTGGGGTTTAAAGACGCGGGTGCATACATATTTAATTTTTGACGGATGCGCGTTTTTAGTTGCCCTTTGATTTCGGGTCGAGTCATGACGCAAGTGGCGAGGTTCATCAATTGCCTTGCCTGCCGCCGGCCGCGCCGAAGATCTCCGCTACTTGGATGGATCGGGCGGCTCGTGAGTTGGTTGAATTAGCGCGAACCACACCCCCCCCCCCAACCCAAAAAAACACGTGTCCGGCCAAACGTTGCTCCAACAGTAATCCGTAATCCTGTATGTACTCCGCACTCCGTAAACAACTCAACAACACAAAGCTCGCCACCGCAACCAGAAAGAACCCCCCAACTCACTCAACCATGAACCACGCAGGCCATGATCACGCCGCCATGGACCACGGCGGCCGCGGTGGCATGGCCGACATGTGCAGCATGAGCGTGCGCATCCCATCCCATCCCATCCCTCCCCCCTCCGTTTCCACCCGCCAAAAAAAAAAAACCCCCTCGCCGCTGACAACAAAACCCCGCGCGCAGATGCTCTTCACCTGGGACACCAACAACCTCTGCATCGTCTTCCGCCAATGGCACGTCCGCTCAACACCAGGCCTCATCTTGTCCCTCGCCGCCGTCGTCCTCCTGGCCATGGGCTACGAAGCACTGCGCGCTCTCTCCCGCACGTACGAGGACGGCATCAACCAAAGGCTCTCCGTCATGCCCCGTGAGTTTCACGAAAATCCCCCCCCCCCCTTTTTCCACCATGGGATCTTCGTTGCCCCAATGCTGAGAATCTTCTTCTCCTCTCTTTCCAATCATGGAGACGATGAAGCTCACACTGAGACCACGTCGTTCCTCGCGCCAGGACGAAATCAGGAGAATGCCAGCAAACGCTGGCACGTCATCAAGGCCGTCCTGTACGGCGTCCAGAACTTTTACGCCTTCATGCTCATGTGAGTCGGAGTTCTCTCACCCCGGGACCTGGTAATACGTCCCACTCTTTTTTCGTTTTTTTTGACCATTGATTTTTTTTGGGGGCGTTTTTTTTTCCCCCGCCTTTCCGCAGGCTGATCTTCATGACTTACAACGGCTGGGTCATGATTGCTGTCTCTCTCGGAGCTTTTCTCGGATATCTCGTTTTCGGCCACAGCACTTCTGCTACCAAGGATAATGCGTGTCACTGATTTGGGGGGGACGGAACACCGTGTATACCATGGGTGACGCGTGGAATTTCATGAATCGTAGTTGATTTGATAGCACTGTAGCTCTATTGAATTTCATTAAAAAAAAATTGGCTCATCTTTGTGGCCAATGCCATCTGATTTGGAAAAGAGACGTCGTCGGGATATTGCTGGCGATACCCACCACCCAGCCAAGTTTGTCACAATGAACGTGCGACGCCAGTCTTCATACCCGTCATGACCTCATGAGAAAGAAGACAGAGAAATTATGTACATGCACACCGAGCTTCCAAATGACGGATCCCAACCTCCCTCTTCCTTTTTCCCCGAGCAATCGCACCCCCACCACCACCATCATCGTCATCACATCTTGGCCTCCCCCGCCTCGTTGAACGCGCCCTCCTCTCCAGCCCTCAGGATGATGTCGTAATCACCATAGGCCTCGTTGTGCTCCATCTCGGGCTCCTCCGCGTACGCGATTCGAGCCGCGTCCACCAACATGCGGGCCGTCAAGCCCCAGACCTTGAACCGACCCTCATGCTCCTCCTCCTGCTGCTCCTGCTGCTCCTGCTGCTCCTGCTCTTCCTCCGGCGCCTCGCCCAAGTTCCCCCGCGCGCTGGCCCGCCGCGGCCTCACCACCCGCTGATTGTTGACGGGGACGAAGAACTTGTGCACCCGCCACGGCGCGTCCTTCCACGACACCCATGCGCCCTCGTACCACGGGCCGGGCGGCAGTTCCACGCCCGGCCGGGGCGGCAGGTCCTCCGACCTGAGGAAGTTGTACAGGGGGGCGCTGAACACGGCCGCCACCTCTCTCGCGTCCAGCCTCGGCATCAGCGATTCCTCCACCAGCGGGCTCGGCGTGGAGAAAGGCCGCGCAGGGCCTGACGACGAGATGATTCCTCGCCAGGGACGGCGGCAGCAAGCATAGCGGCTCTATGCGGAATGGCTTGGGGAGACGCGCGTCGTCCATTGGTAGGCCGATTTCTTCAAAGGCCTCCCTGCGGGCGATTTGGTCTGCATGGGGGGTTTGTTCAGTACGAGTACAATTCCGGGGTCTCCCTTTCTTCATCATCTATGGTTCCCATGGATTTCTTTTATTTTCGGGAAGGGGGGGGGCACATCAAACTTACAAGGCGTCTCATCCACACCATCGGCCTTGCCCCCCGGCAGCGCCGCATGCCCCGAGAAGCTCCTCAGCGACGCGGCGCGCATGGTGATGACGACGCGCAAGTCGCCCCAGCGGTCCGCGTACAAGAGAACCAGGACGGCAGCGCGCTTCCGAGCAGGCAGAGTGTCCCAGAGGGGGAACGGGGGAGGCTTGTAGGCCCGGAGCCGGTTGAGGGCTGCCTGGAAAGAGGGATGAGATGATGGATGGGTGAGCGAGGAAGCGGGCGGTTGGCGGTTGGTTACCCAGGGTGATGGGAGGGAGGAACGGGGGACGTACCAGCGAGACGGGATTCAGTCCTGCCATTGTGGAAGCATCGTAGTATAGGGACTCTTGGAAGGAATCTCGGGTTGGCAGGCCCAGGAGGTCTGCGATTTCGCGTTCGCGTTCGCGTTCGTGTTCTTGGTCGTCGCTGTCGCTGTCGCTGTCGCTGGGATGTCGTCGATGGTGGTGGAGGCGGGCGTCGGGGTTGGCGAGAGGTGATGCCAATGTCGGCATGGTGAGGGGGGGAGAACCCAACAAGAGGGAAGAGGGGGGAGGAGGCCGTGACTGGGTGAGCGGAACGGGACGAGAGCGCAGTTGAAGTTACTCCGTAGTCCGTACGTAGTGTTGAGAGACGAAAGTTGGTCTTGGCCGTGACCACTCAACTGCGTGTCACGAACTGTGTCACCTATCTGTGTGCCACGCAAGTATGTAGAGTGCCCGTTTCACAACAAGTTGGTGGGGCTTCTCCATGCTATGGTGTGGAGAATAAACGCTACATAACATAATCCGTACGCATTATGTACATCGTTGTTGCCTGGACAGCAAGCAGGACAGCAGGACAACAGGACAGCACTAACCACACCGCACGAGTTGACTAGCTCGGTACGTACCGCAGACATTCACACAAGTCTTGCACGAGCCAAGGTTGGAATCGGCGCGTTTGTGTCTTGGCCGTAATTCCTGGCTGCAACTGTCTATCTGAATCACCTAGACATATGAGACGAGGAAAAAAAAAAAAAAGAAAAAAAAAGAAAAAAGGCTTTGTCTGCTTCATGGCAGCTCCAGCTGTGTACGATAAGAAAAGCGGCCACAAGACACACAGAGAGAAAGAGAGTCAGCAGTCCCTGGCCTTGCTGTGGGGGAATAATAGTAAAATGATCATCGGCTTAATATATCCCGATTCGCCTGTCCATGCCATATTGTTCGTTCCTTTGCAAGATTGACACATGATACCGGGAAAAAAGTGAAGGAAAAAAAAAAAAAAAAAAAAGAAAGTAGCTCCTCGATGGAGATGTATTCGTCGTGACTTATAAAAATCTCGGGGGAGAAAAGACAAACTCTTCTGGAATCTTGGCAAAACTCTTCTTGAAGTCCTCCTTTCGCTGTTCTCACCGCTTTGCTGCCTTTTCCCGTTTGATTTGTTGCTCTCTTTGCTGCAGACGAGTAAGTAGCTCTCGCCGGTCGCCTGGCCTCGGCCCTGTGGCTTTTTGATCATGGCTCATGCCGGACGCACTCGACATCTGCCTGTGACCCTTGTTCTCTTCGCTGGCTCTTTGTGCGAACCAATCTTTCAAGCTGGACATGGCAGGCATCTCATCACTTTCCGAGTCGCTGTCCCATGCACTCCTCAAAGGTGGTGCGGGGGAAGGCCGAGGCGGGGCCACGTCGATTGCAAGTCTGGGCGTGGCAGGTGCCGGTGAGGATGAATATGCTGGACCTGCCACAAAGTCCGCGGGGGACTGTCGTGGTGGCTTGGGCGAGTCTTGATGTGTGCCTGCGGACCAGGTGGACCAGGTGGACGATGATGACGTGTCGATGGAGTCGGGTCGCTCACGACGTCGAGAAAATCGCGTGGCCGCGGAGAGGGCCAAGCTCAAGGACGACCGCTTCTTCCTGGACGACGTAGTTGACGGGGCGGCATCGTCGACGGCACTGAGTTGGCGAGAGTGGCGAGTGGCGAGATTGGCCGTGAAGCGGTGATACTCTCCTGCGGCTGCAATATCGCTGAACTGACCATGTGCCGGCCCTCCCCAACAAGGGCGCACCACGTCGTCATCCAGAGTCATCTGTGGGAAGGATTCGCCCAGACCATCCATCCTCTTGTCGTTGCCATCCGCAATCGGTCTATGAATAATGTTCAATGGTGCTGGCATCGCATCCGTCTCTGGTGACATTGGGCCCCATGAGCTTCCTCTGCTAGAGGATTCGTCGTCATCGGCCTCTAACACAGGTACGAGGTGATAGTCCGGAACTCCATAGTCGTCCATCCTTGTGTCGGATCTGGTGGAGGACGTATCCGAGCTCACACTTGCCGGGGACATCAGCTGGTTGTCCATGACATCCACCTGCAGACCGGTAAGCTGATGAACCTTTTGCGATGATGTCCGTGATGATCGTGCCAGTGGGTTGTAGTTGCAGATGCTCCTTGGAGTTGGGCTGGCTATCAGGGAAGCGGCCGTATTGGCATGAATGTGGTGGTGGTGGTGGTGGTGATGGTAGTGCTGTTCTGCGGCATCTGAACGCGCTGGCGACCGTCCTCCCCGGTCAGCGAACCGCTCGGTGAACCGCTCAGTGAATGCCGGCGAGCCTTCCGAGAGGGTAACCCTTCTTCGCCTCCGGGGTTGAGATCTCATAGCTGCTGATGGTATTGAAGGCAAAGAAGGAGAGGAAGAAGAAGAAGAAGAAGAAGAAGAAGAAGGCGATGGCGATGGTGGCAGCGAGGGTAGAGGACGGTTTGCGTAAGCTTGCATTAAACCGGGAGACGAGGCACTGTATTTGTGACCAGGTCGGAATGCGCTGCGTGGAGGCACTTCTGGTGGCGGATCTGATGGTGAGGTTGATGTAGTGAATCCATCCAAGTCTGCAGCAGAGAAATCCGGTGGAGGACCGGACTCAATACCTTTTGCTTCCATTTCAGCCCATCAATGGTGACGTGACGGGTATCGATACCGTCGACAATGGGAGCGCAAGAAGAATGCAATAGCCGCTCGATGATACACGCGCGCGCTCGGGAGGAACAATAGCCCTGTTTGGTGTTTGAGGCCAAGTGTGAGTCAGTGAACCCGCAAAAGGATACACAACAATGGCAACGTCGAGAGGTCAACTTTCGTTCCGTGGTCAGTCAATCAGTCAATCAGTCAATCAGTCTCTTTGTTGCAGACCCGAACTCACCAGGGGAGTCGGAAAGATGGCAAACAACAACAGACTTGAAGGAGGGGGAGGGGGAGGGGGAGAGGGGGCGCGGAATCGAGGACAAGGGCCAACTTCGTAATTGAGAAAAGCAGGCGGCGCATGCGCGAGTAAATATGGCCGCGACGCTCGCTTTCTTACGATTCCATTAGTTCCTCGGAAGTGTGCTGAGAGTACCGACCATAATATCAGGTTGCTTTGATGGCCGACCTGATGGTCGACCACCATGGTCCGGGCAAACCCGTGTCCACGCCATCGCATCGAGCTTGCATGAGAGAGTTTGGCCCTGCGGACTACGGTGGAGGATCGATCCTCCGCAACTCCCTGCATGTTGGAGTAACCCATCCGTACGGAGCACGGAGTTTGGACCCCATCCATGAAGCCCATCCATGAAGCCCATCCATGAAGCCCATCCATGTCATCTATGTCGTCCGTGTCGTCCGTGTCGGGTGTGCACCGGCTGAACGAACCCCCCTCCTTGGCTCCTTCCCCCAGAAACGTTCCAGCTTGCGCCCACACGCCCACACGCCCACACGCCCACATTATTATTATTACCCACGGGCCACGGCTGTTCTATGTATATGTAGTTCTGTTGCTACCTTCCCAGATCCGTCTGACATGAGACCTTTTCTCGCCCCATTGCTGACCGCTTACCCGTCTACCCCACCCCGCAGTTGGCAGCCAGTTGGCAGCAAGCACGCGGCGCATGTGAGACATCCATCCACGTCCACCCACGTTCATCTTCATCCACGTTCATCCGCCCATCCCTCCTACCAGTTCTTCCAGAACGATGACCGAGCCGACGTGGTAGATATGGGGTGGTGGGGGGGAGAGCGTGAGAGCCAAGAGATACCAATCACGCTACGCTCTGCCGCATCGCACAGATAACAGCAGTCAGTGCTCATGGGACGAACCTGGCTCGGCTCCGGTTAATAGTTGCACACAAAATCCGTACACACATACACATGGAGTCATTCCTGTCCGAGTACTCCGTGGTGCCACTGGTGCGCCAACGAAACAAGTCAAGAGGCAAAATGCGAGGGAAGACGGCGCCTTACATACAGCTGAAAATGCCACCCGCCACCCGCACCACCGTCAGACAGACAGTCAGTCAGTCAGACAGCAATATTCTCGTCATCATGGCGACACAGCCTGTAAGACGGACGTTCTCTCAAGGGGGGTGTTAAGGTGTCAGGTATATTACATACAAATGCCCTAACTTGACGGCCAACTAGTCATGCTGCCACGCGCCAAAGAGCCAAAGCGCGCGTTGATCATGGCAGTCAAAATTGACATCAATGTCAATAACGACCATTACAGGTCCGCCGCCAGCTTCTCTTCTGCAGCACCTGCCGCGAACCGAACATCCTTGCCAAGTCGCGCTGCTCTCGTGGCATGGCATGGCATGGCCTAGTCGTCGCCGTCGTCGTCCTCGTCGTCACCATCTATCCCCCCCGGATAGTCCCCCAGTAGAAAGTCATCAATGCCCAGCCCAGTAGACGAATTCCTAATCCACTCTGTTTCGATGCGGAAAAATATCCACACCCATCGGCGGAAGACCTCCAAAAACTCAATGAGGAAAATGCCGCTCTCGAAATCGCTAAACTTGTCCAGGTGAGGGCTCAGCTTCATGGACCATGTGCATCTCAGAAAAAGATCCAGCACCATGACTGCGTAGTAGATGGTCACAGGGCGAAATATGAGTCTATCGCGAAGACCCCACGGGTGATGGGGAGACGTGCGCTCCCTTCTCGACGCAAATAACGTCATGTCCCAATCCTTGGCTATATCCCAGTAGAACGAGTAGAGAGAGTTGACGAGAGCGGCCACCAACCAAGCTTTGTTGAGCGACGCTTTGGCTGCCGCATTGTCCGTATTCCTCTGCAGAGTACTGGTAATCAAAACGGGGAACGCGGTCGAATATTTGAGTGCGTTGGCAAGATTCTGTCCTCCCCACCCTACCGATTCCTTGTACGGCGCTCGTCGAACTCGAAGATACTCAATGATGCACTGTCTGAATCGGATCATGCTGGGCACTGCCATCAGCAAGGGCACAATCACGGTACCGCCGCAATTCCTATCTGGTCTTTTGGTCGACGATCCACCAGACGTGAAGAACATGCACAGTGTCACGAAGATGTCGCCGCAGACTTTGGCATACGATGTCAATACATCAGCAAGAAGTATATCACCAAACTTGCCATCCTGCGCTTCTGCGATGCCCCCGATGCTGACGCGCTTCAGAGTCGTGAGAAAGCGCCGACGGCCACCGCTAGGCAAGTTGCGGAGGGGCACGAAGAAGACTGCCATGATGGAGACGAGATATGTCATGGGTATCCAGTCATAGTCGATCACGCGCGACGCTACGCCCCATGTGAGAAGCCAGAAGAGAACCATGAAGACGCCAAACAGAGCCGAGAGAACGGTCGCAAGGCGATATGTCGAGAAGTGATGCGGTATATGGTGCGGTGATGAACGGCCGGGGTATCGTATCAACGAAGGAACGTCAACCTTGAGGAGATGAAGGTAGTGAAGATTGAGGCCCCAGCCCCAAACCGCTGTAGAGGGCAATTGTCAGTTCGTCGTGTTTTTTTTTTTTTTTTTCCAGGGGCGAGCGAGGGCGGAAACGCTGCCCAGATGATGGATGATTGAAGCTCGTACGAACCCAGTGTGACAATGAAGCCCACGCGATAGGGCAGAGGGAAGATCAAGCTGAAGCCATCGAGCCCCGATTCGACAGCTGGATCACCGTCCATGGCTGCTTCGCGTCGTCATCGGACGGGCCGCACAGGTGGAGGGAGGAAAGGAGCGACGGCACGGCGCGAGCGAGATCAATTCGTCGGACAAGGCGCCAGGCGCAGGGAGCCAGTTGCTGCGTAGTTGTCGATGAGGGGGGTAAGAAGCAGTCAAAGGAGCGTGTCGTGCAATGGGGGGTTTTTTTTTTCTTCTTCAAAGGGGGCCATCTGGGCAGGAGCCACGTTGGAGGTTGTGTGCTTGGTACGGATCACCTACTAGCTACAACGTAATTAAGCTCCGTCTGTCAACTGGTGGTGGGCTGTTGGCCAGACCCACCGCGAACTGCCATCTTCAAAAACTACAATGTAGCATCCATTGTACGTGTGCGAACACAACTAAAGATGCCGTAGCTTTTCAGCGAGTTAATGACCCTGTATCTACATGCATTATTTATTGTATGAGCAAGCAAACATGCAGTAGCCATTTTTTTCATCACGCAGTTGAAAATTTTACCTTGTTGATACATTCTCCCATAAGAAGCCAAGGATGTACCTTTTGTAAAGGGAATGTACATAATGCCGTAACACAACCGCCTGCCGCTTTCGGCACAGCGCCCCCCCCACCCCCCTCCCTCGCAGAGCGTCAGCCGAGGGAAAAAAAATCCGGGGTTCCGCCCGCGGCTTTCGCCAGCTGCCAACCGGAGCTGCAGCTTCCTCCTCCTACCAACATCACCTCCCAATCCGAAGAAGAAGAAAATAAGATCACAACAGCCTACACAGCTCTTCCGGCGACAGCACCCCTGAGCTGCCTTCCGATCGTCCGCGCAATCGCAATACATCAACCGGGCCGCCCCCCCCCCTTTCTTACCGAACCTCACCATGTCCTCACAACTCCCACAACCACCATCAACATCAACAACAGCCTCACCATACCCGTTCGCCGCCGCGCCAGACATTGTGCGCGCCCACCAAAAGGACGCCTACTTCACCGGCCACCTCACCAATGCCATGACCGACCTATACCGCCGCTTGTTCGGCGCGCGCTCGACCCACGCCCTCGCGCCCGAGCTGCGCTCCCTCGCCACCCTCCTCTACTTCTGCCTCACCACCCTCCCCGGGAACCGGACGCTCGGCGAAGAATACTGCGACCTCGTTCAGGTGGAATCCCCGCGCGGCCGCCTGCCCGCCGTGTCCAAGAGGGCGGCCTACATCGGCGGCACCATTCTCCTCCCCTACCTGATGGGCAGGACGCTGCCCCGGCTGCGCAACCGCCTGCGCGCCATCATCCACCGACGGCTGGACGCGCTCCGGAAGCGAGGAGGAGGCGGGCAGGAAGAATCCCGCCAGGCCCGCGCCTGGGAATACGTCTCCAACCACCTCCCGTCGCTGACGTCGGCCGCGCCCATCCAGGCCGTTACCCTGGCGCTCTTCTACTTCAACGGCACCTACTACGAGCTCGCCAAGAGGCTTCTCTCGCTGCGCTACGTCCTCACCCGCGCGGTGCCCGACTCCCCCGACAGAGGAGGCTACGAAGTCCTCGGCGTCCTGCTCGTCATCCAGCTCGCCGTCCAAGGCTACCTGCACATCCGCTCGACACTGTCGTCGTCATCCGCCGTCGTCGACGTCTCTCTCGACCGCGCAAACTCGTACTCCACCACCAACAACACCAACAACAACCATCTCCTCCTCACGGAACCGTTGACGCGGCGGGGGCCACAGCAGAGCAGGGTCGACTTGGCCTCGGCGACGCATACCCCCGTCAGCGCACAGCCCAGGTTTGACCTCGGCGATGCCAAGCTCATGCGCTACATCAGGGGCCGCCAACAGCGCAAATGTACGCTGTGTCTCGAAGAGCTCAAGGACCCGTCCGCCACCCAGTGCGGTCACGTCTTCTGCTGGGAGTGTATAGGCGATTGGGTGAGGGAGAAGCCCGAGTGTCCCCTGTGCAGGAGAGAGGCCATGGTGCAGCACATTTTGCCCTTGAGGGTCATGTAAATGACTACATCTATTTCTCCACCTCGTCAAAACAACACGGATAACACTGTGCTCTCATACATGTCCCGCTTGTCCAGCAACTGGCCGCATTACGCAGAATACATCGTACACCGCCCTTTTATCGTGCAACCAACCCGACCAACAGACCGGCGAGTCGACCTTGAGTTTGGACAAGGAAAGAGAAATACGAGCGTCATAAACAATGTGATATTGAAAGGAAAAAAGATCAACAATGACTTCCCCTCATCTTGCCCCATTCTCAGAACAGGAAACATGATTGATAGAAAATACATCACTTCAAGTGCTCTCTCAATCGATGGATGGACATATATCCTCCCATGGTATCATTGACTGCTCGAATTATTACATCCAGGGCCAACGTAAACCCTTCCTCCTCCGCGCAACTGCCCAGAAAAAAATAAGGACCCGGGACCGTTTTAGCGACATCCTGTGCCTTTGTTTTCGCAGACACGGTTGTTTTATTCCCCCCCCCCCCCTTCCTGAATTTTTTTGTTGGAAGAATGTCGTATATGCATATGAGCTGTTCATTGTTGTTTTAGGCCCTCCCCCTATATTGTGGCTCATGTCCTTATCTGAAGAGAAACAAGAGAAAAATATTGAAGGGGATGAAACCAAGGTGACAAAACTTGTGTGTATATCCAGTCCCGCCGACCTGGCGTTTGAAATAAGATAAAACCCTTGGGGGAAAAAATCGCAATGCAGTCTATGACTAACTCAATGCAGGTATCGTGAAATGTCCAGGTGTGCCCAATTATAAACTCCAAAAACTCCGCTGTAATAATACTGTCGTCTCGGCCCTGCCTATACCTGACATGCCATGCGCATGCATGGTAGCCAAAGTCTAATCCTCGTCCTCAATGGTGAAAAGAACAATTTCACCACGCTCATTTCGTCGCATGCGCAGGGTTCGCCAGAGCTCCTTCTCCTCTTTCGCCTTGGCCATGCTGGAGCCGGAAGCCTGGCGCTCCCGGTGGAATCGCTTCAGAGTCTTGTTCATGCTACAGCCCTTCTCGCTCTCGGGTCCTTTGTTCACAAAAGAAAGAAAGGCGTCTGCGCGCGGCTTAAATACAACCATCTGGCCGTCGGCGCCACCGGCCTTGCCATCCTTGGATTGCGGTCTGAACTCGATGAGCTTCGAGTCCTTCTTGTCACCATGGCGATGAGAGTGCTTCTTCGACTTCTTCTTTGAGGACTTCTTGACGCCGCCGGTGATCATGTCAAACAGGCTGTTGCTGACTTGGCCGCCTTTGGAGTGCTTGGAGTGCTTAGTCTTTTTCAATGGGCTCGCAGGAGAATTTTCGTTCGCGTCGCCTCCGGAGTAATCGGGGGAGGGTGGGTAGACGGGTCGCATTAATCCCTTCAAGCCTCCGGTGAGTCCTGAATGGAGAACAGGAGGGGCATCAGTCATGACTTGATCGCCAGGAACATCGACGTGGAGGCGCTTGCGCTTCTTGTCCTTCTTAAGCTCTCTGTCCTTGCTCCGTCGTCGTTCGGTCTTTGGGGCGGGTGTTACAAAGGCGCCATCCGCAGGGACGGGACCAGCACCATATTGAATTAAAGGTTCATCATCTTCCATGACGTACTTATCAGCTTCGTACTCATAACGAACCAACGACGTGCTTTCGCCAACATCTGCGCCGTGCTGCTCCATCGCGAGATTCATATTAGATGCATTCGGGGTCTGGCCGGTGGCGACTAGGAAGTCGAAGACGTTGACATGATCTTCTGTAGCAGCAGCCGGTGGCGTAGGTGCTTCGGGAGGGGCTTCGGCAGGAGATCGTTCATCATCGGTTTGCCCCAACGAATCGTTCCAAGGTTCGTACGCCCGATCGTCCCCGATGTCTTCAACGTAGGCCTGCTGCGACATGTTCTTGGATCGTCCGTTTTGTTGGCCTTCGGTAGGTTTGTCAAAGTTATTGTTGCTGTTATTCTTTTGCTTCTTCGTCTTTTCTTTATACAATGCACCTTGATACTTCTGATCTTCGCTTATGCAAGACTATTGCTTCCCATATTAGACTTTGCCACCTCTTGAAGTTCTAGGGGCATGATGCGCGGCGCGAGATGCAGGTGGGAGCGGCACATACAGTATGGGACCGATATTGGACTCCTTGAAAGTGAACCATGCAGTCGATGCACGTAAATGTAGCTCCTTGACAGCGATTGCGGTGAGGATCGAGTTTCTTTTTGGTCAAGACGTCACCACACGCCTGTTGATTCGGACGCAAGTTGAGTTAGCTGTCATTTAGAAAATGCACACTTAAGGCGAGAATACGAGTGAATGGAACGAATGTTTGGGGTGTATGCTTGGTATTTGAGCAGGAAACAGAAAGGGGGAGGGTGTGATCAGAGACAATCAAGTGGGCCAGGGGATCAGCCGAACATGAAAAGGGAACCTCTCGACAGGGAAAACTAGTGGTAGACAAAGGAGAATACTGGCAAGTTCAGTGCAGGTGGGTGAATGTCTTTGACAATGCGGCGGCAGTGATGTCAAGGTGCGATGGCGTGTTGGTGTCATGGGCTACTGGGTGGGGATTTGGGGAAGGGGGGGGGGGGTGGAATGAGCCCAAATCCCAACTTGGGTGTGGACAGGAATGGCAACAAGAAAACAGAATGGGGCATCGACTGACCTCGCACGAAAAGGAGACCATTTTTGGCAGCAATACCGGGATATGTTGCTGCTTGGGCGAATGGCGTGTTTGAGTTGGGCAGTACCAGATTGTGGCCGTCTGAGTAAGAGGTGGTTGTGTCGAGGAATGCGTCTCACGTCGGGAGGCACAGTAATCGTGGAATTTGCAATACGGCCCCTCGTTGATGACGCAGAGAATTGCAAAGAACTGGAATGGGAGGTGGGAAATAGGCGGGGAGACGGGGTTCAGAGATGGCGCAAGATGCGATCAGGTGCGCCGACAAGATTATGTCGCGTCGAGAAACCAGAGGCCCAGGTCACAGGTGGACGGGAAAATTTTGGCGTGAGCCGGTAGTCCAGTTTCCCCCACCCCCAAATAATAACAGTGAGAGGCGCAAGTAGGCCGGTGCCAAGGTCCAAGGGAGAAAAGCTCGATTTGCGGGCCGTGGATCGTGAAATCACCAAGGTTGCAGCGAACAAAAAAGGGATGTTGTGCCTGCAAAAATAATTTATTATGGGCCAAAGATGAAGAAATTGCGTTGCTGAGTAGTCGTCGTGCGAGGGCTGATGAGCCGTATTGATTGGGTGTCAGAACGGAGCAAAAGAAGCCAGGGAATTTACGGAGTAGTCCGTATTACAGCTGTCTCTAGACGTCTTCTGTTAGCACCAATCGGCAGACCGTGAGGCAACATCTGGACCACATCACTGGCTGCTCGTTGCTAGTCAACATGGGCAATTCCGGCCCAGTGGGTTCGATTGGACAGGCATCGTATAAAGGTGACCCGAACCATCTTGCTAAATCACATTTGCATTCTCCTTCGGTTTTGCTTGTCATTCAATTCCTCGTCGTCATTATTTATCATCGCAGACCAGCATCCAGCATCAAAATCTTCTCTCTGACCACGCCGCCAACACGCGCCCCGCCGTGCCCATCCACCACCCACCCCCTCCAAAAAATACCAGCCAGGGTCTCCTTCCTTCTCAAAACTCGCCTGACGCAGGTCTCTCATTGGCTGTCCAGAGAGGGATGATGGCAGCGAAGGAAGGAAGGGAAAGGGCGTCCCGGTCATGTGGAAAGCCAGGGTCACCGACGGAGTAGATCAACCTCGATATCTCATCTACATACTCTGTATCAGATCTCGTATCAGATCAACTTGCCCTTGGCGTGACGCCGAACAAAGAAATGCATTTTCTGGTTGTATCGGATGCGTGTCAAGAATATGTATCCAGTGGCACATTTACGGTTCCTGCTCCTGTTCGATGTGCAATTTGTACACCCAAGCACAACAACTCCCTCGCCTAATATCAGTTCGTTCAACTGAACATCATTGCCACGGAGGCCAACACACTAGGTGCGCGATACGTCTGAAACGATAGTTTGATACGAAAATAGCAGATTTCCACCACTCCGCGTTCTCACATCTTGTCGCAAGAAATGGCATAAAATTCTAATGGCCAATGTTGTTTGGGCCGGTAAAATGCGCTTATTATTATCACATCTACGGAGTATAATGGCTCAGCCAACGGCCCTGATCCGTCTCCAAGTGAGACGTGGGTTTGCGCTGCTGCAGGGGCAGTCCAATACCAGCGCGCCGACGGTGACGCGCGTTTACAACGAATTACGGATCAAGGGCTTGCAGCTTGCAGAAGGAATCCGTTGCTGGCGCCGAAATCCATAAGTAAGCGCTTCCAACTTGTCGCACTCATTCATGCCCATGGCTGACATTTGTACATATGCATGCCCCTGCGCTTCAGTGGCAAGTCATTATCGCGTTAGGAAGGAACGCAACGGTCTCGCGCACATCCTCCTGATGACATGCGACGGAGGTTTGCTGCCATGTTTCAGAACACCCCTTCTCATCCCATGTGTTTCCAAGTCATCGTTTCCTTTTCGGGACTGAGCTGAGTGGTTCAAATGCCAGGCAAAGGAGGAAGAAGGCATCTGCCGGTGATCTCCTGTCTCTGTTTCACTCATAGTAATCCGTACATACACTGGAAATATGTGATGCATGCATGCTGTATTTCACAGATGATAGGGTGGTAGACCTCAGTTTAGCCTCGACTCACGAGCCGATTACAACCCACTGTAGTTGCAGTCTCTTCAGCACCTTCCAGACTGGGCCATGATTGTCCACCATGTAAAACATTACTACGGATAGCAGCCAGTATTTCAGCTGTGAGAAATGACTAGATAAGCGGCCTGCAAGATGACGCGGTACCCCAAGTTTTGGTCGTCCTCGAGTGGTACTGGCACTGCCAGGGGTTTGAGATGCAAATATTGAATATTGTCCATTTCCTACTCCGTACGGAGTACGTGTTCGCCAGACCTGGTCGGCTTGGATGTTTTGCTATTATGTCTTGCAGCGGCTCAGGCCGGAAGTGCTTTTGAGAGGTGTTCGGGATCCAGATCCAGATGGTAATTAGACATGTCCCCCGTTGGTGGCGGTCCGAGACCGTGGGACGCACCTGCTCTGCTTTTGCCGCAGACTGGAGATAGGAGACAGCACGTGAACAGCACGTGAACAGCACGAGACAGCACCACTACCGGGCTCCACTCTTGAACCGCTCTCTCTCTCTCTCCTCTCCTCTCCCCTCTCCCAACCTGGCCGTGGCCTTGCTGCCCGCACACGCACACGCAAGAAAAAATCCGCACATTCACAATATTGACCCTTTCCCCTGGGCGGGCATCGTGACACATGCACCGCATATTATTACACTCTGACTTGTCTGTTATTGATCTCTTCGCCCCCTGTCCTAACCATATACGTGGCTATTCATTGCCACATACGATTTGTCTCCAATGAGCCTACATCTCGTGTCCTGATCCAGGCAGCAGGCACGCCTGGGCATTTACGACGACAACCGCACTTTCTATCCACCCCTGATTTTGTTGTACATTCAATAGATATTGTTGGGTATTGGTTCTCGGTAAAGAGCTGGTTCCTCGCCGAGACAGAGCGTATGTACAATTCTGTTCAATTGCCCTGCCTTTCCTCACTGCAAATCACTTGATTGTCTGTCTTGTCTGTCTCTTTGGATTTTGCACCCGACGAGGTCAGCCCAAGGGAACGAAGTCGGAAGAATACCGACAGATCGACTAGGTACCCCTACAAGCAGCGCAGGCCTCCATGCCTGACCGCTCAGAAATGTCGAGCACCAACTCCGCTCCCGCATCTACGCTCAGTAGCTATTTGGAACAGACTGCCTCTGCCCTTAGCTCAGTAGCATCATATATGCGTCTTCCCGCATTGGCGTCCACAGTAAGTGACATGAACACGATACACTGGATTCTCCCAGTGTTACCCAAAATCGGGTGCTGATCTTGTCTGCAGGGCATTGCTGCTGCCTTGACGTCTCTACTGTACTTCAAACAAAAGTGCGCCATATGTCCTCTTGGCTTGTTCCTCCGCGCTGGTGTGGTGTGGGTGCTGACAGCTGTCTAACTTTTCAGGGCTCTTATATATCCGTCGCATATGCCCCCGAACTCGCGAACAGAGGTACCCAGACCAACCCAATTTGGTATCCGAGACTTCGAGGAGCTCGTGATTCCGACTGACGATGGAGAAAAACTCTCCGCCTTTTACATTCGCGGTCCCCGTGGCGGCAAGAATTCCGATGTCACCATGATGATGTTCCATGGAAATGCCGGAAACATAGGCCATCGGCTTCCCATAGCAAGGATGCTCATCAACTACATCGGCTGCAACGTTTTTATGCTAGAGTACAGAGGTTATGGCACTTCAACGGGCGAACCCGATGAGAGTGGCCTCAACCTCGATGCACATACGGGGTTGAAGTATCTTCGCGAACGGGCTGAGACCAGCGGCCACCGCCTCATCATCTATGGTCAAAGTCTTGGTGGCGCGGTTAGTATCCGACTAGCAGCCAAGAACCAAGACGCAGGTGACATTGTTGGCTTGGTTTTGGAGAACACATTCTTATCAATGCGGAAGCTGATTCCATCCGTCATCCCACCCGCCAAGTACTTGACATTACTCTGTCATCAAGTGTGGCCAAGTGATTCCACATTGCCTCTTGTCACCAAGGTTCCTGTCTTGTTCATCAGTGGTTTGCAGGACGAAATTGTACCGTAAGTGGCTTTTTTTTATATATATACTTAAACAATTTCCGAGCCGAATCCACCCCTCCCTCTCATCTCATACGAAAATCCCCTTGGATCAAATGATGATCAAATTGCATCACCCACAAAATATGAACCGCTTGCGGTCCTGATTTGAAACCATAATCACGAGTCTGACAAGATCCATTCCAATCAATCCCGTTTTGCCCGATAATCACATGCACCAACATCAGCAGAAATAGTCAGAACTAACACAATGATACACCCCGAGATAGACCTAGTCACATGCGCCAATTATATGAACTTTGCAACGCCCCGAGCAAACGGTGGAAGCCACTGCCGGGTGGCGACCACAATTCGAGCGTTCTCGAAGAGGGTTACTTTGAGGCCATTGCCGATTTTGTAACCGAAGTCGCAAGCGAGGAAAAGACAAGGTTATAGGATCATCAGCAGATAGCGCCTGAGAAGGTCCGTGCATGCTGTCTTTTTCACGATAGATACCCAGCTCTGACGTCACGAACATGTTTGAAACATGCACATAATTGTTGTTTCTTTGGGCTCATGTACAATACTGTTAGCGAACCAGCCAATATCTTTTTGATTGCATTTCCCCATCTTTCTTCCTCCTCGGAAGCAGGTTGCAAGTGTTGATCAAGAAAAGCATCACGTGCAGTCCGACACACCAGATAACCTACGCCAAAACAGACCTAATGCACCGGCCCGTCTTGCGTCATGTACGCAGCATTAGTGCATGTGTCGAGTAGCGGTGGTGATGATCCCACCGGCCCTTGGCGGTTCAAGAGTGCGGTCATCAGCGTCAGTCAGTCAGTGTAGGTCCGTGAAATGGGTGTGGTGGCGCGGCAGACTAGCTCATGTGACGCCGGTTCAACATGATTGACCGGGTCGCGTGATGGCAGTGGGCATGGCTGGGCCACCACTTCCGTTCGTCCTCCCGAAAGGCGGTCTTGACGAAAAAGGTGTTGATGTATGAATGCCTGGGGTTTGGACGGGGGATCGGGTTCTATCGTTGTTGAGATGGCAGATGGGTTGTGATGGGTTGGTTGTGTGGGAGAGGGGGGGGAGGGGGCATTTGCGGATGGGTTCGTGTACGCTGCGCTGTGGACAGTATACTGTGTTTCTGTACGGGGGGATGCAGAGGGAAAGAGGAACGAGTCATACATAACAAGTGTGGCCTTTCCCAGAGGACTTTCATGGGAAACAACAAGAAAACGCTTGACTCTTATGATTGTGCTGCTCTAAATCATGTCGGGTGAATCGTGACTCGTAGTAGTTACAGGCCGTCCAATTTAGCACTCGACATCTCCGTCGAGCCGTTCAGTCCAGGACTTTTCCCGCTGCTCAACCTTCTTCTTTCTGAGTCCTATAAATCTTCTTCCTGTTTCGCGGGCAAGCTCTTCGACGGGCGGAGCATAGTCCAGCTTGGCGGCGGCTCGTCCGGCAACGGCACTCCACCCGGAGGCATCCGTCTTGCTGAATTCATCTCGCCGGGAGATTTGGGTGGTGCTGGAATCGACGTGGCAGAGAAGAAGTTTACCAGCTAGACCTGTGGCCTCGATGGTTTTGGCGAGACGGTTCTTCATGCTGATGAGTGCTTGCTCGAGGGCTGTGGGCGATAAGAACGCTGAGTAGGACGTGATTGCGCGGAGGAGAATCTCTTCGGAAGGGAGGAAGCTGGTTTCGAACTGGATGGAACGCTGGATGGTGAGGTCGGACTGCAGAGTCGAGGTGACTTCGTCGATGGTAAGGCCAAAACGAGGCTTTATTAAGAGGAAGCCATTGAAATGGTCGGCTTGTGGTAGCGGAGGAGGAGACGATGCTCGCGATGCGGCAGCGCTGGCGGAAGCTGCTTCGGCGGCCTGCGTGGCTCTGATTTTGACGCACTGGGCGAGAGTCTTGCTTGGCGCGGAGACGAAGCGCGCGCCCTTGAAGACTACTACGTACCGGTAGGGCTCAATATCTTCGCTCCTGCTTTCCAGCCCATAGTCCTCTGCCAAAAGGTGCAGAAGCTGGCGGTACGTGGATGTCATGGGCTTGTATCGCAGACGGACCTCGTTGGGACTCTTGGCGAAGACTCGGAACTCGCGTTCTTGGGATTCGGCCCATGATGTGTTCTCTTTGAAAAGTTTGAGTGTAGCATCCGAGTAGGGAACATGGTCGTTCTGGTGGGAGGCTGGGTCGATGTTCAACGCCGCTGCAAGACGGCGGTTGCGTTCGAGTCGGAGACACTCGTCGTCACATTTCAGTTCTGGCCTGGACGGCGTAGGATTCGAACTGCTGGCAAGGCACTTTACTTCTTGATGACGAGCACCACAGGGGCAGGAGACAACTGCCTTGGCAGTGCAAGCAGATGATTCGTTGCATGCTAAGAGTTGTTTGTTAGCTTGCGTATCTCGTTTCTCTGACTTTGTAGTTCACGGAGGGAGGGAGGGGGGGAAGGGGGGAAGGGGGGAAATGGAATCATACGAGTCTGTCCGTGGCAAGTCTTTTGACACGGGTGCCCACAAAACAACTTGATCTTTCCACATGGCTGTTCGCAATGCTTGCCAGGTGAAGTAATGTCCTCGCACTCTCCTGCTCGATGGCACAACTTCTTGCAAGTGTGCAGCCCGCACTTCAACTTCTTGCCGCAGACCTTCCCGCAACGTGCCTCCTGAAGGTGGCAGGGCTGACTGTGTAGCTTCTCCTTGCCACAAGCACACCACTTTTCAACGAGGAACGGGCACTTGGGACAAGATATGTCGCCAGAGTGGCAGTTGTGTTCAACCGCAGGATGTCCACAACTCGGCCGTCGTTGACAGTTGAAGCGACAGTCTGGAGGTCTGGTTCCGCACGGCTGCGGAGGCTGAAGAACGGTCCGGCCACAGTCGCAGCTTATCTCGGTGAAGATGGCTTCGGGGCAGCTCGCGCAAGGACCACGATGGCACATCCGCTGGCAATCGTGGGCGCCGCATTTGAGTTCCCTTCCGCATGTCCTGATGCAGATATGCTCTGCTTCGATTGATGTCGCTTCACCTGCCAGCCTGTGCTTTCTTCTGGCAGCCTGTCTCTCAGCGGCCTTCTTTTCGCCAGGACAGCAGTGTTCGCCGCATTTGTGGCGACCACAGCTCAAATTTGCCTGGCAAATTCTCATACACATTGGTCGTTCAATGTGACCTTGGTGGCAAACAGACTTGCTACTGGTTCTTCCGCAGGTGCAAGAAATATCAATAGTCTCGTTGCAGAACCCGCAAAGTCCAGTGTGGCATTTTAATGCGCAGAGATGACCGCACGGTAGCTTCTTATGACAAGGTTTCTCGCAATGAGGAATGGCATCCTCACATGACGATCGTGGTTCATCGAGTAGTTCTCCGAGAGGGGTTTTGCCACAGGGGCAGTGAGATATTGAATCTACCGAATATGGACAATGCGCTGGCAGTTCTTCCTGGGGGTGGCATGTCTCGGAACATTTATGGATGCCACAATCGAAGCTCCGCTGACAGAGTTGATCGCACGTAAAGACACCTTCAAACCAGCTCTTGTCCATTTCGCTGTAAGACTGTTGAGGCTCTTCACGTTCGTAGCAGGGCATGGTCTTCTCGACACGACCACAGTGGCACTTGGCTTCGACAGTCATGTCACATTCTCCGCACAGTCCAGTATGGCAAGGCTTCGAGCAAAAATGCTCCCCGCATGGAAGAAGATCTCCACATAATTCTTGACAGCTCCAGCCGTTTTCATAGTCGGTCTCTCTGCAGAGCCTGCGAGATTCGTTTTTCCCGCAGAAGCAAGACTGAGTTGGTCCCACCAAGCCACATGGAGGACATGGGCCGGCGTGGCATTGAAGGGAGCACGGATGCGGACAGGTCGGCCGTGGCTTCGAGCACGTCTGGCCACAGGAATGTGGGGGAAGAAAAGATGGTGCCGGTTGAGGGCTAATATCCTTGCCACACCAACAGTGGTATGACCCAGGATCATCAGATAATTTGGAATTACATCCAGGGCATCTCCAGGTAAATTCCATCTGAGGCTCTGCGGACTGCAAGTCTTGCTGCTTCTTCTGGTTGCCATACCATCTCTTGACACACTTGAGATGAACAACCGTCCAACAAAGGGTACATGACCAAATGTGTGAGGTCCTCGAAACATCGTCTGTGCAGATGGCACATTCATAGTTGAGGTTGGCGACGTCTTCATGGATCCTGGTTCCCAAATCGTCTGCCATGGATTTTTCAGGCTTCGCTTTTGGCTGCGTCGGAACTCTGGGCCTCGATGATTTCCTATGTCTATGTCAGAAGCAACATCGCAAAAAGTGACTGGCCCAGACAGGGTTGACTACATACTTCCTTGGGACTACAGGCTGCCCTGGCACAAATTCGGGAGCATCGCCACTCAGTGAAGGGGCGACGATGCTCGACCCATAATCGGAATCATTTCCGGCAACTGCGCTTGTTAAATGACCGCCGAACGCCCTGTGAGCTTGCGGTCTAGGTGCATCACGGCTGGCTAATTCACCTCGCTCAGATTGCCGCTGGCCTCGAGATGGTCGATTTCTTCCTCTTCCTCTAGAGCCGGGGTTGGAGCTTTCTGTTCTTGGAGAATCGGATACATGGGCTTGAGGTGGTGTCTGTGTAGCTACTGAGCCAGGCTGTGTTCGTGGAGCATCGCTCTGAGAGGAGGCGGAATCGGCCCCAGGGCGAGAGCCGTTCACTTGTGGTCTGTTTCCACCACGGCGACCTCTGCGGTGACCATGATTTCTTCCCCGATTTTGACGCTGCGACTCAGTTCGAGCCTGAGAGACCTCTGGATCTGGCATGCCCGAGACGGGAGAGAGCGAGAGCGAGAGCGAGAGCGAAAGAGAGTCTCCTCAGTCCTGCAGATCCACCGTGACGGCAGTAAGTAGAAGTTTCTCGTTTCGGGATCGCAAGAACGCTATCAACGCGTGTATATTAGTCGCTGAGACAAGCGGCGGCGGATATTATCAGGTTTGGACAAGAGGGAAAGAATAGAATGAGAAGCAGGTGGCGATTGTCATAGTTTTCATGTTTTGATCGTCGTCTGTCATTAGAGAAGGCACATAACCGGAGTGGAGCCTTGAAGTTGACCCCACGGATTAAAAATTTCTCTGGGTTGACAACTTGACAGCAAGACGTCAGACACCTGCAAACACTGCAGAACCCACCAGCCGCCAGCTGCCGGGCGCCTGGATGCTGGCGTAGGCGGTAAATGACACTATGTAGAGGTGAGTACAAATGAGTCATCGACGAATCGAGTCAAATGAACTCGATTTGGCCTGTGCGCGTCCCCGTTTGTGCAGTCACTCACTGCCTCTTGCGCCGCCTCAGAGGAGGAGTCATGATCACAAATCAACGAGTAAGTAAACATGCAGTAGCGATTCCTCGATCATGCAGTTGTCATCTTACCTCTTTATCTATCTTTCTATTTAATAAAGTGAGCCTCTTATATCCAATAATTAGTTCCGATCTGTCGAACAGTACGTCTATGTATCTACTTTCAGTGACTTCGACGTCTGACTCATTGTGACACTGTCATCAGAAAAGACGAGCATCTATTTCGGGCAGTTTCCGTTGTTTCCATTCGTTGTCCCTTGGAAGCTCTCTGTTGTGGTTTCTCACCACTACGAAAAGTCGAGGGTTCTTTCTGATGGTTCCAAGAAAAAAGTGCAAACCCCAACATCGTCGTAGACTTGACTTTCATTACCAGCCAAACTTCCATTGGCGGGAGTCCTTCTCACTTCACTGCGACAAGTGTAAACATGGTTATCAGCCAGTTTGAATTTGACAACTGGCACACACACGGATCTCCGATGATAGCTTAGACGTTTCGACAATAGCTCAGACCAGCGCTGGTTCGTTCTGCCTTGGAGAAAAACAAAGGAACAATCGACACAATGTTTTTCGAACAACGGGTAGGCAGTGTGCCGTAGAGGCAAGTGAAGTTTGGAGTGAACATGATGACAAAAGCACGCAAGGGGCCGCGTGATTGTCAAATAGCCCGGACTTTTCGAATGAAGAGAGTCACCTGCATGAGAAGGAAACCATCATTGGTTACAAGAGACGTCATCATCAGGAGATGACTTGTGGACAATCTCTATTAAATCAACCCAGAGTACTTTGCTCACCAACATAATGCGTCCGGCTTTTTGGTCCAAAATGTGAGGCAAGTGTAACAATAACATGTCACCGCACCACACAGTGGCATCGCATTCCTATATGCTGTGTTATCCAGAGACTTGCACCACATGTCGTAAAATATCATGCATGAAGTTGGAACACTGGCAGTGACTGGCCAAGATAAAATCGATGCATGCAAAGAACAACCGAATCGAATGTCATCAGCCCATGTAGGGTAGGAATTTTCAGCATGCTCTTGCCTTTGGGGATGAATGCAAAGGCGACATCAACGCTAGGGCTGTGTTCATCTGAACAACTCATCGAGCAGGAGTGGCCATTGGTGAATAGTTATGAAGGGGATATGGTCGCGCCAAACAACAATCATAGTCGAACCGATAACGAGAATGTCGGGACGGCTGTGTGTCCCTAACATTCGTAGACAAGTCCAAGTAATCTTCCGCGGTCGACGTGGTTGAGTACGACTGGCAGGGGGTTTCGTGGTTTCGTCGGATACGAGATGCAGGCCTGGGCATCATGCAACTTGCAGCAGCTCGGTTTTTTTTTTTTTTTTTTTTTTGAAAGTGCTATTTCGGGATCAAAACCGGGCGATGCTGGATGGAGGGTATGTAATATGCACGTGCCACTGATGAGTGGACCGATGAATACAAAACTCCGTACTCCGTACTGCCACACTGCTACGAATTAAATCCGTACGACGCGATGCAATCGGGAAATGAGCCTGGCCACGCATCCTTTCACAATCCGCTGTTGCCTGCCCGTAGCCAACCAGAACACGGACCCTATCAGCCCATCTACTCCGTACGAAGATCTATCATTCGAACACCAGACAAAGCGGGGGCCAAAATTTATGAAAGCGACGCCCGTCTTGGGTGATGATTGCCCGGCCCAAGTCGAGAGAGCCTGACTCTGCATCGATATTTTACTTGCCGGCCTGCGGATTACAGCACGAAGGACGGTTCGAAGCTAGCAAATGCCGTCACTCCATCTGCTCATGCTGTATTCACCACCTGCGGAATCTTTCCGACGAGAGACTTGCTGACCGTGACAAGAACACAGCCTAAGATTCGTATGAAGCAGGAACTCGTGCCGTCATGACCCGCGCATGAAGTGTTACGGACGTACCAATCACGGCAAGACGGGCCCATGACAGCAACAGCTCTTCCGAATCATGGAGCGTGCATAACACCTGATATGGAGGGCCCGACGGATTGCCTGGCTCAACCCCGTCAATCCCGTCAGCTCCCCACATTCAAATTGGGCTCGTGGATGGTCCCTTGACTCCAGAGCGGCGAAGAAGAAGCTACGTACGGACGGAGTAAATGTTAACAGCAACCCCAAAGCACACCGAAAAGCCACTCCTCTTTGCAGGGTGCCATGTGTTCCGTTCTGGACAGAGTTGTGTGTTTGGAACAGCCAACGACCGCCATTCGTCTTGTTAAACCTTTCGAAAATGCACAAGAACCCCTCCAACGACGCGGGGCCTTTCTCTATTACTCGGGACGCAATCTGAAATCGCTTGCGCTTCCTTCCTTCGGCCTTATCGTGGCTTTGACACCTTAAATTGCCTTAATACCCGCTTAGGCCTGGGCGCTTTGATATTGGATGCGGGCAGGGGTTGCTCGGACAAGTTGACTTACATTAAGTTTGACAGGCAAAACGGGGTGGGGCTCGGGGCTGGATTGATACAATACACCCCCTGAATTATTTAGATATCAGCTAGGAAATGAAAATTTTAGTACTAGTAACCTATGGAAATAGATATACTCTTTTATGGCGCTATATACCCTGCGTATTACGTATAGCCGATCACAGCTGTTAGAGAGAAACGAATAATAACTGGGGCATGTAGATTTGTAAAATATTTTAGGGGGGACATTGTACACAGGCGTTATCAGAGCAAGGAGCGCAGAAGATCCGGTAGCATTCGTTCAGTCTACGTGTCGTCAAGACTTTCTTTTCTCCCCTCTTCTGGTTTTTTTTTTTTTTTTTTTGCTGACGAACAGAATGAATAAAGAGCTATGCCGTGCCGGTGGCTCCAACAACGTGCGTCTTCGCGGTTGCGGTACGGAGTATGTACTCCGTTGTTGCGCGGCGGGTTAACATTAATGCGCGCCCATACCATCATGGAATGGGCTGTGCCCCTTTTCCACAGGCGCACCGGTTTTTCCCCTCTTCAGTCAATCAATCATACGATTCACCAATATCATCAATACATGTATCACCCCTTTACGTGCTAGATCCGTACCCTTATGTACATTCCTCCCCACCAGGAACACGACCGGGATCAGAAATGACAGCTTCGACGGTGACACGCTACTAATGCAGTGGCACAGCCGACAGTCCCCCATCCTCCTCAAAAAGCATGGAGCTTATTGATTATTAGCCTCTACATCTCGACACCACTATTCTCAGCCTCAGAAGCACTCCGTATTCCCAGGATCTATGCGAGATTTCGAGCAGCATAAAACGGGCCCTTCATATCTACAAAACACCAGAATCTCAGCCTCGTCGCCGCCACCCGCAGGGATCAAACCATTCGGGGGTAGCTGGCGCAAGATTGATGAATGTTCGGATGAGCCTACAATCGAATACAGTTCCAAATTCGTCTCCTTCGATTCGCCTCCCTCCTGATAATATTAGTATTAGTGCGTCTCCGTCTAGGCCTCTCACCGGTTTGCAACATGCCACATCTGGGTTGTCCCCCCCGGCGCGGTATACTCTCCCACCATGGCCATGGCAAGCTCTCCACTCGCCAGGCCCGTCCATGGTGGTCCGTACTCCGTAGTTCTCACCAGGCTTGTTGGCCCGTCCGAGGGAGTCCGTCCGTTGGTGACCCGCCTAGTAGGGCGTAGCTCGTCGTCAGGTCGGCGGCCATGCGCAGGTGGGAGGGTCTAGGCCGCCGATATGAACGGGTTGTGCATCTCGTGATATGGTATTGACTGTCGGCCGCCAGGCGAAAAAAATTTATTAATGATGAAGACCACCTCGTGGGGTTTTATTTCTGCGTTGCAACCATTTTTCACTCGCTGATTTGTCTCTTCTTGCCTTGTGCTGTGCCTCGGGGCAGCATCGTCGCCATGATGAAGGCATCGCCACTGACCCCTTTGTTGTCATTGTTCTTCGTATCCTTGATAGCTCCAAGCGACGCAGCATCCGTCGAGAAACGTGATCTCGTCCCACCGAACGATATTGAGCTTGGCAATGGATGGGAATATCAAGGTTGTTACGTGTAAGTGAAGCCATGGGCTTATGCGACTTTTTTTTGTCCAAACTCTAGATGAAACACACAGCATGCTCACAGGCGCGAATAGCGATATCGGTCGGACGATCAATGCGGCCGATACGGTTGATGCACAAATGACGACACAGAAGTGTACACAATTTTGCTTCACAAAGGGATTCCCATATGCCGGGACTGAATACACGAGCGAGTGTTATTGCGGAAGCCAGTTGGCAACTGGCGGAGTCAAGGCTCCGGCCACAGACTGCTCCATGGCCTGTGGTGGAAATGCAACTCAGCCTTGCGGTGGTGGCGGCAGACTTACCTTGTGGAAGACGAGCAAGATCACTGCTCCTTCGGTTAATCCTGGGGTGGACGGCTGGGTGTCAATGGGATGTTATTCGTAAGTTATGAGGCGTGTTGATCTCCCCGAAAAACCATTCGACCGTCATCACTAACACACGACAACTCAAACAGCGAGGGAACAGCAGGGCGTGCCTTGACGCAGCAGGTCGTGGGCGCCGTCCCTAGTGCTGAAATGACGGTGGCCAAATGCGCGGCAGCATGCAAGTCGTCGGATGCTGGAAATGTTCTGGCTGGAGTGGAATACGGAGGCGAATGCTGTGAGTTTTGACAAGGGACCCCAGAGAAAGGTAAACAACGTGCGGGGACCTGATGGAGTCATCGGTTTCAGGAGCGCGGGCGAACGAACATGCGTAGAAGTTTCTAACCCATCCCGCGTGCCCGTGTACCTGGCCCATAGACTGCGGCAAGACGTTTTCCAACGGAGCCAAGAAAGCACCCGACAACAGCGGGTGCAACATGGTCTGTAATGGCAACAGCACGGAATACTGCGGCGGCCCAGGCGCCTTGAACGTCTACAACTACGGCGGGCAGTTGTTGCCCACCAGGTACGTGACCCGCTGCAACCTGCCAAAAACTGTTGCCCGCATCATGAAATGAAGTGGAAAGCTGACGACGGATCATGGCCCACCTACGGTGACATGTACAGCACGGCATCGGCAGGATCGGACCCAATGACGAGGCCATCATCTGCCTGCCCCGTCCAGCCAACGGCCGTTGGGGGATTTTCCTGGTACGGCTGCTACACCGAGGCGACGGACAAGCGGGCTCTCGACAGCAAGGCGTTTGCTGCTGACAGCATGAGCTTGGCGGCATGCGCGCAGTACTGTGCAGGCTCCACGTATTTCGGCGTCGAGTATTCGCGCGAGTGCTACTGCGGAGATCAGTTGAATACGGGCTCGATCAAGGCGCCCGCGGCTGACTGCAGCATGGCGTGCGCTGGGTCGAGCTGTGACCTTTGTGGGGCCGGCAGCCGCCTCTCCGTCTATACCCACACCCTGGGGGCTGGGGGCGATGCCGCATCTTCAACCTCCACTGCTTCTTCTGCTTCCTCTGCTTCCGCTGCCGCTTCCTCTACGGGGGTCCCCAACGTCATGGGGCTGCCAGCCGGCTGGTCCAGTTATGGCTGCTGGGTTGATGGCGTTTCTGGCCGTATTCTTAACCAGCAGCTCCCCGATGACCCCGGCTTGACCCTCGAGTCTTGTGCAAAGGCCTGCAGTGATGCCAAGTATACCATTGCCGGTGCCGAATACTCAACTCAGTGCTTCTGCGGCAACTTGATCGTCAACGGTGGTGTCAAGGCCCAGTCTGGCACCGAGTGCAATACTGCCTGCGGCGGAAACCCTCGAGTGAACTGCGGTGGAGGAGGCCGAATGACAGTCATGTCTCTCGGCGAACCTCGAGTCGCGGCGCCTCCGGCTGTCATTCCCACTGTTGGAAGTTGGCAATATGAGGGCTGCTATCAGGACAATGTCAAGCAGCAAAAAACCTTCTTCTGGCAAAACTTCATGGAGAAGGACATGACTCCCAAGAAGTGCCTCGACCTCTGCGCCTCTTTTGGATACCACGCCGCTGGCCTGGAATATGGCAAAGAGTGTTACTGTGGTGATCCTGCCAACATCCAGGCTCGAGCTTCTCAAAAGGTTGACGACAAGCAATGCAACGTTCCTTGCAGTGGAAACCCCTCCGCCCTCTGTGGTGGCGGCAATCTTTTGACCACGTACTTTTGGAAGGGTGACCCCTTCTATACCTGGAATTTTCCAGCTCCTGGTTCTCCAGATGCTGGTTCGTATGAGTTTCTCATCGGAGGTGTCTGTGTTCCGCTTATGACTTCGCAGGCCATCACCGGCAAGGTGACTTTCCTCGAGAAATGGGGCACCGGACCACCCAATTCCACTGGCGCTTATGAGTTAGATCTCTCCTTGGTGGACGACTTCAAATCAGCATGGCGAACAATGCATGTCAAGACTGACATTTTCTGTGCCGGTGGTCTAACTCTTCCCGATAAAGCCGGTCGACAGATCAACGTCGGCGGTTGGTCTGGCTCCTCTCTGTACGGCGTTCGGCTGTATACCCCCGACGGATCTGCTGGAAAGCCCGGCAAGAACGATTGGGAAGAAAACGCGGCTGTACTCAAGCTGCAGCAGGGTCGATGGTACCCTACCGCCATGAACATGGCCAATGGATCCATTCTCGTCATTGGTGGTGAAATTGGATCGAACGACAAGCCGGTGCCGACTCTCGAAATACTTCCCCCGACGGGCACGAAACCTCTTTACATGGAATGGCTGGAGCGGACTGATCCCAACAACCTGTATCCATTTACCTGCGTTCTGCCCTCCGGGGGCATCTTTGTCGCCTACTACAACGAAGCCCGAATTCTGGATGAGAACAATTTCGGCACCAAAAAGACACTTCCCAACATCCCTGGCGCTGTCAACGACCCAATGGGCGGCCGCACGTATCCTCTCGAAGGCACTGCCGTTCTCCTACCCCAGCATGCCCCTTACACTGATCCGCTCGGAGTTCTGATTTGCGGCGGCTCGACCACTGGTGTTGCCAACGCCCTGGACAACTGTGTCAGCATCTACCCTGACTCTGAGAATCCCAAATGGGCGCTTGAGCGTATGCCGTCCCAACGTGTCATGACGTGCATGGCTCCTCTTCCAGATGGCACCTACCTGATCCTCAACGGCGCTCAGCACGGTGTTGCTGGCTTCGGCTTGGCCAAAGACCCCAACCTGAATGCTCTGTTGTACGACCCAAGAAAGCCGCTTGGATCGCGCATCACCGTCATGGCCAACACGACCGTTGCTCGTCTCTATCATTCCGAGGCCATTACACTTCTGGACGGTCGCGTTCTTGTCTCTGGATCCGACCCCCAAGACGGCGTCAACCCGGAGGAGTATCGTGTGGAGACATTTACTCCCCCCTATCTGAAGAGAGGCAAGCCACGGCCGACGTTCACAGTCACCAACAAGGACTGGAATTACGGCCAGCAAGTCACCTTTAACCTGGGCTCGGCTGCCAAGAATGGGGCCATCTCTGCATCTCTGCTAGGATCTGTTTCGAGTACGCATGGAAACTCGATGGGTGCTCGTACTTTGTTCCCCGCCGTCTCCTGCTCAGGAACGTCTTGCACAGTCACAACTCCCCCCGGAAAATACATTGCTCCCCCAGGCTGGTACCAGTTCTTTGTCCTCGATGGTGGTATCCCAGCCGTCGGGGTCTTTGTTCGCATCGGCGGAGACCCTGCAAGGCTGGGCGAGTGGCCGAAGGGTGATGGGTTCAACCCCCCCGGCGTTTGAGTAGTTTCGTTTGGGGGGGGGGGCTCTTTACCTGCAAGAAGAGGATGTTGCAATTTATGGAGGGAGAAGATATTGATCAGACACGATTACGACTTGCATGACCCTCACATATGATATGTCGGGAAAAAATTTCATTTCTTTTGGTGGTATTTTCTTTTTGTCAAGGTGACAACACACTTGACGCGATATATTTGAAAATGGTCTTAAGAAATGAGGTCATGGCAGATTGATCGATCGACCATTCATGACACTCACAAACTTCGTGTTGGGGAATTATGGGATACTTTGGGTTCGGATGGATTTCCTTTCTCCTCTGTTGGTCGTTGCCCTTGATGTTCCCGGCCGAGTAAGCATTCTCTTCTTGTTGTTACAATTTTTTTCTTCCCTACAAATGATTCATAATGATGCATGGCCTCTATATGACACTTAACTTGCTCTATTCTCGACCATGGTTCCTCCACTCAGTGACAAACTACGTAGCTGCCTGTGCAGGTCCGATGCACAACACCCCTTACGCGACTGCAACTCGTCTATTTCTCAATCGTGATATATGTTCATAGCCTAGGCAGGAAGAACGAAGACTGCTCTCAGTGGGCGTAAAGCCCCTTTGTCACTCAGCAAGCTGCTAGGCCAAATGGCCAAAGACGGAGTGCGCACCCCTAACGTAGCTGCGACCACATGAGCGTATGCTCAACACCCTTGAATTACGGGGATATGAGAATAACTATGTATGCCCCGGATTCCCGGATATGACGCGGAACCCGCCCGATAATACGGGGACCTTGTTGAGAGCCACGTGACGTGACCTCTGCCAAAAAAAAAAAAAAAAATACAGCACCCAGCAAGCAAGCATGCAAAGCAGGCAAGGCAAGGCAAGCGGACAATCAACAAGTTATCGCAGAATACCGCGATCCGTTTCCTCCCAGCCCCAGCCCGCATTGCATCGCCGATTCGACGGCTCGACAGACTCATACAATGGCAGCTTTTATCAAGGCGGCAAATGCAAAGATCAGGTCCAACCCTGTGTTGGACTATGTTTGCTCGACACGTACGTACATTTCTTTTCGCACCCAGGACTTTTTATTTAGGGAGAGCCGCTCTGAGGGGCTGTACGACCCCCTGGGGCAAAGCGAGCGATAGGTTTTTCTCAACGGCAACTTTTACGTCGGTGACCAAGGGACGCCGTTGGGAGGAATCTGAATCCGTCGCTTGGACTGCGTCACCTTTGCGCTTTTTCACCTTGGTGTCAGGAGCTTCGCTTCGGCGTTTGCGCTTCAACAGCTTGCGGCCGAAGATGGGAGCCGGCGAGGGGGGGGGGGGGGGACTTTTTCCTGCCTCCCCCCCCCCCCCTATTCCTTCTTCTTCTCAAGAAGTACAACTAGCTGACGAGGATAATTCTATGGCAGATTTCTGGGGACCCGTATCCAACTTGGCATTCCTGTCGCGGTCCTCGACACACAAAAGAGTCCTGGATCTGTGAGTCTGGGTTGAAGCCTGGTTTCGAGCCGCGAAAAAAAAAAACCCCTTTTCTAGACGTGAGCGTCTCCGAATGGTCGTGCTGACTTGTCTTGGGGGTTCAGGATCTCGGGACAGATGACGGGTGCTCTGTGCATTTACTCGGCCACCTTTATGCGATACTCTCTTGCCGTACAGCCCAAGAACTACCTCCTCTTTGCGTGTCACTTTGTCAACGAGTGCGCTCAGCTGACGCAGGGATACCGATACCTGTCCTACCACAATTGGGGGGGCAAGGAGAAGGCGCAACTCGAGAGGGGTGTCGAAGCTGCCAAGGACAAGATCGACAAGGTCGAGGACAAGGTCAAGAACGCAGTCGGCAGATAATAGAACAAGGCGTCTTGTCTGTTTTGTTAGGCGGGGACTCGTAAAGGGTGTGTGAGCAGGCAAGCCAAGAGGACGCTTGCGCTTTGGAAGGTTCACGGATATTGATACAGACGCAAAACGTGCTCGAGGCCTTGGAGCTTGAGACTCGTGGCCACTTTGTCGGAGACCGGGGACAGCGCTCTCCAGCGTTGATGGACCTATCTTGTGTAGGCATGCTGCTTTTCCTCTGCAGGGGAGAATTGACTTCATGTGTACCATAATACATACATTTGCTGAACGCGCACTAGCCTTTGAAGAAGAAGAAGAGAACTTGCCGCTTGTGGACTTTCTCCAAGTGGCTCCGGTAGATTGGTCGTGTTGCCGAAGTAGTTTTGAGGCACGAAACCGCTGTGAAAGTCTCTGGACGCCAGCGCTGCTGCATCAAGCTAGCGGCCATTATTATTATTATCATCATTATTATTATGTACTCCGTAGTTGGTAAACCGTTCCCCGATCGATCTAGGCCGGTCCACAATAACGCGTGGACGGGAACAGCACAGCATACGGATCCGTAGAATGCGCTCATCTGCACTGATTACTCCGTACGACGGCGCCGCCAAAAGAAGCAGCCGGGGGCTGACAGTGACGTGATTGCCTCCAACGAAAACTTTCTTCCGGTGGATTGTATGTAGTACGGTACAGGGAGCGGGTGAGAAGGAATTGAAGCAAGTGGGGGTGAAGGAATCCGTGTCACGGGCTGAGATATCAGATGAGAGGGAACCGTATGTAGCACAGGGACCAAAAGAAAGAGGAAGAGGATTCTGACTAAGAATTCATGCCTGTCACGTAACGAGCTGTTTCCGTGCCCGCTGTTCAGTAGTGTAGCTTGACAGAGGAAGCCGAGCACGAAAACGGGGTAACAGTTGAGGAACGAAAGCTAATAATTAAGTTGATCGCAGAGAAATATGCCGGCGGGTCTGGGCGTCCTGTCCTGCCCTCATCCGTCCATCCCGTGCGCAGGCCGACACATGCCATTCTGAATGACCTGCTGCGACTGCAAGCTTGTTATCTCGACTCTTTGATTGGCCAGGGCCGTCCTGGGTGGGCATGACGACGATGGCCTCGCTGCTAAATTAGAAGAGCTCACATCCGTATTGAAGGCTGACTCAGCCCTTGCATTATGCATGTCTGGTCAAGGGCGTCTCGAGACTCGGAACCCGTCGAGTATCTAGGCTCTAAATCTCACGCGCGATTGAACAGCGCCACTTCCACTCGATAGCGAGAGCCACAGTGAGTCAAAATTGTCTCCGTAACTTGACCGCCATCTGTTGGCAGAAGTGATTGTGGGCGATTTGAAAAGTGGTTGAATCGATATCCATCATGCTGGGGCGGCTGGTTCCATGCTGGCGGCTCGAGGATCCTGGATTAGCTTCAAGCGGCCTGTTCACCCACTGACTGCATACTGACTACATATTTGTCCGTGCAACTGGGGCCAAGGGACATTGAAACGTGAAACGTACAAGACGGAGAACTGTTCTAATAGTGACAACGGAGCTTTGTGGTAGCAACGAAGGCCCTGTTGTACTGCGTCCTCCGCGCTCCGTAACTGCCATCTTGGAAAAGTGAAAGGAACTAGAACACGGTGCATGTAGCCCCATCGTGTTTGTGTCCCATTCTGGATACCCTCGGCGGCAGGGCGAATAACTTATAAATAAAGTAATGGTGAGGGCGAAGGTGCTATGCAAAGAGAGAGAAAGCCGCACAAAGCCGCACCCTCGTCGTATGAAGCGACCGCTTGGTTGAGCAGAAACCCGAATTGTTATCAACATACCCCGTACGGAGTAGATCCGCCATGTCCCTCTGCTTCCGACTTTCCTCGTCCGTTGTTTTTGCACTTCTGCCTTGCCTATTTTGCCATTCTTCGGCCCACTCGCTGAGCAAAACTGGGTGACCAAACAGGCTCCAGGGTTGTGTGTTTGGGATACGCAGCAGTGCAGCACCAGACCAGATTTGTGCTCTGTCGAACATGGAGTGCTCAGACATTTGACACCAAACACCAAGACAACCTTGGCACTGGCTGACACACCTCCAGACAACCCCACCCCCCACTATAAAGCACGAGGCTAGGCCAGAGACCCAGAGACCCCTCGCTCGCTCGATATCTCGATATCCGGCTTGCCCAGGTTCAGCAAAAACAAGCATCCCTCCCGCATTCCTTCACTTTGTTGAGCCCATCACACGAACGACCGAACGACCGACCGAACGACCGACCGACCGGCTCAGTCTTGCTCCCTCGACCCGCGCTCTTCTTCTTTCATCTCTTCAGACCCCTCCCCTTCCCTCTATCCAAGACCTAGCTGCTGCTCATTGCTTTGTTGCTTTGTCCATCATGGCAGCCCCTCAGCAGCCTCTTACCTTCAACGATGTCTTCGAAGACGAGGATGTTGACGAGCCCAAGGCCGCCAACACGGTTCACCACATCCGAGCCAACTCGAGCATCATGCAGATGAAGAAGATTCTCGGTAAGTTATCTGCAGTCCTTGTCTCGGTCCCGTGGTGGTGGCTCTACCCTCGCTAGACTGAGCAATGGCCCCAATGGCCTGACGTCGAAAGCCGAGAAGCTCGTGCTGACTTGATGTGGTTTTTTTTTCTGCTCGGCAGTCGCCAACCGTGGTGAAATCCGTAAGTGCTGTCCCATTATCCGATGCCAATGGCCAGTGCCTCTCTGGTCCAGACGCGGCAATGCTCGCATCATCATCATCATCAATCATGCTGACTGACATGTGCCAGCCATCCGGGTACGATCCGACCCCACCAGTTCTCACAGCCGACCTGAATTACATCTATCGAGAGTAACTGCTTACTGACTCTTCTTTCTATCGCTACACAGATTTTTAGAACTGTGAGTCGCACTCGACTCGGCTCATGAAATTGCGCATTCCGGACGGCGCAAGCCTGAGTCTCATGTCACTGACTCCTTCGTCAGGCCCACGAGCTTTCACTGCACACCATTGCCGTCTTTAGGTTCGCTCAGACCTTCCCTCCCCTTTCACTAAAAGATAAAATATGGTTTCGGAGCTGCGTTCTGACCCCGCGATAGCTATGAGGACCGTCTCAGCATGCACAGGCAGAGTAGGGACACCCAGATTGAAATTTACCGTCCTCGAAAATTTTACATTGCGGTTACTGACGGCTATCTCAGAGGCCGATGAAGCCTATGTCATTGGCAAGCGTGGCCAATACACCCCGGTCGGAGCCTACCTAGCCGGAGATGAGATTATCAAGATTGCTGTTGAGCATGGCGCTCAATTGATTCATCCAGGTCAGTATAGCTATCGGGAGCCTCTCCACAGAGCATCATTGCTGACCATGAAACAGGTTACGGTTTCCTGTCAGAAAATGCCGAGTTCGCCCGAAACGTCGAGAAGGCTGGCCTTATCGTAAGACCATTAAAAAAACACCAATCTATACAAGTTTTTTGGTACTCGTCGACAAATGTTTGCTGACAAGAGCCCCGTTTTCTTTCCGTGCACAGTTCGTCGGTCCTCAGCCCGATGTCATCGATGCCCTTGGTGACAAGGTTTCCGCCCGTACTCTGGCCATCGCTGCTGGCGTCCCTGTCGTCCCCGGTACCGACGGTGCCGTTGCCAAGTACGAAGAAGTCAAGGCTTTCACCGATGAATATGGATTCCCCATCATCATCAAGGCTGCTTATGGCGGTGGCGGCCGAGGTATGCGAGTCGTTCGCGAACCTGCATCACTAAAGGAGAACTTTGAGCGTGCTACCTCTGAAGCAAAGTCGGCTTTCGGAAACGGAACCGTCTTCGTTGAGCGATTCCTCGACAAGCCCAAGCACATTGAGGTCCAGTTACTGGGTGATAACCATGGTAACATTGTCCACCTGTATGAGCGTGACTGCTCTGTCCAGCGAAGACATCAGAAAGTTGTCGAGATTGCCCCTGCCAAGGACCTTCCTGCTGAGACCAGAGACGCGATTCTGGCTGATGCTGTCAAGCTGGCCAAGTCGGTCAACTATCGCAATGCAGGCACTGCCGAGTTCTTGGTCGACCAGCAGAATCGATACTATTTCATTGAGATCAACCCTCGTATCCAGGTCGAGCATACCATCACCGAAGAAATCACTGGCATTGATATCGTTGCAGCCCAGATTCAGATTGCTGCTGGTGCCACTCTCGCCCAGCTCGGTCTAACGCAGGACCGCATCTCCACTCGTGGTTTTGCTATCCAGTGCCGTATCACTACCGAAGACCCTTCTGAGCAATTTCGACCCGACACCGGCAAGATCGAGGTGTACAGATCTGCCGGTGGTAACGGTGTTCGTCTGGACGGCGGCAATGGGTTTGCCGGCGCTGTCATTACTCCTTACTATGACTCCATGCTGGTCAAGTGCACTTGCCACGGCTCAACCTACGAAATCGCCCGCAGAAAGGTTCTCCGTGCCTTGATTGAGTTCCGTGTCCGAGGCGTCAAGACAAACATTCCTTTCCTTGCTTCTCTGCTCACCCACCCCGTCTTCATTGATGGCAACTGCTGGACTACTTTTATCGATGATACCCCTGAGCTCTTTGAACTCGTCGGTAGCCAAAACCGTGCCCAGAAGCTCTTGGCTTATCTTGGAGACATGGCCGTCAACGGCAGTTCCATCAAGGGACAGATTGGCGAGCCCAAGCTCAAGACCGATATCATTGTTCCCGAAATCATCGCCTCCAACGGCCAAAAGATCGATGTCAGCCAGCCCAGCCAGAAGGGTTGGAGGAACATTCTCTTGGAGCAGGGCCCCAAGGCCTTCGCCAAGGCTGTTCGCGACTACAAGGGCTGCCTCCTCATGGACACCACTTGGAGAGACGCTCACCAGTCTCTACTTGCCACCCGTGTTCGAACCGTGGACCTCTTGAACATTGCCAAAGAGACCAGCCATGCCCTGGGCAACCTCTATAGTTTGGAATGCTGGGGTGGTGCCACCTTCGATGTCGCCATGCGTTTCCTTTATGAGGATCCCTGGGACCGTCTCCGCAAGATGCGAAAGCTTGTTCCTAACATTCCTTTCCAGATGCTTCTCCGTGGTGCCAACGGTGTTGCCTATTCATCTCTTCCTGACAACGCCATCGACCAATTTGTCGAGCAGGCCAAGAAGAATGGTGTAGATATCTTCCGTGTCTTTGACGCCTTGAACGACATCAACCAGCTCGAGGTTGGTATCAAGGCCGTTCACAAGGCTGGTGGTGTTGCTGAGGGTACCGTGTGCTACAGCGGTGACAGTCCGTACTTTCCCCCCTCCCATTTCTCCAAGACACCTTTCATGCTGACCACCATGCTGCAGTGCTGGTAAGCTCTATTCTATGCCCGTATTCCCATGCAGTCCTCCGTGAAGCGTCCAGGTTCGTATAGGAGTCACGGTAGGTGTATCAAAAAAAGTGTAGGCCTGACACAGGACCGCCCCTCGCCGATCCTGCCGCATGGCAATATCACTACTCTGGTGGCAACGAAATATACGACCAAAAAAACCGAAACTCAATGGTTCACAAAAGGCCCCACAACCTTTCGAAGGGTTAAGAGCCATCTTGTAGCTGGATTGTTTCGCTTTCGCCCTGGGAATGTGCTTTGCTAATGCCAGACGATTCTATGCGCTCACTTGCACGCTCATATGCCACTATACACTTTGATCCGCTCCTATACGCCCCTGGATCTTGTATTGCCGTATTTGATGCTACATGACAGCGTATCAACTTTCTAACTTTTTCCTCAACTAGAACCCTAGCAAGAAATACAACTTGGAGTATTACTTGGACCTGGTTGACAAGCTGGTCGCCCTCGACATCCATGTTTTAGGCATCAAGGATATGGCTGGTGTGTTGAAGCCACATGCTGCCACCCTTTTAATCGGATCTATCCGCAAGAAGTATCCCGATCTACCCATTCACGTGCACACCCACGACTCTGCCGGTACTGGTGTGGCTTCCATGGTTGCTTGTGCCAAGGCTGGCGCTGACGCTGTCGATGCTGCCACTGACAGCCTGTCTGGCATGACTTCTCAACCGAGCATTAACGCCATTCTGGCTTCCCTCGAGGGCACTGGCCTCGAGCCCGGCCTCGATCCTCGTCAGGTCCGCGCTCTCGACACCTACTGGTCACAGCTGCGTTTACTGTACTCCCCCTTCGAGGCCCACCTTGCTGGCCCTGACCCCGAGGTCTACGAACACGAAATCCCTGGTGGTCAGCTTACCAACATGATGTTCCAGGCCTCTCAGCTTGGCCTAGGCTCACAATGGCTCGAGACCAAGAAGGCCTACGAACACGCCAACGATTTGCTCGGCGACATCGTCAAGGTCACTCCTACCTCCAAAGTCGTTGGCGATCTGGCTCAGTTTATGGTCTCCAACAAGCTCTCTGCTGAGGACGTCAAGGCTCGTGCCGGCGAACTCGACTTCCCCGGCTCTGTTTTGGAATTCTTGGAAGGCATGATGGGCCAGCCTTACGGCGGGTTCCCCAAGCCTCTTCGCTCTGACGCTCTGCGCGGTCGTCGCAAGCTGGAACAGCGACCTGGTCTTTTCCTCGAACCTGTGGACTTTGCCAAGGTCAAGAAGGAGCTCGGCAAGAAGTACGGAGCCGGTGTCACGGAGTGCGACATTGCATCTTACGTCATGTACCCTAAGGTCTTTGAGGATTACAAGAAGTTTGTTCAGCAGTATGGTGACTTGTCCGTCCTGCCAACCCGATTCTTCCTCTCCAGGCCCGAGATTGGTGAGGAATTCAACGTCGAACTCGAGAAGGGCAAGGTTCTTATTCTGAAGCTTCTTGCTGTCGGACCCCTCAGCGAGAACACTGGCCAGCGTGAAGTGTTCTTTGAGATGAATGGCGAAGTCCGACAAGTCGCCGTCCTCGACAACAAGGCTGCTGTTGAGAACATCAGCCGGCCCAAGGCCGACATCAGCGACTCCAGCCAAGTCGGCGCACCCATGTCTGGTGTTCTGGTTGAACTCCGCGTGCACGAGGGTACTGAAGTCAAGAAGGGAGACCCATTGGCTGTTTTGTCCGCCATGAAGATGGTAAGTGCTACAGCTTGACTCACGTTGATGATCGACTATGATGGTCTAGTTGAAGGAAACATTGACTAATATGCGGTAAACAGGAAATGGTCATATCGGCACCTCACAGCGGAAAGGTTGCCAGCCTTCAGGTCAAGGAGGGCGATTCCGTCGATGGCTCCGATCTCGTTTGCAGAATTACAAAAGCCTAGATTCGTACCTAATCTAGCGAAACCACGAGGAAAGTTTGGCATATCGGAGTGGGAGGTTGGATTGAATTGATAAGAGACGGGCATGAGGGAGAGCACAATCAGCGTTGGACTCTTATGGGCATGAGTACAAGCTGGCTGGCTATAGTGCGAATATGGTGTGGAGTTGTGTCTTTGCTTCCTTTTGCCCTAAGCAACGTCGTTGTATGTTTTTCCCAGTATTGGCTGTGAGTATGAATACGATTATAAATATGGAGAACTCTGATTGTTGAGTGGTCGATCTCCCCTGGGGATGTGGTCTGAGGCAAAGTCTATTTGGTGTTTGATGGAAAGCTCTCTTCCTGATTCCTGCGTGGACATGCATTGTCCATCTCGTCTTGTTGGCCCTTGCTCCTTGATGGTCTTTTTCGGATTGTGGGAAGTCAATGTGGGAAATTTCGGATCATGAATCGATGAACTGAGTGTCCGAAGAGCGGGAAATGGTGATTGATTGTCAGAGGGCATCCATCTAGACGAATAGCAGGAAGGTGAAATATCGAGGATCTCGCTGTGCGGCTTCACCTATTTGTCTAGTCAAAAATTGATGGCCAGATGCTCTCTCGCCTCCCCAACGTGAAAATTGATTGAAATTCCATGTGCGACAATGGCGATGCCAGCCGCTGTGGAAGAAAGCGGACGTCACATTACGTCATAGTATGCGCATCAATGCTAATCTGCGCTGACTAGTCCGTAGTCTGCTGATGCATGCGGGAAGCGGGACTTGTTGGTCTCTGGTTCTGGTCTGGTGGGTCTGATGCTGCCCCCAGGGCCCTTTGCCAGCAAGATTTGAGATCCACACCACCCACCTCTTGTATCGAATCGATACGTGCAAGCCCCGAACCTCTCTGCCCTCTGCCCTCTGCCTTTCAGCCTCTGCTCCTGCATGCCGCCACCACACCTTGTTTTTTTCTGTCTTGCCGGCCAAAACAACACGGTCGCTCCTCGCAGCAGTCTCTGACTTTCTACACTCTTCCAACTCGAGAGAAGGAGCCCTCGTTGCAAATTCCCAAACCCTCTTTACTCCGTACAACACAGCGTCGGCACGCTCTGCGTTTTGCTCGTGCGTGTCCCCGTCCGCGCCATCCGCATGCGAACCATCCTTAACGGAGAAAACCCGGACTCGAATATTTGAAAACTGCGTGTAGCCAGCGAACAATACGGCATTTTCTCCCTGGCCCCGAAATTATTCACCCTCACCATCGACATCAGAAACTGGAGACCTTTCCAACATACAGACTGCCATGGAGAGCCTCCAGCTTTCACAGGTGCTCGCTGACTTGAGCAACCTTGGTGCTGCGGTTGGTCTCGAACCACATGAACACAGTCCTTAAATGTCAAGATCGCTTCTAACTGTTGCCGAAAGCAGGAACCCGAGGCCGCAGCCGCCATCGTCAGCGCCAATGTCCCTACAATCAAGATTGACCCTCAATCCTCGGTCACATCGAAACCTCAGTCTGTCCCTCAGCGCCCCTCGACCATGAAGCGATCCTGGTCGTCAGAGCCTGGCGTCACTCCAAAGTTCGACAAGCTTGGCCGACGTATCCTCGCCAGCTCGTCGGGATCACGACCTGGGTCCGCAGTCAATTCTACCCCTGGAACACCCCGTCCTAGTGACGCAAATGTATGATTATTATCACCCTTACCCTGCGCCTTCCGACTCCCGCCTTGGCCTTTGCTTCTATGTGTTCTTAATCAAAAAGAGCAGAGGCTCGGGTGTCCAAGACGAATGAAACCCAGCGCTAACTTTATTGACCAGTTTGACGATGACTGGGAACGAGCATCAACATTGATGGCGCTGTATGATATCCGGGCCAAAATCAAGCAACAAGATAACAGCAGTTTATTAAGAGCCCGAGAAAAGATCAACGCTTTAGCCGCCAAGCAGCAAGCCGCTGAGCGCAACATGAAAGCTTCCGAGGAGCTACGGCGCCATCGATATTCGTTTCCCAAGCCCGGTCTTTGAGAGACAGCATTTTGGAATCTTTGATTTGTTCTCACGCATAGACGGGCTTAGGCCGACATGACTATTCACATGGCGCTTTTTCACTGTCCCGCCACCGCGCTGTGCAAGTACACCAAAAAGGTTTTCTAACGTGCAATTACTTTTGGCAATGACCTACGACCTAAACACTTGACAACGATACAAAATGAGCGTTCAAGCAAGGCGCAGCACACGGGCAGGATGTATGGCGTGAAACGGAACGAAATGAGGCGAAATGGCATGGAGTGTTCATGGTTACACTGCGTAATGAAATCCAGTACGAAACAAATTTGCTACCCTATCGCACTTTTGGGGTCGGAATTGGGGCTTGCATTTCATGACAAGGACAAAGGGTTTTCAATTTGGTTCTTCTTCTTTTTTTCTTCTTTTTTTTTGCTTTCTTATCCGTCTGGTGTGTGGCGAGTTTTCTTGCACAAAAGGACACATTCTCCGACCTTCAGAAGCAGCGTGTGTCGCCTGCCTTGCAAGCTTTTCCTTGGTGGGGAGATTAAATTCTCTGTGTATGACATAGATTTCGCATGCCTAATCACTCGTAATATTTTAAAGTTGAGATTAATTCAAATTTCACAGCGTGGCCAACGAGATGTACTGTACCAAGAAAAATGCGACATGAAACCGCAATGGCATGTAATCCGTACGGTGTCCCATGAATTCGTAATGTGGGGTATTTTTTTTTTTTTTTTTTTCGGCAGCTCTTTGCGGGATCTCTCCAAGGTGCCACCGTAGACATGGCGTGTCTCCACTTTGATGTCATAGGGCGCTACATGCTCCGTAGTCCGTACTCCGTACATAGGTGCATCGCATCCAAGTTTTTCTTCGGAATTTCGTCAGCAAAAGCATGGGGCCCTCACATTTTCGTTTCTTTGAATGAGACGGTAGAGAACAACGTAAGATGTTGTCATTCTGTTGATGAGGAAACGAGTGAGGCCGTCTCTCTGGAAATGTCATTTCGACAATGTCTATCGAATGGATGAGGCGAAGCACTGCCAAGACTCGATAGCTAGCTAAGCCAACAACGCCCAATCAATGTGCCCGGAGTTGTTGGAGTTTGTGGCGTGGCTGTGGCGTGGCTCAGCCCGGCTCGAAGCCTGCTCGAAACATACTTAAGTAAGCATCGCCGTCTGCGCCTCTCGTTTTATCGCATCTCGCCCTCCTCACCAGCATTCTACCACCAGCATTCTACCACCAACAACTTCGTCAGTCTTAAATACGTTGAATACGATACGATACTCGAAATCTCTCACACGATGGCGCCTACCGATAGCGCTCTCAATGTCCTCGCGTCGAGGGCTACATGCTACCGTGCCGGCTACGGCTACTACCGCTGCGATAATAGATGGCACTCATTTGGTCGATGGATCGTCCTTGCCGGCGTCATTGTAGTAGTCCTCCTCATTCTCATGTCTTGCGCGTAAGTAGTTTGCCCGGTCACCAACAAGTTTGTTGTCCCCGTGCTAACCAAAAAAAAAATCAGCTTGACTGCTCGTCGCCGTCGCCGTCGCGGCAATCAGCCCATGTACGGAACCGGTTGGATGGCCCCCGGCGGTAAACAATACGACCAGCAACAGATGAACGGCTACCAGCAGGGAAATTACAATCCGACATACGGCCAGGGCTACAATGCGCAGCAGCAGGGAGGATACAACGCTCCTCCTGCCTACGGCCAGCAGCCCCAGAACACCGGCACCACGTTCAACCCCAACGACGGCTATTATGGCCAGCAGCAATCTGGTGTTCAGCCGCCACAGAACACGTATCAGCGCGAGCCCAACTACGCTCCTCCGGCTGGCCCCCCACCTGGCAAGTAAGTCGCGGGAGGGAGCGGAGTAACTCGGGGCGAAGGAAGCCAGTGAGCCTTGGTATTGTGCTGCTCGTGCATTTTGAATACGACGTGACGTGTTTTTTTCTCTCTCCATCTTGTCATCAACTTATCGAGACGGTCAGAATGGATGGGAGGGGTACTGATGACTTGCCTATACACATAAACACATGGTGCTCTACTTTGGTTGGCGTTAAGAGGACTTTTGTACTTGGACCATGTTTCAACAGGCTGATGTGTATGTATGCATATACATATATATATCTATGCAACGATGATACCCCGTAATCGTAGCCGTTTTTTCTGCAAGGGTAACGAGGCGCAACAAGGGAGGACCACGCGGAGGAAGTATGTACCAACAAACGTGCCAACACCAACTTGCAAACTGGACAACTGGACTGGACGGCTCCAGTTTTCCAGGGGCACGACTCACGAGGCAAGCAAGACTGGGGGCCGTTTGTTGGGACGGGGCGGGGTGCAGGGCAGGGCAGGGCAAGGGCATGGCAGGGCATGCAGGTTGAACAAGGAGGCAATTCCCTCGACTCACTGATCTATCTCACTGATCTCACTGATCAATCAATGGCGCGCCGCCCATGCACAAGTCCGAATGCGGGATACTTGTGCCTGTCGGGGTGAGTGCCTGTTGGGCTGCCTGTTCAATCACATGGCAGGTCTCCAGACGTCTCCAGACAGATTGGCTGGCAGGCAGTGGAAAAAAAGAAATTCTGTCACCCAGAGGCCGTCGTTCCCCATCTCATCTCCCTTCCCTCCCGTCTTCCGCCTCCCGCCTCCCGCCTCCCTTGTTTCCCTTTTCCTCTTCCCTCCTCGACTTATCCATGCTCCTTTCTGTATCCAGGGGGAGGCAGGAGGGAATCTGACGTCGACATCGCTTCTTTTGTCCTTGCCCATCCTCCTTCTACCCATCGTAATCATCCCCCGAGGCGAATGGCCTGCAACTGATGCCTTTGCCTGCCATTCTTTTCCACAGACATCGCCTTGAAAGCCGACAGCTTCTTATTTTGGGGTTTTTTTTTTTTTTGCCCATCACCAACTAGGATAAGCTGGCACTGTCCTGTCCGTCTGCTTTGACAGCAGTTTCCATTATATTACGACCAATTCCTCATTGCGAGCTGGTAGGCATCGCTCATATCTGAACCTGAACCGACGATCTGAACCATTTTTCTTCTTACATTTGATCGAAATTTGCCCTTTTACCACCTCGCCTTTCCTGCGCTCCGCTTCATTGGGGCCGTACCACTCATGTCGAACCAAGCTACCTCTTGTCCCTTTCTCGAATCATAATTCTTCGCCTTTGTCGAATGGCGCCTGTTAGCTGGTACAACACACCATTGCTCGTCAGTCCTCTATTCGTCGAAATTGTTGCCTGCAGCGCGAAACAACTGCCGATATGCCTTCAGTCGACGTTGCCATGGCAAGGTCACTGCGACCCCCAGCCTGGGAATTGGTCAGAGATGCCTTTTTTCGAGGCGTTGCGCAAGACTTGTCTAGACGAGACATCGTACAAGACACAGAAAACAAAATCACCAATGTGAAAACTGCCTTCTCAAGTTGGGACAATTGCATGAAGGCCACGTTCTGCAAGTATGATCAGCCTCATCCAGCCTTCCTGTCCTGTGTCGTCGGGTTGCTTGCTACATTGCTCACCACTGACCAACCTATTAGATGGCCTGTAATTGCTGTCATCATCGTCGGCAGCCTCATCATCTTCAGTATTCTGTGGTGCATCATTCGATGCTGTTGCTGTGGTGTGTCCTGCTGCTGCACTTGTTTTAACTGCTTAAAGTGTTGTGGCAACTGCTGTGGATGTTGCGATCCCCCCGGGGGGGGCCGCAAAACCAAATATCTTGATGAACCATACATACCACCCCATCATGGGCAAGGCTACCACGCACAGGCGCCAATGCAACCTTGTTTCGCACCTCCAGCACCAGCACCAGCACCAGCACCAGCAAGATACGCCCCTCCTCAGTATGCCGAATTCGATGTGCCGAAGAAGGCCGGCGAAGATGCTCTACCGCAGATGCCCACCTGGGAGCAAGTTGGATCCAAAAAGGTCATGCTGGAGGAAGAAGTTGAGCTGTCAAATCTGGACAAGTCTCCCACACTGGACCAAAACAGGCAACGGATGAATTCCCCTTCCCCGGGTCCAGTGAGCCCCATGAGCCCCATGAGCCCCATGAGCACGAGTCACGGTGGTCATCCCTACTATGGCGGTCTTCCCGGAGGCTCAAGTGGACAAATGTTCAACCACAGTCAGCAAGGCTTGGTTCCCAATCAACAAGCCGCGGGCCATGGTCAACTTCGACAGGGGCCTGGACAGAGCCCCTACGGTGCCGGTGCCAGAAATCATGGATATAACCAGAATCACGATGCGAACCGCCCATCCGACGGGTTTGGACTAGACGAACCATATGATGACGACCCCAGCGCCTTGTCTAGGGCGGCTATGCACGGCCGCCCGGGTCAGCAAAACCTACTATTATGCGGCGCTCCCGCACAGCAGCCGTATGACAGCCTGGCGAATCAGCCCTATGGTGGTGCTCTTGCAGCTGGGGGAGCAGTGGCACACATGGAAATGCGAAACCAAACAGTCAGCCCCCAGAATCTTTCACCATTTGGCGCTCCGCCCATGGACGCCGCGGCTGTAGGAGCCACGGGAGTCCGAAACCACTCCACCAGCCCAAGCCCAAACAACCATCATGCCCATGGCCAGAGTCCGTATCATCAAGACCAGCTTCACGGGCAACTCGCCGAAATGCCGGCCATCCCGCACGACCGCAGCAGCGTGCATACCCCAGCCCATCTCCAACAAGCCCAAACATGGCCCACCGAACACGCCGCGCCGATGGAGCTGCCTGGCAGTGCTCCCCCGGAGATTCATGGTGCGAGACGGCCAGGTCCCGTGGACAATGCACTACCAGGTCACGCCAGGCCGCCCTACGGCATGGACCCTCGCATGAGGAACTCGCCAGGTCCGAGGCAGACACCTGGACCCAGAGGCGAAAGCCCGTATGGTCGTCCGCCGAGAGGTTCGCCCGGTCCTCGCAACGATGAGGGCTACGGCAGACCGCCACCTCAGTCCCCGCGGGAAAACATGAACAGGAGCTACTCACCCGCTCCCCCACGACAGTTCACACCCGGCCCCGAGCGTCGTTTCTCCCCAGGACCAGAGCGCCAGCGCACACCCGGGCCCCTTGCCCTCTCCAAGCCTGTACCGCCGCCGAGCAATTCATTCGGGCAGTCGTCACCACCCCGATCCCCCATCACCAACAATGCCGGCTTTGACTTCACATCAGGTTATTCCAGACCACCAGGCGACCAGTCTCCCCCAGCTCAGTCACCCACAACTGCGGCCTATCCCGGCCAAAGGACATACCGGCCCGGCCGATAGCTGTCTCGAACATACATGACCTGGTCTGTCCCACAGCGTCCAGTGTATGCTGAAACATGTGCTGGACTCATTCTCGTTCAAAACCTCCTTACTTTTATTCACTTTCCCGCAAAGGTACTGGATCTTTGGCGTTTTCATTCATCATTAGAGAAATACCTGTATATAGTATTCTGCCACACATTTTTCCGCTACATCGGCCACACCCGAGGCTCTTCATGCATCTTTAGCCATCTGATCGTCCTTGTCGATGACGCCTCACATTTTGTTTATCCTGTTTGCCCTATATATATGTGGCAGGGCGCCTCTTGACGAATCTGCCTCTCGTTTCAATTACACGTTTTCATTCTTGGTCATGAAGACATTTTCTCTGGTCAATTAGCCAGACCAGGGTCTGTGCAATTGCAGTTGGGGCAATCTAGTGGACAGGGAAGAATGATAACCCATCATGACACGAGACTGGGTGTTAGCATGCATCGCGCACGTAGGCGGGGGGAGCATAAAGCATCGACAATAGAAGTCATTCGTGGACTCTGAACAAGTATCCAAAGAGAAATTATGTTCAATTGTGATGCCCCTCTTTGTGTATGGCAAGTAATCAAGTAAAGCAGTCGCGTGATTGTCCACAACTCCAACGCCCAACTAGTAGAATTCTACCCACCTTGGTATATACACAGCTTCCGATTGGGGAAGAAGATTTGGAAAATTTATGCCCAGTCGATGGCGTGAAAATAATAATTCCCAGAGGATGAAGATTGGATGGAAAATGGAACCGCAATTGTGCAAAGTCTAACAAAAGAAAAGAAAGAAAGAAAGAAAGAAAAAAAAAAAAGAATTGGTCAGAAACGCCCATCCTTTTACTCCTTGGGATACAAGTCCAGCGGAACCTTTGTCCGCCCTGCTTTACCACGGCTGGAGCCACTGCCAACAACGGTGGGGGCACGCCCGTCCACGTCGGGGTTGTATTCCTCGTCTACATGTACAACTGTGCCAAGAATCTTGGAGCGCGCGGGACGGCTGTGGCCATCGAGGTCGCTATCACTGTCGTCGGCATCGCCGTCTTCATGGTGGGTTCCGAGACGACGGGCACGACGACGGCTGCGCGGGTCCTGGTCCGGGTCCTCGGAGGGGAGACGCTCGTGGTCAATGGTTTCCCTGTCCTTGATGAAGGAGTCGATGATGTAGTACTGCAGGCCGTTCATGATGAGGGGGAAGATCATCATGACAAAGGCAATCTGGAGCTTCTCGTTGCCCTCGGTCCAGCCGAGGGCCCAGTCGCCGATTTTGGAGATCCACGGCACGAGGAGGAAGATGACGAGGACGCAGATCTTCATGCCGAAGAGGCCGCAGAAGTAAATGACGGATTGCTTGAGCCACCACCAGACGTTGGGGGGGTGGCCGTAGTGGCCGGACTGGATGGACTCGCGCGGTTTCCCGAGCGGTGTGAGGGCGACTATGGCGGTTAGGACTTTGAGGAGCAGGATGAGAATGGGAATGCCGAGAGTGGTCTTGGGGTTTGGCGCAAGTTAGTATACAACGCGGGCTGACTGAGGGAGAACTTGTTCTTGTAGTCGTCATGAGAGGAGCGAGCAGAAAAAGGGAGGTAAAAATAGGGCGAAGGAAAAGAAAAGTTCACGAAAACTCACGTCGATGCCCAAGTTGAGGAGGTAGAGGGAGCAAGGGTTGGGGACGTAGGAGGAGGAGGAGGAGTCGCTCGGCGCCCGCACCCGCACCGCAGCCGTGGCGACGGCGCCGGGGTCCAGCTTTATCGAGAACCTGCCGCTGGTGAGCATGGACATGAAGATGTTGGCGATGTGGACCAGGACGGAGCCAAAGACTTGCTTCGACACGTCGAAGAACCAGATCCTGAGAGGGCGCTGCGGGCGCTCCCTGTATCTCTTGTACACCAGTGACGACAGCGCCAGCGCTCCGAGGGCGGCCTGGACGAACAGTGCAAAGGACCCCAGGAGCTGGCATTCGCCCTCGGAGCCGTGGTCATGCTGTGGTGGGTTGCCGGGCGAGGATGTCGCGGAGGCGGCGGCGGCGGCGATGGTTGCCATGCCCTCACCGGCTGGCACGTTGATCGTCTGAGAAGGCAGGTCGATGCCTATTGCTCCGGCAGGCTGCATCGGGCTGTGTGATTTTCGCCGTCGAGAACCGTGTTGCGGACCCGGGACAGGGATACGGAGTATTATCGGACGGGACGGGTCGTGTTGTTGAACGAGAGCGGGTGAAGGAACGGACTGGGTGGGATTATTGTTGGATGTTGGATGTTGGATGTTGGATGTTGTTGGATGATGTCGTTCAGAATAACCAGCCAGGTCTGGTCATGTGTCAGCGTCATCAGGGTCAGGGTCACGGGGGGCGAAGAAGCAAAGTACATACGGACAGACTACGGAGTAACTTGTGCCAAGAAACCTTGTGCTCCCCAACAACACAACAACAATGTGGCTTGTTGCCTCAGACCTGCCACATACAACCCCACTCGGCGTGAATTATTTCATGAACCAACCCCTTGGCAGACCCTTGGCAGACCCTTGGCAGAAGAGTTTCATGCTTGGGTTACTCACTTATTCTCATCGTCTTCATCAACGTCTCCAAAAAAAAAAAACAAGAAAAAAGAAAAAAGAAAGACTAAAAAGTGGGTTAGGCGACTAGGTCAAAGTTATGGTCCCAGACGTGATAAAGACGCAAATGAGCACGGAAGGTGCGCGACAAGTGCATAGCATCAACCAGCCAATTCAACTCAACGTTGGGTATCTCAAATTTGCATCTAGAACACGTGGACAATGCGCTGGACGACGGGGAAGACACAAATTCACGCCTGGCCATTGTCAAGCCTGAATCTTCTCTTTAACCCACTGTTCCAGACCTGCCTTCGCAATCTCCTGGACATTTGGCGGCACCTCGCCAACTTTTTGTTCCCATATCGATCCATCCTTCTTGGTAACAACCACCTTGGAGCGACGGACGTCCCAGAGGAGCTTCCAGCCAGTGCGGCGAGTCAGGGGCTTGCTAGAATCATCCTTGAAAGTTTCACGAAGATGCCGCACTAAATCAGGCATCTCAATACTCATCAGAGCATTGTTGATGCTGTTCCGGCTGAAGATGTTGCTGAAGCTGCCGGCAATAACAAGAGGGATCTGCTTGGCTAGGATGGCAGTCGCGGCTTGCTCACGGGAGCTGCCACAGCCAAAGTTGAAGCCACTCACCAAAATATCGCCCGTCTTGGCAGTTGTTTGAAACTTGACATCGTAGTTCTCCATACATATCTCAGCCATCTTCTCCCTGGTAATATCATCCTGGTAGGTATACTTGCCTTTGTACTTGTCAATCGGAGTTATCAAGAAAGATGATTAAGAGAATACTCACCAGGATAGATACCATCGGTATTGATGTTATCATTATCGCAGAAAATGATCTCCCCCTCAACCCTGTCAGGGAAGCCGGGAAGGATCTCAGTCAAGGTTTCCTCGTTGAGGGCAGTAGGCTGAGACTGCTGCTCAGCAGCATCTTCAGCGCCCTCGGCGCCTTCAGCAGCAGCAATCACGCCCTCGACATCATTGATAAGCTTGTCAAAGGCATTCTCAAAAGAGCGGGTCTGATCAACTATATGATCGCCACTCCCCTCGCCAATGATAACTTTTTCGATACCTTCAGGCTTCTGGTACCAGCCCGGACCCGCGATCTTGCCCCTGATAGCACTGGCAGCAACAACTTCGGGGCTGGCAAGGTAGGCTAACGCCGCTGTTGATCCCATGCGGCCTTGGAAGTTGCGGTTTGAGCTGCTAATGCAAGTTTCACCGTCCTCAAGAATTCCAGGGCCGAGTCCGATGCAGGGGCCACACCCTGAGACCAGAGGCTGCGCCCCGGCGTCGAGTAGAATCTGCCAGTCGCCAGCCTCCTCGGCGAACCGTTGTTCAGCGAGGGAAGCTGCAGCGAGATAAAACTTGACACCTGGGGCAAGCTTAGCAGGCTTACCATCCACTCCAGCTTCAAGGAACACCATGGCGGCTCTGCCAATGTCTGAAGCTCGGGCGTTGGTGCAGCTGATCAGAAAACATTTGTCTATAGCAATGCCCTCAGCCTCGAGCTTTGTAACTGGTGTAATAATTCTGACCGAATTAGGACCAGCAACCATTGGTGATAAAGTGGACAGGTTAAGGTAGAGTTCCTTGGCATATACCGCACCGGAATCAGCAGTGAGCCGATTCTCTAGAAGTTGGTCGATTCGCTCATGGTTGATGCGTTCTTTGGTGGAACTATTGAGCATAGCGGCAATGGAAGCCTTGGCACGATACCAGGAGATGAGCACATCATCGACAGGAAAAAGCCCTATGAGACAGGTAAGAATTCGTTTCCAGGTTGATCAGTTGTATTCGTACCACTTAGGGCTCCCCACTCCGTCGTCATGTTGCTTACGCAAAGGCGGTCGTCCACTGGTATGCTCGCCAAGGTCTGTTCGGAGCCGGCAAACTCAATACAGTGGTTGAGAGCCTCATCTTTGTTGAAAAGGCCGCAGAGAGCAACTAATCGCAGTCAGTATGTATACGGTAGTTCTTCAACTCAACAAATCAGATCAAAATCCCACCAATTATATCTTTGCCAGAAACGCCAGTAGGAAGGACACCAGTGAGATTCACCTTGATGACAGGCGGGACCTGCCACCACGTCGTTCTGAGATGGAAGTATTAGCATCACTATCCGCTGCTGGGTCATGTAGAAACTTGTCCAACCCACCCAGTAGCCCAGATGGAGGCCGCGTCCGTCCTTACAACAGGAGTTCCCTAAGGGTGTTAGCATTTGCTTAGTCGAAAGCCGTACACGCTTCAGCCTATATAACTGAACCTGCATCGGCGAGAACAAAGGGGGGGGGGGGGTACGAACGAGACTTCCTACGCCGCCGTACATATTCGAATGACTGTCACTCGCGACAGTAACGGCTCCCGGCCACGCAAATCCCTCCTCAATAACTCGCTGATGACCAATTCCTTGCCCTTTTCCAGAAAAGAAGCAGCCATGTTTGTGGGCAAACTCTTCAAGCAGACGATATTTAGTAAGGTTCGACTCGGATTCGTTGCTAACATCATGATCCAAGGTCATAACAACCTGCCGACTATCATGGATCTTGGAGGCTCCAATTTCCATAAACTTCTTGGCAACTGGCCAACCGTTATCGTGTGTCATGACGCACGCGGGGCGTAGCGTGACGAAATCTCCTTGCTTGACTTTCTTGCCAGGGGCAAGGCCGACGGCGTACCGCTGAACAATCTTCTCGGTGATGGTCTGAGGGTTGGCGACGGGCTTCTGGGAGGACATGAAAGATGCATTAGAGACATTTTCGAGTTGCGAGGGGAACGCGTCGGACAGTTGTCGTCGAAAGGAGGTGGTGTTGTAGGCGCGGAGCTGCGACAGAGCCGAGTACAGTGATCGGGGGCGGCCGACGACGGACTGAGAAGTCTGAGAGTAACAGAGCAGGGCATTACGAGCAACGGCTCTCCGCCGGAACTGAGGCACAATTCGCAGTCTCATGTCAGTAAGGCGTCTCTGTGATCTGGCTGAAGGGTTAGAAGGGGAAAATCGCCGGCAGAGGAACAAGGAAGAGAAGCAATAGAAATTTACATGGCTGCGAATTTGACGAGAAGTTCATATGTACGGAGTAAGCTGACCACGGCCCCACGTCCGCCCACCAGTAAGCTGACCATGGCCCCACGTCCGCCCACCAGCCACACCAGCCGGTCCGAGCCTTCACCCATCCTCACTCACTCTGTGGCTGCAAGCTGGCCAACGCCTCCCCCCCCCCCCCAAAAAAAAAAAAAAAGTAGTGCTGACCAACTGCATTTCGAGCATCACGACGGGATTCGCCCACGACCCGGCCCGGCCATCACCCTTTCTCCTCCGCACGCGCACCCGTTCTGGAGTATCCTCTACCTTTTCCCTTTTTATCCAAGAGCCGATCCGAAACACACATACACACATCATGTTCCGCTCAAGATTGTTGCCACGTGCCGGCAAGAGCCTGGGACTTGGTCTGCGAACCACCGCCGTCAATGCCAGAAGAGGCCTGCATCATGTCCCGACGCTACCTCACGACTACTCGCAGGGTGTGCCCGATCTCATGAGCCCCGGCGGCTTTGCAATCGCCTGGTCAGACTACATGTCGCTGATGGTGGAGAAGCTCAATGCCTTGACTGCCGGTATGTCTGTCCCTGTCGCATTTTGTTTTCGCCTCGTAGTCGATAAGTGTCCTCTATCACTTTGTACAAAGATTTCGCTCTGCATCTGCCATCCCACGCAAAGCACATATAACTGACTTGCTCTTCCCCCCCCTTCAGGCACCGAGCTCGAGGACAAAGACGCCAAAACCATCAGTCTCTTGACTGCCCGCGAGCCCAGCCAAGCGCCCATCTTCAACTACGCCTCCATGGCCCACAACAACCACTTCTTCTTCCAGGGCATCTCGCCCGAGGGCACCGCAATGCCCGACGCCCTCCGCGCCGAGCTTGAGGCCTCCTTCTCTTCCATCGAGACACTCCGCCGCGAGTTCATCATGACCGCCTCCGCCATGTTTGGCCCCGGCTTCATCTGGCTCGTCAAGGCCGGGCCCGGCGACTACCGCGTCCTCCCGACCTACCTCGCCGGCTCGCCCTACCCCGGCGCCCACTGGCGCGCTCAGCCCACCGACATGAACACTGTCGGCAACGACGGCTCCGCCACGTCCTATTTCAGGAACCAAGCGTTCGGGAGCAGGAAGCGAAGCGGTGACCTACCCCCTGGTGGTATCGAGCTGGAACCCTTGCTGTGTCTAAATACCTGGGAGCACGCCTGGCTGCTGGACTGGGGTGTCGGTGCTGGCGGGAACGGGGGGAAAATGGCCTTCGCTGAGTCGTGGTGGAACCTCATTGACTGGGAAAAGGTTGCTCAGAACTCTGGCTCCATTCGTCCAGAGTTCAAGACAGCCATCTGAGTGAGAGGGTGAGCGGCAGGGGGGGGGGCAATTTCAGCTGGGAAGCAGCATTGTAAGACTACATGTAATCTATTACACAGAATAGGCGGAAAAAGGAGAACCCACAGGCTGTTTTTTGAAGACGTAGCAACAAGCACACTGGAATCAACGGGGCCTGGGACGACCAGCGTGCCAACCAACAGGCATGAAGTCACTCACTGCGCACAAAAGTTTCAATTATACTACAAGAGGAACACGGTTTTGTTTAAAAAAAAAAAAGGTCAAATTGACTCTGTCAACTACATCAAGCAGCGCTGTAGACAGAACAGTCAACTAAGGACTGACAAGAACTAAGGAAAACAAAACCAATATGGTATCCTGCTCGTCCAATTTGCGAAAAAAGGAGAGTATGCACAGAAAAGTCGTGAAATGTAAGTTGATGTCATCCAGTACGAAATAGCCGAGTGCAAAATCAAGTACAATAAGAGAGAGAGAGAGAAAGGCGGAAAACCAAAAGAGGAAGATTGAGATTCAACAAACACCCAATTTACCGAGGGCCAAGCCAGACCATGTCGAAAGCATAAATCCAGAGAGATGAAGAGATCTGGAGCGAAAAAAAGAGGAGGGAATGATGCCAACAGGGAGCGGCGTAACGAAAAGTACTTCTTTTCTAAAGAGGCGTCATCAGTGGAATTGGGTGTACAGTGTAGATTCGAGAGGAAGAAGCGAGGATTGAGGGACAGTGGAAGGTGGGGAATGCCGTCTTAAATCATGTTGCCATTAACACTGATTTCGAAGCCTTCACCCTTCTGTTTCATGGCCTTCGCGAGCATGAGCTCACGCATCCAGTCAATGCGCTCATCGCGGTTCTTGACAGCAAAGTGGTGAGTTTTTCCGGTGCCATTCACACCTTCTGATGGGCCGGTACCACTCATGCCGCTCATAGAGCTGTCTCGCTTGCGCAGGCGGGCCCCGGCGTTCTTGTCTTGGGGAATCAGCTGGAAGCTGAAAGCTCCGACGGGATCGCTTTTCTTTCGCTCGTGAGAGATGTGAACAGCCTTGAAGGCAGCACTGAGCTTGGATGTCGACGCAAGGCTTGAGCATGCTATGGCATAGTCATCAATGTCGATGTACTCGAGAGTACGGTCCATCTCCTGAGCGTCCTTGTGCATGTTCAGCCTGGTGCCCTTGAGGGTGAAGTATCCGTCGTGCCACTCGTTGCGAAGCAAGCGAGTCTTGCGCTTCCTCATTGGGCCTTGGTATGTAACCCCATTTGCAGCTTCCGGAGTGTCAACAGCGTGGCCGGGACGGAAAGTTGACAAGGGCGGGATGGCTTGCTCGAATTTCGTACGCCCTGCCGGAGACCAGGGATAGTTGAATCGAGGAGGGGCTTGTAGTGGCTGCTGCTGCTGCACACGATGAACGGGTGATGAGCTCTTCGGGGAAGGCGTCTTGGACAGCAGACGAACAGAGATATTTTCATCGACGGCTGGAAGCACGGGGAAGGATGGGCGACGAGCTGACGCTCGCGACTGCGAGCGAGGCTGAGATACAGGATTGCTTCCTGGCGCAGCTCGATAATTCATATCGGGAGGAACAGACTGGGACACATCACGGGCCACAGGGCCGACATGAAATGCTGTCACGGGAACATCCATTTCAGAGAAAGGAGTACCAAATCGATAAGGATTCCGGTGTGTTTCCAAATCAGGCAACACCGGTGCTGCTTTGTCCATGCGGTACGGGACCAAATCGTTGTGCTGCGCCGGCTGTCTCGTAACCTGTGGTGGAGTTTGTCTTGGTGCTTGTTGCTGTGCTTGGCTTTCGGTAGTCTGAGGAACTGTAGATGTCCTCAGAGGAGCAGAACGATGATGCTGAGGATGACCGGGGATGGAGAGCTTCGGGAGGCGGCGCAAGCCTTGATGCGCTGGCTTGCACGACGGCGTCAACTCAAACCCGGGTGTGGGAGGCACCTGATCCGAGTTGACAGACTGTTGCTGAAAATTCAAGAATTGCCGAACGTTGTCTTGTGGATCTCGTGCCTGGAAGTTTCGCAATGTAGCTTCTTGAAGATATTGTAGAGGTGGCAATCCGCCAGGTCCCAAGACGTCTGAAGATGCCACCACGGACGGAACTGTATCAGACATTGGCCGCGTGGGATCAATCGCCCTTGCCGTCTCAGGGTTGCCTGCATCGCCATAGATCATGACAGCACCTCCGTTCTTCACATCAATTGTTGGATTCAGTTTCTTGAATTGCTCAATGACTTTCTGTTGCTTTTTCCATTTTGTGCAATTCTCCCCCTTTGAACATTGGTGGGGTTTCGGGATCACCTGTTCGATGCCGATGATTGATACCGATTCCATAGGATGTATTGTGTCCTCCGCTGAGGCCGTGCGGCGGGGGCGCCGCCTACTGCTTTGCCGTCCGCCGACTTCTTGGTCACCCTTCTTTCTCGTCTCCTTGCGAGCCTCTCGGCTTGGGACGTCTTCGATTGGGGTAGCTGGACGAGGAGAAGAAGGTCGACTATCGCGGAGGATTTGGATTTGATGCCATACTTTGGTGCGAACTCCGAAGGATTGGATATCAAGTTCGCGCAAATCTTCAAACTTTAAGGTGATTAGAATGGCGCCATTAATGTCATTCTCGATGAAACGATCTGCCATGGACAGCTCGATGCCTGCATCGAGCATTGACTGAGCAACCATCTCCGGCGTCCATGAAACGAGGTTGGAGGAATCAAGCTCCGCATCCGTGTACTCGAAGGGGCTACTCTTTCGTGGAAGTGGAGGCCTGTCCAGCAGGTCACCAATGCCACGATGAGTTTTCGGGGTGATTGGTGACAGAGTCAAGATGAGCTCCTCATCCGCAAGGAATGGATCTGTCGAGCTTCGGAAAAGGTGAGGGCCGCTGGGGCCCTGTACTTGCTTCAACACATTTTCGGGATATGCCTCGCGGCCTCTACTTGATCGTGGCGTGGGTGCTTCGTCATACGACGACACAGTAGTAAAACTTGGCTGCCCAGACTGATGAGGTGAAGCACGTCAGTAAATGTCCGCAGTTCTTGGACAGCAAAAAACATTTGGCGCAATACCTACCGACTGCAGACTAATGCGGGGAGAGTTGTCCTCGGCTTCGCTCATGATCTCTCCATCCCAGTCTGTGTCTACGAACTCAGTGGCTACCGACATGGGCCGCTGAGCTTGAGACTCGTTCCTCAGGCTGAAGAAGGCATCTCTGGTGTTCTTTTGACGCATTTCCTTATAGACCCGGCCATCATCAGGCTGAAAGTATGCGAAATCCTGAACAATTGCTCCGTTAGTACATTGTGGTCAGGACGAAGTCGCATGACTGATATACCATGTGTGCGACTTGCCGGCCTGTTGCCGACCTTTGACTGGCGTGGCAATTCCTGATGTTGGAACGAGAGCTAGAGGGTACAATTTGCCGATTTGATATTCTTTTTATCGCCTGTTCGGGCAAACCGTGTGGCCGTCGTCGGCAATGTAGATCTTCTAGGTCTGACGTCTTGATATGAAATCGCGATAAGATGCATTTACTGCCGCCGCGAGACAGTAAATAGATTCGACAGCAAAACCCGGAACAGATAAGGAAACCCTCGCGATAAAAACCAAACAGCACCGAAATCGCAAAACTCGGGAGAAGAGGGAGGTAGTTTCAGTCGGCGGTCAGTGATTGATATTATGTACGCTGGGGATGGGAACAGGTTATGGCGGCCACAACTGGCTAGACTGCGATCCAAAACGCTACGACTCTGACGAGGGCACGGTGTGTGTGTACTCGATGCAAGGCATCTAGTCCGTATGCGCATGTAATAAAGGCGGTTGCGGAGAGGAGATGGCTGGTTAAGAGACAAGAATAGCCGTCTGGTGCGCAACATACCCCTGGGAAAAGACCAGAACTGGTTCAAGACGCATCAAGCGGCATCTATCACAGCCCATCACAGCCCATCACGCTGCAGACGGTGAGGGTTATGGTTTCCCAGGCCTTGTAGCGTCGTCAACGGGCCTTCTGTAAACCCTTGCACAATAGGCCTCTCTCTTGACCTCCCCGCCTCGCCTCGCCTCGCCATGATTTACTCAACAACCCTGAAAACCGTCGGCGCGAAGACGGAGAGGACAATTGGATAGCCGAACTGCAAGCCGCCGCCAGCGCTGCTGCATGCCGTCCGCGGATGAGGGTGATAGGCTGGCCATGGTGGTGTGCCGATCCGTGACTGGAGCCGACAGGGGCTGGGATGGAAGGAGGACGAAGATGAGGAGTAAAAGGCGCAGTCGAGTCGAACCGTCGATGGTTGCCCGATGGGTAAGTTGCCTGATTACTGATTATTCGTCGTCTTTTTTGGCTGCGCGAAGAAGCTACTGTGGGCCTGTGGCCCTAGCTTGGGCGGGGAAGCAGCGCCTGGCCTGGCAAGCAGCCTGGCAAGCCATGGCGAATCACTCAAATGTCTCCAACAAATGTCTCCAAATATAGCCATCCAGTCCTCCGTATTCTCCCGCTTTCTACAGTACCTACATGCAGTACGGATGACCCCTACCAGACGTGGCAACACCCTATGTATTAAGCGTTGGTGGACGCTCACAGGCCGATGCTCAGTTCTTTCCCCTCCAGCGCTCCTGCCTAATACATGTAATCACTCATTCCAATCTCGTCCTTGCACTTTTTGGGAAGGAAACCACCCCTCCGGCGAACCTGAAGGGCAGGTGCTTCGTGCTCTGTGGGTACTCCGTACATGTACGGATCCGTAGTCTTTGTAATACGGATTACTGCAGGCCTACGGCGGTACACCGCTGTTCCCACGCTGCATCATGCAAACTCTAAAACATATCACCAGCTGGGGGGGATATGCAGTTGCTCTGCTCTGCTCCACCCTGGGCGTCTTCCTCCGTCTCGGTTCCAAAAAAAAAAGACCGACTACATATGCATCACGCGGAGCACGATACATGTATATCATGCGGGAAGGGAAAAGAAGAGAAAGGAAGACAGTGAGGCAGTAAGATTCATCCGCGTCATGATGGATGCATACCAGCTTGCCAACTTCATCGATCCCATACACATAAAGCCACTGGAACCTACTCTCATCCGAACTTCTTCAGTCTACTACCGAGTGCATGTTCCTTTCCACGCACACTCGACAAAAGAACATGGAGCAGTACGGATTAGTTGTCCAGCATCAACTGACGGACGGATTCTGTTGCGCCACATATTGCACTACCTCAATGCCCTGGATGAGATAGCTCAACAGCATTTGAGTGGCTTCGAGCTATTGGTATACTAGGTTACCACTTCATTCCTTCTTGTCATATCGTCATTCAATCTGAGATTGACACCATCGTTCGCCCCCGCAGCAATGATGTTCTGCAGCTTTGCATGATACCGCCCTCGATCAAGATATCCTTGCGACTTTACCGATGAACAAGGGCTAGCTATCACTAGCAAAATGAGAGACATTCCCGTGATCCTAACCGCACCTTTCCGTTTCGGGAGGCTACATCCCATGGATTTGTCGGTCGACACGACTTCCATCATAAACTAGCCAATCGTCTTACAGAATCACCGACCCTAATAGAAGTGGGACGGTCTGTGCTTCGTGGGGATTCGTCGTCTCGCGTCTCGCGTCTCAACAATACAATATGCGGCCCGCCTCTGATGACGGCAATTGCGTTTGACGCCCATGGAAGAGCACCAATGGAACACGTGAACACCTAACTGTAGGTCTCGGCCGACGGCATCTGGTCACGAGGTCAATGTGACGATCAAATTGTCAGGTGTGCGAGCGTGCGACGCACAAAGAAGAATACATGGTTCAATTTGCCACTTTTTAGACCAGGCCACTCAGCGGTCGATGCCATCAACCGACCATGTCTTTGACTATGTCGTGGATCAATGACTTGATAGACGAATGGGTGAGTGGGAAGCCCGTCCCGAAGCCGTGGTAGCTAAGCTGATGAGTCAGTGAGATGAGATCAATTACGGATCACTCACGGGACCAAATCAGCTCATCAGCCACACCTGAAATGTGATAGTACCATCCATCATCACACCAGAGAGCAACATTTTGGGTCGCATTCAGTTGTTTCGGAGTGCTGACCACGAGTGCAGGGTTGCAGGGTTCAACGTGAACTGGATTGACAAGGACAGCGACTGAACCGCAGGGGGCAGGGGAATGCGACATGTATTAGCACTGTGGTTTGCCCGACGCAACTGCCATCCACATGGATGGTATTTGTTTTCCCTGAGAAATCCGCATTCTGCTTGGTGCCGCTTGAGCTCGTCTTGTCTGGACCCTGTTCGCACGCGCGCACAGTGTCATGGTAGTACGGAGCAGTGCGTATCGACATGCCAATTCTTGACCGAAAGCCGCCCTTATGTACATCAACGACCAATATTTCTTATATACATACTGCAGGGTTCCGTTCTCGGACTTGTCGTTGGTGCCCTTTTCGCACGATACACGGACGACCAGTCGATGGAGGAGCCGGGCTTCTTCTGTCCTTTGAAGGCCGTTACGTGCATGTGTCTTTCGACGGCTCTTGGAACAGCGCAGCTTTCAAAGCCAAGGAAAAGGCGACTATCTCAAGAGAAAATCATCTCAACATGTTCAAATTGCGAAAAAGGTTGACTGACTTGAGTCCGACAACTCCGCACTCGGTGCATTTTTCGTCGTTGAACTGCATAAGCGGATTGTGGAACCTGTCACCCCCTAACAGTAGCTGCGATAAACGAGCAGATGCTCAACAGAACCCAGATCTTGTCAACTGGTTTCCTGGGCCCCAGCCCAAGCAGTGGTGGTGGTGCGTCATTTCCCGTTGGTGCTGTGCTCAGCCACTCTGAAAATGTTTACATGTGCTGTGCATATCGAATGATGATTACTCCGTACTCCGAATGGAGTAGTGAGGCCATGAGTTATTTCATCCAGGTCTTCACTTCGTAGGGAGTACGATTATTCAGTACTCCGTGCTCGTCATGTTTGATATGCGATCGTCATTTGCTTCACCAGAAGATCGGCCGTGGCGTTTTTGGCGGAATAGGTCCGTCGTTGGATTCGGACAGAGGATGCTATGCCCGGCTAGGCACGGCGCCGTGCTGCTCATGAAGAAGCATTGGGTGCGCCCGTTTTGATGAACCGACCATCGCCACCCACCATGTAAAGGTGGTGAGTTTGGTAAGCTAATGGCGACAAATTGAGTTCTTGAAAAAATTGATAGCTCCTACGGATTAATCCGTACTCCGTACCGAACCCTACTACTCCCAACAGAGTGCTTGGCTATGTCTGGCGCCCCACTTTGCTTTTTTGTGGTACATACTGTGATAATATCTGGGAATGGACGCCGGTTCTGATCCAACGACAAGCCACGCACACACCATCTTTTCTTGAAATGGGGGGTTCTTCGAGGGAGAAAAAGAATAGCAAATACAGAGGTGTAATCGGCCGAGAGACGCTGTGCACACCATTCAGAAACGGAAAAATTCCCCTCTTCGGCCCCCTCGTTGGACAAGGATGGCCCGAGTGGCCTGAATGGGCAACTGGAAACGACAACTCGAGATAAGTATCACTGCCGCATCTGGGTCGTGTGTCAGAATATCCCGTTTGGTCTGGCCGGTTTCCGCCACAGCGCGCCGATTAGCCAAAGGTATCTAGCCGCCGAGCTTACGACCACCGAAGTTGACGAATCTCCGATGTGCCAGCGAGCAGGACCAAAAATGGGGGAAAGAAAGAAAGAAAGACGCAGGCATACCAACTATTTTGAAAGAGCACTATGAATGCTGTGCGGAGTACGGAGTACGGAGTATACGGAGTAGACATGGTTTAAGTCGACCGATTCATAGCGGCAGAGCCCTAAAGCAGACTGGGCCACTCCAGCAAATGAAGACAAACTCCGACCTATGTTAGGGACAAACTTGTTATCCATGCTCAAGGATCACTCCGTTTTGGAAACGTATTGAACTGAGGAACAATCCACGGTCCAACACGTGAAGAACTGTGGGTTAATTACCTCGCTGGTCACAGATAGGCGCCTCAACTTACCTCTGCGAGGCGAGGCACATTGTCTACGGAGTACATCCAGAATCAGGACACTTGGACAGCTTGGGCTAAATTAAAAATAGAAGGCAAGGGGGAGCTGTTAGCGTCAGCGCTGTCGTCAGTTGACATCATGAACAGTTGTGGTACTTGCTACGCGCCGAGCAAGAGGCCAAAATTAGCCCAGATTTAGGACTGGGAAAGGGGCTAATTTGGTAACGGATCTACAACATAACTTGGGCCCTGCGGGCGATCTTGCGGTTCGATGAGCGCACGGGCCTTCCAGTTCCACATTGTGGAGAGGCTGGGCAGGAAAAAAGTTATCGATGCGAGCGAGCGAACAGAGCCCAGATGGATAGGAAAAAAGTCCCGCTCTCTCTCTCTACAACAGCAGGCAGGTGGTGCGCGACCCCCGCGACCCCCGCAGGGCCGCAACCCCCGCAATGCCGCAATGCCGCAATGGCTGGAAGTGGATATGTGTGGAGCTGTGGAAACAAAACGTTCCCTGTCTAGCCTCATGCAGGCAATAGCCAATCTTGATCGTCAAGAGCCTTCATGGCTAAGCAGGGACCCCTGCGCCGTCATCGGTTGGTCCCGCGGCCCCTGCCGCCTCCTGCACAAGCACAGGCCGCCCTTTTCGTCACATGCAGCTGGCGAATCAATGGGCAGGATGCATCTCGACGGAAGAGCGCCAATGCACACTATGTCCTCAAATCAGCAAACTATGCTGCCACGAATGCGACTATGTCTTCACGGGACACACACACACACCCACACACACACACACACAACGACTTTCATGCTGCAGGCCGTCAAGTCTACATATATGCTGCAGGCCGTCAAGTCTACATATATGTTTGTTGAGGAAGGAGATGTGGTGCCACTTCACACCGTTGCCCGAGACACTGGCACCTACTTCGTACTCCGTACTATTACCATGGCGAAGCTCAGAAGACTTGACTCCCTGTGTTTTTATTTGCCCAGCGAACCACCTCTCACCGCTGGCTAAGAGTGAGCTGGTCAACTGGCTCACCTTGGTCACATGTCCTTTCTCGAGAAAAAAAAAGAAGAGTGACGATGTTGAGTGGCTCAGGCTACTCTTGGTTCATTTCGCGGACCACTTCAGCCCTCCGGCAATGATGCACACTTCACAAGCCCGGTGCCGTCACGTTGCTGGCCGGGAGGCTCACTTCCCTTTTTGACGTTGTTGTCATACCTTGTCACGATTTTTCTCGCGCATCGGAAATTGTCATCGCCATGGCCCTCCGGCGTACAAGGTCATTGGAAAAAAAAAAAAAGAGCAGCCATACAGATTCTGACCCGAGCGTATCGGCAGCCACCCTTGGTCTGGAACCCGAGACATGTTGCCAATTATGAAGAGCGCTCAGCGGGAAAGCGAAGATGCACTCCGTACGATGCACTCCGCACGATGACTGCGTTATTCGGTCAAGGGAATCTGGGCATGGATCAGCCGGACTCCATCGTCAGGCTTCCCCTCCATTCCGATGCGTGAAAGATTGCAATTTTGGTGTTGCTCTGTGGGTCGATGCGGAGGCATTCATTGTCAACATCCGAAGCCTGCTTGGACGCAATTCCAGTCACCTGCCGTGTGTTATTCCGTACATAACCCTACATGCATGTAGTAGTGTTGCAGAAGGAGGGGATGAACACAAAATTTCCTGTTCGTCACGGCTGACGCAAGCAAGCAAGCAAGCAAGCAAGCGTGATGGCGGCCCGCTCGAAGTAGACTCCGGACGTTGGACAGCTTACTTGACACACACTTTCGAACGACATGCTGGATGGAGTGCTTGCAAATAAAGGTGGAATTTTTCTTGTGCTCTCGTTGTGCGCCATATTACCATGACGAATTGGAAAAGAAAGGGCCCTGAGCCCCGGGTGTAATATGTACGGCGCACAATGCATGGTTGGCACACCCAAACTCTGCGTCGTACGGCAGGTATGGATTTGGCTTGCGGCCGGGAAGCAGAAGCAAGAATCGGTGCACGGGACGGATGATGGTAGGAAGGATGGATGGATGACGAAGTGTGGGTGACATTGCGACCAGCATCAGACAAGCCCCTTGGGCTGCATATTGGTCCACATTGCGAGCACATCCCGATGTCGACGAAGTTGTTCAAAGGCGGGCCGCTCGGAGGGCCGCATCCTCATTGGCCCCTGTAAGCGCAGGTTGGTTCAAAAATAGAAAACAAGAATAGAAAAAGAATGCACAAATGCACTCATACTCGATCCAGCACGACGCATTTTCGGCCAACATCTGGTGCCGGCCACGAGAATGCCGGCCATGATATAAGTCTTTGCCCATCCTGCCCGGATCTTGAATTTAACCCTCTTTTCTCTCCCGTGTGTAGACGGCGAGAAGAAGTTTCCAAGTGTTTTTTTGCCAGAAGGGCCCTTTTTTTTTTGTTTCCTTTTTTTTCCCCCTTCTATTTTAATTTTCAACACTCGTTGCTTTCCCCACCCCCTGGTCGGGCTCGGGCTCACATCACGATTCAGTCGGCAAAATCCAAAACACAAGCAAGCTGGACTTGCTCTTTTCGGGAACTAGTCATTTTCATTCTTTGGATCTTGGACGGACCAAGTGCCAAGAGAAAGATCAACAAGAAATAATAATAGTAAAAATCACGACGAAGAAATCAAAAAAAAAAAAATTTGCGAATAAGGCGCACCTCGGGGAGAACAGACACGAGAGAGAAGACAAGGGGCAGAAGAATAAACAGCGCAAAGCTCGCTCGCTCGATTTATCGGACCCCTGGACCCTGGACTTGGACCTGGACCTGGACCTGTGTGTGTCCGTGTGCTCTGACTCTGCGCACTGGGTAGCGCCCCGCCCCGCCCCGCCCCACTCGCCGGGTCGTGTCTCTAAAGCCACCCCGCATCCTCCACCCCCACCGTGGCCACCCCCCACCCACCCCCCTTCGCAAGTTACAACATCGCATTCGCATACCGTTGATAGCAGCTACCCGTCGGTACAAATGCCATCCTCGTCCTCGCTCCCCGATCATCGCATCTGCTCAAAGGGAGCACCCGAAAGCGAAAGCGAAAGCGCTGCGAGAATGGCCGTCGCGCAGACTTCCAAGGCCAGATTGGCATCGAAAGCCGGCAACGGCAACGGCAACGGCAATGGCAGTGGTAGTGGAAACTCGAAATCGAAATCGAAGTCACAGATGCACCGCAGGTCAAGAACAGGTAATTGGAAGGCCGTCCCGACTGATTGACTTGCACTGTTGCCCTTTTCATCGCGTTTGCTAATGAATCGCTGCAGGCTGCTACACGTGCAGATTAAGACGAAAGAAGTGCGACGAGGGGACGCCCATGTGCACGGCGTGCAACCACCTCGGACTGCAATGCGAATACAAGCGACCCATGTGGTGGAGCAACAATGACGCGCGGAGAAAGCACAAGGAAGACATCAAGAACATCATCAAGCGCAAGAAGCTGGCGGAGAAGTCGTCGTCGAGCTCGATGCACCCGTCGGCCAGTCCTCCTCCTCCTCTCCTTGCTCCCCCGGGCCTGTCGCACTCGCTGCCCACGTCGTCGGCCACGAGCTACTCGGACGCGGCGTCGATGGATCATGATGATCGCACGAGGTCGGCCTCGATCGACTCGCATTACTCGGGCGGCTTCAACTTCAACAGCCTGCCCAATGCGAGCGACTTTGGCATCTACAACGCGCACGCGCACATGCACATGCACATGCACATGCACCCGGCGGACCTGACGTTTGCGGGATACTCGCCGTACGAGGTCGACGTCAAGACGGAGCGCCAGATGTTCGTCAACGACGTGCCCACGCTGCGAGAGTCGCACGTCGCCACCTTTAGCAGCAGCACGTACCAGACGACTTCTCCTCCTCCTCCTCCTCCGCCTCCCGGCGCCAGCACCGTTCTCCTGCCCGCGGTGGGTCATCAGTGGGCGTGGGACAGGTTCGAGCATCTCGGGCAGGAGGAGGACGAGGACGAGGGTGAGGGTGAGGGCGAGGAGGAGGGAGTCCTTGACGTCAACTTGTTCGACTTTGCCCACGGCCCGCGCAACATGCGCAACGTGCAGCAGATGGAGCTCGACGACAACGACCAGCGGCTGCTGGACCACTTCGTCCGCTTTGTCCTGCCCATCATCTTCCCCATCCTCGAGTCCAACCAGCACGGCTGCGTCGGCTCCGATGTCATCCTCCCGGCCCTGCAGTCCAACCGCGTCTACCTCCACTGCTGCCTGAGCATCGCCGCCCAGTATCTCAAGACGCACGCCGACCTGCCCGCCGACCTGCCCGCCGACGACGTCGACGGCGACATCATGAGGCACCGCTACGCCACCATCCTGTCGCTCTGCGAGTCCCTCAAGCGCGACGAGAACCACCAGCAGATCCTCGAGGCCACGCTCGGCCTCATCTTCTTCCAGTGCGTCGTCGGCCGCTTCGACGACGGCCTGCTGGACATTGCCTGGCACCAGCACTTCCAGGCCGCCATCAGCCTCGTCCAGAAACTCGGCCTGCCGCGTCTCGTGTCCGATCCTGCCGGCCAGGTTGGCCGGGCTGGCCCGAACCCGAACCCGACCCCGAACCCGACCCCGATCCCCTTCAACATGACGCTGACGGGCTGGATCGACATCCTCGGCGCCACCATGCAGGGCACCTCGCCCACCTTTGCCCACACGTACCGCGAGAAGCACCTGTCTCCCGCCAACTCGCGCCTGGGCCTGCGCGAGCTCATGGGCTGCGACGACGGCGTCATGTACCTCATCTCCGAGGTGGCCTGCCTCGACTCGCTCAAGGCCGGCGGCATGGACGACTTCACCCTGTGCCAGCACGTCGCCGCCCTCGGGGAGCAGTTCACCCTGACCGAGGTTGGCGAGCCGGAGCCCAGGATGCCCTACAAGGCCGACGGCAGCTTCTCGCCCCGGCAGCTCTGCAGGAACCTGACGGCGGCCTTCCGCATCGCCGCCCGCATCCACCTCTGCAGCCTGATCCCCGGCTTCAGCCCGAGCCAGCCCTCGCCGCAGGGCCTGATCCGCAAGCTGACCAAGGTGCTGCGGCTGATCCCCTCGGGGCCTCACGGCTACGACCGGAGCCTCGTCTGGGTCTATCTCATGGCCGCGTCCGTTGCCCTGCCGGACAGCGCCTTCCGCGCCTTCTTGGACGACCGCGTCGCCCAGCTCGGCCGTGCCGCCGCCTGTGGCGCCTTTGGCCGCATGGTGACACTTGTTCGCGAAGTCTGGAGGCGGTCCGACAGCCTCGCCCGCGCCGCCACGCCGCCGTCGTCGACTGTTGGTTCCGACATGACCATGATGCATCCCCACGTCAACTGGCGAGACGTGATGCGATCCAAGGGCTGGGACTTTCTGCTCATCTAGCCTAGCCTAGCCTGGCCTAGCCTTGTTCTCTCCTCTCTCGACCCCTCTCTGCCTGGCTGGCTGGCCAGCGCATGGATTTGCCACGGACCATTGTTTTTCATCTTTATTTTATTTATTTATTTCCATTTTTTTTCTGTCCATTTCTCCTACAACTTCCTAATTCCATCTCATTTTGGTTTCTGGCAACCCAAAAACATGCTTGTTCCACATTATACCCCACTGGCATGGGAATTTCCATATAGAGGGAAGCCGCGAGGCTTGTCGGGGTCTTTTATTCACAAATACACAACGTACTGACATACTGGGAGAGAAACGGCATTGGAAGGGGGAAATCCCTTGGAAGCTGCCATGACGCAACGGGCTGGCTTGCTCGTCATCACTGCAGGACAGGGCGGTGCGGGAGAAAGGGAGGTTGGGACGACTTTTTCTGTAGACGTAACGGGCTGGTCAATGGAGGCTCATCCTGATTGATGACTTGTATCTTGTGCTTGTGCGTGTGCGTGTGCTTGTGCTTGTGCTTGTGCTTGTGCTTGTGCGTGTGCTTGTGCTTGTGCCTCTTGACTAATTCCTGCTGTGGGGAATTTCCAGGAAACACCGAGCATCCCGTACATGCACGGAGCACGGCCTCTCGCAATTCATCAGACGGAAGGGCCGCTGCGGGGCAGTAACGGCTGAGGAAGCCACTGAGGCTAAGTCTGCTTCGAGTAGCCCCGGCCGTTAGTGGCGGTGCAGATCGACCAAGACTAGCAGGTTCACAGTTCACAGTTCACAGTTCACAGTGCACGGTTCTCTGGCCACAGTGCTCACAAGTTGTCGGCAAGCGCCACCCCACCAGCGATGAGCATCATTGGACGAGCTCTCGGCCAATCAACTCACACGCTCCTCCTAAGCGCGTCTGCTCTGACACACTCTCCCCTCTCCTCTCCATCCCCCCCCCCCAATCCAGTCAGTCAGTCATCGTGTTTCTGCATGTTCCCATTGACGCCGTGTGTTTCCTGAGTAGCCGGGCTTCGAATGGTTGTCGCAGAATGCAACGGGCCCGCCAGATTGCATTGCGTCCATTCGCAGCGGCGCAGTCCGTCCTTTGAACCAGCATGGGATGGGCTTGGAGTCGTCGTATTCCTGCCGACGGCGGCAAGAGAGAGAAAGATTTTCTGCCTCTGCCGTCTTCCCTCCGGCCCATCTCTTTCTTCTTGTTGTGAAAGCGAACGTCTTGATTGCCTTCTCCTTTGGAAATTTCTCGTCTTGTTCCTTCACCTAGCCGGCCCGTGTATCGTGAACAGGAATCCTCCCTGAACCAAAAAGGACTCATCTCGCCACGCGGATACTGAACAATCACGTCTCTCTCAGTCAGCAAGTCAAGCCTTTGTTCACACTATATACAAAGCCTCGCGCCACATCAGTTCAATTCAGTTAGGCACACGGAAGAATTAATTGTACAAGTTGCTGACTCTATTTCGTACCTTGTTCTCCCTTTCCTCGTTCGCAGGCGTCATCCAACCCCAGATCAATTATTTCACATCACAAATCACTGCCTTGACAACCAAAAAAAAAAAATTTATATCCCAGTTCTCGGCAGTTCTCGGCGGCTGGATCGCCCCTCGGTGGCATAATTACCCCATATTCGAAATCATGGCCCGGTTGCCCATTTCTCTCCGGCTGCTGCTCTTCTTCGCAGCCATGGCATCGACTTCGCCAACCATCTTTGCTCGCAATGAGAAATGCGCCGCCGAGGGGCTGCAGTCCTGCGCTTCCCAGGGATTGTCGGGCGCCTTTTGCTGCGAGCCGGGCAGGACGTGCGTGGCTTTGGCCGGCAACTCTACCGTCATGTGTTGTCCCGACAATAGCTCCTGCGAGGCGATCCGGCCCATTACATGCGACGTTGGAGCACAGAATCCCGATACAAATCCCAGGGCCCCCATCAAGACATTGGCCAGTAAATCAAAGCTACCGAAATGCGCCAAGGGCGATTTCTGTTGTCCGTTCGGCTTCACCTGCGCAGACGACGGGAAGCTGTGTGTCAAGGATAAGGATCAATCACAGCCACCAGAAGGCTACACAGCAAGACCGAGCCCTACAAAAACATCCGTCCCCGTCTCGACACGTACGCCATCCTCGTCTGCTACTGCGTCTGCGTCTGCGTCTGCGTCTGCGCCTGCGCCTACCGAGCCGAGCCAAGCACCGAGTCCGGAGTCAACGGGCCCAGAGAAGACATCCATCATAGTCGGCGCTGTAGGCGGCGTCCTCGCCCTGCTTCTCGTGGCCGCCATCATATTCCTGTGTGTTCGCAGCCGCAAGGGAGATGCAGGCTCGGACAAGTCATTACCTCGCAGCCAGTCAGGCGGCTCGGGGCTGCACGGGAACATGATCTCCGGTCCCATCATGAACCCCGAGACATCTTACCGAACAGACTTTATCCGAAAGTCGTCCTCGGCGAGGTCATCAGTGTCCCGCTCGCTGGCGAGCGGCTTCTCCCGGGCGCCTCGTCTCGAACACGCGCCACCGCCCGACTCAAGGATGTCGATACCGAATCCCTTCAATTCTCCTTACCCGTCTGGTGTCTCCCCCGCCATCTCAACCTACTCCAGCGTATCGGATCATGACGACAGGGTCCATAGAGGTGAGGTAGGGGCCAGACTAAAGCCCATTCGGACACTGGCCCCGTCATCATGGCTTGAGTCACGACGGATTTCGAGACGGAACCTTCAGAGAGACACGAGTAGTAGTAGTAGCGAGAGCATCAGCGTCTTCGCAGATGCCAACACCGTGAACGGGGGGGACAAGCGTGGTCAAAGCCACAACCGGCAAACGTCCTTCAGTGCCATGATGGAGGAAGCCAAGATGGGTCATGTTCACAGGGGCCAGGCGTACGTGCCAGGTGGCGCCAAGAGGCACGTCCCTGGCACAACGCCGAGGATATGAAGGCAGAGAGGGAGGAGGAGGAGGAGGAGGAGCAACGTGGCGCCATTGAAATCTTCTTTGAAACACAAACACGCACGCGTTTTGCATTACGCACGTGTACTCCGGCTACGGCGAAATAAAAAAAAAATTTCCTCCCCCAGCTACTCTGGCCATCTCTTTTCTTTGTCTCCTAGATTACATTGGGGCCTGTTTCTTGTCGTCGTCGACAATATCTCAGGCAGCCCTTGTTACCACTTAATGAGTAACCTTTTCAGCACACTGAACAAAGGGCACTGTTTGTTGCATGCACTGCATCTGATGAAGACGCCGTGGATGGCAGTTACATGTCGCTCAACGACAACAATCAAGAAACTGATGATTGAATTTAAAGTGGACACTAACAAGGAGAATTAATAGACCAGCCCCCATTCAGCCAGCGACTGAACAACCCCTTGGGCCACTTCCATGAGCAAAATGTCGTCAAATGAGCAATGACATGTCTTGTTCACAATGTATCTACAAGATCCACACACCAGGTGCAAGAAGGCGTTGAAAAAAAAAACAGGCGACATATAACATCACACAGCACGCGTCTCTCATGGCCGATGCCCTCCCAGTAAAGGGTGCATCAATTCGATCCTGCACTCACTCCATCTGCATGCCTCTTCTTCTTTGTCAGATTAAAGAGGGCAAACACTCCCAGACATGACGCTGATGCCAACTCGAGTCCAGTATCTCCATTCCATAAATCAATAAATCAAACTCGTCTTCAAGACGTCGACTTCACATGACAGCGCACTTGCTGGCCTTTGGCTGCGACGGCGTCAATACATCAATCCAACCAGAGCTTCATAGTAACGTGCTCTTCTTTCTAAATCTTCTTCTTCTATTCTTCTTCTTCTTCTTCTTCTTTATTATTCTTCTTCTTTCTTCTTCTTCTTCCTTCTTATTATTCTTCTTCTTCTTTATTCTTCTTCTTTTTTATTCTTCTTCTTCTTCTTCTTCTTCTTCTTCTTCTTCTTCTTCTTCTTCTTTCTTTTCTTCTTCTTCTTCTTCTTCTTCTTCTTCTTCTTTATTCTTCCTATTTCTTCTTCTTCTTCTTCTTCTTCTTCTTCTTTTTCTTCTTCTTTATTCTTCTTCTTCTTTATTATTCTTTCTTCTTTATTTATTCTTTATTTTCCAACCTTCTTCTTCATTTTCCAACCCTTCAGCCGTGCGTCTTTGATGTTCTTTGCAGCACTTCGTTCCGCCCGGCTGCGGTGTCTATGGACCCCGTTTTGTGTCCGCCTCGACGAATTTGACGGCGTCCTCATCCACATGGGCAACGTGTTAGGGTGCATATGGGGAAGCAGCGATGTCTGGGCGTGATGGTGGCCGTAAGTATCTTCGAGCTGCTGGGCCGTTCCTCTTGGACCCGAGAGATTGGCTCCAGGACGTCGCGGGATCGGCGCAAGAATAGGGGTTTCTGCTCGGGCAACAGACACTCGTCGAGGGGCGTCGTGTGAGCCACTTACTCCAGTCGGTGTGCTGATAATCAGAGGACGGTCAGAGTCCGATACTTGAGCCTCCGACGACGGCCATCGAGACGCAGGATCCTGGGAGGATGACAGCTGAGACGATTCAGCAATCGACGCTCTCCGTCCGTTGTCCGTCCATAGACGCGGGTTGAGCATGTTGCCCGAGAGTCTGCGAGGGTTACCCTGGCTGATTCTCTTGTTCAGGCTTGCAATTTGGTTCGAACTTGGAGCTGGGGGCAGGGCAGTTGCCGCTGCATCGTTCGCGGCGGCCATGTTGGACGGGGGTGCCGTAAACGGATGATAGCCATCGAATCGCTGCCTTGGGGCGTCGGCTGCCGTCGACGCAGCAGCCTGCGGTTGTCGTGGCCATGTCTGAGCATTCAAGGGCCTTCTTACGACTGGTTCAGCCACTGCCGACGTAAAACCCACGCTCAACGACGGAGACGTGGGGATTTGCAACTCCAACACTGGCGCTGCTGGACGAGCTCCGGGTCCCGCACTGGACCCAGGGCTCAACGGAGCAGAAGCCGAGGCGGTGGGGGAGAAGGTAGAAGCGGGACTGTCGGTAGTAGAGACGTTGTCCCGGGAAGATGGGGGGGACACTGGCTGAGCATGGGACGTGTTTCTGTCAACGGGCCGGGAAAGGGGCATTCGCGGTGAAACATGCGGTGATACATCATACATGTCGTCCATCTGGACTGAGTGTACTGATGGCGTAGATCTTGGACGCGGTAAATCTGCGCTCCTCAGCCTGTTCACGTCGGTCGACTCGCCTGTTGTGTGCTGTGCCCGTCTATACTGGGTCGTGATGCCGTCGGCTTGAGCTGACCCTTCAGATGCCAGGGCAAGCGCATCATCCAGAGCCTCACTGCCCGGTAAAGGAGGTGGAATGTCGGTCGCTGACAGAGGAGCCACAGAGGAGCCGCGCAAGAAGGCTGGCATATCTCCTGGGTCCTCCTTCTGATACGGGGGAGGAGGGGGCACCCAGTTATCCGCATCGCTTTCGTAGGGATGCTCTGCGCGCCCATCGGCACGTCGGTATTCGATTGGGCGTCCATCGGCTGTCCGAGGATTCAGTCGTCGATTGACGGCAGCGGCTGTAGCAGCGCGGCGAAGCGTTGTTTGAGAGCGAGGGCTAGAGTGGGTATAAGGGGCGTCCATGGCTTCCTGCTCTTCGGCAGATGCAAACTCCTCACCGTCAGCTTGGGGACTGGTAGAGCCATCTGAGCGATTGACGGGATGCTGTCCGACAACCCTGGGAACAAAAGGGTCACTGTCATCCTGATTTCCTGGAAGCGGAGGAAGAGGAGCTCTTGCAGCCGCTGTAGTCGCCGCCCGGAGCAGTGCATTACCGCCGCCACCACCGCCGCCACCACCAAGCTTCTGTGCATCCGTTCTTCGTCGAACAATGGCCACTTCTGTTTCCAAGTCCCGTCGCTCCTCCGTGAGAGGTTCGGCGTCGTCTGTTCCCACCTCGATCGTAGTCTCCACTGCCTGTCCGTTGACAAGCCCGTAATCAAAGTCAAGCAAGACGATGCGACCACCATCCGCGAAGTCCACGTCTTCCTCGTCTGTAACCAGCCTGGACCCCGTGACACCAGCGGCTGTTACTACCAGTCGTTCCTGACAAGGCGAGTCGCCAAACTGCCCGACCCAGCGAACACTGCTCACGCCATCAATTTCGGCAACCTTGGAACCAGCAACCAAATTGTTTCGCAGTTTGTCGCACAAAATCTGCCACTGTGGAATCCTCTCACTCTCGCCGTCGTTCCCTCTGGTGGAAGCATGACGAGATGAACTGCTCTGAGTGCTGTTGTGCCTTCCGAGGCCGGAAGTGTTGGATGAGGAGTCACGACTTGACGACGGTGGTGGTGGCTCAGGAACTGCGTCCAGATCTTCCGGAACGCCATAAACCCAAATATCCTTGCCTTGGAATCCAGCTGAGACGAGCCCCCCCTGTTGCGTTGTAGCAGGCAAAGTGCAAGGCAACAATTTTGTCTGCGATGCAGCTTCCGGAATGGGACCAGTAAAGTACGTCGTTCCATTGCGAAGATCGTCGAGCCGGACAGCACGGAAGGTTTCAAAGCTGCGATCGTACGTGAAGGTCCATTCAGGTTCACCACTGTCGCTGGTTGGTAGCCAGATGGCATGACTGCAGTCGCGACTCGTGTTGGGGAAGAGAATCGACGTGGTCCACATCGCACTCAAGTTATCGTCCATCATCTGGCTGACGGGATCGTAGTAAGGTGCGGTCAAGACGACAGTGCTGGGAGGAGACGAGTGCACAGTACTGCCCAAGATTTGCGTTCCATCTTGTGAAAAGGCCAGGGCATCCACGGCGTCGCACTTGACGGCCCTCTTCTCAGTCGGTAGGGCAGAGGCACTCAGTGAATAAACCTCAATGCCTCCGTCATACGCAGCAGCAAGAACAGTGCCACAAGATGATATGGCAATGGTTTGGGAGCTGTTGTCCAGTATGAGAGATTGTTTCCGCCTGGGCGGAGAGCTCTGGAGGTCATAAATGTCGACCTGCAATTCAGTGGAGAGGACAGCCAGAGTATTGGCGTCATCTGTGATGCAAGCAGAGACGGGCCGACGCTGAATCTTGAATTCTCGTTCAATACTGACCGAGTGGTTGCGAACATCAATGACATATATTCGCGATGAATTGGATGCCAAGGCGTGATGCCCCCTCGGCGAGGAGCCAAATTGCATGCCCTCCCCTCCCGGGCATGATGATGAGCTGATGGAATTCGAGACGAGCTTTATCAGGGTTCTCCGGGGGCGAAGATAGGCCTCGAACAGGCTTCGCTTGACCTCGCGGACGAAGAGGCGCCGTAGTAAAGGCAGGTGCTCGTCGTCGGCGGGAGGGACATCAGCGTGAGACGTGGCATATGGCGGGCATCGGGCTAGATGATGGGCATAAAGATGAGATCGTTGAGATGTGGCCCGCCACTTGGAGTTGAGAAGAATCAAGGAAGCGAATCCGCTCGGATCGGCTGCAAGCAGGATCCTGGCCCGACGAATGTCAGTATTAGTTGCTTGCGTGCCATACGAGCGAGCCTCGAGGCAAGAGAAAGTTTGCTCATCAGAGTCAAGTTCAAACCTACTGTTCTATAATCTCGTCGGGCAGTCGATGGAAAGCGTCGGGGACCGGGATCGGGTCGGGGACCGGGTCGTTCGGGGCGGGGTCGGGGTCGGGGTTGACGTCGGAAGCGATGGCGATGAGCATTTTTGCGATGCCAGACTGTCGCTCCTCTATGACGTCGTCCATGGTTCAGCAGGACGCTGAAAAGCGACAGTCGTGCCAATGGCGACAATCATGTGGGCATGCGGCCATAACAGTATTTCAAAGGACACTCGTTCGCAGGGGCGCGTCATGGAGGAGAGTGGTCGCGGTAGTGAAATATCGATGGGGCCGTGATGTTGAAGTCGAGGCGTCGTCATCATGGGCAAGCCATCGCTGATTATCAGCCCATCAGCACTGGGCTGAACTATGTGGGGCCTTGCACTCACTTGACAGCTGGGCCGGGTGCCACCCGTAATAGGGCCGACATCCGCCAAGTGGGCAAGTCGACGCGCTACTACAGTGGACGGGCCGCACGAAAATGCTTTGTCTGGGATATCTCCATCGGACGTCGTGTCTAATACCATACCCAGTGGAGGATGTGCTTGATGCGGTCACGATCCGGGACAATGAGAAACGGGTAAATTAAAAATCATAGCCTCTGTGGTGAGAGCAGGTCATTAAGTCATAGAAAGCTACAAAGCCCGAGTAAGCTATGCATAAGTCATACTTTGCTGAAGCCACCAAAAAAAAAAAGAAAAAAAAAAAAAAAGAACCCCATCCGTTATAGTAGTCCATATCAAACATTTGTCCTAGACTCAACGTAAGGACCAATGTCATTCCATGCCAAAGTCCAAGATGATCTTCCCAAGAGTCAATCAAAAATAGGGGGGACGAACTCCTTTTTATTGCTCATTGCCCCGGGGTGTTCGATCCAAAGTTCGTCTCACATATAATCGCACAGCTCTTCTGGCATCCATTGCCCATCGCTTGACGCGTGTTGCCATCCAATCCGATCTCAGTTTGTTAGATCTGCCCGTGTGGCTGGAAAGAATGTTTAAGTTTGTCTCGGAGTCTTTTGACGTCATGTTGACCGAAAGATGGCTCTCGCTGCGCTGCAACTCTTCTGCCTTCTCGCCTTTCTTTGCCGCATTCGCGGACAAGGACTCAACGATGCGTAAGCGAAACATGGACATCTTTTTACGCAGGCCATGTTCATGATGCAGAACTGTGTCTGAGTTACAACTTGGCCGTGGGACAAGCGTGTCCTTGTTAGACGATGATGATATCGAGCGGTTGTTTCTTGCATTGTCGTCCGGGGATGAAGGGTATGGTATGTTGAATGGGTCCGAAGGCTGGGGCGATATGCTAGTGCTTTCGACAGGCAAATCTCGGGCACCATCAAATGATTGATGAAGCTTTTTACGACAAGAGTCTTGCCTGTTTTTGTCGGCGGCGACATCAAGGCCGTCAGCCATCTTACGGGGCTTCGATGAGTATAGGGCCAGGTCAGCGAGTGAGTTGCAATCTTTCATGCGGTTGACTCTGGGATTTGCGCCATCTGTAGTGCAGCGACCTTGACCAAGTTGACTGCGAGAGATTTTGATCTTCAGCTTCGGTTTTGGCTGAGAAGCTGAAGCCCGAGGAACCTCTCCCAAAGGTGCCGGATCCTTTGAATAGCTGGCACCGCTAGGTGGCGTAAGCATTTGAGAGGTGGTGGATTTTACACGAACCTTGAATTTAGACGGACTGCTTCGCTTCGCTGACATTAGACTCTCCTTCGACGGCTGCGTGTCAAGGGTCGCTGACCTCGTTTGCACTTCCTGAGGTCCGTCTTGCATCACGTCTTCATCACGGCAAGCGCCATCAACCGGCTGTCCATCATCCTTTAGGATATTCGCATCGACCGCATTTTGGACATATTGCGACAACTTGGAAGGCAAAGGTGGCAAAGCCTTCATTAACTGCGGTATGCTGTTTTTCACCTTCAATCCCCGAACAGGAGATATCGGTTCCGGAGACAATATGTCCAATTCTTGATCTTGAGCAGAACGGCTGAGCGAAAATCCTGACTCATCACCGAGGTCTGCAGCGATGATTCCCATTGCTGGAACTTTATGACGGTGGCTTACATGATCCGCCGAGTGAGTGCTGTCAGTGTCACGCGCCGCATCCAGTGCTTTACTGAGACTTGCTGTTGACTTGAAGTATGGTGACCTATCCAGCAGATCAAATGCACCAAAGATAGACGCGAAGTCGGGAAGTGTCTGCTCCGGGGAGCATGCTGCATCATCTTCGATCCGATGAGTCTCGGCCTCGTCGGACAGTTGATTCATAGCCGGCTTGTCACCCAGAGTTTTCGACAATCTGAGTAGCTTTGATCTCGGAGTATCGCCGATACTGGCCAGATCGTTTTGCATCTCTCTGTTCTCTTGGGATGCTACCCGCTTCGGATGCTGGCCATCTGGTGGTGCAGACCGAGATAATTTGCGAAGTGCTAGGACTCCACCAAGCTGGGAGACATCCTGACTGCAATCGCTTCGCTCTTTGTCCGCCATCAACGCGGGAATTTCGCCTTCTTTGTGGGCCTCTTCCGCGGAATTATCGTCTGGTGCTGCACCGTCCATGTCTGCCATTTCACCTGCATCAGGGTTACAGTTTTCCTCGCCACCGGCACCGAGATATCGTACAGCATGTGTGACAGATTGTTCTTGTTCAATGTCAATCTCCCTGACAGTTGGTTTGTCGAAGTCCTCGCTATAGTCGTAATAAAATTGGCATGCCGTTGGGGTTTGAGGGTTGCACCTCTTTGCCGAGCTGGGCCGCCGATACATACCTACAATCGAGGACAAACTTGGGGATCTTTCTCCATTATCCGTGGGCTTTCTTGGGTGCCGTTCAAAGCGACCGTAGCGGCTGACACTAGATTGCGAAGAACTCGGAGTCCTGGATCTATGGGATCCAGGTGCTGCATTATAAGCATTTGGTGATGCTCTCAAAGGTAACGAAGCTGCGGAGCGGCTGTAGTCCGGGCGAATGGATAAGGGTGGTGGTCGGCGAGCCCACTTCAGAGAGTTTGCCTTGTAAGAATTGTGCACAGTTCTCTAGTTTTGACTCAGATTAACACTTGAACTCTGTTCACTTGTCTGAGCACTAAATCTTACTTGTGAAACACGATCCAGCTCAACCATCCGGCTGTAATCGACACATCCGTTACCAGCTACCGCAGGAGATGCCGGACGGACCCCTGGCCTCTTGAGCCGTGTTGGGTAGGGGAATGGAGAGCGTGGCCTCTGGACTTCACCTCCGCTGGAATGACTCTGCATAATAGCTGACGATTTTTGTGAGGGCAGGTGACGAGAGCTGTTTGTTGTAATGGAACAAGACCTGTGGCAAGAATCATCCAACATTGGAGAACCAGATCCAAAGTAAAATGGCTGATTGTCATATGCATATAGAGAGATGATCTCAGAAGTGGTGTCCCTATAGGAACGAAAAGGTTTGTGATCGTCAGCGTAGTAGAGGTTGTCGCTCCTTTTGGGTGTGTACCTTGGAGGAGGAGTGGCAGCAACAAGTTCCGGCCGCGATCTGGGAAGCTGATGATAAGCCGTTGGTGTGACTGGTCGTTGACGTATAGGAAAGGCCCCAACGTCACCCATCTCGGTCGTAGTCTTCAGCATGCTGAGTAGTGGCCCTGGAGATGGGGGCAAGGTCGAATTCTGGCTGATACGTCGAAGCGGTCGACGTTGAGCAGGGACTTGTCCTCGAGAGCCAACTGAAGCTGACGGCAAATGTGATCCATATGCGGTGTAAGTGCTGTGCAACGAGCCATTGCTCGTGGTCTTCAGTCGACACTTGGCCATGTCCATGTTGATCTTATTCAAATCCGTAGCCCGATAAAAAGGATATCTTCCAAGAACAATAAGTATAGATGGGAAATAATACGGCAATGACACAAACTAGAACAAAAAGAAGGCCGCCGGAGCCGCGACAGTGAGGATTGCTGTAGTTCCGAAACCAAATACACACTGGCTCACAGCGAGACGTCACAGTTGGATGCTGGTAGAGATGGCCGACCAAAAAAAAAGGGTGACGACGGGAGAACGAGAGAAGACGAAGATGTTGCCACGAGAAGATTCAAAAAGCAAGGAACGAGGACCACCCAGGGAGGCCCTGGGAAACGCAAGCGATGCAAAGACAATGACGAAGCGAGCAACCGCCACTTAGGTACGTGGCCGATGGCATCGTCGGGACGGCAGCGGCAAGCACGTTGGCTTCTTGAGAAGGTTGATGGGCTGTTCACATTTCGCCATCTCTTTCCATGCGCATCACGGCGTTGCTGTACCGACACTACAGCAGCAGAGTAGAGCGGATGGAGCTTCACCTTTCGCCCTTTCGAATGGTTGCTTAGGGGATGCGCGGTTCCGATGTGATTTTTTTTGCTCCTGGTTCATGGCTCATGGCTCATGGCTCATGGCTCATACAACTGCCAGCGTGCACAAGAGCGCCAAAGAGGTGTCCTGGGAAGGAGCTTCACAGAGTCCCAGCTGCCGCGCTTATTCAGTTACGCGATGCCAAACAACGGCATGACCTGGGCAGGAGCGGTTGGTGGCCATTTCGGCCGAGAGCGTCACGTCTGGTTTTCTCTCCGCGCACCATTCTGGCCGACCTACTCCGTAGAGACCAGGTGCTGGGACAACTTGGGCGGGGAGAGCCAATTCCTGTTCATTCCTGTTCATTCCTGTTCATTTCTGTTCATTTTCCTTACAGCACAAACTTGCAAGGACATTGCGAACCACAAAGACAGCGCTTGGTCGTGGATGTTGCATGTTGTGTTCAGATGCTGTCCCACAATGTCTGGTCCCGGCTGCAACGCTGATCACCTGACATGGGCAATGCACGACAAGGAAGAGAGAATGAACGATGAACCCATGGACTCTGTTGACATACTCAAACGCTCTGTACTCCGTATGTACTCCGTAGTCATGCCTTTTGTGGAATGATGCAAAAAGAAGAGAAAGGAAGCTCTACATATGTAGACTTCTAGATCTGATAAAGAAGACTATAATTGACAAACAAGCCGAACCTCTCCAATCCGCAAGCGACTGTCTGGTGCGTGTTTGAGTTTCGCAGAGCAGAGTTGTCGAAGCTCGAGGCTTGTGGCGGCCCCAAGCCCTGGTGCAAGGGCGGTGATCCAATCATTCGCAAGGACTAATAATAATGTACGGATCCGTGGTCACCTGAGGGCAAATGGCAGGTCGCCGAAGAATCTGGCTTAGTGTGGCACTAAGTGGGGTAAGAAGTACCTTATCACGTGTGTTTTGCCAGGACTGAAGGGGGGGGCAGGTGCGAGGCACCTGGCCCACCTAACACAAAAACCCCACTCAATAGATTTTTCGGAGGGGGATCCTGGCTCTTTATCTATTATCATATTATTAATTAATTAATTTAAATTCATTAAAAGCTTTATTTTAGCTTATATAGTTCTTTTAGTAACCACGCTAGGAGATAATAATTAAAAGCTTCTTTAAGCTTTCCTATAGTTAAGTTATTTTATTATCTTTATCCTTATTATTATTATTATTATTATTATTAGACTAGGGTAGTCTATTCACTAAAATTATTATTATTACCTACTACTTAATCCTTATATATTCCTATAAGAATCCTTATTATTTTATTATAATCTTTACTACTTATTATTATCCTAGATTCATAAGAGTTAGGAGATTCCTAGTGGAATCTATAGATAGCAAAAGTATATATCTATAATTTAGAGTTAGTAAAATCATTATTACTAGGAAGTATTTTAGTAAGAGAAAATTAATTCCCTCTTACTAAAAATAAAAATAAAGCTATATTCTAGCTAGCCTATTTCTTCTAGTAACTTATCACTTTATTGATTTTTATAATTTTTTTAGTATCATTGGTTATAGCCAATGCATCTAATTTATTACAACACATAATTATTACTAGCAACACCTAGCTAGTAAAACAATTAATAACCAAATTCTTATAGCTATAGTAATAAATAAGCTCTAAGGTTATAAATACAAGGGGCTATAAGGTTAGAGTAAAGTTTGCAATAAACTTTATAGCTATATTAGTATAAGATATAGTTATAATTTATAACTATAGTTAAACTTAAATTTATTTAAGTTTTGCTTATAGTATAAATTAATATAATTCCCCCTTCCTTTATAACTATATTTATTCTATCTCTTTATATCTCTTTTATCTTATAGCTTACTACTTATGCTTTAAAGCTCTAAGGCAAACTAAACATAACTTATTCTTACTTGTCTCTAATTTAATTTATTATAATTACTAGGTAAGTTCTATATTACTAATTAACTAATTAACCCCTAACTAATTAAATAATAGTATAGCTAAGGGTAATAGAAAAGGACACTACCTTATCTAAAATATTAAATAATATAGTAAAAGAAAAGAAAAGTAAAGGGAAAGGAAGTAAAGATAAATCTAACCTAGAGATAATTAATACTATTTATACTATAAGGGAAAAAATGCTAAAAAGCAAAGGCAATATAAATAATAAGATTTATAAGGCAGATAAGAAGAAGATAAAAGAATAGGGCATTAGGCTGTAAATGTCATAACCCTGAAGGTGTGCAAGGTAAGCCACTAGACTAAAAGATCCATTAATGCTAGCTCTTGCTTGCATTGCACCTTATAATTGATTATTAGGCCCGCTCACAAACGCGCGCACCTGATAATTATCCCTTCCCTTGTAAGGCTTGTCCCAAGCTAAGGGCCTTACATAGGCTAGCGGCTAGTAACAACGCAACCTTAGCTTGGATTAGGCCTGGTTATCCGTGGCCTCTAAGATAATTAACTAATTGTGAACCCCTAAGGCCTAGTACGCACAACAGCTAGGCTTGCTTACACAATGACCTAGTGCACGTGACCCCATAGTTGCATCGCAACTATATAGGCGTAACCGTACCTGCCCTATGAGCCTAACATAAGCTACCTAGCCTAGCAATTTAAACCTAGACTTGTTAGGTCTTAATCTAACTATAGGAATTAAACCTAGGACTAGCACATACCCTACCTACAAGGATTTAAACCTAGGACTAGCACACACTAGAAGACCCGTAAGAGCTAGCATTAATATCATAACCCTAAAGGTATATAAGGTAAGCCACTAGACTAAAAGATCTATTAATGCTAGCTCTTGCTCGCATTGCACCTTATAATTGATTATTAGGCCCGCCCACGAACACGCGCACCTGACAGTAAAATACTAAGCAGTTTTACCTCGTGCTTAGGAGGGGAGGTACTTACTTATTAGCCTATAATAAAGCTATATAAGTTACCTTTATCACAGGATATTAGGACCTTTAATAGGTTTATATCTATAGGTTAATAGTTAAGTTAACTATAGTAAACCTTTAAAACTATTAATAAAGGTAAGGATATTAACCTAAATACTTTTATTTAAGCTATTAATATAGCTTTAAGTAAAGGAGCTATTACTTTTATTAATAATTTAAAGTAGCTAAGGCTAATTATCTTAAAGGCTAAGAGTGGTTTAGCTATTACTAGGGATTTAGCTACCCTCTAATAATTACTATAAAAGTAATACTCTCTAAATATTATTAATAAAGAAGTAGAAACTAGAACTAATATAGAACTTTACTAAAGTAAGGGTAAGGCCCTTACTACTTACTATTCTTATATTTTAAATATACTTTATTATACTAAAGAAAGAGATAAACTACTTACCTCTTACTATCCTCTTACTCTAATTAAAAGTTATACCCTTTATAACTTTATCTAATAGTTTATTTTAGGATTATATAATAAATCACTAATATAGGAAGTAATTAGCTAGAATATATTAGCTATTAATAGCCTTAGAGAGGTATAAGAATATATTAAGCAAGCTACTACTATTTTAGAGGCTAAAGCTAATCTTATAAAAATAACTATAAGGGATATAAAAATCACTTTAATAGAGAAATTTATTAAGCTTTAAAGCAAGTGCTTTACTAATAAAGTATTATCTTAGGTATATAAGTTACCCCTAGGATTCTTAAAAGTATTAGGAGAATAGAGATACTAGTTTACTCTAGTTAATACCCTAATTACTTAACTTTAGCCTATAATATTATATCTAGGCCTCTTAGGAATATACGGTTCTACTAACCCTTAGTAATTTAGTAAGTATTAACCTATACCCTAAATAGTTAATTACCTGCTAACTCTAGCTACCTACCCTTAGAGTTAGCACTAAATATAGAATAAAAGTAATACTAATATAGGAAATAGAATATTAGCTAACTAGTAAGGTACTAATAATCCTAGCTAGGGAGGTTATAGAGTAAACTTTACTCCCCTATACTAGAATAGTACTACTAACCTATTTTAACTACTATAGAATATATCTTTAATAATATAGAATACTAGTCTAAGAGAATATACTCTAGAATTAAGACCTATAAGTAAATTAAGAAATTAGTATATTAATAAAACCACGCTATTACCCTATAGGGGTGCTTGCTTTAAGTATAGTATTACTAGCTATTATACTATAAACTATATAGTAACTAGAAATAATTTACTATAGCAATAGAAATCCTTATAGCTAAAATTAATAACTCTTCCCCCTTAGAATAATTAGTCCTAGGTACCTAGGTAAGCTTATGCTTAATTAGCTTAGGTAAAGGATATTACTAATAAGGATAAGCTACTAAAGCCTTTATTTAAGAGTCTTAAGAAAGCTAATATAGAAACTCTTAAGTTAGTTACTTAAGGTACTTTATAGGTTATAATATTAATCTTAGAGGCTATATTACTATTAAAGAAGTAGAAAGGAATGCCCCTTAGTAAGATACTATTAGGGGAGGCCCTAGCTTTAAAGGCTACTTTATTAGTAAGGGAGAAGGTAGTTAAGTAAAATATAAAAGCATTAAGTAAGATTTAGGGACATAAGAGTCTAGGCCCTATTAACTAGAAAGCCCTAGTAAGTTATATCTTAGTCCTAATCTTACTAATAAATTTATAGCAAATTAGCCCTTAGATATCTAAGCAGTTTTAAAAACTATTATTAAGAGTAATAACCCTAAAGAAGTAAACTAAGAAAAAGGTAGGCTTCTTACTTAGTATAAGCTTAGTTTAGGCAGTGTCTAATAAGGGTTAGAAAAGTCCTATAGCTAATAATCATAATACTAAGCTACTTTAAGAGCATTAATTAGGTACTAAGCTATTTAGGATTATAGTCTAAGCTTATATAGGTTTTTAAAAGGAATAGGTATTTAACCTTAAACTAGGATAAGTAGTAGCTAATTAAGGGGCTAAGATTAATATTATATCTTAAGTATTTATACTATAGGAAAACATACTAGTTTATAATTTAGAATCTATTAAATTTTAAGAACTATAAATAATTAACGCTAATAAATAAGAGAATATAGTTACTTATTTTATATTAATAAAGGTAGTATATTATAGAATTATAGAATTAGTTTAGGTAGTAATTACTCTAGATTATTAACCTAAGAACTAAACTATCCTAATCCTAGGTTTACCTTAGCTTTATAACGTAAGTACTAGGTTTAATATTAGGAACTCTAAACTTATAATTAGGATTAAAGAGCAAGGAGATAAGGTAGTGTTTATTAAAGGACCCTTAGTAGCTTTATTAGGTTAGCAGAAAGTAATACTTTACCTAGCTAAGCCTATAATCCTAGAAAGGTATACTAGTTAGGATAATATAGATATATCTCTAGATAAGGCTTTATTAGGGTTAGAGAATAAGGATAATTCTAATAATTTAGAAAACTAAGTTACTTACTATAACCTAGTTAAGTTAAAAAACTAAATCTAATAGCCTAGGGTAAATATCTAAGTAAATAGTTTTATAAACTCCCTTTTATTTATTTCTAGGTTAAACCTATAGTATAGTTCTTAGGCTATATGCCTTAAATTACCTACCTTATTTTAGTATAAGAAGAATTTTAACTTATAAATTAGCTTAGTTTCTATATATTTTTTTAGAGGTAAATATACTTAAAAGAAAAGAATACCCTATAGAACTAAAGGTTAATAATAGTAAAGCAATATTTTAATAGATAAAAGATAACTAGCTAAGGCTAGTTACTTAGAGCTCTCTATTATTTCTATTTCTAACTAAATAAAGAGTGTAAAGATAGGAGACTAACTAAAAGACCCTAATTAAGATAGTGTTATTATAGTTTAAGGGTTATAGCGTAACCTTAAGCCCCCTTATCCTAAAATCTATAGTAAAAGAGATTATATAAACTTTATATATATATAGAGACCTAAATGCTTTATTAATTGCTAATATCCTAGCTATAGACCTCTATATATATATACCTTAACTAAAAGATAATATAAAGCTATAGGCATAATCCCTAAGGAGAAGGTAGTTAGAGCCTTAGAAATATTAGCTAAATTAGTTAGTAACTAAGGGGATTAAATTAGGAATATATAAGTACACTATAGCTACTAATAAGGAGATATTAGACTAGTATACAGAACCTATTTTAGTGCTAAAAGATAAGTCTAATCTATAGGCTAAGCAATAACTTACTTTTAATTATTCTTATATTAAGGAGAATATACCTAGTAGTTAGTTACCTTTACTAGCTAAGGTTTATAACTAGCTTTTAGATATAAGGATTAAGTCCTATAGTGTGTTTAATCTTAAGTATATATATTAGTTAATATCTGTAGCTACTAAGTTAAGGCATGTGTTTATATTTAATATTCCTAGATTTAGTTAGCTATAGCTATCCTATATGCCTTAAGGCTTATAGTTAGCTAGGTTTATAATAACTAAAGTAATAAGAATTATACTAGGCTTAATACCCTTACTATACCTAGAACTATCCCTTACTACACCGCAAATACTAGGTAATCTAAGTGCACTAGCTATATATATAGATAATATATTCTATAAGTATACTTCCTTTAATAAGTAATAGTCTTTTATTAAGGATTATTTACTACCTAGACTACTATAAATACTATTAAAACTAAGTTTTAAGAAAGTATCCTTAGGGATAAGCTTAATTATTATAGTAGGTTAGGTTTATAAGGTTAGTAAAAGGATATATATTAAGCTAGACTAGGTAGCTAAGTTAAGGGAGTAGCTTATACTAATAAATTAAACTAGTGTTTATTTATTCTTAGGAGCTATTAAACTATACTAGTATTAGATTAAGAACTATATAGAAATTACTTAACCTCTTAATTAACTTATAGGGAATATAAGTTAGTAATAAGGTGATTTAGAAGCTTTATCTTTCTCTATATTAAGGGAGAAAGTAACTACTATCCTAAGTATATATAGTTATATATTTAACCTACTTACCTAACTATATTCTAATACTAGCGGATTTAGTAAAGGATATATAATACTATAAGTTTAAGATAAGATTCCCTATCCTATTTTATATAATTTATTTCTCTTTACTAAGACTTAATAGAACTATATATATTATTTACGCTAGTTAGCTCTATAGATAGCTATTACTAGTACTCCTGCTACTAAGTTAAAAGGGAAAACCCTAACCTAGGGAGAAAAACCCTCTTATATCTATGTTTAGGCTAGCGCTAGCCCTATAGCAAGCCTATACCGCTTAATAGGTAACCTATTATAAGTGTTTATTACTAGCTTATACTAGCCTTATTCTATAGAAAAGAAAAAGAGAAAAGGGAAATATATAGAATAAGTATTCCTAGGCTCTCTAAACCCTATTCTAGCTTAGTAGTGTATCTATCCTAAGTCTCTTTACTTTTACTTAGAGTAGGGTAAATCTAAGTTTATAATATTAATTTACTTCTTATTTACTTTTATACTAACTTTTCTATATCCTTACTTTTTAGCTAACTCTAGCCTAGCCTTACCTTATTAGTTTAATAAAGTATAAGTACCTAGTTTTACCTAGTTACTATAAGGGGAGGGTAGCTTTAACCTAGGACTAGAATAGTCCTATTCTAAGGCTAGTTATATATTATTAGATTTATTAAGCTTATTATACTTTATTTTTTAAGTAAGTTATTTAATTTATCCCCCTCTCTCTCTTATTAAGTATAAAAGAAAGCTCCCTTTCCCTTAGGGACTTAGTTTTTTTTTCTCTTTTTATATTAAACTTCTTATAGGTTCTTCTTTTCTTCTAGACTATTTAGGGCTATTCTAAGCTAGATTTAGGTTAATTACTAATATTTATTATAGATTAGAAGGAAACATAGTATAATATTAATAAAACCTATAAGTATTTTAATATTACTATATTTCTAGCTTTAACTTGCCTAGGAATCTATAGAGTATAAGGGCTTTCTAAAGAAGTCTATAACCACTAAGTAATATAAGTAAGTTAAGAATAAAGATCTCTTTATAAGTTATATTTACTTCTATTCTAGGCTTATCCTACTACTAATTTACGCTAGCTTAGTAATCTAAAAGATATTTAGTATATCTCCTATAAGTTCTATTTAGTTTTAGAGCCTAGGTATTAGTGCTATATTATTATTAGTAAGTTAGTCCTATTCTAGCTTAGTAGTAAGGCTAATTTACTAAGTAAGGGTAGCTACTAATATATATTTTAACTATTAAGTATAGAATTATTAATATAATAAGGTAATAATTACCTCTTTTCTAGCTTAGGTTTATAGCTAACTTACCTAGTAGCTAAACTTAACTAGCTAGTAAAGTAAGTACTAGTAATTAGTTAAGACTTAGGCTTTTATAGCTACTAAGGGTAATATAAGTACCTTTAATTTAGCTTAGTAGTAGCTTAGTTCTAGTGCTAATATCTTTTATTTTAGGTCCTAGATAGCTTCTAAAACTAGGTTAAGAAACTCTATACTAATAATTAGGCTAAGAAAAAGCAAAGTGCCTTTATAGTAGGCCTAGACTAGGCTAGTTTCTCTAAGGAATAGTATTCTAAGCTTATTTATTAGCTCTAGCGCCTTAATATATATATAGTAAAGATAAACTATCTCTTACTTACTACTATCCTTATAAAGAATTATATAAAGGTAGTGGAGAATACTATCCCTATTTTAGAAAAGAAGTAATATAGTAGCTAGTTTTTAGTTTAGAGTAAGGGTAGTAATAGGCTAGTTAGACTTATAATACCTAGAGTTTTTAGTTAAAATTAATCTAATAACTATTCTAGATATAAATATTCTTTATTATAACTATAGTATTAGGTTTACTTCTAACTTACTTATGCTCCTATATTACCTAGTCTATCTCCTAACTTATATCTATATTTAAGTAGTCTTTTATCTATCTCTAGAATTAGCCTAGATTCTCTAATCTTCTAAGTTAGTTAATAGCTAGCTTTTATACTAATAAGTAGTATTAAAGTCTTCCTATACCTAAGAACTATCTAGCTAGGAATCTTGCTTTTAAGGGGTTATTTAGTGCTAGCCTTGCTTCCTATATATCTATAGGCTATCTCTATTAGGGCTATCTATAGTTATAGTTACTATAGTTAACTAATATATAGTATTAGTTCTTTACTACCTAGCTATAGTTATATAGGGATAAAACCACCCTAGGGATATTCCTATAAAATAGGAATTTATTAAGGCCTATCTTCCCTATATATAATTAGATTATTATTAATAAGATATATTTATCTAGCCTTATATAAAACTTTTAGATCTCCTTTAGGTTATAGGTAAGGGGGTAGTCCTTAGTTAGTTCTCTAATATATTTACTTTAGGCTAGCCTTTCTTTATTATATTAGTCTTCCTAGTAATATTTCTATTCCTTATATAAGTCTATATTTAGCTTATTATTTACTAGAGGAGGTTTTCTCCTATAGTATAATACTATTACTACTAACTTAGCTATAGTTTAAATCTTCTCTATAATTCTATTATTTATAATCCTATCCTTAAACTTCTATTTTATATTATTTAAGTATAGATTAAGAGAGAGAATATAAGTCTTAACTTCTAGTTATATAATAGGAGTAGCTTTAAATACCCTTATAATAATCTAGAGGTAGGCTAATTAGTTTACTATAAAGCTTTTTACTATTTCTCTTAGCTTTCCTCCCTTCTTAGTAAGGGTATAGTAAGCACTTACTCTATAGGTAAGAATAGGTTAGACTACCTATATATATAGAAGCCTAGTATCCCTAAAGCTATAGCCCTATACTAATACTACTAGTAAGGATAGTATAAGTTATTACTAGGTAAATTTACCTTTAAGAATATTTTTATAAGCACTCTAGTTAAGTTTTTTATTAACCTATACTCTAAGGAATCTATATAACTTTATAAGCACTATCTCCTTTATACTAAGTTAGACCCTAGTCTAGGGGGGTTTATAAGACTTACTAAAGTATATAAGTTTAGTTTTAGCTAGGTTAAACTTAACTCTTACTTACTTTACCTATTCTTTATAGATTTTCTATATAGCTTTAAGTCTTCTTTAGGTCTAGGTAATAGTTTTACTAAACACTACTATATTTATATTATTTATAAATCCTATAGTTACTATACCTAGTATAGCTTAGAGATAAATATAAAGCTTTACTAAGTAAAGTAAAAAGAGAATTAATAAGAGAGATAAGCCTTATAGAGTACTAGCCTTAATTATAAATAATCTAGAGATTTCTCTATTAAAGCTAAGCTAGCTTATTCTATTTATAAGGAAGCTTTAAATTACTATAATTAGCTATTATAAAACTCCTATCTTAATAAGTAAGTATATTAGGTATAGGTAGCTAACTTTATTAAATACTACTAATATATCTATTTATATTAGTAAGGTAATATTACCCCTTTCCTAGGCCTCTTTAATATACTCTATAAGGACTCTTATTATAGTTTTTATTAATTTATTTACCTTATTACTTATCTATAGTTTAGGGAGTAGTTCTTTAGCCTTAGTAAAGGCTATAAGCTATATTATAATTACTACTTCTATAATTTTTCTAACTATATTAAGTAGTAATATAAGTCTTTATATATTAGCTTTTCTTATTTTCTTAGTTATTTTACCTAGTTTTCTAATTACTACTACTCTTATAGTTTAGAAGTAAGCTAGAAAGTAGCCTATTTCTAGGACTATATTTAGGAGCTAAGTTATAGTGTCTTTAGCTAGGTCTTTATAGGCTTTAATAAGGCTTACTAGGAGTTTATTATCCCTTAGCGCTTTCTAACTAGCTATATTTAATAGGACTTTTATAATCTTATCTTATCTAAATTATTCTTTATCTAGAAATAGTATATTTTTAAGTTCTAGGAAAGTAAGGTTTAGAATATAAGAGAGGTTTACTATAGGTTTAAGGAAGAATCTTTACACTAGTATACTAGCTTTATTATTATATATAGTAGCTAGGTTAGGGTTATTTTTGCTTCTTTCTAGCTTAGGGAGTCTAGGGAGCTCTAGGGAGGCCTAGCTTTAAAGCTAGGCCTATTTTTCTAGCCTTTAGACTTCTCTATCTTTCTCCTATATATTAGCCTTCTATAAGGTATCTCTCTATATATTTCTCCTTTCTTCTCTAATAATATATTCCTAATCCTTATTTACCTTAGTATAGGCTTACTAGTTTATATTAGTTCTCTTATATCTTTACTATCTCTTAGCTTACCTTACTTTACTAACTAACTCTTATACTTTTCTTAACTACTATACCTCTAGGCTAGGTAGTCCCTAGGGCTTCTTTAGGGCTACCTTATCTATAATTTACTATAAGTTTATAATAAGCTAGATTATATAATTATTAATTCCCTCTTTATTATAGGGGTTTAGTATGTTTTTAGGTTAAAGTTAAATTATAGCCTTTATCTTTATATATAGTTTATTTAGGGCTCCTTATATATATCTAAGGGCTTAGGGGGTAGCTTCTTATTACTTATTTAAGATACTAATTAGCTATAGGATATAGTTAGATTTAGTAAGGTTTTCTATACTATTATAGTAAACTCTAATATCTAGCGTAGCTTACACTAGGTTAATAGTGCTATTCTTATTATCTTTATATTATCTTATAGGTTTACCCTAGGGTATAATAAGTCTAAGCCTTTACTAGCTTATAAACTCTAGTAGTTTATTTACTTTATTAGTTATTCTATCTAGCTTATCCTAAAGGGAGTGCTTTTAGTTAAAGTTACTAATAAATATACTTTAGTTATAAGGCTTCTTTAAGTTAATTATATAAATAAGAGTATTCTAGTTACTATTATAACCCTCTAAATAAAGGGAGTAAATATTAACTCCTTATAGTTTTACTAGTAACTAGTTAGTTCCTTTCTAGGCTAACTATAATTCTATACTATATTTCTTATTTATATATACTATATTATATTTATTATAGTATATAAGTTAGAACTAGGCTAGGCCTAGTACTAGGGGCTATAGGTTTTTTATATATTCCTATTCTTAGATTATAATTATATCTATATTAGTCTAGTAGTAAAGCGCTATATATATTAGTTTATTTTTCTTATTTATATTCTAGAAAAGAACCTATAGTATTATTATATTAATTAGGGGGGTTATTAGTTATTACTATTTTAAACTAGTTTTATTCTAGCTTTAAGTTACTTTATATACTACCTAATACTTTCTAATCTTAGTTATTTAGCGCTATATTTTATATTTATAGAATATCCTCTTTTTCTAGTAGCTATAATAATAGGTTTTAAGGCTATCCTAGGTTTTTTATAAGGAGGGGTTAGGCTTTTACTTAGGGAGTAAGTAGTAAAGTAAGAAGGTTATTTAAGATATCTTACTTTAGTAGTATTTTACTTCTCTTTTAAGATAGAGTAGTCTCTTAACTAGGCTAGGTATAGTCTAGAGTATAGGATATAGTTTTCTTTTACTTATTTATCTTTTATTAGGTAAGAGAATTCCTTATTCTTATAATAGCTAGTGCTATACTTACTATACCTTAGAGCTACCTTATAGAACTTAGTAATATAGCTTATTTAGAAATAGTTATAATATTATTAAGGCTATAAGGTCTTATTATATAGTTTAGTTTAGAATAGCTTTACTTTAAAGACTATACTATTATAGTATATTTTATTAGTATCTTTAACTTTAGCTAGGCTTAGTATTAGGGTAGTCCTTTAGGTACCTTTACCCTAGGGTTACCTTACTATTACCTTAACTATATTTATCTTATTAGCTTTTCTAATTTCTATTACTAAGTTTTTAATAAAAGTATATTTAGTTAGGAACCCTTTATTAATAATACTAAGTATATATTAGTAAAGGGTTACTTCTAGTCTAAATATATTAGTAATCTATTTTTAGTCTTATTTATATTAGGTAGTATTTCCTTTAAAGGTAATAATAGTGTCTTTACTAAGGAGTCTCCTAGCTACTATTACTATAGCTTAGCCTATAGCTTTATTAACTATTATTACTATATCTTCTATACTCTTAAACTAGAGTAATTTCTAGATAGTATTCCCTTTAATAAGTACCTCCTAATCTTACTTACTAGGGATTTAGAGGGGGGGAGGTAAGGTATTTAGTTATTTAGGGGCTAGGCTAGAGTAATACTAGCCTAGGTTAGGGTATTACTTTTCTTAGCTTTTTCTTTAATAGCCTTTTTAAGGGCTTATTTAAGGGCTTTTTTAGTAGTATAGATATTACTATTATTATAGTTTATTATCCTTACTTTAGCTTAGGTATAGTTTACTACCTATCTAGTAATAGCTTTAGTAATATACTATACCTAGGTAACTTTATTACTAGGGATAAGGCTTATAATTTTATTATAAAATTTTATATTATCTAGGTATTTAAATTAGATCTAATCTATTATTAGGTTATTCTTGCTGCTCTAGATATTAAACTATTTAATTCCTATATTTAGGTAGTGGTAGCTCTATGCTAGCTCTCTTTCTTCTATATTAATTACTATTAGTGTCCTAACCTTACACTTACCTCTAGCTTTATTATAATATAATATTATAGGGGGGGGTAAATAGAGGTAAGGAATTCGAATATTAGTGTGGTTTGTTTTTTAGAGGCGATTCCGGACCTTTAGAGCGGTGCGGAAGAATATGCGAAGCTCTTAATAGAACTATAGTACTTATAAATAGGAACTATATACTATTATTAAGTTTTATTAGAAGTATAAGCATTTTTTTTTAATTTAGAGTAAAGTTAACTATTTTTATAGATTATAAACTACTTATAATATTTATAATAGCCACTAGATATAAGGGTATTTATACTAAATAGGTTATAGAGCTAAGACTACTAAATATAGAGATTTATTTTATCTAAGGAAAATAAAATACTACTACTAATAGGCTATCTTATACTATATTTCTATTAGATAATTATATAGATAATTTAATAGAGTTTAGGTTAAGAGATATAGTCTAAAATTAGTAAATTTAGAAAGGTAAAGTTAGAGAATATAAGGAGATATTAAAGACCCTAAAAGCTACTAAGGCTTAGAAAGAATCTAAGTTTAAGAGGTTAAGTTAGAATATAAGATAGTTAGAAGTATTACCTAGAGTTAAAGCACTATAAAGAAAATACCTAAATAATCTATAGTATAGAGAAATTATAAGGTTCCTTATTACTAGGAAGTGTTATAAGGGAGATTATAACTATTATATAGTTAGAAGAATAGTTATAAAAGTATAATAGTATAAGCTAGAGAATAGGGTTTTTTAGTTTAAGGGAAAATATAATAAATAATATTACCTTATAAGAGAAGAAGTAATAAGTGCTTTATAGGAGGCTTATAATAATTCTAGATATTTTAGAGTAGACTTAACCTAGTAATAGTTAACTTAATCTATATTTTAGCCTAGGATAGGAGCTAATATTATTAGCTATATTTTAGGGTATATACTATATACTTAATATACTACTTAAAAGATAAAGGCGCTAAATTAACTAGTAATAGTAAATAAACTATTCTAAGTTATAGGGATAAACTATATTAAGCTATTTCTAGAGTCTAAATAAAGGATTAAATATATACTAGTTATAGTAAATTATTTCTCTTAGTTTATATAGTTATTCCCTTATAAGTTAATAGGTGCTATAAAGGTAGTAAATTATCTAAAGGCTTAGATAGATAAATTATTAATTACTCTAAAGGGTTTTTATACTAATCCTAGGCTAGTATTTATATTAGTAAAACTATCTATATTTTTAAGAAGGAAAGGAGTAAACCTAATAAATACTCTAAGGTAATCTTATAAAAGTATTAAACTAGTAAAAGTCTTAAATTAGATTCTTTAAGAAGTATTAAGTAAAGTAATAACTAATAAAAAGAATTAGAATCTTTAACTCCTAGATATAGTAAAGATATTAAATTACTAATATATAGAGTCTATAGGTTATACTCTTACTAAGGTAATATATAGACTAATAAGGAATATAAAGATAAGGCTAGGAGCTCTCTTAACCTAAAGTTTAGCTAGTTAGACTAATAGATTTTATAAGACTCTT